>OW285236.1:164985961-166397834 GCA_935421215.2 Melolontha melolontha | reverse complement strand
AAATGCTACAGAAATCATTACAATTATCAGAAATTATATCAGAGGATTACCGTAATCATTTCAAATGTCCTAAACTGCCTATCCACCCATTTAAATAAGTGTTGTTTAAAAAATATAGTAGTATTCCAGGTGTTTTCCGTACACGTCTTGCCGCAACCAAAATTTCTTCAATATTCAGTTGTTTCTAAGGCTAAAATAATATTCCCTTCGAGTAATTATATACATATATATTGAAACAGGACGGTTGATCTATTAATAAAAGAATCTAGCAAAATGTGATAAAGAAAATAATAAAGGATAAGAAAGTTAAAGTTAAATGATTTGAATTTATAATTGGGCCCCTTATAATATGAAAATAGATTTAGATCAACGCTATCTATGTTCTTAATATACCAAGTAGCAGTCGTGAGCATGTAATAATTAGAATATGACTCTTCAGGATCGTCGTAAATAGAATGTGAATGTTTATTCCTTTGTATGGTGATTAAATAAATAAATCTAATATAAACTAACTCTTACAATCAAACACTAGCAAATAAAAGAGTGAATTAAGTGATAAAAATAAATCATTTATTGAAATAAATAAGAAATCTGTAATTTGAACAAATAGATGTGTCTAGCGACAAATATAACGTGTGTATAAATTGTCGCAAAAGCTACACGCAGCGACGTTCTTCGTTTGGTTCTGAATAAAAAATCTTAATGTTAAAATGTCGTATCATGCTTCGTTTGTTTTCACGGGGTTCTTGAAGTTCAGACTTTTAGTGCGTAACTAACCTTTGCTCTTCGATATCTGTTAATAGAGATAGATGGAATTTAGTTTAAAGAAAAAATTTTTACTAGTATTATTTCGTAAACGTTTTCTTTTTGATTTAAAAGCTTGTTTTAAACATTTATTCATTAACGTACTTCCACGAAAAACACATTTGGCAACGTTGTAGTTGGAACAATAAGTTTGTATTTCAAAGTGAGTTCAATCAAAATCATTACTGTCAAATTTTGACATTTACGAATTTACGAAGCATGATACGACATTTTAACATTAAGATTTTTTATTCAGAACCGAACGAAGAATGTCGCTACGTGTAGCTTTTGCGACAATTTATACACACCTTGTATACAGGGTGTTTCTGAATTGATACGAAAGATTTCAAAGGGTGATTCTTTAGCAAAAATTAAGGGGGGGTCTTTCATATAACTTTTTGTTCAACACCCTTTTCCCTCCAAGTTACAGTCCTTTAAAATTAGGTAAAAAAATTTGTTTTTATTTAATATATCCACTTTGGAAAAATTTAGAAGAATTAAATTTGGCAGATAACTGATTCTAATAAAATGGCAGTTTTTGAGTGTTTTTGTTACCCTAAAATGTAATCACAAGGGGCTGGAAAAAACAACCCCTATAATATTTTGCATCAGAACTTTTTAATGCGCCTATATTTTCCTATTTAAAGAATTGATTTAAAAAGACAGACTCAATCTGCAACTTTTTTATGTCTTGACTTTATATCATAAAATTGTAGGTTTGATCACAAAAAAATAAAATACTGCTCAGACTCTTTTCCCATAAATTCACAGAGAGGTTATTATTTATTAAAAAAAAATCAAGTAAGCTGCTGTCAAATGAAGTCATATGACAAAGAGTTTTATTGTCCTGATTTTCTCTAATTTCTAGACAGTTTTATATGGACTTCAAACATTTTTCACAACTAAATAAAACTTTATTGAAAGAATGGCATTTTTTTATTTAGTTGAAGAATATTGTAAATTAGAACGGATTGAACAATAATTGTACTACTAATAACAATTAACAAATTACAAAAAATTAATAATAACGTGGACAAAATTTCAATTACAAAAATCATAATAAATGTCGCCCCTCGACCAAAATGCAGGACTCTACTCTTCGTCTAATTGAATTCCGTATTCTTTGAAATAATCCTGGTGTATTTCTAATAGTCTCACGTGCTACGATGATACGATCCCTTAAATCATCGATATTTTCAACGGGAGTGGAATCAACCAGTGTTTTTAGAAAACCCCAAATGCAAAAGTCCAATGGATTCAAATCTGGAGATCGGGCAGGCCAATTCTGGGTGCCTCCTCGTCCTATCCAGCGATTTGCATAAACTTCGTCTAAGTAGCGACGAGCGTTATTACTAAAGTGGGCTGGAGCGCCATCATGCATGAACCATAGTTCTTGCCTAATTTGCACAGGAACATCATCAAAAAGTTGGGGTAACTCTTCTTCAAGGAAATGGCAGTATGCGTCTCCATTTAATTTTATTGGGAGAAAATATGGCCCAATTAAATAATCATCAATAACACCAAGCCACACATTCAATGAAAATTGATGTTGAAATTTAGATTCAGCAATTTCGTGTGGGTTTTCATTTGCCCATATGTGATTATTATGGAAATTTCTGATAGATTCCCGAGAAAAGCTTGCGTCATCAGTAAACAAAATACGAGATAAGAACTGCGGAGCTTGTGTGATCATTTGAATTATCCATTGACAAAAAATTAAACGAGGTAGAAAATCTCGAGGTAAGAGCGCTTGGACTCGTTGGATATGGTAGGGATACAGCATTTGTTCTTTTAAAATTCTAAATACTGTGCAATGGCTCACATTTAACTCTCGGGCAATTTGTCTCGTACTTGTTCCGGGAGATTCTTCAATTAAATTAAGAACAGCCTCCTCTAGTGCTACAGTTCGTACTTCTCGAGAACGTCCGCAATCGACGGTTGTTCTTGAAAAATTTCCTACTTCTCGTAAACGTTGATGAATACGGGCGAATACGCTATAATGGGGTAATGTTCGTTCTGGATATAACTCAGCGTAAAGCCTCCGAGCTCTTAATCCATTTCCATTAGCACGACCATATAAAAAATGCATATCTGCCATTTCGGCATTTGTGTAATTTGCCATTTTATTTACTTAATTAGTTTTAGTTCTTCAGAGATTAAAGAATAACACAGAGAAAATCAGGACAATAAAATTATTTGTCATATGACTTCATTTGACAGCAGCTTACTTGATTTTTTTTTAATAAATAATAACCTCTCTGTGAATTTATGGGAAAAGAGTCTGAGCAGTATTTTATTTTCTTGTGATCAAACTAACAATTTTATGATAAAAAGTCAAGACATAAAAAAGTTGCAGATTGAGTCTGTCTTTTTAAATCAATTTTTTAAATAGGAAAATATAGGCGCATTAAAAAGTTCTAATGCAAAATATTATAGGGGTTGTTTTTTTCAGCCCCTTGTGATTACATTTTAGGGTAACAAAAACACTCAAAAACTGCCATTTTATTAGCATCAGTTATCTGCCAAATTTCATTCTTCTAAATTTTTCCAAAGTGGATATATTAAATAAAAACATATTTTTTTACGTAATTTTAAAGGACTGTAACTTGGAGGGAAAAGGGTGTTGAACAAAAAGTTATATGAAAGACCCCCCTTAATTTTTGCTAAAGAATCACCCTTTGAAATCTTTCGTATAAATTCAGAAACACACTGTATATAACTACAAATAATAAACATGTGTGTTGGATACTTAAAGGTTATGTGTAGTTAAGAAATATGATCTTATATTAATTTCCAACAGTTTATACAATAAATCAGGTAAGTACCACTATGTTTAAAATATTAATATGGGATAACTATAATGTGTTTGTCTAGGATGTAAATAAAAGTAAAATTCAGGATTTTATTAAATTGAATAATTTTAGTTTTAATTAAATAATATTAACTTTTCGAGTTTGTTGTAGAATATTGATAGAAGTGAACCTGTTTTCCAACGAACTCTGCGGTTATCCAGATTGAGAGCGTCGTGATCGGGAAAATGCAAAGTGCGGGTCCTCCAATTTAGATGACGGCGTATGCGGCGTGAAAACGGCTTCGATTCTGCCTCCTCGACGAAACTCCAATATTAAAGATGCTTGTCTCGTATTTTCTAAATTTCCAAGCGATTGACTTCAGGTTTGTGTTCAAATGATGGGCCAATTATTAATATCTTGATTCAGCATAAATTTTTAATAATATCACTGGTATTTTAATTTTTATATAACTTTTTAAAGGAGTCGAACAAAATTAAGGCCATACGTTATAAGATTTTTAGGAAAAGATGCCGATAGCGGTTATTTATTTTCAAAGCCTATTTAATATTGTAAAATAGCCTCGAAGTTTTACTTTTACTAAATCCACAAACAAGAAAAATATAAACAATATGAAGATTTTGTCATAATAATTAAATTTATAAAATAATTTTCAAGTTGTCTAAACATGCATTCAAATATTAGGTTATGTTGTATTTGTGTGTAGAAAATAACATTTTCGCGGGTTAATTGCATTTTAAAAAGTGGGCGTGTCTAACTAGTATCGATACAAAATATTGATGTAGATAAATTAGATATATGTTATTTCGCGCTAAAGATTTGAATTATGAAATTGAAAATAAAAATATAAAAGTAAGTTTAGAAATAAAAATAGGTTAATTTTAAAATATTCAAAGATCGTTATATTAATTTATATACATTTCCATACTAATTTTACAAATTAAATCCGCCAATTTAACCCTTCTTCTATGAGTTTTATAATTATTAATACTGTTTTTCCCATTATAGATGCTGGAATATGGGTGCTGTTTGCCCCATTACAATATATATATATATATATATATATATATATATATATATATATATATAATAAAATAAATTAAAAGCGGGCATATCTGTCAATTAAAAAACTCATTTATTAAGTATCCCTATGTTTCGCAACAACTTTGTTGCTTCTTCCGGAGATACTACAAGATTAATGAGAAATAACACTAAATAAATAAGAGTATATAGCAGTAGTAAAATACTTACAAAATGTAGAGTTGAAAAAATAATAAAAGTGACGTACAAGGACAATAAAATTTATTAGATTTAAAACTTAAAGTAACTATAGATACTAGCCTTTAAAAAAAATGTATATATAAAAGTTAAAACATGAAAAATAAAAAATATAAAACGAACCATATAGCAAAAAACTAAAGTCACAAGAATATTAAAAAAAAAATAATGCAATATAAATTTAACAATATATGGACCAAATAACAAAACAATTTTTAGATGGTCAACTAACCGTCAAACCGAGTATATTACAATAAATTATACTTAGTCCGTTAGTATCAGATCTATAATTTACGTTATTTGTGTCTCTGCTAATGTGGACCATTTCTAAAAAGGTTTTTTTTAAAGTTATTTTCAACGTCTAAGATCTTAACATCAACAAAATTGAATGTATGGTCACGATATTCGAATTATTGTGGCGTTTATATAGGTCAGACATCACAATGGCTAAAACAGCGAAGCACACAACATAAAAGTGATGTCCGTATTGGAAAGAGATCTTGTGCATTGGCGGATATCTAGTTACTTCTGCAGAATAACTACCGAATATTGTGTTACCATAAACAAATTAATTTAATTGAATAGCCACTGGCGGCTTTATCGCGAAAAAAACGACTTCTAACTTAAGTCTGCAATGTATGTAGTGTTGTGTTAATGAATTTAATGAAGTAGTAGCCACGACTCGAATAAAAATTGCAGACATAGCAGATTGTTACTATCTGCATCTCATTGTACTACAATGCATCTAAAACTGTGACATATGAGGATAGAACTTTCAATGTATTGAACAGAATTTTTTTTTCTATATTAAACAAAGATACAGTGTCATACATTCATTCATCGGAATAGAATACCTATCCCTCCTATATTAACAAATTGTGAAATAGAAATAAAACTAATAGTTAAAATCTTCACTTTATTAATACGTGATCGTAAAATGACCAATTATAATTATTTCCCCAACACAGTGGTTTCCTGGAGCAAGTTACAAACTAACATTGGTATACATAAGTACAAAAAGGTTAATATTATCGTACATTGTCATTAAAATGTGAGAATTTACACAAATATTCGAGTAAAAATGTGTGACCCAGCTGGTCAACCCTTAAATAAACTAAATGTGCATTTTTATTATCGTCTAAACTCTCGCTTTAAATGAATACATTTAATAAAGTTGAGTTTGGATCCACTCCCGGGACCTCTGGCATTCTAGTGCTAGCTGTAGGATATCGGTCTATAGTAAAATTATTTTATATTTATAAAATTTTTTCGGATAGATTATACAGTAGAGTATGGGAAATATTATTTAAAAATAAATAATCAGTGAAACAGAATTAACAATCGTAACCAAAGAAAAAATGGTGTAAACTACATTAAAAATAAGAGGACATACTAAACTAAAGAAATGCAGACAGTGGACAAATGGCGATAATTTTTTCAAGAATTAGTATCATATTTCTTTTATTTATCCCACAATAGAATTTGAGTTACTTGGTTCAGCAATTGCAGGTAATTAATAATTAATTGCGTAGTAGACCATATAAAATTTAACACTAAAAATGTCAGGTATAATGTTTCATTAAGTAATACTAAATCTATTAAGCACTAGTATATAATTGGAGCCCCTTACCATAAAATAATTTAAAAATATACTGTGGACTGATTCTATAAATGTAACAGGTGGGAAACCGCACCAGTAATACATATTCTAACTTAGTTCTATTGAAAGCACAATACATTTAATGACTTCACGGCAAATTCTAAAATAAATCAGTATACACTACCATTTGGTTAATATGGTCGACGAAGTATAAATGTGATACTTTTATATGATCTCAGTGGCGGCTCGTGAGTTATGAAAGAGGGTGGACACAAAAAAAACTTACCTTTTTTTGTACATAATTATCCTATTTTTCATGCTGGAAAAGACGTCTATGACTTTGTTGTCAAAATCCGGAATAGACTGGATGAACTTCTTTTCTATTGATAGGACCGTCAATGCGTTCAGTCGATCTTCTGACATTGTGCTTCTCAGAAAAGATTTAATGCGTTTGAGGGTGGAAAAACATCGTTCACATTCTGCTGTCGATATGGACGTTGTACAAATAATATTCAATAGTTTGTATGTTTACGTCAAAGACTTTTTTAGGTTGTTGTCTGTTATGAACATTAAAAATGGAAAAACACCACCTACGTTACACATGTCATCGCGCTCATAAATTACTGAAAGTTCAGTTTTCAATTTTACATTGTTCAACATAGGATAAGATTTCACAGTTTCATCAAAATTCTTTTGTGGAGAATTTAAAATAGTTTGCAATTCATTCAGCAATGTTTTTGCTAATACAACAAGCATTATGTCCACGCGGCTTAAAAAAGGCCAAAAGCATTCAAAAATTTGTCCATTAAACACGTACCGAATAATAACAACCATTTGCTGATTATTAGCGGTGTCTCTTGTTTCATTGGCCACCAAAGCAATGAAATTTGCAGATTTAATTTCTTTTAATATTTGCTGCTTGTAAATTTGCCACATAACATCTAGCAATTCGTTCTGAATAGTTTTTGAGGAACCTTCAAACACTTGTGACCCTTTCATATGTATTGTAAGCACAGCGTGTAATTCAGCTGCAAAGTTGATTAAGCCCACATAAATACCTAGATTTTCCGACGTCAATGTCTCATCATGGCCTCGTAACGCCAATTCAAAAGCTCCGCAAAATTTTATATACATAATTAACCGGCGCAAAATATGACGATTTTTTTCCACATCTTCGTCATACTTAATTTTATGTCGCAAATAAGAACTGTCTAATTGTTCACGTATGTCCACTTTGCCTAGAACACTAAAATCCACGCATGCATTCATGTGAGAAACGGAATTTTCGTGTTTCTTTAAATGCTTTAAATCATTCAACCCTTGTTTATTCCATGTACTAACCACTTTCTTAAAAATGAAGCAGATAAAACAAAATAGTTTATTTGTTAGTGAACATCCGCAAATCCATTCATATTTTTCATATATATTTTTATTGAATACTCTATTGTAAGTTCGAGTTACTTGTTGAAGTGTAGTTTATTTGAAGTTCAGGGATAGGTCTTCCTTTCTCCTTAATTAAAAGTTTTTTCTCAAATAATAGCGGATTTTTAAAAAATTTTGCACATTATTAAGTTCCATCATAATAAATAATAAACACGTGCAGTAAGCACCGAAAACAATACTATCACAATAAACGCAAGACGTTAACTGGAGTCGAGCTAGTCTGTGTCCCAAAACGACGTATAAAAACATATGACGAAGATAACCGGTACCAGCCGATTCATATTCGGAATAGATACATCTGAAATCGTGCCCCGGAACATACTTTTGAGCGTTTATGCGCTAGTGTCTGTGATGCGGAAGTAAACTTTGATACCATCGTTATAAAAATACGTAAAAATAATAAAATACAATAATGCACTGAATTTCTTTCTGTGTTTATCTTGGTGGTTGTGTGGGCATGTGCTCTTGTGCACTTTAGTACCAGCCGTCACTGTATGATCTTTTAATAAACAATCTGCTCTATACAACCATTTTACTCATGCGCCATTACAATAACAATGTCACAATGCACATGGAACAACTAAACAGATACTCAATGCAGATGCGTGATAAATAGTAATAATAATAATAATAGCCTTTATTATTCAACAGCTAGCCATTTACAGGATAATAATTATCATAATTATGTAATGGTTGCTATCTACAATAGTATATATTGTAGATACAACAGGATATACATATATATATATATATATATTAAAAATAATAGATTTTTCTTGGTTTTAGCGACCTTTTATTGAATTTTGATGTTGTTTACGACGTTTCGACTTTATCAATTCAGTCTTTTTCAAGAATCATTACAATGAACATGAGAACTGTGGTTTTTTTTCGTGTGATAGATATAACAATTAAATTAACAATTTTAAATTTAAAATTATATTAAGAAATGAATTATGGATTAGGTTAGCATTTTAGGTTGAAAATTAAATAACATTAAATTAAAATAGCTTAAAAGAATGGTAGGGAGACATTAAAGTGATTAATATCTGTATGTATTAATTGGAGACTTAACAATTATTAACAAATTTAAGTTTAAAATTAGATTAAAAAATGATTACAAATTGAGTTAACATTTAACGTTGAAAATTACATAAATTAAAATAAAAATAGCTTAAATGAATAGGTAGGGAGACATTAAAGTGATTAACATCTGTATGAATGATTTGGAAAGTTGAATTACACTACAAATAGGTAAAGAGAACAAAGAAAAGACAAATAAACTCACATTTGTTGTTCGTTGGTTTTACAAGGGTACGTATTCTGTGTAACACATGTGTTTTGGACATCCGAGACCAAATTTCTTAGGAAAGACCGTGCTTGTGCGGATATTGTAAGTGAACTAATACTTTAGTTTGCGGGGGTTTTAATTTCTGTTCTTTGGAATGAGCATGGTGGTCATTTTTTCCCGTTTTGTCTTGTGCATGCAGGGGGTTTTTTGGTTTTATCTATTGTTTTATGAGAGGGTAATAGAGTTTTGAAAGCCCATCAATTTCGTTTCTGTCGTTGATTGTTTTGCTATTTTTGAAAATGTGTATCATTTCTAAGACTTCTCTGGCTTTTGTGTTCTTTTTTTGTGTTATTACTTTGGTGTTTTCAAAATCAAAATTATGTTTAAGTGTCAATTGGTGTTTTTTTAAAGCAGTTTGATTTTTTGCGTATTTGTGACCTTTCAATCTTGTAGTAACTGTTTTGTTTGGCCTATGTATATTTTGTCACAGTCTTTGCAGGGTATGTTGTATATTGTGTGTGATTGTTTTAGTGTAGGTGTTGAGTCTTTAAGTTTGGTGTGTAGGAGTTTTAGGTTTTTACCGCTTTGGTGTGCTATTTTAAAATTAAACCATTTAATTTTAAAATAGCACACCATATTTTAAAATTAAATGGTTTGAATATGTTGTCTAATTTTTCGGATAATCCAGTTATATAGGGTGTGGGGATATATGTGATTTCATTGGTTTTTTTGTTATTGTTTTGGTTGTTTGTTTTGTTATAAATTTTATTGAGTCTAAGTTTTATAATTTTTTTTATGAATTGTGGTGGATAGTTGTTTTCTGACAAAATTGTTTTAACTTTATTTAATACTGTTGGTCTGAAAGTTGGGTTAGTGAGATTTAAGGCTCTGTCTACTAAAGCTGTTACTACATTTTTTTTTGTGGGCTAGGGGTTGGTTAGAAAAAAAGTTTACATATCTGCCGGATGCGGTTGGTTTAGTGTACACACGTCGTAAACAACATCAAAATTCAATAAAAGGTCGCTAAAACCAAGAAAAATCTATTATTTTTAATATTAAGACACGGCCAATAAAATAAAAAAGAAAAAGAAAATTCTTTAAACACTATATATATATATATATATATATATATATATATATATATATATATATATTATATATATATATATATATATATATATATATATATTTATATATATAATACACATATATTGTTACGTGTAGAAAATCACTCTGCGTTCTGCTAGTATATTTTTATCCATTTACTTCAATTTTAAGCTCTTCAAGTCAACTTGGTCCGCTTATTTTTCAACATGTACATTTTATTCTAATTTATATTATTAGTTTGTTAATTATCCTGCCTCTTAAGTCTTTCAAAACGTTAATTCCTCCAAATTTTTATTTCAGGTTCGATTATTTTGACCCTATATTTCTTTTCATATGATTTTTATCTATGTTTAGTTTTGCGCCATCTATTTATGTTCAAGTTATTTCTATAGTTGTATTATTTAACGCATCGTCGCCTTTTAAACATATATTTTTCCGCTTAGTCATACACGTAATTCGCCGTAATTCGCTTTATCTCGTATTTTGTAACTTCGTTACCCACTCTTATGTTGTGGTAATTTTTGTTTTGAATTTTAACACCGTCTAGACGTATTTTCCTTTTTGATTAGTCTTGTTTTACTGATTTAATTTGCTATTTATTAATTCTTTCGTTGGAAGCGCCCTCTTTCCGGCATTTTGGTTTCTTCCATTTACAGAGATCTGTACGTTGGAGGTAATTGTTTTGAAATGTAATTTCCGGCTTCTGCTAATTAATTATTTGACGAAATGTGTTCTGTTAGACTCTTATGACGATCTTCAATCATTTGTGAGATTTTAAGCTTTCATTTTCCTTCGTTTATGTTTCCGAACATTTTGGGTGACGTACGACGGCCATTGGTTGTAACACGAGGTATTTTTCTGACATTTGTTCTTAAGTCATCCATGCGCTAACTTGTATTTTTTTTGTGCAAAGAAGCATTTCTGCGGTAAGAATTATTTTTATGTACTGAAACCTTACTTATTTCGTATTTTCTTCTTAGGATTGATTGATAATTAGTGCTAGATTCCGAGTGATTAGCATCTAATATTTTAGTTGATAAAATTATATCAAGAAATTTCTTTCCACGTGGCTAACTACGGCCATTTTGGGACCGAGAATCTCTGGTTGGAGTACAGACTCTTCCGAGCATTATACTGGAAGAATTGACTAGGAGGAAAGACTCCAGGAGGACTAGGCTCCCTTATTTTCTGTACAAGCTAAGTATAGCTATAATTTTGGTGACTTTAGGAGGGTCTTGTTGTCAAGATCTACTCTTATTATTCTAATCTTCGTTAGTGTGTTACTTTTATTCATTTAAAATCTTTTGAGAACTCCAGAGAGGGGCTCCACCTTTCTCTGAGATATTCTGGAGTATAACCTAACTCTTTTAGTAGTCAGCTTAAGGGCTTCACCCACCAATTTTGATCAAAAGGTAATAGTACGTTAATATTCATTTTATTTTTATTAAATAAAAGGTTGTCTGATATTTCTAGCAACCGTAGCATTTAGCAATTTTATTCACGAGGCTCAGTACCTTCAGTAGAGCTTCTGTTCAATAATTGGGGTTACGTCTAGACCTAATTTAAGATTAATTTATCTGTAAACGTTATGTAAGGAACCACTGTGTGAATTCATTCGGGCGTTCTATTTGATTTCTGATTTGTTAAATTGACGTATTAGTATTTAGTTGTTCATTTTATAATCACCTGTGTATACAGGGTGGTGCAAACTTAACAGGTGTACCTGTGCTTAAGTTATTTAACGTACACTTTAGGCTTATTTGAAGCATATTCTCTGTTAATTATCTGTGGATAATTATTTACTTTATAGATTTACCCGGTGGCTAATTTATTTGTGGGGTAAAAACTTATTGTTTTAAGCCACTTTGTTTTCTCTTGACATTTAAACACTTATTACAGAGAGGCTTAACCTCGTCTGTTGATTGTATTTAATTAACTTTATTACCTTTTTTTTTAATTTGTTTTGCATATTTAAATTTCCATCTTTTATATTCTGTATTTCACGGTCTCAAGTTAGTATTGTTTTAATTAAGCTACTTTTGTTAATTCTTTAATTGTTTATATCATTTGATTTGAACCTGATCTGATACATATGTAAATAGGGTACTGCGTTGTACGAGGGTTTGTTGAGACTTGACTTGCTTTTATTAAAGTTTATTGTTGAATTTGAGTTTCGTGTTTGATTTCTTTCCCTACTGGTGTTGGGGAGGGCACAGTTTCACGTTTTTGGCAGCAGCAAGGTGGGGGGGAATACAACTCTCTCTTGTGACTGAGGCCACCTAAGTTCCACCCGCAGCCGTGTATACGGGGTGCGCCTTGCCGTGGACATTTATGCGGTGGCGCCTTTTTTACATCGAGCGATCTTTGATCCCACACGCTCTCCATACTTTTGAGCTAGTCGGCAGGGGTAATTCTTCGGAGCGTCCACCTTCAGGTGGGTCAGCCCGAGAGAGAGGGGTATTCGCTGAACATCGAGCGTCAGCCTTGTTGCAAGCGTGCCTGCTACTATTTGGATCGCGTAGGTAGCAATATATATATATATATATTTATATATATATATATATATATATATATATATATATATATATATGTATATATATATATATATATGTTTATATATATATATATAAAGATAATTATTTCGTGACCTTTGTATCTTATGGTAAATTCAATTTGTTGGCGATTTAAGGTCTGGTTTCACTTCAAAATATATATATTTAAAACAACCTTACATGCTTCGGAAAATGATGCCTTTATATTTTATATTCCTTGATAAAGGCATCATTTGCCGAAACATGAAGGGTTGTTTTTCAAAGATATTAAATATATATATATATATATATATATATATATATATATATATATATATATATTTTAATCTACTATATATACATACATGTTTATATATATATATATATGTATATATATTAATTATTTCTTGACCTTTGCATGTTATAGTAGATTAAATTAGTCGGCGATTTAAGATCTGTTTTACTTTGATATGTATATATTTAAAATAATCTTACATGTTTCGGCACATAGTGGATGTTTCAAAGAAATTTAAAATATAAATGACAGTATATTAATGTCAAATTTATATATCTGTAGTTATCATGGATAAAATTAAAATATTAGAAGATACATTCAAGTTTAATAATAATAATTCATGCTTCAGCACTCTCAACAGCAAGACGTTAATTACGGAGGATTGGCATGCCATAAATTATTATGTCTGCACCCGTGGAACGGCATTCGCCTTGAACGAGAAGGAAAACCACGAAAACCTACTCGGACAGCCTAGTCAGGGATCTAAACACGGAACTGCCAGCATGATAAGCCAGTATACAGATATTTAAATAACATATGATAGATATTTATATAATAACATAATTCTTTAATTTCCCATTTGATTGTGTGTTGTTCTTTATCGATTATATCTTTGTGTTTTCAAAATCGAAATGGTGATCGCGTTGTAGTTTGTGTGTAAATAAAGCAATTTTGTCTGTTTTGGATTATTTGTGGGCTTGTATTATTTTGTATAAATATTGTTTAGTTTAGCCTATGTAGTACCTATCGCAATCGCGACATGATATTTTATAGATGACATGTGTTTCTTGATTATTAAATAGAAAAAAATCAATAGGTACTGAACTTTTGCAAACTCAAACCGTTTCATTTTATTTGCTTTTGATACCAAAAGTTTTCCTAGGTCATCGTTCATCCATTTCTACTTCGTTGTGCCTCCAAATTGTTCTTACAGATGTACCCCAGTTTGCATTATCAAATATTTCGCGATATATTTCAGTTGCGTAGAGTAAGGGTTTGGCTTCGCAACTATTCTGATGCAGTTATTTATTTGCGATGTTTTTCGTGTTCACCGCGCTCTTGAAGTATCTTCTGTTGTTGCTTTCAAGTTATAAAACTTAACTGGATTATAAACCATCTTTCTTAAAATGTTTTCAAAGTGCGAGCAATTGCAATACGGGAGATTTTCTCCTTAAAATGCATGTTGATTATAATTTTTCGTATAAATGCGTTAGAACTTTTTTTCATATCGGATTAGATGTTCACATGATTGGCGCAACAATGAAAATAATTCAATAACATTAAGTCTTTTTTTTTGGAAACTGTGGTAAAAATTTAAAAAAGTATAATACCCCTTAACACATTAATATTCGTATCCTACTTGTATTGGTGTCCTATAAACGTGTACATGGTCGTCTAGTAGTGATATGTTTTGCGATTTTCGTATGTTAGCTTTACTGTGCCCACGTCCAACGCTGTTATTACTTCCTACTGAATATGGCAACTTAATTGGCGAAATACGTATATAGGACACGAATACACGGCTTACAATAGTTTTCCCCGTTAAGATCTGCGTAGCGTTCCTGATCATTTTTAATGCGCTGATTACGAAAAAAATCCATTACGTTAGAATATTTTTTTATTTATTTAGCATTTTAGATTTCGCTTAAAATTTCCCGGAGGGTTCAATTCGAAAATGGATAAAACTTTTTTAAAACGAGTTCCAACTAATTGTTAATGTATTTAATGATTTCATAATTTATTAAATACTACATAATACGTCTTTATTACGGCAAAAAAATGGGTGATTTTAGCCTAAGTAAGCCTATTAATATATTGGTTGTTAAAATTTATTTTTGAAATGTGAATATATCGAAAATAGGGCAAAAAGAGTAGAAAAGAAGTTCGGCGAATTTAATTTTTTGTGTGGAAGTAATAGGCATTCCAAATTGGGTTAGAAGCAAGGAAATCTTTTAAGGAGGTGGTAAAAAATTTCTTAGGAAACAATAAAAACCCTGATTAAAAAGAAACAGTGGCGAATATGATTGTAAATTTTTTATTGGCTTAGTTCTATGAGCATTAAACTACATTTCCTGAATTCGCACATCGACTACTTTCCGGAAAATTTTGGAGCTGTTAGCGAAGAACAAGGTGAAAAATTTCACCAATATTTGAAAAATATGGAAAAGAGGTATCAGGGAAAAGGAAGAATACAAACATTTTGCCGGACTACTGTTGGCTGCCGAGACAAATGAACAAAACTGAAAAATTAAGAATTCACAAAGATAAGTTACATGTTTACCCAATAAACAAGTAATCGTTTATCAAAATTCAATAATTTTTAAGTTCTAGAATAACCTAAGTACTTCTTCAATATATTTTTTTCTAAGTAAATGTGTCTTTTTTTTGCAATTTTCTTGCTATGTCTATTTTGAAAGATCTGGACGTGATGGACAAAAACTAAATATACATTCAAAGTCAACGCATCAAAGTACTTTAGAATGAGTCATCGAATTCAAAAGGGAACATTATGGCTCCAAATTTGCAGGCCTGTGATATTGGTGATGTATTAAGAGATTTCCTGTCTTTTTAAGTAAATGACATTTATTATTTTAAATTTTCCACTTACTATAATCACAATCACAATTACTACAGTCATAAATTAAAGAAAATGGTTAAAGATTTCAAAGCAATTAATTATCACAAATTCAACGAATACAGATCTAGTATATTCCACTTAAATCATTAAATATTGAGAAATATAGATGGATCTGTAGTGATCAATGCAAATTAATATTAAAAATACATTATCCAATAAAAAACATTAAGAAATGCGATATTTTAAAATTAGAATACTTATTTTAAAATGCACTTTCAAAATTTTAAGCTTTATGTTACTTTTTTAAAACGAACATTATCTCCTTGATCGACAATGTTGCACGAAATCCAACATTTGCCTCATATTTCAGCGAGAAAGCCTCGGTTCAAGGATTAGCGTTGAAGACTAATGGTTCAAGATTAAGTAAACCATCCATCGGACGATAGCGATATTAAACGCTACGTGGAAAAAGATAAACGTAAACATTCGTAGTACGGAAGTTGTATGATTTTTTCAGATAACGATGTAATCTCTAACCTGATCGATGTCCTGCTGCAAGACAGTTGACAAGATTCGGAGGGAAGTGATATATTAAGCCCTGTTACGTTGCACGAGCATATTGCTGCAACCCCGTTGCGCTCAGGTGCTCCGTCGTCATAATCGTGAAATATATGTGGCCGTCCTTTCATCGCTCATATTATCGGAAAGCGGAAGACATATTTTATTGTATTAGTTTTCTTTTCTTTGCGCAGAAGGTGCATGGCAATGAATAATTATGGCAATTTTCGATGACGTTAATATATAAGAAATCTACGAAAATTAAATAAAAAAATAGAAAACGAAAACAAAAATAATGATTTTCGTATATTTTTGGAACGTATTCTTTATTTAGCGATTTAAATATATTTAATACAAATGATAAAAGGCCCTTGATCAGTTTCTCTATGTTTTATTTCATTGTTCGGCAATATTATTTCGGTAATTTCAACCATTTTCAAAGAATGATCTTATTCAACTAAATGGAGAGGCATAACTTAGTGTGTAATGTATAAGTGTATATATGTATTTGTGTGTGTGTGTGTAGTGGCTATTTCAAACATTTTATGATTGAGTCTATTTTGGGGTAGTATTTAAAAAAATTTTTGTGTGTTTGCCAGATTTTTGTTCTTAGAAATTGCTTTTTTTTTATTTCTAATATTTCTAAGTAATATATTTTTTGGATTTTATTTTCATTGCACAGTAATTTGTAGATTTCTGTATCGGGCAATTTAACATTATTTATATAATGTTCTGCAAATCCTTTCTTTTTGTTGCCTTGAATTAAGACTTTTTAATTTTCTTTTAAACTGACTCATATTTCTACCACTTTGTCTCCGATATAGATGCATTATAATCTTTACAATTTATTTTATATACATATTATAAAATTACAAATTTGGATAAATGTGGTGTATATAAAATAAATTGTAAATATTGCGATGCCATCTATCTCGGACAAAGTAGCATAAATATAAATATCCAGTTAAAATAACATAAAAAGGCCGAATTCGAAGCAATAAAAAGACAGGATTTGCAGAACATTACATAAATAACATTCACTTTCCTGATATAGAAGGCTACAAAGTACTGTTATCAAACTAATAGGAAAAAACTAGATTACTTAGAAATATTAAAAATCAAAAATTTCTAAGAACGAAGATCTGACATCAAGTGTTTTTATTTTATAATTTGTATTAAAAACATCTAAATACAATGTTTCACCAAGAACCGTCAGCAACATACATTTATTTATTTATTTCGTATGACGAGCGTGGATACCATCAGTGAAACTTCTTCTGGAACAGTCGTTTACTATCTGGATCATGGCTTGTCCAACATTTCCGCAATCGCAGAGGCTAGTATCTGCTAATTTCTATTTATGCAGCATTTATTTGCACCTTCTGCGGCCTGTAAGGAACCTATTTAATTGAGACTAGTGCCCATGTAGAAGGGCTACCCCCGACAGAGGTTCTGGAGAATTAGAAATTTAAACTCTATTACCCAATTCAGGGTGTTGTTTAAGAAGAGCTAACTAATAATTACTCACATTGATGGGATGCTGAACTTCCGTATCCGACCAAATCGATTTCCTAGATTTCAGTCGAGTCCTGGGGTCGCTCTCGAAATCATCGTGTATAAGAAGATCAATGTTCTTGATAATCTTAGCCCGTTCATGCTATGCTACAGCAAGAAGTCTGATATCCAGCGAAGCAATGTTAGAAAGAAATGATAGCCAGAAACTACATGTGAATGTCGCGGTACCAGTAACGATCCTAATTGTATCGTTAAGTTGTATACCCATTAGCTTTGTGTGAGAGCTTCGATACCAGACAGCAGCACACTATTCAACAGAAACGTAAACCAGTGCAATGGCTGCCGTTCGCAAAGTCTCCCCATTCACTCCAATGAATTGATGGCAAGCTTATGTAACATATTATTGCAAGTCCTCACCTTTTGACTAGTTTTATAGAGGTGCTGTCTGAATGTCAAAGACCGATCTAACATTACGCCCAGATATCTAGGGTGGAGGTTGTGGTTAATCCGACCATCACCAAATTCAACATTCAGCTCTCTGTTGACTTCTTAGTTACACAAATGAAAGGCACATGGATTCGTATTTTCAAAGGTTTGGTTGAAAGCTTCGTTTTTTATAATATTCGTTTAAAGCTTGCAGATGTCCAGGAAGTTGTAATTCTCCAACCTATAAATTCTTGTTTCGGATGCATAAAGCCAGATTATCTGCATATAGAAATTTTCGTTATTTTGTGGATGGCAGATCATTGGTGTAAACGTTGAACACTAAAGGAGTCAGAACCGAGCCTTGAGGAAGGCCATTTTTCAAACTTTTTCCATTGCTAGTTCGATTGTTTAGGCAGACTCCGATTCGGCGATTCCTCAGCATATTCTAGATAAGTTTGCTTACACATGATCTTACACATTTGCTTACGCATGGGTTGGTTTTTTATATTTAAAAATCATTCCGTTCTTCCAGACTGTGTTATAGACACTGAATAGATCGACAAAAGCAGTGGATAAAAGCAGGCCTTTGTGAAAACCTGTTTCAACATGCGTTGTTAACGGCATAACTTGGACACAGCTGATCCTTCCCGTTCTAAAACCGACTTGCTTCTTATTAATAATCTCGTCGTTGGTGGGCGCTTTTTTATTACGACATCCATTATAAAGTATATTTAAATCTACTTACAATTTTATTATAGTAAGAAAATACATTAATATTACCATATACGAGGATCATTTAACGGAATGAGATCTTTAAAATGAAACACTTGAATTACGGCAATTATTTTTAAAAAATTTTTCAAAATATTTTCCTTCAACATTAGTGCTAGTTTTATAATCATCATAACCATGGTCGTCAAAATACTGCTCTACTTCCGCAATACCTTGCTTGTATGTCCTGAAGTTCCTTACGATGAGAAATAGCTTGAATTTTGAAAATAGATGGGAGTCTGAAGGGGCTAGAATCCGTGAATATGGTGGTTGGCGTTTTTAACCTACATGTAATATATGCTGCATCCATCTGAAAGAGAGCTTAGGCATGCTTACTTCGTCATGCAAAATGTGGAATGAAACACCGTTCAATGTTCCAGGAAGTTCTTTATCTTTGATCCTCATATTGTCAAGTTTAAGGTGAGCAACGTTTGCTGCATATTCCCCGAAATTTCACCTTCTTAAAAAACGAGAAAACAAGAACTGAATTGCACCACTAATAGTATTTTATCCATTTTAGAACTTTCACTAAACACGTGCTCTTTGAGAAACTGTATCTCTCAGACTAAAGGACAGACGGTAGTGAAACTTTAAATAGCCTCTTGTAAAGACATGGCCTACTCTAAAATAGTACCAATTTCTTTGGCAAACACTAATGTATTGTCTTATCTTCTGTCATCATTCTGCTTCTTCTCCAAATGTTATATGAAATGACTGCAAAGACTTTTCTTTAGGCAAGTGGACTTCAAAATAATAAAAATATGTGGTAAAGCTCTCATTTTCTTTTTTCTCCATACATAACAAAAGTAAAACGTACCTCTCATTTGTTAAAATAGGACGTCAAAGCATGTGCAAAAACAATTCTACCAGTCACTGAAATACTCCCTATCTCAATAACTTCAGAGCGTCTGTCATTTTATTAGGATTAAGAATCACCCATTGTTAGCATCCATGAAAATGTGCAAGAGAAATATCACTGAAAATAAAGTCTTGAAGTAAATATTTATTATACAACAAAACATTTTTATATTGTCCTGAATATGATCGTTTGATTACCGTAACAATTTGCATCTAAAATAGGAAAATGACTTTTAAGATAAATTATAATAACATTATAGCAAAGTTAATAATTAACAATGCGGCTACTAGATTGCTGTAAATACACTTAAATTATCTTCTTTTATGATTTTAGATAATCATATTTAATTATCTTAATTGTACGCGAACAAATTAATTAGTTTCAAAATCAAATGTGCACCTTCGCCTATAAATAACTATGTAGAATAACTCATATTATAATTATCATATTATTTAACATGTAAAATAAATTAAGTTCATAGCAATTATAATACCAGAATTAATTACCTATAAATAATGACAGTAAGAACAAAATGCCTGGGAATAATGACATATTAAAACAATATTTATTAGAATTGATTTGAAAAATTTAAAAAAAAATTATTAAAAGGTGAATACTATAAGAAATCTGCCTCATTTGATACATGTCTATTATGGGAAAATATCTATATATGGAGACGCCTGCACTAAAGGATCCACCTCTCTGCAGTAGTGGTATCAACTGATTAGTTAATATTAATTGGACTGTTAACCTAATCTGCAGTCAGTTTTCCTGCCTAATGCCCCCATCAACAAAAATATTACAAACAAATACTGATGAGTAGAGCAGACCAATTTCCGTGTGCGCCATGTGCGCCGATGTGAGGATGATTGTATTGCATCAGAACTAATAAAAAGCATTCAGTATGTGTTTGGTACGTACTTACAATGCATGTAAGTGTAAGCATACGTAATAAAATGTCGTCGACACATAAATCGAAAACGACCGTTGTCAGACGAAGTGAATAAGTTTATTATAGATTTCCCGGACTTAATATACGATGGCTCAAAAATTAAATGTTTAGTGTGCAATACATATCTAATGTTTTGGTCAAAAACACATTGTAAAGAACACGTAAGCAGTTCAAAGCAAAATCATAACAAAATTAATCGACAACAGTTTATACATGAACTATGTGTAACTATGATTGTATGTACACTGCCGTTTACCTTGTTAAGTAATGATTCATTTATTTTATTTTGGAATAAATACGCGAATCAAACATTAAACTGTAAACAGGTTGAAAATAAAATCAAAGCCGAACTGAAAAATAAAAAACTGTGTTTATGTGTGGACGAAACAACTGACAGCAAAAAACAATCTGTAGTTAATGCGGTGGCGCGTAATATGGAACCACATCAACCAACGTCTTCAATTTTATTAGCATCCAGACGACTAGAACAATGTAATGCCGAAAAAATTTCAGAGGTGCTATTAGATACTTTGGAAAAATTTAAACTTTCGAAAGAAGTATTAATGTTTATGACCGATGGTGCCACAACCATGTGTTCTGTAGGCCGGTCTCTTAGAAAATATTGTCCTAACTTGTTACATATTACTTGTAAACTCCATGCTCTACACCTTGTGGCAGAACAGGTTCGCAGATGTTATCCAGAGGTAGATACTTTAATATCGAGTACAAAGGCAGTATTCCTGAAATCTCCAAGACGTATTCGGAAATTTCACGAATTGTGTCTCCATACCCCTGAGCCACCACAGCCGATTGACACGTTGGGGTACATGGTTACGGGCGGGGTTTTACTATCATGAACATTTTGAAAAAATTAAGGACGTGGTTTTATCATTCGATCCAAAAGAAAGTCAGCTATTAATACAAGCCAGGAAAATTTCAAGATGCCCAGATTAAAATAAATCTACAAAGTATTTGTGAGAATTACCTGAGACCAGAAGAAGCAATAACAACATTAGAAAATTCGTCGCTGTCGTTAGAGGAATCACTGCAAATCGTTAAAGATCTTCACGCACAACTGTGTGCTGTAGAAGACGCAAAAAGTGAAAGTGTTCTAATTAAATTTGAAAGTGTTTTAGACAGAAATGCAGATTTTGACACCTTAACACGTATTTGTGAGGGCACGTCTGCAGATACGTTAAGTTGCTTAAAAAAGTATTTTGATTATACGAATATTAGATCACTAGATGTAGAACGCTCGTTTTCCGAATATAAACATATTTTTTCCTCACGGCGGACATGTTTTTCAGAAATAACCTTAGAAACGCACCTGTGTTGAAAATATACAATCGAGTTTCTCCAGTTTGTCAATCCTTGGAAGAGGCTTAAAATGGTAAGTGTTTTTTTAAATCCTCAGTCAATCACTGATTTCATACATTTTCCATTTTATTTATAGGTACATACAACGCTGCTACAATATGTACTATTCTTATTTTTCGTGTGTTTATGCATATTACGAATAAATGTCTCTACTTCTATACTTATATCGGTAACAAGCTCATGTTGCGTCCATATTCTATCGCATATCTAATATATTACGAATTACACTCCCATACCGGCGCGCTCATGGCGCGCACGGAAATTGGTCTGCTCTACTGATGAGTACTTTAAAATTCCCCATGTTGTGCCGCCAAAATATTGTATGACAAACATTGCAGTGTCAAAATATTATAAACAGAAATTGCACATTGAATGCATCAAAAATATATTGAAATAAATATCTCAGGTTCTGTAGTTCGTTTCTTCAATATTAAATTTCTTCTTTATCTTTGTCTTAATAATTCTTTCAATTTAAAAAAAAATATGTGTATGTGTGAACTGTCTTATCTTATAAATATACTATTGTGATGTGAATCATCCGTCTATACGTCAGGCGAAGACCTGGCGATGATGTCACCCGGTAATCACGCCATCATTCTCCCGGACGTTCTAAAGCCTAGAATAACACCAGACAGAGTCCGGAATAATCTTGAAGGCGCAAGCCTGACTAGATACGAGGGTTGTCTTTTATATTTTGCATATAGAGCTGGAATAAAACAGTAGATAGCTTTTAAGACTTTATTGTTTTTCGAAGTATTCTCCACATAGATTTATGCACTTTTACATGGATTTGAACCAACTCTGGAAGCAGGTATTTCACTCGTTTGTTGATACTGTCAAAATTGCATTTTTGCAGGTATTGACTGTTTCTTCTGACGACTGGAACGTTTGACCACGCAGTCCGTCCTTGATTTTCGGAAAGGTAAAGAAATCGTTGGGACTTAGGTCGGGACTGTACGCAGGATGGTCTAACAATTCGACGTTTTGTTGCATTAAAAATATAATTGTCCTGCGAGCTGTGTGCGAATTTGCATTGTCTTGGCGGAAGATGATTCGTCGTTGTGAGTTGTTTCTCGGAGCTCAGCGATGACTTACGGCAAACAAATGGTTGTATACCAATCGGCAATAACAGTTCTTTGATCTTGTAGAGAAATTGTTGCTACATGACCTGCTTTCGAAACCAATATCGCGACCATATTGTTGGAGACACTTGGAGAACGGATGACTTTTGTCAGCTTTTCTTCACCTTGGACTACCGAAATAGACGACTGGCGTTTTGTTTTCGGGCTCGTATGAGTAAGTCTAAGATTCATGACCACTCACGATGTTGTACACGTTTTTAGAGTTTCCTGCGTTGAAGCGATATCGAGTTTTTGACACCAAATCACTCTAGCTGTTCTCTGTTCTTCAGTCAACAGATGCGGTATCCAACGCGAAACTAATTTTTTTACACACAATACTTCATGCAAAATTTTTGAAATTGAGCTCTTTGAAATCCATTACCGTAAACAGAATCCAACTCGGTGAGGCATTCTCGTTGAGATAATTGTTTTCGAAAATTATAAAAAAAATTTACGGTTTAATTTCATTTTTCGACTAACTCGTCAAATTTGACGGTTCGTTGCATCTACAACACTACAGGTATCGTACTGAAGCATTGCATTTAGGCTAACTAAAAATGAACGTTAATTTTTAGTACGGACATTTGATTAGTGGCACCCTCTATGTCCCAGTATGCAAAGCATAAGACATCCCTCATATATATCGTTCGGAAGGCTAGGGATTCATGTAACCAGCGACCGTTGCGATAGAACATAAATGTGAAATAGAACATTAATGTATCATATTGTGAAATAAATACTGTTGTTATTACTATTAGTTATTAAGTGTTTTTGAGTGTATTTTTATTATTAATATAGTGTGGTTTTAATTACCGTTAGTTTTATCTAAACGAACCCTAAAGTTCTTCACACTAAATTAACATATCTTCCTAATATCTAAAAAACCTGTCTTGTCGCCAAAATAACTTCTGGCACATTTTCTATGCTAGAATTGTGTTACAGCAATTAAACAATTCCGTCTTCTTTTTTGCACTTATGAATTTTTAATTCTTACCTTTTTTATTTGAATCCTTAATCTACTTCTTCAAATTATATTCCATGTTTTTCATTTATTAATTTCTTATCTTGATCTTTGCTTTTAACTTTCATAACCTTCGTTTTCACTTATACAAGTTCTCTTCGTGTTTCATATAAATCTTCTTTTTTTACACACTATAGTTGAATGCTTTTTAGCAAAGAATGATTTTCTATTATATATATAGGTATATATACCGTGCTATTATTTTACAAAACTCAGTTCGAGAGATTTTGTCAATTTCAAATAGCTATTGATGGTTTTGCTATTTGTAACTCCAAAATTTTTCAATTTTTAGTACATTGCGCACACTTGAGGGTGATATATTAAACTCTGACGCGATAAAATTCAACGATTTTAAAGGATTCTCTTCTACGAAAAACAAAATGTTTAATTTCATTTCTTCCGTTAACACTGTTTTCGTTCTATTCTTTTTTTTATGGTCAGCGACACATCCTTCTGTTTTAAATCTATTATACACTCTTAAAATTGTCGAACGTGTAGGTATCGGTCTATGGGGAAATTCTACAGAAAATAAGTCGCTCACCATTTGTAGACTTTGATGGTTTTGATACCATAAGCACATTTGAATTTTTTCCTCCTTGGAATACATTTGTGAAAGTGTTGTAACTTAGATAATGGCACAATAGGGAAAATAATAATAATAATAATATTTGACGTATTTCAATTGACACTAAGACTAAACAATAGTTATTCTTGACGCTAGGGTAGTATGTATAATGGGTTGCCTATCGTATAATGCTTTGACTCAATTATTTTAAAATGCAACATATGGATATGTTGCATAGTAAAATAATAGCATGGTATATATATGTATATATATATATATATATATATATATAGTTATGATTAGAGCTGAGGATGTTTGCGGTATAACCATGGTTATATCATGTAACCATAGTAAATTACTATGGTTACATGATATAACCATGGTTATACGGCAATACTAGTTATGATACATATACTGGTAACTGAAGTAGGGGGAAAGAGAATTAAAATATGTTAAAAAAGTAGACTTAAGTTTTAGTAAACTCAAACCATACAGTTTTAATGTATGGTGTAATTTATAAAACAAGTTAATACCGTGTATTTAATTGTGAAGTTTGTTTTAGAATTTTTTATATATATTTGTCTCTTTGCAGTAATATTTATTAATAAGTTTGAATATCCGAAAATAATTAACTTATTTGATAATATTAATTTCATATAGAAATCTTTTATTCCGACACTAGTGTTTTGATTTGAATATCTTTTCGCGGATATCATATGTTTATACTTATGCGCATGTGAGATTAATAGAATTTAAAAATAACCTAAACGTCATTTCAAAATTAATATAATTAATTTTAAAGGATATCTAAACATTCATTTCATATAAACTAATAATCTTGGAAAAGTTATAAATTAAATACTTGTAACAATTTTGGCCTAGGTGGAAACAATGGAAAGTGGGCGTCTTTAAAAAAAACTCTAAAAGAACGCGTCGTTTTATAATTTGAAAAATATTGTAAAAAAATACTCACCTATAAGTTGTATCACAGTGAAGATAAATAAATAGTGCAACCTTTCAACATATTAATTATACGCAAGCCATTAAAGGTTAGAAAATTCCGAATACAATTAGCAGTCCTTTCCATCTTTCCCAGTCCCGCAGGAAGATGTAGACCCTGTATTCCGGGTACGAAGTCGTTCCTGTTTACCTTCAGAATCATTGTGGTACCACAAACAAGTATTTATTACATTTTATCTAACATTCGAAATTTATATAGACTATTATATAGTTTAGATACATTTTAAAATTAAAAATTATAGAACAATAGTTTAATCAATACCTACCTAATGAACGGCTCCTTTTAAGATAATTTTTCATCATTAGTAATATTTTTCCTTTATAAAACCATTTTCTTTGTATATTTAATTCCACCATAAGTATACTCAGATGTATGTCACGTGATCATATATTGTAAGTAACAGCTGATCGGTATAGCTTATATTATTTAAAATATCTATGAAGAAATATTAAATCTTGTTATCCAATACTTACATCAGACACTTCTATTTCTATTTTAATAATCAGTATACATGAGTTGTATTTTATTTGCTATTTAGTAAGTTTGAATGTTATTTTTGATTTAAAAATAAAAAATAAAGGTCTGAATACACAGAACCTGCTTCCGCCAGACGAAAGTATCTCATGTTGATTAAACGAAAAACCCATATTTATGTCAATATTTGATTTGAACAAATGAATACCCCGAGCTAACCGAAATACCTGACATAATATTGAAATTCTTTATAATACCTGGTAACCACCAATTCAAGCGACATCTTGTAAGTATAGATGAAACCAGCTCGCCCAGGCAAGGTAGGTACCTAAATGATATCCTACTACCAATTTATTTATCATATTTGTGAATAAAATAACATTTATATACTTAAAATATGTCTCTATCTATTTGTTTGTTTATATTATTGCAATCACATCTACATATTGTATCAATATACATTTACCCTTCACAATATCGATTAATACATTTAAATCAATATTAATTAAGTATTATTAATAATGAGATTTACTTATTTTCTTCAATAAATACTATCAAATTAACAAGATAATACATTTATCATGCCTTTATATAGTTTTATATCTTTTTGCTAGTAGTGTGTGCATTGCGCGGCGCCGTGATTTGCGCCGCGCAATGCACACACTACTAGGACCGGTCCTGGGCGGCAACCTGGCTAGGGTGCTGTTAACAGCACACACACGTTCGACGTGTGTGCATTGCCCCCGCTTCTGCGGAAATCGTTAAGATGGCACAAAGTGTGACCGTCGTCGACTGAGGTAGCCACTAAGAGTGTTCCCTCGGTTGGCGATGAGCAACCCCGTGCAGGGTGCGCTTCGCTGGTCTGCGCCTTGCCTCGTTGGGGCGGGGGGGCGGGCCGTCGAAGTACTGCTCGGAAAAGTAAAGAAGTTTCCGGGAAAGGGTTGGCGGCCCTACGCAACGGCTGGCTATCCGATCTCTCTAAATTTACGCGACCGGTCACTAAACACACACACGAGCGCACTAACATACACAAACTATACACTTACGCGGTCACACAAATACAAAATCACACACCCAGAGAGAGACGCAAGCTGCCAGCAGCAACCAACACACAGGTTCATACCCAGAAAGAGACACAAGCTTCTGGCAGCGAACAACACATATTTTCACACCTTGCTATCTATTTTTTGGAATACTAAGGCATGATTTATTATTATTATTGGAATGTATCTTTGAATAATTTAAACCATAGCAACTTAATTATTTGACATTTATATTCTGTCATTTATATTTTGTATTCCCTTGACAAAGGCGTATTGCCGAAACATGTAGGGTTGTTTTAAATATATATACTTTGAAGTAAACCAGACCTTTAATCGCCGACTTATTAAGTTTACCTTATCATACCAAGGTCACGAAGATATTATATATATATATATAACGGGTGTTCAGAAACATTCGAAGTCAAGTGGGCTCTGAACAAAAAATCGTATATCTTTACTTAAGTATCTGATTTGTAATAATTATTAAATGTCAACTGTTGTCTGTCAAAAATCAATCTATCTCAGAGATGACTTCATATTTTCAAGGACTACTTTGACTTCGAATGTTTCTGAACACCCGTTATATGTGTGTTCGTTTGTCGAATAAATATAAGCATATAGACGTATACGTGTATGAGTATTTTTGTCTTCAATTTCTGAGATTTAAACGTTGTACAACAGCTTTAAGAGTTTAAGTTGTTTCCACTGCAGAAACAGTGATACAATTCCAATTGATTGACAGCAAAATTTTTAACTGAAAATTTACATTGAACGCGTTTGTGGATTATTAACTTTAAAATAAACACTGTTGTATAATATATTTGCTAACATATTTTATTTTTTTTTTGTTTCACCAGCTGCGTATAGCAAAAATAAATGCCACAAACAATGCATGCACAACCATTTAAAAGAAAATCTTTGACATTCCATTAGCCGACTTAGGTATTTTAACGAGATAAAGAAATAAATATGGTTAAATTAGAATTGGAAAATTGTAAGAGGTTGTTAATTAATCGCCTTGTTTGAAGGCTATATACGCGTATAAAACTCTTTGAACATGCATTTTTCAAACACTAATTTCCATCTAAATGGTTTCTCTGTCAATTGACGTTGATTATATAAAAAAGGACATAAAATATCTTTGATGACAGTTGAAAGTGAATGTATAATATCATAATTAACTGTTAACAATATATAAAAAATATTCGCAGCTACTGAAAAAATTAAATGGATTTTTTTCAAAATTTCTTAATTTAAAGTAAATAGATGAAGCGAATAGTTAAAAGATATTTTCTATGATTGAATTTCTTTGATGTAGGTACTTAGTAATAATAACTTGGGAATTCACGGAATTACGATGTTACTTACGTTAAAATAGGTATATATAAATAACATTTGGAATTAAAAATTTAATAATACTCCGTGGAATACTATACGAGGTGGTACCAGAAAGTTACAAAATATATCGATAAATAATGGCAGAACAGGTGGATTTTTTCACCTCCTCTACCTTCAAGACAGTCCCCTTGCGAGCACAAACACCGATCCCACTGCCTCTGCCACGAGAAAAATGCATTCTGAAAGTCTTGTTTTGTAAATGTGCTCAGCACTGTCTGCGATTCAGCTTTAATCTCCTCTATCGTGTCAAATCTTCGACCCTTCAACTTGATTTTCATCTTTAGAAAAAGGAAGACCACGCAAGGAACAGAGTTAGGCAGCTGCGAAGTTCGAAGTTGTTCTTTGAATTCCCTGCTGACATGCATGTTGTTTCTGTTCGTCGTTTAGCAATCATGGCATGAACTTTTCTCTTATCATTCTAATGCCCAATTTTTCGCATAAACTTCTCTGAGATCTACCATAAAATATTTCCATTATGTTACAGATGTGCCCACGATCGTTCACAACAGTATTTCGAATAGTAATACTAATAACATACTTGTATTTTGGTGTAATACTGATTAATAATAGTTAGGAACTTTCATCGTCTTCAACTGAAGTTCGACCATTTTAAACATTTAAACGAGTCGTAAGTTTGTGTTTGACTCAAAGCGTCGTCCCCGAATACTTGTTCTAACATTTCATGTGTTTCTGCGAAGAACATTTCCACTTACGATAACGCCGCTTGGCATAGACAACTTCACGTAGCAGCGTTTGATTGTAACTGCATCCGTCACACGCATCGTTCGAACTTCAGGAACTTTTAGATACCACCTTATACATAATCAAATTCATATTACGAAGCGCTATATATAGATAAACTTCACAGAAATTAACCAAGGAGATTTTTTATTATTCTTTATTAAATTCAAGTATATGTTAGTAAAAACTGGTGACGATAGTATGACAGCTACTTACGTAGTAAGTACCACCGTTTCTTGATCTAATTGTGAAAGATAATCAAGTCATATAAAAACTTTTTATTCTATTTTTTAATATAAAAGCCTTTCAATCACATACATTTAGTGACATACTTACATCAGAAATATTGATTTCAAACTGAGCTATTGAAATTATGGTTATCTAAAATCGTTTCTCCCTGAAACTGTTTCAAAAGTAATTCCTGGAAACCAAATCTGGATTTTAAGGACATAAAGAGATCGTCTCGATGTTAAAACCCACAGTCACGAATTGCATCTTGAGAAATACCTAGTAGCAGTGTGAATGCATTATTGTACCTACAATAATGGAACGTCTTTGTTAATTCTTTCTGATGTAAGTATGTCACTAATGCAATCCCATCTGTATAGTAAGGATTACTTTTATATTTCTTTGAAATCCGTTAAAATTTCATAGCACTCGCAAAAGAATTGTACTGCAACATATGATAATTCAATCTCAAGAAATTTTGTTAACATTCGAAAATTATTCGCACGTCTTCTTTGCGAAGTTCTCACACAAGCTATAAAAACATAACCTAATTTGTTATGGCGATAAATGTTTATTTGTTATGAGCTTTGTTATAGCGTAATACTCTATTTTAAATGTCAGTACTTATGACATCGTAATACTAAATAAATAATACCAAAAAAATGTTTACAGCATTCTATTGACATATTGCATAATATGTTGCAACGCTATAATCCTATTCAACTACTCAATTTTATTAGGAGGTAAATTTATGGCGTTTACTATATATCCTGCACTTGGCGAAAAATTTTCTCCATAAGATTCAGAGGAGCCAAGGAATTAATTTTGAGAAAATTTAAAAAAGCACCCGGATATGACATAACTTTTATGATTCTAAAAGAACTGCCTAAGGTCACAATAAACTATAATACATATATGAGGAATTTTTCCAAAGTTCTGAGAATTTAGCTATAACTTTTTTATTTTGTCAATTTTCGTAAATGTTACTATGTATTTTTTCAATATAATCGCTATTTAATTGAATACATTTAGCCCAACGATAAATAATTTTTTTAAGCCGCCCTATAAGAACTTTTACGGTGTCTCCTAAATCCACCTATTTATGGCACGTTTTACGTCAGTTAAACTCTCAAAACGAAGGCTTTTTCAAATCTGAGAAGAGATGAAAATCACTCGGTGCGAGATCCGGTGAATAAGGTGGATGCGGAAGTAAATCGTTCAAAACATCCTTAGTTTTTCTTGCGGTGTGCGGTCTTGCTTTATCCTGTTACAATAACGGACGCTTATGCAACTTCCCAGGCCATTTTCTGATTCGAATAATATTCTAATAATAATCCCTTCGCAATCCTAGAATTCAGTAAGCAATGCCTTTCCAACAGACAGAACTGCACGTGCCTTAAGTGGAGTCTCTTCTTCGGGTTTATGCCAATCTTTGGATTGACTTTTGATCTCAGGGTTGAAGTAAGGATTCTACGTTTCATCAGTGGTTATTATCCGTTGCCAAAATTCATCACTGTAACGGGCTAACAACTCTTGATGACAAGTGTCAGGCTTATTGAGTTTCTCTTCCGGACCCAACAGCATTGGCACCCAGCTGCCTGAAACCTTGCTTACGCCCAAACAATCATGTAAGATCCCATAAACTTGTCGTGAACCTATTCCTAGGCGTACACTCATTTGAGAAATAGTCATTTGTCTGTCTTTTTTCAGTAGGTTCTCCACGGCAGTAATGTCTCTTTTATTTACCAACGTGGTCGAGCCCGATTAGTCTCCTGCCTACCTTATGAAATATATTCCGGAAATTACTCTCGAAAAGACTGAAGCCCTTAATTGAAGTCGCAATAATCCCTGATCATCAATTAGGGTTCAGAGAAATGCATGATTTTATTGAGTACATTGCTTGGATGAAATCGTACACAGAGCATGTGATAGGAAATAATATTTTTCGGCAGCTTTCTTAGATATTTCTCAAACTTTTGACAAGGTCTGGAACAACAGGTTATTGTTCATACTAAAATCAAAATTACTGCACCATTACTGTTAGATTATGAAAAGTTATCTTACTGATAGATATTTTCTGGTCAAGTACCAGGATGAACTGACAACACATGCGAATATCCTTTATCAAATTTATACTGGCGATATACTAACATTGAATACTGGAACTACCGTGACACATGCTGATGATGTAGCATTATTTGCGACAAGTAGTGATCCTACAACGGCATCACATTATATTCAAAGATCATTAAATAACCTCCAGGAGTGGCGAAGAAAGTGGACAATAAAAAAACAATGAAATTAAATCAATGCATTACGCTAAGATACTTGCCCTCCTGTTTGATTAAACAGTATTCAGCTACCCCGGAATGAAGGTGACAAATATCGCAGAACACACTTGAATAGACGGCTAACGTGGACTAAACATATCTTTTCAGAGAAGAGAAAGGTGCTAGGACTGACGTTCTCCAAACTACAGTGGCTCATTGGCCAGAAATCTTCATTATCTCTGGAAAGCAAAGTTATTGTGTACAAAGTGATTTTGCAGCCAGTGTACCTCGCTACATCATGATCTTCACATGCGGACAGTGCGCGAGGAAATAAAACACACGAGTACCAAATTTCTTACACGCCTTGAAGCTTATCCAAATCCTTTGCCCTTTAACTTTTGAATAATACTGCCCAAAGATACCGTTTGAAACGTGTAGCGCTTTTAGATATAAGTAAACTTACACAACTTATGTAATGGTAAATTGATTTTACTTTTTTATTTTTATAAAACTTTTTATGAAACTTAGATGGAGCCAATAAAAAAATAAATAACTTTCTTTTAAACTATTGAAATTAATCAAATTCCAAACTATTACTTAGTTTTTTTGAGGGATTACAATTAAAAGACTTCTACAAGTTGCATATTATTCACAACTTATATTTCGGAATCACAAAAGTACTATTAACCATAACCTCCACTATACTGTTACAATTTTGTAATTTTTGTATAAGCAAGAGTAAGTTTTCAAACGTTGACAACACTTTTGCCATGATGAATATATTATTTACTACAGCCATGATTTACAAGCCACCTGTCCAAATCTGTCAGATAAATAAGTTTTGACATTTGCTTAAAGTAAACTATTTGTTGTTTTAGTGTTATTATGGAGATAAAATAATATCGTATGTTAATTAGACATTTTATTTCATGTGAAAAAAAAACATTAAAGAAACTGAAGAAGAAAAGTTATATAAATATTACAATGAATCTACTCCTGAAGAAGAAAAGTTATATAAATATTACAATGAATCCACTCCTTTCCACAGAATGATTTGTAAATGGCCCACTTCTTTCAAAAGTTGTCGTACGAACACAGAAGATCCTGAATGTCTAGGGGCATCATTTACAGTAGCTTCTCCAAAAATGATTAGTAAAGTCTCTGCCATTGTAAAGAACGGCTACCGAATAAAACTGTGAGATAGCTAATATCGTAAACATCTCGACTGAACAGATATACAATGTTTTGGGCCAACACTGAAACATGAAAAAGCTAACCGCTAGAAGTGTATCGCCAGCATTTGTGTTTTCCTTACTGTTGAGCAAATACAAACTCGTATTAAAATTTCAAATGACTGTCTGGCTAAGTTCAAACGAAACTCAAGAGATCTTTTTCGTCTATATGTCACTGTAGATTAAGCTTGAATATATCAATATACTGATGAAAACACAGTCAAAACAATGGATTTCTTCTGATGAACGTGGTCCGAAGTAGGCAAAAATCGCATATAAGATCATGGCCAGCATTTTGTAAGATTCCATGTGCGTAACCTTTATTGACTATCTATAGAAGGGAAGTATAGCAAGCGCCAATTAAGTTGGCGCGAGGAGGGGATGCGCAGAAGCCGTTTTTATAAACGTCCACCCCCACTACTCAAATAATTGTCAGAATACATTTGTCATTGACGTTTGACGGAACATAATGTCTTTGCTAGGGGATCATAAAGTGATATACGCTCAGAGGTTAGAATTATCTGATATTTAATGTAAAACCAAATACAAATCTCCCTACTACTTTTAATCCTACGCGAACTTACCCCTCCTCGCGCCAACTTAATTGGCGTTTGCTATACAATAGTAGGCCAATATTATTCTAATATACTGACAGATTTCGATGCCAAACCGAAGAAAAGACGACTGTATTTGTTCAGAAAAAAGTTTTTTTGCATCAAGCTAACGTGTTCTCTCATTCGCCTGCTATGACAATCGCTAAATTTGTCGAATTGAGATATCAATTGCTGCCTCATCCATCATATTCACCAGATCTGGCTGAGATAATTTTTTTGGTTTCCAAGCTTGAAAACATGGCTTAGTTCAAAAAGATTTGGAACAAATGAGAAGGTAATAGTCGAAACAAATGGCTATTTTGACGAACTGGAAAATCGTTGACCTGAATGTATAGAATTCGAGGGAAATTATATTGACTAAACTGACTCTATTAAAATAATGTGTTAAATAATCACGGATACTAACTACATAACTTAAACTTTGCCTTCTATTATAAAATACAATATTTTAGATGAAAAGCCAAACGCTTTTTACTCATACATCTAAAATGTCAATTAATGAAGAGGGGTTGCTGTAGTTTGTAATTATTCAACAATGCTTTTGAATAAAATAACTTATCTAAAATTACTAATAAGACTTCAGTATTTCTGTTTACATTCTTGAAATTTTGTAATAGAAATGGGATTAATTTAATTCCAAGGCCGCACGTATAACTAAGTCCTTAGCTTACGTTAATACTCGAATCTTTTTCATCTCCCCATATTCGCTACCACGACGTTTAACGAGATGTTCTCAAAGCCATTGTTAAAATCTTAAGGGCCTATTACCTAAACTTCCCCGTCGTCTATCATTTATTTAGGTATGAAGTCTGGTAACTAATTCGTACCTCGGAAGAAATTGCGTTACAAGAAGATTCGCTGTGCCACGAATGCTACTGATGAAAATCATAATATCTTTCTGACATCTGTCTGCTATAATTTCATTTGCAATTACGACGCGACGGTGGCAACGAAATTGTTTCAAACATAGTATCATTAATTATGAGTTGAGGGTGAGAGCAAGGCTTTATTAATTCAGAGCAGAGTTATTTTTGTTTAAAATTATATTCCCTGATTTAAAACCTAATTATTTCAAATTCTGCCAGACGATATAAAGAAATATTTCCTTTATAACTAATCGGAAGGCAAAAATTCTACATACATAAATTAATAATATTATAATAACTAAATTTTAGTTGAATATTAGTTTTTGTGTGAAATAGATATAATTTTATGTTAAAATAGGTTCTGGGTACGTGAAACATTTTGTTTCTTGAATGTGGGTGTAAAAGAGTCAAAGGTGAGTCTAACTGCAACGGAAGAATATAACGAAAGTGAGGGGTTCGTAAAATTGTGTTTGAACCCATTAAATCCCACCGATTTTCTAGCAAAATCAAAAACATAATATGCGAGAATAGTGTTAAGATACGTTAATAATTCTAATAAAAGCCCAATTTCAAACGTATTTCTTCTAATTCTCAAAAAAAATTGGTGTTCTCAAACATGTACATTGGAAACTTAACAGGATATCACATTTGTTATATAATAAAGGCCTTAAATTTAATTAACATTCCTTGCACCGCCACCTCACTCTCATGTGGCACTGACGACATCTAAGGGAGTATAAAATTTTTTGAGGGTAGTGATCCACGGGATCTTATAATGCTTCTTGGGAGTGAACCTGATGGTCTATTTGTAATTGGTCTTCTTTGAAGTAGGACCGAAGGTAATGCCGGATTATATTTCGTTGAAGTAGAAACGAAATCATCTTGATCAATTATCTTATAAAGTCTTCAGACATTTACAACAATAACATTTATCATGTAAGTAAATTGCACCCACCACCATTTCTTGCCATGAATGCTAATCCTATAGTTATTGACTGCTTGATCTAGTAGATCCACACCACCCATTGATGCATTATATGATTTTATCTAATGAGGTTGTGGCACAGATATATGTTCCTTCTTCTTTGCAGACCATCGCTTGACTTGTGCCATTGGTTATAACGAATCATAGTTCGTTGTCATGGTTACCGCTCCATTGTCGTTCCATCTTACAAATAAGAGATAATTTTCTTTATCGTACTGATAATCATAATATCCGTGACCTTTCCTAGTAACATCTTTGGGAGTTACAAGTGGACACTTTTTTGTACGATTATCACGCACAGTGCCTGTCCCTCGTATACGTTGCTCTCTAAAAGTATTCAAAAGTTCGTAACTTGAAAAATAATTATCAAAAAATATGATTTGATCGGCTGGAACATCAACAACTTTCAAAAGGTCTAACTCTACTTTCGATCTTAATGGAAGAGGCGACTTTTTTTGTGTTTGTAAATCTTGTGCAGCTTAGCGCCACAATATGTGTCGAAACCATAGCAGTAACCAGTTGTACCACATATCATCCAGTCTTTATATCCGAAGCGTACTGGCCTACCTCAGATAAATTGCTTCGCTGAGTGAAGTTCGAAGTATTTAACCATCGCCTCATCAATTGACAAGCGTTCGTCGAAAATACCCCATTATTGGAATTTTTTATTGAGCAAATTCATGAACGCCCTAATTTTATAAATTTTATTGTTTTTATTGGGTGTTGGATTGTCAGCCAAATGTATCTACTTCTTGATTCGGGTGAATCTATTTCGGCTGATGGCATTCGATACAAATGGTATACCTAGATCTTCAACTAGGCTCCACTAAAGACGTTCACAAGGTAATCTATAATAACCACGGAAAAGAAGAAATCCAATGAAAATCTTTATTTCTTCACCTATAATATGGAAACCATGATAATTAGCGGCTCTTGCATAAACATTGGCTTGATGTATAATATGTTGAATAACTTCTTCATCAACAAGTTTTTCAAAAATTTGTACTGGATTCGATCCTAACACTCATCGTCATCTTCTGATTTATTAATTTCAATTTCAATTTGCCTCGGAACATCGTTCGGCATTTCCGTAGTAACTAGATCATCATCATCAAACGCCTCCTCGTCAGTTTGGTCATCCACATCTGACGGAATTATTATTACATCGATTTCTGAATTGCTAGATTTCACATTTTCAATTACATGTAATGCCGCTGATAGAGTCTCAAATCGTTTCCCATAAAAAGAAGACGACCAAATTTCCTTCAAATCCATTGTAGAAATAACAATGACAATACCAAACAACAGGTAACTCTTACTATTCCAATGCCCATTGTACCCGACTGAGTACAGAGAGATTTACAACAATATATAAACAATATAAAACAATTTAATGGTGTTATAGTAAGTAAACTTTGTAGTTACATACCTAACAAATAATTTTTAATTCAAGCAGTTATATTTTTCACTAAACTAAAGTCACAATTGAATAAAATATTCACGCTTGTCTGAATTTTAGGTTACCGGAGGAACCTAAAATTCAGACAAGCGCGTGGATTTTATATGTTGTTATTTTCAACCGGATTAGTAAAGTTTCCAACCTATACTAGAATTCGAAAGAATATTTAACGGGTGTTAAGAAACATTCGAAGTCAAGTGGGCTCTGGACAAAAAAATCGTATATCTTTACTTAAGTATCTGATTTGAAATAATTATTAAATGTCAACTGTTGTCTGTCAAAAATCAGTCTATCTCAGACATGACTTCATATTTTCAAGGACTACTTGGACTTCGAATGTTTCTTAACACCCGTTATTACTGCATATCTGGGTAACTGTAGTTTTCAATTATTCCATCACACATGTCACTATAATAACATTAATGAAGCTGTACCCAAAAAGGTACGATGGTGAATAATGGGTTAATAGATAATGATAATATCCCAAGTCGAAGCAGATCACGTGAGTTAAGTTATTTAAGAAAATCCTGGATAAACACCGAGGAAGACAACCAGAACTGACAAAATATAATATATGAATCAGCTTGATGTATTTATGGAATAGATTATGGAAGAGTAACTTACTCAGTACATTAACAAAACCGTTTTAAGAAATCATCCCGAAAGGCTACTTGATTAGGCGCTCAATAATAAGGAGCGAGATTATTTAAATGTTCTATTTTCGAACAAGAATAATTGCTGGTCTTAGACCCACGAAAAATGATTTATTAATACCAAAATCCTAAACATCGCAGTAGATTAGAGAAAATTGAAATTATGTAAAAAGTACTTCCAAAACTAAATATTTTTTCAACACTAAAGTGTTCATAAAGTGTTTCTTGTAGTTCGTACTGCACAAGTGTGAACCGCAAATACCACTAATACGCGCTTTAATGCTACACACGTCAATCATTTTAAGGGAATCTATGCCTTAAATTTGGTCATGTGACTGCAAAGAAACACTTTATGAACAGTAGATTCAACAGAAAGGGAACATTCTTTGTAGCATAAATCATATCATAATGAATAGATCTGGAAGACGGTGCAACTGTAATATCGAATGAAATTCTATAAAGCACAATAATGATTATTGTACTTTATTATAAAACAATAAGCAAAGAATTAAAGAATCTCAAATGAACGAAAAATTAAATAAATTTTATGCAATAGTTTTATCACGAAGTATTATTTTTCTTGGTGCTTGGTATATAATAATGCTGATCAACATATAATATTTTTCTCTTAGACTCTTGTTGACTGAAATACAGGTTTAAATTTTACCATAAAAATATGGATTCAGCTGTAACTCAGATTGAAAAAAAATTTTGGCGAACTTCATCTAACATTTTTAATTTTTCCTCACCTACTTATTAATAGTAACTGAAAAAAAGCTGACCACTGACGTATATAGAAGTGAAACTATATACAATATGATCATTTATATTTACCCTCTAGCAAGCTATGAAATTATTTCTTGAAAATATCATGTTGGTAGTGACAAATAAAATACATCTGTCATTATGTGTATGTTTGGATAAATAAAACTCATCTGTCATTAATGTATTTATTAATTGACACTTAAAAATGTTTACAATAAATCATAAAGTTTTTCTGATCGAATCATACTTTAGGAATGGTGTAAAATTAGAAAATGGAGAATGGTCATACTCCTTGCAGCCTTGTATAGAAGAATTTCGGGCAGAATTTCCAAATTTTCCAACATATGACAGTTTGCGACAATTAATTCAAAAGTCAGTGGATAAATTCCGTGAAACAGGGTCTGTGTCTCGAAAACCAGGTGCAGTTAGACCACTAAAGCGGACAGTTGAAAATATAGCAGATGTTGAGGGACGAATAAATCAATCACCTAAGAAATCGATTCGTAAGCTTTCACAACAAACACAACTGTCATATGGGACCTGCCAGAGAATCCTTAAAAAAGACTTACAAAAATTTCCATACAAATTTCATTGCGTGCAAGAGCTTTTACCAATCGATCATGTAACCAGAGTTAATTACTGTCAGTGGTCCTTGGGTACGATTAATAACGATGACGTTCTTGACAAATGACAAATCCTTCTGGTCCGATGAAGCATGGTTTCATTTATCAGGATATATAAATAAACAAACAATGCGCATCTGGTCTAGTGAAAATCCACATGAAATTATTGAAACACTCTTGCATTCACAAAAAATAGGCGTTTGGCTTGCTGTTTCTCGTAGACGGATTATTGGTCCAATATTCTTTAATAATACGATAAATGCAGAACGATATCGTAATAATTTATTGCTACCATTTGTAAATCAATTACATGATGATGAGCTCCGCGAGGGATATTTCCAGCAAGATAATGCAACAGCCCATAAGACAAGATAAGCGATGGAATTATTGCATGAATTCTTTGATAATCGAATAGTAGACTTTCCACCACGATCTCCGGATTTAACAATTATGGACTATTTCATTTATCCACATCTAAAAAATATAGTATTTACGAATCGTCCACATACAATTGAAGAACTTACTAATGCTATCCGAAATGTCTGTGAGGAAATTACACCACATAATTTAAGGAATGCCTTCAATAATATGAGACGAAGAGTTGCGCTATGCATAGAAAATGAAGGAGCTCACTTTGAACATCTATTGTAGCTGTTTTTATTATTAAACTTTTTATTTTTTCAACTGAAACGTTTGTATGTAATTATTTGTCAAAATGACAAAACCTAATCTGTCATCAGTATAAAATAACCTATATCACACACACGCTGCAAAATAAGTTAACTTAAATTATGGTACCAACTTAAGTTTAAAAAAGAAAAATGTCATTGCCTTCTAGAGGGTAGAAATATATGATCATATGGGATTTTGTTTGATTATTCTTTAATGATTTTATTAACCAATCGCTTAGTAGTGTTTGTAGGTACGTGTTTAGTTCTGTACAATCACAATATTATTATAATGAGAATATTCTAGTTACATTATTATCTCGAGAGTAATTTCTGGTACTTCATTTTTGTTAGTTGACAACGCATTTTCTAGTTTTGATATCTGTCACCAATTTCATTTTAAATTGTAAAAAATGAATGAAGTGGATGAAAGAATCTGGGCTGAATACCAAAAAAATTAAAATTACGAACCATTCTTCAAGGTCAAGTGCAGGGTCTCATCTTGCGAAATCAGATGTTAACGAACAGAAAATAATAAAAATTACGGGCCACAGCTCATCTAATTCATTGAAACCGTACCTGCAGTTGAATAATCAACATATAACGTTATAACTTTAAACACAACAGAACAGAACAATGTTGCAAAATCCACCACTCACGGACAAAACATTTACAATAATTGTGTATTTCACGTACAAAGCTTTAACGCTGTTTAATTATATTACACTATAAGCTCGTTTCTTTAGTTTATAATGAGCTAAATTATTAAATTAAAAAATAATTGTAATGCTGTATTTTTTACTTAAACATTAAAAAATAATCTTTCGAGTACCACTCGAGAATTATTTTCTAATTAATTCGCACATTAATTAGTAAATAATTCTCCAGTTTCTTTCACAAACTTGTTTCAGGAATAGCCACTCGAGCCCTACAGGCTCTCGTGTCTATTCTCTGGCAACAAGTTTTCGACAATCTGTCGAATTATTTTCAATTTATTCTCACTCCCTTGTGATATTACTTCTGAAAAAAAACGTTACGCCACCGATTCTTTCAAAATCACATCCTATTTTAAAATCTATGGCCTATTATTTTAAAAATAATGTCGTTTAATTTTTGTAAAGTTCGCAATTTTCGAAATAATTACGATTGAAATTATAGGTTATCGTGAGTCCAAAAGCACAAATTAGAGAATGTCTGCATAGCTAATATTTTTTTAGTTCATGTATCCGTCTTAAATTATGCGAATGCAACTGCCGTTCTTTCAATACTCTATGAACCATGAATTTTTCACTTCCAACACTTTAACTCTAGTATTTTCGTGTTCTATGACAGTATTCAAAACATTTTCTTCATAATTTGGTGTTCGATGAGACTGTTCAGTGGTATGAGGGGAAAAAGGTCTTTCTCTAGAAATCTATCAACAGCCCCAAATGTTCTTCAATGAATCCATCTATTGGGAAACTTTTTAGCATGTCGCCTTACCGACGCTAAAGAATTAGAATTGTATTCTGCGTACCTATATCAAATTCATATCGGCTAATTCATTCATTATCTATTGATTGATTTGACATTTTTACATAGTATGACAAAAAGATTGTTGACATATTATTAAATGAATATTAATTTAACTATCTAATGTTTATTGTCGAGGAACTAGATTGGTAGCAGAAGCCCGCTTTATTGTTATATTAGTAAGATCTGTCTCACATGACAAAAAGTTGTGTTCCAGAGTCACCTTGACTTTTTCTTCATTTCTACGTTTTAATTTTCAATTATCGCAACTTATCTTAAGCTTGTTTTTGTCAATAACTCTTGAATAACATTGTTTTTATATTGTTTCCAGGCCCGAAATTAAATAAAATTAGAAATATGCACAAGTGATGATATTTTTTCAGATCAAATAAAAAATTATTGTTAGTTGCGCAGTGATTCTCTGATATGATTCAACCCCCTCAGTTTCTCAATCAACAAGCTTCTAAGAGAAAAATATTAACCCACATTATTTTAACATGAGGTACCCGCCCACAGATTGTTTTTAAGCATAAATAAAACATCGGTATACAGTTACGTACGAGGTGTGGTAATTAAATAACGAGAATTTTTCGCTGTAGGCTTTATTAAGTATAATTAGATGGCTTTAAGAATTTATCCCTTCACGATAGTCTCCCTCGAGTGTGATACACTTGTTTCAGCCGCTCTCCTATTACCGGAAGCATCGTCAAAATGAACTGAAGTTAATCCCTTCAGAATCACCGTCATGCGTCTTTGGATATCTTCAATTGTAATAAAACGGTGGCCTATCAGCGAAGTTTTCAGAGCCGCTATCATGCATGATGCAGAATTCATCCATTCTTGGCCAATTCTGCTCTCACCCGAGTAACTCTGGCACACAAACGCTGTGGGAGATCAAAGTATAAGACACTATTAACAGTCCTACCCTATGGCGCAAACTCTTTATTGATCACGCTCCTAATGTCAAATAAATAAATTACCATTGCCTTGATTTGTGACCGTGATGTTCTGGCTTTTGTCGAACGCTTTCCTCCGTCCTCTACCCACTGCTTAATCTGTCCCAAAGTATCGTGGTCCTACTAACACTCAAGTTTTGCTTCGCGCGACAATGGTTTTCATCCAAGGCCGCCCTTCGTTTTGGATGTGTTCAACGAAATCCTGAGAAATTGACAAACACCACTCTTTGCACTCCGTTGTTATTGTCTTTGGATCAAGTTTGGCACACAAGTTCCTCGTCTTCAAATCATTGTGTAACAACTGACGTTTTAATCTGTGTGCACTGTGATTGGTGCCCCTTGTCTTTCGTCGTCTTTCACAGATTCACAATCGGCCCTAAATCGCGCTACCCACTCATAAACACGTACTTGTGATAGACACTCATTGTCGTAAATTTGTCGTTTTTCTCCTGATTTCACTAACAATTCTTTGCTCCATTTTATTACGCACATTTTGCCCTACACTGACAACTTTTAAATTGTCTACAACAAGTAAAACGTGTCCTATGACGTTGCACCATTTCACACATGCACACAAACTGTGGAACTTTGATACTGTGTCACAACGAAGTTGTCAGCCTTTGTCTCGTTATTTAATTGCCACACCTCGTATTTAATGAAATATGTAAACCATTTGTTCGGTTTACATATTTCATTAAATACGAGAGATTTTGTATACTGCTGTAGATTTAACTTTAAAGCAAAAATTTTCCAAAATTAGTTCATTAAATGAGATTTGTTTTATATTATATACTTTAATATACATATATACATTACTACATACCATAGTTTATTATACTACAAAGCTTTGACAAACAAACATCGCTCTCCATGAAATGAGAAGTAATATAGGTATAACTGATAATGTATAAAACAAATATTAGACGAAGGTTTGTTAAATATACAAGTAAGCAAGAATATCTAACTGTACCACCGCGTTTTGTTTTCCGTGCGCTATGAGATTATCCTAATTAGTACTATAAGTGTACATATACGTCTCTTCTGTTCTAACAGGAAAGTAAAGATGGTAAACTTGATATGTTTACATATGCACCATGTACAACTGTTAATTCATACTAGGGGCTATATCCAATTTTATTTACGTGGAATGTTCCTTAATCCTCATTATTGCAATGGTATTCGACTGGCAAAAATATTTGCTCATTTCGAAATCAATGTACCTATGCTATCTCCGAAGTTTAATTTTCAAAATTATATTATCAAAAATTTTTAAAAGTATTTGCTTTTATTTTTGTGAGAGTTTTTGAACGAAAATAATATCACCTTTAATGTAAGGTAATATTACTATTACACACTAAATTTTGAAGTTTGCAAGTTTGAACCTGCAAATGTTTTGTGATTTATCCGTAAGCCATTGCAGTTTTTATTCATTTTATCAGTACTTATTGAACATGTACGACTTGGAATTTAACAGCATTTCCTCTTAGTGTAACAGTATTTTACTTCAATTACTAATAAAACACAAATGTTATAATTTCAAAATAATATACCTACTGTAGATATTGCATGTTTCATCAATATATGACTTCCTCAGGAGGATGAAAGAAACAATTTTAATTGGAGAGAATTATTTAAATTAACCGATCATTTAAAATTATACCCAACTTATTAAACAGGAACATTTCTAATATCAAAATTATTATTAAAAAATTAGGTGTGGTGGAACACATTACGAGAACATATTTGTGTAAAATTACCATCTAAGCATGCAGATAATGTGTTTCGTTTTATTATGGAATCATCAGTGCATGATGTTGTGTAGACAAATTGCACAATATGTGTTAACGACTGTGTTAACGTGTCGAAGAACTCTAACAATATGCAAAAACAATTGGAAAAATACTAGAGTGAGGAAAACTTTACTTATTCGTAAAAAAAAACGAGAACATTTTTTAGTAATATAAAAAATATTATTTAAAATTGGACAGAGAAAAGAATACATCCTACATATTTGTGTGAAAATTATCATCCGAACATACGGACACCTGTTAAGTCTATTATGTATGTTAAATATGGACTCCACAGTGCATAAAAGAGATCATCGAAGAAAATTAATCGCCGCCCAATAACATTATTAAACTTATTAATTTCTAAGCTTTCCAATAAATTGATCTTTTTACTTTTATCTCGTACATATAATGTTTCGAAATATATTTTTAATTTTTAGTGATGCTCTAAACAATGATTAGAGAAAGTTGAATCTGTTTTCTTATCCTTGTAATTTCTTACGTGCTCCTTCATTTACTTTTCTTCAAAAATCCTCCGAGTCTGTCCCACATACAGTTTTTTACAATCCTCGCAAGGTAACTCGAATCGAGGTATTTTTTTTTAAATGACACATGGACTTGTTCTAAAGTGTTTTAATTACATTCTTTACTTTCTATTAAATTTTTCCAATGCAAATGTTAAAAATATAACAAACGACTACTTGAACGTGTCCGAATATATCCTATCCCCAGAGACGTAGATACGTATTTCGCTTTTCTACAAGCTCATCGGTACGCCCCTGCTGGAGAAAGGATATTTCCAGACACATTCACAGAAAAAAACCACCTAACCAAGTAACGACGCTCTTCCAAAGGTCGTTACTTCACATTAATTATGTGGACGGTATGCGAGGTACTTCGGCTGTCTGACAACAGGTAGCGCCGAATTTACTTCTGCGCCCGGTCTGGATAATTACGGTGATAGGGCGAGGTGGTTTTTTTCTGTGAATGTGTCTGGAAATATCCTTTCTCCAGCAGGGGCGTACCGATGAGCTTGTAGAAAAGCGAAATACGTATCTACGTCTCTGGGGATAGGATATATTCGGACACGTTCACAGAAAATATTAATAGTGAACCTGCATTTGTGTTCTTCACACCAGATTTTTAGTAATATTTTATATTATTAAAAATACCTTTGTATTATACAAAACTGGTGGGGTTTACCTACTCATGTATGTTTCAATTATTCTGATACATTGTGATCATTCTTGATAAATATCTACTGAAAAAGTCGCCAAAGTGTTATTAATTACATTGTCTACACTCTCGATTTCAACCAAAACTAATAGAAAATATTCCAGTGCTTTATTATCATGCGTTCAAAAAAAAAACTGCCTCAATGTTGAGTATGTAATTATTAAATATGTCTTCACTCAATTGTGTAATTTTTATATATTATGAATAAATGGTTTTATATATTTTTACGGTGCACTTTAGAAGTAAATTATAAAATATGGACAAATATGCAATTTTATACGAAATATGCTCAAAGCAGAATTTATATGCAAGATATGCAAAACAAATGTAGTCGTAAATGCTTTCTTCTATAGATCTGCAATAATTTTGGTAAACATACCATAAATAAAAAATATGCATTTTCATATAATCCCACCTTTAATAATAACATATAAACATTCTTCAAACAATACTTACTAGTAAATTATCTTTAAAATATTCCTTGCTAGAAATAGGTGACTGATCGAAAATATTATTGAACTGTTTATATTTATAAAATAATCTTATTAGAACAAGTCAACCCATTCAAATAGTGCAAATTGATAGCCAGAGAAGAAAAGAACGGGAATAGAAGCTAGAATAGAAGCTAAAATAGAAGCATGTCTTAAGCCGTACAAGCTCTTTACAGGTAATTTTCAAATCGAAAATAGGCTTCAAAAAGAACAAAACACATGACCTATAAAACAGTATTTAGATCAACGTTAACATTTGGACATGATGTCGCAAAAATAAAGAGTACAGGCGTTGAAATGAGCTACTTAAAAAAAGTGAAAGACGACACATAAAAAAATAGAATACAAAAGAGAGGAGCTAGAGGTATAATCGATTTTGGAAATAGTAGAACATCAATTGACATGGTTTGGTCACTTACTTAATTAGAATGCCAGATAACGGAATGGCCAAAATTTGCTTATGAACACTAGATTATGTTATATTAGACACTCTTACTTTTAGAAAGGGTTATTATTATGTATTGTGATGAGTCACCGACGATCTCATACGTCGAGAACCGTCCAGAAAATGTAAATGCGTAACACATAAAAAGTCTAGGCGAACATCGAATATGCAAGAAGTTTTCCCGTTAATATCAATAGCAGTCGGGAAGGATTTATGCCATTCCATACCAAATCATCGCCGAGTGATCTTACATAAATATAAATACATAATTTTACATAAATGTTCTTATTGTTAGTAATTAATTTTTAAATTGTCATTCGTCTTTATTATTAATATAGTGTGTGTTAAATTACCGTTAGTTTTATTTAGAACCCGCAGAAAGACAAAAAGATCACAGTATGTATCAATAAGACAACTAAAATTGTTCTGTCGATTTTTGGCCCACCAGCAGAGTAGTCAATAGATTTCCAAAAAGCATAAGTGGGTAAAGAAAAGTGACTTAAAAGTGCAATTGAAGTATGCGAACAACAAAACTTGTATAGGAAATTAATACAAATAAATATTTGAGCTAAAATTAACAATACTTGAAATTTTAAATTCGAGAAACAAAATTTGAAATCACATAATAGACTGAAATGATATTGTTTCACAAGGAACTCATTACTTAATTAACATTATAAGGTTTCGTGTTCAATATGAAACAAAATCTGAAGTTTAATATTAGAGGGTACATCTTTTAGTAAGGGTTGTAAATAATGTAGAAAGTTAACGTCCTTTTAAATTACCCGCGCACAAAACTGTTCTTGCCGAATAATCTTGAGGGGTTAATGCTTAAACTTGTCCTTCTAGTTGAATTTCCTTTAACGTTCATTAAACAACAAATAACGACACGTTTAACATGCATTTTCCGCTGTTTCTAAAATAGTTTCTTCAGTGACTCAAACAATCCCATAGTGGACCTTATGTCGCGGTTGTGACTTCTTACCAGCCCCTTCAACAACCACAGCAAATGCAAGTATCGCTGATACATACCTGTATGGAAAAAAATTATGACTAATAAGACCATTTCTGTGAACGTTAAATTGATTTAACGTTCACAGAAATTGGCGTTTATCAGATAAATAAAAACAAACTAAAATAAAGTTTTCCTATTCTGCATCAATAATGAAGTCCTTATGATAACAAAATAGTGAATACCAGATGTAATCCGTAATTGTCTAGTCTTATATTTTTCTTTGCTACATTTTTTGTAGTCTGTAATAAGTACAAAATTTTAAAGAATAAGATATCAAGCGAGCCACAAAGTTTTTATCCTAGGTAGGCCGTGAACAATTGAGATAGACATACTCGTATAAGTCACGTCTGAACTTAGAGAATTGATGAAGTATCATTTGTAAATAATCATAAGTAAAATTGACAAGTTACGATTTAACCTATTACTAATAGTACGAAATGTAGGTTAGATCACTTAATTAATCTAAGACATAACTGATTTAATCCATGGCTCACTCCTTAAATAGAACAAATTATTAATGCCGCAGAGTAGTACATACTGTCGTGAGCAAAAAAAAGGGACACTGTTTCTGCGTGGGTTTAAATTGTGACTACGTAAGTGGCTATCTTTACTCATAATAGTAAGTCAGGAATTGTCAAAAATGTGTGTCTTATTGACATTTATAAAACATTTTTAAAATAAATGTAAATAAAAATTACTAAAAACGATAGAGAAAGATTATTTATTAATTAAAATAATTATTACATTAAAATAATTAGTATTTCGTCATTCCACCGTTATAATAATAACACAGTTAATAAACTGCATCTAATCTTGTAGACATTGAAGCGACAATATTTTGTACAAAATTTATAGAAATTTGATGCCAAGCATTATGACCAATCTCCCAAAATTCTTCCTGGGTAGAAGCTCTTTCTCATTAATCGCCATACATTTTCAATTGGATTTAGATAAGGACTGTAGGGCTGGATATCTCAAGTTTAAATTTCATTCTCTTGTAACCATTGTGTTACAAGATGAGACAGGAAATTGTGTTGTTCTTATAGCTTCCTTTAATGATTTGAAAGGGTTGTGCCTAATCTCAGTAACTAATGTTTCGTCGTCCTGCGTATTCGAAATTTTGTTACGTGCGGAAATTATTTTCCGATTTAAATTATCCTCTTCCCTCCATTTTTTTTATATATTCTTGCGGCTGAACTTTTACCAATATTAAATTGAACCGATACACTTCTTAATGATTTCCCATTTTTCAAACTAGTAACAAGTCTAGCTTTATCAGTTTTCGAAAAATGCGGCATTTTCAATTTTGAATTATCAACTATGATATATAATTTGACGTAGAGTTTGACAGTTAATAAAATGTTAAAATTACAACGCTAAAAAATAAAGGAAATTGACATAACGACTTTGACACTGTCCCGTTTTTTTTGCTCACGACAGTACAGTCATTATGTACATTTGAATTGGAACGAGATCCCATCAAGCCAATTTTTTTATATGTTGTTGTGGGTGGTCAGGAGTGCCTAATTTGAAGTTCTCGACAGAAACCCTTGTGACTATTTTCCGCTATTTAGAAAATAAAAGTGGATTTTTGTCCCCGTTGTAACTCGGCTCCTCTTCGCTCTATGGGAAGTATTTTTGGTTACTTTTTGTTCCTGTTTTTATTCTCTACAATTTGTGTCATATGACTTTTTCATCTAACATCATCCGTTCTCGAGATATCGGCGAAAATAGGCCAAATTTGGGGTACGAACTCGGTTCTCATTCTTTTTCTTCTTTATAGTCACGTATAGCGAAAAAATGTTTAGCGCCAAACTGGTAGAGCACATTCGGACCTACAACTCGATATTTTTATTTTCCTTCCAACTTTAAAATTACGCGTTCTAGCGTGCCGCAAATTCGACAAGTCGGTAAGTCCGTGCGAAGTTTCGATTCTATAGCTGGCGCGATTGTGTAGATATGTTGAAACGGATTCACCATTCTGAATAGAATTATTGAAAGACAATATAGGTAAATAAGACAATGAAATTATGAATCACACGTATAAAATTTATTATGCAGATATGTTTTGTTCCGGTCAAAAAGATATTCATGTCTTCCTTCTTTTCGATGGTCCTGCGCGCTAGAACTCGCAATTTTACAGATGGAGGGAAAACAAAAGTATCAAATTGTAGGTACGAACGTGCTCTACAAGTTTGATGATAAACATTCTTTCGCTATGCATGACGATAAAGGAGAAAAAAATGAAAACCGAGTTCGTACCTCAAATTTTGTCCTATTTTCGGCGATATCTCGAGAACGGACGATGTTAGGTGAAAAAGTTATATGACACAAATTGTAGAGAATAAAAAAGGAAACAAAAAGTAACTTCCCTTTAGAACGACGAGGAGCCGAGTTACAATGGAAACAAAAATCCACCCTTATTTTCTAAATAGCGGAAAATAGTCACAAGGGTTTCGGTCGAGAACTTCAAATTAGGCACTCCTGATCCACACCAACAACATATGAAAAATATGGCTTGATGGGATTTCGTTCTAATTCACGGCCTATTTTCGGACAGAATGACTGGACTAGAATAACAGAAAAACTAGTAAATGGAAACAAACAAAAGATATGGCCGATTTTTTCCATAGCTAGTCTTAATAAAAATTTTGTTATTCACAAGATATGTAAATGTTGTGAATTTAGCATAATTATTTTCTGTTATAATAAGCAGTAGAAGTCAGTTACTAGTGGTACTAGAAAATGAACAAAAGAAGGATAGCGTCGGTATGAAGAAGACGTATTTTTAATCTTCATAAAACTACAAAAACTAAAGAAATTTGTCTTCGAAAAACGAATTGCTAAAATTGTTAGAACTCTATTGAAGCAAAGGTATAGCAAGCGCCAGATAAGTTGGCGAGCGGAGGGGTAAATTCGCGCAGGATTAGAAGTATTAGGGAGATTTGTATTTAGTTTTACAATTTGCAAGGTACCTTAGGTAGCGTAAACTACACATGTATCATTTAATAAATTAATAATTTATTAGAGCAAAATATATAACGTGGACGTTTATAAAAATCGGCTTCTGCGCACCCCCTCCTCTCGCCATCTTATTTGAGGCTTGCTATACCTCATTACTTTTCATATATATTATCGTGCACGTACCATTCATTCCTATATGTATGAATATTGAGATCTACTTAAATCAAATGTCAATTAAGTCAACTAGAATAAGTAAATCGATAACAAGTAAGGTAAAATATTAAAAGATTTACACTTTACTTTAATTTATAATTTTTTGTTAATTGAGATTGCAGACGGTTCTTGGTGAAACATGTTGTATAAGATAACTATGGATATGTAAATTATTACAATGTTCTGCAAAGCCTGTGTGTACATAATATTAAGAACACAGGTTTTACAGAACACTTCATCGATAATCTCTATTTTCTCGATATGGATAGGTGTAAACTTTACATACTGTAAACAAAGGCTATAAATTAAATATATTAAAAATACTAGAAATAAAGCGAGCCATTCAAAGAAAATGTAACCAACATGCAAACAGAGTTTACACACACATACAGATCTCAGCAATAGGCATAGTCATTACAAGACAATTACTACAATTATTGCAAATTTATTGCATTTTCGCGAAGTAATGTGAGTGTAAATAAGTTTATATTTACATCCACATTACTTCGCGAAAATGCAATAAATTTGCAACAACTGCCGACTACGGGCGAAATATACATCTGCTTCCTTAATGTGACTTAAGGCCTTCCCACAATGATTCGAAATCACAGTTCTTAATAGCTTAGTGGTTAAAGCAATGGTCCGACAAACCATGGACGTGGGTTCGAATCCTGCTTAAGGGTGAATTTTTTCTATTAAGAAATTCAAATAATTAGCGTCGTAAAATGTAGAAAGCATATCTACATTCACATTACTTCGCGAAAATGCAATAAATTTGCAATTAGTCAAATATATTTCAAGTGTTTAATTTACATATTTGTAGTTATATTATTTTGTCATTCCAAATAAGTAACAAAAGTGAACTTACCTGAAAAAGTATTAGTCTTTATAAATTTCATTCTTTATAATAAGCTTCAGTTATTTCACATGTTCGATATTTGTAAAAAATTTCAAATATCAAAGTCTATATTAATTTTATATAAATGTAATACATGTACATAGTAATGTATGTTTTTTAAAATCCTAGGTGTATTATAAGTTGCCTACTTTTAATTATGTTGCTTCTCAATAAATTTTTTTTTTAAGAAAAACGATTTCTCATTTTCTTTATTTATTGGTATAAATATTATGAATTATTATATTTATAACAATTAACCCTAAGATTACACCATCTCGTGCACCCGCAATTTATCCTTAAAGATCGTCTCTATTCGGTAAGTATAAAAATAATTAATATGAATTGTCAATTAATATTTGCCTATAAGAAACGTAACGTTTTTTATAATATCTGTTAATTACGATCGGGGATTAAAATAAAAACCAGAAAAATTGACTTTCAAAATGCTACAAGCTGGGCAGAATTTTGATTTTCTTAAACAATGGTTTTAATGCCAAATCACAGTCAACCTTTTTTTAATGTCAACGCATATATATATATATATATATATATATATATATATATATATTTAGATAATTTCTTAGCCGTTTATTTAATATACCAATTGATAAATTCTTGGAGTTTTTCGGCTTTTTAAGTGAAATATTTATAAATATTATCTAATTAGTATGTAATTATGAAGTAAATGTGAATATAAACATTGCTGTCTACAAATTACAACGCAAGTCATACGAAATTTAATTGAAAAATTTTGTCTACGTTTGGACTTGAACGCAAGTCTATGATTTGCCGGACCGTCGCTTTATATATAATATATAATATATATATATATATATATATATATATATATATATATATATATATATTAATTAGTATGATAGATCTTTTCTATGTGCGTCAAATGATAAGCAATAAGGCTTGTTAAAAATTTCTTTTTCTCTTTTCGCCATGTCCATAAATTTACCGAATAAAGTTTTAATTCTAGTTAAGGGGCGAGAAAATAAGAAAAAAAAAGCTTTGACATTAGGGGACAAACGCAAACACGCTTTGAGGCCTATCGAAGCGACGCTACTATTGACGTACATGAAAACTATCGACGGTCAAAAGATAAATTCAAGAGTAAGGAGGAATGTCGAACTCGCAACTTTCCATCCTAATTTGATATGTTGCGAAGGACTTTAGCATTACTACATAAGAGATAATTGACATTAGCGAAATCTTGCCCGTACTTACACCTTGGTGAATCAATTATATCCAGTTTGTGCAAATAAAATGGAAATTGTAAAATAGCCCAACTGCAGTCTAGCAATAGGCGTATCATTATATCTTGAAACTTTCTGTTATTGATGTGACATTTTTGTAAAAATTTGTGGTTATATGATCTTTTCATTGTTTATTCCATTTTTCTTACAATATTTCTTTCTTAGCTGCTTAAACCTATTATCAAAGAACCATAACTATAATACAAAAGTGTTTTTAATAATATAAAATATTATTAAAAACATTATAAAAAAAAAAACACAAAACAATGGTGTGCAAAGAGTGATCTTGTTGCGAAAAAGGCGAAGACGGTTCCATCGCTCGAGAAGATGATGGCGACCGTTTTTTGGTGAAAGTCACGGAATTGTGTTCATCGACTATCTTGCAAAAGGTAAAACAATAATGAGAGTGTATTACTCGTCATTACTTGATAAGCTGAAGGCAGAAATTGCTAAAAAGAATTTAAAGAAGAAGAAACTCCTGTTCCATCAAGACAACGCATCTGCTCACAATCCGGCCCACAATCCGGTCACCATTGCCCAAATTTATGAATTTCACTCCGAATTGATTGACAACCCACCGTATTTACCAGATCTGACTCAAAGCGACATTTTCCTGTTAACTAAGCTTGGAAGACAGAGATTTTCATCGAACGAGGGGATCATCGCATACGCAAACGCCTATTTTACGAAGCGAGACGCCAACTACTATTAGGAAGGGTTAAAGAGGTTAGAGCATCGCTGCGAAAAGTGTATGGACTTAAGAGGAGACTGTGTTCAAAAATAAAACTACATTTGACCGAAAAAATTCTTGTTTCTATGTTAGACTCAAAATATTTCAGACTACCTTCGTATGATGGATAGTCCATGAATTTAATTTTTTACTCAATAAAATGTATTTCTTTGGTGACAGTGACTAAGTAAAAAAGTATAAATAACGTATAAAATCCCTTCCCACATTAATAATCGTATCCTGAATACGTATTTCGACAACTAAGTTATCATTTTCAATAAAAAGAAATGTTGAACATGGAACACAGTAAAACTAACCCAAAAATTGCATATCGCATTTTCCAGAATTTCTGATTATTTTTGTCCGGTTACGTTACTGCATGGCCATTTCCATATATTTTCGCAGAAGACTAGTTCAATAATTTTGTTAAAAAGTTACACCACACCAGATTGTCACTTTTTCTAACGTAATTGACGCAGATTCTGAGTACTCCAAATTCTGCAGTTTTGTTTATTGCCAAATCCGTTAAAATGAAAGTTAGCCTCATCACACATGAATTAATTCATTTATTTTTCTGCCTAATTGTTGGAATCGGACTACATATTTTAGTCTCGACCGATAATTAGCAGGATTCAATACCTGTACCAATTGAATGTTATATGGAAAAAGGTGCAAACCATATAAAATGCGCTAAAGTGATATGCGTTTTAAACCCAGTCAGTGCGATCATCTGCGAATCGATGTTATTCGTTCTCCATGAATTCGAATCGACACCGTTGTACACCCATTAAAAGTTTGTTTTATCCTAGCAGAACGTGCTCGGCCATCAAAGTTACTAAATGTATACTTATTTACTAACCTTGCTCGGCCATCATGTGGAAGATCATTTACTGTATCCTGTTTTCTAAAACGACGAATCGTTAATGTCGAAGTAAATTCTCGCCTTCCGAAATATCCACGATTGCGTTGAGTGTTTATCATTGATTGGTGATTTTCAAAATAATTCTCAATGACTTTGATTGGTAAGTACTCTATGACAAATCTCTCCAATTGTGACTACAAATCTTGAAAAAATAATAAAATATTATGAGACTGAAAAGTTATGGGCCAGTTTGTAAAATGTTTTGAAGCCATTTTAGTATAGCATTATTTTGCTGTTTCTTTTCTTACATGTTTAATTATCAATTTTGGAAATTGGTACAAAGAAACTAAAGGTTTATAGATATGTATTTTTTTTACAGGACATACTTTTATATTTAGTAATATGTTCATTAAAAACAACGCTAAAATTTTTTGTACCGTATTTCAAAATCGCTATATGTAATAATTACTAATTGAGTAATTGTTCAGTTTTTGCGTTACCATCTGTATAATCGCGACTTGCCTGTGCTTCCCTATTAATTCTTAAACTTTAACTACTTTATTACTCTTTGACTGTAACTTGCAAAACCTGAATTAGAGACTATAAAAAGCAGGTGGCTATTGGCAATTAAACATGAAAAACTAGTACTGCCAGCTCGATGAAAACTTCCAAATACAAAAATGCACGTATATCGGTTATTGATTTGAATTTCGCGTGCTTCGCAGATATTTAATAACGTGAATAGCATTTCTGGTTGTGTTTTATGCACGGGAATTGCTGTGTTATTTTATGGTACGGGCGTATTTATTAGTTCAATTTTACACAGGCATATGGCCTAGCGTGAGCACATAACTCAGCCGATCGAGCATACGAACAAGTGCCATCTCTATCTTTTATATTTCATCGCTACTCTTTTCTTTGCATGTCCTTGGCCTACGCATAGGCAACCAATTCAACTTTACTGCAATCGAACATGACATAATAAGGTATCTACTTTAGAGAAATTGTTTTTGTCATTATAAAAGTTAATTAATAACTGTTAAATTATACTATGATTTTGATAAATAAGAATACAGTAAGTTCTTTTTATGTGCACGCATATATTCAAAAAAGACTATTAAGATTAATTTAAAAAAAAATTATTTAAGGAACGACATCGAAAATTTGGTAGGAAATCAACGTTTAAATATACCTAGCTTCAAATAATATGTCGAATTAGATACAAGAAGAAAACAAAATCACAATAATAGAAGACGCAGATTAACATACCAACATATTACACAAAATGAAGTTAGAGAATAGGCTACACCCTACTATTTTTCTCTAACTTCATTTTGTCTATGTTGGTATGTTAATCTAGGTCGGGTGTAGCCCATATTGGCACAAAATCTGGAGATATGAAATCGATAAACTCTATCTTAATGACCTTTTCTTACTTTTCGAGAAATATTTACCCGGATATATACAGTACAAATCTCTTCCCTATAGTCACCTACAAACGTGTATTACGTATGTGTGCATTCGAGATGCGATGAATGGGGACGCACATAGCATGTATGTATGTATGTATCATAATTTATCATACATACATACATATGTACTGTAGATCAGTTTGGATGTAAGCAGTAAGCACATACATAGTATAAACGTCGATGAATGTGGAACTACCGTCAATAATAGAGACTTTATGTAATAATAAACACAAATAAGTGTGGACCTTTTGGAAGATTTTAATATTTTTAACGTTTAAAACGATGTCAGATATACCTATAACAATAACAATAAATAAAGCGGTAAATCATAATAACTTCTATATTCTATACATAATAAATAAAACTAGAATTAAAAAAATAAAAACTAAACTATTTAATGTATTGTATGCTCAAAACGGTCTCCTAATGCAAACAAGCAATGTCCTAATCTGTCATAAAAGTTTCTCTGAACATTTAAAATCGTTTGCGGTTGAATATTTAGGATAGATTCAACTATTTTCGCCCGTAATTCCTCCAGATTATTAGGTCTGTTATTTGGAAACCCATAAATTGATGTCTTAAGGTGACCCCAGAGAAAAAAATCATTAGGAGATAGATCAGGTGATCTAGGTGGCCATTGAATATCGCTCCAGCCGGTTAGTACTCTGTCATAAAATATGCTGCGCAAATATTCTCTGACAATTACAGCATTATGAGCAGGACAACCGTCTTGCTGAAACCAAATAAGATTTATGTCTGCTACATTTCGTATAGCAGGAATTATATTATCCTGCAGAAGACTTAAATATTTGGCTGCATTTAGGTTTCCTTGTATAAAAAACGGACCAATTATATTGTTGCCCAATAGGCCAGCCCAAAGATTTAATTTTTCCGGATATTGAGTTCTAGCATTATAAACAAGATGCTTATTTTCCCTTGACCAATATCTTGCAATGCTTGGATTATGGCGACCGTATAAAGGAAATGAACTTTCATCAGTAAACAATATGTTTTTTACAAAATTATCGTCGTTATTACATCGTTCGATGACTTGTTCGCAAAATTGCATACGTTTATATTTATCATCGGGAAAAATCTCATTCGTTTTCCTTAATTTATACGAACGATACTTATTTTTTTTCAAAACCCTACGAACGGTGCAGCTGGCAATGTTAAGCTGTTCGGCGATTTTCGTGCTAGACGATTGTGGCTGCTCCTCTACAGAAGCACAAATCAGAAAATCACGTTCTTCATTTTGCGGTACCTTTACCTTCGTATGTTTTAACGGATTTAAACAGCCATATTTTTCGAAATTTTTAATTATGTGTCTTATCGTTTCAAACGCAATGGTACGTTGGAAGTTAATTTGAAATACCCGTGCAATTTCTCTTATGCTGCGACCAAGATGATACTGTTTTACGACATATTTTTTTTGTTCAAGGGTAAAATATCCATCGTGAATACGGACTATTCGCAAAAGTTGAGCAAGCCATCCAACTTCGCAAGTAAACTGTAACTAATGGCATGTATGCATTACTATGCATCGCTTAGTGCGTCCCCACTCCTCGCTTCTTGAACGCACACATACGTAATACACGTTTGTAGGTGACTATAGGGAAGATATTTGTACTGTATAATGATTGTCTTCATGGCTAAATACCTATAGGTACCTACTTTGTATACTGAATATTTTAATTCAGTTTAACAACGGAGTTAAAAGTGTGCTGAATGTCCAAACTGAAGTGTACGTAAAGTTAAATAATATTAACCTCATAGATTTAAAAATATTGCAACAAAGAAAAAACACGAATTTATTACTAACAAAATTATTGAGTATTAAAATAACACTCTATCAAAACTGGAATATGTATATAAAAATTGTTAGTATTATTATGCACATAACAATTAATATTATTTCTACTTACATAAGTGAAGATTATTGCATATATTTAAAGATGTATGTTAAGTAAATTAATAAATATAACGTATGTCTCAAAAGTTTTCGGAAAAAATTCCAATAACATTTATTTGTAGTAAACATGATATGATCCAGTTGTCGTTGGAAACAAAATTTAGTACATTATTTGAAGTTTAATATGACATATCATTTTTGTAAATAGTTAATGTCAACAATGTGGTACAAGTTTGATATTCGTAGAGGTATTTATCAGTTGGTTGGACAAGTACCTAAACTCGTTATTGTTAGGATCTACAGTGAGCAAGATATTTCGGTTTTGACAATCTATCAGACAATCATGCGCGGCTGGTGATGACGTTTTGGGAGGGCGCGTACAATAATGCGAGTGCCTCGTGTGTTTTCGGTGTTTACTAAGAAAACCCTACAGTTAGTACACGAGAATACACGAAGCACTCGCATCATTGTACGCGCCCTCCCAAAACGTTATTACGAGCCGCGCCTGCAGACAATAAAAGATTGTCAGGATGATATTCCTTGTATCAATTTACCTAAAAGTGGACGACTCAAAGTTTTAAGCTGACTGAATGAGCGAAGATTGATTGAAAGTGCAAAAAATACATTGGGAGTGTCAACGCATAAGTTATCTCGAAGATACCATATTTCACGCTCGACTGTTAGTCGAACGTTAGCCAGAAATAATCGAAATTGCCGTAAAAGAAGAAAGGCTCCAAAATACAGCGCCGCCCAGTTGGAAAGAATTCCCAGCTGTTGCCGTGCTTTGAGACTCATTAATTTTTGTGATAAAGTTATCGTTAGGAACGATGAATATTTCACGTTGGACAACGTGAAATATCTCGCAGATCAAAGGTAATGGCGGTTTCTATACGGACAATGTACAAGTCGCTCCAAACAATATTAAATTCAAATGCAAAGCCAAGTTTGAAGATAAAATTTTGGTGTGGTGTGCCATATCAGAGACTGGTGTTTCACGGCCGCATGATGGACGCGTTCGAGGTGAAGCCATCAATGCAGACATTTACGTAAGAAAATACCTCACAAAACTTCGAAATTTTGTAAATACACATCATCCCACGACCAAATAATGTACTGGCCTGACTTAGCCTCGTGCCATTACGCCAGAAGAAGAAGAAGAGTCTGGTTAGCCACAAACGGCATCAATTTTGTTCTAAAGACAGATAACCTTCCAAAAGTTGCTCAGGCGAGGCCCATTGAGAAATCTTGGTCTCATTTGAGCAGAAATGTATATGGTAGTGGTTAGGAAGCCCAAAATGAGGAGCAATTAACACGCCGAATCTTTCAGAAAATTCGGGAAGTCGATGTTGCAACCTTCCAAAGACTGATGGGTCATATAAGAGTCAAATTACGTGCCATGGATAAGCATGGGCCTTCATCTGTTACGTAAATGTTGTTTAATTGAATTAATACTATATGAGAATAATATTGTTGTTAAAATGTAAAAGAACAAAAGATAAAATAAAAAGATTGACTTTTACGTTTTTCCGAAAACTTTTGAGACTTACATTAATATTTTAATTTGCAAAAATAATAAAGACATTACAAAACGGTTTGATGTATTTCTATTATCCCCAAAAATATTCAATTAGTACCCAGGAATTTTCTGTGGGCCCGAAATGAGACATTAACATTCAGAACGTGTCTGAACTTTGTGCCGATTTAGGTTGTTTTTATTTCGGGTACCTGCATGACCGAAACAGAATTATTGAGAAGTGAAAGTAAATCGAATAAGACATTGCAGGTAATTCGCCAAAATTTTCAGTCGATTGAGAAGTTTGTGATCAAAGATATCAAGACACATCTTTCATTCCAATCTTCATGCATTGCACTTGCATTAAATTGCATTATGTGCGTTTTGTAAAGGTAACACACATTGGTACCTGTACCAACTAAGCCCTGCGGTCTTCTTCTATCTGATCAAGTAGCGTACCTCCCCAGAAGGTATTAAAATTTATTGGAAAGGTGTGTAAAGTGGTAGAAAGCATTTAATAATATACTCTGAATGGAGACTTACGTAGGGTTTTATACATACGGTGTTAGTAAAAAGTATAGAACCCCCTAAATATCTCTGCAACAGTTCATTCATTTGAAATAAAATTGAGTATACCTTTGTAAAAAGATTCTAAAAATAATAATCAGATTTGCTGTGCCACTTCCAATTATACCAGAAAAAGACATCCAATTTGTTATTTTAAATGAAACACCCTATATATTTTTACATTTTTGAATGCCTTGTTAGATTCTGGATAAACCTCTACGTTGCTATTGAGATCAAAAATATTACTTCCTGGAAATCAGTTTGCATTAGTAACATCATAAGCCACGAATCAATTAGTAAATAGCTAATTTTCAAAAGCGAGTTCTTTAAACTCGCAATTCTAACAATTGATTGATTTTAACAAAAAAAAAACAATGATTCGTTGACTCGATTAAATGTTCAAAAGTTTGTCCTTCTACTGACTGACAATATCCTAAGCGGTCTTCAAATTCGCGCAATAAATTTTGTAAAACATTGTTCAGCATTTGTAGTAGTAAGTTTCTTATGCGTTTCTCCAACTCATTTAAATTTAAAGGTCTACTTCTATATGCCTTATTTTTGAGATAACCCCAGAAGAAAAAGTCAAGAGGCGTTAGATCAGGCCTACGAGGTGACCATTCAATGGCACCCTTTCGCCCTATCCATCGACCAGGAAAAACTTGATTCAAATACTGCCGCAAAATTCTAGAATAATGCACAGGTGCTGTCTTGCTGATACCATATGTTCTCAACAGGAATTAGTGGATTGTTTGGATCAGGGTAAAGCCTAGAAATAGTGGGGACAATATTATTTCTTAATAAATCAAAATACCGAGGACCATTAAGAATACCTTCAATTAAGAAAGGCCCAATAACATTAATGTCAATCATTCCTGCCCACACATTTATTTTCTCCGAATACTGAGTAATGCACTCGTCGCATCCAACATGGATTGTCTCTAGATCAAATTCGAAAGTTATGTCTATTGACTACACCACTGAAACAAAATGTTGCTTCATCTGAGAACACAATTCTTCTGCAAGTTTTTACAAAATTCTATTCTGCGATCAGGATCGTTCTCAGTTAACTCGCGACAGTAGGACTTCAGCTTTTCTGATTTCAGTATCGTCATAATGGAAATCTGGTATATATCATTATCAAGAGCTAGTTGTGTGGTTGATGTTTATGGATTCTCCTCAATTACTAGTAACACATCCAACTTTACGTTATCATTACGTGGCCGATTTTGACTTAGGTTCATTTTTTACATGATTAGTTCGTTAATAGCGCCATACAGTTTTCACAACCGTTGAGTTTGTGATCGATTACCTAGATTAAGTTTCATTGAAGAGATTCAAAGCTTCATTGTAAGAATGCTATTTGTCTCCATAGCCTCGCAAAATTAAAATTTCAATAAGTTTTGATTCAGTCAGGAACACCATAATAGACAAAACAACAGTAACAAACACCACAGAAAAATAATATTAACGACAATAGACGATTTTTAAATAAAATGCTTTTTTTTACAAACACTGTTCAAAGTTGGCATTTTGACACGGTTACTTTCAATTAAAAATGCGATTTTTAACGTAACGTGTTAAAAGTAACGTGAGATCAAAATGAATTGGGGTAGTAGGAGGCTGCTGTTCGTAGAACGTATTTGGTGAATCGAAATAATCAATAATTCACGCTGACGTCCATCATTAAATGTTTGACAGGTAAATATTGTGAATTATTAATCACGAAATACGTTCTACGAACAGCAGCCTCCTACTACTTCATTTCATTTTGATCTCACGTTAGTACTTTTAACACTAGTGTTAAAAGTAAATTGACATGCCACTTTGTCAAAACTGGCAAGAGAAAATTTCGAACATATATCAAAATGACTATATTTTTTATTACTAAATGAAAATTACATATTCCTTGGATCCTTGGATAATTAATATTAAATGTACAGTTAGTGGAATTCGAGATATTTATTCCCTGTTTTGCAGTACTTTCAGAATTATTATTTGAAGATATATAGTTGATAGAAACTGAAATTTCGTTATTTAAATTATCATTTAAAGTTACAGTAGAATCATTAGATATAACTAGGAAAATGGAGTGCGCAATTTTATTTCTATTTTCAGTCTCCATGTCACTTAATTGAGCATAAGTTTGCTAACAAAGTAGCAGATGACCGTCTGAAACAATGACCAGTATAAGATTCTGGATTCGACATCTTCTAAAACATTGCGATAACTGCAGGCATCCTTCCAAACGTATTTATTCCAACTGCTTGACTTGTGCATTTATTATTAGCACATTTAATAAATAAACGTCTATGTTTTATATTAGATGGACATTGTATTTGCGATACGGTCCAATAACAGTAAATATTCTTTGAGTGTTGGTTTTACTATCTGGTATAGTGACCACTAACACATTTCTTCTATCTTCAATGTCGTCCACTGTCATATGGCATAACTCCTCCAGCGACAAGCACCAGATATACCCATAATAGCAGCTACTTTCAACATCATATATTTTTCATCGGATGCTTCAGTAAGAAATCTATCAATTTCTTGTCTTTTCGAAATTTTTTATTTCCTTGCTCGGTAACCTTCTTCTTTGCGTTTCAATAATGCAACAAGTTTATAATATTTACTAATGTCATGTAAGTTTTATCATCGAAAAATGTGACCAAAGGGTAGAAGAGTTCCAAATTTTAGACCTTTCTTTAAAATATGCCTGTCAAACATTTTCGCAGAATTTACCTATCACATTATTGCATCTGCACCATTCCATGAATCTTTTGTACGCAATTTCATATTTAACAACATAATTTGAAACATACTTGAGTAAGTAAAACCTACCAATTTTGTATAATACAAAAGTATTTTTAATAATATATAATATTATTAAAAATGGGGTGTGAAGAACACAATACAAGTTCATATGTATTTTTTAATGTATCTTCTCCAAAGACGTAGATACGTATTTCACATTTCTACATGATTATCAATACGCCCCTGTTGGAGAAGAGACACATTCAACAAACATAACTACCTTGCTATCTCGCAGATATTATTAAGACAGAGCGTGAAGGAATATTCAACGCTGTCTATATAATAATCGCAGAACTAGCCATGGTGTTCCTTATAGTCGATAACCACCGTATCTATAAAAAACTGTATTATCGTGTCTTCACTACTTGTCGGCGTAAACCGAATACGTATATAACAACATAATTTGAAACATACTTGAGTAAGTAAAACCTACCAATTTTGTATAATACAAAAGTATTTTTAATAATATATAATATTATTAAAAATGGGGTGTGAAGAACACAATACAAGTTCATATGTATTTTTGAATGTATCTTCTCCAAAGACGTAGATACGTATTTCACATTTCTACATGATTATCAATTCGCCCCTGTTGGTCTTTGGAGAAGATACATTCAAAAATACATATGAACTTGTATTGTGTTCTTCACACCCCATTTTTAATAATATTATATATTATTAAAAAGCAATTTCATATTGTTGCTTAGATTTCCAGGACAACAAATCTAATGCGGCTTTATTAGGCTTTATTAAATATATTAAAAATTTCTAGATATTTATTTGTCTGTTTTTTATTAAGAACTTTGCAAAATATTTGAACGCTTTCTAGCAAATAGCATGGTCTTTTTAAATAATTGTATAAAATATTATGTGTGTGTTTTATTCTATCATACAGTGACTTCGTTATGTCTTAAACTTTACAAAATACTACATATATCAAGTAAGTTAGCCAATTAATTCTTTCCCTATCCGATGATATATTTTAGGTACAATATTGCCAATATTCACAAATATTGTAGTTAGGTGTATAAATACATACAGCAAAAAGTATATTGTTTAAAGAGAAGAAAGGCACTTCAATGATAGAGGAATTCTTTATGAATAATTTAGTTCACTAACTAAAATGCATGCTTTAAGGTTATTTATTCATTTTCTTCTTATGTAGAATAAAATCTGAAACTTTAATAAAATGTATTATTCTGGTATTATTACATAACTTCCAAATATTACAATTTGACAAGTACATAACCTATTTCGCAATATATTATGAATTATTACCGTGTGTCCCAATTTCGATGCTCACCATTGGTATCTCGGTTATTAGAAGATATAGAACAACGGTTAAATGGGGAATGTTTTGCAGAATTCAATACTCGCGGCAAATCTCATTTCAAATTTGACCTAACTTTTTAAATTTTTAAAATATTTTGAAAAATCAAAAATTTGCCGATTTCGTTATTCCTCAATAACTCGATAACGCTTAGTCTGACCTCTTTTAAAGTTTTACATTGTTCAGACACTTTTTTAAAACAAATTATTTGATACAAACAGAAACCCCCGATTGTCATTTGTTTTTAAGTTATTACCACTATCTTTTGTTTTTCATATGGCGGCCATATTGGATTTTGGGTTTGTTAGGTAGTCCACAAAATGTGCTTTTCAACGATGTATAACATGCCTGAAAAATTTTTATTTATAAGGAAAATATTAATAAAAACGTAAATTAATCTTTAATATGAAATTAGTAGGCTGAAAAATTAAACACCAATGTCAAATGAAAGTGAAAAGATATTCTAAGTAATACTGTAAACAAACGAAACGATAAAAAAATTATAGAAATAAAAAGTAAAGATACAGAACTTAAAGTTCACATTCACTTAAAGAAATTGTTCAATATGACGACCATTCAACTCTACGTAGCTTGTTTCCGTTTACTGATCGTAGCACATCTAGTACTCTTTGTTCTAAAATTTCCCGAGTTTCTGACGGTTCAAAATCAAATACTTCGTTTTTAGTGGTACCTCATAAATAAAAGTCAAGCGGGGTAAGGTCGGGTGATCTCGCAGGCCATTGCACGGATCCATTATTTTAAATCACTCTCTCATTAAAGTTTTCTCTCAAAAAATGTTGCACGTTACGAGTGTTATGGGCCGGGCAACCATCTTGCTGGAACCAGATGTTTTGCATGTTCTCGGGATTAATAATTTGCCTCAAAGCAGGCATTATCTCGTTTGTTAGTAGCTCCAAATATCTGTTACCAGTTAAATTGTAATCAAAGATGAAAGGACCTATTAACTGATTATCTAAAACGAAAAAAAGAGTTTAAAAAACAAAAAAAATGTAAACAAAATGTCATACCAATTAAACCGCACCAGACATTAAAACCAAATCGAACTTGAAATCTTCTTTGATTTACCAAATGTGGATTTTCAGTAGACCAATGATGATAGTTATTCCCATTGAACACTCCACAATTGGTAAATCGTGTTTCATCTGTCCATAGTATTTTCCTAGGAAAATTAGCGTCATATTCACATTTTTGAAGGTACCACCTGCTAAACTGTAATCGTCGGAGATTGTCATTATCACTTAAACCTTGTACAATTGTTGGTTTGTAAGGGTGATACTTGTTTTTCGTCAAGGTTCTGTGAACAGTAGATTTTGAAATCCCTGTTTCTCGTGTCACACGACGAACTGATGTGCTGGGATTGTTCCTAACGTTCTGCAAAATATTATTTCGACGTGTATCAGCATCATTAACTTCATAGTTAGCTCGTTTTTGTTCGAAGCTTCCAAAGTTTTTTAATTTGCTAACTAGTCTTCTAAAAATTGTCCTGTGTGGCTGTTGTCTTTCTGGAAAACGCTCTGCATAACTCGTGCACGCATTTTTAGTGTTTCTATTTGCTTTGAAAAACAGTTCCAACATATCAACTTTTTCTTCGTTTGAATATGTATGTGCCATTATCAATACTTATAAATCTTAATACTTGACAATAATTACTTATCATTAACTACAAGTAGTTTTAATTAACTTATCTCTGCAGCACTAATTGTACTTTGACAGGTTATCGTTTTGTTTCATTGTCAGAATACATTTGTCATTGACGTTTGACGGAACATAATGTCTTTGCTAGTGATACACGCTCAGAGGTTAGAATTATCTGACATTTGATGTAAAACCAAATACAAATCTCCCCACTACTTTTAATCCTGCGCGAACTTACCCCTCCTCGCGCCAACTTAATTGGCGTTTGCTATACTTAGAATATCTTTTCACTTTCATTTGACATTGGTGTTTAATTTTTCAGCCTACTAATTTCATATTAAAGATTAATTTATGTTTTTATTAATATTTTCCTTATAAATAAAAACTTTTCGGGCATGTTATACATCGTTGAAAAGCACATTTTGAGGACTACCTAACAAACCCAAAATCCAATATAACCGTTGTTCTATATCTTCTAATAACCGAGATACCAATGATGAGCATCGAAATTGGGACACACGGTATACCTATCTACCGCGCAGCTTTTTTCTTCTGAAATTTATTTAAACTCTTTCCATAATTAAACGCATTTAAATTTTACCGCAGAAGTAATATATAAAGTACGCTTATTCCATATGTATCGCTTTAAGAGTATTTGACTTGAGCAAGAAGTATTGATTTGCTTCAGACGGATAAAAGTTGATGAGGCTTGTTTTAAGATGCATTAAACAGATAGTACTTTATTCTCCAATTATCAAAAAAAGTGACGTTTTTTTCATGAGTCTCAGTATGCAAAATGTGTCATCTTTTAACCGTTAAAAAAGATTTTTTTCACTGTTAAAAATAGATACAAGGGAAAAAAGTATTAGATATTAGCTCGAGGTTGTGTTTGTCTCCCGACGCGAAGCAGACGGAGACAAAACACCAAGAGCTAAAATCTAATGTTTTTACCCGTGTATAATACACTATTTTTTTCTGTGACGGGAAAAACGACGATTTAATATTGAAAAACATATTACTACAATATATTAAAGTCAGAAATTTAATCCATGTGAAATTTGAAGTTTTAGACTGCCGACATTGGACCTCCATTGCTAAGGAAACCTTCAAAGTAATTAAAAATATCTGTCAATTTAATTCTGTGATTGGGCACAAAAAATTGCGAACTAAGTTGTTTATTTGAAATGTCTTTCATACAGTGCACATTTAACTGTATTTTTGACATTAAGGAAATTTTATGTATAATAAAATAGTCTAAAATTAAATATCTTCGTGTTCTTACTTATGTGTAGAGCAAACCAATTTCCGTGCGCCATGAGCGCCGGTATGGGAGTGTAATTCGTAATATATTAGAATATGCGATAGAAAAGGGACGCAACATGAGCTTGTTACCGATATAAGTATAGCTCTACTTCTATACTTATATCGGTAACAAGCTCATGTTGCGTCCCTATTCTATCGCATATTCTAATATATTACGAATTACACTCCCATACTGGCGCGCACTGGCGCGCATGGCGCCCACGGAAATTGGTCTGCTCTACTTATGTGTACATATCCGGGAAAAAAAGTACTCATGCTTTTCCCGGGGAAAAAGTAATTTCATAGAAAGTGACATTTTGTTACCTGTCAAGAGGGATAAAACGTCAAACTTTTTCCCGTCTCAGAAAAAAACCTTTTTTCATTGTGAAATTTCATTACGTAATTTGCACTCGTAACTAAGACAACATAGTGCAGTTGCCATAGCCGCCGTAATTATGTACGTGACATTCTTTTTATTTATATTAATCTACAATTTTAAATTACTACAATTAGAGAATAAACGTTGTTTATAAGCAGTTTTTGAGTTTTCGAATGTATTTTTTGTCTCGACCTTCGGTCTCGACAAAAAACTCAACATTCTCAAACTCAAAAAACCTATGCTTTTCACACTTAATATAAAAATAACTATTATTGAACATTAAATGCACTAATGAATAATTTTACGTTTTGTACTAAGTTAGCCATGTACGAACTATTAAACAACGATGCCATTTTTCATTGTCAAATAAATGTCTTGTCTGGTAATCTGCTATTAGTACAGTATAATTTTTAATAGTTATTTAGTGTTAAAAGTGCGATTTTATTTTGCGAGTAAAAGGTATTTACGAGCAAAATAAAATAGCATATTTAACACGTGTATCGTATATTATTTTTTCTACAAACACAACTTTTGTCACAAAATTTTCATATAAAGTGTAATGTATTGATCAAAATCTGACAGCTTATGAATACGTTCTGTCACAACCGTTTAATAACATCAAATTAAGTTGTCACAATTTAAACAAAAGATGAATTCGTGCTTTAATAAAGAAAATGAAGCAATACCGAGTGCAATAATTGAAGCCGCTAATAAAGCCGCATTAGATTTGTTGTCCTGGAAATCTAAGCAACAATATGAAATTGCTTTTTAATAATATATAATATTATTAAAAATGGGGTGTGAAGAACACAATACAAGTTCATATGTATTTTTGAATGTATCTTCTCCAAAGACGTAGATACGTATTTCACATTTCTACATGATTATCAATTCGCCCCTGTTGGTCTTTGGAGAAGATACATTCAAAAATACATATGAACTTGTATTGTGTTCTTCACACCCCATTTGTAATAATATTATATATTATTAAAAAGCAATTTCATATTGTTGCTTAGATTTCCAGGACAACAAATCTAATGCGGCTTTATTAGCGGCTTCAATTATTGCACTCGGTATTGCTTCATTTTCTTTATTAAAGCACGAATTCATCTTTTGTTTAAATTGTGACAACTTAATTTGATGTGATTAAACGGTTGTGACAGAACGTATTCATAAGCTGTCAGATTTTGATCAATACATTACACTTTATATGAAAATTTTGTGACAAAAGTTGTGTTTGTAGAAAAAATAATATACGATACACGTGTTAAATATGCTATTTTATTTTGCTCGTAAATACCTTTTACTCGCAAAATAAAATCGCACTTTTAACACTAAATAACTATTAAAAATTATACTGTACTAATAGCAGATTACCAGACAAGACATTTATTTGACAATGAAAAATGGCATCGTTGTTTAATAGTTCGTACATGGCTAACTTAGTACAAAACGTAAAATTATTCATTAGTGCATTTAATGTTCAATAATAGTTATTTTTATATTAAGTGTGAAAAGCATAGGTTTTTTGAGTTTGAGAATGTTGAGTTTTTTGTCGAGACCGAAGGTCGAGACAAAAAATACATTCGAAAACTCAAAAACTGCTTATAAACAACGTTTATTCTCTAATTGTAGTAATTTAAAATTGTAGATTAATATAAATAAAAAGAATGTCACGTACATAATTACGGCGGCTATGGCAACTGCACTATGTTGTCTTAGTTACGAGTGCAAATTACGTAATGAAATTTCACAATGAAAAAAGGTTTTTTTCTGAGACGGGAAAAAGTTTGACGTTTTATCCCTCTTGACAGGTAACAAAATGTCACTTTCTATGAAATTACTTTTTCCCCGGGAAAAGCATGAGTACTTTTTTTCCCGGATATGTACACATAAGTAGAGCAGACCAATTTCCGTGGGCGCCATGCGCGCCAGTGCGCGCCAGTATGGGAGTGTAATTCGTAATATATTAGAATATGCGATAGAATAGGGACGCAACATGAGCTTGTTACCGATATAAGTATAGAAGTAGAGCTATACTTATATCGGTAACAAGCTCATGTTGCGTCCCTTTTCTATCGCATATTCTAATATATTACGAATTACACTCCCATACCGGCGCTCATGGCGCACGGAAATTGGTTTGCTCTACACATAAGTAAGAACACGAAGATATTTAATTTTAGACTATTTTATTATACATAAAATTTCCTTAATGTCAAAAATACAGTTAAATGTGCACTGTATGAAAGACATTTCAAATAAACAACTTAGTTCGCAATTTTTTGTGCCCAATCACAGAATTAAATTGACAGATATTTTTAATTACTTTGAAGGTTTCCTTAGCAATGGAGGTCCAATGTCGGCAGTCTAAAACTTCAAATTTCACATGGATTAAATTTCTGACTTTAATATATTGTAGTAATATGTTTTTCAATATTAAATCGTCGTTTTTCCCGTCACAGAAAAAAATAGTGTATTATACACGGGTAAAAACATTAGATTTTAGCTCTTGGTGTTTTGTCTCCGTCTGCTTCGCGTCGGGAGACAAACACAACCTCGAGCTAATATCTAATACTTTTTTCCCTTGTATCTATTTTTAACAGTGAAAAAAATCTTTTTTAACGGTTAAAAGATGACACATTTTGCATACTGAGACTCATGAAAAAAACGTCACTTTTTTTGATAATTGGAGAATAAAGTACTATCTGTTTAATGCATCTTAAAACAAGCCTCATCAACTTTTATCCGTCTGAAGCAAATCAATACTTCTTGCTCAAGTCAAATACTCTTAAAGCGATACATATGGAATAAGCGTACTTTATATATTACTTCTGCGGTAAAATTTAAATGCGTTTAATTATGGAAAGAGTTTAAATAAATTTCAGAAGAAAAAAGCTGCGCGGTAGATAGGTATACCGTGTGTCCCAATTTCGATGCTCATCATTGGTATCTCGGTTATTAGAAGATATAGAACAACGGTTATATTGGATTTTGGGTTTGTTAGGTAGTCCTCAAAATGTGCTTTTCAACGATGTATAACATGCCCGAAAAGTTTTTATTTATAAGGAAAATATTAATAAAAACATAAATTAATCTTTAATATGAAATTAGTAGGCTGAAAAATTAAACACCAATGTCAAATGAAAGTGAAAAGATATTCTAAGTATAGCAAACGCCAATTAAGTTGGCGCGAGGAGGGGTAAGTTCGCGCAGGATTAAAAGTAGTGGGGAGATTTGTATTTGGTTTTACATCAAATGTCAGATAATTCTAACCTCTGAGCGTGTATCACTAGCAAAGACATTATGTTCCGTCAAACGTCAATGACAAATGTATTCTGACAATGAAACAAAACGATAACCTGTCAAAGTACAATTAGTGCTGCAGAGATAAGTTAATTAAAACTACTTGTAGTTAATGATAAGTAATTATTGTCAAGTATTAAGATTTATAAGTATTGATAATGGCACATACATATTCAAACGAAGAAAAAGTTGATATGTTGGAACTGTTTTTCAAAGCAAATAGAAACACTAAAAATGCGTGCACGAGTTATGCAGAGCGTTTTCCAGAAAGACAACAGCCACACAGGACAATTTTTAGAAGACTAGTTAGCAAATTAAAAAACTTTGGAAGCTTCGAACAAAAACGAGCTAACTATGAAGTTAATGATGCTGATACACGTCGAAATAATATTTTGCAGAACGTTAGGAACAATCCCAGCACATCAGTTCGTCGTGTGACACGAGAAACAGGGATTTCAAAATCTACTGTTCACAGAACCTTGACGAAAAACAAGTATCACCCTTACAAACCAACAATTGTACAAGGTTTAAGTGATAATGACAATCTCCGACGATTACAGTTTAGCAGGTGGTACCTTCAAAAATGTGAATATGACGCTAATTTTCCTAGGAAAATACTATGGACAGATGAAACACGATTTACCAATTGTGGAGTGTTCAATGGGAATAACTATCATCATTGGTCTACTGAAAATCCACATTTGGTAAATCAAAGAAGATTTCAAGTTCGATTTGGTTTTAATGTCTGGTGCGGTTTAATTGGTATGACATTTTGTTTACATTTTTTTTGTTTTTTAAACTCTTTTTTTCGTTTTAGATAATCAGTTAATAGGTCCTTTCATCTTTGATTACAATTTAACTGGTAACAGATATTTGGAGCTACTAACAAACGAGATAATGCCTGCTTTGAGGCAAATTATTAATCCCGAGAACATGCAAAACATCTGGTTCCAGCAAGATGGTTGCCCGGCCCATAACACTCGTAACGTGCAACATTTTTTGAGAGAAAACTTTAATGAGAGAGTGATTTAAAATAATGGATCCGTGCAATGGCCTGCGAGATCACCCGACCTTACCCCGCTTGACTTTTATTTATGAGGTACCACTAAAAACGAAGTATTTGATTTTGAACCGTCAGAAACTCGGGAAATTTTAGAACAAAGAGTACTAGATGTGCTACGATCAGTAAACGGAAACAAGCTACGTAGAGTTGAATGGTCGTCATATTGAACAATTTCTTTAAGTGAATGTGAACTTTAAGTTCTGTATCTTTACTTTTTATTTCTATAATTTTTTTATCGTTTCGTTTGTTTACAGTATTACTTAGAATATCTTTTCACTTTCATTTGACATTGGTGTTTAATTTTTCAGCCTACTAATTTCATATTAAAGATTAATTTACGTTTTTATTAATATTTTCCTTATAAATAAAAATTTTTCAGGCATGTTATACATCGTTGAAAAGCACATTTTGTGGACTACCTAACAAACCCAAAATCCAATATGGCCGCCATATGAAAAACAAAAGATAGTGGTAATAACTTAAAAACAAATGACAATCGGGGGTTTCTGTTTGTATCAAATAATTTGTTTTAAAAAAGTGTCTGAACAATGTAAAACTTTAAAAGAGGTCAGACTAAGCGTTATCGAGTTATTGAGGAATAACGAAATCGGCAAATTTTTGATTTTTCAAAATATTTTAAAAATTTAAAAAGTTAGGTCAAATTTGAAATGAGATTTGCCGCGAGTATTGAATTCTGCAAAACATTCCCCATTTAACCGTTGTTCTATATCTTCTAATAACCGAGATACCAATGGTGAGCATCGAAATTGGGACACACGGTAATAATTCATAATATATTGCGAAATAGGTTATGTACTTGTCAAATTGTAATATTTGGAAGTTATGTAATAATACCAGAATAATACATTTTATTAAAGTTTCAGATTTTATTCTACATAAGAAGAAAATGAATAAATAACCTTAAAGCATGCATTTTAGTTAGTGAACTAAATTATTCATAAAGAATTCCTCTATCATTGAAGTGCCTTTCTTCTCTTTAAACAATATACTTTTTGCTGTATGTATTTATACACCTAACTACAATATTTGTGAATATTGGCAATATTGTACCTAAAATATATCATCGGATAGGGAAAGAATTAATTGGCTAACTTACTTGATATATGTAGTATTTTGTAAAGTTTAAGACATAACGAAGTCACTGTATGATAGAATAAAACACACACATAATATTTTATACAATTATTTAAAAAGACCATGCTATTTGCTAGAAAGCGTTCAAATATTTTGCAAAGTTATTAATAAAAAACAGACAAATAAATATCTAGAAATTTTTAATATATTTAAATATTTAAAAACATAGTATTTGACAATAAATAGGTACTGGTTAATTTCAATATGAATTTCACTGCTGATTGATGCTTAGTTATCCGATTCTTCAACTGAACTCGATCAGTCATTTGGATTTATAATAATTTGTTCGACTTCAACATCTATTATGTGTATCTCTCGTTGGTACCAAGTTTTAATCAGGTTATTAGTATGCCTTACACATTTTTCCTAAGTACTTGTATAACACTGTTCTAATGATTCACCCCACATAGCTAAAACTTTTTCGTCCCCATAACCATCCCGGCCAATATTTTTATTGAAATACCCCTTTACTGAAGCCCAAATTAGTTCAATTGCATTAAAATCACAATGATACAGGTAGTCTCAATACTTCATGGCCCTCTTTCTGTGATATTTTATAGCATATTTTTTATCAGGCTTATTCATTTTAACTAAATCTAAAAGTTCATATTTCATCAAATTATTTGGAAACATTATCTTATTGTTTGTTAACCAATCTATAATATCTTGCTTTCTTGATGAAGCATTAGAAACTTTATTAAGAACAATACAATTGAATTTTTTGGTATGTTTGAAATAAGTTGACCTATTCATCAATTTTTTTGCTATCCATTTCCGCATGATAGTCTGCAGTTTTCGTTTTTGATAAAAATATTAAACTAGCATCATTTATAAAGCCCTTGTCACTACCAGTATGGACAATGACATAACGTTTGCCATAATAACCTTCAGGCTTTCGCACACTTTTTGTAGACTCGCCTTCATCCAGAAATACAACTGACTTTGACTAATTTGACATCAAATTGTCCATATACTTTCTCGAAAAAAACACTCCGTAATAATCCAATATTATGCCTCTCAGTTAGCATTCATCTGTTGTCTTCTTCTTTGAATTTAAAGTTGACGTCATGTAACAAAGTACCATCTATGATTTCCCTCCTTTTCAGTTCTTCTTTTAATGAATTTAAAGTAACATGTTTCTCTAAAACAATCATTTTACAATAAGCTAATAAACAATATATTTTAGTAATATTTACTTTCTTTATACATGTTCCGTACTTCCATCTTAGGAGACTCTCGAAGATCTCTAGTTTTTGGTTTAGATCGAGGTCTCTTTTTACGCGGTGAGGTAAAAATTGGGTTTTGGGCCTTCCGCTGTTTAATGGAATAAACTGTTGAGCGTGATATATGCAGAGCATCACATACTCTCTGAAAGATATATATATATATATATATATATATATATATATATATATATATTTATATTCTGTCATTTATATTTTGTATTCCCTTGACAAAGGCGTACTGCCGAAACATGTAGGGTTGTTTTAAATATATATACTTTGAAGTAAACCAGACCTTTAATCGCCGATTTATTAAGTTTACCTTATCATACCAAGGTCACGAAGATATTATATATATATATATATATATATATATATATATATATATATATATATAATATGTAATAATGGATGTATTACAAAGCATACCTCATAAACACCACTTATAGGTAATAAAGAACCACCGTTTTCTTTCTCTTTCTCAAAATAATTCAGAACGTTTAACATAACCTCCTGTGCTTGTGAATTTAAGCGCTTGCCAAGCATTTTCTGAAACATATTTATGTAAATCTCAATTTGATTTATTATTTTAATTTTTAATAACTTACCGAAAAGTCACACTTTTTACTTTGTTCTGATTTTTGTAATATTTAGATGGAATATAGTAAAAGCAAAGAAAAACCAAACAGAAAAACCCAATAATTACAGATGACAGATGATTGTAAGACAATTTGATTAAGGTAGTAGTACCGGAAGTACAGTTTCTGTCCTTGTCTATCATACGAACAAATTGATCTTTTGTGATTCTTTGTCTAGCAGACTAACGCAATTCTGTTCGTCTGTTCCGGTTCCGATATCAGTATTAAAAAGAGATGGTTACATGAAAACAGTGCGTAACTCGTGTTGCTCGATTATGACGTTTGTCTTAAGATCGATTAGATAGATAGGTTTTGAACATTTAATCTAGTCAGCAAATCATTGGTTTTTTTTAATAAATAAATTAATTGATAATATCCCGAGTTTAAAGGAGTTGTTTTTTTGGAAATTAGCTATTTTACAAATTCAATCATGGCTCATGATGTTATTAATGAAAACTGATTTCCAGGAAGTAATGTTTTTGATCTCAATACCAATGTGGAGGTTTACTGTATCCAGAATTTAACAAGGCATTCAAAACTGTCAAAATATACAGGCTGTTCCGTTAAAATAACAAATTGGATATCTATTTCCGATATAATCAGAAGTGATACAGCAAATCTCATATTATTTTTAGAAACTTTGAATCTTAAGGGGTTCCATACTTTTTACTAAGACTGTATAATACGTTTTGGTGTAACAGGCAATTAAAATTATAAACAGGCATAGTACTGAGGGCACTCTAAATTGTTACGATCCCATTAATTACCTACCATTATTGGAAAATAATGAGGAAAAATATTTATCTAACAGCTTTTATAACGAGATTAGTATAATTTTCTTTTAATTTACGGACAATAAGTTCTAATGCCTCCTCAGAAGTTATGCTTGTGAAAATATTAATGTATGAGATTTTACAGGTTTGAAAGTTTCCTATAATAAATTGCGTGAGAACCACACCGAGTAATAAAACATTTCAATTAAATGGTTAATTTTTCTATTATACAAAGTCGTACCTACTGAAAATCAAATTTATCGACTTATTAGTTATTTGCATCAATAATGAGATATTTTCTGCTTTTCACATTTCGTTTCCCAGGATTTTTACTTAGTTTTAATTTATTGTTAATAATATTTACTAGTTTGATCTATTTGCTTTACTTTGAAATTATTAATTTTATGCTTAGATAATGTTTATTATGCTGGTGTTGACCTTCCAGAATTTTCATTTTCATACATCTTTTTTCATACATTCTTTGTAAATGAACAGTTACAACGAAAAGGTTTTGTTTAAGTATAACAATACGTTAAGCACGTATAAAGCGTTTGTACAATATGAAACAAACATGTAAATAATTTACATATCTGTAACTATGCACATGGACAATACACCTCGTATTTTCAGCAATTACTTCTGCTTAATACATATGTTTCTGCCAATATAGGCGTCCTCAGCTAAGCTAGTAATTGCTGAAAATACGAGGTGTATTGTCCATGTGCATAGTTACAGATATGTAAATTATTTACATGTTTGTTTCATATTGTACAAACGCTTTATACGTGCTTAACGTATTGTTATACTTAAACAAAACCTTTTCGTATATACCGCCATCTGGCAGGTTGTTAATGGACTACATCTACATACGTATTTTATCGTTTCCTGTAGCAGCATAGCTGTTCGAACGATAGGTAGCCCTCCGGACAATGTATCTTTCGCCCGTAAGATGTCAATTATTAAATAGTTGTCTTCTTATAGGACGGAACTTGCTTGATCTTTGCGGGCTATTTCAGTAAATTTAAATACAGATACAAACCAGTTGTTTATAACAGGTTTGTATTAATTTGTATAAATTGCTTCACTAGCTTAGCTGAGGACGCCTATATTGGCAGAAACATATGTATTAAGCAGAAGTAATTGCTGAAAATACGAGGTGTATTGTCCATGTGCATAGTTACAGATATGTAAATTATTTACATGTTTGTTTCATATTGAACAGTTACAAGTTTAGAGAATAATATATTTGTATCGAATTACGATTTCGGCACTGCTCTGAATATTTAGAAGTACCTACTTATCAAGTAGTAGATTGCACTTTATATTGCATTAATATTTGATCAAACTACTGTCAATAATGTATCACTAGCGCAACAATTGTATCTACTTTACATAAAGTAGCTTTGCTTAAATACCTACATTTAAAAATATATATACCTACCTATTATTTGTAGTTAAATTTAAAATATTTCAAAATATTTTGAAACGCCTTTGGCCATGTTGTAGTTTAATTACTTTTATATCACAAATATTTCAATTTCATTTCTTTTTTACTTTTAAATTTAGGTGCTTTATAATTTCTAATATTGAATTTTATTTGTAAAGTATTTACAATAATATGAATGATTGCATAATGAATTAACAAAGGCGAATATATTGTTAATAATAACCAATTCGCCTTAATTGAACCATTTATTCTCGACCCTATATAAATTGACTTAACATTTAATGAAAAGAAACGCGACTTGATCAGGTGTAGGGCTTAGTCTCAAAGGCCGCAATGTGTGTTGCCTATACGCAAACATAATGTTATACATTTACAATTTTACATTCTTAAAACTAAACGTCAAAAAGTATATAGTTTTTGTTTTCGTGAATACTTACGATAAACATTCAAACCCATATATACAGTATAACCTCCAAATAACGGACACCCATGGGGAATTTCAAAATATCCTGTAAATAGAGGTGAGGAGAAAATAATTAACAAAAACAGGTTTTTTTTTATTTAATTAATTTTATTAATATTAAAATAAAACGTATTACATAATCATCAACAATCATTAAGGAAAATTAAAATAGTATAAACTTATTATGTAACTAATATGCATGTATACTTAGTTGCAAAAAAAGTTTCCACAAAAAATTCAGTCCGATTAAGTTCGTATCCATCTCTAATTCTCTGGAATAGTATCTCCACAAATCTTGAATAATGTGGATATTGTGTTTCATGTGTTAGACAGTGTTAGTTTCATATAAATGCTCTACTGTTGAGATTGATATACACATGTATAAGGGAATAAGGTTTCTTTTATTTTCTTTTCTTGATTTTCTCTTTCGCTGATATTTTTGTATATGTAGGTCATTTTATATTTTCGGTAATTATTAGGATAATAATGTATTTACACAAAACTTAAAAAATAATATATCAAAACAAAAGATAATAAAAAGTAAAGAAAAATTATGTAAAAAAAATAATAAATTTAAAGTTTAAAATATATTATTTAATTAATAGTGTGTCTGCCCTCCGTTTTTTCTATTCTTCTAAGTGAGACGGCATGCTGTCGGCAAGTCTTTGCCAATAGTCTACTGTAACATTTTCTGAGGTAGTTTCAATTTGATTCCATAAATGATTGGAATTGTTGTATACATTATCAGAGATTAACTTTCGCATAAATCCCCAGAGATTTTCCAGAGGATTTAAATCTGGACTTTTAGAGGGCCATGGTAGAGTTTCAATATTTGCAGTTTCGATCCACTGCTGAACCACTCTGGATTCATGTATTGGTGAGTTATCTTGTTGAAACAGAAAGTTGTCGCGCAGTACAGTAACGCTAGGGCAACATAACATTAGCTAAGACAACCATATATTGCGTACCGTTTAAATGACTCTCTATTTTCCATATAACCCCTGATCCATCAAAAGATATCCATCACCAGACGCCTACAGAAAACCGGCCACTGTGTTCTTTCTGTTGGAAGACGATTTAAAAGTTGATTCATCGGAGAAAATTACTGACCGCCAAAAATGTCTGTTCCTGTGGTGGTAGGTTTGCGCAAATATTAATCTATCATGCCGATGTTTTTCCGGTAGTGAAGGTTTCACGGCCGCAGTCTAACTTTTTATGCAGGTAGTGATCAGTCTTCTTCGTGCAGTACTCGTACTAGCAGGAAAATTACTTACGTCGACCGCCGAAAGAAAGCTGGTAAATGGATGCTCCCGGACATATTGTGATAAAGTTCTGTCCTCTTCATCTGTGGTAGGTCTTCGTCTACTTGATCCAGGTTGCCTTCGAATTGTATTCTTAATGGTCCATTTACGCAACAATTTATTTACAGATGTATGGCTAACGTTTAATTCTCAAGCAACAGCTCTTGCGGACAATCCATTGTCGAGCAAACTTATCGCGCGCGCACTTTTTCCAGAACAGTCTACATTATTTTAACGTTTTTAGCATCATTACTTGGGATATATAAATAGAACCAGGCGATATTAAATATAACAGTAACAAAACTATGAAGACACTAACACTGATTGATTAAAATACTCTTAAACCTACTAAAAATATTTATTAGAACTTATTCATATTTATGACTGAATTTATATTTACCATTTTATATCTGATGTTCACATTACAAACTGAACTAATAATAATCTCCTCCCGAGTTTGGAAACCCCTTTTTATACACATCTTTATCTCCGAGATAATTCTCGTGGCTTCTGGAATGACGGTGACCAATTTGACATTTATTCTCTTAGGGATTTTTTCTAGTAATTTACATCGAAAGAATCATTTGTTTACTCGCTAATTCTTTGTTCGGTAACTAAAGTTTATTCAGTTTGGTCTTGTAGATAATATTAATAATACATTGCTTTTAATATCGAACAATCCCCCTTTTTCACAATCATGCTTTGAGCCGGAAAGATCGCCTTCCAGGAGAAAAAGTTCATTTAAAAAAAATTTCTTTATTGTGGATGGATACTTTGAAATAACAGTAGACAGCAAGTCTACACATATTTTATAATTTAAATTATTTTTGAATTATTAAAGTGATATAATATGAATTACAAATAAATTACGATTAACATTTATTGCCAATTATAATTTGCATGTGATTGAATAGACTATGTATTAGAATAGTATATAAAGTGTCCCAAAAAGAAATGATTAATTATGGTCAAAATTACTTAAAATGAATGGAAAGAATATACGCAATGTTGAGATTTCAAAATAACCCCACTGTCAAAACGAAGTCGTTTTGACAGTTTAATTTCTGAAACAATAAGTTGAAAAACAAATTTAATTTTCTGTTTAAAAAATCGACTTTTTGCATCTTGACAATAATTTTTCAAAAACTCTATTTTTTATAATAATTGAACATTTCAAAATTATTTACGGAAGTCATCGCAACCCTTATTTATATCATTAGCATATTGCGTGCCATATTACAATTTTTATTACAGGGGTGGTTATCGCTTTACTCCGAGTTAGAAAGGTGCAGTTATGCATACCTAATGATATCACCCTATTACCATATCACTTCTATTGTATAATGCGCTATTAATTGTTAACAAACGGTTCATTGTTTCCTCTAATGTGTTTTTTTTCCTATAATTAATAATTACACGTAACAATGGCTATACCCCAAGGAGAATTGTATAAATTTCGCGGGTATTTTGGGTTGTAAGTGCTAATAGTAAAGGTTAAGTATGATTGCTTCAATGATTTTATTTCATTAAATAAATTAGCAAATAGCATATTTTTTTTAAAAATTGGTTTTACTTTTAATTGTGGGTTGTTTTTTTTAACGAAATGTAAACCCATTTATTAGTTCTTCAATTTTTCCTTTTTTAGCTACTAATAGACGTGCTATTAAACAATCGAATATTGACTGAGTTATATGGTGGAATTGAACGATATAAAATTTTATTCACGTTTCCTTTAAAAAAGAATAAACGATAATTAAAATCATTGTCAAATGGACGAAAATTTACATGTAGTATGAAACAGTAAGGATTATTCTAATATAATCCTATTTATCAATCCGAATTAGAGGAAAATGCGACTTGAAATCTGAAACAGAAAGAAACAAGAAAGAAGAAAGATCGCTAACCACCATATAAATCAATAAACTCTAAATAAGAATTTCGGCAACTAAGTTGTCATCTTCAGTAGAAAACCCTGAAAAAGAAAATTAGTGTTAAACGTAACGTCTTTGGTTAAGGTACAACTTTTAAAGATGTGCTCTTTACCAAACCGCCAGTGGGATGACACTAAATTTCTAACAATAAAAGAAAGCACTATACATTTTCATACTAGATTAATGGAACGTCACAATATATATCACATGTATTTTAATAATTCTGATACAATAAAATCTAAAAATATTCTTTTATTTTCTTGTTGAATAAAATTATATTTTGAACTCAAAACAATTTGTAAATATGATGAAAAAAAACAGTGTTCATATTTTTTCTTTCATCGTCTAATCAATGGGAGATCACTTAATTACAGTTCAAGTGTATTGCTACAGAATATTCTATTATTTTTATGCAAACTGCTCAATAAAATGCTTTAATCATATGCTTCTTAATTCGTTAAACAAATCAACAAAAATTCAAATACTACATTGACTTTTTTATTTTTGTTATAAAAACAGTAAATAACGAGAAATTTAGTACATCACTATTCGACGACGTTGCCACTTAATACTATTACATTATCCATTAGACATTTATCTACCGGAAAAATAACTATACTTTCGATGAAGAAATTCAAATGTATTTTATGTATCAGCTATCTACAAATCAATGGTTCATGTCAGAATTAATAGTAAATATACAACATTTTCATTTACTTCTTCGATATTTACCTCGAAACTACATTTTAGAACTATTGCATATATATATATATATATATATATATATATATAGTAAACCTAATCAGTAGGCGATTAAAGGTCTGTATATTACTTCAAAATATATGTATTTAAAAAACTCTACATGTTTCGGCTGTGTACGCCTTTATCAAGAGAATACAAAATATGAAAAATACATATATTTTGAAGTAATATACAGACCTTTAATCGCCTACTGATTAGGTTTACCATATCATACCATGGTCACGAAGTTATTATATATATATATATATATATATATATATATATATATATGTTGTTGTGATACGTACAACTCGGTTATTCCAGCTAACTGTAAATGAAAGGGTAGGAATTAACACAAGAGAAACACTCTATTGAATAGCTGCATTTAGTGGACACAACTTGTAAAATTAGTGTCAAAATGTTAATAAATTAATATCACGACAACTTTGTATATTTCAGATTAAATTGTATTTATTTCAAAATTTACTATTTATATTTTTAATTTTCATTTTTGTCATTCAAGTTAATTACGCGAAATTAAAAAATATATTTAATTTATTTACATTTGAATTTTATATCGATACTAATTGAACACCCACTTTTCAAATCATAGAAAAACCGCGAACAAGTTATATTTCTATTAACAATTATAACATAACCTAACATTTAAAAGCAAGTCATATATACCTGCAAATTCATATTTTAATTTATTTTTTTCTATCAAAATCATTATAATATTTATAATTCAATTAATATAACTAGTTGTAAAAAGTATAAATCAAGATAATTTTTGCTTTCTAATAAGGCTTTGTGAAAAATAAATGAAAGTTAGCGTCAGTAGCAGAATTTTGCATAGCGTTGCCTCGAAAAGAGAGTTCTTCGTGTTTCTAAAATTTATTAAATACCGAAATATCAGTGATACAAGTTAATATATATATATATATATATATATATATATATATATATATATATATTGTAGCAACGCTGAATAGCGCTGAAGATCTAAATAAGAACTAACGAGAATAAAAACCTTGAGAAAATAATAAATATAAGTAAATGTTGATGATTTTGAATTTAAATATTGGGCGCCATGAATTTAAACAGTTCTTAGTTGTTCAACGCTATCTGTGTACTTTTATAATAACCAGCTAGCAATTGTAGAGCAAAAGTACATAAATTAATTAAGATATATCCCTGGATCTTCGTCGGTGAGTATTATTCCGTAAAAACAATGTAATAAGTATCTCTGTTACGCCACACTCATCAATTAAACAATAACAAGTAAAAGATTAAGTTGAATTAAAAAAATAAAAATTTATTGATGTAAAATAAGAATACTGCAACAGAAATTGAATTAAAAATTAGGAAACTGTACTATAAATTGAACGTTACGTGCTATACGACAATAAATGGAATTACTGAATGGTGCACATGTGTTTTTAAACAATTATAAAGTTAGGTAATGAGAATAATATAATCAAATATTAAATTGTGCTTAAATTGAATACAATACAGGTGAGTATTATTTTATCTAACATAAATATGTATGTTTTAATTGTAGGTTTTTAATTGATGTTTTAAAACATAAAAATTCAGGATTTTAATGTAAATATTAAGTTGTTTTGAGTTATTTTATTTAAACAAATATTGGCTTTTAGGTTTTATTATTGGATTAACGTTGGATGGAAACCTGTTTTCCGGTGTTATTTGACTGTGATGTAGGCTGGAAATGCTGTAATCAGGATAGATGCAGAGTTCGGCTCCTCCACGATGGGTAACGGCGTTTGTAGCGATCGACGGCTTTCGTTCTGCCTATACTACGGAGTCCCAATTCCAAATGATGCTTTGCTCGATAATTGTTGTTTTCGGCGTGATAATCTTCAAATTTGTTTATCAAAAATTGGGCCTATTATTTATGTATCGGATAATCGAAAATTTGGTATGATATTCTTGGTTTATAATTTATAAAATAATTTAAAGTTTAAGGTGTTCGAAAAATACGGCCATTTGTTGTAGAAAAATTATATCAGACGCCTTCCCGGCTTTTTTTATTCCATAGCCTATTTTAATTATTATCAAAAAGGCTCGAAGTTTTTACTTTCTCCACATCAATTAAAATATGAATTTACATAATATTTTAGTTTTAATATGATCGTAAAATTGGTAGAATTATTTTCAAATGCTTAAAATGTACTTTTCAATATAGGTTTAGTTATAATTCGTACCGTAAATATCGCTTTCGCGGGTTCATTATAATTTTAAATCAGTGGGCGTGGTTAACTAGTATCGATACAAAATCTTGATGTAGATAAATTAGATATCTGTAATTTCTCGCGTATAATTTGAATTATGAAATTGAAAAATTTAAATATAGAAAGTAAGTTAAGAAATTAAAATAAGTTAATTATAAATTTTTAAAGTTAACGTCATATTAATTTATTTACATTTCGATACTAATTTCACAAATTACGTCCGCCAATTTAATCTTTATGCAATGATTTTTATGTGTTGTTTATATGTATATCTCATTGTAGGAGCTGGAATTCGGGTGCTGTTCGACCCATTACAATATATATAATATATATATATATATATATATATATATATATATATAATGTTATGAGGCAAATAGATCAGTTATTCCAGCTATCTGCAAATGAAAAGTAGGAATTAACACTAGAAATACACTCAATAGAATAGCTACATTTGGTGGACATAACGTGTAAAATTAGTGTCGAAATGTTAATAAATTAATATTACGATAACTTTGTATATTTCAGATTAATTTATATTTATTTCAAAATTTATTTTCATATTTTTAATTTTCATTTTCATCATTCAAGTCATTTACGCGAAATTAAAAAGATAGATAATTTATTTACATTTGAATTTTATATCGATACCAATTGAACACGCCCACTTTTTAAATTATAAGAAAAACCCGCGAACAGGTTATTTTTGTAGTAAAAATTGTACATAACCTAACATTGAAAAGCTATCTATTTGTAAATTAATATTTTAATTTTGTTTTTCTGTCCAAATTAACAATTTATTTACATTTTGAGTATTATAAATAATAATGAAACTATAAATCAAGTCAATTTCTAAATTTCTAATAAGGCTTTGGAAAGAAATAATTGATAGTTAGCGTCAGTAGCAGAATTTTTATACACAAGCTGCCTAAAAAGTGATACTTCGTTTTTTAAATTAATTAAATATTAATGTACCAATGTTAAAAGAATAAAATTATAAAGAAAAAGTGTAATTAATACCGGCGAAACTTTTGAAACACTTTTTCGGAGAAGAATATCCGACACCGGCAAGAATTCTAACAAAGCATCTTTTGGCCGCCGAGCTTCTACCGATTTCTACGCACTAGAACAAGCGTCTACATACCTGTACCGTATAACCCAAGAACACCTTTCTTGATCCCGTACCACTGAAATCCTGAATAGCCGAACTCTTCTTAATACCTGCACGCTCCCTGCAAGACACAGGTTTATTTAACTTAATTCTTTTTATAAAAGTCTTATTAAGAACTATTTCTCAACAAATAAAAATTTTACTAAATTCATTACATCTTGATTTTACTTTTAAACATATTACTATCTTGCTTAAATTTGTGAAAAGAACAATATTTATTAAGAATTGTAGTACTTACCATCACTGTGTTTGTTTATTTATTTATATTATAACATACTTTACTATCTAATTTCACTAGTTACTTAACCATAATTTCACACGTGCATATTATTTTAATTCCTTGTTTTGCCGTTAGTCACGTTGCTTATTCATTGTATACAGATAACTTGCATTCAATAAATATTTTATACCTATTATTTCAAAGAAGCTCTTTTATTTATCATTGCGTAGCTAGATATAACTTTGTAATACGATTAATTAAGTTTTCTTCAGTTTTATAGGAGTATAAACCTACCGACGATGATCCGAGAAAGAGTCAAATTTGTTTAGAATCTTGGTCACCGACCTCTAGCCGTAATCTGAGATACTACGTACTATTGGCTAGTAATCTAATTTACCAGTTTTTAAAATAAGGCGTCCAACTCAAATACAGCCAAAGTACGATTTAACTACTGTAATATCATCTCATTATTAATATTTAGCATCATCGGTATCTCATCAATATATATATATATATATATATATATATATATATATATAAGTAAAAATTCATTAACGGGTGAGCGGTCTGTCAAGTAAAAATAAAACTCCTTTATTCCACTCTATATTTCATAACGGATTAGTTACTTCATCAGGAGTGTCTACATGTTTAACAAAACCACAATATATTAAACAATATAACAATATCTAAATACTTACAATTCAGAGTTAAAATTTAGCAAACAGCGGCACTAAACATGTTAAAATTCGTCAAATTTAAAACATCAAATCAATATGTTTCTAGTGTGTCGTCAACCTCTTAAAAACAAATATACATAAATGTTAAAATATAAAACTAAACTTACAAAACACACACCAAAAAACTGATGTCATAAAAAATCGAAACCAACAACAACATCAAATGATACAAGGATCCTTGTATCATTTGATTTGTAGTTGTTGTTTTTTTTATGACATCAGTTTTTTGGTGTGTGTTTTGTAAGTTTAGTTTTATATTTTAACATTTATGTATATTTGTTTTTCAGAGGTTGACGACAAACTAGCAACATATTGATTTGATGTTTTAAATTTGGCGAATTTTAACATGTTTAGTGCCGCTGTTTGCTAAATTGTAACTCTGAATTGTAAGTATTTAGTTATTGTTATATTGTTTAATATATTGTGGTTTTGTTAAACATGTAGACACTCCTGATGAAGTAACTAATCCGTTATGAAATATAGAGTGGAATAAAGGAGTTTTATTTTTACTTGACAGACCGCTCACCCGTTAATGAATTTTTCCTTATACAGTACGGTCGATAATACTTAATAGTCTATATATATATATATATATATATATATATATAAGGTGTAAATAATCCCAGCGCAACGTTTAAATCAATTTTTACCAGAATAAAATCGGTTTCCGGCAAGAAAACTACGAAAGCATCATTGGCTGTGAGACGCCAACATCGAAGCTACCATATCCTACATTGAACCATACTTAAAAGCATCGAAGCGATCCAAGAATATCTCTCTCGATCCTGTTTAGCCGAATATCCTAATTTGAGTATAATATCACCGGCGATGATCCAGAGATGAGAGTCTAATTAATTCAGTATCTTAGTCATGGTCTAACGACATCTATTTGTAATTGAAGATACTGCGTACTGTCGGCTGGTAGACCAATATCATATGTTCAAATAAAGGCGCCCAATAAAAAACTATCAGTTGAAGTACGTTTATTCAATGTTATTCATTTTATTCTCGTATTATTATTTCATAGCTCATCAGCATTGTTACAATATATATACGAGAGTGGTTTGACAATTAACTTGGTTCACACACTAATAGAGGACGCAAATGTAATCTGTATATGTAGTCATAAAGTGTCATTCCTATGAGTTAATATTCTCTGGTCTTAAGTCATTCTGACAGTAACTCGTTGTTTGACAGTTACTTAAACAGAAGTGTTTCGAGCAATAGCGAAAAATGGATAAAGTTGGAATTCGTGATGTGATTCAATTCTTTTATCTGGAAGGGAAAACAGCGAAGGAGATTCATGAGAGAATTTCACCTACATTGGGTGACTCATGTCCTTCTTATGAGTGTGTTCGACTTTGGGTAAATGAGTTTAAGCGTGGCAGAACAAGCATTAAAGATTCACCACGTCCTGGAGCCCCGAAATCAGCTGTGACACCCGAAATCATCGATAAAGTCCATTATTTGATTTTATCCGATAGACGAGTGAAAGTGCGCGAGTTAGCGGAAGCCACAGGCATCTCAACTGAGCGAGTTCTCTTCGTTTTGCATAAATAATTGCACATGCAAAAACTGTGCTCAAGATGGGTGACGCGTTTACTCACTCAAGAGCAAAAGCGATTTCGCATACGAATATCTGCCGACAATTTGCAAGTATTTCAGAATAATGTAGTTTCTTCGCCGTTTTGTGACAATGGATAAAACCTGGATACACCACTATATCCCGGAAACCAAACAGCAGTCGAAACAATGGATTGCCCGTGGCGAATCTGCTCCGAAAAAAGCGAAATGCGTTCCATGCGCTGGAAAGGTCATGGCGTCAGTTTTTTGGGACGCAAAGGGAATTCTCCTAATTGACTACCTTGAAAAGGCAAGAGCCATTACCGGAGAATACTATGCATCACTTTTGGACCGATTAAAGGCGGCAATAACAGAGAAACGCCCGGGAATGGCCAAGAAAAAGGTGTTGTTTCACCATGAGAATGCCCCCGTGCATTCAAGTCGTGACGCTCAGCAAAAATTGGCCGAGCTACGATTTCAACTGCTTCGGCATCCTGCGTATTCGCCAGATCTAGTTCCTTCGGACTACCATCTATTCCCGAAACTAAAAACTTTTCTGGCAGGACGAAAGTTTGAGTCTAATGAAGATGTCATACAGAAAGTAAACCAGTATTTGGAAAGTATCGAAGCTATTCATTTCCGTGAAGGAATCGCGAAGCTGGAGAAACGTTGGGGCAAGTGCGTTGAACTTCGAGGGGACTATGTCGAAAAATAAAGTACGTTGCAAAACTCAAATTGTTTTCTTTCATAGCAAACCAATTTAATTGTCAAACCACCCTCGTATATATATACATATATACATATGTTCGTCTATATATACGTAGTATAGAAATGAAAATGATCTGTTCCAGATATCGTGTACTGAAGATCTATGAAGATCTGTAACAACAGTAAAATATTGATATGTACACGTTTCGGGGCAGATGTGGCTTTCATACATTTTTCATTGGTCCGACAACCTGGACAGTTGACGTCGCGACGCGCTGCGTCTGCACTCCCAGAGAAAATGTAATTTTGTCAGTTTGTAGAATTTAATGCAACAAATTATATCGACAATTGCGTGTAAAATGAGATTTAATAGGAATTAATTCTCATACGCATAAAGTTCATGTATATATATTGTAATAAAGTAACACCCTGAAGAATGTAAATGATGAATGAATAATACTTATGAAGATAAGTGAATTGCCCAACTATGTAAACTTAAAATATGATGATCTTTAAGCAAGAGTCCGAGTACTCCTAATCCCGTATTTATTAAGTCGGTTCTTAGACACCAGACAGTATAGCAAGCCTACATAAAATAAAAACAATATCATAAATCAATAAATATATTTTCAAGACAATTATTAATTTTTTACAGGATATAAAAATACACAACAAAAAAAAATTACCCCCAGAGTATTGGATTGCTCTTTTAACCCCTTAACTAATGATATTAATAGCTTCTTATTTCTTATATTTATTAAAAACGTGTTTTGTAAAGAAAAAGAATGGAGGTTATACTACTAATAATAATTATTATAAGTACAATGATATTATTTGAATATATAGTGATTAAAAGTTATATTTTACGTCAAGATAACGTGATTTTAAAGAGTTTATTAAATGAGGTGGTTAAACAAATGGAATTTTCTTGGGAAAATGTACCAATTTTAATAAATTTATTTAATTCGTTTTAGCCAATATTTCGGCAATTAACTGTCTTTGAGTAGGAATAATTTTTGATATTTATTATCGCTTGAAATATTTTTTTTTCTTCCATAAACTATCTTCAGGTATGGTTATGATGTTTATTATTTATTTGAAACAAGTTTTGTAATTAAATTATGATTATTTATTAGGTTCTAGAGAATTTCTAAATTGAGGCATCGAAAAAGCGTGGTTTCATTTACAAGTAATGCTAAATTGTTTCCAATCAACTTTTGTTTTTTTGTCATAACTACCAAATAATTATCACTAGCTATTTCTATTTTTGTAAAATTTTACTATAAATCCAAATAATATAAATAAAGTAATTTTATCAATCTATTCAAATTATTTTTCTGAATAATACCACCTTCTTTCCGTTAGATTTCCAATAATAGTTATTTTTATATAAACCTATATCAATCTTAATATATTACCCTCACGTGATCAAAGTTGCATACTTGAACAGGGTAATCAAAAATTAAACTAACAGCAACGTTCAAAATTTTGTGTACTTTAATATTTTAATCATAATTAGCTTTAAAATACTTGATTTAACGCGATGTTAAGTTATGACAAATTAATAAATGACTAAATAAAATAAATAAGCAAATAAAACTATTCAATTAAGTTTCAATTAACTTTAATTGATATTACTTTCCTTAGACTAAAAATTAATTTCTTTGTATACTGTAGGATTTCTTTGTATACTGTAGGAAACTACTGGAGATATAAAAACGTTTAAATGGGGAAAGATGCGTAGTTTTACGAGTTTGATTTAAAACTGCTTTTGTTTCTCCGATAACTTTCATGGCTTATTAGATATTCAAAGAAAACTAAATTTTACGATTTTCTTTAAACATGCTTAGCATCGTTAATAGTAATTTTAGAGAAAAAGTGTTCAGACAAAAGTTTTAGATAATTTTACGCCAAATAAAACTATGTAGCTAATATTTTTTTTCGTTCACCATTATCGAGTTATGACACAAACTTGTGTTTTTTTTTAAATGGAAACCATAGTTGGTTTTGACATCATTAAAAAGCTTATTTTTTGCTGATTACAAAGATATAAGGTTTGATATGGTTATTTTAAAAAATAAAGAAGATATAGACATTTTTATGGTTTTTATGGAAAACAATTGAATTTCGAACTGATAAAATACAAACCAAACGAAAACTTATTTTGAAATCTTATGTAGTAATAAAATGAAAACTATAAGAACTTTTATTAAGGGCACACAACATTATTAATGTTCAAAGATACCTCCATTATTATTAATACACAAATTGCATCTCTTCACAACAGAATTTGTAGCATTGCGGACTTTACGCCTATCGATGTTATTAAAAGCAACTAAGACAGCTTCTCTTAAATCGTCGATTGTTTCATATGTTCTTTTGTATACTGTGTCCTTTAGTACACCCCACAAGAAAAAATCCAAAACTGATAAATCAGGGAACTAGCCGGCCATTCAATGGGTGCATTTCGTCCTATCCATTGATTAGGGAAGTTCAAATTTAAATAATTTCTAACATTCAGTTGATTGTGCGGAGGCGCTCCGTCATGTTGAAACCATTGCAGCATTGCTCGGGTTCTTAAATTTAAGTTATCTAACATTTCCTCGAAATCTTGTTGTAAAAAATTAAGATAACGATTGCCAGTTAGTGATCAATCAAAAATAAAAGGAGGAAGAACCTATAACACCACACCAAACATTAAACCCAAATTTAATTTGTGGTCTCCTATCTTCAACGTGAAGTGGATTTGTTTGAGACCATATGTGCTCATTGTGCCTATTAAACATTCCACAATTTGTGAAACGAGATTCATCAGTCCATAATATTTTCATTGAAAAGTGTGGATCGTTTTGACACTGATCTTTAAACCATCTACAAAAAGCTATTCGTCTGATGTTATCACCTTCATGTAATGTTTGTGATACTAATAATTTGTAGAGATGAAATTTATGCTTCCTCAACACTCTGACAATAGTGCATTGAGAGGAGCCCATTTCTGTTGAAATTTGTCGGGTCGATGTAGATGGATTCTGAGCGACACTTGCTAATATGTTTATTTCTCTATCTTCATATATCCCATTTTTTGATTTTGGTTTAACGAACGAACCATAATCTGCTAAATTATCCCATAATCTCTTAAAAGTAGGTAGCGACGGCTGACGTCGATCAAAATAATTTTCAAAATAAACTTCAGCAGCTCTAGTTGAATTTTTCTGGCACTGAATGTAACATTCAACCATATCACGCTTTTCTACGATAGAAAATTCCATAGCCAATGCAAACTTATGATTAACGGCCGTTTGCAACGCTTATAGTTAAGTTACAATTAAATTAATTAATAGTTAATTGTCAATGTTTGGCAATTAACTTGACTTAAAAGTAAAAATTAACAGCTCTCACTTCTGTGACTCAACGTGAAAGCAATGTTAGTATATTTATCTCGACTGCTCCAACGAACACTATTGTAACTCAGATTTTTCGTTTTTTGAACTACAAAACACCAAACATTTTTTTTTTTAAGTTTTTATCTTATAAAGTGAACAATCATAGAAATATATATATCCTCTTTATTTTTTTAAATAACCATATCAAACCTTATATCATTGTAATCAGCCAAAAATAAGCTTTTTAATGATGTCAAAACCAACTATGGTTTCCGTTTAAAAAAACACAAGTTTGTGTCATAACTCGATAATGGTGAACGAAAAAAAATATTAGCTACACAGTTTTATTTGGCGTAAAATTATCTAAAACTTTTGTCTGAACACTTTTTCTCTAAAATTACTATTAACGATGCTAAGCATGTTTAAAGAAAATCGTAAAATTTAGTTTTCTTTGAATATCTAATAAGCCATGAAAGTTATCGGAGAAACAAAAGCAGTTTTAAATCAAACTCGTAAAACTGCGCATCTTTCCCCATTTAAGCGTTTTTCTATCTCCAGTAGTTTCTGAGATCCCAATGCTAAACATTCAAAAAAACTCACCTGTATATATATATATATATATATATATATATACAGGGTGTTACAAAAATGTAGGGCTGGCTATACATAGACGGTTTCTACAACTAAAAATAAGCAAAAAAGTTTAAATAAATTTATGTCCTAAAATGGTTCGTTACTGAGTTACGGCCACTTGAGGTTTTTTCTATTTATTTTAGAAAAGGTTACAGAAAACGGGAGTTTCTTATGTTTCTTATAGTAAATGTTCAAAATGACCTCCACGGGAAGCAACACAAGCTTCAGCTCGTCGTATCATGGACTGCCTCACGCGCTGAAAAATTCCTGGTGTATTTCGAATTTGGTGGCATCCATCTTCCACTCTACGTTGAAGATCTTCAATATTTTGAATTGGAGTAGAATATACCATAAACTTTAAATGTCCCCATACGTAAAAATCTATTGAATTTAAATCTGGAGACCGTGCAGGCCATGCTACAGGTCCACCGCGACCAATCCATCTTCCAGGATATACGGCATTTAAAAATTCGCGTGCTGTGTGAGTGAAGTGAGTCGGTGCACCGTCGTGCATGAACCACATGCGTCCTCTAACATTTGGTGGAACATCGTCCAGCAAACCTGGTAAGTCGTTTTCTAAAAAATAACGATAATTCTGCCCAGTAAGTCGTGGTGGAAGTACAAAAGGACCAATCACAAATTCGTTAATAATTCCGGCCCACACACTAAATGAAAACTGCGCTTGATGTCTGGACTGAATAATAGCATGAGGGTTTTCTTGTTGCCACTGGTGTAAATTATGAAAACTGACGATACCATCTCTTGTAAAGCCAGCTTCATCACTAAAGAGCACACACGACAGAAAGAGATGATCGGCGGCGCATGTCCGTAACAACCATACACAGTAAGCTTCTCGTGATGGGAAATCATTCTCACTAAGTCCCTGTACTCTTTGCAGGAGGTAAGGAAAAAGCTGATTAGTTCTTAAAATACGCCATACACTCACATGATCGACATCTTCCGCCAATGCCATTCTTCGAGTACTAGCACCTGCATTTTCTTCAACACGATCCAACAAACGTTCTTCCAATTCCAAATTTCTTGTGGTTCGTGGTCTGCCGCGATCTCGGACTACTGGTTTGAATGATCCTGTTTCTCTTAATCTAGTATGAAGCCTTTCGAAAGTTTTTTCATTTGGTAAACGTCGGTTTGAGAAATATTCTGCGTAAAGTCTTCTTGCTTCTGCTCTGTTGCAATGTGCCTAACCATACATTAAATGCATATCGGACATCTCTTCGAAAGAATAATCTGCCATTTTATACTATTAATTAGAAAACAGTACTAATCACAAATGACTTAATCAACTTTCACGACTGACAGCAAAAAACACGGACTGCCTACTGAATATGATTAACATAACTTACTCACTTGTCGGCGACTTGTTCAAACATGCAATACGAACGCTTCGCGTCTGCGCGATAATTTGTGACGAGATACACACGTGTCGGACATGCAATACGAAAAACTTCAAGTGGCCGTAACTCAGTAACGAAACATTATAGGACACAAATTTATCTAAACTTTTTTGCTTATTTTTAGTTGTAGAAACCGTCTATGTATAGCCAGCCCTAAATTTTTGTAACATCTGAACGACTTTTTTTTTAATTCCAAATCCCTTTTGGAACAAGACAAATTCTAATAATTGGTATAAAAATGTTCCAATAGGAACAAATATGATATCTAAAAAACTTGTCATTTACGCGAATCCAATAAAATAAGACAAAACAATTATTCAGCATGTGCAGAAAGCAACAAAGAAAATAATATTAAAATTAGTACACCAAACCAAACAATTTATAATAATTGTACATTTAATAACTGTTCTCCTGCTTTCAAATAAAAATTATTATTTATTATTTATTTAAATCGTTAATTTATCTTGCCAAAAAACACTCGAGCTTTTCTTTCACCGATTAATTTTCTTTTTAACTCAAAATTTTTCCTATCAGTAATTTTTCTCGAAAAACTTGTGTTGCTTCCAGTGGATGTCATTTTGAACATTTACTATAAGAAACATAAGAAACTCCCGTTTTCTGTAAACATTTCTAAAATAAAAATAAAAAAACTTCAATTGGCCGTAACTCAGTAACGAACCATTTTAGGACATAAATTTATATAAACTTTTTTGCTTATTTTTAGTTGTAGAAACCGTCTATGTATAGCCAGCCCTAAATTTTTTGTATATACCTGGTGCCCTATAAGTCAGGCAACGGATAAACATTAAGTATTTTTTTATTATTAAACAGTAAATATAATTTTATTTTTATCGTTTATGCTCAAAATGACCTTCATTCTCGTCAACCCACAGCAAACGTCTCTTTTTGACAGCCAAACATGTTCAATGTAATAATTGTTTATCATTTGATATTGCTTCCATTTCATCAGTTATTACCTGTTTCATAACGTCATGTTTGGTAAGTTATAGCAAAACCCTGTCTTTTTTCACACGGGGTCAAATTGAGAGACCTGGTCTGCCATTCTGTACGACCTCGTCGACCGATCCAATCTAGAAAGTTTTCATTTAAAAAGATTGCACTTCATTGCAAGATTCAAGATTGCAAGATTCAGCAAACTCGAGGTGATGATCAGGATCGTCCACCGTAAACACTTGCAATAATATCATCGTTCAATAAACTGTCATTCCTAACTCTTTCACCATACAACACAAACTTCGATCGGAAATGTTGAGGTTAACCGAAACGCCAGAGCCGACTGAGCGGGAATTTCTACAAAAGTTTCAGCCACTAACTGCATGTTATCGTCTATTCTCACAGAAGTCGGACGACCACTTCGAGATTTATTAATAACAGATCCTGCTTTTTTGAAATTTTCTATGCATTTTGTAAACACTGTCGCGTCGCGGTAGTGGTGAATTAAGAAATTATCTCTAAACTGCGTGCAAATTTCAACATGATCGACTTTGCACTCGTAATAGGCAGTTACAAAAAAAAAACACGTTCTTCCAAACTATTTATAACCATGAGTTAGAGTTTAAAGACGAGTACACACTCGAATCCAATAACGGTATAAGAATGATTACACAATGAAACAATGCCGTGCCGCTATTGGTTTAATTGCGATCTTTGGCGGAATAACACGAATATTCAAGACTATGTACATAGTTTAGACTGTTTTCGGACATGTGTTTTTTATTTTTTGTAATGTTTGTAATGTCGCTATGTAATGTGTTATATAATAGGCAAGTATATTGTTGAGAGGTTACTTATCTCTGTTCTGTCAAATATAGTACCGAAACGTCAAATTAAATATTGTTTTAATTACCCGGCCGCTACTCCCAAGAAATACTTACTTTTTATCTTTTATATAGTCGATAGAAGCAAGTGTAACAGACGATCTCTTGAAACAAGTATATTCCAAATTTATGAGAAGAATTGAATTCAGGATTGAAAAAATTATAAAGATTGTAGTCAGAAGATTTACATTAAGCGAAACAATCAGTAATAATAAGTACTTATTGATAGCAGAAGCATACATTAGATTACGTAAATCATTTCTCGAGAGATTTAAGAAACCGAAATTAGTAATTGCTTTATATTAATGAAAACTCTATAAGTTTAGAGAATTTAGATAGCTGCTAAAGTATTTTAATATTAAAAACTAAAAAGAATATTATTAGGAAAGTGAGCTGGTAATAAATAAATATAAATCATAGAAATGAAATACATGCTCTTGTAATTACTGAGAACTATGATACTATGCGAAGTGTTTTGTATTTAATGTACTTAAGTACAACATAGTTTTATTTCTCCTGAAGATATTTTGAAATACATATACAATATTTAAAATATTGTCGTAATAAACGTTTTAATCTTTTCTATAAAATACTATTTCCAATATTTAATATTTCGCGGTATTTATTCAGTGTACGAATATTCTTGGAAATATTAAGCATTAACGTAGGTTAGTTATAATTCCCAATGGAATGTTTTAGTAAATGAAGTGTCAGATAATACATAACAAACAGCCCCAGTATTACCCCGAAGGTTTCGCATGAGATACAACTCGCCCGGGGAGTTTGATTTTATATTGTACGCCAGTGTCCGTATTATCAACACAGTTATCACAACAAGCACGTATTAATTGCTCCAGAGTTTAATTTGATTAACGGCACCATTATATACAGTAATTTCCGAATTGAAGTGAATGCCTACATGAGCCTCACATAATATTAATATTTACATTTACTTAATTTAAATTGTGAACATGATTGTAGTTACTTAAAATTGGTTAATTGTAAATGAAATAAATGGACAGTGGATATATTATGAGTCCTTCAAAATAACTATTAAAATAAATCTAAGAGAACGTATAAAAATACTTGCACTTCTATTAATCGTAAGTAGGTAATATTGGTTCAGCAGCTCTACAACCTTCCGGCCTATCTATTTATAACTATTGTCTTCTAAATATTCGGATTCCTGTAATTTCAATAGAAGGCAATATGTTTAACGCACAAACAATACAGAGATGGTTTCCAAAATTTATGTGATGAATATTTAAAGTATCAACCTTTAGGTATAATATGCCTTCTAACATTAGTAGAGTACGATCTGTCTAAAAGTTTGTTCGCTCTCTCAACTGAATTTGGAATTTTTCCCAAAACTATCCACAACAATATTAAACGAATTGTTCAAAAGTCAATGTCAAAAAAAGGTAATGAGTCAAATGCGATCAATATCTAATATACGAGAGCTGAGCATTTTGCTCCGCCCTTGATCTATTTATAAACCAAAACAATTATTTATCTTCACGTCACATTTTAACCTGCTATGTATAGACTAAAGATAAAAACGTACAAGTCTGAACCTATTAAAGCGTGCCTACAGTAGACGCCCGAGGTCGAGAGAGTCACATATCAGTATCAAAATGGATCGTGTCGAGCAACGAGCTGTGACTAAATACTTACGTTTAAAAGAAATGACCCCCAACTCAACTTTATCAAGATTTGGTGAATATATTAGAGGAATGGGGAATTTGCAGCATCATATGACATAGTTACAAGGTGGTATCGTGTGTTTAAATGTATTAGACGGTTGTGTACAGACGAACATGCGGGTGGAGCGCCCTCAACCCAAGAAACAGTTAAAAAGGTCCATGATCTCGTACTGCAAGATTGACGTGTGACTTTTAGACAAATAATTGAAGATACCGGTGTCTCATCTCAAGTGGTATGTAATATAATTATAGCCGAATTGAACATGAAAAAATTGTCTGCAAGATGGGTAACACGAATGTTAACAGATGCACACAAACAAACTCGAAAAGACATTTGCAGTCGTCTTTTAACGTGGTATAGACAAGGCAAAGAAAATTGTCTTTCAAGATTAGTGACAATGGATGAGTTCTGGCTCCATCATTATTATTTAGAGAACAAAATACAGAGTAAGAAGTGAGCGCATCGAGGTTCACCTCCGCCAAGAAAATCAAAATGCAACCTTCAGCAGGGAAGGTCATGCTATCCGTATTTTGGGCTGCTGAATACGTAATTTTAGTAGATTTCCTGCAGCAGGGGTTACAATTACAGGTCCTTATTATATGAATTTAATTAATAAATAATCAAATAAATAAAAGAAAAACGTGGGGGGAAGTTGCGCAAAAGTGTTCTCTTACAGGATAAACGCACCCAGTCACAGGTCTGCCATTGCAACAGCTGCAATAGCTCAAACAAGCTTCGAACTAGTTGAGCATCGGCCATATTCGCTAGATTTAACCCCCAGCGATTACCGATTACCTGTTTCCAAAACTTAAAGAAAGAACACTTGCGTGATAAACGATTTCCGTCAGATAATGATGTGATATGTGCGGTAAATCAGTGTTTTGCAGAGGTTGAACAATATTTCTTTCGAGAAGCATTAGAAAAGCAGAACATCGATGGGAAAAATGTGTTCACCTTATTGGAGACTATGTTGAATAGTAAAAGTAAGATATTTGCCAATTTTGATTGTCAGTGGGAGCAAAGGGATCCACCCTCGTATAAACCTAAATCATTCTATAACCGTTAAAATTCGGTGGTGCTTTGGTAGACAGCAAAAGACGTCGTTTACTTTTCGATGATATTGCCACGAAATTGAAGATATGTAAGAAAACTCGCCATCATAAATCCTGCATAAATCATTTCAAAATGGACCGATTTTTCTACTAACGATGTAAAATCGCATACCATTCAGTAAATCTTGAAAAGTTTTGGCAATGAGTGAGGAATACTTACTATTCCTTAGACATTTCGCTAAAAAATTGCATTTACTCTATAGCTTGAAACACTTCCTAGTATTTAATATTTCCTAGTACCGAAAAATAATGCAATTTTCTGTGAAAATCCAAATTTAGCATATAGCTGGTAAACATATTTTTGTAAACTCAAAACATGTCATAAAAATAATGGATGCTAATAGTATTATATAACAAAATAACTTGAAATGTGATGTATCAAGTTATTTTGTTATATACCTACTTTATCAGTTGTGCCCGATGTAGATTAGAGGTACGTTAATACAGTTTCCGCAAGCTACGACTGTGTTCGTCAGATCGAAACCCCTAGTCTTACACTTGTTATGAAGACAGCGGTGGTTGTTTTGGCGTTCGTGATGTTGACATTAGTCAATGAGAGGCGCTGAATGTTCTTCTACACCCTGTCTTAATAACTTTTGTAGCGTCATTTATGGTGAAACTATCTCTCTAGCAGCATGTACTGATAATTCTATAGTAAGATGAAACACGTATCTACATGTCTGTAAAGATACCTTTGCACAAATATAAACTTGTATTGAGTTCTCCACACCCGACTTTTAATAATATTTTTATATTATTAAAAATGCTTTTGTTTTATGCTATGATATTACATCTATTCTGAGACTAGTCTAAAAATAATTACTCGCTGTTTACAAATAAAATTGTATAACAGGAATATATAATTTGCTTTTATTTGATAGCTAACAGTTCAAAAGAATTTAATCATCATAATCCTGGCTGTACTCTATGTTGCCAATGTTTTCTATACTGCTACATTTATTATTCCTTGTTTACAAATTTTTCCACATTTCCTTATTTTTTGCCATTTCTATAGCTGAATTAAAATATTCTCCTCAATATCTTGATACTGCCTTTGACAAGCCATCCCACGTTCTTCTTGGTCTACTTCGCGTATTCTTTCCTAATGAGCTTGACTTCCAGATTTGTATTTCCTCTTTCATACTTATGAGATGTACAAACCAGTTGAATTTTTTGTTTTCCAAAACTTCTTACATAGGTTTTACTCCTAGTCTTGCTTTAATTTCGCTGTTACGCTTTTTTATTAAAGCTCACCAAAATCAAACGTAAAAAAAGGAGAATTGCAAATATTTTAAAAACTTTGATAATAGATATGCGGGGAGGGAAGCCAATGTGAAACATCAATATTGGCGTTTAAAAATCACAAGGACATATGAAAGACAAACGTAATACAAGGAAATAACATTTTTGTCCATCGGAGAACCAACTCATTGGCTCATAGACCATTAGAAAATACCTAATTTAATTGCCTTTTGTATCATTAAAATATTTTGATGAGGTATTGTGGCATATTTTAATAGCTCTCATAGAAGGTTACATACCTACCTATATTAATCAATATTATTTCTTGGAACGATTACGGAGCAAGTTAAAAAAAAAAAAACTAATTCGAGATAGGTTTTCATCCATGTAGTAGAGTAGCTCGAAAAAACCTTTGGATTAAGATTAAGATAGAAAAACATTATCGATATGCTGAAAAATATTAAGATGAGATTTTAAAAGGAATGACTTTTATGGTCGAAGAAAAATTTAATGTTTAAAGTTGAGATTTACAGCAATAAGTATGGGAAAACTTTCTTCAAACATTTAAAAAGATTGTCATGCTACAATGAAAACTTCTCTTCTAGTTTGGGCTATATAGGTGTCCAAGGTCTGAGAAATTTGGTATAAAGAGATCATTTAAATTTTATCAAAACAATAATCCTGAGTATAGGACACAACAAGTTAAACAACGGTTGCTTTATAATGTTTAAATATACTTAATATACAAAGAGTCCAAATCTTATTGAGAATTCGTGGATCTAGTTACAAATCACGATAAAGCAATACTAAATTTCTAATAAAGTTTCCTAATATTTTTTTTAACAAAAGAACGACCAATTATCAACAAAATATTGTAAAAAATTGGTGAGGTCGCCCAATAGGCTAAGAAACGTGGTAAAAAGTAGTCTCAGCAAGTTATCAAACATAATGTAAAGCTAAAATTTCGAAGCTGTAAAAATTTTACTTTAAAGTTTAGACTTACATTTTTTTCTTCAGTATTATTTGGAAATTGAAGTTACTTCTTAAGATATTTTATCAATTTTAATATAGAGTTTTAATTTTAAGTCTAAAAAATAAAACAGAAATTCTAATTATAAAAAACTTTTAGATTATTATTCAACGAAATTCAAGTAAGGAATTTTTCTAAAAGGATTGATCTCTCTATTGAATCTGCTGAAAAGGAACTATATTCAGTGATCCAATAAGCTATTCGAAATATTTCTACTTAAAAATAAAAAATAAATTTATTAAAAATCTTGCTAATGAAATTTCTTTTTGCTTACAAACGTATTGTTGGATTAAGATTTTATTATTATTTTTATTGTTATTTATATGAATGATGAGATTAAATTCTATAACTCCCTCTTACCTCAGGTTCATGGATGTTTCTGCCCTTGACTTTATAAATGAAACAAATATATTTTGAAGATTTATAATTGCAAATAATTAGGCTTCAAATTTAAATAATAACATGAAATCTTCATTAATTTGTAATTGTAAGCTATTTAATATAAATTATTAACTTTCTTATCATTAATATATAATCCGATGTCTTCACTTTCCTGGTTCCTTTCCATTTAATAGTATTTTTGAATAATCTTATAAGAGGAATATCTCCATTTATCCAAAACTCATTTTTGGTAAATTTGTTTTCTTCTTTTTTTCTTTATAACGGGTGTTCAGAAACATTCGAAGTCAAAGTAGTTCTTGAAAATATGAAGTCATGTCTGAGATAGATTGATTTTTGACAGACAACAGTTGATATTTAATAATTAATAATTATTACAAATCAGATACTTAAGTAAAGATATACGATTTTTTGTTCAGAGCCCACTTGACTTCGAATGTTTCTGAACACCCTTTATTATAATACATGTTTACTAACTGTCACATTTGACATTTTTTCTTTCACTACTGAATATGCTAGTTGTCATCATTGACATATACGTAATTTAACCTTTTAAATTTAAAACCATGTGGCATTCCAAATAAAAATCAACCGTTGGAAAAGATAGGGCTTAAAATAAGAGCTTGTGATTGGCTAAAATAGAGGCCGCTTTTATGCAGGCAAAATCAAATTTATTTTGTTCTGCCAAATTTTCTTTTTGCTGTCAATACTGATCGATCAGTATTTCTGTCAGTGCTAGTCAATTGCGTGTTTTAGTAGTTTATTGTGCTATTTATTATTAATATTTGTTAAAAATAGTTATTTATAGAGATGATAAAGTGAAAAACTCATTTTCTAAATATATTTTATCACTTTCATTAATTTTTTTAATTCATATAAACGCAAACGTTTTAGAGCATGGATGGCGCAGCTTTAAAAGGTTCATTAAAAAAATCGTAAAGAAAAATATGTTAAAAGTAGACTGGGGCAGATGGCTTATAATGTGTATTTTAAGAACATAGCTAATATGTCCAAAACAGCTGTTTTTCGTCAAACTTCAAGAGAAGTAAGTATTAGTAGGAATACTATATTTGACATTATTAAGGAAATTGAAATGTCTGAAGTTACACATTCTCCTTTAAGAAAACGAAGTTGCCGAGATGCTTAACAATAAATTGGATGAAGTATCAAAAAGTACGATTAGAAGGCACGTGCCTCCATTTTTCTTTAAAAATGAGTTACCAACTTACAAAAAAGGATGTGAAGTTATTAAAGGGGATACCAGTTTACCTCCTTTAAAATTAACATCACTTTGGAGAACCCTAAAGGAACTAGGATTCAAGTGGGAAAACCGCACACGAAACAACATATTAATGTGAACGAAATTATATTATCTTATGGAGACGTCGTTAAAGTTAAAACCTTAATCAAACTATATTTCTGCTAAAAGCAAACAAAAATAATTGTACGATAACAGCAACTTATCCCATACATAAGCAAAAAAGGAAGTATTAATTAGACATAACTTGGAATATAGAAACGAACACACGTTTAACCAAATTCTGAAACTGGAAAAATGCTTACGTTTTATCATCTACTTTTTTAAATTCCTGTGTAAATTATACTCAGATTGTAGCGCTTTCTGGTCCATTATTTGGAATCGACTTTAGTCTTAATTGACACATATTATTTACATTATTAATTCATGACTGGTACCTCTACTTATAGGATTTTTTTTCACAGTGAATAAAATACAGCAAACCTCTATGAATACGAATGTTATTTAAAAATGGGGAACATGGTTGGAAGCGAATAGTTTTTATGCGGAGAATTTCGATAGTTTAAAAAATTTCGTTACATGTTTAAATGACGATGCTCGAAGTATTTCTGAATGCAAAGAACTAATACAAATTCCAAATTTAAAAAATCAGTTGTACTTTCTTCAGGAACACTTTGGAAATTTGCCAAAACTAATCACTTATTTTGAAAATAAAAATCTCAAATTAAATGATGGATTAACCACATTAGATGTGGCTATCTATAATAATTTGAAAAATATTCCAAATTGACTTCGGCGGATGTGGCCTTCGGTAAAAGTTAGACGCAGTTTTTAATAGAAATCCAGATTGTAATTGTGTATGGGGGCAATACTTCAAAATCTAACTGCTAAATCCACTGAAATAAAAGAATATTGCAGTATGCACCTATAACCAGTTGCGATGTAGTAAGGACGTTTTCTATCTACTAGGACGTATTTCATACAAAGAGAACAAATTTTACAGAAGAGAAGCTTGAGAAAGTATTTCTAGTTAATATTAATACTGCTTTACTCAACTTGAACTACAAAATGAACAAATAAAGATTAATTTCGTATTTTATGGATCAGCAATTATACAAGTAAAATTTAACTCTTTAAAAATACAAATTTTCAATAGTACGCCCGTGGTGATGAGTCATCAGCCTCTCGTGTCCAGTCTCTAATAATTTGAAAACGCATTATATCCAATTCTACGTCATACTAAATCCATGACGACACGTCCTATATATGTTGCCGGCAAGATGTCAATTATAAGATTATAAGATGTCAACTATAAAAAGGTCAATAATGAAGCAATTAATTGCTTCGACTGTTTACAGAAACCTTTTGGCATTATATCCAAATGACGCAACGAGATAATAAACACAATATAGTTCTAAAAGGAACTGTTTTTAAATAATCAATAAACGAGAAAAATGTAGACAAAACTAGGCTTATCTGACAGATATGTCATCTTTTAACACCGCAAGCAGGCGCGGCTCGTGATGACGTATTTGGGAGTGAAGGTACAATGATGCGAGTGCCTCGTGTATTTTCAGTGTTTATAAGAAAACGTTACAGTTAGTACACGAGAATACACGAAGCACTCGCATCATTGTACTTGCACCCCCAAATACGTCATCACGAGCCGCGCCTGAATCCGCAAGTAAGTATTACCCTGTTAGTTATATATGCAAGAAACATTTAGTATTGAAACGGAAATTATGTGTTTATTTGCCATGAATGCCTATATTATCATCAATTTATAACATTTTGTATTTAAATTAATATAATAAAAGCTTTCAAATATAGTTTAACAAACTAACTTTTTTAGTTTCCCTATTTCTATATTTAGTACTTCTATGGTCCAATATTTTCAGTCATATGTAAAGATTTAATAGCTATACCCAGTAATAAATTGATCAGAAGTAATTTGACTTTACCATACCTTTAAACAACACCAATTTCTAATATTAATCATATCATAACATTGCATATTTAAGAAAATAGTGGGATGCACCTATATTTGTAATTTTTTCCTAAGAACTAAAATTCCTTATATCATTGTAGACAAGGCGCCAAATTGCATGATACAGTTTTATGAAAGACACTTTCTCGCCTTGTCTCCGGGCGACTTTATTGGCTTGCCAAACGTTGTCGCATGTCAAGTTATGTAGGGAAACGCGATAGTAATAACTGCTGGGGCGCTAACAGTTTAAAATAAGAGCGCTGCAGCGGTGACATCTTTAAATTATAGACCATCTGTTCCAACTTAATGCGTAATATCTCAAGGAAATAACTCATGCCGCGTAAAGTCGTAGTTCGATTTTGAAGTGAATAGAATTGTTGGCTAAAACAAAATGAATTTAGAACCAATAGTAATACTATCGAGCGATCAAGATAATTTGTAATCGAGTCAACCTTGAAACCGAAATCGTATGTCGTTGCATAGTTTAAATTAACTGTCAATAACTAACCTCTGTCTAATATAGTGCTGTTTTTGATGGTGAAATAATGTCAACTGACATTTTACTTGACGTTTGTAATGTAAGTGCAGTTCAAGTAAATACATACGATTTCGGATTCAAGGTTGACTCGATTTCAAATTATCTTGATCGCTCGATATAACGCCTAGAACGTAAATATATATAATTATAGATATTTATTTTTTATAAAAAATTATATAGTTGACGAGCTTTTACCTTTTTTTGAAATACAACGTCTCTCTTTATGCATTGCCTTCCATATATTCTACGATGGATACAGATTTCCAAAAAAGGTTCCCACCCAAAAGGCAATCAAACACCATTTCCATAAGGCGTTTACAAACTTAGATTATAGTTGTATTGCACTAATAAAGTGTGAAATCAGTAACAAATTACAAACCAGGCCTTAAATCGCCAACAAATTGAATATACATATATATATATATATATATATATATATATATATATATATATATATATATATATATATATATATATAAAGATATATAACGAGCCATCGAACAAATTCATAATTGGAGTAGACTGTGAAATTGGGTTGATACTTTAACCACTTCCACATAATGACATATATTATTTGACATTGAAACTATAAGTTTATGTCAAATTTTTCAAAACTCTTATTAAGAAAATTGTTTGTGTTTAGATGTAAATGGACAACATTTTCAACAACTTCTGTAGCTATATGTAAATTTTGATTATGATTTCGATATTAAATAAATTATTTGTTTTCTTTTTTGTTGTAGTATCATTTCAATGCCATAACCTTTTTCTACAATGAAACCAAATGAAGCTGTCAAGCATCAAGTAATGTGGAAGTGGTTAAAGTACCAACCCAATTTCACAGTCTACTCCAATTATGAATTATGAATTTTTTCGATGGATCGTTATATATATATAAATATTTCTTGATCTTAGTATGTTATGGTAGATTAAAGGAGATTTAAGGTCTGGTTTTATTTCAATATGTATATATTTAAAACAATCTTACATGTTTCGGCATATGATGCCTTTTTCAAAGAAATTTGAAATATAAATGACAGTATATTAATGTCATACAATATATCTGTAGTTGTCATGGATAAAATTATTCAATGATGCATTCAAGTTCAATAATAATAAATCATGTCTTGGCATTCTCTAAACAGTTAGGCAACAAAAACGGGGGAATGGCAAGCCATGAGTTATTATTATGTCTGCACCCGTGGAGCGGTATTAAGATGTTAAGCAGATGTCGGCATTCGCCTTAAACGAGAAGGAAAACCACGAAAACCTACTCGGACAGCCAGTCAGGGATGTAGATACGGAACTGCCAGCATAATAAGCAAATGTACAGATATTTAAATAACATATGATATATATTTATATAACAGCAACATATATTATGATGGTAAATTGCAAATCGTTACATAATTAGGTTATAATATATACTGCTTAGATTTTTTATATCACTGTATTTATAACTATTTATCTAATGTCATTTTGACATTTGTTATTTTGTGATTAGCAATATATTTTTTTCTTACAAATATTTTTTTACTTAATAACCAATACTACTAAATAAAGTACATATTGCAAGAAAATATTTTTATTGTTGAAACATATTTCTGAAGTGCACAATTTCTTAACGGAAAATGGCAATATTCATACGCGGAATGTAAGCTACAGTTTCATTTGCAGTTTCTTAATAGAGTTGTGGATAATACCGCTTTACATCATCACATTCGTTTAGTCGTGGAGAAATTTCGGGCTACAGGATCTGTGTTAAAAGGCAACAGTTGTGTAGACCACGTACACAGCAAAATATTGTTGAACACGTAGAAACCTTGTTGGAAGAAACCCACATACATCAGTTCGTCATTTATCAGTTCAAACGAACGTATCTTCTAGTGTACCGTTCATAGAATTTTGAAGCGTCGTTTACATATTGCTATGAACTTTTCCCGACAAATATTTTGAAAAGTTTAATTATTTTTGAGTGTATTATTATTTTGAATATTTGTAGATATGACTTGCGCAGTTTGAGAATGCCATTTGATCTGCTGTGGACGATTTTTATAACTGTATTTTTTTACATGTGGTTGCACATGCGTTAGAGTTTGTTTCGGTCTGTCAAATAGTTTATTTTGATTTTGTTTCTTGTGGGAGAAATTAAAAAGCATCTTTGTAATTTATTAGTTTTAATTTTGATCGGATGTCACAAAGGTTTTTGATCGCATGCTGCGGTCACTTCCATGCGTTATTTTTACCTTAATAATATTGTTAAATGAGGCAATATTAATCTTTATACTTTATAAAGATAAATTTTTTTTTTCTTTTTTTGGTTTTTGTATTAAAGTTTCATTTAAATTTTATTGTGTTTATTATTAGTTAACCTTATTTCAAGAAAGCAACTAACTTAAAGATATTTTAATTTTTCTCAAACAAATTTTGAGTGGCGCTCAACTAAATTAATCTTTTGTCCACATTTCCGATTGGAACCCTGGGAGGAAAGCAGTCCCATTTTGAAAGTAAACCGACTGAGTATCCTAGCTGGATAGATTTGTCGTGAATTGTGAATAAGCAAATTTCAAAATCACAATTCAAAGCAATATGTATCCATACTAAGTATTGATTGTTCAACAGATCTTACCTAGAGATCACGTTAGTAGGCTTAATTATTACAACTTCTTTCAAGAAAAGTTAAATAATGGCGAAATGTTTAATCTAAGTTTTTTACTGATGAGCATGGTTTCATTTAAGCAGGTTTGTAAATAAAAAGAATTACAGAACATGGTCTATAAACAATCTAAACAATCACATCGAAGTTCCCTTAGTTACGTAATAACTTGCAATTAAATGATATAACACAAATGTATTGCAGAATATTTTTGACAACATGAAACGTCGTATTGTATTATGCATTCAACAGAATGGTGACCATTTTGAACACTTGTTAATAAACTATAATAATTAAAATTTCTACAAATTAGTTATTTACCTTAGTTGTTTGATTAATATCTCAACAAGTTTTCTTATTAAATAAATTAATAATCTAATTTTACTTGTTATTAATTTCATCACCATATCCCTCGATGATAAATTTTGACAATGACAGGTAGATAACCTTTATATCATTTAATCTATATCAGCATTTAAAGAATGCAGAACATCATAATTTATAGGAGAAATTCATGCAGGCGCGGCTCGTGATGACGTACTGTTGGGACACGTACAATGATGCGAGTGCTTCGTTTATTCTTGCGTGCTAACTGTAGCGTTTTCTTAGTAAACACCGAAAACACACGAGGCACTCGCATCATTGTACATGCCCTTCTAATACATTACGAGCCGTGCCTGAATTCATGGACAACTAGATATAATTTTTTTGAAACACATTGTCTTATATTACTACAAATTAACCCTGAGTTTACCCTTTCGTCTTCTGAAGCCACAAAACAATAGAATATAACAACAATTAAATACATATATACAATTTATTTATCAATACTTATAAATTTAGTTGTCATTATTAACACAAATATTTATGTATGTATTATAACAACAATGCACTACATATGATTGCATGTAAAATCTATAATCTCGTCAAAATAGGCTTTGATATGATAAAGCAGATAAAGATCTTACACAAATCTGCATTTTCAATCCTCCGCTACCTTCTTATAATATTTGAACTTCTCACTCGTAATTGCGTTGAATAATTATTGGGTTAGTTTCTAGATGATAACGATGGATTGTGTTATGTAAATTTAATAATAATAGCGTGCAAAATATTCCCTTGCAAATTAATTGGTTTTGTAAAAAGTACAACAATAATAATATTTCATGTCAGTGGACAAATAGGTTTATATTAAAAACATAACCAACTCAAGGGTAAATAACACAGTCCGCAAATATTAGAATAATTATAAGAGCAAGCAAGCTGCACAGTCCTATGTTTTAGTATTTAAAAAGTATATCGCATTAATAATATAATTAGTTAATTTGACATTATTTTATTATATTATTATTTCATTGTTTACATGTTCCAACAAAAGATTGTAGAAGAAGTCAAATTAACCATAATTACCATATCATTAAAACTGTAATCGTCAATAGATTGCTGCTAAAAGTTTTTGTCGTTGAGTATGTCTGCACTAAGTATTTCATGGGTCGCTTTTAAATGACATGGATGTAAAAGCAAATAGTTTTTCAGAATTGGTCTAGTAGTACAATGAGAGAGATCTAGTTCTTGCTGAAAGCGTCACCCAGAAATATGTCGACGTTTTACAAATATAGGCGGTCCATAGACATAACGATTTGACTTCAAATAACATGAAAATAATTTTTCTGATGTGTAAATAGTTTAATTAGGCACCCTGCCGCGAGGGTTTAGAGAAATTCACAATGATTATAATATCGTCATAGAAACCAGAGAAGTATTAAGTATTAATTTTTATTCTATTATGACTAACAATAAAGTCCCTCACGTTTATTTCGACAATATGCAAATAATAATTAATATAGATATACATATATGCATTAATCTTCTCCGGAATTTTCAATCCTCGTTTCACCATTATCGCTTAAATGAATTATAAATTCCTGATTCGTACATATGTGCTTTGGTAATATTTATTTTTTATGGTAATCTTCGTGTGTGATATTCTGAGCAGCTTTACGAATTAGTTAATTGAGGGAAGGGATGTTAATATTTAAAATACCAATATCATATTCTTTAATACAGTTACCGATATATTTATTATTTCATTAATTAGAATTGTTTCCTTTATTCATTAATTTATTTATTAATTTCTGCTAGTACGGTTTAGTATCTCATTTATTAGTTTTCTCGGTATCTGCGACACGAGGAAGCGGATAGTCCCCAATAATCCCTTTAAATACTTAAAGGTCAAATCGTTATTTTGTCGACAGACTATACTTGGCTCGTCGCTTAAGTTACTTAATTTCTAACCGTTGGTCTAGAATCGATGCGCACTTTCTGGTTTCATAAATACCTGCACAAAATGTAAAATAAATATACTGAAATGATTATTCGGTATAGCTTCATCTCCAAACTCCTTCAGAAAATCTTAGTCTTTCACCATTGAATTTTCCGCCATTTCTTAAATAAATTTCCAGTATATATCATTTTTGTTGGTCATTAAATACGAAACCCATTGTTTATTAGCAAATATTCACAACTAAAGGAGTTCTCAATCAATATCTCTACATATATGAGTTTAACTTAGACGTGACTGCCATACTCGTATGTCTTCCTCGTTCTTAGTCTACTACTGAAAAAGATTGTGACTCAATCGTTAGTTGTTTTATCCATCCCTGTCGAATTAATAAAAGAGTGACAAAAGAATCGAGAATTTAAAGAATAAAGGTATCTAAGATGCAAAAAAAGTAAAAAAAAACAAATATGTACATAGCTAAATGGGTGCAAATATCTAATTTCAAAACCTACTTTTTTAAACATGGCTTCTGAACCGCTAAAGCTTAAAATCTTATCTCCCTCTCAGTAGTTTCCTTTTTATCGTTTCTATTTTTATTTAACAAATAATAATAATTAACAAATTTTAAAATATATTTTACCTAATGTTCCAAAATATTGTTTAAACAGAAAAAAACTTCTAAAATTTTAATTTTAGATAATGAGTTTTTAACATTTAATTCATAGCTCTGCTGCTGCATATATAACAGGAACTTTAAAAGCGCCGTTTAGAATTTAAAGAGATTTACCAACGCCATCCCACTCTCTCGAGAATATAAAGCTCATAAATTGTAGAAGTAATGTATTTCTTTCGAGAGGGGTTTTGCCTACATTTTTTGTTTTCATTCTACTGCAAAAAATATATGCGTGTATTCATATTCTGTATTATCTGTAATATTTAATAAGCTATATTTTACAACTCCTCCGTGGCGACACCTTCACTTTCAATTTTAAATTATTTTACGTCGACTTGTTTCAGTAGCAGCTATGCTATTAAAGTTGCATACTTACTCTGAATGGAAAGACTGCAGATACGTATATTAATTTAAATTCATCAATAGCATATTAAAGTGAAATCTAAAGTACATACTATATACATTCGAAAATTCGTTGCAAATTTATAAAAACATTCGAATACATGGATTTTTAATTACGTAAAATGCTCAAATGTAGTTTAGGTAGCGAACCGGTTTATTACAGAAAAATATACAGTGGCTCAACATGAAATTTGGACATTAAAGTAATAAAACATTGGAACTTATACATACATAGAGATAATTTGGATAAAATTAGTAGACACACACGCAAACTAATATTATGTTGTAAGTACAAGAAAAAATAATACAAATTTATGTCAAATGGAACTCAAATATCCATATAACAAAAACAGAAATTTATTTAAAAAATTAATTACATATTTAATATTTTGCATGAAATTTTATTATTTTTCTAAATTAATGCCAACCATTTTGGTATTGATGGCCATAATTTTTCACAGAAGGCAGGCTGTTTTTTATTTGACTCTTCTAAAAATGTATTTTTAAGTGTCATTTTTTGGAAGACATTTAATGCTTTCTTATTTTAGTTTCTAGATAATTCCATAGACTTTTTCAATAATGTTTATATATTTGGAACAGGAGTGGTTAAGTTTTTGATCGGTATCTTGGTAGAAGTAAAGTGTCTTTAGTATCGAGCTTTTCTGCCGACGTTCGCAAATTTGTTTTTCATTGATTAGAAAACACATGTCGGGCATGTAGGCCCCAGGCAGTAGGTAACTGGTCCGTTACTAAGTTTGACTGTAATTTTTAAGTTTCTGATGCAATTCCTTTCTTGGTTGTCTCCATACATGATTTCTTCCGCCTGATCTGAATAAATTGAATTTGCTCTTGTCACTAAAAAGCACGTTGCTCCAAAAAGGAAAATATTTATTTTTATAATAGCCAGCCAGTTGATCATTGTAGTTATTTTCTCAAAAAACTTTGCTTATCGTTTTTAATTGCACCTGCTTCTTCAGATATTTCTCTGCCTCATTGACGAGATCTAACTTTACCCTTATTCAACTTCAGAAACTGAATATTCGTGCATCGTATAGTTAAATTACTAAAAGCAAATTGTAGGTTAATTGGAATTTTGTATAAAGACTAGAGGAAAATGTAGAAAAATTGATTTTAAAGTTAATGTATTTTTTAAATAAGTACAATTTCGAAATTACCTCTAGTTCCAGCTAATAATGAGATCGTTCGTGTGCGGTATCTTTATGTGACTGACTGTTTCCCAATCGACCATTTAATTTCGATCAATTTCGAATTTAGTACTATGCAAGAAAAATTTGCATAAACTATTTCGTATTACTAGAGCTGAGGATGTTTGCGGTATAACCATGGTTATATCATGTAACCATAGCAAATTACTATGGTTACATGATATAACCATGGTTATACCGCAAACATCCTCAGCTCTACTTATGAATATTGACGAAATAGGGTTTAAGTTATTAATTTTGTTTTATGAAGCTGTTTGTTGAGCTAAACGGCAAATCGCATTTAGTCTCTCCAACCTTACAGTTTTATTCCACACAAAATACTGAAATATGTATAATCTCTATTTATTTCAATAACCTTAACCGTAAATGCTGAAGCAGCAATACTGTTAGATATAAAAAAAATACGTACCTACATAGAAGATATACGATTTGGAGCATAAAATTACAAATCAGAAACGAAGCAAACTACAAATCCGCAAGTTTTTCCTTCATCTGTTGCATGTGACGGTAGTGTGCCATAGCGCAGGCCTACTTTAAGATCCTTCAGATTCTTCAGAATAAAATTTTCCTAATGGCTTATGTAATTCTATGGTTTGTGAGGAACGGGTTCTTAGTACTACTGTTGACATTTTCATCTTCAGAATTGATATGTATTATTATTCTCTATATGTTACATTTGTATATTCAAAATACAATTTTACAATAAAGAAAAGATCAGGAGGTAACATTTAATTTTAGATGAAAGGCCTAATTAACGAACAGATGAAAACGAGACTTTAATTTCACTTTTAATAATTATTCTTACACATTCAATTTTTTTCTTGGTGCCGGAAAACTGAGAACTGATTTTGGATATATTTGATGCTCTGATTCCAAAAATGTCTGGCTTTTTTTCATAGCAGGTCTAGTTTTTGAAATACATTCTAATTGATTTTCGTTTTAATAATAGCCACAAATAATTAAATAATAGTATTTTTACACAAAATATTGTTTTTTGTTTTTTGGTTAACAAAAATTGGCCCCTAAGAAATATCACGGTTTTAAGAAAACGTAAGCAACGAAGCTTTGGTTGCGAGAGAGGAAATCATATTTTCACCTTTGCATATCAATTTGGGACTTATAAAGCAATTTGTGAAGGCCTTAAATCGAGATAGAGTTTGCTTTGGATACTTAATACACAAATTTCCTGGGATTAGCATGGAAAAACTGAAAGCAGGCATATTAGATGGCCTCCAGATAAGAAATCTTTTAAAAGATCCATAATTTACCGCAGCAATGAACACGCTTGATCTAATGTCCGAGTCAGAATAATTAATTGAAATTGCAGATTTGGTGGCTTCGGGACAAGTAAAAAATGTTATTCTTTTGCAGTTTTGGTGCAAAATCGAAGATAATTTTGTTTCTTGCATTTCTTACATTAATGTAAGATAATTTATAATTAAGTGGGCCACTTTTGTCTGAACGCCAAGACAGTACTTAGTTTTATATATGTATACATTTATATTACTATATTATTCAAATTTAACGCAAGTATAGCAAACGCCAATTAAGTTGGCACTAGGAGGGGGTACGCAGAAGCCGTTTTTAAAAACATCCACCCCCAACTACTCAAGTAATTGTCAGATTACATTTGTCATTGACGGAACATAATGTCTTTGCTAGGGGATCATAAAGTGATACACGCTCAAACGCGAGAAGTAGCTTTTAATGTTTACGATTATTTTTATAAACATAAAAGTACAAAGAGGAGTACGATTTACGAACCCTACAGCTGCGGCATTTACACCATTTTATTTATTTACACCTTTTGGTTAAAAATTTTACCCTAAAACACTCAATGGCAGCAACTACGAAAACGATAACACTGTTATTTTCTTAACTCTGGATAAATTTGTTCAAGTAAGTTAATACCTTATAATAATAATAATGATAGTACTTTTTGATGATATTTTAATTACATGTAAATAATAATAATTTTATTGTTTAAAGGCAATTAGCAAGGATGTGAAGGAAACAAGAAAGATCCAATTATCACCATCAAATATGAATCTCTCTACCACAAAATTAGAAGAAAATATTGTTGCTTACGTAGTTGGTTTTGTGACCAAAAGAATAAATAAAATGATCAAGCAGTGTGATGTCTGCATAGAAAACATATACACGAGAAATACAGATGATAGTCATTTAAAATTTACGACAATGAAAGAGTACAGCGCAACAAAACGATTGAACTATATTAATGCTAATTTATTCACCTCGTTAATACAAATATATAGTCAGACAAAATCTTTATTGCTAGAAATAATATATAAACAAGGTTTTTATAATTGTTTGATTGAACATTTAAAAAAAAATATTAATTTTTAATTTCAATATTGTATTCACATGGCGGGCACTATACAATATATCATTAGAATAATTGTGGAAGTATTAATTTTTATTCAATTATATCAGACATATAAACATAAATTTATTAGGCAAGGATAAGCAAAATATAAATGAGACAAATAATCGAATATTTCAGAATGCGATACATTTATGTCATACAAAATATAAAAAATAAATGTACTTATATTAACTTAAGTTATAGTGATTGTGCGGTTTAAGTTGTGTTTCAAGTTAAAGTGGTAAAAGTCTAATAGATCATTTAAAAATTTAAATAAATCCCCTATATATGCCTTTTAAATATAGTTATCCCCCAACTGCTCAGATGGCTCTAATCTATTCTAGAAATTTAACATTATATGTCCTTTCTATTAAGGTTATCTATGGCACTAGCAATAGAACAAAACCTTTGACCGCATTAGCCGAAGAATTGCTAAATCTGAGCAAGAAAGCTGATGTAAATTATGAGAATATACATACTCTACCCAAAAAAGTAGGAGATGGGTACTTGAAAGCAATCACCAAAACAAATCGAATCAAATTACATATTAAAATTTGAAATAGCTAATTATTCGTTCCAAAATCTTACTTTTGAATTCCAAGAAAAAACATAATGTTGTAATTGTTAATATCTACATTGTGCTATAATACAGAGATAAAATAAACGTACCATGTATATAAGATTAATGAGTATATATTTGTCTCTACATTTAAATGAGTGCCTATACATAATCAAAGTAAATTATTTTCAATATATGCATTTCATGCAGCTTGTGCTACCCGCCTACCCACAATATTAATAGCAGCAGCATCTGCAAAGAAGTAAAGCATTCATTGTTACTGGATACAGTGATGTTTTTTTTCTTTATCTACAATGGCCATATCATTATTAACATAATTTTCTCTGTATTCAATTTCGTGACCTTGTACTGGTATTCGAGCATTTATTGCAATATTATGAAGTACACAATATGTATGAATAATTTTTGTTGCTTGCTGCTCTAGTTAGATGGTATAACCAAACCCTATGTCTAGAAAGACATCTAAATCTGCCCTATAGCACACCATTTGTTCTCTCTATAACGTTTCTGGTTTTGTTTAAGTGTTTATTGAAATTTGCTTCGATTGTGCCTTCTTGTACATTAGCAAACGGTGTGAAAAGCCACGGCTCAAGAGGATAACCACTATCCCCTGTTTGAAAATGAAAATAAATATACAGTTTAGTATATATGCATATATGTAACTGTTTACCTATTAAATGTGTTAAGGTATCCCCATGTTCGCATTGCTCTCTTAAGTAATTTCTAATATTACTTGTTTGCCATATATCAGCATCATGCACTGATCCTGGACTTCATGCACTACATCCAATTATCTTGCAATTGGAATCTGCAATCTAAAGATGAAATATATTTAGAATTAGCCCTTAATGTGACATTTTACCCTTCACTATATCAATATATCTTTACACACATAATGTTTACTTACAAGCCTTACATTTATAGAATATCATCTTTTTCTGTTAATATATACATACAGTGAGTGATACACAGCATTTACTGGGGGAGCAAGTATCTCAACATGAGTTCCGTCAATTACACCCACAAGTCCTCGAGCACCCCATTTTTCATAGAAACTACAATAGAGATATATTTCATAAAACATTATATGGTCAACTAATTTTTTACCTTCTTTTTATTTTATTTTTCATATCTGCTGTTGTTGGAAACTGCACATAATTAGGAAACAAATGTTCAGCTATCACAGATCAAATTTCATTTAATGTTCGACATACTGATGTTTGGCTTAGTGCTATCCAAGAATTACGAGTCAGTGGGACTTGCGGTCGTGGGACTTGCGGTCAAGTAGATTTTTAATTACATGCAGTGGGACTTGCGGTCAATTTTAATTTCGCAGTGGGACTTGCGGTCACATTGTATATGCAAGTATAAATAATGATATACATTTGCATAATTATTATATAGTAGCAAAAAGTGAAAAATGGATGGAAAAGTGGATGGTGTACAGCTGTTTATATTACTTTGCACAGTTTTTAAAAGTCCCATCCATAAAAAATCGCTTGTGTGACTTTAATGCTTCCTTTGCTTCGGTATTGAAAAAAAATAAAAGCTTATCTTTGTCTTCTAATTTTGAGAGTAGAAAACTTGTTCCGTCATCCAACTGTCCAACTATTAATTTTTTGTTTTTACATTACAAAGAATGAAGGAAAGTTGTACTTTTCACTTTTTGCTACTATATAATAATTGTACAAATGTATATCATTATTTATACGTGCATATACAGTGAGGTGACCGCAAGTTCCACTGCGAAAATAAAATTGACCGCAAGTCCCACTGCAAGTAATTAAAAATCTACTTGACCGCAAGTCCCACGACCGCAAGTCCCACGATACCAGAATTACAACCTACTGGATTTTGTGGCTGTAAAATGTAATGTTCTTAAAACCTACTATTCAAGACAGATATATACAACAAATTTCTAAAATTATAAATACATTAATCACCTTCAGATGCAGAGGAATATGGCCACGCAAGTCCATAACTGCTCCCAAAGTATTAATTAAATTGGTAGCAGACCCTTTGTCTAAACGAAATAACTGCTGGAAGTGTATTTCAGATTATTTTACACATACAAATATAAACCAATCAGATTCGCGTATTACTGAAGCAACTCGAAATTACAGCGGTAATTTATCGATAATTTTCATAGTAGAATAATTAGGCGTTGTTATGGAAATGCGGTTAATAAGGATAGACATTTCTAAAGTTCTGTCAAAAAACTGGTTTCATTGTCACAAAACAATGCTGAGATTTGGGGAAGAATCAGTTGTAAACATTGATCAAATAGTAAAACAAGCTGAACCTTTGGCGACAATTTTCTGAGTTTTGTGATGCGAAAAACTACAGCATCGACCAAATGTTACAGAAGAGTAACTTGCAGATATTCTGAAAGACTGGGCCTTCAATATGAGGAAGGTGAATGGGGAAGAATATAAAGAAGGTGTTGTTAAAACGATGTGGAATGTCACGGCAAAATTGCTACAAGAGAAGTTTAATAACGAATATAACAGAAAAATTGATCCTTTTCAGAGCATCGTATTTATAGCAGCCCGCGACGCAAGGAACTCCAAAAGGAGAATTCTTCAAGCGATACCTGGTAAACGGAAAATGAGTTCTGCAGCTTTACAGAAAAACGAATATGAAAAAATGATAAATGTTTGGGATGAAGAAAATCCAGATGGACTACAAAAGAAATTTTACCTGATAGTGTCGATTGAATTGGCATGGCGAGGAGGAGAAGGCGCGGCATGTTTGATTCACTACTTCCGAGAAGAAATGAACGTATACAATACACCGACTGGAAGAATAGAGTACAATCCTATATTCACGAAAACTACCCAAGGTGGAGCACAAAAATGTGCTGACAGTAAATGGTTGATTCCCAACAAAGTAAAACCAAGTAATTGCCCAGTTAGACTTTTTAAAAAACTCATTTCAAAGAGGACAGAAAACGCTCGTATAAAAAGTGGTAGACTCTTTTGAACTGTCAATCCAGCGTGGAATAAGAAAAAAGGTTGCTGGTATAAAAATATGCCTATTGGAAGAAATGAAATTTTGAAATGGTTTAAGAAAAGTGCTGAACTCGCTGGTTTCAACACAGAAAACCAAAAAATAAGTAACCATTCCAGTCGCGCGACAGCTGTCTTAAATTTAGCAAAAGCTGGTGTAAATGAGCAACAATTAATTAAAATTTCTGGCCATAGTAGTTCGCATTCTATTAAGCCGTATCTACAACTAGATAAAGAACACCATGAAACTATTATTAATCAAATGCGAGGAAATAGTTACAACAGTGCAAATATTGATTCAAGCACATCCAATAAAAAACAGAATGTATATAACAATTGTACCTTTCAGTATACTAATTTATACATGAATTAATAAATAAAGAGTTTAGATAAATTTCATTTTGTATTACGTAAAATAATCTAATCAAATACCATACGAGCTTTGAATTAAAATCGATAATTTCACTCATACTTCCTGAATAACGACTTCGACTCGTGTCAATTTGACAATTAAACAATTAAATGCTTGTCAAACTGACACTCGTCTTCGTCGCTATGCAACAAGCATTCGTGAAATTATCGATAAATTCAAAGCTCTTATGGTATTACTACAGATAATCCAAAAGGATTCATTGTACGATTCATTACGATACATCCTTAGAGTTTATAGGAAATTGTAAGCTACGCGCGACTTCAGAATTGTATTTTGTACTTTCCCGACTTATGACTGAGGCTTACAGATTTTGTTACGATGCTTATAAAAATATTCTTAAAAACTTGTTTTCGTACTTCCGGGCCTAAAGTGACAACTTCACTCCCTTGTGACAGGTGCTATAGTGTCACATTTAATCCCTCCGGGATTAAATATTGACGAAACTCCCGGAACGATTAAATCAAAAACAAACGAATTTAAGGGATATTTTATTGAAAAATATAATTAATTAGAATGGTAATTAACGTTAATATTCAAATTAATATTGTGACAGTTCGTCATATTGACCAGTCTTTCCTGGGTTAATGCAGCAGGTAACTGACGAGTAACAGATAGGTCCTTTTCATATTGAACTGGTGTTTGTTTCGAAGATCCTGCGGAAACAGGAAGCGAGAATGAGGACTGTGGCATAACTATAGTGGACGAATCGGCGACTTGACCAAATATTTTATCTGAAATTTTTTGTTTATTTTTAATAGACGATTCAATATATCCCTCGGCCACGTTGGAGGATTTCCATCCTCCATGTCTCTTCAGCAGGTCTATTGTTGCTCCCGAATCAGCTAACAAAGACGCAGATGTGCGTCTAAAACAATGTCCCGTATAAGACGTCGCATTTTCTAATTTCAAGAAAGCTGCTATTTGCCGTGGAAATGTACCAAACATGTTTTTTCCTACTACTCTCGTAGTACATTCTTTGTTGATGTATTGAACAAAAAATTTTGAATGAGGTGTCCCTGTCTTTCGCAATGCCACATATTTCCGAAATATCGCCACAAAACTGATGGCACTGTTTTCTGAATTTTTGATCACAAAATTTCGGTCAATTTTATTTTTGGTGTTTCTAATCGCAATTAGGAAGGAATCGCCCAAATCTCTCACATCGTCGATTTCTAAATCAACCAACTCTTTTCCACGACAAGCTCCCGCAACGCCCAAAATAAGTGCAACCTACAAAAAAATTGATTTCTTAAAATTTCTGAATATAAACAAATTTCCAAATTTACCTTAAGCATTAAATATTTATCATCCGGAGCCTCCCGTAAGAACTGATCTACCTGCTCAGACGTGAGAATTCTTGACTTCTTTGGCTTAAATCCCTCATTTCTTCTCTTCAAAAAAGCTAATAATTTTGGAAATTTACTTATATCAATATCTTCTCTAATGTTAATAACCGATTTCAGCATTGAGTAATGTGCCCAGAGAGTTGAGGCACAAACCGCTTTTGATTTATCATTGAAGTAGACTAACAGCGCATTTTCAGTAGGTTGTCTCACATTTTTTAAGCGGCACCACTTTTTAAAAGCATCGTACTGCTGCTCGTATAGTTTTCTAGATTTCGGTGGTAACAATTCTTCACCTACTTCGGCTGCTCTTTTATCAATATCAGATACACCTTCTTCACTCATGATACCAATAATTATCAATAACAATGTTTCTTTACAATGACACTAGTAATGACAATGTTTCTAAATTATAATTGTCACAACGCAATGTTACTATGGTAACTTATTTCAAAGACAGTTTATTAAATGAGTTGAAGAGAGAAAAAACTGATTGAAATTATTGAAATAATTAATAAAATCATACCGGAAGTACGAAAAGTATCGTATATACCTTGCGACTGAAGTACATTTAATCCTTCAGGTAAATTATGGCCCTCCCTGCGGTCGGGCCATAAACTTTACCTTCAGGATTAAATGTACTACTTCAGTCCCGCGGTATATAATGTACTATTATACATTACAATCTCATTATTTATATCAAATTTTGTGTTTTATGTTTTTTAATATGTTTAATTGTTTTTTTTTTCGAAGTGGTTTGAATTATCTGACATTTGATGTAAAACCAAATACAAATCTCCCCACTACTTCTAATCCTGCGCGAACTTACCCCTCCTCGCGCCAACTTAATTGGCGTTTGCTATACATATCGGGCAAGAGTAATGGTAGTTTATTTATTTAATTATACATATCATATATAACCAACTTGCCTTATTTACGTAGCACAATTTGGATAAGATTACTGAAATAACAGTTTATCGCAAACGTTAAACACTGATTTTGCACCATCGTAATATACATCCGGAAATTTACCGATATACTTTTTCACATTATCAATCGATGGTCTGTGCTTCTGTACGCCCAACATACTATGACTTACACTTGTAACGCCTAAAAGGTAACGGCAAAACGTTCAAATATCTCCCGTAGAGGCCCAAGGTGAACTAACACAAAATGTGACTGCTTCGCTTTCTGCGTTCCGCGCTGTGATTCGTACTGAATTCAGTCTTGATATGCAGAAACGCTAGCTCACGCTAAACATAACTCTTCACCTTAGTTCACCTTTCAATAAATCTATTGTTATTGGTTTTGATGTATATTACAATATCTTTCTCTATCCTCTTTTATAATTTTATCGTGTTAATTTTTAGTTACATGCTACTCTAATTTCAAAAAAATTTTTGTTCTTTTGAAGTAGTTCCGAACTATTATTCATTTTTAAAATCCAGTTATATTTTAGTTTATTTTTTTATATTTTTAAATGTGTTTTTTTAAATATGTATATCTAACACAAATATTTATTTCAGGTAAGGTGCATAAACATCACATACTTCCACAAAAGTCAACCAGAAGACCACTACAAAAGGATTTATGAAACAAAAACGTATTAACGCATCTGATGCGTTTCAAATTACCTAAATGCGACCTTGTCGAATCAGGTAAAAATGCAGGTAAGGTAGTGGATATAATATTTCTCAGCGCTCGCGTAGCAGACTGTTCAGATAAAATTACCTGTAACTAATCATTGATGTAATTTGTAAAGCCTACATTAATTTGGTGTTGAAAACGTCCAGGTATTGCATTTCTTTCGTTTATAAGTCAACTTTGTTGCATAGCCTCGCTCCACTGTCTCTCTTTTGAAATTTAAAACATCTGCTCTAACCGCCGGAAGTAATCATTATTAAATTTTGTTAAAAATGCGTTCTTTAGATTATGTGGTTAAAATGTATTTATATGCTATATCTCTTTTATGTTTTCTTGTTGATTTTCTATATTCATACTCATTGAAAGAATATTTAAAAATTCAATAAAACTTTGAAATGTATGAAATATGTAACGACTGTTCACAAAGTCCTTACGTCCGGACCACAAAAAAATTTCTGTAGTTAAATCTATATTAATATAATGTAAATAAAACGTCGTTCAAAGTCACAGAAAAAAAAAACATTTATTAGAGTATATTAATCGATTAAATAAATGATTGTAATGAATATTAAATATGCTAGGACGATATGTTTTATTAAATTTATCACAGTAAATCTTGAAAATGTCGATCATCAATATTTACATATAAATTAATACCACGCTTCATATTTTCGATTATTTCGATATCTTACCTCTTACCTCTGTTATCTATTTTGCGAACTGAAGTAATAAAAATTAAATTTTCTTAAGTAATATAAATGTGTTAAATCGCACAATCATGAAGGAAATAGATTGTTATTAATAAGTGTATTATCGAAAATATATAAAGATATTCAGGAAGTTTGCTTATAAACGGTTCAAGGATATTGTTGCGATTATCTCTAATTGAAAAAAAATTCTAATGTATTTTTAGTTAAATGAAATAATATGGATAATTAATAGTCAGTGGTAAAGAACTCAATTTTACACATAATATATAACCTTCAGAATGTTACTCCTTATAATTAGACAGGAATTTTATATTCCGATTTTATGCACCCAGGAGGGTCCATTTTAATAAAATAGGAAAGCGTCAAGCCTTACCATTACATTATTCCATATATAATCATGATCGTTTCCCTAATGACAACTTCAAAGGTACCGATTCAAATTATAGAAAAATATGATATTTAAAACGCAGGCAGGATATAAGGGCCTAAGCTTTCTAAAGACTTTAAAGATTTTTAATGCTCTTCCTTGAATAAGATTTATAAATATACACTTTTATTTTCGTATTAGATCTGTTTTAAAGCTAAATTTATACATCACGAAACAATTATTAACTTAGAATAAACATGAAATAAGATCTAATAAATTAATTTGCATTTAATAATATTTTTATAAACAACTACAAAAAATAATCTGTAAGAAATTTACCTTCCACAATACAATGGTTGCAAGTAAATTACGAGCAAAATAAAACATTTTTAACACGTGTATCGAGCGCACAATATTTTTCCACAACACAGTTATTTCAAGATTTTAATGAAATTTAATGAAAATGGGGTGATAAAAGTCTGATAGTTCATGACATATTATTAGAACATAATTAATTGTTTGACGTAATAAACTTGTAATAGATATTTATGTATTAAGGGAATAAACGACAGTTTTAATCCCGAGACAGTAAGTAATGCCTGAGCGACCGAAGGGAGCGAGGGCATTTTCTGTTGAGGGATTATAGACGTTTATTCCCGAATTACATACAAAACTTTTCTCCCGACCTTAAATGTAATAATTTATTTCATTATTAGTTTGACAGTTGATTGATAGATTGATCTGATGTCATTCAATTAAGTCGGTTTGTCATGAAAATGTGCATAGTTTCTGGTTACTAAGGTAAAACGAGTTTGTTTGTGTCTTATTTCTTTCCAAAAAAACGCAGCCCGTTTAAGTTATTGTGCAAAAATGAATATTAATGGCAGTGAAGGAGATAATTTTTGCCAAAGCACTACTGTAAGCAACCGCCAAGTTAAGATATCAGATGATTGTCCATATATAAATATTGTAAACTCATCTAATGTTACTATTACGATTACAAAATAAAATTGATTGATATATTTAAATGCTTCGTCAATCTGACAGTTAAATTAATTTTGACTTAAATAAATGAACCAAAAGTCATTCACTACAGTATTCACTTTATTCCCTAGGGAAAATCGAATATTTTATTCCCTAGATGTATAAGATGACACTTTATTCTCGGTCGGGAGAAAACAAATTTTTCCACGGTCGGGAGTAGAAATCAGTTTCTATGACATCAAAATTAAAACAGAAGTAGTCGATTATTCCCAAGGGAGTATAATGCTCCCAAGGGAGTTTACATTATGGAGAACGTTTGTGATTCATGCAAAAAAAAGATATTTATTTTGTAGTTATGACAATAACTCAACGACTACTAAATAAATGCTCAAATCCGAATACAATAATTCTGGTGCTACTTACTTTATAATGACAAAATATGTGTTTTTAAGTTTATGAGACCGTGGAAAAAATAGTATATACCATTCGGGAGAGATGCTATTTTGTCCTCGGTGCATTGTAGCCCTCGGGCTTCAAATTGCACCTCTGCCAAAATAACGCATTTCTCTCCCTTATAGTATAATATACTATTAAATGCAAGTAGAGACACATTAAGGTTGCTACAGTCAAAATTTAAACAACAATAATTTTATTAATAAAAATCATCATTTTGACAACGCTTCCTACCATTTTATGTTTGACACTAGTTTGACATGCTATTAAACAAAATTTAATTTTTATTTGAAGTTGGTCGTGTCAAAATGTCAGTTTTTTAGATATCTGGGTCTATGCTTGCGAGAGGATCTAGTCTAGAAATGGAAATAGAAGCTAGAATAATAGTGGAAAGTCGGATGTGTAGGCACATTTAATAGGACATTGAAGAATAAAAACATCTTGAAAAAAGCAAAAGTTTGGCACTAAAATAGGCACTAAATAAGGCACTAAAACCATTTGTCACATATACTATTGCGGCATTTAAAAATTGGACACTTAATTTGTTTGATTTGAATATGGCTTTTATGTATACCTCTATTTGCTATTTACGGATCTGTCAGTGTCGTATTCAGATTTGCCAAAATATAAAGTTAATATGTCGTATTTGAACTTTCAAACTAAAACTCAAATAATTAATTACGTTACTAAAAGAAGGATGGTCAGTTAGAAGATTAGCGGATAGATTTCGCGTGGGGAAGAGTATCATTTCAGATATCGAAATTAAATGGTTATTAATAGAAAACGAGGCTCTTGTGGTATACGTGTGTCAACTTCCGAACAGGATGAAAATCTTATTAATTATAAAAAAACTATCCGTTCGAAACAATAGTAAATTCAGTGTCCGCAATACATTTCCCCGGGTGTGTCCACACATCAAGAAAACGGTTGAGACAAATTTCAGACTAAAGAAATCGGGCGTCTGTGAAGAAAACATTTCTTACTGCGCAGAATAAAGAAGTAAGGATTGGTTTTGTGGTGAAATTTATGTCGCATAATTCTAATTTTTGGGAATTTTATATGAAACAGTTTTTCAGTCATCTCATAATAGCTGAATCCGCGTTTATAGACCACCTATTTCACGATTTGACGAAAAATATATTCAAAAATCACAAGCGAAGATTCGTAAACGTCTGGGCCTGGATTTACGCACATGGGGCAGGTGTTTGTTGGATTATATGGGAAAGATTTAATAGTAACAATTATATTAGAATATTAGAAAATGTTATATATCTGAAAGAAATTTAATCTTTCAAAACGACAATTGTCCAGTCCACGCGCCAAGAGTTGTTTCTCAGAGGTTTAGAAAAAATAATGTAGTGTATACCGTGATGTTCTAGAAGACCAGATCTGAACCCCATCGAGAACGTGTGGTGATATATTGTTAAGACGATAAGCAGCAGTAATTTTACGCCAGTAAATGTCCAAGAATTATCTAACAAGATCGAGGATATTTGGAATGATCTGTCACTAGAATTTATACATAATGTTATAACTAGAGCAGACCAATTTTCCGTGCGCGCCATGTGCGCCGATGTGAGGATGATTGTATTGCATTAGAACTAATAAAAAGCATTCAGTATGTGTTTGGTACGTACTTAGACTGCATGTAAGTGTAAGCACACGTAATAAAATGTCGTCGACACATAAATCGAGAAAACGACCGTTGTCAGACGAAGTGAATAAGTTTATTATGGATTTCCCGGACTTAATATATAATGGCTCAAAAATTAAATGTTTAGTGTGCAATCCATATCTAATGTGTTGGTCAAAAACACATTGTAAAGAACACGTAAGCAGTTCGAAGCACAATAATAACAAAATTAATCGACAACAGTTTATACATGAACTATGTGTAACTATGATTGTGTGTACACTGCCGTTTACCTTGTTAAGTAATGATTCATTTATTTAATTTTGGAATAAATACGCGAATCAAACATTACCGAGCACGACAACGTTACGAAGGAATTTACCATCGGTGCGTAAACAGGTTGAAAATAAAATCAAAGCCGAACTGAAAAATAAAAAACTGTGGTTATGTGTGGACGATACAACTGACAGTAAAAAAACAATCTGTAGTTAATGTGATGGCGCGTAATATGGAACCACATCAACCAACGTCTTTAATTTTATTAGCATCCAGACGACTAGAACAATGTAATGCCGAAAAAAATTCAGAGGTGCTATTAGATACTTTGGAAAAATTTAAACTTACCGAAAGACCAAGTATTAATGTTTAAGACCGATGGTGCCGCAACCATGTGTTCTGTAGGCCGGTCTCTTAGAAAATATTGTCCTAATTGTTACATATTACTTGTAAACTCCATGCTCTACACCTTGTGGCAGAACAGGTTCGTAGATGTTATCCAGAGGTAGATGCTTTAATATCGAGTACAAAGGCAGTATTCCTGAAATATCCAAAACGTGTTCGGAAATTTCACGAATTGTGTCCCCATACCCCTGAGCCACTACAGCCGATTCTGACACGTTGGGGTACATGGTTACGGGCGGGGTTTTACTATCATGAACATTTTGAAAAAATTAAGGACGTGGTTTTATCATTCGATCCGAAAGAAAGTGCAGCTATCAATACAAGCCAGAAAAAATTTCAAGATGCCCAGATTAAAATGGATTTACAAAGTATTCGTGAGAATTACTTGGGACTAGAAGAAGCAATAACAGAATTAGAAAATTCGTCGCTTTCGTTAGAGGAATCACTGAATATCGTTAAAGATATTCACGCACGACTGTGTGCTGTAGAAGACGCAAAAATTGAAAGTGTTCTAATTAAATTTGAAAGTGTTTTAGACAGAAAAGCAGATTTTGATACCTTAACACATATTTGTGAGGGCACATCTACAGATGCGTTAAGTTGCTTAAAAAAGTATTTGATTATGTGAATATAACATCACTCGTTTTCCGAATATAAACATATTTTTTCCTCACGGCGGATATGTTTTTCAGAAATAACCTTAGAAACGCACCTGATGTTGAAAATATACAATCGAGTTTCTCCAGAAGACGCTTAAAACGGTAAGTGTTTTTTTAAATCCTCTGTCGTGCACACAATCACTGATTTCATACATTTTCAATTTTATTTATAGGTACATACAACGCTGCTATAATATGTACTACTCTTATTTTTCGTGTGTTTATGCATATTACTTTAATAGCAGAAAACCAAATGTATATTTAATTATTTCTGATAGAATAAATGTCTCTACTTCTATACTTATATCGGTAACAAGCTCATGTTGCGTCCCTATTCTATCGCATATTCTAACATATTTCGAATTACACTCCTATACCGGCGCTCATGGCGCGCACGGAAATTGGTCTGCTCTAGTTATAACATCGATTCCTTGACTTTTACAAGAGGTGCTAGACAGAAATGATGTTACAATAAAGTATTAAAAATTAAAACCAAATATTTGTATTTCTCTTATTAATAAATTCGTCTTTTTCGTTTATTCACTCAGTAACATAATTTGTAATAACATAATCTTACGAGAGAGCTTACAGATAAATGTCATTATGCTGTCATCTACACAATAACTCAATTATACAAAAACCGAATTACAATACTTAAGTATAGTGAAAACAAATAACAAGCCATCGAAAAAATTCATAATTGGAGTAGACTGTGAAATTGGGTTGATACTTTAACCACTTCCACATAATGACATTTATTATTTGACATTGAAACTATAAGTTTGTGTCAAATTTTTCAAAACTCTTATTAAGAAAATTGTTTGTGTTTAGATGTAAATGGACAACATTTTCAACAACTTCTGTAGCTATATGTAAATTTTGATTATGATTTCGATATTAAATAAATTATTTGTTTTCTTTTTTGTTGTAGTATCATTTCAATGCCATAACCTTTTTTTACAATGAAACCAAATGAAACTGTCAAGCATCAAGTAATGTGTCATTATGTGGAAGTGGTTAAAGTACCAACCCAATTTCACAGTCTACTCCAATTATTAATTTTTTCAATGGCTCGTTATACAGTGTGGCCCAAAAGTCGCGCAACCGAACGAAAAAAAAGAAATGAAATTGTGTAGTACAAATACAAAATTTATTCTTCTATAATAAAAATAATACAAATATGTTTGAACAAAAACTGACTCTTTGGGATCACAGCTTATGTTCGAAGTGTCCTCCACTTTCTTCAATGCATCTCACACATCGCTTTTTAACTGCGTTACAAATGCGCCGAAGTAATTGTTTGTCATCATTGAGTTTGGCGACTTCTTCGGTTATAACATTTTTCAAGGTCTCAATATCCGGCAACTGATGATGGAATACCTTATCCTTTAAAATACCCCACACAGCGAAATCTATTGGGGTTACGTCCGGAGATCTCGGAGGCCATTCGACTTGACCTCTTCTTCCAATCCATCCGGGGAAAAATTCATCGAGAAATTCGCGAACAATTAAAGCGTAATGTGCTGGAGCACCATCTTGTTGAAGAGTTAAACATTGACCAGCAAACACTGGGTTATTTGCAAGTTCTTCACGTAGTTCCATCAACAAATCGAGGTATGCAACACCTGTTACAGTATTGTCGAAGAAATAGGGGCCGACGATTCCGAAGGCGCAAACACCAAGCCATACCGTTACTCCAGGCACGTTTAATTCTTCTTGAATGGTGATATGCGGATTTTTAGTGGACCAGTACACACAATTGTGTCTATTGATGCGCCAATTTAATTTAAATTGAGCTTTGTCCGACCACAAAATTGTTTTGAAGAAATTTTGAAAGGCTTCACATTGAATGACATACCAGTCTGCGAACTGTAGCCTACGATCCGGATCATCTTCTGTCAATGCTTGTAAGAGGCGTGGTCTGTAAACTAGTTCCTTCATTATTCGCTGTAGGGTAGAACGAGAAATATCCAGTTCATTTGCGGTTTTTCGGACAGATCGCGCAGGCGATTCAATAAAACTCTGAGCTACAGTTTGTAAGTTATCATCTGTCCTCAGACTACGTGGCCGGCCTGTACGCTTGGAATCATCCACAGAACCGTTTTTTTCGAATCTTTTTATCAAGCGATAAACAGTCTCACGCCTCGGAACTTGACAGTCAGGAAATTTTACCGCGAAATCAGAAAAAATGTGTTTATAATCAGCATGGTAACGATAGTACGAAGACACCAAGAATACCCGTTGCGCTACGGTATACCGATAATGTGGGCTTGTTGCCATGATAGCGCGTTCACACACTTACAAACTCCCACAAGATATTGCTTAACACGCAGACAACCGCTGAGAATGGCGCATGTGTATTTCATTTTGACGTTGCGCGACTTTTGGGCCACGTGGTATAATGGTCCGGATTTTAAATGCCGCGATAGTACGTGCGAAACATGAATACTAAATAAAACAGACCAAATAAGATTAGGGGTAAGTAAGAACTTCGAAAGATATTTGGCGGAAAGAAAATAGAGGGCAGATAATTCAGAAGAAAACGTGAGGAACTGAAAGAACTTTACAAAGAAACAAATGTAATTATAAAAACACAAAAATTGCGGGATGAGGGAATGAGGGAAACAAAAGTACCCAGAGCTAATGTATCTATATAAGGATGTTCCGTAAGTCATGTTGTACAGTTCTGATTCAGGTTTATCGTTTGAACTAATACTGTTGTTAGAAAGTGTCACCTCCAAGTTACATTAAGTGGTATACACAAACATATTTGCCGCTGATTTTAGAAGCCCTTATTAATGAGTGTCGTCCAAGTTGAACTTGACTCGAAATTTTTAGATCATCTATCCTACAGTTCGGACTTTGGTTCATATGATTTCGTATTATTTCTTTAGGTCAAAATCCAGTTGAAAGGACACAAATTTTCGAGTAAAGAACTGATAGGAACTTATAGTTGATGAATATAATTTAATGTCGAAAAAGATATTTAAAAAAATTGTTCAATGACTGGTTTACTCATATAAAGAAGTGCATTAATAAAAATGAACAGCACTTTTAATTGAAAATGATTTTCAATCATAATAAATAACATCATTGAAAAAGAACTAATTTTAAATGTAATTTTTAATATTTTCGCCTAAAACATTCTGCTGCGGTTATATTTCGTTATTAACTTTGATTATCTCAAATTAAGAACGTTGAATGGAAAGTGAATATACAGGCTGATTCATTTTCGGCCCTCACCATGGGGATCTCTCTTATTATTGGAGATAGAGTATACGTTTAAATTTGGCAAAGTTGTTAAATTTTGTGTTTGCTATAAATCCGTAAAGAAAATAGACCTGTGACAAATGACCTTCGTTATTAAAAAAAAAACGCGAAAACCCAATTTTCTTCTTTTACCTGTAGCACCGACATTTGGCCTTGTAGAGAAAAAATAAAAACACATCTTTGTGGCCATTTCTAAACCTCTATCCAGTGGTGTACTCTAAATTTTTATACGACGTTTCGTTTCTTTCTGGCCATCATCAACTATCTAATTTCTTATAGGCGCCATATTGGAGTTAGACATCTTCAGAAAGAGTTTTTTTTTCTGATTTCAACCATGTACCACATGCTGACTATAGTTTTTTACATTAGGTTTTATTTGAAAGAATAAATTATAAGATTAAATAAGGTAGCCATGGAATTTCAATCTGTCAAACATTTCTTTATTGTTCATTAATAATACAAAAATGTCATACACTAACGAACAGAAACGAGATATGATAAGTATTTTTTATTCTTCGAAACGAAATTCAGCAGTAGCGAGTACAAGATAACAAAAACATTAATACAAATAGAAAAGTAAACAATAAACAATTACAGTAAATTAACATTTGGAACTTACTGCAAGTGAGAATTAATGAATATTAAATCTCATTCTTACATGTAAATGTCGACTTATGTAATGCGTTCATAACTACAATCCGACAAACTAAGTTTGTACCAGTATGCAGAACACACCCTTTCGCGACAACGAACTTCCTGGTAATTAGGTTAATTAAGAATTGCTGAAAAAAACAAATCAATCAACGGGAAACGTACAGACGCGTTTCGTTCTAGTTGGAACTTTTCAATGCACGGCATTCCTCGAAGACGGACATTGCTTTTCATTTCTATACTTTCTGTATATATAGTTAACATTTGGAACTTACTGCAAGTGAGAATTAATGAATATTAAATCTCATTCTTACATGTAAATGTCGACTTATGTGATGCGTTCATAACTACAATCCGACAAACTAAGTTTGTACCAGTATGCAGAACACACCCTTTCGCGACAACGAACTTCCTGGTAATTAGGTTAATTAAGAATACAAATGAAAAGCAATGTCCGTCTTCGAGGAATGCCGTGCATTGAAAAGTTCCAATTAACGCGTCTGTACGTTTCCCGTTGATTGACTTGTTTATTTCAGCCATTCTTAATTAACCTAATTACCAGGAAGTTCGTTGTCGCGAAAGGGTGTGTTCTGCATACTGGTACAAACTTAGTTTGTCGGATTGTAGTTATGAACGCATCACATAAGTCGACATTTACATGTAAGAATGAGATTTAATATTCATTAATTCTCACTTGCAGTAAGTTCCAAATGTTAACTATATATACAGAAAGTATAGAAATGAAAAGCAATGTCCGTCTTCGAGGAATGCCGTGCATTGAAAAGTTCCAACTAGAACGAAACGCGTCTGTACGTTTCCCGTTGATTGACTTGTTTTTTTCAGCAATTCTTAATTACAGTAAATGTTCAATTATATGGCCATCTTCGGTAATGCACAAATGGGCACGCCTTCTGGCATTTTGTACTGCCCTTTGTATAGTTCTTCTAGGAACTGCATCGAAGGCATTCTGAAGTCTGTCTCGTAATTCTTCAATGTTTTGTGGCGCATCTACTTTATAAATATTATTTTTAACATATCCCCATAAAAAAAATCTAGCGGACTTAAATCAGGTGATCTCGCAGGCCATTCAACAACTCCCCTATTTCCAATCCAACGGTTTGCAAACTCTTGATTTAAGAAATTTCTAACAACAGCTGCATTGTGTGCTGGTGCGCCATCTTGTTGCCACCATAAATATTGTATGCGTATGTACGTAAAATGTTTAAATATCTTTCTCCATTTAAATATTCTTCATACATAACTGGTCCTAAGAGACGATTTGCCAAAATACCCATCCAAACGTTTATTCTAAAAAGATGTTGTGGTCTTCTAGCCCTGTTTTGTCGGGAATTCTGTACTGCCCAATAGTGCTCCGTATTTCTGTTGAACATTCCAGAATTTGTAAATTTTGTTTCATCTGACCAGATGATTTTGCTTAAAAAATGTTCGTCATTTTCTGTCCTTCCCATTAACCAATTACAATATTCTAGCCTTCTCAAATTATCTCCAGGCAGTAAAGAGTGACTAACATGGATCCTGTATGGTTTAAACCTACTTTTATGTAAAGTTCTCCAAACTCTGGACTGGCACAAATTTAATTCTGACGCTACTTCGCGTGTAGAAATTGATGGATTATTATTTATCTATAAAAATACAAGATTAACATGAAATTTGAAAACACGCTTTTAATTTACCATTTGTAAAATATCTTGTCGATTTCATTTAAATTCTTGTTGTCTTGACCATTACGCGGCTTAGTAAACGATCCATTCTCGACCAAATTTCTGTCGAGATCTAGAAAAATGGTACGATGAGGGTGTTGTCGTTCTGGATATAATTGTAGATATCTTGTACTCGCTACTGTTGAATTTCGGTTCGAAGAATAAAAAATACTTATCATATCTCGTTTCTCTTCGTTAGTTTTTTTTTGTATTATTAATGAACAATAAATGAAATGTTTGACAGATTGAAATTCCATGGCTACCTTATTTAATCTTATAATTTATTCTTTCAAATAAAACATAATGTCAAAAACTTTAATCAGCATGTGGTACATTGTTGAAATCAGAAAAAAAAACTCTTTCTGAAGATGTCTAAATCCAATATGGTGCCTACAAGAAATTAGATAGTTGATGATGACCAGAAAGAAACGAAACGTTGTATAAAAATTTAGAGTACCCCACTGGATAGAGGTTTAGAAATGGCCACAAGGATGTGTTTTTATATTTTCTCTACAAGGCCAAATGTAGGTGCTACAGGTAAAAGAAGAAAATTGGGTTTTCGCGTTTTTTTTTAAATAGCGAAGGTCATTTGTCACAGGTCTATTTTCTTTACGGATTTATAACAAACACAAAATTTAACAACTTTGCCAAATTTAAACCTATACTCTATCTCCAATAATAAGCGAGATCTCCATGGTGAGGGCCGAAAATGAATCAGCCTGTATATGCATACATTTGAAGATTTATTTCAGTATATTTTTAAAACAAATCTGTTTCAAAATAAATGCATGAAGATTTAATATATATCCCAAAATCATATACTAGATATTCTTCAATTTGAGGGTTGTTGCCAAATTTTAAAGAAGGTACAAGAAAACATAAATTAGTCGACATAAATAACTTTATTGTTTTTCAAAGTAACCGCGTTTAAAATTCATACACTTTTGCATGCCGTATTTTCTCACAATTATAAAAATATTTCTTACACTCAGATGTTGGAATCTCAGAAACGTGTTATGTGAAGGTGTCAATTGTATCTTCAGATGTTGAACAACGCTCCCCACATGCATTTTATTTGACAAAGAAGAAGAAAAAATGATCACACAGAGAAAAATTAGAACTATATAGTCATTGAGACATTAATTCTACGTTTTTCACTTTCAAATTTCATTGTTTGATCGGTTGTGTCGGACCTCACATTGTAATGATGAAGGATGAAGTGATGACTTCGCTTTATCGTATGCAATGCACCCGAGCCTTCTGGCAACCGAATACTTGTTTACTAATTACGATTACCAGTCCTGCAATCCTCTAAAACGACAGTAACTACAATTCCAGTAGTCGAGAAAAACGTGTCGATCATCTTTTTGGAGCACCGCGAGGACGAACAAATTTTGTTGATTTAGGCTTATCTTATAACACCCAAACAGCAGATTAACGTTTGGATTCTACACGTAAAAGTAAAACATATTCGTTATCTGTCAGCTAGTCGAAAAAGCGATCGAATTTAACACGCCAGCCTTTATGTGCTTTGTCGACTTACAAAAGGTATTTGATCGGGTAAAACTACACGACATGATAGCAATACTACAGGAAAATAACATATCAAAGCAGTTCATCAGTATACTAGAAGACTTAAACACAAAAACGAAGACTAAAATACAAACAAGGAATGGGTTATCTAAGGAAAATAAAAGCGGCACTGGTATCCGACTAGGCGATTCCCAAGTCCAATGCTTTTTAATCTTATTATGAATAAACGTGTGATGTCCTTTATGTACTTGGGGATAGAAATATCGAGCGAACGGAACAATTACAGAGAAATCAGGCGACAGACCATGAAAGCAACTCGAGTGCCTGGATATCTAATAACGAGCGATCATTAAAATTTTCACTCGTAGCTGGCCGTGTATATAAAAATTATGTCGTAGCTTTAGTCATTAAGATCTTATATACAAAGGTATTTTTAATAATATAAAATATTATTAAAAATCTGGTGTGAAGAACACAAATGCAGGTTCACTATTAATATTTTCTGTGAACGTGTCCGAATATATCCTATCCCCCGAGACGTAGATACGTATTTCACCTTTCTACAGGCTCATCGGTACGCCCCTGCTGGAGAAAGGATATTCCCAGACACATTCACAGAAAAGAACCACATCGCCCTATCACCGTAATTATCCAGACCGAGCGCAGAAATAAATTCGGCGCTGCCTGTTGTCAGACAGCCGAAGTACCTCGCATACCGTCCACATAATTAATGTGAAGTAACGACGCCCTTCCAAAGGTTGGCACAGCCAATCTCTTATTTCAAACATCTGTCAGTGTCAAATATATATTTTAAAGTTTCATCAAAAGAAAAAGTAATGGCCTTTAATGATATGCATAAAGCGTTTATGGTAGAATGTTACTTCCTGACATCTCAAAAAATTGATGGTATTTGGCAGCATTCAATAGAAAATTGCCTTGCGGAGTTTGAAGAGAGACATCCAAATACTGTTCCTAGCTATAAAACTTTCCGTGATACGCTAATGCATTGCGTAAATCTTTTTCGTCAAACAGGCAGTATTTTAAGGAAAAAAAGAAGCAGCCCTCCTCTCAAGAGAAGTCGCGGCGTAATTGAGAATGTCAGACAAATTATTAACGAATCTCCTCAAACATCTATTCGCAGAGTTTCGCAACGAGTAGGGCTTTCGTATGGAACATGTCAAAAAATTTTAAAAAAGGACTTGCACATGTATCCATATAAATTAACTTCTGTACAAAATCTATTACCTATGGATTATGAAAATAGAACACAATTTTGCCAATGGCTTATTCAAACAATGACAGACAATATTTTAAATCATACTTTTTTCACCGATGAAGCTTGGTTTTATTTGAAAGGTTATGTTAATTCGCAAAATATGCGTATGTGGTCCAGTGAAAATCCTCATTTCTACAGAGAAGTTCCTCTACATCCAGAAAAAATAGGCGTATTGGAAGGTATGAGTCGTCACCGATTAATTGGACCAATATTCTTTGAGGGCACGATAACATCGGAGAAATATCGTAACGAAATTCTCAGTGTTTTTACTAATCAATTGACTAATGATGAACTCCAGGTCGGATATTTTCAACAGGATGGGGCTACATCTCACGTTACACTTGAAAATATTCAGTTTTTGCAACAATTTTATGGCGATAGGATAATAAGTAGAAATACAGCGATTCCATATCCACCACGATCGTGTGATTTAACAGTCATGGATTTTTTTGTGTGGCCATATATAAAGAATATTATTTATGAAACACCAATTAATAATCTACAAGAGTTAAGACATAAAATCATAGAAAAATGTGAACAAATTAATAACTCACCGCAAATACTGATCAATGTTTTCAATGCTCTACGAAATAGAGTGCGATTATGCTTGGTGGAGAATGGTCAACATTTTACACATTTTTTATAATATTCTATTACTTTGTATAAAAATTATAAATATATTTAATATAAAAGTCAGCATTTCAAATTATTTTTTAACAATCATGAGTGACGGCAGACTATGTGCCCATACTGTAAAATTTAATATAATATAATAAATTTAATATATACCGCCTGATTCTGAGCAAACGCAACGATCCGAACGTATGAATATTTTTCTCGCTTCGAACACAATTCCCCTGAACGCGTTTAGCCAATCACAAAGCAGTCTGTCGCGCAACCATTTAACAACTAATGTCACAAATTAGTGTCACCACTGTCACCCTATACGGAGTCTCTTAAGCGTTTGAATAGTGAAAATAGACATTACTGGTTCTGTACAAAATTTAAAACCATTATTCCCAAATCGCAGAGTTCCTAATGATACGTTCATTTTAGTATGCGCTGCAATAGAACTAAATTCAAATTTGACAGTTAGCGATATTTCCAACGATTTAGGCATATGCTGCTCTTCCGTTAACCGCATACTAAAATTAAATGGTTTTCGTAATTATAGATATTCCAAACATCATCATTTATTTTACGGCGATGACTTTAAACGGATGAATTTCCGTTATTATATAATTAATTTCTCATTATGAACAATTATTTTATTATCTGTAACAGTAAATTTTTCTTTACATTACTAGAATTTAATTTAGTTTTTATTTATTTCTGAAGTTTACTTAGTTTACTATGAACAGTTTTTGTGACCTTTATTATTAAAATTTAATTTATTAAATCTCTTGATGCCTTATTTGCAATTTTCTTAACCGCTTATTAATAATTTCATTACGCTTTGTAGAATAACGTATTGCAATTTACTCATTACCATAACACAGGACTAAACAATTTATAGTCCTTTAATAGTAATTTGGTAATCAGATAATTTTTCTTACGCGGCTCCATAATATGTAAGTATGTATGATATTGACACGCCTACAGCATTCAGGGGAATTGTATTCGAAGCGGGAGAAATATTCATACATTCGGATCGTTGCGTTTGCTCAGAATTAGGCGGTATATGTTTATATACTGAGAAGGATTGTTCGATGTTATATTTGCATAGTTAAAGTGCTCTTTGTATTTGTACAATGGATCTTCAGTATTGGTAAAAAGTTGCCCTAATTTTGTAAAATCTACATTTTTATCTAATACACCTTATGTGTATTATTAAATTTAACAGTGTGGGCACATAGTCTGCCGTCTTTAAATTCATGACGTTTGAAATTATAATGACAGACCTCCTCTAATAACTTAAGTTAGGACATACTTTTTGTGTACATGGCTTACTTGAGCGAAAATTTTAATGATCACTCGTTAGATGCTATCTGGAAAAATAAATACCTCATAACGAAGAGCAAAGTAAAAGTATATAAAACCATGGTAAGACCAATAATAACGAATGCAGTTGAAACCCAAGTCGGCACAAACAGAATTAAACAACTGATGCAAACAACTAAAATAAAGACTTTAAGAAAAATAGTGGGAAAAACAAGAAGAAATATAGTTAGGGCCGAAGCTATAAAAGAAGAGTATAGAATCGGAGATGTCGTTGAATTCTTCAGAGGGAGGAGAAAGCATGGAAAGAGCAGGTCCAAGGGGCAAATGAGACCAGGTTGATAAAAATAGCAGACCAAAAAGAAAACGAGATCCTAGGAGACTGTAAAAAAGATGGAAGAAAAGCTGGGTCTCTACTTCCACTGAAACGCCATGATGGATGCGTGAAGACAAACAGGTTTCAACATAAATAATATAAGAAAAGCAAAACACCGTGGTTCAATATCTTCAGCATTTATTTATTATCCATTGGATGCAACCCATTTTTTTGAGCTCCGATCAAATTGTTCGAAATCCAAAATCTCATATATTTATTTCATATCAAAGTTTATGGATGTTTGTTGCAAGAACAGAAACTCTTTCACGAATTTAATCACTAAGATTTCCAGTTTCAAAACCAGTTGTCAACTGTGCCACTTGATAATTCTTTCTCCTCAACGGTCAGATAAAGTCGATCGATGTATTGTTATGAAGTAATCTTTAATTAAATTGTTCATGAGAAAATTAAATTTTCTCTAAAATTAAATTTCCAAAACACTAACTTATTTAAAGTAATACATAAATGAGACTAGTTAACTTCATTTTGATTTGGCAATGCTGTTTAACATACGAAGTGTCAAATTTTATGAATACCATACTTTCAGTTACGCGGCGAAATACTAATTTTTAAAAATTTTCGCAGCAACTTTAACATACATAGCGGACCCAAATTCTAAAATGAATATTTAAGATTACATGTTTAATTTAATTTATTCTTCATCCAATACAACAGAAATATGAACAGGGATGAGATTTCCTTTGAGGGTATACTAGTGAAATCACGTCCCGATTTTCGCTTCATCATTAATTCTCAACTAATATGACACTGAATTTGTTCATATTTTTGACAATTTTATTGTAAATTTATACTCCTATTTAATTACTATATCAATTGTTGTGTGACCGGGTTGTACATTACTTAACTAAGTAATTAATGATACACGGTATTCATTTATTATGTGTTTATTCTACAACTATAACTGTGTACATCTTGCGCTACAACTTCCATTAGTTACATTAGTATCTTTTGATACTGTCAACTCAACCTCTACATTACATTACACTACATCCCCCTCCTTATTTAAGACTAAAGGTTTATTTTTATTTAAATACATTACATATAAACTTAAGCCTAGTCTATATAATACCATATGAGCAAAAATTATTTAGAAAAGAGATGACCGTGGTTGGGTGGATCACTGTCTTTGATAGGTTCAGCTGTTGCTGCTAATTAATGTCAGTTTTAATTATATATATTATGTTAGCTAATAAGCTTGTAAAATTATTTACTGAAACTGACATTTAATTCATATCGAATAAAACTTCAAATCGAAGCTGACATTTAATTCATGTCAAATAAAAATTCAAATCGAAACTGACATCCAACCCAACATGTAGAACCAACAACAGGCTGAACCTATCAAAGACAGTAATGCTTCCAGCCATGGCCATCCATTATCTAAATAATTTTTGATCATATGGTATAATCCCTATATTTTTTGGGCTTACAAATTTTTCTCTTAAGTACTTGATTTATGTTGTTTATTTGTGTATTTTCAGATTTTATTTCTTTAATTTGTGTCCGCACGTCTGACGGTAACTTATTATCTATACCACGAACAATTCTATGTTTAATTAGTGAATCTTTTAATTTTTCAAATTCATATGTTGTTGAATAATTGAATTGATTCGGCATTTACTTGATGAAGATCCATAACTTAAAATAGAAATAAAACTATGGTTCTAATCTTCACTTTTAATCTTTAATCGTTGAACGATTTACGCTGGATTTTTCACTTTTTTGTTTTTGTTGAAAATAATACTCGCATGTAAATAGGTATACGGATTTATTTATTACGAGATTAATACACTTGATACATAACAATTGCTAAGTTAATTTCTCGTTTTTACGTTAAAGACCAAGACATGTTATGTCTTGCCTTGGTGAACTTCTCGAATACACTGCCTTTTCTTACATTGCTTTGTCTGGGCGAAAAAATGGTCCCCACCCTTATCAAAGGGGGTTGGTGTAAGTAACGTTCATAGTAGATATTGCAACAATATCTCTCAGATGAATTGACTACGTATTTTTTGGCATTTCCAAACTTTAAACCGAGAACAAATAATTATTGCAATATCTTTACAAGGCATAATAAAATGACCGTAATAAAAATGTATCGATACAACAATTTCTCTTATGACCCATGGCTATAAACGGATCGGACCTTTCAAAGCAAGCTGCACAAATTCCCATCTGCTAAACTTAGGGGATAATTACCTTCGAAGGCCTTGCAGTATAAAGGCTGTAATACAAATGTTAACGGGATTTGCATATCTTATTCTAAAATAATTTTAGTTAAATACTTTTGTGCACATTATATGGATATGTATGCGAATATACAGGTGCGTCCAAAAGCAAACATACATTAAATCACATGATATTAATAAGGAAACTAAAGATAAAAAATAAGATTATATAAGATTATTATAAATATTTCCGGGAAACCGGAACATGCCGGCCCCCTTGAAAGGTATTGAATACATTTCAAAGTACAAAATGTAATAGAGTTCAATCTCATGCATTGGGTAGAGGCAAAACGCACAGTTGTTTGATGGCACGTTTAGTTACACAATCCGCTGTTTTGACGGTCACAACTCTCACTATACCGTCCTGTCCTGGATGAAGTTCTTGCACTCGGCCAAGCTTCCATCGCAAAGGGGGCTGATTAGTTTCACGAAGCAATACTAAACTTCCATTATGAATAACTTCCGTAGAATGCTTAGACCACCTAGATCTTGTTTGTAGTTCCGTTACATATTCTTTGCTCCAACGGGCCCAAAAATGTTGAGACATCCGTTGCAGATGTTGATAATGTGATAGACGATTCTCGCTGACTTCTAATAAATTTGTCTCCGGAATACAAGTTATAGGTCTACCAATCAGAAAGTGAGCGGGAGTGAGAGGATTTAAATCAGTATGGTCATCAGATAAAGGTGATAAGGGTCGAGAGTTTAGGATGGCCTCTATTTGTGTTAATAATGTGCAAAAATCTTCAAAATGAAGAGAATTATTGCCAACGACTCGCTTTAAATGTGATTTCACAGACTTAATTCCGGCCTCCCATAATCCTCCAAAATGAGGTGAGCGCGGAGGAATGAAATGCCACGTTATACCCTCCTCAGACGTCGAATTAACAATACATTGCCGGGTATCCTTATTATTTAAAAATTTATAAATTTCTTTCAATTCGCCCATTGCGCCAATGAAATTAGTAGCATTATCGGAGTATAAATTTCCCGGCTTGCCGCGTCGGGATATGAAGCGTCTTAGTGTAGACAAGAAGGCCTGGGTTGTCAAGTCGCTTACTAGTTCTAGGTGTATTGCCTTTGTAGCTAAACAAATAAATAAACATACGTACCCCTTGATAAATTTAGTATTGCGATACTTCTTTTCCTTTAATAGAAAAGGCCCGGCATAATCTATGCCACAGTTAAAAAATACAGGTTGTGGCGAAACGCGGTAACTTGGTAAATTTCCCATTATGTGTTGCGGTTGCTGAGGATTAGTTTTAAAACAAGTAATGCAGCGTCGTACTATTTTTTTTGTTAAGCAAGTACCTGAAATAGGCCAGTATCGCTGCCGAAGTGAATACAAAACCCCTCGCGGTCCGCAATGTAGAAGTCTCAAGTGCTCATTAGTTATTATTAATTCGGTTAGCATGTGATTTTTAGGCAATATAATGGGATGTTTTTTGTCAAAGTTGAACTCCGATTGTTTAATTCGGCCGCCGACACGCATTATGTTGTCGCTATCTAAGAAGGGATTAAGTGTTAATAGATTTCCCTTAAATGTATGATAGCTTCGCTCTTTAAGTGCTCTTATTTCGAGAGAAAAACACTCCTTCTGAGCAATTTTTATTAAACAGATTATGGCTAATTGTAATTCCCTTACGGTCAATGGGCCATAATTTCGACTTGCGACATTTGTTTGACAATTAGATTGAAAACGCAGACACCAAGCTATTACCCTTTGAAGTTTATTCAAAGAAGAAAATTTGTAAAATATATCGTTTTCAACTAATTGAGCTGATACGGTTACTTGTTTTCGAGCTTCAGGAAGTTTTGCATCATTTGTTAATGAATATTGATTGGGATAAATGAAGTCCTTGCTAGATAGCCAATTAGGACCGTGCCACCAAAGTGACGACTTCGCTAAACTCGCGGGTTCAGTGCCACGGGATACCAAATCCGCGGGGTTGTCAGGTGAATTAACATGAAACCACTCCTTCGGATCGGTATAACTTTGAATTTCAGCAACACGGTTAGCTACAAATGTTTGCCAGCGCGAAGGATGAGAATTGATCCAATGGAGTACGATTGTAGAATCCGACCAAAAACAACGAGAATTAAAATGAATACTTGATACTTCGTTAACCCTTCTAAACAGTCTGACAGGCAAAACCGCGGCACAAAGTTCTAGTCGCGGAAGGGTTATTTGCCGCAAAGGAGCAACCCGAGACTTAGCACAAAGTAAATTGACAGTGACATCACCTGATGCATTTGTAGACCGTACGTAAATACAAGCTCCGTAAGCCCTTTCGGATGCATCAGCGAAACCGTGGCATTGTATGATATGTATGTTCAATTGTAGTACGTAACGAGGTATACTAATGTTTACCAAGCTAGGCAATTGATTCAAGTATTTAGCCCATTGATGGTGTACATCCTGCGGTACTGACTCATCCCACGACAATCGGCACTACCATACTTGCTGAATAATTAGTTTAGCTACTACGATTATTGGGCCTAATAACCCTAAAGGATCAAATAGTTTTGCCGTAATGGAAAGTATGTTTCTTTTTGAGACGTGTTTTTGCTCTTTTAAATTCATTATTTCGTATTTAAAAACATCTAAAACAGGAGACCACGAGATGCCTAATGTTTTCGTTTCTGAATCTTCCCCCAAGTTTACTAACCTTAGATTGTCAGAATTTCCCGAACTGTCCTGAAAATTGCAAACCCATTTTCGTAAATTAAAACCCGCAGAGCTTAGAATTAAAGTGAGTTTGTTTTTTAATTCATTGATTTCACGAATGGACTCAGCGCCGGTTAATAAGTCGTCAACGTAAAAATCATTGTTAATAATCTCGCAAACGTTAGGGTATTGAGAGGCAAATTCGATTGCTAATTGTTTGAGACATCTGGTTGCTAAAAAGGACGCCGATGCTGTGCCGTACGTGACTGTTTGCAATTCGTAACATTTTAAGTGATCGGAAGGTTTTGCTCTCCAGAGAATCCTGTGATATTTGTGATCAGGTTCGCTTACCTGCTTACCGCTTACCTGCCGATACATTTTTTCCACGTCCGCGGTTATTGCGTAAGAGTGTCGCCTAAAGCGTAAAAGTATAGTAAACAGATCGTTTTGAATTACCGGGCCGACCATTTGTACGTCATTAAGTGAAAGACCTGTTGTTGTTGGCGCGGAACCATCGAATACTATCCGCGTTTTTGTGGTGGTGCTAGATGCCTTAATTACGGGGTGATGTGGAAAATAATAGGCTGACTGATCCAGTGAGGTTTCTCTTACTAGCGTCATATGGCCCAATGATTCGTATTCGTTCATAAATTTAATGTATTCAGATCGCAGTTCGGTATCACGATTTAAACGCCTTTCCATTGAATAAAAACGTTTCACGGCTAGTTGTCGAGAACTACCCAAGTTACGCTTATCCGGTGTAAATGGAATACTTACAACAAATTTACCTGAAATATTGTCGCGCCTGAAAGTGTTAATAAAATGTGTTTCACAATTGCCGTCTTTGGCATAAGAATTACTGCTTGTTTGATCGCAATTTTCTAATAACCAAAATTTTTCTACTTGTTTCTCTAAATTGACACTCAGATTGCAAGTGAAGTTGTTATTGCGGTTTAACGGAAGCGGTAGCGGTCCCGATATTACCCAACCCAACTTGGTCTTGTGTAAAATAGGCTGATTTGTGCCAAGTTTGATTTGACCTACACATAATAAATTCCAAAATACACCCACGCCAAGTAATATATCGATGTTACCCTCTTGATTGAATGTAGGATCGGCTAATTTAATGTTACTCGGAATATTTAATAAAGAAATATCGAACGAACAGTTGGGCAGATTTTCAGTGATTTTTGAAATTACTAAACAATCTAGTTCAATCTCAAATGCATTATCTAATGATCGTACAAGTAAATTTGTTTTTTGCGTTAAATTTATAGCTGCTTGATTGATGCCTAATACTGTTGACTGTATACGTGTACATGACAGTTTAAGCTTGTTGCATAAGTCACTAGTAATGAAATTAGATTGCGATCCGCTATCTAACAAGGCTCTACATTTTATCCATGAACCATTTAATTCTTTAATAAAAACACATGCAGTTGATAATAATATTTGCGATGACCGCCTTGATACTGAGTGGTTGACTATACTTATTTCGGCTGTATTTTGATTGGAAGAAGTTGGTTCAGGATTAGCATTTTGTTGCCGTTCGATATGGATAAGTGTATGATGCCTTTTATTGCATTGTTTACAAGACGACTTAGATTTACAGTTGTTCATTAGGTGCCCCTTTTTAAGGCAATTTAAACATAGTTGTTTTCTCTTTACCTCAGAAATTCTTTCATTAACAGAAAGCTTCATGATAGCATTGCATGCAGTAATAAAGTGATCGGAATTACAAAATGAACATTTAACTATACGTTCGATCAGTGTAAGGCTATTTGTCTTGTTTGCTTGAGCCTTCACAGCTTGATTGTAATTATTTGGCCGTATTGTCTCAAGCAAATTACATCGGTTAGTTAAAAAATTCACAAAGTCTTCTAAAGAGGGCGTTTCGTTAGTCTTGTTAGCTACTGAAGCTTCCCATTCGCGTTTGGATTGTAAATCTAATTTGCTTGACATTAGATAAATGATTAAGGCATCCCATGATTTTACCGGTTGATCTAGATTTTCTAAAGCTCGCAAATGCTTTAACATATCGTCTAATAATTCACGAAGGGATGTATATGATTCGCGACTAATAACCCTTAAGTTGAATAACGCATGAATATGATTGTAGATTATTAATCGTTTGTTTTCAAACCTTTTGTTTAATAAGTCCCAAGCAATGTTATAATTGTTTTCTGACGTCTCTAAGGATTGTATAACGTGTGCGGCGTCACCCTTTAAAGACATGCGTAAGTAATTAAATTTTTGTATGTCGTTTATAGATTTATTCGTATGTATTAAGCTTTTAAAGGTATCGCGGAAGTTATACCATTTTTCATATGTACCATCAAATTGAGGGAGGTTGATTGACGGCAATATTACATTTTTCGTGGCGTTACTTGAAGGTTGTGATTGTTGAATATCATATTGTTTTAGTAGAGCGCGAGCAGAACCTAAAATCTGATAATATTGTGCTTCGAACTCCTCGCGTTCATTCTCTTGAGTAGAGACATTTTCTACCAACCCATCGATTTCATCTTGAATATTATTGAATGCATCCCAAAGTTTTGAAAAGTTTTCAATGCGAGCTTCTAATTCAGAATAAGTATTGATAGTTAGTGTTAGTGTGTTTATATTCGCTAAATTATTTGAAAAACGTGTCATTTGGCTCTTTACGCCGCCACGTTTTCGCACTAAATTCTCGTAATTTGCCATGTTTGTAGCAAATAGAAGGCCAATAAAAGGATATAGTATGGATAATATGAGTGGACTTACTGATTGTTTGTTGTTAGCGATGACACGATTGGATCCAATCTGATGCTGCCCGGTGTCCTAAGAAGATGCGTACTTCTAATGTCTCGATTGATTGATGCTGACACCTTTGGATCGATTGTGATGCTGCCCCGTGTCGTATGTGGTTGTCTTGTCTTTTGTTGTTTTTATAAAAATAAAAACATTCGGCTCTTGAAGGACCATGAACGATTTACGCTGGATTTTTCACTTTTTTGTTTTTGTTGAAAATAATACTCGCATGTAAATAGGTATACGGATTTATTTATTACGAGATTAATACACTTGATACATAACAATTGCTAAGTTAATTTCTCGTTTTTACGTTAAAGACCAAGACATGTTATGTCTTGCCTTGGTGAACTTCTCGAATACACTGCCTTTTCTTACATTGCTTTGTCTGGGCGAAAAAATGGTCCCCACCCTTATCAAAGGGGGTTGGTGTAAGTAACGTTCATAGTAGATATTGCAACAATATCTCTCAGATGAATTGACTACGTATTTTTTGGCATTTCCAAACTTTAAACCGAGAACAAATAATTATTGCAATATCTTTACAAGGCATAATAAAATGACCGTAATAAAAATGTATCGATACAACAATTTCTCTTATGACCCATGGCTATAAACGGATCGGACCTTTCAAAGCAAGCTGCACAAATTCCCATCTGCTAAACTTAGGGGATAATTACCTTCGAAGGCCTTGCAGTATAAAGGCTGTAATACAAATGTTAACGGGATTTGCATATCTTATTCTAAAATAATTTTAGTTAAATACTTTTGTGCACATTATATGGATATGTATGCGAATATACAGGTGCGTCCAAAAGCAAACATACATTAAATCACATGATATTAATAAGGAAACTAAAGGTAAAAAATAAGATTATATAAGATTATTATAAATATTTCCGGGAAACCGGAACAATCGTAACACGACAATTGTTTCGCCAGCACAGTGGCTTCCTCAGGTACTTACATCTAAAGAGAACGTTACAAACTATATTAAAAAATATATATAAAATCAAGAAGGTTGGTATTATTTTACAACGTTTTTAAAGAAATCTATGAATTTACACAAGAATTGTCGGTAGTGAGAAAATGTGGCACATCTGGTCCGTACCCTATAATATAACAGTTAGGGCCGACCAGATGTGCCACATTTTCTCACGTATTACCTTGAAGTATTACCTTGGCCATCTCAAAGCCCTGATGTTAACCCTATAGAAAATCTTTGGGATTTATTAGTAAATGGCATTCGTAAAAGAAATTTCAGAACCCAAAACGCAAATGAATTATGGGAAATTATTCATCAGGCTTAGGAAGATTTATATTTGTCTAAATGACAGAAAATCCGTTTTTAAACGATAAAAAAACTAATAAAAATGTACAGTTGCGCCACCTACAAACTAAGACAGTTTGCCAAATAATAAATGTTAGCTTTGTAACATGGTCTTAATATTGAAGTTTATAAAATGTCACCTAACTGAAAGAAAGTCGATGGGGTATAAAATAAAAAATTTGAAAAATGGAAAAATTAAAATACAAATAACGTTTTTGCAACAATATATGCGTTTTTAAAATGATAATGCATTCCAGTTTGTTTCTCTTGATGAAATCTGGATTTTTCAAGGTGGAAGCTCTCAAAAACCACGGCAAGATGAGAATATTACATCTGTAAAAGCAAAACAAGTAGATGGCAAAAGGTATTAATTATTTACAAAGTATTGACATGGGCAATATATCATTGACTTTTATCGTATTTTTATCAACATTTATTTCATTTACGATGTGCCTAATGCTCATACCCTCCTCTACCCTAGTTCTAATTATCGACTTTTGCAATTCATTTAATTGAGACATTTTAAAAGTTGTGTACGCTTCTGACTTATAATAAACTAACACTAACATAACCATACCGGATAAAAGTCAAATTTACAAATCACGTATTTTTTTAATTTGACAGAATGTGTCAAAAGTCGGTGTCTTAGTTTGTAGCGCCCGCAACTGTAAGCGAGTTTTTTTTTAAACAAGAGTCCTCATCGATTTTTTCTTGGCCTATTACATGTAATAATAATTTACATGTTTGTTTTTCGTTATCTCCTTGTAGCCCACATGCATTTATATACCGCGATATCATAAAGTTTCTGGGTCCAAGATGGCCATGGGGTGAAAAACGTCTGTCTTAATTTATATCATCCTTTTGAGAAAAATCTGATAAAATTTTCAGGTTATGTGTCATACTGACATTAAGATTAATATATTGACAAATTTTAACGTCAGCATGACACTTAACCTGAAAATTTCATCCGAATTTTCTCATAAGGATAATATAAATTAAGACAGACGTTTTTCACCCCATGGCCACCATTGACCAAGATAATTTTTGATATCTCGGTATATTTGGAAACACTGTTTGAATTTAAGCCGATTTGTTGCATTGACTCCTGTATTATTGTCGAACTGTGGTGGTCTCAAATCAATTTTTAGTCACAATTTATTGTACCTAATAATTTACAAGTGAACGTGTAAACTGGCGGACAAAAAAACTGTCTGATTCATTTTGACGTTCGACAACATTTTAACAAAATTAACACGTTGTGAATCAGTTTTTAAGTTTTGAAGGCAATGAAGATGCAAAATGTCAATGTAGGTATATTATATGCCATATAGATCTATACTATTTAAATATTTTATTTATAACCTATATTCATATTATATTATATTATATTATTCATATGCTATTTTTGAGAGATCGATAACCCATTTTACAATGCAAAAAAATTAGTCGGACAGTTTTTTGTCCGCCAGTTTACCTCAATTTAGCGGGAACTCTTGTTGATGCTAACTGAGCTAACTGCAATGGGTTCTATTACTTAATTAAGTAATTAATGATACACGTTATTTATTTAATATGTGTTTATTCTACAATTATAACTGTGTAATGCATGTGTATTGGTACTGCCAACGTCTACATTGCATTGCACTACATCAATATTGTTACGATGGCGAAACCCGGAAATCGAATACTATTAATACATGAAGTTTTAGTAACCACAATCTAGGACTAACGTAAATTCAAGTAAATTTATTATTATGCCGAAGTAGATAATAAAATATGTACATATATTTTATTATAAATCGTAAATTTCGTCTTTAGCATATTTGAAATTATACGTTTTAATTGATTTATTTATTCACTAGCTGCGTTATAATTACCTTTAATAAAATTAAATAAAACTCTTTTACTGTTCATTAATTCCTAGTTATTCCCCGTATTTTTAAAGAACTATGACTAAGCTCATTCTTCTATTATTTCTAACAAATTATATTAACGTGAATTTTAAAAAAATGCGTTGTTCCTGTGCATTTAAGCGTGAGGGGGAAGAGCCAGAGTGTATAGTAGCCGTGTGAAACTAAAAATTATAATTGTACTTTTTTCACCTTTAAGAATTTTACGCTTTCGTAGTTCTGTTGACCGTAGCTTTGTCGTAAGTACAAATAAGGAAAATTTTACTTGATTCTGATAGAATTTCTTGATGTTACAAACTTTCCTATTACTCTACGTGTATATACAGACGAATACTAGGTCTTTAAAAATTTATTTAATTTTAATTTTAGGACCCCAAGTTTGGAATCTCCTAAATCAGTCAATTTTGAAGCTAAAGCGTCGAGGGTGGTACCAATCAATTCCTTTCGCCGATGTACACATAGATATGTCTTAACTATGGATAATCACAAATCCGTAGAAAAGATGTTTCAGGAAAAGTGCAGACACCGATCTTTGCCTTCCGAGTTTTTTTCAGTGACATGAATATTGCTCGACGGCGGTATGATTGTCAGATTCTCCATGGTTGATGGCGTTACATACTTTTTTCTTATTGAAAAGCATTAGTGTAAAGAGATATACGCAAATATATGCAATTTGGAAGGTAAAGTTCTGAATTTGACTATTTTAAATAAATGGCTGAAAATGTATAACAGCAATTTATTTGAAACCTGCAAAACCTATAAATTTGGGAATTGTTGAGCTGCCTTTTATAAATTACGTTTAAGTACTGCCGAATTTTTAAATAACGCACTACAACCTAATGTAAACTAGAAAAAGGTAATTATCTTTAAGCTTTGAATGTTGCTCTTCTATTCCCTCTTGTAATAAAATTTATATACGACAGATTTTTACTGAATTTTTACTTTAGCTTCTCATAGCATCTTCATCGAAAATTTAAACGTTTCTGTGAGCCTAACCAATTCCATTATTAATATTTCACTATTCTAAAAAACTTGACAATCTAACAGTGTGTGTGCGCCATAGTATCGCATTTTTTTTTTCTAGGAAAATTGTGTTGTAACGCAGAATTATGAATTTGCATTTAGAAATGAATTTCATATTTGTGAAAGGAGAAACAAAAAAGTTTCGAGGTAGTAAATTCAACTTCAAAATTACAGTAAAATTTTCCTAAAAAAGTAAAAAATGATGGTCAATTTGTGATGAGAATAACTTTTAGATTTACCCTTCCTCAACCATGTGTCTGAATGAATTCCAGTAACATTTCTTTATCAAAGTGCAATGTATTCCCAAAACTTCGTAAATATACTTTAGATCATTTAAATGGTCTTGATGGAATACTAAAGGAGTCTTACTTCCTATGCTAATTCCACCTCAAATATATTTTAGTAAGTGCAGCCTACAGAAAGATCCAAAAACTGCCTTTCTCCATTTCGAGTAGGACTCATCTACAACAATCATGGGCTCACAAACAGAAACCATTCATGTTCATCTGTAAAAACGATATTGTTCCACTTTGCATTCCAACCTGCCTGTACAATACACCATTCTAGCCTGGGAACACGATACCGATTAGTGAGAAGCAGTCTTAGTCTTGGACGATATGAAATAAACTCAAACGAACGAATACGACGATATATGGAACGTATTGTTTTTTTATGCCCTGTCTCTGTTTTCTTCTTCTTCTGTTTTGAGTTGGAGCCAGCACGTCCAGGCACTTGAGCACACTGCTCTTTGTACTACCCCAAATAGATCTCTCAGTTCCACTCTGTTAGACTTGTGCCCTCAATAAAAGCCACTATTTTCTTCAGGGGCAGTTTGAGTACAATCGTAGGATCCAATAGATCTCTTCCGAAATGCTTCTGTCTGAGTCCTTTCAGTTCCTCACACGTGTATATTACATGAAGGCTAGTTTTCTCCTATTTTTCACATCTCCTGCACCAGGGCTCGCTAACCAAGCCCGTGCTGTACAGATGCTTCCTTAAAGGACAATGTCCGGTTATTAAGCCGGTAATTATTTTAATTTCTTTTTTGTTACTACGAATTAGATTGGCTGAAAACCTTCCGTCGAGCTTCCTTAGTACTGTTTTAGTATAGAGTTGGCCTTCCGTTAACCTCCATTTATTTTTATGTTTTCTTTCTAGCCATAACCAGATCTCGCTTTTATCGGAATCCTTAGCGATTCCACATACAGGTTCTGGTCCTATGAAGTTCCTATTAGTACCTTCTTTGGCTAGTTTGTCGAATTTCATTGCCTTTAATTCTCTTGGGTCCTGGCATCCATATCAGCGACAGAGTATTGTCTTGTGTCAGTTTATTGAGGACCCGTTTGCAATATTTCACCAGTTTAAACCTGGTAGATGCATTCATAATGGGTTTAATAGCTGCCTGACTATCAGTCATTATGTTGATTTTTTTTTGCGCAGCCGGCTTTCCGAATTTCCTCGGCGCAGGCAGCGACTGCAAACAATTTGTCCGGCAAAACCGTCGTATGTTTTCTCAGACATCGATATCTTCTATTCCGCAAATGTCTGCACCTGTCCCCTGATTGGAATATGATCCATTTATGTACCAGATGCCGGCACCACAATCGCTCGAGCGACTTTTTGCCTGTTCCCTGGCCAGTATAAATATGTTTAGCTTAGCAGTAAACATAATCTCAGGTGCCATACTGTCCGCTGGCATTTGAAATATCGGCTCTTCCAGTATAGTTCCTGTGATATCTTTATGGCCTTTATGACTCGCTGTATCTGTCAAAAAAACATATCCCACAAAACTTGAGCATGTCAACGTTCAATTTAAGTCTGCCGAGATTCTATCCGCAACTCCTATTACTGTAAAATATCTGAATTCCGAATACGCTCTACATAAGACCTGGCAAACCTCTCATCTCAAAAACTCAACCAAACTAAGAGCCTTATAGTTACACTGCACTAACAGTAGTAGTACCTCTGAAGATATTCCTTACGACATTGGACGAAACGGAATCCCAGAAGCAGTAAAATCTATAGGATTATTTGTAAATGTGTGAAAACTACGTAATAAATTTAAACTCTCAACTTATCACAGTTACGCATATTTTAACAGAATTATATTATTTGATAATACTCCACATACGTTAATCGAATGAAACAAAAATTTCATTATTAACATATTGCTATGGATTTTTGCCTGCAACATTTAGTGAACATTTTGTGAAAAACATTATTTTAATATTAAATTATATTTTTCAATAACCCTGTATGTTGTATGAACATTGATGTTAGTTTGACTTGATTTATTTTGAGATGTGGTGGGACGTCGGTTCCTATTTCCGTTTTAGACACGCCTAGATACCCGAGTAAGGTGTTTGCATATTTGTAGATAAACTTTTTATCTATTAATTTCAATTTAATTACGGTTTTTGTTTTTGAATTCATAGTGGTTGATTGCGTTACTCATTATCGAATTTATACGAGGTTGTTGACTTCGTGATTTTGATTTAATTAAATTTTACTCGAGGTATGTGTCCCGTGTATTGAGAAAAAATATATTTTTTCGTAAGTTAAATTTTTATTATATTAATATCTCTTTATTGTATGCATTTTATTGTATTATTGTTTGTATGAACTTCTATATTTAATCTTAATAGTTGTATTAGATGACAAAGAATGTATTTTAAAAATTTCTAAGTAAAAAAGTTTCTTTAACGATAAAATTTTGCACGTTGGTGTCAAGGGCATATAGTTATTGTACATGTGGTATCTCACACATGCGTAGAGGTTAGATCTGTCTGTCACATTTTGTTGTTTACCTTTTATATTGTGGGAGAAATTTAGAACACTTCTTTGTAATTTATTAGTTGTAATTTTTGATCGGAGTCATTAAGGCGTTTTGATTATATGGCCTAGTCAATACTCATATAATATTTTTGCCTTAACAATATTGTTTATTCATGCAATATTGGTCTTTATATTTTATAAAGACATTTTTTTTAACATTGTAATAAAATTCCATTTAATTTCATTGTGTATTTGAATTCTACCTTTTTCTTTTGTGCTTCTAAATAACTCAAAGACTTTATTAAATATTTTCTCAAACAAGTTTTGAGTGGCGCCCTTATTAGAATAGTTAACTAACATTTTGTGTTTTCCACGTTTTCCATTGGAAACCCGGAGAGGAAAGCAGTCCCATATTAAGCAAGTAACCGACTGAGTATTTAAGCTGGACAGAGTTGGTGTGAATAGTGATTCATTCAAGCTCGAACTCACTATTCATAGCAATATGTATAGCATTCGGATGAATGCCACTATGTTATGAAGTCCAAAACAGAGGAACACAGATTTTGTGTATGATAATTTTTCTTTTTAATATAATACAGCGAATGTGTTGAACGTAAAGAAAATATCTTGATGATTAAGCAGTTTTAAATATACATAGTTAAAATAAAAGACGTGTTCTTGTAGTAGTTTTCAGTAACCTAAAACGTAATGCCTCTATAGGAATCCGTGAGGCTTATACTACATACATCAGAGAATAAAATATTAGCATAGTAACGCAACGACCACATTACGAGGATTGTTCGGACACTACGAGGCCTTACACAGAAATGGCGCGAATTCGCAGGAATCTTCTTTACCATTCTGTAAAATCATCCTTTAATAGGTTAAATATGATAGTACAGAGCGATCTGTCAATTAGTCTGTTTTTGACAGTACACCAAAGTGAACGTCTCGTGTGATTTTGTAATAATGGAAAAAAACTGATCCAAGAGCTCTGATAAATACTTTATTTGAAAGGTTTGATACCAACGGAAATCAAAGCAGAGCTGGATTCAACACTATTAGAATCCACTCCTTCTTGTTCAACTGTTAAAAATTGAGTTGCCAAATTTAAGCAAGATCGTATGAGCACAAATAATGAACTAGTGGACGTCCAAAAACGGTTACTGTTCCGGATATGATTGAAAAGTCCACCGTATCGACTTGATAACCGTCGAATAAAAGTGCGTGAGATAGCAGACATTGTAGGTATCTCAAGCGACAATGCATACAGAAGTTTAACTGAAAAATTGGAAATGAAAAAATGTTCGGCACGTTGAGTGCCGCGGTTACTCACACCGGAGCAGAATCTTAATCGTTTGAGTGTTTCGATTTTTTTCAATCATATCCCCAACAAACCCAACAACAAAAGCGGTAACAGCCGTTTTTGGCTTAGAAATTGAAAACATATCATTTAAGAAAACTCGACCACATTAAAACGCTTGACGGTAGGTAAGATACCAATACCCGATACCAATACCCGATAGATTTCCTCAAAACGTTTCCGACGTTTTAAGCCACGCTTGAAGTTTAAAAGAATCGGAGCTTGTTCTTTGTTCAATTCCATGATTTTTTATGCTAGTGATTACTAGAGACTGGATGCTTCAGGCCGAAATTACGATGGACCATATAAATAGTCCATAACATCGCTAAGTACAATACGCAGTTATTGAATAGCACTATTCAGCCGGTTAACCGCACATATATTTTTTGTCGTTGAATTGTGACGCAATTACTCCAATATTACAGTTAAATTCCTTTCTTCATGGGCGTAGATAGAAGCGTGAGGAGGTTTTATAATTTATTTTATTTATTAGTTTATATTTCGTAATATTAATAAAGTACGGTGAGTTTGTTTCTTTTTTTGATTGTTTTAACTGTTAATTACATACTTCGTAATTGTTGTAGTAAATCCTGTTTAAAATATCGTTTCATCGAATCTACTTCTCCCAATTATTTTGACGTAAGTGTCCAGTAAATTTCGTTAATCTTCAGTAACTTACGCATACATTTGTAATTTTCATTTATTTAGGTCTAGAACATTCTTTAAGTTATTTTTTCAGATATGATATGGAACAACGTCGAGAATGGCATCGTGAAACAATGGCGAATTGGATTAAGGGTAAAACTTATTCTATGTCCATTGTCAGTGATTCCGAAATCTATTTGCAAAATCTGTAAAATAACGTTAAAAAATTCCATGAAACGCCAACGCAAAAGACTCGCAAATTCCACCTTCAAAACATTTTTCCAAAAATATACTTGTCGATATGTCCCTTGTCCCCTGAATCCACCTTACGCAAATATGATGTTCCTAGTACTACACGAATGAAGTAGAACGCATTAGAAGCCATCTTTCAAATCAGCACCTATGAATAAGTGCCGACGAAACTGTCGATATATTAGGACGCTGTGTAAATGTTGTGTGTGCCTCGTGTAGTATATTCAACTATTCCATATAACGCATATGTAATAGCAACAAAAGTTATAAATACAGTTGATGCGGAAACAGTAGCTAAAACCATTTACGAGAATATGCACCAAATGCTTCATTCGGAAGACAGGTACAAAGAAAAAAATACTTTTATTTATCAGTGACAGTGCTGTATATATGTTAAAAACAGGCAGAATATTAAAGGAAACATATCCTAATATGCTGCATATTACTTGTGTAGCACATGCTTTCCACAGAATCTCCGAATATATCAGACACACCGGAAGTTGATAGAGTTGTATCCGCTTTTAAAAAAGTTTTCACTAGTTGGAGAACATGGTTGAAAGTTACTAGTTTTTATGCCGAGATTTTCGATAGCTTACAAAATTTCGTTACATGTTTAAATGACGATGCTCGAAGTATTTCTGAGTGCAAGGAACGAACACAAATTCCAAATTTAAAAAATCAGTTGGCCTATCTTCAGAAACACTTTGGAAAATTACCAAATCTGATCACTTATTTTGAAAATCAAAATTTCGAATTAAATGATGGATTAACCACATTAGATGTGGCTCTTAATAATTTGAAAAATATTCCAAGTGACTTCGGACGTGGTCTTCGGCAAAAGTTAGACGCAGTTTTTAATATAAATCCAGATTTAATGACATTGCGGCAATTGTGTATAGGGACAATGCCTCAAAATCTAACTGCTAAATACGCTGAAATAAAAGAATATTTCCAGTATGCACCTATAACCAGTTGCGATATAGAAAGGACGTTTTCTATCTACAAGGATGTATTTCATTCAAAGACAACAAATTTTACAGAAGAGAACCTTGAGAAAGTATTGCTAGTCAATATTAATAAAATAAAATAAAAATGTATTTCGTATTTTATAGATCACCAATTTGATAAATAAAATTAAAAACTCTTTTAAAGCTGACATTGTTATCAAGCTTGTGCATAACCAGATTAAAAGATCATACAAAATTCGTGGCGAGATATCATGGCTTGCTAGAGGAATTCAACGGAAAGGTAGTAGAGATATGATACATATGGATTTACTATTATAATTAATTAAATATTTATTTCCAAATATTCAATATACAATAAAAGTTCATAGTTTCACTCTAAATATATTGTCTATTAAACACAACAATATTCTCTCTAATTTAATTTCTTGTAATTTTTTATCATGTTACGAAAATCTGCAAATAAATTTATCATAACAAGATGTGCTGGGTTTACACAGACAAGAAAATCGTAAATACTAAGTTATATTTTTTTTTTATAAACCCATAATCCCGAAAACAAGTAGCACTAAAATTATAAGTTTAGTATATATTTAGTTGTTAATGAGTCAAAAATCTCGTTAGTCATTATTTTTTTATGATTATAAGAATAAATAAAGCTTAATGTCTGAGAAGACCGCATTGCAACCGTAATTAGTGTCTGTCGAAATCACGAAATAGTTTTAAAATACATAAACTTGGGAGGTGGATGTTGCCAATTAAAGACATATTTTGAAGTATTCGTATGAATATGTTCATATGCCAAAGAATGTTAATTTGGTTTAAGATAATATACAGGGTGGCGCAGGGGAACTGGAAATTTTGAAATAACGTCATGTCCACGAATAAATTCATAAAACTAGTAATTTATTAACGAAAGTGCATGTATGCAGCATGCCATTTATGTTTTTACAATCAAAATGTTCAAAAGTGTCTCCTTACTTTTTAAAGATGACATCGGAAAGATGTCCTCCCATTCGGCGTTCACACTCTAATAGCCTGTTATGAAAACTCTGGAATGCGCGGTGTAGCAAATCTTGGGGAATAGCAGTGATTTCTAGTTGAATGTTCTCCTTCAGTTCATGGATTATTGCAGGACGTGTACGGTACACCTTGCCTTTAAGATACCCCCAAACGAAGAAGTCGCACACACTAAGATCAGGGGATCTCGCAGGCCATTCAATCTCACCGTTACATGAAAAAATGCGTCTTCCAAATAATTAACGAACTGCTGCCATCGAATGTCGAGCAGTGTGTGACATGGCTCCGTCCTGCTGGAACCACATGTTTTCGATGTTAAGATTAAGCTCGTACAGTCTCGGTGTAAAGAATGTTTGAAGCATTTCAACATATCGAGCGGATGTTACTGCCGCTGCACTACCATTCTCACTTGTAAAAAAATAAGGGCCGATAACACCATGACATGATACAGCACACGATATTGTTACCTTGTCGCTATGTAGTGGTCGCTGGTGTAACTCACAAGGATTGTCCTGGGGCCCAATAACGAAAATTCTGTTTTTTTACGATACCGTTTAGGTGGAAATGTGCTTCGTCTGATATCCATATGTTACCAATGAAATTCGCGTCCTCGTTAATTTTAGTCAATTTCTGCCTACTAAACTCCATACGTGACGCTGGGTCTCGTTCATGTAATTGTTACACAATCTGCAACTTATAGGGATGGAAATGTAATTCGTGCAGTATTCTTTGTAAGCTTCGTCGCTAAATCCCTAGCGAAGATGCATGCTGTCGAACGGAGCGGCGAGGACTTCTCTCGATTGCAGCTCTAACAGCTTCAATGGTCTCTGGGGTACGTACCGTTCGAATGCCATCTGGAGCTTTCTTTTTCCAGGCAGATCCTGTTTCTTCAAAATTATGCACCCACGTTGTAATCGCATGCGCAGATGGGACACGTCCATGACGTCCAAGCTGGTAATGCTGTCGAAATATTCTCTGCGCGGCAGTCGCACTATCACCATTTTTATAAAACGCTCTCACAGCTACTGCACGTTCCGCACCAGTGGCATGATTACTAAATGCATTTCTAGTATTTGGCAAAAGTGTAGATACTAACAGAAATCTGTTGATAGCTAATGGTAGCAGAATCCTATCTTAAATATTTAACTAAACATTTTTTGGTCCACATTACTATTTATTCGAAAAGCAAGCAATCTAAATACTTGCAAAAGAGTAAAACAATACTTTTAACGAAAATGAAGTTTTGTAAAACATTACTTCAAATTACTTCAAAAGAGCATTTTTATAATAACGGCATTTTTGTAAAATTCGGTCTGATTTTTATTCCAGTATATATCATGTTAATGTTTTAGTGTCTTTAGGGATTTTTAAAATACAGAAAGACACTTATAACATTTGAGTGAACTTCCTTAATAGAGTTATAATTGTTATAATAAATATATTTTTTAATTTTTATTAAATAATAAACAAATTAGCCATCACCGGACGCCTGGCAGATGTGAAACATTGAAATCGATTGTTATTGAAAGAAGGGAATATAAATTAAAGTAAAGAAATATCTTGAGTTTATAACAAAAATGTATTTTTGCAGTTGTCATATAATATACAGGAAAAGATGCAACCCATGTTTACATGATAAATATCTATATACAAACTGTGACAAAGTAAATCATGTACAAACCTTTTGCTTGAATCACTTGATTGTATCGTGTACGGTACATGTTCATACGTAGAAGGCATATTTTTTATTTTATTTATTTATTTATTTATTTTTACCCAACAGAATTATAATTCCACCCACAGAATAAAATAAAAATAAACTCCGCATCATAAGTACTACTAGCAACAAAAAAAAAATCATTTCCTCTAAATATAAAAAAAATATATACAGGCTGTCACACTAAAAACGCCCCAAGCTGTAACTCTGTTATTTATATTTCGATTTTAATGAGATAGGTACCAAATGAACTGGTTTTATGTACTATGTTTGAGGCTACATTTACTTTTTTCGAGTGCCATCTTCAATTCCTAGCGATAGTCAATTTCTTTTTTCAAACTACACGGTATATATTTTTTTGCATAATTGAATAGAATTTTGTTTCCTGAATCCATTGATGTGCAGTACATCAATTTTAATTAAATTTAGAAGAAAAAAAATATTAAAACACTGTCCGTAAATGCTCATAGTCACTTGTGTTATACTGTAGTGTGCGATGGAAAAATAACGCATTACGCATATGTAACTGCCATCATTGACTTTTCTGTACTAAGCAAGTATTTTGACAGTTTTGAAATAAATCATGAATTTCAATGAACTTACAGACATGCTACAAGTTTATTTTGAGTATAATACTTTAAGAGAATGTTTGGAAAGGGAAACTGTAATGTGAACAAAAGTAATAAAAACAAATAACAAGAACATCCAGCCATGAATTAAAGCAAGATAAATACTAGAACGAATATATATCGCATGTGTTATAAAGAAGCTGTTTGAAGGTCAACAAACTATAGAAATGCTTATCCACATCAGAAGAAACCTGATTAAAGTTGCTGTCCATAACGTAGACAGGAGACCTGACCAACACGTTGGTACGAGGAAAAGTACGATAGAAAGTACGGGAAGGACGTGTGAAGAATATTGGGACAGAAAATTAAAGTAAGATAATAGTGTTGAGCAGTCAACTTCGTTGTAAAGATGCCTATGAAGGAAGTTGAGGCTGGCTACAAAACGTCTAAAGTAGAGAGAAGGTACGTTGAAGCGAGAAAGGAGTTGAATGTGATCAAAGTCACATGTATTTAAAAAATCGTCGCTGAACTTGCTCAGGTAGACGTTTTTGTGCTTGATAAAATGGATACCATATCAAGCTGGCGTATTCTAAAGGTGATATTACTAATGACTCTAATGAGTTAAATAAGGAAGTCAATACGTTCACGTTAGAAAATTCATCACAGTTACGGATAATAAATCCAAGGGTTTGTGTGGTCTGCTTAGACACATTGCTGATATGCTCATTGAAGGTCAGTTTCATATCGAAGGTACCGCCCAAGTCTTCATTCAACACGTGATATACTCATGTCCTCAAGTCGCTAATTAAAGTGTATAACATTAAGTCTTTTAGTGAAAGATAGAATCTTGCACTTAACGGGGTTCAAAGGTAAATTATTATTTTTGCACCAAGTCTGTTTGTTAACCAGATCGGCCTGTAGTCGAAGACAGTTCTTCGAGTCGGAGACTCGAGAAAACAACTTCAAGTTATCGGCAAAGAAAAGGTTATTAGACTTGATCTGGTCTGAGATCGTTAATGAAAATAATAAAAAGCAGTGGACCTTAGTTAGAGCCTTGCGGAACTCCAGAAGTGGCAATGTAAGATGTTGATGATTATCCGTTGAGATCTATTATGTAAGTACGAAGCTAAAAAGTCACTAAATTCAAAACTTGCCAATTTAGCTGGCAACGTATTGAGAAAATACCGCAAAGTTAGAGACAGTAGATCGCTTTTTCATGAAGCCATGTTGATTCGGCGATATTGCAGTCTTAATAAGAAGGTATACTTTTTGGTATAGTGTAATTTCAAAAATTTTCGCTAGGTTTGATATCACGGTAGTAGGACAATAGCTGGTAATGTCCGAAATATCACCAGTTTTTAAGACGGGAACAATTTTAGTACTCTTCCAAATAGCGGGAAAAGTAGATGTAGGGAGAGCCAAATTAAATATCTTCGCTAATGTTGTAGCAAACACGTTCCCACAGTTCCAAGCAAGAATTTTATATTACTGGGACCTGCAATTTTTTCATCGTGAACTTTAATTTTCTTAGCAGGTCTCAATATATTTTTTAGATTGTCACTATCACTATTACTTTCACTATCACTAATATATAAAATCAATAAGAAGTTGCAAAGTATCCGTTTGGAAATACTTTGTTATGCTCGAAAGGACGCTCCGATTGAAATAAAAACTTGAGACGATGCCGTGTACACAAGTAAAGCGACTATAGCGCCCACCGACAGACACACGCACGTAAAAGCGGTGAACGCGGTGAAAGTGTATAGATTGTAGGGATACCGGAGAGACGGGGCGCCAGCATACACACAGGTTATAGCGTTCACCGATATACACACAGACACAGTATAAGCACTGCAGTTGGAGAGAAGCGTCAGCCGTATGGCGAAGAGAGGTGAGAGCTGACTGAGCGGCATTCCCGTGACGGCATTCAAGAGCCAAGTTACTCCCGTGGCGCGCCATTAGATATATATTTCACATCAAACAAAAACTGCAGGCAGGATATCGATTTATTTTTCTTCTATATTTCAAATATCAAGTTGATGCATATGTTCGTAGTGTTTTTATTGTATACAAAATTTATTAACGTGTTAACCAACAAAATACATGAAATAATAAAGAATATATTCTCCTCCAGTGCTTACAGAGATTTGGAAATTTATCGAAAGAAATTCGGTGGTTTGACAGTGAAGAAGTCGGTACGCCAATTTTGAAGTGCGATGTCGATTCGTCGAAGATTGTTTGATAGAGTGATTAGATTAGGAGAACAAAGCGGATGTGAAATGACCTCTTGAATAGCCGCTTTTGTAATGTAAGCAGTATGAGACCGAGCGTTGTTATGTTGCAAATGATTTGATGATGTTCTTTCCTGGTCTCTTTTCTTGAATTGCGGCCTCTAGTCGACGGGATTGTTGACAGCAAATCTTAGCAGTAATAGTTACATTCTTCGGAAGCAAGTCATAGTAGACGTCACTCTCTTTATCACACCAGATGCACAATACCAGCTTACATGGATAAGCATCAGCTTTCTCTTGGAGGGAGTTGCTTTTCTGTTAAGACTGAGTCATTCTTTTCTATTCTTAATGTTAACATGAAAGCACCAGTAACAATGTGGAACAAAAACGGTCGATATTGTTGACGAGCTAGCAAAGAGGGACAAACGTTGACCCGCTTATTCGAGTAAACACACAGTTGTTAAAGATTTTCAATGGAATGCAAATATCATATTATGGTCGATTGGTTACAATCTTTTATAATGGCCAGTTTTCGAGTTGGTCTTCATCAAAATCCAATGGTCTTCTTGAACGTTGAGAATCGTTATGTAAAAGTGGCCCTTTAAAATTTAGAAAAATATTTCCGTGCTGTAACTCTCCTCAATTACGTTTTCTTTCTAAACAACACAAATGGTTCTGCCATCTTCTTGCATGAAAATACAAATATGAAATATTTTTCATGCTAACCTAATCTTGCGATGTACATCTTCTGGTTATTTTTGAATCTCGAAAAGAATTTAACCGATCATCGTTTTCAGACTAAATCAGGGATGTCGATTTCTTCTGAAAAGATAGTTTTTGACTACAAGTAAAGAACAAGTGACGTAAGACTTACTGTGTAAAATTTGTCTTCAAAAACATATCTATTACAATTGGAAATCGAATATTAAGTAAGTGCTCTTACGAGGAAATAAGTATATACAGTGACAAAAAAAAAATATTTCAAGGTCGCTATTAGTGGTGAAAATTATAAAGAATAATATAATATTAATGCAAAATTTTGTCTATATTCCTGGATATCTTTTGAGGCATTATTCTTGTTAAAGCAGTTCCTTTGAAAAAACACAACACATTTAAATTTCCCATTTATTTATTTATATGTGCCTCCCAAAGTCCAATCTAAATCTTCTTACCCACCTGCTTTTCATATGAAATATTTTCTATTCTCAAAAATAAGAACTACTATCACAAAAAAATGGATCAAAACTAGAAATATTGAATCATACAACGAATTTAAACGGCTTCGGGCTATAGCAAAGATGAAAATACATTATAATTGCATATCTTACCTTTCTACAATGGAGCATTCAATCAAAACAACCTCTTATAATCTCTGGGGTTTTCTTCGTAATACACAGCGGTACGGTAGGATACCTAATTTACGTCATGATAGTCATGGTAATGCTTTTCTTGATCCCATTACTATTGTTGGTGCTTTTGCAGATACGTTCTCTACCGTGTCTACCTCATTCTCTGGCTTCACATGTGATGGATCGGACTATTGTTCCCTACCCTTTTCCTTCTCGTTATCTTCTGAGTACGAGTTAACTAATTTAATGGCCACTTTTCCTAATAAAAATACTGCTGGCGACGATTCCTTACCCAGCTTCTTGATACGCGTCTGTAGATTCGTCCTGGTATATCCACTGAAACTACTTGTTAACCTATCCATAACAACGAATATCTTTCCTGATCGGTGGAAGAACACAAGAATTATTACCGTGCATAAGGATGGAGATCGTGCGTTGATTAGTAATTATAGGCCGATCTCTATTATATCAAACTTCGCCGAACTATGAGAAGGTATTATACCCTTTTTAGTGACGTGCGCTCTCGTATCTCACCTAACCAGCACGGTTTTATCACGGATAGATGATCTACTCTCACCAATCTGGCGTCGATTGCCTAGTACTTCGCTGAAGTTTTGGACAATCTAGGACAGGTCGATGTAATTTATACTAACCTGTCCAAGGCATTCGATTTAATTGTTCACGAGATTTTGCTTCAGAATCTCTTAATCTCGTTCCAGCTTCTATCAGTCTTCTTCGGCCTTATTTATTTCAAAGAAAATGCTGAATTCTGCTCCAATGATTTCGTTCACCTTCTGGTGTTCCTCAGAGGTATCAAATTTGTTTATGAATGATGTTCTTCTCCAAGTTCTCCAAGTTAAGTGTCCTATTCCCGCTTACCCAGATGATATACAAATCTATTCTGAAATTTCAATAATTGACGATATCGTTAAACTTCAGCAGAATTTGAAAATGTTAGTTGCATGGGTGTGTGCCGCTTTAAACTTAAATTAAATATTGATAAATATTGTGTTATTACTTATACTCGATCTGCACTCATATTGTATTAAAAGCAAGTAAGACTTAAATAAAGGATCTTGGAGTTTTATTTCACTCAAATCTTACTTTTGGATCGCATGTAATTCATATTTGTTCTGTTGCCTACAAAACTCTGAGATTTATTAAGCGTGTGTAAAAATATGTACTTTAAAGATATCACTTTGCTTAAATCATTGTACCATGTTTACGTATGGGTTTCACATATGTTTGATTCCTTAAACATGAAACAAATAATAATGGAACATACTTGAGTAACTTTCACAACTGCTACCTTGCTTGATTTAAGTATTATTTCCGATGAGTCGGATTTGGTCGAGAGTGGTGTAATTTCATGCGATTTATCAGACCACGATATTCCCTATTGTAGGTTTACTAAACCTGAGGTTGTTAACACACCGAAATGTCAAACTTTCAGAGATTACTCAAGCTTTAATTACGATCCCATCATGAAAGATTTAACCATTATTCCCTTCAATCACATGTTTTTTATGACTCTAAATGACAAGCTAGATTCCTTTAATTGTGTAATTCATAATCTATTTAACGCTCATGTACCCCTTAAAATGGCAAAAATTACGAAACCTCATAAACCTTGGATAACTGAAAATATTAAGCTTCTGCAGAAATTACGCAACGATGTTAAGAGTAAATTTATGAGAACCAAACTGGAGTCTCACTGGATTTATTATAAACAACTCCAAAATTATACTACTTCAGCGATTAGAAATGAAAAGATAGCTTATTTTCAACATTTGTCTTATAATAGAAACAGTAAATCTACCTGACGCGAATTTAATCATTTAAATATTGAAAAAAAAGGAGAAATGAGATTTCATGTGAATTCTCAAATCCGCATTTCATTAACTGGGTTTATTAACAACAAACATCTGGTTTCTGGAAATTTTCTGGAATATATTAATAATTACATTAGTAATACTCCTCGTGTTTCGATTCATCTAAGTATTAAGGGTACTGCTGTCGGTGGTGACGGCATTGGCATTCACATGCTGAAATTGCTCATACCGTATGGGCTTCCATACATAACCCATTTGATAAATTGTTGTATAACAGAAAGCGTTTTTCCTGTAACGTGGAAAAAATCACTTGTAATTCCTATACCTAAAAATGTGAACGCTGCTAACATCGGTGACCTTCGACCTATTAGTTTATTGCCTGTTCTATGCAAAGTCTTGGAAAAATACAAAATACTCAAATTTATGAACATATGTAAGCTTTTGATTTGCTCCCTCACTGTCAATCCGGTTTCCGAAGTAAGCACAGTTATAGTACTGCACTTTTGAAGGTCACAGATGACATTTTCAGATCTAGAGATGATTACTCTATGTTTCTATTAGTTATGTTAGATTATAGTAAGGCGTTCGATTCTGTTAACAATGACATTTTATTGGCTATTCTATATCATCTCGGGTTTAGCAGTGATGATTTGAGTCTGGTACATTCGTATCTCTCCGAAAGATATCAGTGCGTAACGTTGCGTGACGACGTATCATCACCATTGCCTGTGACGAATGGTGCTCCACATGGATCAATCCTTGGCCCTTTATTTTTTAAATTTATACCAGTCACTTACATAAATGTGTCAAGCACTGCCAGGTGCAAATGCATGCTGTTGATATGCAGCTCTATGTTGATTTCACAAAAACAACATGTTCAAGTTGCTATTGATAAGATTAATCAGGACTTAGAGCGCATACAATCATTTTCGCAGAATCATGCACTTATACTCATACATTTGTCATACATATAAGTATGACATTAATATACTGTCATTTATATTTTATATTCCTTGAAAAAGGCTTCATATTGGGTTGATTTTAGAAGAAAAATGAAGAAACTTAAAAATTAACAGTCAGAAAATGATTTTGAAAAAATGATTTTTGATGAAATGAATATACATTTTAATAATTTTGAAAATGAAATATTAAATATGACAAAATTAGGATTAATAAAGGTGCAAAAGAATCCTGAAATATTATTTCAATAACGAATAAATATTTCTAAAATTTATAACTTTGAGTAGTCACAAATTTCTTAAAGATACAAAGATAGTTTGTACCATAAATTTTTTGTATAAAAAATGAAGTTTGCAGAATTACGAAAATACTCCATTCAAAACAAAATACCATATCAAGGTTTACTAAATACATGAATTAGAGAACAATATAAAAGATTATTTGTTCAAAAAACAGTTTATTAATGAATTTAATTTTGATGAAAGTATAATCCAGAAACCAAGACAAAGGAAACAAGGAATACAAAATAAAAGGAAAGATTTAGATGAATTACCAAAAATAAAGGAAGCGATGAAGATGATGTTAGAGTTGTTAGAGCACGTGGTTCATGGGGTGAAATGATTGTTGATTATACATTTTACTGTGATAGTGCACAACATGATTTACATAATTACCCATATAAGATATCTGATTTTATTATTGAAAAAATTAATAATGGATTAAACAGAAATGAATCTTTACGAATTCAACTAGTTTGAAGTGTTCAGTATGAAGAATATGATTTATCTGGTAATATTATTGATTTATATAAGAGACATTTTTCATCAAATATACATAATATTACAGGATATAGCATATCAGGATATATGACTATTGAAAGATTAGTTGGACCAGTTTTAACACAAATGAAAAATAATTTAATTAGAAAATTTGAATCATTTAATGCAAAAAATACAAAACTTAGATTTGATCGTATTTTAAGTGTGAATTTACGATCAAGTAAGTATACTTCTCTTCGTGTTGGCACTTATAAACAATTACCAAGTTTTATAACTACTAAGAGGTTTTGTATTAATGTCAAAAATAAGAAAACTAATCAGTTCAAATGTAACAAAGAAGAAAATTTTCGATGTTTTGAATATGCACTTGAAAGTATTCTAAATCCTGCTAAAGACCATAGTGATAGACCATCAAAATATAATATATCAAAATATGAATGTCTTAATATGAAATATTCGTTAGAATTAATATCAGAAAATGTATCAAAATATGAAGATTTTTTAAATGCATCTATTAATATATACAAAGTACGAGATGATACTAGAGTTGATTTATTTATATTAAGTGATAAAATCGGAAAAACTGAAAAACAAAATTTTGGAATATGATGAACACTGCGTTGGAATTAAAAAATTAAGTGCCCCATTAAACCGCCAAATTCATAAAAGAGACAAACACATGAATATAGGTATGTTTAAAATCTGATAAATTTGAAAATAGGCTAAAGTTTGAAGAACATATTGATGTATATATAAAAAGGGAAACTAATATTGAAATGCCAGGAATTAATAATATTAGATCATATAAATCTTGTGGAGCTGAATTATATCATCCATATACAATTACGCTTGATTTTGAGTGTTTATTAAAAAAAATTAAAAAAGAAGTATTCCTAACAGTTTCTCTTATAATACAATTGATGAAACAAAATTAATAAGAAGAGATAAAGTAGAAGAATTAATAAAATTATTTAACAATTCACTAATTGAATTTGGTAAAAGATATAATGAGATTAGAAGAATTAATAAAGAAATAATATGGACACCAGAAATAATGAAAGGATTTACAGAATCTAATAAGTGCTATATTTGTAATAATAAATTCACAAATGATTTAGATAAAGTAAGAGATCATAATCATATTACTGGAGAATTTTGAATAGCGTAACCGGGCCCTTAAAATTGCGATTCCTATTGCGATGGCTCCTTTCGTATACGTTGAGATATAAATCTTCCCCGTAAAATTTATACTTTTAAGTCCGAGTTTTACCAGGTTTCATCAAACAAAAACCAACACGTATTACGTGGGCCAATGAGAACTTCACGCTTCTTACCAGATGAATATAATCACTGGAGATTTTTGTTCCACACGAGTGCCTTTTTAAATTAAAAAAACACGTAAAGCAAAATTTCTAGAGAAATGACCAATGCCATAAAAATGGACATCCAAAGAAAAAACTCACCTACAAGTGGGGTAATGGGCTTGCGTCTAGAGGGAAGAAAATGCGAGCACGTGTCGACAGAGGTTAAAGTCCGCTATTCAGCGTAAAATGACAATTTCCGGTATCTTCAAAAAACCAATTCTGCGGTTTATATTAAAAATTAAAATGACATACCCAGTATACTACCGTAGCCCTCAAAGTGTTTTAACAGTCAAAATAATCTTCCTCCTTCAATACGTTTTCAGTAACCCTTGTTACCGTGTTGGAAATTAGACCAAAAAGAAGCAAGAAGAAAAAATTTAGAAGAAATACCATTAGGATTAATCTTATTAGACAGTAAATTAAAATATTCAAACAAGAAATGGCTTCATATTTTTCTATTATTTTCTACAATATAAAATTTCGCCATCTTATAGAAATACACACACAAATGACCATTGTAAACAGATACTTTATAAATGAATTGGAAAGCCTGTACGATGTGCATACCCGATTGAGGTAATAAGTACACAATTATTAAACTATCGTTTAATTAAGGTAATCTTTCAGGCAATTGAAAAGTGATGAAAACTGACAAAATGAGTAGATATTCCTTACACAAACAGATGTTTAAACTGCTAAAATAAGTAATTCAAATCTAACAAAAAGATGTACAATCATAAACGGAATTCTTTCTAAGCCTAATATGTATCGAAATACACAACGTAACAGAAACAAGTACCCTCGTTGACTATGTTTCATATTATAGATAGAAGATTATAAATACCTATACAAACACCGATCCAAACAGATGCAAAAAATATAAATGACAGAATATAAATCTTTAAATTTATATTCTGTCATTTATATTTTTTGTATCCTTGATAAAGGCATCATTGCCGAAACATGTAGGGTTATTTTAAATATATATACTTTGAAGTAATAAACCAGACCTTTAATCGCCGACTGATTGAGTTTACTATATATATATATAATAGATTTAATTAGTTGGCGATTTAAGGTCTGGCTTTACTTAAAAATGCATATATTTAAAACAATATTACATGTTTCGGCAAATGATGCCTTTCTCAAAGAATTTAAAATATAAGTGATAGTATATTAATGTCATAAATATGACACTAATATACTGTCAGACCTTAAATCGCCAACAAATTGAATTTACCATAACATACAAAGGTCACGACATAATTATCTTTATATATATATACATATATATATATATTGTAATGTGTCAAGCGTGATCTAATATATCTGTAATGTGTTTATTATATGAGGTTATATTTATGAACGCCCCAAAACGTTGGGCTCTATATGTAATGTGTCAATGGACGTTATAATATTTAAGAATGTTTATTATCGTTATAAAGGCCCCAAAAGTTGGGCTGACAGATGTAACATGTCAAAAAATGTTTATATAAAAATGAATGTATATAAAAGAATGAATGTTATAAAAAGTGATATACAATTCAAATCGGGCTCGTTCAATACTTATCTGTTTTTTTTTTATTCTCGTCGTCGGCTAGCTTCTTTAATTTCTTCAGGGTTAAGGTAGGTTCACCTCTCTCCACTTTGACTTTATGTACGTAGTTTATTTAATTGGGATCGGAACAATATCTCAAGTATATTACAAAGAAAACCAAAGTAAAATATTGACAATTAACTTTATTAATAAAAAAATTATCTCGCAAAGTTTTAGAATTTATATTAACAATTTTCGTGACACACAAATAACAATACGGGAGACACACTCAACGGTTGGTATTCTTATAGTCTAACAATATGGTGTACGACAAGTGCAATTAGGTGTTGTTTTATTAAAAGAGTTTACAAAAGTAACATAGAATCAAGTTTTTAAAATTACAAACAGTGGATTCTAATATTTAAATAAGTGGAATAAAAATTACAGTGATATAATATCGGTGAAAGTAAAGTAAATAGTTAGTTATGGAATAAACAAAGAAAATTCTAGAAAAGTATATGAGCAAGTAAAAATGGCGCGTAAAATATTGTTAAAGTTAGCAAAAACCTGAATCTTCGGATATAGCTTCCGTTGCTTCCTGCTCCTGTGTTCTGCTGGTTTTCACAACGGGAAACTGGATAATATTTCTGCGATGGTCCCTCGGGATGACTTGAGTTTTTTTAGAAATCTCCAAGTCCGACGGCGGCTTGCTCGGATGACCGGTTTCGAGCGTACCAAGATGCTGGTCGTTGCACGGTGAAACTTATGGCGGGTAATTAACGTATTGAAACTTTAAAAATTCGTAGTTCGTGAACTAATTGGTCGGCAGATGGTAAACTTTGTCTACAGGTAGATCGTAGGTGTGAGTAACGTTGTGTAGACTCAAAAATCTCCAGAACTTAATAATTTCACCAATTTGTTTTAATTAATTCGGAGCACAAAAAACGTGACCTCTCACTGTGACGACTAATTACCGACGCTTACTTTTTCACTTGTTTTTAATTGCATAACTTTCCGCAAAATCGCCTCCTTCTTTACTTGTATTATCTTTTCGAATATTATTATTTTAGACATTTTTACAGAGTAAAACAGTAAAAAAAATTACAATTTGATTTATAAAATAACTTTGGTTGAATAACATATGTTTATGTGTTTACAAACACTCTGGCAATATCGGTTTATTTTCGGGTTATTGCACCGTTAGAATTGTGGGCGGGGCTTAATTGTTCAAATACATTTGAAAATAAATACGTTACATTTGTTTGAATAAACACGCGTTGAATATTAATTTGAATAAAAAAATTGAAAGTAAACATTTTAAAAAAATAGAAAAATAAGTTAATTATTTCAAAGCAAGTTTGTCGTCAAAATAACGTATTTATACTTTGAATCAATCTTTCCCCTTCTTGGTATTGAAGTACATATTAGATATAAATACTATGGTTACAAGTATTCTTTGTTTCTTTCAGAGAAAAGAAACCCTTCTTGCAATGCCTCAATTTCCCCCTTGATTAAAAGTTAGAAACTTGTTGAGAGCTTTTAATCAACCGTATCTAGGAGTAAAACAGAAATATATAAGTGCAGTATAGTGATCTGATGAAAATTTAATGAAATGTGTGTGTTCACGTTAAAAATATTTCAAATTCTATAAGTGGTTATTTGTATTATTCTAGCTAATAATTCCCTATTTAATAATTGTCATTCAATGGTTAAAGTTAATTGTTTTATTTTGTTGTTCGGGTTCTTTTGTTTGAAAACCCCTTTTAATATTAAGTGATTATTTTCTTCTTCCTTTTTTTTTTTCTTTCTCTTATTTAATAATAATATGATTAATTTAATTAGCCTAGTCTAAATGTAAACTTATGATTAGTATAGATAATAAAATATAGTAATATAGTATTTATTATTGGCTGACGGACTATAACATGCTTGGCTGGTTTGTTCTGAAAGTTGTTTCGGCTTGTTATGTACATATATAAAAAAATACTTTATTTTTAAGTGTGGTAGTCTTGCAACATAGTTATGTGATATCTACCTTTAATGTAATTTGTTTCGGGTTCAAAAAGTTCGTAGGTATTATTACCAATGATTCTCTTAATCGTATAGGGACCTTGGTAGGCTTTCAGTAGCTTTCCCATTATTTTGTGTTTTAAATCTGTTACTCTTAATCTCTCTAATTCTAAACTAACTTTCTGTTGGTAGTAGTACGGAATCGGGTAATTCTTACTTATTAATGGGCAGTCATTGTCAATATTAATTGGATGTTCATATCCTTTTGCAAAAACAATATCGTTATTTATTAAAGTGATGTTTTCGTTTAAAATGTTAATTAATTGCGGTACGACGTTTGTATAAGGTATTTCTTGTTCATCAATTATATTCGTTATATCATTCTTATCATTTATAATGTCAGTTGTCTGTAAATCCTCCTTAGTCTTGACCTCTTCTTCGCCCTCGTAACTATCTAACGTTCCTAACAAATCTGGCCTATTATTCACTCCTATATATTCATTATTTATAATATTATCATTTCCAACTCTATCAATAAACCTTTCTTCTGCTCTCCTATAGTACGGTACATTATATTCTAATAAATTATTTATTACAACTGCTAAAACTTCTTTCTTATAAGTATTATATTCGTGCACTTCCTCTACGGACAAATGTTTTTTAAATGTTAAATTGTTCTTTCCAATTGATAAAATACCTTTTTCAAAATTCAATATCATTTTCAACCTGTTGATATTGTCTATACCCAATATACAGTCATATTGTAACTTCTCTATTACGTAACAGTGAATTAAATAACCGATTTCGTTTATTCTTATTTCGGTATTGAGTTGCTTGGTGACAGTGCCCATCTTTCTTCCATTTGCGGTAACTATGTCGGTACCCTTAGTTTTAACAACGTGTTGTTCGTATCCCTTTATTTGTTTTGCCAGATCTTCTCTAACTAATGTAATCTCGGCTCCGGTGTCGATTAAACAATTTAATTTTATGTTGCTGAATTGTAAAATAATAATGGGTAGAGAATATACTTCATTTACGGCGTCCCCTGCATCTTCTATGTTTATGAATTCCTCCGGTGATTGGTAAAATTTTATATTTTGTAACTTCCAGAACATGTTGTAGCCGTTATCATTATTTGTCTTGTTTATTATACATCCGTTATCTTTGTTTGGTAACGTGTTCTCTTTTCTTTATTAAATTGTGTTTAGCATATCTGTGTTTATGTTTAATAATTGTGCATTTAGTTTAGTTTATGTATAATTATCAGTCATTAATAAATTGTATCCCCATCTTAGCTTAGGTCGTCTTCGTATTTATAGAACACCGAGCTTCTATTATCCTATATTAAACTGTTAATTTTTCGTCGACGTACCTTTGGTATTACCATGCCATTACCGTGGTATAAAAATATCATGTGGCTTCGGCCTCGTGTTATATGAATGTTTTTTATGATGAGTATCATATTTAGGATATTGTAGGTATTAAAATATTTGTAAGTAATTATATGGGTTATATTGCCTTCTATATTCAGTACATTATTAATGTCTGTATATGTGAGATGCAAATTTTCTATTATAGATATGTTAAGCTTATTTCTTTCCGTCGTTAGTATTTTAAAAGTGTTATACTCCTGAGTATTGTTTGTTAGAAAATTGTGATAGGCTTTATCTTTTATTAGACAGTGATTGTGTAAATTCGTTTTATGTTGGTGTTTGAGCGGTTCGTTAAACTTTTGGTTGTGTATGATTTTAGTTGCATTTTTGTCATGTGTATTGTTAATTCTTATGTTAACTTGTGGGTCTAATTCTGGTTTATTGGCCTCGTATTTTTGATTTATATTGGTTATTAATTTTTCATTAAACGCATCTAATTTTTGTTTCATCCTCTCTTCCATGGCTTTTTCTGTTGCGGTGATTTCTGCAATTTGGACGTCGATATCCCCCTTGAATGTATTAAGTTTCATTTCTATGTTAGCGTAGTTTAATTCTATTTTTTCATTTATATTAATTAGGTTAACTTCTAATCTCGTCGTAAGTTCGTTATTTAAGTTATGTAAATCTTGTTTTAGTTCGCGATTATTAGTATCTAGTTTGTTATTCAGGTCTTTATTTGCAGTATTCATGTCTTGATTATTAATATCTAATTTGTTATTTAATTCTTTATTTGAATTGTTTATATCTTGTTTTAATTCTTTGTTGTTGGTGTCTATTTTGTTGTTAGTGTTATCTAATTTGGTATTTATTATATATTGGGCTCTATATGTAATGTGTCAATGGACGTTATAATATTTAAGAATGTTTATTATCGTTATAAAGGCCCCAAAAGTTGGGCTGACAGATGTAACATGTCAAAAAATGTTTATATAAAAATGAATGTATATAAAAGAATGAATGTTATAAAAAGTGATATACAATTCAAATCGGGCTCGTTCAATACTTATCTGTTTTTTTTTTATTCTCGTCGTCGGCTAGCTTCTTTAATTTCTTCAGGGTTAAGGTAGGTTCACCTCTCTCCACTTTGACTTTATGTACGTAGTTTATTTAATTGGGATCGGAACAATATCTCAAGTATATTACAAAGAAAACCAAAGTAAAATATTGACAATTAACTTTATTAATAAAAAAATTATCTCGCAAAGTTTTAGAATTTATATTAACAATTTTCGTGACACACAAATAACAATACGGGAGACACACTCAACGGTTGGTATTCTTATAGTCTAACAATATGGTGTACGACAAGTGCAATTAGGTGTTGTTTTATTAAAAGAGTTTACAAAAGTAACATAGAATCAAGTTTTTAAAATTACAAACAGTGGATTCTAATATTTAAATAAGTGGAATAAAAATTACAGTGATATAATATCGGTGAAAGTAAAGTAAATAGTTAGTTATGGAATAAACAAAGAAAATTCTAGAAAAGTATATGAGCAAGTAAAAATGGCGCGTAAAATATTGTTAAAGTTAGCAAAAACCTGAATCTTCGGATATAGCTTCCGTTGCTTCCTGCTCCTGTGTTCTGCTGGTTTTCACAACGGGAAACTGGATAATATTTCTGCGATGGTCCCTCGGGATGACTTGAGTTTTTTTAGAAATCTCCAAGTCCGACGGCGGCTTGCTCGGATGACCGGTTTCGAGCGTACCAAGATGCTGGTCGTTGCACGGTGAAACTTATGGCGGGTAATTAACGTATTGAAACTTTAAAAATTCGTAGTTCGTGAACTAATTGGTCGGCAGATGGTAAACTTTGTCTACAGGTAGATCGTAGGTGTGAGTAACGTTGTGTAGACTCAAAAATCTCCAGAACTTAATAATTTCACCAATTTGTTTTAATTAATTCGGAGCACAAAAAACGTGACCTCTCACTGTGACGACTAATTACCGACGCTTACTTTTTCACTTGTTTTTAATTGCATAACTTTCCGCAAAATCGCCCCCTTCTTTACTTGTATTATCTTTTCGAATATTATTATTTTAGACATTTTTACAGAGTAAAACAGTAAAAAAAATTACAATTTGATTTATAAAATAACTTTGGTTGAATAACATATGTTTATGTGTTTACAAACACTCTGGCAATATCGGTTTATTTTCGGGTTATTGCACCGTTAGAATTGTGGGCGGGGCTTAATTGTTCAAATACATTTGAAAATAAATACGTTACATTTGTTTGAATAAACACGCGTTGAATATTAATTTGAATAAAAAAATTGAAAGTAAACATTTTAAAAAAATAGAAAAATAAGTTAATTATTTCAAAGCAAGTTTGTCGTCAAAATAACGTATTTATACTTTGAATCAATCTTTCCCCTTCTTGGTATTGAAGTACATATTAGATATAAATACTATGGTTACAAGTATTCTTTGTTTCTTTCAGAGAAAAGAAACCCTTCTTGCAATGCCTCAATATATATATATATATATATATATATATATATATATATATACATATATATATATATATATATATCGATGTTGTAGGCAATTATTTTAAACGCTTTTGTATATACAGGTTGTCAAAGTTAATATTTTAAAAGTAGTCCGATCGTAACAAAAAATCATAACCGAGGAAAACGACCCCGTAGAATTCGAATAAGAATTTACCTACAGCCCTCGGGAGTGGCTCAAGAGTGGTGATGACTTCCTCGATAAGAAGGGAGCGTGCGAAAAATCGTACCTTCGAATCTGATAAATCTAGTAACTTGAAATCTTGCATATAGACTTAGAAGGGATGTAGCTACTAAGAAAAAAAATCAGTCACTAGATGTACCCCTATCCATATCAATAAAGTCACCACCGCTCCAAGGGCTGTAGGTAAATTCTGATGCCAGATTCGGATACTACGTTCTCGAATTCCACCGACTATGATTTCTTGTGATGATCAGACTACTCTGAAAAAGTTAACTTTGATATCCTATATGTTGGAAAAAAACGTTCAAATATAAATTAACATAAGGAAAGCCCTTTAAGCCCAAAGAATATATGATTAACGGATTGGCCTACTTTTTGTAACACCCTGTAGATTTGTAGTAATTTTGTAAATAATTTATATGTGCAATTTCGATATATTCTTTGTCCATTTCTTTTTGTTTTCATTATTTGAAATTCACATTTCTCTTGAAGTTTTACTGATCCTTTTTCTCTATGGATTCTTACAATTATAATACCTTCAAATAATGGGATGCCACTACTTAAATAATAATCTTGTGAACAAAAGCGACAAGATAATTTAAATTACGATGCACAAATTGATTAAATTGTGCTTTTTAATGTCAAGGAATTTTGGTTAATAAGTAATTTTCAAATTCAATTTGTCAAGTCTCTATAATTAAAATAATGAAACCCCTCTTGCTTTTTTATACTTCCAATCGATTCCAGCATATCACGGCGTACACTCAATTGTTATAGACGAACGACTAAATAATTACGAAGTATTTAATTGCAAACTTCATTATGTGCAGTGCAATAAAGCATGGATTATTTCTTTAGGTGACGCAGGTTCGAAATAATTCACCTCTCTTCTGTTTTGGTATTTTATTGAAATTTATCTCCTAAGTAATTTCTCAGAAACCGATAACGATAAATAGAAGTGCATGTGTACGCTTTCGCCATATAACAGGCGAGTGTCAGGGGGAACTTTACGACAAAACGTTTTATGGTCCTGTGAATCGTACTCGCTCAAAAGCCAACTGAATCAGGATAATTTATTATCTAACTCTCCTTTTGTTAGTAAAAGGACATCTAGCAAATCAGTGGAAATGCGAAAAACTAAGACAATTGTTTCACTATATTTACAGATAAAATAGATTCTTGTTTAAAACCGAAACCCCTAAGCATTATTTATGAAGTGAACGCTTATAAAATACGAGAGAAATACATTTATCTAATAAACTACGAGTATACCTTCGTAATACATGTTTCACTGGATTTATAATATAAAAAAAAAATTTAATTGTCAGTGGCTGTTTCCACGCTTTTTTTTCCGAAAACATTCAAATGAATCGATTTTTAATAAACAGTTTCACTTATTATTATTTTTTGTAATATTACTCATTTTTTTATTAGGTAGGAATACCTAGTAATAAGCATCGTCTTTTAACTGTTAAAGTAAAAATATTTCCTGACACATCAGTACAAAGATATGACTAATGTTGCAATGATTCGATTTTATTTACCAAATAATTTGTTCTCCGAAACGTTGTAAAACAAGACTTCAAAACATCTAACATCTAATACTCATTATTTCGTATCTTGAATTATGTGTCCAAATTAAAATCACAAAAACGATCTTAAATTCTTCTTATAACAAATTATCTCTGACCACCGATTTGGCGTAAGGTGACAATATTCATCTATCGGATGTCCAAAAGTTACCTTTCAATTTAAATTACCGTTTTTACACCAATCTTCATTGAAAGCTTTCATATACTGGCAAATATCAAGTAAAAGCTATGCAATTAGTTGTGACTTACTTGTGCCCATAGAAAACTGCAAGAAGATGCCATACGAATTTCAGAAGAAATTTGACCCCATCCGTTAAAGCTATTGAGAATTTTATGAAGAAATTTGAAAGGTCAGTAAAAGCTTACAAGGGGCATGTTTTCAATCGTGGTGCCAGAATAGATAAATCAGTTCATAAACGTTTACAAAGGTACAGTTGACTCAAGAATTAAAACTAAACAATCACGTTTCAACTCGTACGTTTGTTAATTGGTTCTTGGGAAGAAGGCAAGAAAATAACTATATTTTCAAAAAATAATAATAATTTATTAAATACCCAACATATATTATCCAGAACTGAGTAAAAAAGAAGTATAATAGTTAATACATATGAGCAGTACATATAAACATAGATACATATATAATTACACTAAATACGTATGCTTAAAACGTATGACAATCACGGCAAATCCATTCCCAGCATATTAAAATTCTGTACCGAATGTGCCATAGGCACCTTTAACAATGTGTTAGTCCTTGCTGTAGGAATATGAGGTAATTGCGTTTATCTTGATTCCAAACGTGGCAGAGGAAAATAAACTTTGGACAGCAAATCAGATGAGTCTACCTTACCAGTAACGATATTCCGCATAAATAGAGCGCTAGTGGTCATTTTCCTTTCTGAATGTAAAACGACGACATGCCGTTCAAGTAACTCGTTGTAATTAATTCCATGCACTGGATAGCATCCATCACGCTTAAAGGAAAGGTACTTCAAAAATTTACGCTGGATTCGCTCTAGTAGATTAATCTGAGCACCGTAGAAAGGATACCAGACTATGGATGCATATTCGAGCTTTGGAATTACGTGAGCAAAGAAAAGAGTCTTAATGGTATCGATGTTATTAAAATATTTGCATGTGCGAATAATAAAGCCAAGGGATTTAGAAGCAGCAACTGTGACATTAAAGACGTGATCCGAATAATTAAATTTTTCAGGATATGTAACATCCAAATCTTTAATCGAAGACTGAGAGAAATCCCAACATTATTAATAGTTGAATTTAATTGGAGTGAGAAATAGCAATTATTCAAATCTCCTCTCACATGCAATTGTCGCTAAATTTGTTGCGTTGATTCTACAATCTGACAAGATTACTCCTGCCGAAAATTAAATTCAATATAATTCGTATATATACACGAAAGTATACAAATAAAATCATGTCTATGTCCGAATATCGTGTACTGATGATCTGTAACGACAGTGAAATATCGATATCTGCACGTTTCTGGACGGATGTGGTTTTTTTCATACAAATATTATTAATAGTTATTACGCAAACACCAGCTATCGATTTTGTTAGCATTTGTTTGCAGCAAGTTAATATCCATCAAAGAGTCAATCCTGTGATAAATCTTAATATCATCAGCATAGGCCAATACTGAACAGTTGATAGATTTGATAAGGTCATCGATGAAGATATTAAATAAGAGTGGGCCAAGGTTTGACTCCTGCGGTATTCCCGAAGTGGAACAGAAGAGTTTGAATAACTTCTATGGTGTTATTAACTGTTCCAATCTGTCACAAAATTAAATCTCTCACAAACATGAAAGAAGAGGCTTGAATAATAAAAAATATATTTAAACATTCATCATTTTATTTAATAATATGCTTCTGAAATGCCTATACATGAGACGTCTATGAAAACACGTTAAATATGTTCTATAGAAACTAAATAGGCTTTCGTGTAGATGTATGAAGAACTAAGGTAAACGTATTCTATGATACGACCCTTAATAAAACATAATTAAAGGTGAGGTCCGCCCTTTAATAACACTACAAATAAATCATACAAAGCGATCAAGGTTTATGATACCCGCACATGTGTAGTATAATTAGTAATTTAATATCACTGGAAAATTACATTAAACTGTAATGAAGGCCAGCGGTCCCTGTCATCATTCTCCTACGTATGTACTAAGGATTACGACCTATAAACCAGAAGAGAGCAATCAAACTGTTTACATAAAACGTTTATTTTGCTAATAATTGCTTTGTATATCCGTTCATGAGGAAATATCTCTTCAGTAAAGTTAAATTTGACAATATTTATTGTTGTTTTATACAAGCAAATGCATAAAAAGATAATTGTACAAATTACATTCTATATTTTTATAATTACGTTCTTATTATTTGAAGGTCTACATTAAAGGATTTGCTTTATATACACAAATTTTTGCAAGATATTCTAATGCAACTTGCGTCTTCTTCAACCCGTCTTAAACAAAAAATAACTAGTCCATTTACGCACCCAAGATGCAGTGCTATCAATTTCATTATCATATGTTTCGATTATCTTGAGGTTCTCTTCGTTTTTCCTTTGTATTATTAACTATTACCAACAAAGCGTTATTGATTCATATTCTGCCTTATCTGCCACCTTATCAATATGGTTTCGCCATACTCTTTAAACTTGGCAACTCTGGTTGTGCGATATATTCTTTGAATTTCATAAATTCATTTTTTTAAAATGAGATTAACAACGGCTGTCGCTCATTTGAATTAATTGTAACATCTTGTGTGCCTCAGAGTTTCAATTTGGGACAATTTCTTTTCCTGTTGTTTATCAAAGCTCCACTACCAACTCTCATCTATTGAGTTTTAACATATTCGGATGACTTAGAGATATACACTGAAACAAATAACAACGCTATTTCCTTTCTGCAACATAATTTAAATGTAATCGAAAATTGATGCAATATTTTCAAATTAGAATTAAATAATAGATGTTCTGTAAGCTATATCCGCTCCAAATTTCCTATACCATCGCAGTATGTAATTAATAATAATAATAAATAAAATTCTGGAAAAAGAAGCTGTCATTGAGGAACTGGGTGTACAATTTTTGATTCAAAATTGCATTTAGATCACAATTACAGACTAGACTATCTTGCATCGCTCTAGACTTCATTATGCGTGTTTTGACCAATTTTAATAACACGGAATTGGTTAAGGTGTTGAATTTCGTTGTTAGATTTGTAGGAATGTTAGTGTACAAAGATTCTACATCGTGATATAATTTTGTGATCTGTAGGTACTTTTTGTTCCTTGATGAAATTACCGTGAGTCTTTGGTATGATATTCTGTTTTTCCTAACATCTCACCTAGGAATTTTGCTATATTATAAGTAGGGGCTTGTATGTTTGATACTATTGGCCTTAAGGGGATATTATTTTTGTGGATTTTTGATAATCCATATATTGATGGAGGTTGGGAATTAAAAAATCGAAGTTTGCTTTTAGTGTTGAAATCTATTAAGCTTTGTCTATGCCATTTATTTATTCAGTTATTATTTTCTTTTTGAATTTTCTCTGTTGGTCTATTTATTTCTTTTTTGTAGGTGAATTTATCGTCTAATAGTTTCTCTATTTTTTGTTCATACTCCTATTTAAGTATTATTACTGTTTTATTTGATTTACCTGCTGTTGTTATTATAATGTGAGGGTTATCTTGAACAAATCTTGTGGTTTCTTTAATGAACTTATTCATAATTTTTTTTATTATATATTTTCTTATGTTTATGGTTAGTGATTATATTACAGATTTTGTTACGTATTTCGTTTTGTTTGTCTTGTGGTAAGTTTTGTATTCCAGTTTCAATGCTAGCTATATAGTCATTAATGGGTATTTTATTTGGTGGCAGATTAAATTTGGGTCCTAGGCTAAGTATGTACCTATTTAAGATTATCCGGAATATTTATATTGGTTAAATTGATAATTGATAATCCAGTTATTGTTAATTTTATAGTTTATTTCTAAGTGTTGTTTTTTTATTAGTTTCTCTACTTTGTTTTTTAGTTAATTTTTGTTTGTCAGGAAATGATCATTGTAAATTCTAGATTCTATTTTTTCGAAGCTGTTTAAAATATGTGGAGACAATTTCTTTATGATATTATTTCTCAAGTTTGAAATGATTTTATTGAATGTATTGATGTCAAATGGTATGGGATATTGTGATATTTAAAATTTGTTGGTAACAGGAATTCATATTAGATTTCAACACTAAAAACAACTTCCCAACCTCCATCAATATATGGAGTACCAAAAATCCACAAAAATAATATACCCTTAAGACCAATAGTATCAAACATACAAACTCCTACATATAATATAGCAAAATTCCTAGGTTATATCATATCTAAGATGTTAGGAAAAACAGAATATCATACTAAAGACCAAGATACAAGATACCAATTTCAAAATTTCATCAAGGAATAAAAAGTACCTACAGACCACAAAATTATAACACTTAATGTAGAATCTTTGTATACTAACATTCCTACAAATCAAGCTATAAATATAATAGAATCCAAATGGGCAAATCTGGTAATGGAACATATGGAACAAAACATTATCAATTCATTGGACTTCAACCCCATTTTCTTTAAAAGATATGTAGACGACCTCATAACATGCATACCGACAAATATAATAGACCTTTTAAATAAATTCAACAACTTACAAAACAAATTAAAATTCACAATTGAAGAAGAAATCAATAACAATATTAATTTTCTTGATATTTCTTTAACCAATAATAGACAGGGTACTATTTATATAAATTGGTACAACAAACCCACAGCTTCTTTTCGATATATGAATTACCACTCAAATGCACCTACAGTATTCAATAAAATGATTATAAATAATCTGACTTATAGAGCAGTTATATTCTTTTCTTCAATTATTCTTGACCTTTGTATAATATAGTTGATTCAGATATTCGGCGATTTAAGGTCTGTTTTACTGTAATTTGTATATATTTAAAATACTCGCTTACATGTTTCGGCAAATATTACTTTTGTCAAAGATTATAAATGACAGTATATTAACACTTATGCCTTTTTCAAAGAATTTGAAATTATAACTTACCCTTTGTAATTAACGTCAAACTTCTGTTTTGTCATGAATTATTATTATTTGAATGGAATGTATTTATGAATTTGTATCTCTCATCATGACATCACTTATATAACTTTGACATTAATTACTGTCATTTATAATTCTTTGAAAAAAGTAATATTTACCGAAACATGTAAGAGATTATTTTAAATATATACATATTAAAGTAAAACATACCTTAAATCGCCGAATATCTAAATCAACTATATTATACAAAGGTATATTATAATTATCTATATATATATATATTGATATATAGCGCTGAGATAGGCCTCTACGTTGGGCTAGCCAATTGATATATGACGCACCCTGCCTGCGGTGAGAGAATGAAATGTTAATGAAATAAAAGTGTAAGATAAAAATTATGTATTTGAAAAGATTAGTTGGGCGCCTTAATTTATAAAATCTCACCTCAGACTGCGCTATCTTTATCTCAAATAGCCAACTAGTCGGAAAGCAAGAAACTATATAAGAAAACAACTTTACTAAATGGGTGATCTCAGGCTCGTCGTGAATTTTAGGTTGTTGCTTCCATAAATGAATAATATTAATGTTGACGCTTAATAAAATAACTCCTACAAACAAATATAAACAAATAAAAGATTAATGTAAATTAAAAATATGATATTTATTAAATTAAAGGAAACTGTAAAAATATAACGTATTACAAATGTGATATTATCGAAACTGTATATACGCATAAACAACAAGGTGTTACTGTTAATGTGAAAAGAGGTTATGTGTGTTAGACTAATAACTAATATGAATATAAATGTGAATAACCTTATTACAATAATGGTGAGTACCCTTTTATTGCTATATCTAAGTTTTAAATAGCTTGTTTAATTAAATATAAAAATCAGGACAGGACGTGATAGATCAGGTAAATAATTCGAGAATATAGTTAAATAAAAGTTTAAAGAATTTAATTTTTGGAAAAATAGATAAATATTATCTGAAAACCTGTTATAATAATGATCCTGATGTATGTTTGTAGATCGTATGTATGAATTGGGAAGATTCTCGGCGATCCGAAAATGTTCGGGTGCAGTACAAAACGATGGCGGCGTGGGTGTCTGTTTACGAAGACGCTATCGAAGATTTTCTTCGGACTTCGTCTCCGGTGCCTAATTACTCCCTGCGCTCGTTTCTGGCTGTAGGATTTCAGGTATCGTTGCAGATGTACGTTAGACTATTATGTTAATGTTCGGCGATGGATTCTTGAATATTTTTCTTTTGATTTTCTATCGTTTTCGGTGGAACTACGTCTGTGACGCTATGTTGTTTGAAAGTTCGTTATTACCGAAAATTCTTGTAGTAATTCTCTTGTCGATCGAGTTAATTAATATTCTGGATACTTTTAATAACTTTTAGATGAATTTATAATTTAAATTTATGTTTTTTAAAAGATTTCTAAGGCTTGGTCTAGAAAGATGCGTCTATTCATTTTTAAAATTCAAGGATCGAATATCCCGATAGCACTTGTCTGAATATTACCAAACACGCTATCTATTGATATCAAAAGTCTCGATGATTTACCCTTTTAACAATTTTATATAAAAAGAATGATTAATTTTGATTATCTAACTGATTTTAAAAATTATATAATAAATTACCAAGTTAGGTTAAGATAGATTTGAATGATACAAATCGCATACTGCGCATGATAAATGTAAACATAGCGAGATGTCAATTTGTAGGCGTGTCTTACTAGCGTCGATATAATACAAAGATGCATATGGATTTGAATATGTTTTTCGCGCTAATATCTGAAAATTTGAATATGATATAATAAAAGTAAATAATGAAGGGAAAATAAATATAGAAATTTTAAGAATGAAATGCTCGTTATAAAAATACATATGCACTTCGATACTACTAAGACTTAATAATATTAATTATATAACCATTATATTATAACCCTTTTTCACTTTGTATGTCTTATTCTTCCTATTTTAGATGCAGCTCTATATGAATAACTTGCATCACTACAATATATATATATAATTCCAAAAGAAGACGTTTCGAAATTAATTTTTTTGTCTTATGCGAAAGTGATTCTGAATACATACGAAACTATACTAAAGTATGTTCTTCATTATTGGACATACAAAACCTCAACACGTATTTTCCAATGAATGAATTGAGTCATGAACTTTTAGGCCTTGGACATCGATTGCTTTTGAATAATTGGTACACGAATGTTGAACTTAAAGCTAAAATACTCTATACTTCTCAAAAAGATTTAATCGGTACAATTGGGTTGGAATTTCATCAAAGATACCCCTATCCAAAGAAAGGAGAATACGTTCAGATGTATAAAAATAAGCTAATGCAATAAAGAAATATAATAAAATAATGATAAAACCTTCTGTAGTTTTTGATTATAAGGAATCTATAATAGCGATAAAATAATGGTTACATCTTCTACAGCACGAAACACGACTAAAAAGTTATTACAAAAAATTTGTATTCTTTTTGTATATATAGGGTAAGAACGTGTACGTTTGGACATTTATTAAAACACTGATTTTGTGATTTTTTTAAAGAAAACTGATAGAAGCTAGGAAATTAATTTTTGCGCTGTGTAGCAATACGACCTGTTCTGTATTTAAATACTTAATGAAGTAATGATAAAGTATAATAATTTCCTGTTAATAATTATTTTATAGAAAGTCTGCATTTCGTCCAAAGGTACATAGACTAACGGGTACCTTTGGACTGATTGGTTTGTACCTTTGGACGTAGTACACATAAAATATTTAAAAAAATTAACACTCAGATTTTGCAAAAATATATATTATAAATCTATTTATTAACATAACACAAAAATTCTGACAAAGTTACATAAAGAATACTCTACAAAATCTTTAGAATATGAACAATTTCTAACACAAAAATTAAGACATATTGTAATTGTCGAAAGAAAAATCAAATATAATATGAGAATGTAGTCTTGCAGAGTCACCAGCCGCTCGAGGTGATGGCAACTTCAGAATAATATCATCAGCGTCTATTTCATAGGGCTTTTCTTTCCCTTCTAAAAAGTAGTTACTATCCTTTTTCGTCTCGTAAAATTTTACAATGTAAGCACAATTACTAATATCTTGCAGCACATTAGCAACATAATGTTTTATGAGTTTTTTGGAAGCTAGTTTTACTAATACGAAGTCTCCCTTCTGTATTTTGCTAGCCTTTCCTTTCGACACCACAACTTGGTCATATTGCTCAAGCTCAAAATAAAGCTGATCATCAGAAATGTCAATATTAAAATCATCGTCAGAAGTATCTTTAAAAGATACATCATCGTTACTTCCATCTTCGGAAGAGGAACTACATAACTTTTTTTTATTTTTGTTTTCACTTTCGCTTCATTCGCTTTCTTCTTTTTTACTTTATTCTCGCGCTCTGTAGTAACAGCTCATTCTTCTCGGGTGTGTCTGTTAGAATACGTGTCTTTCCTTTCTTTCTACGCCCTCTGCCACTATTATTTCTGGCAGATGCTTTTGGAAATTGTATTATAGATTCAACAGACAGAGATGGTGAAGACGTAAACGGGATCTGCTTAATCAGAGATGCAGAGTTTGCATTTGTACTTGAAATTGCTGCAGTCACAGTCAAAGAGCTAGTACTTGGAGTTGATTCAAACTGTGGTACAAAGTTGGCACTTACGCGTGGACTGGGATCAGTTACAAAAACAGGATTTGTCTGCGAACTTTGAACTTTTTCTGCTGGAGGTTCCGGTCTATCTGTCACATAAGATTGAAGAAAATCTTGTTCCGTAAATATATTAGACTTTAATGGCCACAGACCCGTCACTTCAAAGTCCTTAATAATATTATTGGGCGTAAATAGGCCTTACCTGCAATCTCTGCAATGTCATAAATTGTAATGGGTTTGCCGGGGTTGCAAAGCATCCAGTCTTCAGCAGCTTTGTTATAAAAAGCCTTGTACGGCCCAAAAACCGTGCGGTCTAAGGGCTGCATTTTATGCGAGGTATGTGGATGCAATATCAACAGTACTACTATACCATTATCTTTGGCTTTCTCAATTATAGCAATAGATATGTGGGTTTCATGGTTATCCATTAGCAGCAGTATAGGTTTCTTTTTTATAGGTTTAGCTACCGCAATTATATGTTCTAAAAATTGGAGAAAAATGGTTTCTGTAGACCACCCAGATAGATTTGCTGCTCCTACGCTACCATTTGGTCCCCCTTTCAACATATGGGCCTTGAAATGCACTCGAGGAAATACAAACGATGGGGGTATCGCCTGACCAACTGCATTTACGCATGCTAGCATTGTTACATTCACACCTCTTTCGGCAGATGTCAAACTTCCCAGTTGTTTAATCGTCTTAGGTGCCAATATCTTAGATGGCTTATGTACAGTAAAGTTTGCAGTTTCGTCCATGTTGTAAATGCGGTCAGGAGTAAAATTATACCTATCCAGTACATCTTTGTAATTATTAAAAAATTGTTGCACATTGTTTTTATTAAAGCTTGTTGCCCGAGACAAGCTGGTGGCTTCAGGTTTTCGTAATGATAGAGCTGGCAAACGTTTTCTGAATTGTACTAGCCATTCTCGGCGAGCTGTCCTTTTAGTTTCCCATGAAGATGGCATTTTTTTATTTAGAGCTTTAGCATACTCAAAAGCTACTACAAGTCTTGTTCGCTGCTTTGTTAAACCAAAATGAAGGAATGCGGGTTTTTCCACATTCGGCATAATTAGGAACCGCAACTACAATATTTTCCACAGATGTGATGTTCGGATTTTGTTTTTTTATATAATTATGTAATGTAGATTTACTAATATTCCATTTTTTTGCCACATTACGTATAGATGCTTGTTTTTCGAAAACCCCTCGCACAGTTTCTTTAATTAAGTCAGGTGGTACAGTGTCACGTTGTTTGCCAAATTTGCTTCGTGGCACTGTAAAAAACGTTTCATAGATTTTATGGTTACATATGAGAATAATACATGTACCTTTGGACATGTCCAGAGGTACATGAAACTCTCTGGCCAAAGGTGCACGACACAAACAATCCTAACGAAAAACTATATAAGAATTATTAGGTTAGGCTTTCAAACAAGCTATTATCAACAAATTAGACATTAACCATTACTGTATTCATTATTACATGAAGTTAGCGAAAATCGACTATGGCTACTGTGATGACATTAGATTAGATTTATGAAAAAACTTACTTTTAGCACTGAAAATATTCCAGCAGTATTTGGTAACATGCACTCAGACAAAATGGTGGATCTCTACAAACAGTGCTGCCGGTTGACAAAAAGTAAACACAAGGCGCGTTCCGAATATTTTTAGGTATATGCTACGTTCAGATATTTACTCTGTCCAAAGGTACAAGCGTCCAAAGGTACACGTTCTTACCCTATATTATATTAATATTATTTGCTAATAACTTCTATCGAATATATATAAAATGTAGTTGAAAATTAAGTCTTAATGGAATATATAAAAAAAAACTGTTAAATTATATTCCAATTTGAATTCGCCAAATACTTGGTAGTCCAGATTCAACTAGACCTTCACAATTGCTTGGAAAGCATTTTCGTGACTAATAAGTACAAAGTCGAAAAGCATTTTTGTTTGGGGATGTTCGTACCATTCAAAAAATTATACTAGAACAGGTTCCAGATGTTGCTGTCCAACATAGCATTGTGTGCTGAAACTTTTTTTCAGGAAATTAGGTTTAATTGAATCAGGCTTAAAATTCTGAAATCTAAATTTCATGAAATTGTTATTGCTGATTTAGAAATTGGTTTTTTTCATTATCATATTAAAACATATAGAAGTAATTTTTCAAAACTTCTATAAATCGTGAGTGCTTACATTTAGATTTTTAATCCTCATTCCCATATTTATGACAAATATACACATTCTACTCCATTAAATTAACTTACTTGCTAAAATCGTGTGAAATAAAAACGTGGAAGCAATATGTAAGGAGGCATTTAGAACTACGGGTACATAAATAATAGTAATTAGGAAAAATTGCAAGAAAGACTGGATGAGTGAAATAACGTGGGAAAAAATTGCGGATAACGTTAAATAAAGAAGCAAAAACTAAACAGACAAGACGAAGCAAAGAAACTAAAAATTCAAATAAAATAAAATCTAGCCAAAGAACTTGAAAAATGCATAAAAAAAGATAAAAGACGTTACATAAAAAATATAGCGGATGAGGCACAAAAAGCTTAAGAAGGTGATAGTAAAGAACTCTATAGGAAAATTAAGTGGATATAGGAAAAATAAATAATATAAAAAGCAAGGGTGGAAAAATGCTAACAACGATAGATCAGCTAGAAAGATGGGTTGAACACTTTAGGGAGGCAATGAACATAAATAGAGGTGGAATAAGGAAAATAGAGGAGAAAAATAAAGTAACAGAACTAGAAATTAATGTAGATCCCCCTACTATAACCGAAATAGAAAAAGTAATAACTAATTTAAAAAATGGAAAGGTCCCTGGTACAAACCTAATTAATGCAGAATTGCTAAAAGCTGATAATAATATTACGGCACAAATACTAGTCCCGTTATTTAGACAAATTTGGGAAAAAGAAGAAAGGCTGATGATTGGAAAACAGGTCTAATAGTTAAAATTCCAAAAAAGGTAATAAAAGAAAATGTGAAAACTGGAGAGGCATAACGCTGTCGTGTACTTTCTGCTTGTTTAATAAAACAATTTCAAATAGAATAACCTGTAGGGAACAACAAGGTTTTAGGTAAAGAAGATCATGTATAAATATGATAAATACGCTGAGAATTATTATAGAAGTATCTCTGGAATATCAATCACCATTGAATTCAATATTTGTAGATTATAAAAAAGCATTTGACTGATTGGACAGAGACTGTATGTGGGTAGCACTTAAAAACATTGGAATGCCTAATAAACGAAAGGTATAATGGATACCAGTGCAAAATATTACACGAGGGGAAAGTATCGGATGAGTTTCAGTTGGGGACAGAGATGTATTCGCTCACCATTGTTATTTTTAATAGTGTTGGATGAAGTTTTGAACAGAGTGATTGAAAAAGGAAGTAGAGGTATAAAATGGAATCTGACGACCTGGATTTCGCTGACGACATTTGTCTACTCTCTCACAGTGCAACGCATATGCAGGAAAAAATTCATACTTTAGTAAAAGAATCTAGTAAAGTAGGCTTAAAGATTAACAAAAAGAAAACGAAAATGATGAACATCAATGCCCAATGAAACAGACATGCAATATACATATCTGTAACTGTACACATGGACAATACACCTCGTATTTTCAACATTTACTTCTGCTTAAGACACGTGTTTCTGCCATCTATAGGCGTCGTCAGTCAAGCTAGTGAAGCAATGTAATACAAATGATACAAATCTTTTTGAATAGATCTGTATCTGTATATAACATTACGTTGAAATCGCCTAAAAGGTAAAGCAAATTTCATCCTATAAGGTGGCACTTATTTAATAAGTGACATCTGACGGACAAAAGAGACTTTGCCGAAAAAAGTTACCTTTCGCTTGACTAGTTATGCTAGTACAAAAGCGAAAAAATACGTGTAGTCCATTAACACGAGCCATATGGCGGTAAATATACAAAAAGGTTTTAAGTATATCAATACGTTATATGCACGTATTACGCATTTGTTACAAATGAAACAGACATGCAATATGCATATCTGTAACTGTACACATGGACAATACACCTCGTATTTTCAACATTTACTTCTGCTTAAGACACGTGTTTCTGCCATCTATAGGCGTCGTCAGTCAAGCTAGTGAAGCAATGTAATACAAATCTTTATGAATAGATCTGTATCTGTATATAACATTACGTTGAAATCGCCTAAAAGATAAAGCAAATTTCATCCTATAAGGTGGCACTTATTTAATAAGTGACATCTGACGGACGAAAGAGACTGTGCCGAAAAAGGCGACCTTCAGTCAGTGACAAGATTGGGATATATAGCCGGGAATAGACAAGAATGGAGACAACCGATTTCTTCCGTATGTTCTAAAAGGGACTAATAGGGAATAATAGTAGTACTACTACTACTATTATAAATATTCGTTATTTATGTTGATTTTATTCATTTTATTTGCAACTATGATAGTACGAAGGATGTGAGCCTAACTAGTAGGCAATGATATTTTGCGACAAATTTTGTTTGACAATTTTAATCTAGTTGTTTACAAGTTTAGTTATAGTGATAGCTGTCAAATATACCTGATTGCTTGTAAGTAACATAAGTTTAAAGAAATCTTTTCGCCATTGGAACTGAACAAGGAGAATTATTGAGCTGTGATTTTTTTACAATTTCAAGCGTGGCTTAAGCCGTAAAGAATGTTTTGAGGATATCAATCAAGTGTTTGGTAACAAGTTTTGTTCTTTCGCTACTGTAAAGCGGTGGTACAATGAATTTCAACGCGGTCGACTTTCCTTAACTTAATTTTAAGAAGAAGCGGTTGATGCCTTTAGAAATGAAATAAACAAACTACGACCAGAAGAATGGAGAAAATGTTTTTAAGAATGGCAAAAATGCATTGACTATGGAGGAGAATACTTTGAAAAATTATAAATAAATGTTTTTTGTAAATGAATTTTGTTTTACTTTACCAGGCTCAACGGAAAGAGAACAACCCTCGTATAATTTCATTTTCAAATTTTTAAGGTCTGCCTAATAATTTTGCGTAATTTTCAAATGAGACAGTTATTCGAGGTCTAAGAATATACAGGAAAAACTGAAACACCTGCACAGAAAGCTGATAAAAGGTCTTGCATTGCTTCAGTATTTCATTTAAATTCCAGAAATTCTTCATAATTACCAATATCAATAATTTTTTTTTGAAATAGTGCAGCAAACTATACCGTTACAAAATCGGTTAATGGTTAAATTGTTCGATAATGTGGGAACATTATCAGTTAAATGGGAACGGTTCGAGTTTCATAATTGACGTGGAATTTTGAATGCACACCGATTTATGTTCTATTAATTATATCCTTTGTGTACCTTTGAAATATCCACTAGCGAGAAAAGTTGTTATTAATTCGATAATGTATCCACTTAATTTGAATAATTACTATATATAATATTAACGACGGTGCATGGAAAATTGCAAATTTACTTTCCATCAAGATAACATATATTTTACTGATTTTATAATAGTGTACCCAAGTAAATATTTTGCGATACGTAGGTACTTAGCTTGCAATATAGTGACTGAATATCCCTTGTGAATTTAAATGAAACTGCACATTATAAATAGTAGATCGTGTTAGTGTCACCTAATGTATTATAATTTGCACATACCTTTAAGTCGATCCAACAGAAGTTTCAAGAACCAATAAATTAATATGTAACAAAGTAATTTGAAGCATACTTGAGTAGGTAAAACTTCACCAAATTTTATATACAATTTTTTTAATAACATTTTTAATAATATAAAAATATTAAAAATCGGGTGTGAAGAACACAATACAAGTTCATATTTGTGTGAAAGTATCTTTGCAGACATTCAGATGCGTGTTTGATCTTACTACAGAATTATCAGTACATACCACTGAAGAGTGAAACGGTGAAAGTATCTCTCCAATGGCATGTAATAATGATTCTGTAGTAAGATGAAACGCGTGTCTGCATGTCTGAAAAGATACTTTTACACAAATATGAATTTGTATTGTGTTCTCCACACCCGATAATATTTAATAATTTTATATATATATATATATATATATATATATATATATATATAATATTTTCGCCAACTTATTGAATTTACCAATATATATATATATATATATATATATATATATATATATATATATATATATATATATAATATATATAATAATATTTAATAATATTTTAATATTATTAAAAATTTTTTTGCTTTATACAAAATTTGACGAAGTTTTACCTACTCAAAATTGTATATCTCGCAACAGCTGCGACATTGTCGAAATTTCTTACTTTGTACTAGATTTATTTGGTATTTTATAAAGCTGCCGTGGATGATAGCTGACGTTGTCCATTACAATAACACTGTTATTGTAACCAATTTTCAAACAGGTCCGCAGTCATATCTTCGTGATAATCCACACAAGAAGATTTCATGTTTTTTTTGCTGAAAGTAGTGTTTCCCCAATCTAACAACTTTCAGATCCAGCATGTGCAATAATGATGCGTTTGCTTCTGGAAACAGAAACATCAATTTGACACATTTCAGACTCATCGTTCCAACCTTTCTTAACAGTGTCATGGCTATCGTACCAAGTCTCGTCTAAATAGTAAATAAAACGGTTTTCTTCTCAGAGCGTTTTTAGTTTCGTTAAATATTCATTCGTGTGTAGCTGTATTCTTGGAGACTCCATAATCCGTCTTCGTTTGTCAATAGTTTTGAATTTAAAACCATTTTGCTTTAGAATTTGCGGCAATGTACCAACACCATGCTGTATTCCTTCAGTTTCCGATAGCAATTTGCATAAATTCGTAAGCGTATGATGAACTTCATTTCTTCTATAATATATTTTTCGTCTAATTCTGTCAAATCCGTACATATTCACCACCTTCGATTCACATTTGCCGTTTCTGATATTTGTATGGAAAAGTCCTTCAACGGCAATTTTATGTACAGTTCCATAAGATACTCCTGTTAATTTAGATATTAATATTTCAATAACCTTTTTTTTATTCCCAAAATGTTCACTATTTAAATTATTATATACATTTAGAACTATTTGCTGCGCCTGTAGTTTTAAATGAGTTCTCACTGACTTAATATTTTCTTCGGCGATACTATCTTCAATTGACACAAGGGTTTCGTTCGGTGCCGAATCATCTTCGCGTTCTTTGTTAACGTTCCACCGTTCGACATACCTCCTGCTGTGCTCAGGTACTTGTCCGTAATGGATTTTACGATTTTAATCCTTTAGTCGGATCGCTATATCGTAGCGTGTTATGTACACTATCAGTTGTATCCGGTGTAGAGTGGGGGCACGTTAATACAGTTTCTGCAAGTTTCGGTTGTATCTGTTAGATAGAAACCTCTGGCTTAGTCTTGCACTTATTATGAAGACAGCGATGGTTTTGATGTTCGTGATGTTGACATTAGTCAATGAGCGGCGCTGAATGTTCTTCTACCCTCTGTCATAATAATTTTTGTAATATAGTAAGTAGAGCTGTGTCGTTCCAGCCGGACCCAGTCCAATGGATTCGGTCCGGTGTTGGATATAATCGGACCCGGTCCGCAACTTTGTCTGAACTCGGTCCGAAGGAACGATTTCAATACTTTTACTGAATTCGTTCCTTACGCGTACGGTACCGATTCTCGCTCGTTCCTTACGCGTACGGTACCGATTCTCGCTAGCGTCAAGGATAAGTAGGCAAGTAAGTTTAATTTGTTGGTTATTGAAAGACTTAAATTTATTTGTGTTTGTAATTATATTTTTTTTATATTTCGTTATATTTATTTTTTACTATGTCTGTACCCTTTCAAAAATAAAATAATAAATTTGATTAGTAAAAGCAAAAGTTGTTATTGTTTTATTTTTAAATAAGTGTAAATAAATTAATTTTTAACTACTGGCAATCAGTAATAATTTACTATTTCTGTTCAAGTAATAACGAAAAACAACGCAAGTATAATTGATATAATTATTGCACTATGCAAATATTAATTACATTTACATAGCTTCACGTATTGATAGATTTGATAGTTCTCCGTTCTAAAGATTCAGTCCAAACCTTTCAACCTACATATATGGCTTGACGGTACGGTACACGATCCATTGGTTCTACTACGATACACGGGTCCACGCTCTCATATCAATACCGATGTCGGTCCGGATGGACCGAATCCAGCGGACCCGTTCCGATCCTAGTACGGACCCGGAATGAACGAATCCACAAAAGGAACGACATCGCCCAGCACTAATAGTAAGGGTGTTATTTACGGTGAAAGATAGCTAATATATTACATGTGAAATAAATATACCCGCACTCGAAAATACAATCAATCAATATTTGTTTCTAATTTTAATCGTGTAGCTTGTGTTTTTTTCCTTGTTTTGTTAACAGTTCCTATATCCTATTTGATAATATTTTTGTCATATCTTGTGGCATTGTACTCCATACTAATACAATTTCTTTAAATTCTTGCATAGTTGCAAACCGCTTCGAATTTCTGTATATTTATCTTGACAAACATCCTCAAACATTTTCTTTAATGTTGAGGTCAGGTGATCTAGCAGACCACTGCAAGACTAGAATATTTTAATTTTGAAACCACGACTTAATAGAATTTGTTGAAATATTACATAATACAAAAATTTGTATTATGCAAAACTGGTGAGGTTTTACCCACTCATGTATGTTTCAATTATTCTGAAATTTTATAGTTTGATCTTCTAAGTCTATAGTTCGTTTAATATTGCTCACTGCAATAATAATGTTTGATCATTTTTGGAATTATTTTCAGTAGTTAATGTTGATTTGTGCAATACATTACTTAGCGGCAACATACTTGTTATAAAATTTAAAAACCTCTGTTTTTTGAATCATTCCTTTGAAAATACTTGAACAGAATGAAAGCCCGTTTAGAAAAGAAATACATAAATGGAGTTACTGAAATTAACAAATTAATAGGCCAAAATTATATATTTTTATAGTAGACGAAATTATCAATAACTGATAAATATACTATGTGACAAAAAAGTGAATCACCCAATTAAAGTATATATTTGTAAACCCGATTTCATAGAAATGTTTACTGTGTTGAGAATAATAAATAGTTAAATTTTCATTGAAAAATTTATACCATTTATAGAAAAAAATTAATAATAAATTTCCGCTCCACGTAGACAAATACATTTTGCTAATGCTTCTAATAATATGATCTATGGGTTCCTGTGGAAGGTCATTCCAAGCATCATGCAGCTTTTGTAAGTTCATTGGAGGATTAGAAAACATAACAACCCTTCGACCTATCGTATTCAATACATGTTCTATGGGCGATACGTCTAGCGATGGGACAGGCCAATTGAGAATATTGTTGTTGGCTTTTGCAGAGATGGTTATATAAGAGCTGCAATATGAGGACTGGTATTACTTTCCTGGAATGTGGTATTATTTAGCCTTTGGAATATGGTAAAGCGAATGGTTCCAGAACTTCATAGATGTATCTTTAAGCAATTAAGTGCCTTTTTTGTGGAGATAGGCCATAGAAGAACAACGTGTTTCATATATCGCCGTTTTAATTCATTGGATTTATTTCTTATCGACCAGAAATACTGCGTCTCACTAATCGACATCGTGCTCTCAGATTAGAATTGAGCCACACACGCATATCGTTTTTTTAGATGATCCTTACCTTAGGAAATAGGAGTCCTTTGTTATCCTTTCAAGACCAATTAAATGTTTAAAGATACAATTACATAGTTCCGGAATCACTCGTTTTACAATATATCAAAGGGCTAAATGAAGGCACATTCCAGTGAGACTATGCCCGTCTTCATGTTGCAGCTATTACATTACGATTAATGCAAAAAGCCGACATCAATATTGTCAATTGCCCTACGCAATCGTCATACCTAGTCCCCATAGAACATAGTCTGGGATGTGATAGGTTGAAGGGTTTGCATGCTTCTCAACTCTCTAATGCTATTATAACAGCTACATGATGCCCTAGAAATTACTTGGAATGAGTTTTCACATGAGTTCATACAACATTTTATTAGAAGCATGTCTTAGCGAGTAGCAGAATGTATTCGTTTACATTGATTGGAAACTCATTATTAAATTTTTTCCATAAAAGGTGAGAATTTTTCAAAGAAAATTCAATCATATATTATTCTCAAAACAATAAATATTTCTACAAAATATTTCCAAATATATACTTTTAACTGGGTGATTCGTATTTTTGTCACATAATATATATTAATTGGTCTACTGGATAAAAAACAATCCCAGCGTGACTTATTTAATCAACCCGAAGGAATTAAAAACTACAAGGAATACATTTTATATTCCTATTCCAGTTCCTGTTAAATAGATTTCACTGATGCTACCAGATTGTTGCTTGTGTGACCAAATCTGGAAATATTTTTTTAAAATATATCGAAATTCGCCGCCCCACTCTAACGTAAGTTTAGAAAGGAAGGTTACTTCATCCTTTACTGCCACAACAACCGATTATTTACTATATGGTAGTACATGACCTGAGGCTACGTTCTTTTATACAAACAACCACTACACGTGGTTGTTGGTATAAACTCTATTAATTAAACTGTTAAAGAACAAGGTCTTCAAGTTACTTTTTGTTCCGAAAACCAGGCGCGGCTCCAGATGATGTATTTGGGAGTGCATGTACAATGATGCGAGTGCCTCATGTGTTTTCGGTGTTTAGTAAGAAAACGCTACAGTTAGTACACGAGAATACACGAAGCACTCGCATCATTGTACATGCTCTCCCAAATACGTCATCACGAGCCGCGCCTGCCGAAAACACAATCAAAAGTCTTTTAGGTAATGCCAAAGATAAAGTAAATTTGAATGTGAAATCTGATATATACAAAATTAATTGGGGCAATTGTAATTTGAAATATATAGGTCAAGCACAGTAAAAGGGTTAAAACTTGTCAAAAATATAGAGCTCGATGTATACGAAAGCATTAATATCTTTAAAAACAAAATGAATACTTTCAACTCGGACAACGGTCCTATCCCATATAGTTACTTTTTTCAGTCTTAGCAAAGAGGTAGAAGAAGTTAAGGGCGTGAGAATAAACATATATGTGCCGTTTCTGAAGGGGGGTAAGTTGACGTAATTTTAGATAAGTTTTGTGGTTTTTAAACCAATGTATAAGTGAACGCTTGGTAAAGTGGTAGGCGACTCTTTGTGTTAGCTTTACTGCACCCTATGTTCAACACTTTGATTAGTGGTTTTACATACTGATGATGACAAGTTAGTTGTCGAAATCCGTATTTAGGATACTATTATTAGTTGTGGTAAGTGGTTTTACACCTTTTCTAGAATTTTTACTTATCCACAGTCTCCAAAGAAAGACTTTTCACAATATTTAGGGATTATAAAGGTATTTTACTGATTGATTTTAAGATCGCAATACTATAAAATAATATGCTTGCTTTCTCCATAAATTGAGAAACAATATTCCTGCAAAACGGTGAAGAAAATTACCAAAAGGTATTCGATTACTGCATGACAACGCGCTCGGTCATTTTCCACAGTGCAATTCGCGAATGTGAATTGTGAATTGAACATTCACCGTATAATCCTGATATATGATTTCTTGCGATTTTTGATATTTTTTTTTGCTATTTTCCTATTTAAAAAAAAATCTTAGAGGCCGTCATCAGCCGTAATGCAGCATTTTAAGAGAAAAGCATCAGATTGTTTTCACAATCTGCTGCTAACTTATAGAAATATTAATTAATCGTTATAATAAATGAATTGAAATTAATGGAAATTGTATTAAGAAATAAATATTATAAAATTTTTGAAATTTTATTTTTTCTGTCTGGCCATGTTTGCTGCAGACATGGCGCTTACCTCGTACGTAGGTACATACATATTATAAATTTGATCTCCCTCAAGTCCGTTGAATGTAGTTTTTCTATTTATAAAACTATATTATTGTGGAGAAGCTCATTTCTTCTGGAAAAGTTGGAAAAGATACTTAATTGAAGATACTTACCTACATTATAACGAAAACAAGAATTATCTTGTGTACATACTGTTCTAAAATATTTATAATTCTAGAATAGTACCTATATTAAAACACAAGTTTCATAATTCATAAGGCAAAATTTTGTCACACGAGTTCAGTTTAGAAAACGAGCCGCGAGTTTTCTAAAGAACATATGCGACAAAAGGCCTTATGAAACGAGTTTTTTATAGTATTTTTTCTATTTTGCATTTTTTACAAATTACAGTTGGTCACATTGATACTTGACATTAAATGTTAAAATTAAAATTTTACTATCCACGAAATATTATTTATTAATTGCTATTTTATTTAAAAATATAAACATGAATGACATAGAAACTAATATATCTTGTTTTCAATTGTATACAATATACCTACAATGTTTGTGTACCATTTTGCTTTTCTACGTATATCATTTGGGTCAAATGTACGTAAATTCATTAAAATAAACTATCAGGAATAAGATATATAGGTAATTATTTCGGTGTTTGAACTACGCCAACATTGAAAAATGAAAATAGTGTATCGGAACTGTTTTGGGTTTCAAAACGAGTTCATTACAAACGCAAAATAGAAAAGCTCTTGGTTCCGTATAGGCAACACAAATTGCAGACGTGTAACACGTTAAGTCCTCGCATACAGTGTTCACAAAATCAGAAGACCACAAAGCTGCGCGTTCCTATATAGAAAATATTTCCAGGTTATATTTATGCACACATAAAAACTTTCAAGAAAGGCCATATTCAAGATTTCAGATTATATTTACATAGCAGTTCAAATTATTATATATTATAATTGGTTTGAAATCATATTTTGTTTGGTTTTAAACAAATTAACTAGCAAAACTTGGAATTCTATAGATACTATTATCTATAACACAAGAATTTAAATTCAAGCTTTATAAGTACCACATTAAAAAATGAATGTGTTAAAAATTACAAATAATTTTAAACATTAAACTAAAATATACGGTATGGCACTTTTAAAATTATTTATTTCTTGCTCTGTACTTTCAACCTTACCCCTCTTGTATAATTCGTACCACAGTACTTATATGTTGCTTTCACAACATTGTCAAGAATATAACTTGTAAATAATATGAACATAAAAATATGCATACCTATATACATTTGCACGCAATGTAAAAAATTCCCGTCATATTGTTCTTGAAACAATTATATACATTCCAAACGATTTCCTTGTACTATTTCCGAGAAAATACAAGCGATTGTTTACGGAGGAATTTATAGATGTGTCACTCATTTTATAGCTAAAGCATTCAATTTTAAATATAATCTTAAATTTCCATAAAATATTTTACTTACGGATCTAATAAAACAAATTTTAAGTAACTTTAAAAAAGCTGGTTTATTTTATAAATCCAGATGAGAGATAATAAAATACAGAAAATGTAAAATATTACACATCCGAATTGATGGAGACTGTGGCCTGAAATCTGAAACAGACAGAAACAAAAAAATCGCAAACCACAATATATTTTTAAACCTCTAAATACGTATTTCGGCAACTAGTTGTCAGCTTTATTATCTCTCTTCAAAAACTTAATATTAGCTTTTAACAAACAAATCTTATTTGTTAAACTCTGGAATCTGTTGTTCTCCTTTGACCGGAAAGTTATGGTAATCCGAATTAGTGGAGACTCTGGCCTGAAATCTGAAACAGACAGAAACAAGAAATCCCTAACTATAATAAATTAACAAACTTCTAAATACGTATTTCGGCAACTAGTTTATTAATTTATCGTGGTTAGGAATTTTTCTTGTTTCTGAATGTTACACATTGTTACGTGTTCGTAAACACTCATTCATGTATCGCAAATTAGCGTCCTGTATGTTTATATGTTTATATATCTGCAAAAATGATTGCGTACTAGTTAGTTTTTCTTGGTTGCTTTTCCCCAGTCTGCCGATCGCGAGGATTCGATCGGGCAGAGTTCTAAGACCGACACCGATATCGAGAAGTCATTATCTCGCTTTCGTTCAACACGTGCTTGTTAATTAGTAAGGCTTAATTAGTCTCTTTATGTAGACTATCCCTCGGAGTCCCCTATCTTCAGGAATATTTTTTTTAGCAACACGTTATGATAATTGAATGCATCAACTACCCGTTGGGGATCTTTTTTTGAACGAGGAGCGGAACATTTCTCTCTACACGATAATGTTGTGTTATAAAAGCCATCAACTAATCTAGCACGTAATTTTGAAATCAATTTATTTCCTTTAATTTTTACTCGTTTGTTTTTTTTTCTGTATCTCTATAACCGATGGTTCTTGGGCCTGTGCGACTATCGTAATACAGGTCCTTGAAATATCTCCGTTGCATGTTCTCCCGGCCTACTGTAGGTGCTTCTGCCTTGAATTGCGGCCAACGACAATTGGACAGAGCAATCAACGCTAATTACCCTATGGAGACAGACAGTCAAGTTAAGATTTAGTTAATTTAAGTTCTTTCTTTGTTACACGCTACACACGTAATTTTCACAATCAAAATCATAATTTAGCTAATAAATTATATTCAATTTAGTTCTACGTATTAAAATATTAAGATTTAGTTTTCTCTATACATATTAAATTTTTCTTTGTTTTTGTAGCTATGTAATTTTAAGCATCATATCAATTTTACTCAATTAATTTAATAACATCATTGATTAGTTTTTTCATTTGATATGCTATATTTTGAAACGATTAAATTTATTCCAAGAGTACAACGTAATTACATATATGGTACGCTTTAACAAAAAATAATTTTTGCTTTAAATATATAAAGAACTGTCCGTTGAGTTTTTCTTTGTTGTTTTTCGCGCAAAGTAGAAATCGTGTATAAGGATATGTGTTCTTTAAAGCTACACGATAAAAATAAAATTTAGTTTTCTAGTTTTTTTCTAAATTTGGGATTTAAATTTTTAAATTTACATTTCCTCTATTACTTGTCAATTTAATTAATTATAATCATTAATTTTTATTTTTTTTAATATATTAAAACCACTAACATTTGTTGAGTTATTTCCAATTATCAACTTTGTAAATTTTCACTTCGCTTATTTTTAATATATATAACAAGAACTTCCAGATATATACTCGGTCTGCCCAATAGATCTGTATTAAAATTTTGCCCAATAGATCTGTATTACAATTTTGTATTTATAAATGTGAACCGGATAAATACGTATTTTGATGGTGTTTGATAATTTTCTGGTTATAGTATACAGCTGGTGAATTAGGTTCTACGTATTTGCATTTGTTTTTTTTTTCCTTTTTTTATATAGAATAATAAAGCGTAGATTAGTTTAATCCGAAAACTCTCTTTTTTTTCATTTCGTTTCGGACGGCCTGGTTGCGTCATTTATTCGCTGCGTGGCTTGTCTGCTTTTTTGATCTCATCTTTCAAATTTGCGGCGTCTAGCGGTACCAGCGGTTGCGCCCTTTTACTACCTCCTTTTTGACTTTTTAGTACCTCTGGGTCTTCCATCCCTGGGTTGAGGCTGTCTTGGTAGCCGTTTGGGCCGCTAGACGTTGGCAGGAGCGGGTAGGTGGGGCAATCCACGTCGCCTGAAACTTAATTTTTTTCCTCTTCCTTTTTTTGTTTTGTTATCGTGACGGTATTACCATTACGGTATTATCAACATACAAAATAATATTATTTGATTTTAGCGGCGAATAGGACAATGTTTTTATGATGATCTATAATATTTCCATCCCACTTTTATTCTCATTCCATTTCTTTAAGTTTAAAATACGTTTCTCGCTTGTGCATTTTGCACGGACTCTAAACCACTTGATCAGAATAACGTAGGGCTTAGCATGGTACAGGTCTGCAATGGCTTGTTGCGCTGTATTTAAATGATCACTCAGCGTCATGGAAACATATACGATAAATGGCATTTTAAAATTGGAGTAGAAAATAGTAATATATGATCAAAAAGTCTTTGGATCGCGATAGCCATGAAATGTAAAACCCATCTCTAGAATTATTTACTTCTGTACTTTCAAGTACACATAAGTCGCAAATAAAATAGATTTTAGGTTACGGTAATTAGTTGCATTTTATGAATATTTTATAACCAGCTGACTTGAAAGTTGTCAATTAAATGTCAAAACTAATTGAAATAAATAATTTCATAGATATCTCGTAAATTCCACGGCAATAGCGATCCAAAGACTTTTTGATCATACGATATAACGGGTGTTCATTTGAAATGTCAATCTAGTAGCATGTGATTTACTGAGAACATTTTGAAGTATGTTGTAAATTAATATTTACTACTTAACCTACGAAGTCGTATATTTTGACAGTTTCATACATACAAATAAATAACAAATGTGATTGACATTATCAAATGCCGTTTGGATTTACGTTTACGGAACAACAAACATATACTAATATATATGCGTCTTTTCTATCAAAATTTCAAAGTAACCTAGATTGACTTTTCAAGTGAACACGTTATTAAAGAACTATTGTGATAAGATAGGTTTTGAGGTACGAACCTTATGTCTTATGAGTCAAAACTGTCATAAGACACTTGTGTCAAAAAAAAAGAAGGTTTAAAACATGAACATTTTTATGGTATTTAGCCAAACACTATTTTTGAAATCAATCGAAAATTTGAATTTGTTAATTTTCTATTCAATATTTGTGATTGGTTGAAGGTTTTATCAGAAAATGATTGAATTGAATATTTTAAATTACAGCATTCTAAATTGTCTGCTTTAGGGATAATGTATTTGTGATTATTTGCTATCTAATTCACTATGACTTCAAATTTTTTTGACGTTTGGTCGATATCTACTTGCTTATCGTAATGGCGTGAACCTTGAGCAACAAAATTAATGGAATATTAGTGCTTGATATTTTATGATGATTTAAAATGTACTGAATGCATTAGGCATATTATTCAATTCATATATGTCTAATATTTTATAAAAAAAAAATTTAATCCTTGTCTACTATTTTATATACTCTAATTTTGTTCATCAAAACAAAGTACTTTCTTAATATCTATTTTGATCTTCTCATTAAATAATGTATAGCTCGGTTAATATCTGAAGGCACCCAGGATGAGCGAGGCGTGGCTAAAATATGTCTATCGCTCTCATAGTTTCATGCTGCCTTCTCCTTTTTTGTCTTAAAATTGTTATCCAAGCAAGTGCTATCAGGTGTTAACCGAGCTATAAATATATTGTCTTTCATAGATAAGAAGTAAATTTAATAATACTTATAAGTAGACTGCGGAAACGATGCTATCCCGTATCAGGTGTGATTCATCGATGCCGACAATGTGCAATCGATCAACTTAACATGTATATATTGTTACGCTCGAAAAATGATCCTTATACCATTTGGGCATTTTTAAGGAGTTAGTTACATTTATTGCTAACTTTAAGTCATCATAGGCTATTCAAAATTCAATATTATCGTTTAATATAATTTATTTACTTGAATTACTAATTATCGATCATCATAGGCCATTTCAAACTTTAATATCTTCATATAATTTTGTATGTTCAAATATTTTGGATGTCACTATATCCATATTCTTAACCGGATTATTTTTGTATATTTCTGCGCAGTTTGACATTTTGGAAATTTTATGCGAAGTCATGATTCGTATATTTGATTTGATATTTTGATTATTGGTTCTTTTCAAACAACTCTAACTATACAAGACGTGTTTTTTTTATTAGAATTTTGTAAATCTATTAGGATATTTTAATTTTTTTTGAATAACCATTTTTAAACTTAATTTTGGTTTCTTTATTTTCATTTGCTCAGAGCGACATCTTCGCGCAACTTAATTTAACTTCCGATTATAGATCGCTTGACGGTTGATATAGTTTTAATTGGTTAATTATCCTTTGCTGCTGTGTATTAATTGCTGATTTTTTTATGTTGGCTTCCTTAATTACTCGTTGACCTTGCCAAGGTGTTTGAGTAATTATCTTCTTTTATTTCCAATATTTCGTCCAGGGTAGGTTTTGTTACTATGACGTAGTTTTCTTTCCGAATAAATAGCCGTACAATCGTTAGGAAGATCCTCTTTATTGTTCTAGCTCTGAAGTAGGCAGTAGTTTGAAAACTAGTAGTCATTTTTGAAATTAAATAGTGTCACCATTCTGCATATGCAGGTTTTGTTCAAACTTGATTTTGTGTAATTAAATTCACTGGTTTAGTGTCTTTATTCGGGGTTTGTTAATCGGTTTTGGAAGTTTTCATGACCACGTGTTGCTTCAGGTGAGTTTCTAGATAAGGGGACGGCTGTAATTTTATCACGGCATTGTTCTCCGTTTTTTTAAATATTACTTTCGAATCTTCCAGTTATTCTTTTCCTTTTCTTATTTATTTAGGGCTGTTAATACAGACTCATGAAAAGTAGCTGAGTTATTTTCTGCGAGGGAAATCGGACATTGTCAGGATCCCCTCATAAAAACGCATCCATAAACATCTAATTACTGGGACCCAGAAAACCTCATAATTGGATTCTAAAACCATCTAGCACGCAAGGTAGTGTGTGTAGAACATTAATTTTTTTTTTTTGTGACTAAGTTCCCGTAAAATTGATGTAATAGTTTTTTTTGGAGGACCGCGTGGTGTCCTAAAACGTGGTATTCGATCCACCATTTTGTGTTTTTTTTTTTTTCTTGCATCTCTGTAAATTTACAGTTCATCATGCATAAAATTAGCTAATCACTTTTCTTATTTAAATTGTTGTAATATTTTTTTGATATATATAATATCAATCTCATTTATCAGATTGGTTTAAAAGTAAAAAATTTGGGTAAATTTAATTCATTATTTTTTTTTAAATCAGTAACGAATTCTGATGTGTTTTTTTATATATACATATCTAATATTGTTTAAATAAATTAATTACCATTTTAGTAGTCAATTTCACCATATAGGGAAATGTTTTAGTTTATTTTATTCATTAAACATATAATTTTACATATACAGGCTGAGCCTTTAAGTTATTGTAATATCTGATTGGAGTATCCAATTTTGGTGAATACATTGCGTATTAATATTTTCACATTATTATTTTCACATTTTTATTTGCACTTCATTAATTTCTAACTGTGTGTACCATTGCATATACTGAGTGTAGCGTAAACTATGTAAGGTACATTAAAGCTTTGGTAGACTACTTATCCAAAAATTTATATCATAAAACACGAAGTTTATATTGACTTTTAGATTCTAATTACGTAAAACTATTTTATTTGATTTTAATCTCTTGCCTGGTTTTACAGGGTGATAAACTCTCTATTAAGTTTGTCCAGAGCAATATATTGTCTTACTTTATTGTTTTCCTTAATAAATATTGATGTTATTGTTATATACCGTTGTTGGTGTTTTATTTCTGTAAGTCCTTATGAGCAAAAGTGTTAGTTTAGTGACACGGTTATCCAGGGTGATTCTACGTTGACCTGTGAACTTCGCTCAACTTTAGAGCTAGTAAGTGGCGCATAGAAATAATAATCTTTAAATTTAATATATCTACCGATTTCCGTATTTTGAACATTACTACAAAAGTCTTTCAGTACATTAAAATCAGGGCTACAAGCGAATATTGCATCTTATTATTTAAACCGACTCTGTCTCTGCGCCTGCATGAGAGGATAGCGTCTGTTCCGCAGTCTAGTTATAAGCCAATACTTAAATATAATATACTATATGACTTTGGATGAAATTGTAAAGAAAAACTATTTTTGAATATAAAATACGAAAAGATATTTAACATATATTTTGACGATCCATGCAAAATATTGTAGCAGCGCATTAAGAAAACAATGAAGGCGACAAATGCTACTGTCGTAAATAGCAAGGCACAGGTAAAACAGTAACTCGTCAATTGTATATTTTAGTCGGACCATAATACTTGCCTATATAACACTTTACCAAATACAATTAATATAAAGACGAACAATGAAGCCGGTCATTAAAACCAACTATTAAAAGTATTTCCTTGGAGACTGTAGTTAAGCAAAAACTTTAAAAAAGGTATAAAACTCCTTACCACTTAATAATCGTATACTAAGTACGTATTTCGCTAGATAAGTTGTCATCCTCAGTAGGGAAACCTAATAATCACAGTGTGTACATGTTCGCCTTGTAAACTGTTTCTCAATTCTTTGTGTCATACATCTCATTTTATTGTTCTATTTCACTTTTATTTCAAGTTGAAAATGGAATCAAATAAGATAGCAAGCCATCTATTATCCTCGTTATTACTTTCCAAAAAATTCAATCAATATCAGCGATACTAACACTGCCAACGGGTCCTGCGGCTGGAAAGCCCTTCCTAATATCTTCTTATGCAAGAGTCTTGCTTTTCATTCGAGTTTATTTATTAGTTACAACTAAAATTTACACAATAATTATTTTTTTAAAACTTTGTTGCCTTCGAAGTAATCCAATATTAATATAAAAATCTGTACAAGGCTTCTGATAAATGTGAATTATTATTTTCAAGAATTATAATTTATATTGACCTTAATATTATTACGAATTCCTGTTTTACTTAATCTCATTAGCATATTTTTAAATTTTTTTAAATTTAATGTACAGCAACTTTGTACTGTACTGTAAATTAACTCTTGAAGAAAAGGAAAAAGAAGAAAACAACTCCTATTATACTACCTTGTTTTAAAGCTAATCACCTTTTTATCCATTAACTGCAGCTAGATTCAATGCATGCCGATCTCTTGTAAAACGCTATCAATCATCAGTAAAACGACGCGATTAAAGTAATTAATGATATTAAAGACAATGTTCTTGTTTCGCATCGATAGTTCTCTTAGGGTACCAATACTGAAACCAACTTGTTAATGAACTGATCGTTGATTAAGCAATATCGAAATGAGTAGATTCAGCAGCTCTTATCGCAAATCATGGGGAGACACCATAATATGTATATATACAACGTTGTAGTAAAAGCGTAAATTAATACAAATTTAGATGCATGGGAAATGCGTGTCCTATCTACCTTATTATCAGATGTGATATCGTGTAAAGTCCGAGTTATTCAGAAAGCTACAGTAAAAGACCTTGCAGTAAGGAACAAAAGAACATTGATCGCTAAATTCGATAAAGTATTAACCTACGTAGTTTATTTTGCTTAATATTAATTAACTTTTCCATTTTTAACTGTATTCAAAAATACAAATATCAAAAAATTAACGAAGAATATTACATGAACTTTTGGTTTAAAGACATTTATTAACAAATACTTTTATTAAGAATTGTTGCTTCTAATGCTGTTATCCTATTAATTGTCCACACAATAAATTAAGTTTTATTTGCTTTTTAAATTTTATTCAAATAATGGGCATTTTTGAATAAAAGCAATAAATTAAATTAAATTTTATAAATATTCGAAATTACCTTTATATAAGAAAAATACCACCAAAAATATTGTTCTATCGAACATTGAGTGGACATATTTAATCATGTGCTTGCTTGTTTCCTACGTCAGAGCATCTAAACCACGCCAATTTTTGCTCTGGAATCAATGAAATTAAGAATTGGTAGATATCTGACTATGTGGGTATATAAAGAGCTACATAGGGCTCTTTGAAATCAACGTAGTCGGTTTGTGATAGCTGAACGTCTTTCTATTTCATAATGTTACGTAAGCGATAAGAAAAGCGCTATGCCATTTGCAAGACCTATGATTTGGCGTGAACAAATGGACCATTCGACTGATTGCTGCTTTTGTTGCACGAAAACTTTCGAGTTTTCCAACAAAAATAAGAAAAATATTAGTTGTGCTAGTCTGCCCTCTGCTACTCGTCTAGTACCTCATTCGGAAACGTTGCCGGTATCAAGGCCCACAGGTGTTTCAAGTGAAGTATATGATGTTACAGAACCAGTAGAAGCCAGTGCCAAGTTATCAACCAGCGATGATGAGTGTTTGCCGTCTGAAAAGGACGGACAACACCTAATAAGTCAGTTAGAATGAAATAATTCGAGACCTGAATTTCTCAAAAACTAAAGCAGAAATACTAGGATCTATACACCAAGGATGGAAACTCTTAGCTCGGAAAGTGTCGAAGAACAGTATAAAAGAAAAATAATAAATAAGAAAAACATTTTATACAGGATAATACCATACAGCTCCATATAGTGTATATACCTAATTAATATTATTTCATTTAATTTTCAATATTTTTTTTCCAAAACCTGACGTGGAAGAATAAATTTGTTGTTATTATTATTGTTAGAACTATAAAAGGAACGAAAATGATATTATATATTTATTTGTTATTTCATCTATATTATTATATTTACAATTACTAGTTATTACTAGTTATAATTATATAATATATGACATGGAAATTCCAGCACCAGGAATGCGTGTGAATTTTTTCACGAAATTTAACAGAAACATAACACCATTCGAATGTAATAATTTATTATAATTTCAAGAAACGGACAAAAGATTAAGACAATTTAAATTTATTTTTATTAGTTATGTCCGGATATTAGTCCGGTAAGGGTATGGTGTTCCAAGCAACTAGCAATTCATGGCGGTGAGATTCTAGGGTTTGCGAGGATTCTCTAAGTTCATCAGTTTTCTTCCCATAATATCTACACGTTTTCGATTGGCGATAGGTCGAGAGACCTGAGTAGCCATGACATAGGCCTTTTCGAACCGGTTTAGAGAAGTGCTACGTGGGGTCGAGCATTGCCCTGGTGGAAAAGTGTGTCTTCGAGCTGCTGAAGATATTAAAGAATAAGGAGTTCCATCTCTTCATCAACATAACCCAAAGACCTACTCCCATATACTCTAGCACCTCATACCGCAACTACCACAGCTTGGCGCACACATTCTTCAACGGAAAATTGAATATCGCGACGTTCCTCACGTCTTCGTCTGACTCTCATGCGGCTATCATGCATTCCTATGCGAAATCGAGATTCATTATTGAACATCATCCTATGCCAGTCCACGTTCCAGTGCATTCGCCACCAACACCATTGCAAACGTTGCTGTCGGTGTTGAGCTGTAATTGGTAACACAAGACGTGGTCGATAAGATTGCAAGTATAAGACCTTGATTCGACGACAAATGTTTCGAAGTGTCACAAGACGATCTTCAGTACCCAACTACAGATCAGCAATTAATCTGGTACTGGAGAATCGATCTCTTGCTCCCATTAGACGAAGATGGCTGTCCTACGCCACATTAGTTCTTCTTTGGCCTTGATTCCTCTTCAGCGTCTTTCCTGGCCCTCCCTGCCTGTAACAACACATGATAGTGGATTAGTTCAAGTTAAGGTAATTTGCAATTTCCCACGAAAAACGATTCGACCTCTGTTGAATTCACTCAGCGGGCGGAAATTTCTACGTTGCCGCAGTATAAGCATAATCAAACTCTCAAAACACGTAAACAAAAGTATGATAAGAGAAAACGGTGAAAATTGAATCAAAAGTCGCAAGAAATACACCTGAAATTAAGCTCAATAGAAACTGCATGAAGTGTCAGATATTCCATTACCGGTTGATCCATCACAACAAATTATAAGCAATTATTACCTTTTAATAGTTATGCTTGTCTACTAACATAAGTCAAAAAATTCGCATCCCTTCCATGTCATGTATTATATATCGTATTATAACTAGAGCTGATGATGTTTGCGGTATAACCATGGTTATATCATGTAACCATAGTAATTTACTATGGTTACATGATATAACCATGGTTATACCGCAAACATCCTCAGCTCTAATTATAACTGATATAATTTTGTAGAATAGTTACGTAGACGAAGTGGTTGCTACGTTTTAGTAAACTTTATTTTTAAATTTGTCTTCTATTTAATTTATATACCAATATAATTTAAAGTAAAGAAAATATTTAATATACATTTTGTCATAAAGATGTATATGTTTGAAAAAGTCCGCCATATCGTTTGCCACTTGACCTTAAACTGACGGGCAGTATATTAGGAATGCGATTTACTATCTTGTTAACGTGTTTATTGTTTCAAGAATCCAAATAATTCACAGTCATTCCAAGTATCACCACATACTTCGCAATTATAAACATTACAAGGTAAAGAAACGTTGTGCAAATTGTGCTTCGATTGAATTTTTCTTATTGCTTGTGATTATAACTACAAGTAACAAGTCTTCGAAACAATACGATATAAGTTTTAATTACACGTGTTTTAACTATTCGAGTTAATTACTTATTGTGTAAAGATTCAAGTTTGTAGAATCCTTATCTTGATATTCATTAATAAATTGGACTGAACGTTGTAAGTCACATATCTTCCATAACTTAACGCGAGAATGCTGATGTACAAATACAGTATGTGTATTTCTCCTTCATTTGGGTATTGTTATACATTTTATAGAACACTTATAAGACACATTAAGAAGGGTATCTTTTTTTTAAATGAATATAAATTTAAACTTCATTAGTTTCATTACAAAATATGCGATAGGCAGTGTACTTACACATTTATTTACCGAAACCGAAACATTCGTTTTAAAAAATTATACTATAATGCAAATTATAATTACTCATACAGTATAAGATTGAAACGTTTCTTCTAAAGGAAGTTTGGTTGTACTATAAAGAAATTTGGGGAAAGTACAGCATGGAGTTGTTTTTTGTTCTTAAAAAGAGCTATTTTGACATACACCATTATCAAAGGCCTTTTAATTCATGATAATCATGGATTGTAGCATTTCGTCCATTACTTCCCGACATTAGGGTCTACAGCATTCGTACTTTGATAACACGATTGTTAAACCTAAATAAATGCTTAATAAGTTTCAAGTAAAACTAGATTACCTACCTGTTGACTCGGTGACTCGCTTCTAGCAATATTATAAATACTCAAAAGTATTTCAGATACTCTAATACTCGATACTTCGAGGTGCAATTCAACCGAAGTTAAAATGTGGTACTCTAGACTTTTTACCAACTCCAAGAACATAAGCACATCTTATTTTAATTTGCGTTTAATAGAATTATGGCATTTTATTGTATATACATGCTATTATGTACATCATACATATGCCGAGTGTATTTTTTAACTTGAAACCTTCAAATATCTCAAAAAATAAACACATTATGATAAAATGTCTATATTTGGAATTTAATAATTCAATAGAGGAAATACATTAGTTCTAAAATTAGTCCCTCTCTCTCACTCCATGTAGGTGAGGCAGGGTTAACTTTGAAATCTTAAATAGGGACTCGTATATTTTACTGGAAAAAGTATGTAGGATTTGTTTGAAACATTTTTTCTCGATTCAGAATCTCCTCGCTTCTCACGTATCAGGGTGCTTCATTTATGTAAATCTCTTATCAGAGTGCTAGATTTCCCCTCGCCTCATTATCTTCCAATTAAAGTAAGTGCTCAAAATGATGGCCTTCGACTTCAATGCACTTATTGATCCGCATTTCAAATGAGTGTAGGCAACTGAGAAGTGTATCTTCTTAAATTTCGGCACAAGCATTTCTGATTCACTCAATTATATTTTCACTTGTTGTATACTTTGCATCTGAAATAACCCCATAAAAAAAATCTGGGGAAGTAAAATCTGGTGATCTAGCAGGCCAATTTACTGAACTAGCTCTACCGATCCAGCGCCCATTGAAATTACGATCAATGACTTCACGGACTACCACCGAATAGTGTACTGGACAACCATCATGTTGAAACCACATGTTCTGCCGCACTTCTAAGCTATCGTCTTTAAGTAGTGCTGGCTGTTCATTTTTCAAAATGTCTCGGTACATTTCATCATTCAAATGGCCTTCAATAATGTGGTGGCCGATGACTTTGTTCCCAATTATTCCACACCACACGTTGACAGTCCAAGGGCGCTTGTGTTGAACTTGGCGAAGACAGTGCGAATTTTCAACACTCCAGTAATGCATATTGTGTCGATTAACCGTTCCGTGGTTTGTGAAAGACCCCACGTCGGAGAATCACACGTAACGAAAAAAAATTGGGGTTTTGTTGTAATTCTTCACATTCCACTAGCAAAAAGTTACCTAATTTTTAAAATCAGCGCTATGAGGATCTTGCCATATGTTGTGGATGATATTTGCGACGTTTTAAAATTTTCCAAGCACCGGTGTGGGACATTTCAGAATCGCGAGCTATTTCTCTTGTGATAACATGAGGATTAACAGCCACTGCACCCAGTAGAGCGACTTTATTATTTTCTCCGGCGTCTGTTGCTCGACGGGTCTTTTTTTCAGGTTACACACTTCCATTAGTAGTGAGTTGTAAAATGAAACACGTGACCGAATCCTATTCGGAAAACGTTGAGTGTAGAGAATAACAGCATTATTAAGACCTCTGACAGCCTCTCCATACACCAGAACCATTTCAATTTTCTCTTGTACAGTTAAATACTCCATTCTGGAGTAGGTACTATTAATAGCGTAACAGAAACAGGTCTTTTACATTTCGAAATATTTTTCGAACTGAGTAAAAGAAGTTGTTTCTTAAAGTTATTTCTTTCTTTTGTACGTTTATTTTGTGTTTTTGGAATTAGAAAAAATACGAATGGAAGAAATAAGACAAACGTTAAATGCATACATTGTACATACAAAAACATCTATTAAAAATTATTTTCAATATAATAAATGGTATCAAAAGAAAAATACATTTTTTTAAAATTTGAAAGCGCTTCGATAAGTCATGGGCAAAGGAAATCGCGTTGACCAAGTATGTGAAGAAGGACGCGCCTGGGTTATGATAATAGTACTTTCTTGATAAGTAATTTTTCGTGGTATTCTTTTTATTGAAAACGAATTACAGAATCGTAAGCTAGGTTCTCAGTGCGAGAAATTGAAAAAAAAATTAATTTCATCAATTTATTAATATAAAAAAATGTTTCAGACTAATCCTACGTATTTTTTCTACTAAAATTAGAATATGTAATAAAATATACGGGTTTCTATTTAAGATTTCAAAGTTACCCCCGCCCCACCTATATGGAGAGAGTGAGAGGGACTAATTCTAGCACTAATGTATTTCCTCCAATATACTATCAAGTTTGAAATAAATAATGTTACAAAGGTATTTTCAATAATATGAAATATTATTAAAAAATCTGGTGTGAAGAACACAAATACAGGTTCACTATTAATATTTTTGTGAACGTGTCCGAACATATCCCTCCCCAGAGACGTAGATACGTATTTCGCCTTTCTACACTGCTGTATTTGTGTTCTTCACACCAGATTTTTAATAATATTTTATATTATTAAAAATACCTTCGTATTATACAAAACTGGTGGGGTTTACCTACTCATGTATGTTTCAATTATTCTGATAAATAATGTTCATCTATCATTTGGTGAGACCACAAATAAAATTATTTATTTATCAATAAAAGTAATATCATTTTAATTATAAGAACATAATTTACGTCTGTTTTGTTTATTTTAATTTAAAAAATACCCTGATTCATTCTTCTTTGTGGATTATGTAGAGCAAGATGGCATAAGTCCAATAGTTTTTTACGTTTAAACTGACGACAGTTCCTGTCAATTGAATTAGATTCCCCATATATTTTGTCTATACAGGCTGATTCATTTTCGGCCCTCACCATGGGGATCTCTGGGATGGGGATCTTAAAATTAAATTTTAATTCTTGATATTTTTTCGTGAACTGCTTCTTTTTCGAAATATTTTCAAGTTTCAAGTTAAAAAATACACCTGTTATATATACAGTGAAATCTCTGTTAACGGACATCTACACTAACCGGACGCTTCCCTAGGACGGACAATTTTCTTGGCCCCTTGAACTTCCTATAATATTTATTAACAATTTAAACTCTATTGGCCGGACACTTCCTTGAATGGACGCGGATAGTACTTTATATGGAACATTGCTCAACAGAACTCTCCCCTGTACGGACAGGGTCGTAGCGATTATACATTTGCTGAGTATTCCCCTAATTTTACACACAGTAGTACATATATTATATATATATATATATATATATATATATATATATATATATATATATATATATACTATTAATCAGTATATTGTGGCGACAAGCGGTATTAATGTAATCATTATAATGTCCAAGAAATATTTTAACACTTAATCAAAAAGATAATGTTATTAGTGCTTTTAATAAAGAGAAGCTTAGTTTACGTGATTTGGCAAAACGATTTAATATAGGGAAAACTCAAGTATCTGATATTATTAAAAAAAAGAACGAGTTAATGTTACAGTGGAGTTCAAATGCCATGTTAACCAAAAACGAACATTATTGAAGACAGGTTTCAGTATCGATAAACTATGTTATAAGTGGTTTCTGAGAGAAGAAATAAAGGAATTCCTATATCGGGTACATTCCTAAAATAAAAAACGAAAGAAATTTCTGAAAAATTAGTCTACAGTAGATTCCACGTTTTTGTTGGTTGGCTGCAAAAGTTCCGAATTCGTCACAATATCAGTTTTAAGGCAATTTTAGACGAAACTGCAAATATTAATTTAAGTGATGTTAAAAATTTTATTGGAAAGGTCCCACTTCTTATAAAAGACTATTAACCAAGAGACATAGTTTTTTTCGAATGCATCCAGACAAAACTTTATCTTTAAAACGCGAAAAGTGTATCGGTGGGAAATTATCAAAAGAACGCGTTACCATCTTACAATGTGTGATCATGGCCGGGGAAAAAGATAAATTGCTTGTGATTGTAATCCAAGACCGTTCCAAAACCTGAATGTGGAATCGCTTCCTGTCACATATAAATCAAAATAGAAGGGCGTGGATGACCTGTCATCCACACCCTTGACATCATGAAGGATGGTTGCAGGAATTTGATCATTGAAAGGGTGTACAAAAAAGAAAAATTATACTATTTCTGGATAACTCTCATCTACTATAGCTACTACAGGACAGCAATTTTTAAGCACATTTTATTAAAAATTGATACCGCTGAGTCCGCTTAACAATTGTCAAAAACCATAGACACTTTAAAAGCTATCTATTTTATTCACCATACGTGGGATAATGTTTCTTCATCTAAGCAATAACGACAATCTTGTTATGATGTAGAAGATGCGTTGCCACTATCAATGCTAGCAGAAATGCTTAAAACAATAAGGGAATGTGGTTTTAATATTGATGCTAACGATTTTATTAATATGGACGACAATGCTGTTGAAGATGATAGAACGGAAATTTTAATTGATGAATCAGCTTCTGTAGAACATGTGGAAATAGTAGACCAATCTGAGGAAGATTCAGAAACAGAAATTGATCATGAACCGATAAAATCATATCAAGAAGCGGTTAAGAAGATACAAGCCTTAAAAACATTTGCAGAAATGAATAGTGATGCCTAAGCATTACAGCTCATCGCAAATTTGGAAATTTATTTAGAAAATGCATTAGTAAGGAGAAAAGTGAAACAAACCAGTATGTTAGACTTCTTAAAACAATTAACTCTTGGTTATAAATTTGATAATCTCTATAAGGTATGTACCTACATATTGCTGTGGACTTTTCCCCATAAATATTTTAAAAATATTAGACTTGCGCAGTTGGAGCAAGCCGTTTGTTCTGCTGTGGACGATTTTTAATACTGTATTTTTTTATGCGGAGCCTGCGTGCTTGCTGTATCGACAGAGACAAGTGTAATGTGAGATAAGAAAGTCGTGTTTATAAAAAGATTATTCTTTATCTTTTTATTAAGTAACTTCGGGTATTTTTTTTGATTTAATTGTGGTTGGTGCTGTGTTAATTTCATTACCGCTATTTTACGAGTTTGTTTATCTCGTAATTGTTATATTTTACACTTTCTTACTCATGTGTCTTGAATATATTTTTTACGTAAGTAATATATTATTAAAAGATATCTTATTATATTTACAAGAGTTAAATACTGTATTTTCTAATTCTATTATTATTATCGTATTGATTTAGTCTTAGTTATTTGATATAAATAACAAAGAAGGTTTTTAAAATTTCTAGTAAAAAAATTCTGTTAACTCTAAAATTTATTACGTTGGTATATCAAGGGCATTTTTTGTCACATGTGGTTGCACATGCGTTAGAGTTTGTTTCGGTCTGTCAAATAGCTTGTTTATTTTGATTTTGTTTCTCTTGGGAGAAATTAAGAAGTTTCTTTGTAATTTATTATTTTTAATTTTGATCGGCTGTCACAAAGGTTTTTGATCGCATGCAGCTGTCATTTCCATGCGTTATTTTTAGCTTTATAATATTGTTAAATGAGGCAATATTAATCTTTATACTTTATAAAGATTTTTTTATTTTTTTTTATTTTTGTATTAAAGTTTCATTTAAATTTTATTGTGTTTATTATTATTGAACCTTATTTCAAGAAGTTTACAAGTAACTTAAAGAAATATAATTATAACATTTGTCAATACTCTTTTACTGGCGCATTATAAATTTTGTAGAAGAGACAACCACTTTTCCGATTGGAACCCTGAGAGGAAAGCAGTCCCATTTTTTGAAATTAAACCGACTGAGTATCCTAGCTGGATAGATTTGTCTTGAATTGTGAATAAGCAAATTTCAAGATCACAATTCATAGCAATATGTATGTACGTAGATACATATTTAGTTTTATTTGTTATTATTAGCATATTATTTATTTCATATATGTATGTTATATGTAAGTAGCCACATGATACATGTATTATTACTTATAGTATATATGAAGTATTGTATTCGTAGTTATTTTCAATGAGCAAATATGATTTTAATCATTTAAAACTAAAAACTTCAATTTTAGCTTTCGTTTCCTATTGAGCGGAGAACTCCTTCGAACGGACAAAATTTTTGGTCCCGAAGGTGTCCGGCCAAGTGAGATTTCACTGTATATATATATATATATATATATATATATATATATATATAATATTTTCGTGACCTTGGTATGATAAGGTAAACTTAATAAGTCGGCGATTAAAGGTCTGGTTTATTACTTCAAAGTATATATATTTAAAACAACTTGATCTTGATTTGCGTTTGGAGCTGGTTCTGACCCAAATCGTTGGTTTCTCGACGTTTCTCCTCCATCTCTCTAGAGCATGTTCTAGTGAAAATCGCTCAATCGGCGTAGTCGATATATATATATATATATATATATATATATATATATATATATATATATATATATATATATATATATAATATCTGTGCTTTTGAGGGAGCGTGGTTTCTCTGTGCCCGGCTGCGTGTGATCAGTGTGCACGCTACAGTAGTTCCTCGTGTTTACGGTGTTCTGTTTTTTTTTATTTGTTATTTTGATAAGTCTTCGTGTTATAGAAAGCTATTTAAGGTCTTAGGTCTTCTCTTATTATTCGAGTGAAAAAGTCTTTGCTACTGTTTTTGCCTCATTCAAGTCTATTGTGTGACCTGTCAGTAATGTATGCTGGACTAGAAACGACGTCGGTTGTTTGTTCCTTACTCCAAGTCTGTATTCTTCCTTTCAAACTGCTATTCGTTTGTCCTATATATGTCTGTTGACAGTCTCTGTAGGGAAGTTCGTAAACACCTCGATCTTCTAAAGGAATTTTGTCTTTGTAGTTCCCTAAGATAAGCATCTATCTTTTCTGTGTGTAAAAATTCTGTTTATGTCGTATTATATAGTATCTTGCCTATAATATTAGTTGTTTCTTTAATGCGTGGTAAAAGGGCTTTCGGTGTATCTTTATCTTGTATTTGCGATATCTACGCGTTTTTATTTTGTAAAGGTTTGTTGATAACATTCTAGAAATATCCATTCGATATTAGTGCCTTGTGTATAGTCTCTTTTCTTCTGTAGTGTATTCTCTGCCAGGGAATACATCACAGAGAATACAATATTTTGAATCAAATGCAAACATATTTTTGTTTGCATTTAATACATCCATTGTGTTTGAGACTTTTCAGATACTTATCTGAATTTTTAACTTTTACATTTAAATTTGTATAAAAATCATATAATTTATTATATAACTTATAAAAGCTACGTCATATAAAATATAGCCAAAAAAGTTATAAACTTTACAAACATATTGTTGCAGCCTTATTGGTGAGGAGACAGAATACTATTTTATAGTAACTATTTAGCAGACGTGCTTCTGTTACCACACGAAATAAAATTAATTTGTCGCAAGTATTATACGTATAAAAGTCACTTCACGTCTATTTAAGATTTTATATAATTCTTGCATAGAATATTATAAGATCAGAAAGTAGTTTGTGAGCATGGTGCAGAAATAAATTCACTGCTAACAATTTTGATGTTTTTACAGATACATTATAATTATTCACTTATTCATTGTTTTGGTGTTTTCTTTGTGATTGTTATTTCACTTCTTATAGGTGTAATTCCGTTCGACTTATTTGCAAGTATTATATATGCATATCTATAGCGAGAAATTCTATAGAAAGTTTAATGATGATTAAATGTCATGATCGAAAATGGTAGGCGAACCATTTAATGTACTTCATCAAGAACGGTCACTAATAGCGATATTTACAGTTATAAATACACTCAATACGTTTTAAGTAAGAAGTGGAGTTGAGCTTTGAGATATTCGTATATTTCTTATTTATTTTATGACAATAATTAATTTGCACATATACTGCAAAAAGTGTAATATAAAAATTGTATTAATAGTAGCGCTCTATTTTTTATATTTACTGAAGAGTATATCATTATGAACATGTACATAAATACTTGTCAATTGGACAAACTACAGTTGAATGTCAACTATTCATACGGACCTTACTTTAAAAAAATCCTGGAATATATATATATATATATATATATATATATATATATATATATATATATATATATATATGGTAAACCTAATCAGTAGGCGATTAAAGGTCTGTATATTATTTCAAAATATATGTATTTAAAAAACTCTACATGTTTCGGCTGTATACGCCTTTTTCAAGAGAATACAAAATATGAATGACAGGATATAAATGTCAAGTAATTGACCTTTATATCCTTTAATCGCCTACTGATTAGGTTTACCATATCATACCAAGGTCACGAAGTTATTATATATATATATATATATATATATATATATATATATATATATATATTAATATATATATATATATATATATATATATATATATATATTAATATAGCCTGAGACACAGATGATTTAGATACTTAATTTTATGAATCAAAACTACTATTACTAGCATTAATACAAGCACAAAGGAAGAATTAATGAGCAATTAGAATATAAGATCTAGATTAAGAATTATATATATATAATCTATGCCCTGTTACCATGTAATGGTGTAGGGTGATGTATACTAAAATCTTTCTATTAATATGCTTGTACGAATTTTCTCCATTCTCTTCTGTCTCTAGCCAATGTTCTTGCTTGCGTCCATGATGTATCCACCTTCTTCAGTATTTCCGCTATTACTCCATCCCATGACTTCCGAGGTCTGCCTTTCTTTCTATTTCTTTGAATTTTTGCTTCCCACACTCGTCTTACCGGTCTTTCCTTAGTCATCCGTTGCATGTGTCCCCACCAGCCCAATTGTCGTTGTTCGATAAAATGAAGTATCGAGTCAATTCCTAGGTCCTGTCTAATATTTATGTTCTTGATTCTTTCCAATTTAGTGACACCTCTAACTTTCCGCAAATACTTCATTTCTAACGCCTGTATCCTATTTTTCTGTCTTTCGCTCAGCACCCAAGATTCGCATCCAAAAGTCAATATTGGTCTATATATAGCTTTATATACATTCATCTTAGTTCCTCTCGTTATTTCTTTCCTGTCTATGAATTTCTTGTTCATTGCGAAAAATAGATTTATGGTTTTCTGGATTCTATTATTAATTTCTATCTCTTGTGATCCTTTTTCATCTATAGTTACTCCTAGGTAGTCGAAGGTTTGTACTTGTTCTATTTTCATCTCATCTATTTGTACATTTATATCTTCTCGTTTTTCTCCTATCACCATGACTTTTGTTTTATTACCATTCATCTTCATTCCGTTCTTCTTGAGTGTCATGTTCCATATGTCCAGATTCATCTGTAGATCTTTCTCACTTTTAGCCGTTATGACTATGTCATCAGCAAAGACGCCCTCCGATATGTCTATCCGTTGTAAGTTCCAGCTTTCTACTTCTAATTTTTTCACTCAATTCGAGCATTCCTTTATTATGTTCTCCATAAACAGAATAAACAATGCAGGGCTCAGACTTCCTCCCTGTCTCACCCCTCTTTGCGTTGTGAATGTATTTGACTTCATATTGTTTTTGATAACTAGGTTTATGCCATTACTATAAATTGTTCTTATTATCCGTATAAGTTTACGATCTACTCCTCTTTCACTTAAGATTTTCCACACTATTTGCCTAGATACTGTATCAAAAGCCTTTTCCAGGTCCACAAAAGCCAAGTACGATATATCTATCTTTTTTCTTGCAATGCTTTTTGTGATATTTGTTTGATCGTGAATATGTGATCCTGAATGCTTCTTCCACTCCGAAATCCACTCTGCGATTCATGTAATGTCCTTTCCACAATTATTCTGATCTTCTTATCTATTATTTGCTCTAATATTTTCATAGCCGTACTTAGTAGTGTCAAGCCTCTATAATTACAACATTCTCTTTTATCCCCCTTTTTATATAGAGGTACTATTTGCGCAATTTGCCAGTCTTTTGGTATATCATATTTTATTGTATATTTCCGTTAACATTTCAGTTCCCTTCTGTCCCATGTATATGATCATCTCTGACGTTATCTGGTCATAACCTGGTGCCTTTCCATTTCTCAATTTTCTTACTGCTGTTTGCACTTCTTCTATTGTTATTTCCTCATATATGTTGTGATTTATTTTATTTTCTTCATTTATTTCGTTCATTATTTCATTCTGTATATCATTTCCATCACTTAACATTTCTTCAAAGTATTCTTTCCATCTTTCTATCACAGCTTTATCTTCTGTTAGTACTTCGCCTTGTTTATTTTAAATAAGAGTTGTTACTGATTTTCTCTCATTCCTAAATGATTTCAATGTTCAGTAAAACAATTTCTGATTTTCTGTGTTATTTTTTTCCATTCTGTCTCCGAAATCTTTCCATTTATTTCTCTTTCCTTCTATAACTAATTCTTTGACTTTTTTCTTTCTTTTTTGTATCTTCCATATTTTTCAGCTGTTCTATCAGCTAAATAGTCTTTCCATGTTTTTTTCTTGTTATTTACTTGGTTCCTTATTTCTCTGCTCCACCATGATGTATACTTTTTGGTTCCATTGTTTACACTTATTCCACATGTTTGTTTAGCTACCTCTAGTATATTCGATTTGAAATATCTCCACAGTTCCTCCACGTTATCATTTTCTCTTATCTCCTTATTAGTTTTTAGTTTTGTTGCTAGTGTTTGTTCGTATTTCTCTGCTATATCTTTGTTCCCTAATTTGTATGATTTTATTGTTAGAGATTTTATCTTATTTACTTCTTTCTCCTTGTTTTCTTTTCGTTTTTTGTATTTTTCTGAGTTTTGTTATTACTACATAATTGTCACTTCCGATTTCTGGCCCTCTATGTACTTTAGTATCTAAAACTATTTTTCTATTATTTTTTTCCACCAGTATATAATCAATTATAGATTTTTCGTTTCTACTTTTCATTTCTCTTGTGTATTTGTTTATATCCTTGTGTTCAAAAAATGTATTTGTCACGATTAGGTTATACAATAGGCAGAATTCCAGCATTCGTTCTCCATTATTTTTCCTAGTTTTTTCTCCATGTTTGCCTAGTACTTCATAATATGCTTTATCTTTCAATCCCACTCTACTATTGAAGTCACCTGCTATATATATTTTTCCTTTAGCATTTTCAACTACTATTGTCAGGTCATTCCAAAACTTATTTTTGTTTTCTTTTTTATCATCTTCGTTGGGTTCATATACTACTATAATTGTTCTATGTCTGCCTATAAGTTCTTGTCTCAATTCAATCATCAGTATTCTCTCTGAAGTTGCTTTCCAATTATATATTTCCTTAGCTAGTTTATTAGTTATCATTAAAGACGGCAGACTATGTGCCCGAACAGTAGCGTGATGTGGAGGGATCGAGTAGAGGCGTACGACGATCAATTCAGTTGCCGTTGTAAGCGATACATTGTTAACACAATCGTGTCGAAAATATCGGGAGTGCGTAGAAACAATGCATCGACTCGGTTGCATGCTAAAGTAGTAAAGAAATTTTTACATCGGTTTCCCGATTTAATATATCACGGTACCGTAGTGAAATGTTTAGTTTGTGAAACAACTTTATTAACTTGGAAAGCAAGTCAGTGCCAAAGACATATAAATAGTGACAAACATAAATCGAATAGTGGACGCAGATCATATAATAAATTTGTGTAATTTGTGTGTGATTTAACAATGATGTTAATTGCGACCAATATACCAATGCAGAAAGTGGAACACCCAATGTTTCGTCAGTTTTGGAAGAAATACAATCCTACGTGGAAATTACCAGCAAGAAGTACGCTACGGAATTACGTACCGTCAGTGCGTGAGAGAATTGTAAATTGTAAGAAAAAACGGTAAAAAAAAATCCTGTGGTTAACAATAGACGAAACTACGGATATTAAAAAACAGTCCATCCTAGCCATTCTAGTACGGACGCTGACTCCGCAAGGACCTTCTCCTCCTTATTTACTAACCTGTAAACGAATGCAAGGGTGTACTGCCAGAGCGATATATGATGTATTAATAGAAACACTACACAAATTTGAGATTTTACCGAAGCAAGTGTTAATGTTAGTTACCGATGCCGCCAAGGTTATGCGTTCCACGGCAAACTTACTCAAAACGATTCAACCAAACCTGCTGCATGTTACATGTTTGCTTCACGCTTTACACCTTGTAACAAACACTATACGTACAACTTATCCTGATGTGGATCAACTGATAGGACAAACGAAAGCGGTTTTTCTTAAATCTCCGAAACGGATTCGGCTATTTCATTCGCTGTGTCCTGATATACCCGAGCCGCCGCAACCAATTCTTATACGATGGGGTACTTGGAAGCAGCATTTTATTATTATAAACATTTTGAAAAAATTAAATCAGTGATTTTACAACTAGATGCCAAAGAAGCAGCTGCAATACGGCTCAGCCAGGTTCAATTTAACAATCCTCAAGTTGAAGCAAATTTAAAAATTATTTACGACAGTTACGTTCCAATACTGGAAGCAATAAAAAATTTACAGAACACTGCGCTGTCCTAATCGGACTCATTAGCAATTATTGACCACGTAAAACTAGTGCTGCATATCCTTGAAGATAAAAAAGTGATTGCGTCCGTGAAAAATTTAACAGTGTATTAGATAAAAATGTAGATTTTACAAAATTAGGGCCACTTTTTACCAATACTGAAGATCCGTTGTACAGATACAAAGAGCGCTTTAACTATGCAAATATAACATCTCTCAATGTCGAACAATCCTTCTCTGTATATAAACATATATATACGTCGCTACGTACGAACCTTTCCGAGACTAATACAGAAACATATATTATGGTGCAGTTTTTTCATCGCGCACATCCGCATTTTTTTGCAACAATGTAAACATGTTGGGTAAGTTATTTATGTTTTTTCTTAACGTTTTGTATAGGGATTCGATATATTTATTTTTAAGTAAGCGCACTCACTGTTATTCTGCTAAACTCTCCACGCAACGCCACTGCTGGGGCACATAGTCTGCCGTCTTTAGTTATCATACATCCAACCCCTGCTCGTGCTCGTTGGTCATTTGCTACTCCGTTATATATCATTATATGATCATTTCCTATCTTCATCATTCCTTGTCCCTTTTTCTTTGCTTCGGTTATTGCTAGTATATCTACTCACATATTTTCGAATTCTTCTGCTAATTCATTTTCTTTCCCTGTTATACTTTTTATATTCCATGTAGCTATTTTCCATAATTCGTTCTCCATGCCATTGTTTACTAACTTATATTCTAATTCTTGTTCTGTATCATGTCGTTGTGGGTTTGCTTTATTTCTTTGTATCAAAATCTTATCCTCAATGTTCGCCAATTCCGTCAACCTATTTCCATCCTGCATGTATATATTCAGTTTTTTGTTTGGGTCTTCTCCAGTTTTTCGTTGTCTTCATTCCAACGCCATTCAAACCCGTTTATAATTACTTTGCAATATCCTATTGTTACTTCTTTCCCCTTTTCCTTTTCACTTTTTGCGATGCTTCTTATTTGTTTTTGTTTTTCTCTCTCTTTTTGTGTTAAATCCTCATTTATATAAACCTTATTGTCTTTCAAACTTCTTAATTTCCTTTTATTTTGCATTATTTCCCTTTTTTTGTGTCTCATTTTCAAGTTCTATCATACAAACGTTGTCCCTTATCTTTGTAACCTCTTTAGGAGAGATATCTATGCCCATATTTTGTTTTATGAATTCCATTATAATGCATTTTAATTGAATTTTAGCGTTTGTGTTCAACCTTAGTCCATGTAATACTACATTATTTTTCCGTATTGTCTTTTCAGTTCGTTCCAATGTTTTTATATGTTTTATATAATCGCCTACTGATTAGGTTTACCATATATATATATATATATATATATATATATATATATATATATATATATATATATATATATATATATATATATATATATATATATATATATATATATATATATATATTAATATAGCCTGAGACACAGATGATTTAGATACTTAATTTTATGAATCAAAACTACTATTACTAGCATTAATAAAAGCACAAAGGAAGAATTAATGAGCAATTAGAATATAAGATCTAGATTAAGAATTAATATTATAATTGTAATTTAATTTGTACTTTATTGTGAAGTATAAAGCACTTCTTCTAAAAATAAGTATATAAGATCAAAAATGAATGACAGTTGTCATAAATTAAATGAATTAAATTTATCTATTGAAATTAAAATTAAATACTTGCAAAATTTTGATTACTATTTTAAAATAAGTTGGTATCACGAATAATGAAAATAAGTAGGTGCCTTGAAATGAAAAACCTGAATGGAAAAGATGTGTCCCCGCTTCAAAAGGGACCGGACGTGATAGATAGATAGTGCAATTTCCTAAGCGCCATCAGGACCGAAAAACCAAAGCATCTAGGAGGTTTCAGAAGCACTAATCAGAACATCGGAGCCACTTCCCAAGAAATCGTACGTGGAGTCAGCGTACCAGCCAGGAACCGAGTCACATTTCTATACAAGGCGACTCCAGGTTCATTATTAATTATCTACTTCAAATAAAGGTACATTAAATTAAAATATATTTTTGAAATTCATAAACCTACGTTATAATCAAAGCTTCCTAAGATTTTATTCCGATACCGATAAATATTAAGTCTATTTGTAGGAGCATACTTCAAAGTAGTTTCAATCATCTAAAAGTAATATTCATTAAATAAAGTCATTTGAGTAGATCTCTTATATTGAAGAGATATATATATTTAGTGTTTATAAGAATTAAAATTTATTTCTTATATATTTTATTGGCCGTGTGCATAATACTAAAATAATAAGCTTTTTTTTGGTTTAGCGACCTTTATTGAAATTCAATTTATTTATCTAACGACGTTTTCGACTTTTTTGTGTATAATTAAGTCTTGTGCAAGTGATTTAGAACTAAAAAAAACAAAAAAATTACAAACGAAAGGCAATATATACATAGAATATAGACATTATATGAATGAATTAAACTTAAGATAATGATTAGAGTAAAGAAAGTTAAAATTTAAATATAAAATTTAAAAAATTTAAATGATTCACATTTTCAAAAGTAACAAAACAATCAACGACCGAAACGAGATTGATGGACTTTCAAAACTGTATTATCCGCTCATTAAACAATAGAAGACAACCCCACCCACACAAAAAAAAAAAAAAAAAAAATTTTCCCACTGTAAACACACTGTATTTTCCCAAACGCATGGCCTGACCAAACAAATTTTAAAACACAATAATATAAAAATTTCATTTCTATAACAAGACATTAGTTACACTTAAGATTCCGAGATACGCGGTCGGACCCTGTAGTGAAGGGTCGACATGTTTCCGACCATGAATTTGCGCTGGGCATGTGTTTTAACACGAAATAAATTGGTGGTTTTGTATCCTTTAAATTTTTAAATTTTTTAAATTTTAAATTTAAATTTTAACTTTCTTTACTCTAATCATTATCTTAAGTTTAATTCATTCATATAATGTAAATATAATTCTTGCCTTTCGTTTGTAATTTTTTTGTTTTTTTTTAGTTCTAAATCACTTGAAAAAGACTTAATTATACACAAAAAAGTCGAAACGTCGTTAGATAAATAAATTGAATTTCAATAAAGGTCGCTAAACCAAAAAAAAGCTTATTATTTTAATATATATGTATATATATATATATATATATATATATATATATATATATATATATATTTGCAGTGGTTCGCATATCCCATGTTAATTTCACATATAAAGGAACCTCGAACATCAATTAAAACAATAAGTTATGTTAAAGAATTGATTACATATTTGAGTTCGATAATATTTTAAATAATTTATTTTACCATATAAGGCCAGAATAGTAATTAATAAGATTAATATAACGTTGAAAATTACAAAATAAAATTGTTGAAAATGTCATGTAAAACTGTACTTGAACTTTAGCGCGGCTGAACTTCATGTTTTGGTTATTTTACAAAAACTAGCATTTAAGATTGTATAAATTTATTTTAGAATTAAGATTAGTAATTATAGCACCAGTTGCAAAATTTATATCATTTAAAGTAACTATATTTATCGTAATATAATCTTAAAAAAAAAAAAAAAATTGAATAGGAAGATAAGGCCATGGAAAGAAAAAATAAAGATCTGTTAGCGTCCCCTTAAAAAAATTATTTGTTACTCATTTGTAGAAATAAATTTATCAAAACACCTATTAATTATGAATGTTTATTTTTACTCGTAAAATTTTAGAAGTTACATGTCAGTATCACAAGTTAATAACAATATTTAAATTAGAAAATTCTCCGTTATTTGTATCGTAGATGTTAAAAATCATAGTACAATTGTTATTTCCGTTAATACAAAATTTGGACGATGAATTAGTTGAAATTGAACTTTTGAAATATACCTTTAGAAATGTACAAATGTCAAATAAATGTCACATTTTTCCGTATAATTTTCAATAAATTGATCAATTAATGTTTACAAATGAGTAACAAATAAAATATATAATTTTATTTGTTGTGTAATAGGTTTTTATGGCTCTAGGTGACAGACTCGTCTGTCTAACGACTCGCCAGTCATATCCTTCTGTCTGCCAGTAAAAATACTTTTATCATGCTAGTAATGTTATATATCGTGCATTCAAAAAAATAAAAAAACCTGTCTTTAGTGAGCCATGATTTCTAAGTAACATCAAAAAGCATGTCGTAACTTTACTAACATGAATTTCTTAAATGACAGTTACATCTAAATGACAGACGGCTTTAGAAAATTGCAAGGTTAGAAAATTGCTAGGTTATAATCTTCCTGTCATGAATAAACAAAATTCCGTGTTATCGTTTTTATTAGATGACACTAATGATAACATTTGACAATTCAGAACGGTGGGGTTAAGTTACGACATCCCTAAAAATTTCATGGCCAACTCTGAGGCTGTTTTTTTTGAACGCAAGATACTATGGTAATAGCATTTTTCGATTACTAGGATAAATTAATTAATAACAGCGTAAAACCGTATTTACGTACCTGAAACCAAGTTTAAATTACTTTCCGATATAAAAAACATAACCTATTTAAAAATTAACGTCGAAATATACAGCAACTCCTGATCCCATTTAGAGCACAATATCCAGAGTTTCCTAAGCCTGTGGTCTTCAAAGATCACTTACAATTATTTCCTGTCTGCTCGCCTGTAAGAATAAGAAATTTAAAAGAAAGAAGGTGCTCATTATATTACAACTTTGAAAAATATCCGTTTTTTTAGTTTTATGTGTAAAATCTACTTATAATAGTAGACTATGTCGTTAGGCGTAAAAGTGATACTTTATGTGACGAAGCTGAACGTTTATTTTGTCGGGCGTAGTGAGGCAAATAAATTCAGCTGAGGCACATAAAGACACTTTTACGTCGAATACCATATACTATTTCATCTTCAAACGCAAGTATATAGAAGTAATACATAATACAATTTGCCCGTGGTTACGATGTAACATTTGGTTGAAACATTTGATTTTTGTATTTTATATGATTAGCCACATAGAGTACGAAATTTGCTATTTTATCTACTTAATTTGATAAAGTGATATTTTTACCTTGTCAATGATGACAAATAAGTTGTCACTTTTATGACGTTTGAAGATAAAAGGAATTTAGAATACAATTTTGCTTTTACCATTTATATTATCCATGTAGAACATTTAAACAAACCTTTTATTTACATTTCACTGTAGAAGTTAATATTTAACATATTAAAATAATGTTATTTACACTTCTGCCGTTAAAATACAAGGACAGACTTCTTGTTAAACATAGTAAAACTTTCTTTGCATAACCTTAGTAAAATATATACAACAGTTTTTGTCCGCTTCTAATTCACTGCTATTAGTTAACGGATGTTCAATTCATTAAAAATGCTTACGAGATATTTTATTTTACACATTTATCTGAAATGCTACATGTTTGTTAAATAATACATATGTGTGTCACATGGCAGTTGATCTTAGTATCCTTTTTTATGTGGCGTTGAGAAACGCTCACTCGCTTGCCGGTCAAGCTCCAAATTCAAATGTTTGGTTTCTGCTTGAACAACAACAAAAGATAATGCGTTAATAAATTTAATATTTTCATACTAAAAACCTCAATTTTTGTTTAGTTATATCATTTATTATATATTATTCATTAAGAAGATTAGCAGTCTTTATTCATAAACTTGCAGTACACCCAGAAAGAGATAAAGAGTCTTAAACTTAAAAATACGACAGAAGTAGATAATATTAAAATAAGCAATATATAAGGACCCTTTTAAATAATACATTCATGATATTTGGTTAAATTAAGCCGTAAGTTTAATTCACCCAGTATCAATTGTCACATCAACGTGGGGCTCGATTGAACTTGTAATTCGCCTCGTATCAATATATATTATTACTATATACATATATTAGCCAATGTGTAAAATGAGTGTGTTCGCAAACTCCTTGTATTTCTTGCGCAAAACCCATTTATGGCCTCACTCGCAGCGTAACGTTAAAGTGTGCAAATGAGCAAGATTGTTCAAAGAAGGTAAGAACAACGTCCGTGATGATTGGCTTTCTGATCGGCCATCTGTAATCAACGACGATCTAGTCCAGACAGTTATCACCAAATTTCACGAGGAAACAGATTCATAATTTGTATATGATTGTGTTTGAGAACTTATAGTGCAAATGATTTTCTCGATGTGTTTCTAAACTGCTGCCCTAAGAACATAACAAGTGCTTTAACTTTTCTAACCTACTACAAGAAGGAAAGTGATGGCTTATTGAGAAACGTGGGTGTGCCACATGACTGCCGGATCAAAACAACAATCAGGGAGTGTTGACTGACACAAATCATCGGCAGGGTTTATTGTTAGTGTACTTTATGCCGCAAGGAACACTAATTAATTAAGCTTCATATTGTGAGACCCTAAGAAAATTGCGTCAAGCCATCAAGCATAAATGACATGGACTGCTATCAGCCGATGTACTGCTTCACGACAATGAAAGACCACATATTGCGGCTAAAATTTGGCTGGGAGCAAAGACGTGAAAAGCGCCGTGAATAAGTGCCTGTCCTCACAGTTTTTTTGAGTAGGGTATCACGAAACTTCTTATTCGTTACGATAAGTGTTTTAAACAGACAAGGAACAACATAGAAAAATAGATAATTGATAATAAAAGTGGTTTTGAAAAATGTTTAAAAAAAAAATTACCTTCCTGTATATAAGCTATTTCTGTTATTTAATTTATAAAGAAGATGAAATTCTGTAATTCACTTATTTTTAATTAAATTTAAATTATATGGACGGGTCCGACATTACGGAAAATAAATAATAACTTTCCTATTATCATGCGTCTTCATGTCTTTCCAGTCTATATTTATAACTGATGCGATGTCTATTTGTTCCTACCGTCCTGAGCGATAAAATTAAATTATTCCCATTTTTTTTTTATTTCACATATTATTATAGCCTTGATCGAGTGGCAACTTCGAAATTATGTCATTTGGTCGATGACCTCACAATCATTGCTAAAATAATTTTTTGCCTAGAATAATTCGTTACAATATTTTCAATGTCAAATAGCAATTATCCACGAATGACCGTTCCTTGGTCGTAGTCAATTCTATCTATATACACACTGTTAGTCAACTGGCCTGATGTCCTCGAGTGTCACCATTATTTTAATGTATAGGATCATTTAGGATCATTTAGATCATGTATAGATCATTAGATCGATGTTAGCGTATAACAAAACCTATGCAATTTAGAGACTAATATTTCTCAACACACAGTTCTTAATAAGACATAGTATTTACAAACTTCACGTAAATAATATAAAATAATAACACTTGGTTTGTTTCATTAACTTTTATTCTAATTTTTTAACAATATTGTTTTGGTATATTATACCATTATCAAAGAATTTACTCAACTAAATATAAGAATGCAACTTTCTACATAGTTATCTATCATAGAGTTTCTATGTTACTTTGGTCATTTTATGATATCCTTTATTGTATTTAAGTATTTTATTTGGGTGTTTGTTAGAGCTTTGCTTTTTTTTTATTTAGTTACATATTTAGAAATATGCGATATATTAATGACTGAAATTAATGAACACTTCAGATTCATTGACTATTTAATAATTGCCAAATTTTTTATAGTGATTAGTCTAAATACTCGTAATATAAAAATTATTTTCCGGAAAATATTTTAAAATCTTTTCGTGAATAAATGATCTAAAATTAAATACTGAACTAGGAGTTATTTACGTACGTGAAGACTTTGTGAATGTTTCAGGGCTATACCAACGCTTTAAAAAAACGCTTTATTAAACCTAAAATGTTAACTCTGTTATAGAAATTGACGAAAACAACTGTAGAGACGGAAACATTTTTTTCAATATTGAAAAGAATAAAAACGTTTTTACGAATATTATAGGTAAAAAAAGACTAGGCAAAAGATTCGGCATTGGCAAAGATAAGAATAAAAAATCTAATTGTAATAAACACATGATAAGTAGAGTGAACCAATTCGGAGCGAAAGCAGAGGCGTATTTTGTATCGGCACCAGTGTCTCTATCTTTATGTCTTGCGCTATGCATGTGGCGTTGCAAATTTGATTTTGTTAAATGGTTTATATATATTTCTAAATTTATAAGTTCTGCTTTTCTAATTTACGGTCACAATCCTGGTAATATAAGGCTTTGTAATGTTTCCCAATATTTATCTAAAGCTGGTACACGTCTTTTGTGGCTCATTAATTGATAGCGGAGTATAAGATGAAAACAGTTCAGATCTTGGTAATATAAATTATACTTGTTTTTTTTATTATTTTTTTTTTTTTAAATGGAAACACATCCAATTCATTCAAGTGCAAAAATTCTTCTCTCAAATTGTTTCAATAACTCACTATGGCAACCCAACAGCTTTTTCTCTTTTTAAGCTCATTGGTCGCTTTAGTTATACATAATTTTCCAACATATTTGACATTTATACTACAACTTTGATCCTTGATTAATATTATGAACTTATTGGTTTACAATTAAATTTTTCTTCACACATAACCTTTGACATTACCAAACATTAACAATAGTATACAAAATTAGCTAAATTTACATAGTTCTATAATTTTGGTAAATGTAAGAAAGTCATATACTTTTGAAATTTAATTATATATTTGACACTCTAAATTAAGAAAACAATACAAATATAATAGACTTCCACCTTCTAAGAAATCTCAATAACAGAAATGTAACAAATTAAAACTAGTGTTTTCAATAAGTTTATTAACATTTTTATTATATTTACCTTCTCTCCCTCATAAAAAATAATTTGTAGAAAGATTTGTAATAAATTATTTTTGAATTAATTGTTATAGTTAATCCTCTGTTTATTTTATTTTGTTTATTTAATTTTTTTTTAAGAAAAATAAAAGTAAATTATAAGCCTATAGAATATTTATGTAACATCTGTTGCCTAATCATTATAATATATGTAACGGTTTAAATATTTAAATTTCCTTTATAGTGTATCATTGTAGTATATTAACATTATTTATATTATTTTGTTTAAGATGAATCTTCTATTTTGTCTTATATTATGTATCAAAGTTTAAAAATATTTGTATTATTTTGCTATCATTTGAATCAGAACTATCTAGGTAATAAGTATTATTGTAATCAATTATATATATAAACCATTTAACAAAATCAAATTTGCAACGCCACGTGCATAGCGCAAGACATAAAGATAGAGGCACTGGTGCCGATACAAAATACGCCTCTGCTTTCGCTTCGAATTGGTCCACTCTAGTGATAAGTCATTTTGCATGTGCCAAAGAGCGAATAATTGATTTCAAGTTTAAATAGGTTTAAAATATTTATGAGTAATTACAATTATATTTATTAAAATACTCCAATTTTTTTAATCCAACTTATATTTTACCCCAAATGCCATATGACCGCTCTATTTGGTGAAGAGAGGACAATAAACAACCGTTACAACATTTTGCAAATGTATCCGTTTTAACGGCACTGCAAATTTTTCGTGATATTATAATGTTGAAATTATTATAGAACAGACAAGTCTTCTTTGACAAATGGATGCATTACATTTTTAAGTTTGTTTGTGAACTTAATAATGAGAATTACTCGATGTCTCAAGTTTAAACCTTGCCACAAAAAACGTTCCATATTATATTTCTACTTATACAGTATGCGGACCCTTAGATGAAGGCATAAGGATTGCACTAACAAACACAATTTGACATAGTGGCAGCACTTGGCATTCGAATCACAGTTGTGTACGGAGATTCTTGTTATCCTTTCATTATAATGGTAACATTTATGCTTGAGAAAAAAACGATAATAAAATTGTACTATCAGCGACGTTATCTGCCTGATATTTACGATATATTCAATAATAATTTAGCAAATCGACCTTCTTTCTGCATCTTACACCGCGTCAATAACAATTTTAAGAAATTTTGTTTTGTTTCACCTCATCAGTATAAAAGGCAAGAAATAATAATGTAAGTAGTGTACATAATTTTTGAAACGAAACTAGTACCCTTCATGCAAAATTGAAAAACGCAGGAAATATTTCCCGGAGACCATTATATACGCATGGAATTTTATCACACAAGGACAAAAAAATGTCTCATTAAAAATATTATATTTACCAATGAGTCGACATTTTCTTTACTCAGGCATCATACGAATACTGGTCGCTGATTGATACTAATGTGAATCAAACCACTTTCGCTGGTCATAACGTAGCAAGAGATCCGTGTTCGGCCAACTTCGTATCAAACGTATTCAAACTTCCACCTAGTACAGTATGTTTTAAAGGTATTCGTGTATATTTTGGGTCGAAAAGTCGCTTCAAGCACTACGGGTAAGCTAAGAATGTCGACTGACTTTTATTTTATCACACTGTAAACTATTTTTTCGTTGATATACTTTACAGTGGACAACAGCTTTTGTAAACTCAAACGGCTTCGTTCTATTTGTTTTTGATATCGAAGGCTTTTTCTTACTAATTATCTCTGTTTTTTATCTGATTTAATTGTCTCCTGATTGTCTTTAAAAAAATGATAAACTACAGATGCCATTATATAAGGATTCCGTTTCGCAATCATTCAAATACAATATCCATTGGAGATGTTTTTGCTATCTTCTTCAATGTAATGTTCAATTGCAATTTAACATTACATATTGCCGTGAAATTTCACATTAAAAGAAACAAAATAAATTTAAATTAAGTATAAATTACGCAAATGCAGCATTAAGAAATTAAAACGAAATCAAGTCTTTCAATGCATTTCATGTGTAACATGATAAACTTTGCATTAAACACATGATGTAAATAGATTAAAGGTTATAATGAATTTCGAAAATAATTATAATGTAATTAGGTGCAAAATGCATGCTTACGTACCAAAACTGTATGAAAAGGATACTTATTTAGTATCCTTATAAATAAGTTTTTCTTTATGCATTAATTACATTATTAGTAGAGCTGAGGATGTTTGCGGTATAACCATGGTTATACCGCAAACATCCTCAGCTCTAATTATTAGTAATACTTATCATAGATTTGTTGATATTTTATGAAAATATTCATTTGTTTACAGCATAATATTGCAATGCCAAATTCATTTTTGAATCAAAATAAAGTCCAAATAAGACATCTAATATTAACAACAGGAACAGTGTAACTTGAAAAACGATAAATGCCTATAACAAATGCCAACTAGATTGAGAACTACTTAGAATATCAATTAAAATTTCTTATGTTTAAAATGACTGTCATTTCAACTGTCAAAAGGTAGAATGCATTAGAATGCGCATCTCTACAATAAAATATGAGAAATTTTAGTAAGATTAGAGATGCACACGTTTCGAATACGTAAGAAGCATTGTAAATACAAAGAAAACAAAATACGAAGGGCATCTAACAAAACACAGTGGATTTCTGCAGGTTGATACATGAAAACTAGGTCAAGGTAGAAATTTCGTAGAAATTAAAAAGGGAAAATATATGTAATCTTGAAATTAAAATTGAAAACCCTCAGAAATCTCGTAGAAATTCAAAAGGGAAAATATATATAATCTTGAAATAAAAATTAAAAACCCATAAATTAACACAACTAAGAATTTATGTAAACAAAATAACTTCAGATAACGAAAGAAAGAAAAAATTTGCATATAGTAGTTGCATTGATACGAGGGTTGAAATAGAAAAGATACACGAAATAAAAAAAATCGAAATTAAATACGAGAAGCGGGAGAGAAAAGATAAGCGTTTACCGAGAAACAAAAAGTACCCAGTATAAAAGGGTGGAACAACGCCAAGAAAAGGAGACTCATCGATCATTCATCGTTCACTCAACATTCAGCAATCACTTTGATTTTAACGGTTTGAATAAACTCAGATTTCTATTAAGAAAGTTTATCAATAATTTATTATACTTCTACGTTTACAAGTTTGAGCATTTTTGATTTATAATTGTTAATATAGTGTTAAATATTTTCTTTATATAATTAGTTTAATTTATAATTGTATTGAAACTCTGTTCGCGTAAAATATTACGAAGAATATGAGCAAAGCGTGAGCAAAATATTTTAAAACATATATGGATTATTAATTTGAACAAATTAACGATAAATACACCACTGTGAATGTACATTTTTGCAAGATATCTGAGCATGTTAAATTTCCACGAGTAACCTCATATCTGTGTAATTGAATTTTGAAATCAAATACTCATTGATAAGTATAAAATAAAACCTGTATCCAGTGTGGAGGTGGACGTGTTGTTCTGTGGGAACTCGAATTCCACTTAAGCAACCGTAGGAAGTAAAATATGATTAGAATCAAGATATACATATTCTAAAGAGTAAAGACAAACACTTTGAGTCCTATCGTAACGTTCAGAGGGTATATACCCTCTTGGTTGTGAAATACTTGAGTGTGTTTTTGAAAGATACTATAGAATCTAAACAAAGAAAGAAAATATATGTGTGTTTTGAATAAACACATGTAAAACTCTCTGATGATAACTAGGTTTTTAGTTTAAGTAATACTATATTTTAAGTTTTAAGTTAATGACTTGTGAAAATACTGTAAAAGTCCCGTAGGTAGGCAGAATCGCCATGTAAAAACTGGCGGAATCGTCATGTAAAAGGTGGGCCGTTTGTGCAAGTTCGTGGCAGGGCGCCATGTAAAAGGTCCGTGGCTGGATGATCGCCACGTGAAGTCCTATGCCTTTAGGGGCTGGCAAGGACCGTCATGTGATGTGAGCCCGGCCCTGAGGGCCACATCGGTGAGTCTTCACGCAGATATCGTTGTAGCGTTAAATAATGCACAAGTATGATAGGTTTAACATAGTTTAATAAACCAACACTTATAACTATTTAACAAGATGGTAATTACATAATTAACAATGTAGACGATAGTCGAAAAGAGACTCTAACTCATTCGTACCGTCTGAGTATTGTTACTCTGCACTAAGACTGTCTCTCGACTGTGTCTGTATTGACTCTCTACTGACTCTGATAAGACTCCGGATGGGATGTCTTATATATGTTAGAGTGATCTGCTTTTCGACTATATGTCCTTACTCTAAATAAACAAGAGTGTTGAAAGTGTGTAACGTACCTTGCGAATGCTTGTGTATGTACGTTATGTCGGGCGAGGTCATGTTTGGATATAACATGCATTAAACACGAGCCCGCGCCTTGACTTAGATAAACGGTACACTGCATTGCTTAATTGGGTTATCACAATACAATTAGACAATATACAGAGTTTAAAGAAACATATGCTTGAGTAACTACCCATACAACAATCATTTACTTCATTTATTCACCAAGCAAAACTCACAGCAATATGTGATACTTCAATGCATAGAAACCATTTCTAATAGGTACATATGGGATTAGTGGTCAACATGAGTCAGAAACATGAATTATTATAATTTAAGTTAAAAACTTGCCAAAGAAAATAAGTGTAAAGTATTTTGATAGTTATGCGCGCCATTGCATAATTATTAATTAAATATTCGCAACTGTATTTATTTAAATAATAAAAAAAAATATATCACAGAACAAACAAATTTCTAAGACTGGAGTCCAGAAAAGCATTTGTTTTGCTTTAAATATTTAAACGAAATTTATTCATGTAAATACATCGTACATTGAATATTATACAGAAATATGCAAATCCCTGGTAGATTATAAATTCATTAAGACCTGAACAGTGGGGAGTACATATTGTTCTCTTTAATTAAAACGATCTTGTGCCCCAAATACCTTGTACTTCTTCCTCCACAATAGTTTGTGTATATACTATGGTCTATGTAGTAGAAATTATAACCTCGTTAGCATTGTAACGTGTTATTTTAGAAGTTTGTCATTAACAAATGACAATCTAGTTGGAATACACATGTGTGTACATTCATAAATTGAATCTAATTACAACATTGTAGCCGAATATGATTATTTCGCAATTTTATTTCTTATCTGTTAACTATATGCTTTCTCTGTCCTCTCTCATATACAAACCTAGTTATATATATATATATATATATATATATATATATATATATATATATATATGTATATGTATTACTTCAGTATTTTTAAGCAAGTGTTTAAAGTAATCATTCTCGAGAAATTATGTAATTGAACAACGAATGTTATTAATGTAGATCTTGGTTTCCGGGTTGGAATCGCGTCGAGTTAGGCGTAATTGCCAACGTTTAGTCCAATGTTACACATCTTCAGGGCTGTACGTAGATGTTCGCAGTAGCTAGAAGAATGATTCTTCTAGCTACTGCGAATCAGCAAACATCTACCTACAGCTCTGAAGATGTCCCTTATAATAGTGGACGAATAACATTTGACTTGTAACAATGTACGAAACGTTGGCAATTAGGCCTAACTCGACGCAGTTCCAACCCGGAAACAGAGATCTACATTTAGAAAACGACCTACACCTTGGCTACAATAAAGCGACGTTAGCGACAATTGAATAATGGTTCTTAATCGTAAGAATTTTTTCATAGGATCTTTACCTGTGATCGGCAAGATTTTGGGATTGAATGGGTATTGAATGGTTATAGCTTAATACATGATAACTTATAATAAGTTGAATAACACATTCTACACAATCTCTAGATTTTCTACCACCTGGAAAGTTTTGTCTAATGTCTTTAGAAGTATTCCATGTTCTATTTCGTTGTAACGTATTCATTTTGGGTCTTATGAAAAGCCCTCTTTAAGAATTGGATCGCTTAAAATAGGAAATTTTTGTTGAAAATATTGAAATCTACGTCCATTACTAAGCCTAATTTAATGAGTAAAGGTGGTAGGAAATTTTTTAATGCTACAATGTTCTTTTGTCCAGACCTCTACTATACCCTAACTAACCAATGTTGAACATTGTAGCGGGAACTTTCTGTTGTCTATTCACAAAGAAAATTGAAATACTTTGTGTGTGTACATATCGATAAGCGCTGATGTACTATTTAGTTTGTTAAGAAGGCGTGTTATATTTTCTTATGATCCGTATGGACTACATCTTCAACAGGGATGGAACGGAAAACACCTTCAATGAGTAGAAGAACAGCTTTTAAACTCAATTTTGCGTCGATAAAAAACACCATTCGTCTGGATTATGTTAGTAACGTAAGGCTACCATTAAATCGTCATCTTTGTTGCAAAATCAAGTACCATTTGCTATTGAAAAATAATGCGGCAATTGTTTTTGACTATTAAGTTGTATAAAAATTCTTATTCCTAAGGCTAAGAGCTTCCAACCTTGCAATTTGGATTTTAATATTTTTGCCGCATCTCTCGATAAATTCAGATCTCTAATTAGAACATTTAATTAATGATTTATTAGTGATCCGTCTACTTCATATAGTTAAAACTTCTTATACTTTAGCTTATAGTAAAAACCTGGCATCTCTGGCTACTAGTAGATTTTGTTTCTGAAACAATGTGTAGTCCGTTTGAATCCATAGCTTTCGAATGAGGTACTGTTCGTGTAACAGGTTGCCGGTTAGAATAATTAACATGATTCTTGTTATTGTTATTTTCGTGCAGAAAAATTTAAAATCATAGGCCATGCAAATGGCATAACAATGTTCTTACTGTTTAACTAGCCTCGTAAAATAACAGTGCATCGTGCACAGAAAATATGAAGAAAAAATTACTTATCTTGGTTTTTAATCTTTAAAAGTACCGGTAGTACCTTTATCTATTAAAGGCGTAATATTTCGCTTATGGTAATGAATAGTGAATTCCCCGTACACATAACAAAAGCTCTTCGGATCATTTACCTGAAGTTGTTGATATAAACACGTGTTCGACTATCACAAATTGATTTTAATTAATTCGAATAACACGTAAGTAGTTACTTATACTCGTATATCCACATAGTCCAGAACTAATAATTCTTAAATTTAAATAATTGTAGCGTGAGCTAGAGCGTGGCTGAATGGATATGACGTAGTAAATATGCCGATACATGTTCAAACTTGTCAAAACTTATTAGGCCGTACAATATTTCTTGTAATATTTTGTGTTTAAGTTGTTAAAATAAAATATAACTTTATATTTATAAAAATTTTGGAAAACATGTTTAAACTAATACGTCGAAATCTGTATGTGATCTGATGTGAAATTATGAAATTAGTTTCAGAATTAAGATGAATAATATTTGCAGATGAAAACAATTCAAATCTTCACCTCCAAATGTTTTGGTCGATAGTATATTTTTCTTATTTTGAAAAATAGAAGAGAATAGCATATCTGACAATAACAACGTAGAGCAAAGTTGGACAAAAATAACAGCAAACGTAATCACTGCATCAAATAAAGCATTGGGACAACGTAAAGTAAATATAAATAATAAACGAGAAAAGAAACCCTGGTTTACCGAAGAAATCAAAACGGTTAGTAAATAGAAAAGAGAGGCATATCTGAGATATAGAAACAACAAAACGGTAGATGAACACGAGAAATACGTAAAAATAAGAAATAAGTTAACCCCAAAATAAGGAAAATAAAAGAACAATATTGGGAGAAATTTACGTCAGTCAAGAGTATGAAAAATGTTAAGATCTACAGACAAACAAGTTAATGAATATAGAAGAAATAAACCCACTAGAAATAAAATACACCTATGGTAAAAACAGAAACAAGGGGATCAGACTGGGGAATCACAGAGGACCAGGTAACATGCGCAATAAAGAAATTAAAAAACAGGAAGACACCAGGAACAAATACGATCAGTAATAAACAAATAAAGTACGGAGGACAGACCCTAGGAAATAACGAAGTTATTCAATAAAATAATCGAAGAAGAAATTATTTCAAATGAGTGGATAACTAGCACCACCATATTGATTTTTAAAAAAGGAGACAAAAGAAACCCAGCAAATTAAAGGGGAATATCATTACTGGACACAATCATGAAATTGTTTATTGGAATAATTACGGATTCGATTCGCGACTTGGTGACTATCAATGAAGAACAACAATGATTTAGGAAAAATCGATCCACAACAGATGTCATATATGGCATTCGTCAAATTATCGAAGTAACTATTGTATTTAATAATTCAATATTCATGTATTTCGTCGATCTAATGAAAGCTTTCGATAAAATAAAATTATCAGATGTGACTGACATACTAAAAGAGAAAAGGTCCTTTCAAAATCATTAGACTGATAGAAGCTAAACACAAACAGCGGTACCAAGAACGGGAGGCAAACTATCGGAAAATATCCCAGTGAACACTGGAATCAGACAAGGTGATAATTTGAGTCCAGTTCTATTCAATATAGTGATGAATAAGATCGTGGAAGGTATAAGGTTAATGGAAGAATACAAACTTAACAATTATAACTTCAACATAGTCTGTTATGCAGATAATGCGGTCCTTATGGCTAATGACGAAAATAACCTACAAGGAATCCTACATAAATTCAATAACACGGCTGAAGTATATAACATGACCATTTCGGTTGAGAATGCAAAATGTCTCACGGCATCTAAAGAACTAGTAAGATGTAAACTAGAAATAATTGGAAAAATCATCGAACAAACAATGTCATTTAACTACCTGGGAACAGTAATTACAAGCGATCACAATATCCATAAAGAAGTGAAGAAGACAGCTACTATTTCGGGGGCACTGAGGAATATCATATGGAGAAATAAACATCTTACAATAGAATGTAAAATACGAATCTATAGGAGTTGCGTTCGCCCAATACTGACATACGCCATAGAAACCAGAGCTCATAACAATAAAACAAAACAACTATTAAGATCATCGGAAATGAAAATTTTAAGGCCTATAGCAAGGAAAACAAGACTTGACCGCATCAGAAACCAAAATATAAGAGCGAAATATCAAATTCAAGACATCATAAGATGGGGGAGAGAAAGTAGGAGACATTTGAACCAACACATCTCAAGGATGGACAACGAAAGTATAGTCAAAATGGCACGCGAAGGAAAACCTAATGGATCCAGACCACTAGAAAGACCCCTGAAAAGATGTCGAGACAGCTGTTCATCAATTTCCCAAGAACTGGGAGACTAAACTCCAGTAAAAGCACAGGTCATTGATCTAACGTAAGAGGAAGAAGAGCATATTGTGCTTTTTATTCCTTTTCCAACTTTTTTGTCGTACAGCCTTAATTACACTTATTTACAGTGTATCTGGGGATTAAATAGAAGCATGTGGCAGTGTTTTGTACATGTTTACTAAACTGGAGTCTGTTTGCCTATATCGCGTAAAGATTTTTTACAATTTAGTAACAAAGTATTACCAAGATATGTGCAAATCTGTACATAATAATAGTTTCAGACAAATATTTGTTCCAAGTACATCAGGTTGCGCATGTTTAAACTTGTCTGAGAGTACGCTGACTTATTTGCAGAGTTCACTCAACCACAGAGTGTATATAAGTGGTACATTTCTTGTGCAGTTACGGTACTCGTGGCAAACACCGCCGTGAGCTCTTATTGTGTGTTAGTTTTTTTTTTAGTTTGGCAAGCAGAAAGTGTATAAACAATTTGGACATATTTTGCATATTTTGTTATATATGTGGTTGTTTTTTTCCTGTTAAGTAGAGGCGAAATATTGCCGATTTTGTAAGAAAATCCTATTATGTATACATAAGTGGTCAGGATAAATCATGAGAACCGTATGAAGTATGCCATGCATATGTCGAACATCTTATAAAATGGAGTCAGAGACAAATGGTGTGGCGCGAACCAATAGGTCACGCCGAATGTTACCTTTGTGTATGTTACATTAAAGTTTACAATTAAAAAAAAATTAAAAAACATCAAATATACCGATCTACCGTCAGCGATAAGGCCGATTTCACATGTACCTGGTCTGCCTGTAAAATCTCCACCTTCTTCGAATCCACACCTTCCAGTGAAGCAGAAACTCCAGAGGTTTATGAACAAGAATGTTATCAACTGGAAAATATTTTAATACCGCAACAATTCACTCAACCCGAATTGAACGATTTAGTATTCCAAAGTATGCTGCTGAAATTTTGGAATCTACACTTCTGGAGAAGAATTTACTTTGCTCCAGGTAAGCACATAATTTTCCTAATACAGAAATCATGAAAGTGATTTTATGTAATATTTTTTACAAGAAGGACCTCTGGTATATTGCAATTTTATTCATTAGTTGAAGATATTTCTTAGGTAAATGTAAATATAGGCTAATCGTTGTAAAAAAATGTGTTGGTACAATAAAATAGTATATGCTTATCTATATATTGCAATGATATCACTGGTTTAATATGTGCCTTCGGATCTCCATCGTATGTTCCTAGGGATAGAGATTGTTTATAGACTCGTCCAAGACTAGTTTCAAGGCTCTTATATAATGGCGATAGATATTCACCCGCGCCAATTGCTCATTCAGTTCACTTAAAAGAAACTTCTGAGTATCTAAAGTTACTTTTGGAGAAAATTAATATTAAGATTACGAGTGGCAACTATGTGGAGTTTTAAAAGTGTTATGTATGTTGCTAGGCCAACAGAGTGGGTACACTAAAATGCCGTGTTTCATTTGTGAAGAGGACAGCAGAGTTAGAAATATTAATAAAGAAGCAAATGCCTCTGCGGCACAATCTTACACAGGGGTCAAAAATATTATGCACAAAGGTTTAGTGACGCCAGATAACATACTTTTCATATAAAATTTGATATAATTAAGCAATTTGTAACTGTATAGAATAAAAATGGAAACTGCTTTAAGTACCTTTGTAGTAAAGTTCCCAGTTTGTCTAGACGTCTAGAAATTTAAGGAGGGTATCTTCATTGGTCGCCAAATTAGAAAATTGAATTTGGCCAGTCACTTTAAAACTACTGACTGCTATTGAAAGGGAAGCCTGGATAGCTTTCGAAAGTGTAATGGAAAACTTTCTAGGAAACCGTAAATCGCAAGATTATGAAAAAGTTTTCAAAACATGCTGCAAAAGCTTCGCGATTTACATTGAAATGTGAGCATCAAAATCTTAATAATAATAATAATGATTCATTTTGCCCAACAAATTAATCCAAAATAGGACAACAAAACTTTGACTATGTGACAATACATAAATAAGATAATTAATTAATACCACAAGAACATAAAAACATCATTAAATAAATTATTCACGTTTCTCAACTAATGCAGTAATGGAGCCCTGCACAATATATTAGTCCTTGGTTTTGAAAACACAAAAGATAGGGAGTGTCTAGCAGCAATGCGTGGTACCAATATATTCACTCGAGCTAACAGCGATGCTGAGTAGATCCGGTTATTCAGGAGATTCGTCACAAGTAATGCCTCACAAGCAAATCCTCGTGGTCTATATTGCGTTCTGGATAGACCCCATCCAGCCTGTTACTCAAGTACTTCATAAATTTATGCTTTCGATTTTATTCACGTGTAGGTCATAGATTGGGTACCAAACGGTAGACGCATATTCCAACTTACTGACGACATATGCGAAATATAGAGATTTAATGGTACCAACATTAGTGAAATTTCGGGACATTCTGATAATAAAGCCTAGAGACCTAACAGCAGATGTAGTGATATTTGAGAGATGACCGTTGAAGGTCAACTTACTGTCGAATGTAGCACCGAGATGCCTTGTAGAGCTTCGTTTCTATATAACAGTATTATCAACGTAATAAAGAGAGTTTGTGTAATTTATTTTCCTTGTGAAAGTTACAACAGAATATTTTGAAATGTTTAAATTAAATTTATTCATTCGACACCGGCTGTGGACAATAGCCAAATTATTTTTCAAAAAACCCACATCAGTTATGTTTGTAATGGTGTGATATATTTTAAGGTCATCTGCATAAGCCAATACATTGCAGTCAAGTGATGCTATTAGGTCATTAATAAATATATTAAACATAAGCGGGCCCAAGTTGGAACCTTGAGGAACTCCAGAAATGGAGTAGAAAAATCTTGATTTATAGCCGTTGTAAGTAACATAGTTTGCTCTATCCATCAAATACGACTTCATAAACCTGAGTAGGGAATCGGTAAACCCAAAAGCTGACAGTTTTTGTAGGAGTAAAATATGGTCGATGGTATCAAATGCGCGACTGGAGTCCGTATAAATAACATCTAATTGACTACCATCGTCTAAAGCTTCGGCTATATCTTGGGTTATGCAGCACAAATTTTTTAGTGTCGAGCGATTTTTCACAAATCCATGCTGTGAGGGAGAAATAAAGGGCAGACATTTGAATGAGATGATTTTATGCAGGACGGATGCAAAGATTTTCGCAAAAACAGAAATAGTAGCTATTGGCCTATAATTAGAGATGTCAGTGTTATCACCCTTTTTAAATACAGGACAAATTCTAGCGATTTTCCATACTTGTGGGAATGAAGATGTTTTAATGCATAAATTAGAGAGAGTGGGATGAACAAAAACATTGGCGCAGTCCTTAACCAAATACGTTGGAATATTATCGTCTCCAGCAGTATGTTTATTCTTTAGTTTCCCAATAGCCTCGATGAAATCACGCTGTGTAACACAAGGAACAGCGATAAGCGGATAACTACTAATAGTAGTGTGCTCACGTGACGCATCATCGGAGTTTTTAGGAAGGAACAGTAGTTTCCCATTTCCTATGATAGTGATGCTTCAATAGAAGATATTTCTTTATGTTCGTAGTAAACTACGGAGGATAAGTTTTATTTGAGGAGGATCTTTGCACAGGAACAGAAATGTTTAAAACAGAATAAAGTTTGTCATAAAACTCGTCAACATCAATATAACTATCTAGGAAAGACCAGACAAGTAGATCAGAATACAATTTTATAAAATTAGCCTTTTTAAAGTTATATCTAATATTGTTGTTTGACAGAAATGGACATGTACGAGCTGTTACCCTGTACATAACATCAAACCATAATGCAGGGTGATGTCTGTCTTCAACAACAAGGTAATCAGAATCATGTTCAACATCGAACTCACAGTCCATGTTCGATAGTATCATGTTCAACCGTTGATCATTTGCATTGGTAATCTCTGAACTGCGTTAGGTTTAAAGATGCTATAAATGAAAGCAGAAGCTCTAGATTCGCATCAGACGTTACACTAGGTTTTCCAAAATTCGGAATATTAGAATCTCCTGCAAGTAAAATATTCTTTCCAGTAATAATGATTTCCAGCATGTCGAGGAATAGTTCAAAGTCTGCGCAGTTTACATTCGGCGGGATATAAACTAATACAAGATAATATGAAAACCCAATATTTTCGCAGTTGCATATTATTAAATCGATCAAAGGAACCGCTGATCTAATGGAAGGCACATCAATTACTTTATATTTAGTTTCATTATGAAAAGCAATAAGTACACCACCACCAATAGATATCTACCGGTATTTTATACATTTCTGTCACAACGTATGATATTGTAAGATGAATAAAAAATTCACTATTATAGACTGAGTCACACAACCAAGTTTTAGAAAGTAATATCATGTCATATAAAGGAAAAACTGGATTTATATAAGATATCGGCTTTACCACGTAAACCTCTAACGTTTTGGTAGTAAAAATTGATATATTCTCTGTTGGGCACATCTAATTTAACGACTAATTATTTTTGGAATTCCATTCTTATATTTTATTTTAATGTTTACCTCAACCTTAGATAAGCGATCTTGTAATTCAGCCTTTACACTTTTATAAAGTTTGGTCTGAAACGGTGTTTAATCACGAGAAATAACTACAGCAGAAAACTTATCAGACTCCTTCAAATGCCTGCTTCTCTTGAGCAGCCTGCGAACGTTATCCACAGAAGACAAATATACCTTAATAGGACGCTTTGAATCAGTTTTGCTGATTTCAGCTCCAATCTCATTAAAAATTTCATGCAATGTTACTCCATCTGAATTCACTTGCTGTTTTTTAGATTCACAATGGATATCTTTGACACTATAAATGACCACGTTATTCTTACGGCGGTCCCGTTCGACAACTTCTTGAATAATTTCCTCAGTCTCGATTAGCAACTTAGATATAGGAGAAGCGGCGGACTTTAAGGCTATTATTTCATCTTGAAGTGATACTATTGCAGATTTTAATTCTATTAGATCGAAGCTTACCTTTAAGCAGCCCTTGCAAGACCAAAATAAGCCACAGTTGTTATTAATTCTCTTAGCTTCAGTCCTGGAAAGTTCAACAAAAGTACCTTTGAAGGTATTTTTACAAATACTACACGTAACGAAAGCCTCATCTCTAATTGACTACGAGCAACAAAAACAGGTATTATTCATGATAGTTAATGCTAATGATTAAATAAATTCGGGACAAGAAAGACAAGGACAAATAAGTGAAGAACAAGGAGAAAGGTTCCATCGGGATATAAAAGAATTGGAACAAAGATACCAGGGATGGTAGAATGCAAACATCCCTGCGTATGTGTATAAAAGAAAAACGATTAAACGGTCTTTTCAGACAAAAAGACAACGTCTTATTAATGAACCTTCAGAATTTCGATTAATACTATTTAGTATTTATGTATTTTTTTAAATATTAATATGTAAAAGTGTTAATTTGTATTATTAAATACAATATAGTGTGGATACAATAAAATAGTATATGCTTATATTTCCTTAGAAATTTGTAGTATTTTCGCAGTGAATTCCAGGAAACTTGCTTCAATGATTAGAATCTTCATTGTTTTTTAATGATTGAAATTGTTATAGATTATAAATAACATACTCTAAATTATATGTTAACACATTTAAATTCATAAAAAGATTATAAAATTAATTTGAAGGGGGCTAATTTTTTAATTGTAAAAAGCATTTACATTCGCCCAAATTCCTTCCAATTAACCTTCCGATGTACTTGATGGATCAAAATCATCAATTACATGTCGAAGTTTGCATTTAAAAAAATTACACAATGCATTTATACTGTGCTTTTGTAAATAACCTATTCATTAAGCAAACACTAATGGCCTATTTCACCGACATATCTTAATTTTTTACTTAATAAAGCAATACTTAAATTTAAGAAAAGCTTAATTTTCTAAACAAATTTACCGTGCAATTTAAAGTTTCTCTTAATCTATCTATATATATATATATATATATATATATATATATATATATATATATATAAATATGTTATAATCATGGCTTAATTAAATTTATGACGGATATAAATAACGTAGTTTCTTTGTTGACACTAGTTACACATAACCTACAATCCACGGTAAAATCGCTTAAAGTGTAGTTTGTTGTGTTAATGTCGTTCGTGTTGAGGTTTGCTGAAAAATGAGTTCATGTACTGAGACGCCCATAAAAAGAATTTGCACAGCGAACTACACGCTAGAAGAAAAAATGTACTAGCAAACCTAATAAACCTAATAAAACAAATATAAATTGATTATAGAAAATTAAAAAAAGCGATGGCACAACAAATGTCGAAAAGGAAAAGACATTGAAAAAGAATATAATACATTTCTCCAAACAATGTTTATACAGAAGTTATGTCATTTAAAAAAGTGTATAATAATAAAAAGAAAAATTCGTGAAGAAGTGGCAAGTGAAAGATTATCTGCCATAAGAACTGGCGGTGGAAATAGTTTTAAGTGAAATAATCCATTAAAGACATTATTTTGGATACAATCAATAAAGCCTCACAGACCAATTTGGCAGTGATGCTGGTTCTAACAGTATGTATAAATTGCAAACCCACAAAACTTGCATGGTAAGTAATCGTTGCTTTGTTTGCTTTTTAGTATTTGTAACTGTCCATGAAGCAGAAGCAATTTAATACATTACAGAGGGAAACAATATAAGGATGCCTGTGAATAGAATTGAATTTGCAATTGCAGATCATACTTCAACAGGAACTGCAGTTCCTGTAACACTACAAACAATAGCTCCTGCGACGCTACACACACCAGCTCCTGTAACACCACATGCACAAGCTCTTACAACGCCACACACAACAGCTCCTACATCACACACAACAGCTCCTGCGACAGCACTCAAAAATTTTGCCCGACGTAGACCCACAGCAACAGCAATAAAATTACAAAAATTTATTCAGAATTTGGAAAAGAAAAATTGGGAATAGCTGCATTAAAAAACGAAATGCTCTCACAACAATTAACTTTTAAAGGAAAAAGCTCAACTAGAATTAGAAATTCTCAAAACAGAATTAAAAATAAAACAAGAGCAATTAAAATAATTATAATCTCTTCATTTTAAATTGTGAATAGTTTTTATTTTCATGTTCCCCTTTTACATATATACATACCTAGTTTATATATAAAAACCTTATATAATCTGTAGTAATTATATTATACAAATATCTATACACATACTAGTAGATAGGACTATTTCTGTAGTGATTAAAATATAGTAGGTACTTTTAACCTATCGCAAAATAATTATTAATTAATTCTGTATGAATTTGAAACCATGGTGCTATTTGCTGTTGTTATACAACTGCTGGTATGTTTTCATTGTTTATATACATTTCTAATAATTGTTCGTTATGTTCATCATTCGCCGGTAAGTCTTCATTTGCTTCTTAAGCTATATTGTGCAGGTCGGCAGTAGCAACAATAATGTTTATTGTTAATGGTACCTTTGTATGGCAACCCAATGCCAATATTGCAAAACGACGCTTCCATATGCCAAAAGTATTAGAGAATACTTTTGGCATAGACGAAGTAGAATAGTGACCCTATTTCGTCTATGAGCATTGTTGTAATTAATTTCGGCTTGAGTTCCTGTACCAATAAAGGTGTTAACAGATAATTCTTTATTGAATAGCCACTGTCACATACAAACCCTTAAGATTTATAAATGTTATGTTTCAAATACAATGTTGCCATACCAAGCATGAAGCAGTTTGCATACATATTTTCCTCGAAATTTGCTTTCAGTGCATTAAATATGGTCATATCATGAATTGAGTCCGGCCATCTTGCAACAACGTTCAAAAATTTATAAAATACATCTATATCTGCTTGTACAGTTAAAAAAAGAAAGCCTTTTCTATTCCAACCTATTTCGGCATCATTTCCACCTTCAACAAATAATTTAATTTTTATTTTTCTATAACCTGGTGACTGTAGTTATTATGTATACAAGCGATGGCTCTCCAAATAACTGGGATGTTGCTTCTGTAACGCGCATTATTATACATTTTCCACGAGATCTATTACAGTTAGATCAATTACCTCGTTATTTACACTTAAAAGAGCCATGAAGGGAAGAACGACTTTTGACTCAACAGGTTCTGAAGAAGTTCAAGCAACGTTATAGGTTAAGTTTCACTTTAAGTCTCCGATTACTTAAATTTAAGATTTCATTTTCGGTTTAAAAATTGCTTAAGTGAAGGGAAAGGCGCACTAAGGAGTCCTTAGCATTTTAAGTCTTGCTTAAAATGTAAGATATGTCGATGAGATCGACCATAATCGTCTTATTAATGTAGAACTTGTAATATGTTATACAAATACGAAACCATTTACACCTATTTCATTATCTTATTGCTATAAACCTCTACTTGTACTATAATTACTATAATTGCTTTTTATAATTACAAATACGTAATGGACTTCATTTATCTATGGAACGTAATGTTAAGCACTGTTAGTAAATTAAGAATATTTTAAGTATAATTCTTGAACCAATAAAATACTTATTTTTCGAAACTAATCAATGAACATGTATTTAGGTAGGCAGCTTTCCGAAAACTTTACGAGCCTAAGAAAGCCATAAATTAAGTTTATTGTTACGAGATCATAACTGCCAGTGTCGATATACCAATTCACATTCCTTTGAAAAAGAGGTCACCTTGAAATAATAACAGACTTTGCCTATTGTTTATGAAAAATAAGTGACTCGTGCATTAATTGAGACAGCGAAATGTATACCTTAATTAACATGGATATGCGCACATTATCAGCATGTATTTATATGTAAGCGTATCCTAACATAATATGGTGATTTACAATTATCTAGTTTAGAGTACATTTTGTTAGCCAATGAAATTACATAAAACATATAAACAGAATTGGAAATTGCCCAAACACAATTGACAAACAGTAATATTATTAAATCAATTATTTCAGGTAATTGTGTTTGGATAGGTAGAAGAGATAAACATGAACATTGGCATCTTATCGCTTTATATATATATATATATATATATATATATATATATATATATATATATATATATATATATATATATATTTAGTGTTAATAAGAATTAAAATTTATTTCTTATTTATTTTATTGGCCGTGTCATAATATTAAAATAATAGACTTTTTCTTGGTTTATCGACCTTTAATGAATTTCAGTTTTTTACTACGACGCTTCGACTTTTTTATTATTAAGTCTTTTTCAAGTGATTAGAACTAAAAAATTAATACAAAGAAATATATTTACATTTGTATGAATGAATTAAAATTAAAAATAATAATTAAAGTAAGGAAAATTAAAGGATACAAAGCTCACCAATTTATTTCGTGTCAAAGCACATATTTTGTGTAAAATGTATGGCCAAACATGTCGAACCATTTTATAGGGTCGAACTGCCTTTCTCGGAATATTTAGTGTAACTAAATGTCTTGGTGCAGAAATGAAATTGTTTATTCCGTTTTAAAATTAGTTTGGCAGGCCATGTGTTTGGGAAAATACAGTATATTTACAATGGGAAATTTTTTTTTTGTGTTGTTGGGGTTGTCTTCTATTGTTTAATGAGCGGATAATAAAGTTTTTGAATATATGAATCATTTCTAAGACCTCCCTAGCCTTTGTATTTTTTTGCTTGGTTATTATTTTTGTATTTTCAAAATTCTGGTGTTTTTTAAGCTGCTTTAAAAAAACACCAGATAACATTAAAACATAATTTTGATTTTGAAAATACAAAAACAATAACCAAGCAAAAAAATACAAAGGCTAGGGAGGTCTTAGAAATGATTCATATATACAAAAACAACAAAACAATCAACGATCGTAACGAGATTGATGGACTTTCTAAACTTTATTATCCGCTCATTAAACAATAGAAGACAACCCCAACAACACAAAAAAAAAATTTCCCATTGTAAATATACTGTATTTTCCCAAACACATGGCCTGACCAAACTAATTTTAAAACGGAATACACAATTTCATTTCTGCACCAAGACATTTAGTTACACTAAATATTCCGAGAAAGGCATTTCGACCCTATAAAATGGTTCGACATGTCTGGCCATACATTTTACACAAAATATGTGCTTTGACACGAAATAAATTGGTGAGTTTTGTATCCTTTAATTTTCCTTACTTAAATTATTATTTTTAATTTTAATTTTAATTCATTCATACAAATGTGAATATATTTCTTACCTTTCTTTGTATTAATTTTTTAGTTCTAATCACTTGAAAAAGACTTAATAATAAAAAAGTCGAAACGTCGTAGTAAAAAACTGAAATTCATTAAAGGTCGCTAAACCAAGAAAAAGTCTATTATTTTAATATTTATATATATATATATATATATATATATATATATATATATATACATATATAAAGCGATTACATATATAATGTAATGAGTCGCGCAATAATAATTAAAAGAAAACAATAATTATCATAAAAATGCACTGGTATACATAAAGTTTTTATAGAAATGTTAACTACTTTTAAATAGCTTGTATACAAATAAATTGTAAAATCTAGATTAGTTATTCAATTATTAAATCGAAAGATTATTGTTTCTAAATTTATCTAAATATTTTATAAAGTCCTTTTTGCTTTAAAAACCGCGAATAAATAATAATTTTATAACTAATTTAGATTAATATTTAAATATGGACAAATACTTTTGACTAACCCCTATACAAATTGTTTATACTGTGATGTAGTTGCTTACATAACTATTTAAAAAGAAAATTGCCGTTTGTCATAATGATTGATCAAAAATACTCACATTGATAAATGAGTTAAATTATATAGTTATATTTCCAATTAAATTCATAAAAATAAATCAAATTAACATTCAAACAAATAAGTTAGTTTCGCATCTTTCTTGCATCACTTCATTAAAAATTCTATTTTTTCAGTCATAATATTCATCAATACTTCTGTAATTTTGAAGATATTTAACTTGTTTGATAACATTAATTATATAATTATGAAAGCACTGTCCGATTTTAATTTAATTTTTTAAGATGGGAAACCCCAGATTTATATACATGCACATAGCGAAATAATGTACATTAATAGGTTAAGCAATATCTAAATTAAAATTTTAAATTATAAAGTCTATCCAAACAATAAAACCATTCAAATTAATTCATTTAGGACGATTAAAATAATTACAAATTTTAATAAATAAAATGCAAAGCAGAGGCTTCGGAAGAAAAATTAGAAAGTTAGCGTCTTTTACCGAGATTCTAGAAGAACGTGTCCTATTTGTTGAGCTCGGTTATATTTTAATTAATACAGCGGATAAAGTAAGAAAAATTATACATCGATCGATAGTTAAATTAATAGTGCATCGATAGAGAATAAAATAAGGCACGAGCGAAACCGTTGAGGTTAGAAAATCCTAAATTCCATTTCCTGAGACGTCCTACCTCTACACGATTCCCAAAGCAGCCGAGAATCCAGTAGAAGATCTCCCGACACCTTCCTGAATAACCCAGGTCCCAAAAATGAATCGTCCTGAGTATTTATTTTATAATATTTACGTAGAACATAATCACAAATAACGCTAACCAACAAAAATAGTTTAGATACATTTTAACCTTGTTTAAAGTCAATAAATACCAATTATAAGTTTAATTAGTAAATATACGATTCTCTTGAGATTAGTTAATAATATAAAAATCAATTATTTATGTTTATAATAATTTAAATCACGTGAAAACTTATATTGTAATTTTATTAACCATTAGTAATTTATTAACTCATTTACAATTGTTTACACTCACCTAGATTGAAAATAACCATTAAACTTCTTATTTTACCATGATAGATACTCTTGTTTTCTTTATTTATGATTAGTATCGAATAACTTTATTTCTGATTATTATTCAATAATATTTTTACCGTAATTTATGAACACAACGATATAAACCCGACGACCGACTCACTGGAGATCAAGAGTATTAAGTAATTTAAACACACAGAGCTAGTCGAACCACCCTTTTTAAAAGAACCATGAATATTTTCACAGATTAATTGCTTACTAAAAGATAAAAAAAAGTGAATTACAGATTACCGATTTTAATTACTTGTTTACTATAAATATTCATTTGCCCCAGCGACATCATCAAATAAATAGAGCAACTAATAATCATAGTAATCGAGATAACGCTATTATCTCCAATTGAATTCAAATTATTATCTATCAGATTATTTTTTATTATTAATTATTATCACAAAGCTCCTTATCAAATTATCACCCAATTGTGGGATATTCCGTATCGTAACAATATATTATAATAATATCGAGAGGAAAGATTTATAAATGCGTATATTTGCGCGTTCGAAGTTTTTGTCGATATTAAAATGTCTACCGGCTTAATTCAGATGGTAAATACTTGTTGTTTTTTCTCAGGTGGAGTTTCTATAATATCTTATTTAACAGATGAATATTTTATATTACTATTATGTTTTTCTATTTAAAATAAAATATTACAAAGATATTGTTTAATGTAAGTTTATTTTATATTTACTTCAATCAATGTTTATCAATTTATTTATTTTATTTAATTTGGTATTTATTTAATATCTATTTATGTATTTTTTTAAATATAATTTTTAAGGATGATACAAAAATCAGAAGGAATCATACAAAACATTTGAAAAATAAGGAAATTCCCAGGTAACTGTTAACTTTCTTTTTTAAAGAAGAAACAAATTAAGTAAGTACTTTAATGATATTGATATTAAATATTTAACATGGAAAGTATTTGTATCTTTTTATTACATTCAATAACACGCATTTGTTTCCTCATTAATTTTTTCGATATGTAAGATAAATTGAATATTAATCAATAATTTTTGATATGGATGATAATCCTTTATTGGTTTGTACATTTCTTAAATTTTTAGGCCTCTTTTCCCTGGTTGAATGTACTTGAAAATATTATTTGTTGCTGAACTTGAAAATCTCTCCGGAAGGTAATTAGATGTTCTCCGATTGGTCTGTCCGAAGATATCTATATGGTCCTCGGGTACTTTTCTTATTGTAGTGTTCCTTCTCGGTTGACTAGATACAGAGTGCTGGTAAAAATAGCAGCTAATATTGTCCCAGAACCAATATCGTGTGATGATGACTATAGATATGTACTCAAAAAAAAAAATAGGAAAATATGGCTTTTAGAAACATAAAGTATAATTACGACCTTTGGATTCGTTCTCTTCTTAGTTTCTTCTTTACAAGGAAATATTTTCCTCGGTAACCAAAAATTATTAGACAATTCTATCTCCAGTAATACTTTTAAAGGTATTAATCAATGTAAGTATCTATTTACTTATTTAAACAATGTCTTTCTTTGGAGACTGTGGTTAAGTAAAAACTTAAAAAAAGGTATATAACCCCATCCACAATTATTAATCGTATCCTAAATACGTATTTCGACAACTAAGTTGTCATCATCAGTAAGTAAAACCACTAATCAAGATGTCGCATATGGGGCACAGTAAAGCTAGCACAACAGCTTACGCAACAACTTTACACGGCGTCCACGTATACACTGCAGTGGATACATTAGATACCGGTAGTATCGCGCGAAATATTTGAATTATGAAATTTAAAATAGAAATATAAAAGTAAGTTATAAAAAATAAAAATAAGTTAATTTGAATTACTGTTCTCGTTGTATTAATTTATATACATGTTGATACTAATTTTACAATCTTAATTCGCCAATTTCACCCTTTTTATAATTGTTATATGCATTGTTTTATCTGTTTTACTGTTTCAAATGCAGATTATGAGTGCAGTTTGAACCATAACAATAAAAATATTTTTATATATATATATATAAATTATGATGGTTTTTAATTAGTTACATTGATTAAAAGGAAGTTTCATATATAGTAATTACTTATGTGATCAATTCAGGGATGAATATTAAATTTAAAATATATGACTTTATTGAAAAAGTTTCTTCTTTTTAAGATGTTATAGTTATTTATTCATTTAAATATTTTATTTTCATGTTATTTAGTAAATAACTGTCTTGAGATATAAAATACTTGGAGTATTTGAATGTTTTTAGTAAAATGTCTGTTCAAAATTTTATAAACATTACGTTTTTTTTCAAAATGTCAAAATTTAATATTTGCAATAATTTAGTTGTAAAAGGAATCATATAATTGGCAAACAAAACCATGGGAAAGTAATTAGAAAATAAAATATGTCAAAAGTTAAGTTAAATTAAGGCATATAATTTTGAATTTGATATGTATTACAAAATAACAGAAAAGGCTAAGTAAATTTTAAATATGGAAAAATTTGAGATGCATCACCATAGTGATGAGAAAAAAAATAGTAGATTAATTTTTCTTTGTTATTACGGACAGAGAATTAGTTTGTTAAAGTTTTAAAGTTAAAATTTTAAGATTAACATTGTTTAAATACTTAAAAAAAGGTATATGATCCCTTACCACAATTATTAATCGTATCCTAAATACGTATTTCGACAACTAAGTTGTCATCATCAGTAGGTAAAACCACTAATCAAGGTGTCGCACATGGGGCACAGTAAAGCTAGCACAAAAGCTTACGCAACAACTTTACACGGCGTCCACGTATACACTGCAATGTATACGTGTATACAACTTTACACGGCGCCCACCATTGAAATATTGTATTGATACTGATTAGACACGCCCTCTTTTTAAATTTAACCTAAACACGTAAGAATGCTACATTTAAAAGTAAACAAAGTGTATTTGAAAATTATTTAAAAAATTTTATAATTTGATTAGAAATGTAATATTAATTTAATTCAAAACACCAGCGATGTTCTGATAATAAAGTTTCGATGCTATTTGCCAATATAAAAATAGGCCATGAAAAATAAATGAACGTAGAGGACGCCGAAAAATAATTTTACAATATATGGCCGCGTTTGTGTAATTATCCAAGTTAAAAATAAAATTACCATAATTAAACTTAACAGATCTCGTCGAAAATATATATAATTGCAACGTAGAAAATTAGCCAACATTTTTAAGTAAAAACCAGCCTCTCATCATCGAAGATACGCCGAATATTGACGATAGCATCATCACCAGTATCCAAACTGCAACGCGTGGGCCATTTGGACGATCAAACGACGCCAAACCCATATCAAGAATCCTAACGCCGTACTTGGTGCTGCACGACTACAACGTTTCCAGCTTGAGCCAACACGCAAATTCTTGGAACACAGGTTCTTGAATGACCAATTTATAATTTCATTGCCTATAAAATTTACATATCAATAAACAATTTCATAATAACCTATACAAACTTTAATAAAACTTCTATATTTATTATCTATGCATCGTTTACCCTAGCTTAATAAATACAAGCATAATTTAACATCCATATAACACCGTAGTACTTACCAAATTAGTATAAATAATCCAATATATTCTTTAACTTAGTTTTATTTGTTCACCAACACTATATTTAGTACTATTATATTTACACATGTTTAGATCGTAATTCTCTTTATAGACACATGTCTATGTTATGATAATTGTTACAGTTCTCTAATTTTTATTTCAATATATTTTATTTTTATCACTTTAAACTGTTTTATTTGTTAGCATTTAGTTGTTGAGTTAAACATATTATATAGACACCTAATTACAATTAGGGAGGTAATTCGCAGACCGACTTAGTCTCTCTACAATATATATATATATATATATATATATATATATATATATCTATATATATGGTAAACTTAATAAGTCGGCGATTAAAGGTCTGGTTTATTACTTCAAAGTATATATATTTAAAACAACCCTACATGTTTCGGCAATGATGCCTTTGTCAAGGATATAAAAAATATAAATGACAGAATATAAATGTCCAATAATTGAGTTGCTATGGTTTAAATAATTCAAAGATACATTCCAATAATAATAATAAGTCATGCCTTAGTATTCCAAAAAATAGATAGCAAGGTGTGAACATATGTGTTGTTCGCTGCTAGCAGCTTGTGTCTCTTTCTGGGTATGAATTTGTGTGTTGGTTGCTGCTGGCAGCTTGCGTCTCTCTCTGGGTATGTGGTTTTGTATTTGTGTGAGCGCGTAAGTGTAGGGTTTTGTACGTTGGTGCGCTTGTGCGTGTGTTTAGTGACCGGTCGCGTAAATTTAGAGAGATCGGATAACCAGCCGTTGCGTAGGGCCGCCAACCCTTTCCCGGCAACTTCTTTACTTTTCCGTGCAGTACTTCGACGGCCCGACCCCCGCCCCAACGTCGCAAGGCGCACACCAGAGAAGCGCACCCTGCACGGGGTTGCTCATCGCCAACCGAGGGAACACTCTTAGTGGCTACCTCAGTCGACGACGGTCACACTTTGTGCCATTTTAACGATTTTCGTTGGGGCGGGGACGGGAAGTACTGCACGGAAAAGTAAAGAATTTATTGTATTGTAGAAACTTCAATTACTTTAAAAAATACTAATTATTTACGGCATTAAAAAATATTTTTTCCGCACGTCGTACTAGCTTGAGATCTAAATTAGAGTTGATGGTATACATCATGTTTCGAAATACTTTGGTCTTTATGAAAATTTATAGTATCATAGAAACTTCAATTACTTAAAAAAATACCACTTATTATTTTCGGCATTAAAAAACATTTTTTCCGCATGTCGTACTAGCTTGGCTTAAGCAACTGTGGAAACATATCTAATTATTGAAATATTTAACAGATATGCCGTTTGTTGTGACTTCGACATACATCTTCCTTAATTGATACAAAACCTTTTTACAGTAATTGGCGGATACTGTACTGTCATCTGGAGGCTTATGCATTTACACCTTCTTCTGGTAATCAAAAAAGGATCATAAGATTTAGCGGCAAATCTTTACGCATTTTTTATGATAACAATACGCCAAAGTAATCATCGCCTTCCACTACTCTTCACCTTCTCCTTGAACACACTGTTTCAGTGCTAGCAAACTCTAGAGCAAAACAGGGTAAAACATTTGCAACAGATATTTCAAGAATGTTAGAATGTTGCTCCGATGTTGAAGATGTCCTTAGTTAACACGCCAATTAGACGACTTGGATCACGGTGCAATTCGTAGCTTCTTGGACCATTTCTTTTTATACTGAAGTTAGCTGGCCTTCTTTCATGATAGTTCCAAAATGCATTAGTTTTTTATTTGTGTGAGAAATAATTTCCGTGTACGGAGCTCATTAAAAAAGTAAATTTTATTTGACTTGAATTAGTACTTCAAAATATCTCTGTCGTTAGTTGTTAAGACTACAGATTTATGACCATTTATTTTTATTAGATATTTATATTTGAGGTATTGAATGAAGTTATAATTTAGTTTATGACTCCAATGTCAGGTAGTAGCGACAAGTCTCAAAATATGATACTCGTGCGGCTTGATATGCCGATATTGCTTTCATGTATCGGCTACTGCAAATGACAGCAGACAGTTTTTGTGCCAGAGTAGTTATCTGTCGAAGGTCAATACAAGTAACTTAATAACTTTCGTTTCCGCTTATCTACTTGTAGCAATTTCAAGCTGTTGTGTTTTCGGTTATTAATTACGACTTTATTGGCACTAAACGTCTCCATTTCTTATACTCTCATTTATTTTTCTTTGCAGCTCTAATGACTAAATTGCTCTTGTTACTATTGTGCTATCATTTGCGTGCAGATAAATGTTACTAAACTAAGTATCGAGTCGCGAGAAATCTAATGATTTCTTTCTGTTCCGCAGGGTTCACGTTTAATATTGCCCGAAGTTGACACATTTAAAAATAAAATGAACAACCTAATGCTGAAAGATTGGAGAAGATGTTTTGAAGGTAGGCTTTCACAGTAGCAAAAGTGCGTTGACTGTTGATAGCAATACCCTAAAAAATGATAAATAAATGTGTTTTGTCAATTTATAATTGTGTACCGTATTACTTTTCTAGGCTCAACACAAAAATATCAGCTCCCTCCTGTCAATTAATTAATTTAATAACTTTTTCTAAAAATCGATCTGAATCTCTCTAATGAAAACATTTCCAATAGCCAAGTTATATTCATTTAATGATTACAAATTCATCATCAGAGTGTCGTAAATAGTTTATGTATTTAAGTAATTATCGGACGTTTAGGTATAAAAGCTGCACATGATTAAAAATATTTCCGTAATAATAATTGGTTGTAATAATTAAATTCATTAAAGATAAAGTTAGCTTGACTAAATGTTTTCAAGGAAAATTATTTTAAAATGCTTTAATTACAAAACGTCCCTCACTACATACACAGGATATTAATGTATTTCAAAGAACGACGTCCATCACAGAGAAATTCTATACAGCCATTTTCTTTCAGATGTATAATTTAGAAGATTGCTACACCGCATTCCCTTCACTCACGCGATGGACCCGTTGAAAACGTATCCAAGTTAACATAATTGTCCAAATGGTAGATGGAGTCACATACATCTTTTTTATTCATATTTTCCTCTACCGAACGCGACCACAGGCGCTGTCTGATTTCTCGTGAGTTTCGGTATTTCGAGTTTTTCGCTTTGTTACCACATCGGTCCAATACCTTGAGCTATATAATGTCATGAATTATTCAACATGTTATTAGACTGAGGAAAAAATACATGCACGATTATCGTTCTCGTTGTTATGTAGTACTAACATGTACTTTTGAACAATTGTTGTCAAGGTAGATGTTTGTAGGCGATGAACTTTTGATTATACATGTATGTACATTTAATTTTGTTACGCTTTACGTATATATCGAGTTTCATGCCTTTCAATTATCCATTATTTACTTAATATTTTTCATTAAATTTGCATATCTACCGAGAATTTATCTCAAACTCATTCGCTTAAAATAAAATGAGTTAGCATACATGCCGATATTTTAATGCACGTATTAAAATTTACAGTTTCTTGAATCTGATACTCCAGTAGAGATGCTATTACATCTTGCTGAAATATTTATATTTCATAATTCATGCCGAGAAAAATGTTCATAAAATCGATATCGAGAAATTATAGTGACATTAATATTTCATTCACCAGACAAACACTTGGACGCCAATCCCAAATTCGTTATCTATCAAGTGATATATTTTTGTTAATGTCCAATATATAAAAACGTAGATATACAACATTACAACTTATATATTAAAAACAAAGTATCAGTATCTCGAGTAATAATAATTTAGATAGGAAACCAGGTCGTCAATAAAATTGATTTACAGAGAAATATACGCACTTTAGTCATAAATACTGTCGATATTTTAATGGCGTTTAAAAAAACATAACTCATCGAACGAAATTAACATATATTCAAAAAGTTCGGAAAGTATCTAGAAAGTATCTTTGTTTCAGAGACTCTAAATTTGGATGACGTTTCTGATAAGTCATATCCTTCAGAATATCCTATAATAGATAGTAGCTGAGATTGGGGTCAAAGCTACCAGATGATGTGTGAGAAGCCTTAATAAGCTCAAGATCGTTGTTCTCTAATCATGTTTGAGACATTTTCACTTTGTTAGCAGGTGCCGAATCCTATTGAGACACCAAATTATTCCACGTAAACAAGAAGTCTATCAGAGGCTCACCACAGTTTTTCCCCAATCTTCCAAAAATGAATAGGAGACACCCCACTAAACCATTACTAAGGCCTGACGCTGAACCGATATCGCGATTTTATGGGTTTTTAGAAAACTTCGAGCATACATCCTATCATTCCTATCAGTTAAGTTTTTCCTCTATAGAAAATATTTTTTTTTGTCGCTGTAGAGTAAAATATTCTTTTCTTCGCTCTTTTAAAATATAACTTTTGTACTGTGTTTTTGTCAAAAAATAGTACACCAAAACAATCAATCGGGAGTTTACAAACTTGAATGTACTTCATGCCCATATATAGGCTAGATAGGTAAATCCTTTTCTAAAAGAATCATAGAACATGAATGAAGTTATATTAAAAATAGGAATAACTCACATTATGCAATACATCTGAGAGAAGAAGCTCATGATTTTAATTATAACTTTAAAATTTTACACACAGAAAATAAATCGCAAAAATTAAATTTACTTGAAATTATGGAAATTTTGAAATATAAATATACACACCTTTTACTCAATAATCATATAGATTTCGGAAATTCTTCTTTATTAGGCCTATTTTACAACTGATTCTTTTATTTATTTTGGCTTTCCCGTTTTTATGTTTGTAATTGGTAAACGTTGGTCCCTTTGTGTAATAAAGTTTACATCTTGAATACAAAGTGCCTATTATTGAACCATCCTTCTGAGTATAATTATTTTTTTCATTATAATATTCATTTAAGTTTAAATTTATCAACATCTTTTAGGTTTAGTTTGCAATACAACTCCATCCGAGGACGACACTGTGTGTCGAAACAATTGCAATGGTATTTTACCTCAATAAAGTGGAAATTAAGTAATATTGCTTTTTCATTTTTATTTCATTAATTTTTTTTTTACATTTTAAACGAAATCATTCCGCTATTCGCCTGGACTTGCTTCTAACGAGATGATCTATGGACTCCTGTGAAAACTCATTCCAAGCAACTTGTAAAATATTATGTACAACGGCGGATTCTTGCATAAAGACTGCATAAGAGTTTCATGAGTTCGATTTTTGAGATGCTCACCAAGCAGCGACCCGCGATAGAATTTTTAACGCCGGATGGTTTCGCGCCCATCAAAATATACAAGTGTTTGAAAGCTGTTTATGGTAGCGATTGTATGGATGTAAAGAATGTTCACCAGTGGATTCGCCTCTCTTTCATAGAGGCGAAATGACCTTCATTTCGCCGTTTGACGAAAAGCGATCAGGTCGACCAGTATCAGGGACATATGAGAAAAGTCATAGACAAGTGAATAATTCAAGGAAATTGCCGGATTGCGCAACAACAAATTGCTCGGTAATTAGGTATTAGTCAAGAAAGAGTCCAGTATATTGTTCAGACATTGAATTACAGAAACATATTAGATGGATCCCTATTAACGGATGTCATAAATTAATAAATGAAAAACATTTACCAAGAACTTCTTAATCAGTATCGACCCGAAGGAAATATCGTCGTCATAATTCTCCATGTGTACGGAAATTCAAAAGACTTCCATCAGCGCAGAAAGTTATGCTCACCATTTTTTTGGGATGTGAAGGTAATCATTCATATGAATATACCGAAGTGATCAACGATTAATTCAATAAAATACAGCAAAATTATACGATCACTAAAGAATTGTCTGTAGAATAAGGCCGGAAAGAACGATTTTTTTCTTGCACCACGACAACGCCACACCGCATTGCAGCAACAAAACGATTAAGCCAGTGACGAGCCTGAAATTCAAGGTTGTTTCGCACCCTGCACATAGTTCTGATTTGGCACTTTCACATTTCTGATTGTTCCTAAAGTTGAACAAGATATTGAAAGGTCAACATCTTTCATCAGATACTGAAGTTCGAGCTACTGTTCGTAATTGATTTAACAGTAAACAAGAAAGTTGTTAATGGATGGAATGAAAAAATGATTCAGCGTTTGGAGAAATGTGTGCCTCTAAATAGTGATTGTGTGGAAAAATAATTATGTACATTTGTAGTACAATAAATTTGCTTCAGTTTGAGACCAGTTTCATTATTTTGTGATTTCTTATTCTTATTTTATAGAGTTGTAGACCTAATATATTAATCCACCCTCGTACATTTACAAAGTTGTGGAAGTATTCGCTTTACCATATTCCAAAGTCTAAATTCATTCCATCAAGGCAGTGACCGTCCTTATGTTGCAACTCTTACTTTACGATTCCTTCAAGAGGCCAACAGTAATATATTCTCAATTGATCACAGTGGTCGCCACATCTATCGCCTATATAACATATCTAGAATATGATACGAAGAAGGATTGGTCTATTTCATAACCCTCCAATGCACTTACCATAACTAGATGACGCCTTACAAGTTTGAAAGGAGCTTCCACAGCAGTCTATACTTAATTTTATTAGACGCACACCCAGACGAATAGCAGAGTGTATTCGTCTACGTAGAGCGGAAACTAATTTTTAAATTTTCTCTATAAAGGTTACGAATTTTTCAATGAAAATTTAATGATTTGTAAAACATATTTATATTGTTGTTACGGTTAGTTTTGATTAACCCGTGTACAATTTCATGTAAAATTTTAAACAAGTTATATCAAAGAATTAATTACAAATTAGTATCTGATAATACTTCAAAAAATTCATTTTATCATTTTCATTCATTATTTCCATTAGAATCTTGCTATGTTTCAAAATAAATAATTTATTTAAAATTATTAAATAGCGTTGAAAATGTCATGCGCAAATTGTACGTTTAAGATTGAACGGCTAAAGTGTTACACATGATTATATCAGGAAATCCACATTTAGAATGTAACCAAAACTATTTTTAATTAATATTAATAATAATAAATTCTAGAGTATGCTGACACATTGATAATTATTAAATTAATTATGTTTATTAGAATATAATCTCGCAAAATTAAATTATTAAACTAAAGCTATTAATTATTAGGGACCGAAAACGAGAGGCCAAAATTACGATGGAGCATGTAAATAGTCTATAACATCGCTAAGTATAACACGTAGTGATTGAATAGCACCACTCATTCGGTTAACCGCGTATCGTTGTCGTTAAATTGTGACGCAATTACTTCAATTTTTCAGTTAAATTCCTTTCTTCATTGGCGTAGATAGAAGCGGGAAGAGCTTTTATAATTTGTTTTATTTATTAGTCCATATTTCGTAAGATAAATAAAGTACGATGAGTTAATTTCCTTTTTTCATTGTTTTAACTGTTAATTATAAATATATATATATATAGATATATGTATATATATATGTATATATATATATATATATATATATATATATATATATATATACGTAAGTATCCAGTAGTTTCAATAACTTACGAATACATTTTTAATTTTCATTATTTAGATCTAGTGCATTTTTTAAGTTACTTTCTCAGATATGATATGGAACAACGTCGAGAATGGAATCGTGAAACAATGGCGAGTTGGATTAAGGGTCAAACTGATTGTATATCCATTGCCAGTGATTCCGAAATTTATTGAAAAGTCTGTAAAAGATCGTTAAAAAATTCCAAGAATCGCACGTAAAACGTCACTTAGCATCGCAAACATATACATAGAAATTAGACCCATTGGAATCGCAAAATTTTAACGAAAATCTCTGTGAAACTTTAATGCCGACAAATTTTCCATTAAATAAACTTAACAAGTCCACCTTCAAAACATTTCCCCAAAAATATACTGGTCGAAATGTTCCTGATGAATCCACCTTACGCAAATATTATGTTTATAAATACCACACGAAAGCAGTAGAACGCATTAGGAGCCATCCTTCAAATCAGTACCTATGGATAAATGGCGACGAAGCTGTTGATATATTAGGACGCTGTGTGGAAAATGTTACAGCTGCTGTACTACATCCAACTACTCCATATTACGCATATGTAATAGCAACAAAAGTTATAAATACAGTCGATGTGGCTAAAACCATTTACGAGAATATGCACCAAATGCTTCATTCGGATGACAGGTACAAAGAAAAAATACTTGCATTTGTCAGTGACAGTGCTGCATATATGTTAAAAACAGGCAGACTATTAAAGATAACATATCCTAATATGCTGTATATTACTTTTGTAGCACATTTTCTTCACAGAATCTGTGAATATATCAGACACCTTTCCGGAAGTTGATAGACTTGCATCTGCTTTTAAAAAAGTTTTCAGACAGGCACCATTGAGAGTAGCTATTTACAGGAAAAAATCTTCCAAATTTGTCACTGCCTCCCTCTCCAGTAATAACTAGATGAGGAATATAACTGGAAGCTATTAATGTTTATGCAGAGAATTTCGATACTTTACAAAATTTCGTTACATGTTTAACTGACGATTCATGAAGTATTTCTGAGTGCAAGAAACTAATAAAAAATTCCAAATTTAAAAAATCAGTTGTACTTTCTTCCGGAACACTGAAAATTTGCCAAAACTAATCACTTATTTTGAAAATCAAAATCTCAAATTAAATGATGGATTAACCACATTAGATGTAGCTGTTAATAATTTGAAAAATATTCCAACTGACTTCAGATGTGACCTTCGGCAAAAGTTAGACACAGTTTTTAATAGGAATCCAGATTTAATAACATTGCGACAATTGTGTTTGGGGACAATGCCTCCAAATCTAACTGCTAAATACGCCGAAATAAAAGAGTATTTCCGGTATGCACCTATAGCCAGTTGGAATGTAGAAAGGACGTTTTCTCTCTACAAGGATGTATTTCATTCAAAGAGAACAAATTTTATAGAAGAGAACCTTGAAAATGTATTGGTAGTTAATATTAATACTCTTTTACTCAACTTGAACTACAAAATGAACAAATAAAAATGTATTTCGTATTTTATAGATCACCACCCGTTTGTTTTCCAATTATATAGATAAAATTAAAAACTCTTTAAAAATTAATTCGTAGTCATTGGTCTCTCGTGCCCGGTACCTTATGATTACATACGATCGTGACGATTTTGTCGATAATCCTAACTGTTTCGACGAACAAGACATTGGCAGCTTCATTGCCAAACGAAGACGATGCATCTGCAGATAATCTTTCATCGCAGACTATCATTAATACTACTGAATTTATATTTAAAAAGACTATGTACATATCTTAGAAGCTCGATAGTTGTAATTTTACGCAAACTTTTAAACTCAACTTTGGGGTGTCTTCAGATCCCACTGAAGAGTTTTGATGCTTTTATGGTAGACGAAATTATGAATTGGTGTAGTTGTAATGGAAAGTATTATCCAGTATTCTCAATGATGTTTATAATTTAGAGTTATTCTCACATCGCCACGCTTGCATAAATAAATGGAAGGTGCGTCGCAATTTCTCAACTTAAAATTAAAGAAAAAACTTTGGTAGAATAAAATAATGACTATGCAATTAACAAGAAATAATTGGAAATTTGATGTTTGTATGTAATAGTTATTTAATATTACTTGCTAATGGTGTGACAAATTGGAAGCTTGAGTTACCATTCAAGAAACCATTCAATCCTATATCATGTTTCTTCATGCAAAACATATTAACTATCTTATTATGTTATAATGCACACTTACTTTTTTCTCGTTATTTTTCTTTTACTTTATGTGCACTTTAAAAGCTTTTAATAATAACTTTACATTTAATTCTGTTACTTGTTTTCTATTTTATTTATCACCGTTTGACTGTTGAATTGCTATTCTCGTTTTACGTATCTTCGGGTGTTTCGGTCTAAATATTTTTTATTTCTTACTAGAAAGCTGTTAAATTTTCCACGGTGTTTCGTAGTTTATTAGACTGCATTTTCAAGTGCCAGAATGCAAACCTCTCTTAATTAACATAAACTCTCTATTTATTTATTAATTAATATTTTTTACCTTAGTATTACTTTTACTGTTTACTTTTTAATATTTTGGCTGCTTGTGTGAGTGGTATACATCTTTTTTTTGCGCCTATTATGTAAAAGGCTAGTATAATAATTTAATTCTACAACAGAAATATTCCAACATCTGATATTACATAGAGAATGTTCAATAAAATTAAATTAAATTTTTACATAAAGGTAATAATTACTATATAAAGATGTCAATGTGAAGGCTGCTTTAGCTTCGTGTTTCTTGACGGATGCACCACAGGTATTCGTGTTAAGCGCTGAACACTCTGATAGAATGCCATCTCTCCAACCAATGGTGAAATTATTGTTTGTCGTTCTAACATATAAGTCAAAAAGCAGCACTAACACCCGCTATTTAAACATAACTTCAGGAAGTACCTATATACATTTATATACCTACATGAAGTATCTCGTTATCAAATCTACACAATAATAGTAACTTCTATGTAAATTTGCCTATATTTTGTTTCAATAAAAATGAAACACAAATTATGTTTGTAGATTTACACTATATTTAAAAAATATATATGACAGCTGTTTCGCTAGATAAGAAGCTACTTCGTATACCACGCTACTGAAGAAGCTACTGTGTAGCGAAACAGCTGTCATATATATTTTTTAAACATAGCGTAAATCTACAAACATAATTTGTGTGTTTTATTTTTATTTTAATTTGTGAAATGGATTTACATCAAGTAAAGGTCCAAACAATTCAAGATATGTTGTTTCCTTGAATTACTTAATATTTTATTACCTATTTTTGCAAAGTAAATATTCTTCTCATTTTCGCTTAATGAAAATTCAAATATTATTGAATGATATTGTTGGCTACAATCTTCAGTCAAAAAATAATTTGATTATTTGTTCGCGAAAAGGAACATCCTCCAATGCGTGGATAATAAAAAATTAAAAATCGAAACAAATATTTAATAATAAAATTTTTAAAGTATTTTATTTATTAAATATTTTCATGTACGCTACTCGACAAAACACTATATTTAAACTGTTCATACCCCCTTGTGCAAATGTTTCGTTTATATTCTTCCAATATCGGGCTAAGATGTAAATAAGAATTATAATAAATTATTGATGTGAGAATAGCAAACACAAATACAACAAGTAATTCGGTAAGACGTGGAAGAAATACTGTTTTTACGTCTAAGCCAGATTTTATACAGTAACAACTACAAGAAACTAGCAAGTTTTTGTATTTTATGTACAAATATTAAAGATTGTCTGTTTATTGAAGTAGAAGTGCTTATTTGAATATAAGATAATCAGATATAACTTAAAATGCTAATAAAGCAAAAATAAGGCTAGATCTGAGACAACTAATCGTTACAGGCCATAAAAGTAGTTTATGATATAACAAAATTATACAAACATACAAGCAAAAGTAAAGCAACTCTACAGTTAATAGGTAATAAATATAAATCAAAATAACGAAACTGTAAAAAATAAACCAAGAGCAGGTCGACGAAAATAACATACATATTTCGCAAATTACGACGAATACTAAAAAAATGAAGTAGGAACGAAGTATTTTAACTCAAAATATTAAATAAAAGTTGAAGATCAATATTTTGGAAAGAACTATTCGAAAAACAATGAGAAAAAGTGGTGCTTATGACCAGGAAACTTTAGTTTTCGCCAAGAACAGATAACGTCGTTTGAAATGCTCAAAAAATGTATATCGGAACCTTCAAATTTTTCGAATATATATATAATCTGGATAGATGAGAGCAAATTTAATTGCAAAACTGTAGAAAAAGACTGAGAACGTGGAAATATTATGTCAAACCTCTAGGTAAAGAAACAAGTCAAACGACCGTCAAACACGGTGGAGGAAATGTTATGGTCTATTTCCTATTCCTAATAAGAATGGACCAGATGGTACTGCAATCTGAGTGTAATTTACACAGGAATTTCAAACAAGTAGAACATATGGTTGCTGTCATGTGTTGAGATTATCTAAATTATATATTTTGTTTTCTTTTGTGACGATGTTATTTTTCCATGCATTACCATCAACCATATCTAATCCTTCTAACAATTTCTTTTACTTCGTCCAACTTAAATGACTTATTATTGGCCGCAACATGGGGTTCAGATTCGATGGGGTTCAGATTACAACGGTTACAGGTAAACGTAAAACTATAACACCACTTTCTTTAGCTATTTCATCAACCACGTACGAAACTGGATGACAGGATGCGTAGTTATTTACAAACTTGATCAATTTACCTTTAGCAGAGCGTTAACAGTTAAAATTCCTTTGATTAAAAACTATCAAATAAGTGCCTTCTTTTTCCACGATGATGTACATTACATTTTTATTTTAGTAGAATGGTAAGGCGCAGAATCCATCACTATAACGCAACTAGACTCAATAGAATATAATATATTTCGTATTCATGCGATGAACACCTCATTATTCATGTCTTGATGATAATCTCCCAGTTTCTTGGATTGAAATAAACCGCTATTCATAAAACTAGTTTCGCAGCAAATGAAAAGCACAATTAGTAACTTTCTTTTTTTTCCAGATGTATCTTTTAAACCAGTATAAAGATGTTTGCCTTGAATTAAGCACTGTTATATCTTTCCATTTTTTTTTTGCTTTTGTGTAACCCGCATTCAGCCTTGTTTCATCTAAATAATAGATTTTTGCCTTCTGTACGAAATTTTCTTATATTTGTCAAACGACGACGTATCCATAGGATAAAATCATTTCGTTCAATTAATATGTTGTTTGTTATGCGTTTTTCCACTTGAAGCCTAGTTTCGCCTTTCTACAAGCTCATCGGTACGCCCCTGCTGGAAAAAGAATATCTTCAGACACATTCACAAAAAATAACCACATCGCCATATCACAGAAATTATCCAGACCGAGCGTAGAAGTAAATTCAGCGCTGCCTGTTGTCAGACAGCCGAAGTACCTCGCCCTGTCTACATAACCAATGCGAACCAACGACGCCCTTCCAAAGGTGGCACAGCCATCTCTCTAGAAACTGTATTTTGTTTTCCAGCAGGTGCGTACCGATGAGCCTGTAGAAAGGCGAAATACGTATCTACGTCTCTGGGGAGGGATATGTTCGGACACGTTCACAAAAAATATTAATAGTGAACCTGTATTTGTGTTCTTCACACCAGATTTTTAATAATATTTTATATTATTAAAAATACCTTTGTATTATACTGGTGGAGTTTACATACTCATGTATGTTTCAATTATTCTGAAATAATTCGTACTACCCTTGATGTTTGACGAACAGCACCTGTTTTAGACTTAATTGTTCTTAAAATATACATTATCGGGTATTTGCCTCTGTCCACTTTTTACATATTTCCCTTTAGCATTTATCGATTGAGCTGGTAAAGCTGCATCATTCATGCTCTAAAACGTTTGCAATTATATAAATAAAAAAATTAATAAAAGCAATAAAACTTGATTTTGCCTGTTCAAATTCGTCGAATCAAAAGCTTTTATTTTTAGCCCTATCTTTCCCAACGATCCAATCTTATTTGGAATGGGGCATAGAGAAGATTTAATTGTAGTAGTGTTTAATAAATTAATTCCAATTGATAAAAAACTAATAGGAGCAATGTATATTAACAATTTCCAAAACACCAATAAGGTTGCAAAACCTTATTTTAATTAAAATTACATAAAAGTGTTCCAATGGTCAGCCCAAAGTCTGGAGATTAATCCAATAGAGAATTTATGGAACTATTTGGATGACGAAATTGATAGGTAGAATATGGTGCAAGAAAACTTCAGTTTTTCGAGGCACCAGTAGGTTTGGGATAACATTCGCATGAATTATTGAGAGAGTTATTTTAAACTCTTTCGTGACGGCGTCATGCAGTAATAAATACACAGGTATATCCTACGAAATATGATTATAAAGAACTACTAAGTATGAAGATCTTTCAGTTAAATTTAGTTAACTAAATATAGAGCACGAATACTATTGACGCTACTTCTTTTTAAATTTCCAGATAGATTGAACCAGAAATTATTTTTTTTTTGTTATGTTTATTAAATATCTAATGCATTTGTTTTAATTTATTTAAACTTAACCAAAAACTAATTTTTTAAATATACTCCTTCTTAAACGCAGTGTAAATAATTTCGTCGCATAGTGTAGGTCGAAAGTGCAATTTTATCATTAAACGTGGACGTAATAATAATAGTTTATTCCAAAATGTAATAAAAGATAGAATAAGTCACGAAAATAGATAAATCTTGCATATAATATTTACACAAACATTTATTAATTGTATAAGACTTTAAATTTGACACTAACGAAGTTTAGTTATATATTAAAACAGTCAAAAAATCATTAAATAGTAGTTTCATTCCATTAGTTTGGAATACGTTATAAAAATTAAATTAAATTTGCTAAAAAAATCGTTTATTTGACAAAATGTGACAAGGTAATCGTATTGATAAGACTTATTTCTAACCTTCATATTAGGAACACTTTTCTTCTAAATCTAATGACATTAAAATAAGTATGTTTGTATAGTGCATTTCATATTATAACAACCCGACTTCAATCAAGTCTAACAACGTCAGGAAAGGTGTGTATGATGTCTTCATAGATTCTGTGGAGAGCATGTACTACACAAGTAATATGCTGCATATTAGAATATGTTTCCTCAGAAACACCTTTGCGAAAGTTGACAGACTTGTATCCGCTTTTAAAAAAGTTTTAGAAAAGCACCATTGAGAGTAGCTCTTTACAGGGAAAAACTTCCATCTTTGTCACTGCCTCCCTCTCCGGTAATAACTAGATGGGGAACATGGTTGGAAGCTACTAGTTTTTCTACAGAGAATTTCGATAGTTTACAATGTTTAAATGACGAAGCTCATAGTATTTCTGAGTGCCAAATTCCAAATTTAAAAAATCAGGTATCAGTTAAAACTCGTCACCCATCTATCTACGCCCATGAAGAAAGGAATTTAACTATAATATTGAAGTAATTGCGTCACAATACAATGACAAAAAACAGATGTGCGGTTAACCGAATGAATAGTGGTATTCAATAACTGCGTGTTATAGACTATTTATATGGTCCGGTCCATCGTAATTTCGCCTGATGCGTCCGGCCTTTAGTTATTATTAGAGCTGAGGATGTTTGCGGTATAACCATGGTTATATCATGTAACCATAGTAATTTACTATGGTTACATGATATAACCATGGTTATACCGCAAACATCCTCAGCTCTAGTTATTATTATATAAATGAATTATAGATGGCTGAATTGTGTTTGCGTACCCTAAATATTTATTTTCTATAATGATCACGTGATCAATGCAATTCCTCCCATTTTGCGATGATATATTAGTAATTAAACAATATCTTTTCTTTAAATTACAACGTCCCTGAATTTATTATTCGTATAATTGCGACGAAGATTCTCATTGATCTGGCACCAAATCATTTCAATCGGGTTAAAAATACAATAATATGAAGGTAGACGCAAAATTGTATGTACCGCAATAGCTGTTTTATTATCAATACAGATATCCTAAGAACTTCCAGTAACTGATTCTTCGTATAATTTTCATATTAATAAAGATTTTGTTTCATTAGAAAAGATTGGATTTCTGACTTTTTTCTAGATGAATTCGGTATTTTCAATATCTGCCTTGAACGATAAGGACATTATCCATTTCTATAATGCTTCTTGGAGGTAATGAAGGTAGTAATTTGTTAGTGAACCAGTCTTCAAAAAGTGATGCTGTCATATCTTCGTAATAATTTAGACTAGAAAATTTGATGTTTTCTTTTTCCGGATAATAGCGGTTCACCGATCCAACCATTCTCAAAACCAAAATTTACTTATAATAATTCATTTTCTTCTTGAGGTAGGAATGCCAATTGTACACATGTCTGCCTATCATTCCATGTTTCATTTAAATACAATTTGCTTACAATTGGTCTGTTCTTGTTTGTCTGTAAGGCGCCGCGACGGACCCCATTGGCGCAGAAGAGTAATCTTGTTTTTCTTATCCCGAATTTATTTAAGCATTAGCATTAACTATCATGAATAATACCTATTTTGTTGCTCGAAATCAATTAGAGATGAGGCTTTCGTCACATGCAGTATTTGTAAAAATACATTCTAAACTGCTTGTGTTGAACTTTCCAGAACTGAAACCAAGAGAATTAATAGCAACTGTGGCTTATTTTGGTCGTGCAAGGGCTGCTTAAAGGTAAGCTTTGATCTACAATAATATTATTGTATTTTTAAAATTCATTTTAATAACTTTTTTACAATAAAAATTAAACAAATTATTAACAATAGCTATTTATGTAACCAGTTATGAAATGGGTTATTTTGTGTAACGAAATGGAATGTTTGCAGGACGAGCGAGCGTAGCGAGCGAGATCCTGCAAAATGACATGAGTTACACAAAATAACATTTCATAACGTGTTTCATACAAGATTTTATCTAATTTTGACCAAAACATAGATTTATAATTTTCCAGTTGATCTGACATTAAACGTCATAAGTCGTATTAAATAATTAGTGACAGTTTTCATGCTATTGATAATAATTCATTTGACTTGACAGGTGTTTGTTAATTTAAGTATAAGTATTTACTTTTATTAGCTAAATATTTCGGTGCATTGTACGAGTAAAACGGACATGGAGGCTGGAAGTCCAATACTCTAGCTGAGGGCTATGTAGAGAATTCTATAGAAAATAAGAAAAGGATTCCAAATGATATTCTTGTATAGTATAAAAAACTGTTTCATAAGGCCTTTTGCCGCACTCGCTCTTTAGAAAACTCGCCGCTATCGCGGCTCGTTTTCTAAACTGATTTCGTGCGGCAAAATGATGCCTTATGAAACTTGTTTTTTAATATACTATTTCAACACTAGTTAGGAAATATTTTACTTTTCGTAACTAGTTACGAAAAGTAAACCGTTTCCTAACGTCATACAGTTTTGAAAAGTGTCACTTTATGTGTCAAAATTAGATAAAGTAAATTAAAGTAAGTGTTCAAATTTCCGTCCATTGGTAATTTGACAATGACCCAATCGATTTACAAAACCCCGAACAGAGTTCTGTAAAAAATCTCGGGGAATTTCTTGTATCGTTCTGGTAATTCGGATTTGTAAATCATCGACGTTATCGGGCTTATCTTTGTAAACTTTGTTTTTTACGTATCCCCAAAGAAAAAAATCTAAAGGACTTAAATCTGGCGAACGGGCTGGCCATTCAATGGTTCCTCGTCTTCCAATCCATCTGTGGGGAAAAACGTTGTCCAGATATTGACGAACATTTACACCATAATGTGGTGGGGCGCCATCTTGCTGGAACCAGATACTGTCATTGGGCAGGTGTTCATTGTTTTCATGAGGATAGAGCGTAGCACAAGCAGGTATTATTTCATTTTGCAATAACTGCAAATACAGAGCCGAAGTTAAATTGCCATTGATGAAAAAGGGACCGATAATATGACCGCCTAGAATGCCAACCCAAACATTAACCTTTTGGTGGTACTGCGTATGGTGCTCCAAAAACCAAGAGGGATTTTCCGATGACCAGTATCTGCAGTTATGTCTGTTTACTTCACCGGTAAGGCAAAAAGTAGCTTCGTCAGAGAAAAGAATATTGTTGACAAAATTTTCATTATTATTGCAAATATTTAACATTTCTTCAGAAAATTGTAATCTCCTATCAAAATCATCTTCCATTAACTCGTGTACACGGTGTACCTTATAAGGTTTATACTTTTCACTTTTTAAAAATGACACGATCGATGACTGTGAAATATTGGAATTGGCCGCTAATTGATTGGTTGATAAATGGGGATATTCAGATACCGCCAATAAAATATCCAGTTTGTTATCATCGCTTTTTGCTGTTCTAGGTCTACCACTCCTTGGCGAATCTTTAACGCTACCCGTTTGTTCAAAGCGTCTTAAAGTTTTTCCAACAACGGATTTAGAAATTAGATTTCTATTTGCATGCGTATCATTAAATAAATTACAAACGTCTTGTAAACTTCTGCGTCTATCTCCATAAACCAACATCATAAGTATTTCAATTCGTTCATGTTCACTTAAACTCGCCATTGTTAATATTAACAGCAACAAATTGCACAAATGAATTATTTCTGTCAAAGATTTGACGTACACAATAACCACTGACAAAATTATGTCGCTCAAGTTTGTTTATCGCTACGCTTCTGTCTATCTGCGATGTACCGAACATCTGTTAAACACATGAACCTGCCTTTTCTTATAAAAAAGTTATTAAAATGAATTTTAAAAAAACGAAAATATTATTGTAAAGAGAGAAAAATTCTCTATCGAATGGTAGAGTAAAATTTACTAGTTCACATTAAAAAAAAACTGTGTGAACAGGCGTAACTAAAAAACAATTGAAGAAAAAAAAAATTCAAATATTCTCAAATGTAGATCAAAATATCCTAACAAACTTTTATATTGAACCTAATTCCCTAAAATGAATATTAACGACAATAAATCGCCGTCTCCATACTTTTAACTAACCCTGTATAAATCAAAAACATTTAATTTGTTATTTATAGACTCACAAACTACGTAATCAATTTTGATACAATGTGTGTGTGTGTTCCTTATGTTGTGTAGAAGGTTATCATTTTTTTTCCAAATTTTATCGGCAAATATTAAAGAATTAACAATATATGAAATTATATGAATCTATATAACTCAAAATTAAATGCTGTTGTTGTGTAAGCGCAAAGAACGGCTGGATCTATTTGGCTAATTTTCTTTTAAATATTCGCAATAGTCTAAATAAGGTTTTTAGGGAAAGAAAAATTGGAAAAGTTGCCCGGAAAATTGGAAAATTCAGGAAAAAACGATAGTGCTTTTTTCTATTGGATTTTTATAAATCCATAACTCACGATTCGAACGATGGATATGCGTAATTCTTTTTTTGTTTTGTTCTTTATGATCATAGAAAAATTTTTGGAAGAAAAATTCGGGACAATTATAAAGGAAGGTCGGAAAACTTGGACAAACTGCAAAAATCATAATTTTTGTATGCACTCTCGATCATAACTGACGATAGGAACGACATATTTGGTTGATTTTGTTTTCTTTTGTTCATTATGCTCTCGGGATGGAAATAACTGAATTGAATGTTTTCAATTAAAAAAAACCTGGTAGGTCTGGAGAAAAATCTGAAAAACTCATTACGGGCTCAATTAAAATAAAATTGCATTTGTTTTTACTTTTGTGCTGTTTAGGGAAGAATTCATCTCCCATGTAAAATTTTCCATTGGAGTACTTCTAAATGTATTCTTCCTCAAATTGAATATCCATGGCCACAATCGTTAATAGATACAATAATCACTCAGAAATACGCATTTTTCTCATTTTGACTTTTTTTACACTTTTCCAATAGCTTTTCACAAATTCACAAAACGATCACAGCTAGGTCAGGTCAGCTAGTTTTTAATATCTAAAGTACACATATCTTTTGGGTGTCCTCTGTTTTATTCGTCGAATACATTGATCCGGCCATGTTCAATCTTAGCCGTTCATCATTTTATGGTTGCAATTGATGACGATTTGATTTCATAGTTTGTTGGTTTCCTTGAACGTAATCACTGATTGGTACGCCATTTTTTTCATGTTTCAAATCAAACTAAAAACAGCTCACTTTCTACTCAAATAACAAATGTTTTTGCAATCAAAATAAACGCATTTTTTTAAAATATGCCAGCTTAAAAAAACGAATAAAATTTTATAGTACTGGCTTCTTTCGTCAAGCTTACTAATTACTGATCCGCTCTTGTACTGAATTCTAAATGTAGTGGAATTATTTCCCTTAAATTCTGCTACTACTGACTTTGTAAGTTGGCTCTTATTGCTCTGTTTGAAGGGAAGTAGCAGCTACTTACGACTTATGTACGTTTGTAACCCTTGACAGCGGGATGTAATATTTCACTTGCCTCCCTAGGAAAGTAAGTAATTTAACATGAGATTTGACAGTGACATATGTAAAAAACGTTTGAAATTTTTATGCATGCGATAATTTCAATATAACTTGTAACAAAGACCTTCAAGAAATATAAGCTGTCTCTTTGACTTCGCAACTACTTGCATATTCACACATGATTTATGGCTGTTGACGTCGATGCACATTAACTTTAAAATTTAACATGTGATTTGTTTATGAATTTATGTATATCACTTTGCTTCCATAGTGATAGATATAGGACGCTGGTTATACATAAACACCTACTAGTTTGACAATTATTGACGTATTATCGAATTAAAAAAAAGTGGTACAGTAGTGAAGTTATATGTAAAGTCAATTTTTAAACATTTTAGTATTGTGACGTTGCTAACGTACTTATGATCGTAGTAACGTACAAAAGTCATTTTTGACAATTACACCTATTTGACACTTTGGGTTATTTGAATATTTAAATTTGACGCCTACATTGAATACATATATATCTACATTCACGCAAACGACCAAAATTTTCGCAAATTATATTTATTTTCTAGCTTCTTGAGCCCATAGTAGAAAAAAATATTGTACGAAACTCAGGAAGTAAGTGCTTTTGCGGTCTCGGATATATTGTAGACCTCGGCTTATACCTCGGTCTACAAACTTATATCCTTGACCGCAAAATTGCACTTACATCCCTTGTGACAAAAATAACTATTATGTATTAAAATTATATTTTACACATTACTCATGTCCAAATAAACTGTTCTAAATATATAGAACAAAACTAGCATACTGTTTTTTGTTTAAATTAGTAGATATATATTTTATTGCATAAATATTGTAACTCAGGTAACGTCAAGTACACACTTCGCTTATTATTGCTGAGATGTACAGGGACGTGATCGGCAATTACAAAATGTTTCTGTTTTTCCAATCCGTGAATTATTCATGATCACGTTTTCATGCGCATTGATATGTAATTCACCTCAAAGAAATACTGTAACAAATTTATTACAGATGAGATCAATAATATGCTGGTGAGTTTCTAATACTTCAAAATATCAACCCAGTACAATGGCCTTCGGTAATATAGAGAAATAAAAAAGTCTTACACTTAAGAAGCAGGTAACTTTCCTGCAATTTTTGCATTTATATGTAGTAAAACGATAATATAATATATATGCGCAAAACCTAATGCGAATCTGTTGCGCATATAAATTAATACTAATATTTTATATATCATGTTTCAGTATTTTTAAAAGTAGGTTGTAGTGTTTAACTTTCATTTACTTGTACTAAATAATTGCAATTTCTTCACGATTCATTGACAGTTCTATTAACAATTTTTCAGTTAATTGACCATTATTTCATTTTTTATAGTTTCAACGGTTACATAGTAGTCGATTATTTTTTATTCATATATAAACTGGTTTTTCATATCTCTACTAGCATTATTAATACAATTATATGAACATTTTTGAACATCACATAAATAACATTACATAATATCTAAAACCGGACGTTTATTTTTGTTACTATTTATTTTTAACTAGCTGAGCGCGGCCAATACTTTGCTATTGCTGGATTTGATTTGAAATATATATATCAATTGATAAATTCTTGGAGTTTTTCGGCTTTTATATGAAATATTGTATACATATGTTACTCTTGATGTTCTCGCGGACGTATGATGAAGGTGTAGTTTCTCGGGTTCTTGGCCGCGTGTGAGTTTTGTCCTGAAAAGGACTATTTACTCTACGTTTCAACGAGATCGCACTCGTCATCTTCAGGAGCTAGTCGGTCTGTCGCTGGTTAGAACTGGAGATCGTCTGTTCGTCTGATCGTCTGCGAGACGATCTCCAGTTCTAACCAGCGACAGACCGACTATCTCCTGAAGATGAAAATAGTCCTTTTCAGGACAAAACTCACACGCGGCCAAGAACCTGAGAAACTACACCTTCATATATATATATATATATATATATATATATATATATATAAGGTAAACTTAATAAGTCGGCGATTAAAGGTCTGGTTCATTACTTCAAAGTATATATATTTAAAACAACCCTACATGTTTCGGCAATAATGCCTTTGTCAAGGGAATGAAAAATATATATACATTTATATTTTTTATTCCCTTGACAAAGGGATCATTGCCGAAACACGTAGGGTTGTTTTAAATATATATACTTTGAAGTAATGAACCAGACCTTTAATCGCCGACTTATTAAGTTTACCTTATCATACCAAGGTCACGAAAATATTATATTTATATATATATATATATATATATATGTATATATATATATATATATATATATGTATATATATATATATATGTATATATATATATATATATATATATATATATATATATATATATATAATAACTTCGTGACCTTGGTATGATATGGTAAACCTAATCAGTAGGCGATTAAAGGTCTGTATATTACTTCAAAATATATGTATTTAAAAAACTCTACATGTTTCGGCTGTATACGCCTTTTTCAAGAGAATACAAAATATGAATGAATCTGATCATATTTTGTATTCTCTTGAAAAAGGCGTATACAGCCGAAACATGTAGAGTTTTTTAAATACATATATTTTGAAGTAATATACAGACCTTTAATCGCCTACTGATTAGGTTTACCATATATATATATATATATATATATGTTAGATTCAATTAGTTGGCGATTTAAGGTTTGGTTTTACTTCAAAATTTAAGATAAATTTCGGAAGGGTTTGAAATTTAAAAAAAATATTTGTTTGCTGTTTTTGACAATACAATACAATATAGATTATAATTAAATTACACTTGAGGATTATTAGTGATCTGTTTCGCGTACAGTTACACTACTAACTCTGCTCTACTAATGCATTGCCCATCTTTTATATTAAATATAATCTTATCTTACTCCACGTGTATCCGGCTAAATAAATGAAACTACAGAGTCAGCGTCTGGTAATACTGAATGGATAGTATTGTGTCAGCACCTATAACTTGTATATATTTAAAACAATCTTACATGTTTCAGCATATGAAGCCTTTTTCAAAGAAATTTGAAATATAAAAAGAAATTTTTTCATATTTCAAATTTCTTTTAAAAAGGCATCATATGCCGAAACATGTAAGATTGTTTTAAATATATACATTTTGAAGTAAAACCAGACCTTAAATCGCCAACTAATTGAATCTACCATAACATACTAAGGTCAAGAAATTATTACCTCTATATATATATATATATATATATATATATATATATATATATATGTATATATATATATATATATATATATATATGTTTTCTTTTAGGTATATATATATTGTTCTGAGATGAAGCTTGATTACATCTTAGGGCTACCTAACCAAGAAACATGCGCTAATTAAAATGTATCTAGTTTAAGAAAATATAGTAACTTAAAAGCCAAATTTGACAGCCATATAATGCATGTTACAGAAAATTTTTGAAATGATTATTTTGCTTTGTTTTGAGATCTAAATTCCTTCATTAATTCAATAAAAATCCGTTATTTACATTCTTGCGTTAAAACAAACCATTACAACTACCCGACTCGACATTTAAAATTATAAAATTGTTGAAAATTATCTTATTTATTTTATGCATACATGTATACTCTTTGAAAATCCCATGGCGCGAAGCACCTAATTAAGCGATTAAATTGTAAGCAAAGCCATATTGTAAAATATCTAATATGATTATGATAAATCTAAATCCTATTTATACAAGATATTTAGATAGAAAATTTACATAAACTACTATTATTTATCTAAATAATTTACTTCAAAATTTACCTTTCATTCAAAAATACCGAGCTAAAAAACAAAAGGCAGAGCACCGCATCTTTTTCCATCGTTCGCTACATTACCGTTTTTCGACGCTCTTCAAAATAAATCTAAAAAACCCTCTTAAATCAACGAATTAAAATATAAAAAGTTACTTCAAACATATTTAAAATTAATCTGTACCAGAACACGTAATTTTCCATGTCATGACATTCAAGAGAGGTTAGAAAACAGAAGAGTCCCAAATTACAAGAAAAAAAAAACGTTCCAAACACTAATTTACTAAGAATTCCCGTTCCCGTTCCTAAAATCATCCTCGGAAGAACGAATCGAACCCGAGCTTCCATTTTAGAACAGGCACTTTTTTTTTAACTGATTACCAGATTCAAGGCATTTTCATTGCAAGGCTAAATCCATATATTGTAATAAATTGTCATAATTATCTAAATAATTTCCAAATCTTGTATTAAATATAGTTAAAGAGCTAATCAAATTGAATAATATCTACTTACCTAATGCAAACACTTTCATTAATCACATATTGCTTCATATTCATGTTTTTTAAAAGGGCTTATAAACGAAAACCAAATAAGTTTATAATTGTATTTGATAGAAATCACATTGCTATAATTGTATAGGTCAAGTTCGACATTTGTGCAAATTTCATAATGTTTATGTGTCCGATTATTTATCGTTCCTATTTTTTACCTAGATGCAATAAAAGAACGTTTACAATTGTAAAACTCCAACATTGTTTCATTTGTAATTTTAATTTTAAAAGTATAATTTATCTTTTGTTCAATTATTTCATCAACCAAATTAGTATTACGAGTGTTCTTTTGAACCGACTACCTTATCTATTATAACTAAAACAAATTACTAATGTGAATATATATATATATATATATATATATATATATATTTCTTTTCTTGAACCGTTGTATATTATAGGAGATTTAGTTAGTCGGCAATTTAGGGTCTGTTTTACTTCAATATGTATATATTTAAAATAATATAATTCTATGTTTCGGCAATTACTGCCTTTTTCAAAGGATATATATTTATTGAAGTGAAACATACCTTAAATCGCCGACTAACTAAATCTCCGATATATATATATATATATATATATATATATATATATATATATATATATATATATATAGATTAAATAAACACGATTACTGTATTTAGTTAAAATTAGATATTTACATATTACATACTGCACTTCAATGTGAGAAGCACTGTTTCGTGACGACATCTACATTTAATTAATAGTACTGCTACTATTGATATTATATTATTCGGGACCTAACTTTCTTTCTACTGATTAGATCGATGAATTCAATAACATTAAGTCTTCTCCGGACAACGCGGATCATTTTGTAAAAAACCGCTCGTAAATCGGTCCAGTAGCTTTTTAGGCTATAATGGACACACATACAAACATTTCCTGATTACTTGTTCATATTAATTCTGAAAGTGAATTCGGACTGATGTCAAAGAGAAGTGTTCTTCTGATTTTGTTCAATTCTTTGATTTCGCGAAGCGACTTTCATTCGCTATTTCCACCGTTTAAAACCTTTAAGTAATCCAACGTTCAGGCAGTCCATTTACTGCTATCATCAGGGTAGTCCTAAAAAGCGTTAGTTGCCAAACAAATTTCAATCAATTTATTTGATAAGCTTGTGTCTTGACCAGATGATCCCTATACTTCTGATGGGCACAGTTTGTGGGATTATTAGTATTTGGAATTTCTAAAGCGAAATTGGACCTCATACTGTACACTCCACTGAAAATTAAAAAAAAAATGGAAAATAGGTTGCATAAAGTAAGTTTAGTAAAAAAATCAGTACTTCTCAGGGCTACATTGAAGAAGGCAGTAGAAGGAATGCCAAAACATCGGATTACATAAATCTTTCAAACGATGTAAAGACCCCAAGTAACAATCCATGTAGTCATTATGAAACAGACATGTAAATAATTTACATATCTGTAACTGTATACTTGGACAATACCTCATATTTTCAGCATTAAGACATATGTTTCTGCCATCTATAGGCGTCGTCAGTTAAGCTAGTGAAGCAATGTATACAAATGATGCAAATCTTTATAAATAGATCTGTATCTGTATATGACATTAAGCCGAAATCACTTACTAGATAAAGCAAATTTCATCCTGTAAGGTGGCACTTATTTAATAAGTGACATCTGACGGACGAAAGAGACTTTGCCGAAAAAAGCGATCTTTCGTTTGACCAGCTATGCTGATACGAAAAACGAAACAATACGGGTAGTCCTTCAAAAACGAGCCAGATGGCGGTAGATATACAAAAAAGGTTTTAAATATATCTATACGTTAATGCACGTATAACGCTCTTGTTTCATTATGAAACAGACATGTAAACAATTTACATATCTGTAACTGTATACTTGGACAATACCTCGTATTTTCAGCATTTACTTCTGCTTAAGACATATGTTTCTGCCACCTATAGGCGTCGTCAGTTAAGCTAGTGAAGCAATGTATACAAATAATACAAATCTTTATAAATAGATCTGTATCTGTATATGACATTAAGCCGAAATCACTTACTAGATAAAGCAAATTTCATCCTGTAAGGTGTAAAATTGTTACAAATAGATATATATTTATGATTCTTTAAAGAAAAATAATTTTTATTAAATTTATATATATATAATATATATATATATATATATATATATATATATATATATATATATATATATATATGTATATATATAAATATATATATATATATATATATATATATATATATACAAGTGTCCCGTATCGTTATGTTCAAATTTTAGGAGTGTAAAGTAGACTTCATTTCAAGTAACAAAAACGCAAAATTTGTATATCCAATTTTATTTGTTTCAAACTTACGTATCTATGAATGTGATTGTCAGATCATGAAAAAAAAATGTAATCCCAATGTCAATAAAAACTGATTTTATTTAAAAAACTTCAATTAATAATATTATCGGGGAATGTCCACCTCCTTGTTGAATGCAGGCTTGTGCCCGTAAGCCAACAGAAGAAGTACTTATCCGAATTTCATACTTGTTTTTTCGGATTTGCTCGGCAGCCAGGTGAATATGATCCAACAACTCTTCTCTTGTGCTCGAAACTTGCGCGTAGACCATATCTTTCATGTATCCCCATAAATAAAAGTCAAGGGGATTAAGATCGGGTGATCTTGGTGGCCATGCAACAGGATCACCTCGACCAATCCCTCTTGGATAATTGACGTTAATCCAATTTCGGACAGCAATTCCGAAATGTGGTGGTGCCCCATCCATGTGAGACCACATATCTCGTCGAACATTCAGTGAGACATCCTCTAAAAGACCTGGCAGTTCATCAATAATAAATTGAAGGTAATTGTCCGCATTTAATCGCCCAGGAAGAACGACAGGAACAATCAACAAGTCATGGATTAGGGCCGCCCAAACGTTAATAGAAAATTAATGTTGAAATTTAGATGGGCGTATAGCTTTGGGATTTTCTGATGACCACCTGTGCAGGTTTGTCAGATTTGTAACACCACTTCTCGTGAACGTAGATTCATCTGTCCAGAAGACTGTTCGGCAGAAATTAAAATGAAGCCGTGACTGTCTTAATATCCAGGTAGAACAAACGAGACGAGCATAGTGGTCTGCCTCAAGCAAACCGTGTTCCCTGCGATAGTGATATGGATATAAGCCCTCGCGTTTTAAAATTCGCCAAACTGTCGTTCGTGGCATCCCTAGTTGTCTAGCGATTCGACGTACACTGAGGGCTGGATCTCTTGTAACAATAGCTACTGCTTCTTCCTCTATTGCTGCTGGCAAATTTACTCCTCGGTCGAAAAGATAATCACGCAGTCCGCATTCCCGAAATTGTCTGTGTACTTCCAAAAACGTTCTGTAATGAGGAACGCGCCTATCGGGAAACCGATGTCGGTATTCAATAACTGCTTGACGGGCACTGCTGTTACAGTAGCCATACACAAAATGCATGTCCACATACTCTTGAGAAGAAAATCGGTAAGGCATTTTAAATAAAGAAAACGCGTGCACTCACTTATAAACTGAAAAGTAATGTAATTCTTTATTAAAAAATGCAACGTTAACAGTCATCTGAACATTTGTTTATTGTATGATATTCATGGTTTAGCACTTGCGAAATAAGTAAGAACCTTCTTTATCATAAATCAATTTCCAGTACTCTTTTTTATAGATCTCCAAAAAATTACTGTATGCACTACGATACGTGTTTATTTATTTAGGATAACATTTTATTATGCGACGCTAACAATTACAGGCCTGTTATTGAATCGTATAAGTTTTTTTTAATAACGTCAGTTTGTATTGGCTTTAGGATTACATTTTTTTCATGATCTGACAATCACATTCAGAGATCTGTAACTTAAAAAAAATAAAAATGGATATAAAAGTTTCGCGTTTTTTTTACATGAAATGAAGCCGAATTTACACACCTAAAATTAGAATATAACGATACGGGACAGCTTGTATATATTTATATGTATATATATATATGTATATATATATATAATATTTTCGTGACCTTGGTATGATATGGTAAATTCAATCAGTTGACGATTTAAGGTCTGGCTTTACTTTAAAGTATATATATATTTAAAACAACCCTACATGTTTCGGCAATGATGCCTTTATCAAGGATATAAAATATAAATGACAGTATACAAATATCATATAATTGAGTTGCTATGGATAAAATTATTCAAAGATACATTCCAATTGAATAATAATAAATCATGCCTTAGTCTTCCAAAAACAGATAGACAACAAAAACAGGGAAAAGCAAGACATGAGTTATTATTATGTGTGCGCCCGTGGAACGTCTTATGATGCAAAGTTGTCGGCATTCGCCTTAAACGAGAAGGAAAACCTACTCGGACAACTAGACAGGAATCAAAACACGGAACAGTCAGCATGATAAGCAAATGTATATGATATTTAAATGTAATTGATATTTAAATAACTTAAGATATATAATTATATAACAAAAAAAATATATTATGATGGTATATTGCAGATCGTTACACAATTAAGTTATAGTATATACTGCTTAAATTTTTTATATCATTTCTGTTGTTAATTGAATTTTTTTCCTGTTTAATACTAATCATTTCTTTAATTTGTCTTTTCATTGTGTGTTGTTCTTTATCAATTATCTGTGTGTTTTCAAAATCGAAATGGTGATCGCGTTGTAGTTTGTGTGTAGATAAAGCAGTTTTGTGTGTTTTAGAGTATTTGTGGGCTTGTATTCTTTTGTATAAATATTGTTTCCTTTGGCCTATATAGTAACTATCGCAATCGCGAAATGGTATTTTATATATGACATGTGTTTCTCGATTTTTTTCTATTTTAGGTTTAAGTTTTGAAAATAAATGTTTATTAGTATTACTAAGTTTATATGTTGTAGCTATATCATATTTTTTTAAAGTGTATTTAATTTTTTCTGATAGTTGTGGAACATTGTGCAGTGGAATTTGCTTTGAAATTGCTTTATTTAATTTTAATTCACACTACAGCTTATTTTTTTCGTCGGCTATTCAGTCTAGTAGAATCCTTGAGCTTACGTCTCTGGGTCGATCCTCGCGGATGTTGGTTATATCAAAAATAAAACACAAGGTGTCAGATAAATTATACACGCATTTTCCCTTTACATTGATATATTAAAAATAAAAAAAAAGAAAAATCCCTCTACAAAGTGTATAGGGTGCTAAAGCATCATTAAACAGTAGCAATGAGGAAACACTCTTTGTGAACATTGACTCGCACACAGAGAAAAACCTCTTGTGAAACACGATCAAATATAAAACTAATAAATATTAGTGAAATCTGTCAAGTTTAACCTTTACTGTGACCCCTTCAAACAAATATCAAAAACAAATTAGTTTTCAAAACTCACGCTAGTTGAAAATTTATTCATGCAACAAATAACATGATAAGATCCATCCCCACTACAATCTCTCCAACCTTAAATTCCAAAAAACAATGTTCTCGAAGTATAATATTAAGAAAAACAACTTCCCTTAACAAAAAACATGACAAGCTTTCGCTAATATCCATATACTACTTTCAAACACATTATTATTACAATAAATACAAAATTTATAGCACTGAAAATAATCCTAATATCTAATAAATAAATAATATAATTTTATCAACTTACATTAAGTTTTTTGTGTGATTTTAAAATACACGAGAGGCATCTTTTTTCACAAGATTTCAAATAACTATGAAAAACTTCGCAAAAATCGAATTAAGGTTTACTTGCACCTTATACTAAATGCAAAACAAAGTACAGACCGACTTTATAAAACAAAGAACAAAATTTATTATTTTATCCTTTTTATCTAAACACTTTAACAGTCAAGATACCTCTGAATCTAAAATGAAAAATTCTTCATATCCGCCTGGCTATCCCTTCCATCTATCAAATCAAAATATACAGACAATACATCTTATCAAATACAATATCCGAAAAAGCGGCAAATTCAATTCCTTTAGTCCACCTAAATATACGAGGGCTAATCATAATTTCATACATTAAATATCTTATTTATAAAAATATTATACCTATCGATCCCCATCTGAAATAAATAAATATACAAGTGAAATAGCTAATTTTTTTTATAAATTGTCCCTAGTAAAGGGTTCACTAATAGTTCAATCTTTTTCCTTGCTTGTCCATGGAAAATCCATGACAATATGTAATCGTGATATATGTTGTGTCATTGTTCAAATTTTATTGGTGTCTGCAGTGTTGTATATTTGGTGTACTATTTTTTTAATAGTTTGGTCTATAAGTTGTGGTGGATAATTATTATCTGTTAACATTGTTTTAATTTTCTTGATATTATCTTTTCTGTATTGAGTATGTGATAGTTTTACTGCCCTGTCAGTCAGATTATTTATAATCACTTTATTGAATACTGTAGGAGCATTTGAGTGGTAATTTATATATCGTAAAAGAAGCTGTGGGTTTATTATACCAATTTGTATAAATAGTACCCTCTCTATCATAGCTCAAAGAAATATCAAAAATTTAATACTGTTATTAATTTCTTCTTCAATAGTGAATTTTAATTTGTTGTGAAAATTGTTGAATTTATTTAAAAGATAGTTCATTTTGTTAGTCGGAATACATGTTATGATATCATCAACATATCTTTTGAAAAAAATGGGGTGGAAGTCTAATGAATTGATAACGTTTTGTTCTAAATGTTCCATTACTAGATTTGCAATAGGATCAGCTAAAGGAGAGCCCATGGCAATACCAAATGTTTGACTATAAAAAGAATTTTTGTATTGAAAATATGTGTTATCGAGACAGAATTGTATACCTCTAATAAATTCGTTTTTATTTAGTGATGTGTGTGGACTAATTTCATCCCATTTGGATTCTATTATGTTTATAGCTAGATCTGTAGGAATGTTAGTATATAAAGATTCTACATCAAGTGATATAATTTTGTGATTAGTTGGTACTTTTTGTTCCTTGATGAAATATCGAAATTGCCATGATTCTTTGATATGATATTCAGTTTTTCCTAACATCTTAGATATGCTATCACATAGGAATTTTGCTATATTATAAGTAGGGGCTTGTATGTTAGATACTATTGGTCTTAAAGGGATATTATTTTTGTGAATTTTAGGTAAACCATATATTGATGGAGGGTGGGAATTAAAAATGCTAAGTTTGTTTTTAGTGTTGAAATCTATTAGGTTTAGTATATGCCATTTATTTATTAAGTTATTATTTTCTTTTTGAGTTTACTCTGTTGGATTATTTCTTTCTTTTTTATAGGTGAATTTATCGTCTAATAGTTTTTCTATTTTTTGCTCATATTCCTCTTTAAGAATGATTACTGTTTTATTTGATTTATCTGCTGTTGCTATTATAATATGAGGGTTGTCTTGGACAAATCTTTTTGTTTCTTTAATGAACTTATTCATATATAGATTTGATATATGTTTTTTATTATTTACTTTCTTATGTTTATGGTTGTTATGTTGGAATGTATCTTTGAATAATTTTATCCATAGCAACTCAATTATATGACATTTGTATATTGTCATTTATATTTTATATCCTTGCTAAAGGCATCATTGCCGAAACATGTAGGGTTGTTTTAAATATATATACTTTAAAGTAAAGCCAGACCTTAAATCGCCAACTGATTGAATTTACTATATATATATATATATATATATATATATATATATATGTATATATATATATATATATATATATATATATATGTTTAGATAGCTTAGCCGTTCATTTAATATATGATAAATGATAAATTCTTGGAGTTTTTCGGCTTCTATATGAAATATTTACAAATATCAAATTAGTATGTAATTGCGAAGTAAATGTGAATGTAAACATTGCTGCCTACAAATTACAAAGCAAATCATATGAAATTTTTAATTGAAAAATTTTGTCTACGTTTGGACTTGAACCCAAGTCTGCGGTATGCCGGACCGTTGCTTTACCAATTAAGCCACGATAGACCTTTGTTCAAGCTAGTTAGAAATACATTATAAAGTAACAATATTAATGATTCAGATGTCAAGTTTGATAGCAGAAGTCAGTTTTGAAAGCAGATGTCAGTTTTGAAAGCAGATGCTGAAAAAGTTTGTCTACGTTGGGACTTGAACCCAAGTTTACGGTTTGTCGGACGGTTGCTTTACCAATTAAGCACGATAGGCCTTGGTCCAAGCTAATTATAAATGAATTATAAAGTAACAGTGTTAATGATTCAGATGTCAGTTACTGAAAGTAGATGTCAGGTTTGAAAGCAGAAGTCAGTTTTGAAAGCAGATGTCAGTTTTGAAAGCAGATATAAGTTATTGAAAGCAAATGTCAGTTATTGAAAGCAGATGTCAGTTTTGAAAGGAGATGTCAGTATTGAAGGTTTGAAATTGCTAATTATTACTCCATAGCTATATGTGAGTTTAGATATTCTTAGCCGTTCATTTAATATATCAATTGATAAATTCTTGGAGTTTTTCGGCTTTTATAAGAAATAATCACAAATATTTACAAATTAGTATGTTATTGCGAAGTAATTGTGGATGTAAACATTGCTGTCTACAAATTACAAAGCAAATCATACGAAATTTTTAATTGAAAAATTTTGTCTACGTTGGGACTTGAATCCAACAAAACCTGACATTTACTTTCAATAACTGGCATCTGAATCATTAACACTGTTACTTTATAATGCATTTATAATTAGCTTGAACCAAGGTCTATCGTGGCTTAATTGGTAAAGCAACAGTCCGGCAAACCGTAGACTTGGGTTCAGTCCCAACGTAGACAAAATTTGTCAATTAAAAATTTCGTATGATTTGCTTTGTAATTTGTAGACACCAATGTTTACAATTACGTTTACTTCGCAATTACATACTAATTTGATAATATTTGTAAATATTTCGTATAAAAGCCGAAAAACTCCAAGAATTTATCAATTGATATATATATATATATATATATATATATATATATATCGTTTTTACTTGTACATACAATATATATATGATTACTTCAATATCCCTATTTAATTATTTTAATTTCTTTCATTCACTCTTGGTCATAAAGAGGTTATAGTAAAAATTTTATTAATACACGTTTAAAGTACATACAGCATTTTTGTAGTTCATATAAATTCTTACATTCAAGTTTTATATCTCAGTTTTAAAAATTTTGTAAACGTTAACTAAAAATGTATCTTGTTTCAGGTGAGAAAGTCGATTTTGTAAGATCAATTACGCATGGTTGGTAAGTTGAAAATATGAAATAACTTTTGAATATTTAATTCACGCATTAGGTGGTCTCCATGAAAACTCATTTGTATAATTTGTAAGACAAGATAAGGTAATACATTCAAATAAAATAAAATTTCCTTAATGTGTTCTCTACATTAACGTACTATCATATATTTTCAATAAAATTAATCAGTTTGTTTTAATTTATGTAAAATAGATTTTAATAATAGCTAAATGTGCACTTGATATAAGCCGCAGCACGTAAGACAGCATTCTTTTAGAATACATTTAGAAGGAATATAATTTTGACGAAATAACAGGTACCTATTATTTACAATACTGTTCTGAATTAAATACATTGCCGGTATTTCATACCGGCAATGTACAATAGAATTATTATCTTTAACTATAAGGTTTTATTTATTATATTTATTTATTTATTTATTTTTTTATTTTTTTAAAGGAATTCAGTCTAATTGATGATATTTTATTTTTTTTTCTTCGATTGTCGTTTCTAAGATACTCATATACACAAATATCCACTTTATCTAACTAAAATAAGGCTTTAATCAAAAATTCTTATATATTTAGAAACAACAATCAAATAGTTCTAAGCCAGATATACAAAGTAAACATTGACAATTTTAAAATTTAATGGAATAATTTTTCCTGTCGCCACTCTAAAGGAGCGTATTACATAGCAACAGACATAGGAAGCTTCACCATAAAACGCTGTAGGAGTCCAGGCTAGTATAATAATCATTATTATTTAAGTCAACAGATAGAAATCTAAGAGAATTTATAATAATAAAGATAATACACAAAATATACAATATAATGCCTGTCTATATGTATTAATTATTATGTAAAGTGAATAAAGAATTAGTTTTTAAATCATTGAAATATTGGCGCCCTTTGAAGAGTATTCGTTCTAACCGTTGGAAAACTGAAGGTCTAAATTGTTTCTAACAAAATTGGTAGCAAATAGAAGCGCTGTGTTCTTGCGCGTTCATGCATACCTCTAAAACCATTCCTTTCCTAAGACATCGATTACACAGTATTTTCCTCAGGATAAGTACCATCCTTAAAACTCAAGAACTTCCATTGGAATTCCTCAACTTTATTTATATACGCATTATAAATAGACTACCCTATAATCGAAATATTTTTGTAAGTTGCTAATGATGAAAACAAAAAATTATCAAAACTTCTGATAGTTCTTATAATAAATCCCAATCATTTAAAAACTGAATTAGTAACATTCAGAACATGTTTGAAAAAAGTTAATTTTGAGTCGAAGCTAACGCCTAGATCTTTAATAGATATTTCCCAGGACAATTGAATGCTATCAATAGTATGAGAAGAATGTCATCAGTTTATTCGATTTGTAAAAAACACAAAACAGCACTTAAATATATGTAGAGATATATTGTTGTCAGTGCATCAAGTATACATTCTATTAATACTGCTTTGTAAGGGCAGATTTTCCTCCTCCGTGCCAATATTGTATAAGATCTTTAAATCATTCTCATATGCCAGCACAGGACAATTCAAGGAGGTAATAAGATCCTTAACAAGGAAAATAAACAAGAATGGTCCAAAATTAGAGACCTGTGGAACTTTGGAAGTAGATTTATACCTTTTTATTTATTATTTATAGAGATTTATCGATTAAAGTAGAAATAATTCCATCTGTTAGTCAAGTAAAGATTCATAAATTCAACCAGGATATTACTAGAAACAAAGAAAGAGGCTTTCTGAGGAAGAATGCAATAGTTAATGGTACTATGCTGAAATAAGTATAAATTACATCTAGTTGACCATTCCTATCCAAAGTCTCTGCAATTTTCTGATTGGTGATCTATAGCTTTATGTATTTATCGAAAATAGTTTTGCCATTTTGAAGAATGTTAATTAACAGCATTTCGCCAGTGTCCTAAAAGAATTGAATACAACGGTCTCTTCAGCGGATGAAACATTGCCTTCTTTAAGGATGAAAAGCTTGTCCTTACCTTATAATAAACGCATCATCTATTTTATGGGTGTCTGCCATTAGAGAAAACAAAATTATTCTTACAAACTTATTGAATAAACAAGAAATAGTCGCGTACGTATATCTATTTTCAAATATCTCAGGTATATCTCTGTAGATTTTTCTCGCGGACAATCTTTTCTTAATATAATATTTTCTTATTCTACTTAAAGTAGGAAACGATCATTTTAGAGATAATTTCGAATCACAGAAAAATAGGAGGAAGTGTAAAAAAACCAGGAAATGATGATCAAGGAAAAAGAGTTGTAAACATAGAAACAGGTTATGAAAATTAATGTAAACAACGAAATTATAGAAGATATAGTAAAAATAAATTAAACAATTTAAAATTAGGCAAGACTTCAGAGTATAACGAGAGAAACCCGAAAGCGAGGAAGTTTCTGAATGATGAATCGATCGGGATATTTTCGAATTGTATTTGACATGACAGCAAAATCTTATTATTTTGCCGATCTCCTAAAAAGAAGATTAAAAACAATAAACCAATAGATTTACATTGTCTATGTAAATCTATTTTAACATGTTTAGTGAGTTTTTAACTCTGTATTTAGTTTCCTGAAGAAGTAGCAAACGGCTACAAAATATAGGAATTGAAATAAATGAGTTTTTTTAGTTGACAGACCGCTTACCCAATTAATTAATTAATATGTTTAGATAATTTCTTAGACGTTCATTTAATATATCAATTGATAGATTCTTGGAGTTTTTCGGCATTCATATAAAAGCCGAAAAACTCCAAGAATTTATCATTTGATATATTTATATATGTATATATATATATATATATACATATATATATATATATACATAAATATAGATAATTATTTCTTGACCTTTGTATGTTATAGTAGATTCAATTCGTCGGCGATTTAAGGTCTGTTTTACTTTGATATGTATTATTTAAAACAATCTTACATGTTTCGGCAAATAATGCCTTTTTCATCTGATATACATCTAACGATCTTTAAATGGATAAAATTATTCAAAGACACATTCAAGTCTAATACTAATAATTCATGCCTTAGCATTCTCCAACAGCTGATGCCTTTATCAAGGATATAAAATATAAATGACAGAATACAAATGACATTTGTATTCTGTCATTTATATTTTATATCCTTGATAAAGGCATCACTGCCGAAACATGTAGGGTTGTTTTAAATATATATACTTTGAAGTAACCAGACCTTTAATCACCGACTGATTGAATTTACCATATACATATAAATATATATATATATATATATATATATAAATATATATAATATATATATACATATATATATATATATATATATATTAATATAACACCTAACAACTTTAGTTTGTAAATAAGATGCACTAGCTCAGGATAGTTAAAAATTTGATTGGTGTCGGTTCTAGTACAAATATTAGATTAACTAAATAAATAAACAACGGGTTTTCAATAGAAATCTAAATTTATTAACAATTACCACAATGAAAAAGTTGGCTGTCACAATATGCCAAAGCTTCACAAGCAATTCATGTGCCTACTGCTGAAAGATTGATAATATAAAAAAATGTTCACACGTGAGTTTGACACTGACAGTCTAAAATTAACGTTTACAACTAATATGACAACATTAACACATGTAAAATATATTTTATCATTCCATTTAGTAATTTTGCTTGGTTGTGTATAATGATTTGAAAGAGGATATTTAACTTGATGGTATTATAACAGTAAATACTTGTTTATGCTGTAAAAAGTCAAGCTTAGCTACGCAGGTCACAGAAACTGGTCTTTTGAGGGTTCAGGCTATCTCTATTTGGTTGTAAATATTTAGAAAAAGGCAAAGTGGGACGATCTGGGCACTATCACTAAAAACACAGCTTCGGCCACGGTTGTTTTCTCTAGGTTACACACTTAATTTGTTTAAACGCTTTGATTTTCGTTCTATTGATGCGTAGCCTTTATTCTATCGATGATTTTCTATTTCATTTCTCGACAACCAAATTTTTATAATGACGTTTTTTCAGAATCTGTTAATATTGTTTTTTATCTCCATGCCAATTGTTATTAAAATTTGTCATGGCCTTGCTTTCGTATTCCCATATTGAAAGATTATACCAATTATATTTTAATTAATATTAAGTGCAGCAGTATTTGAATCAAGTTTGGTCGATGAATAGGGCGAAGCGGTGCAATTGAATGGCCACCTCATAGTCTTAATCTAACGCCTCTCGACTTTTTCTTACGGGATTATCTCAAAAATAAGGCATATAGAAGTAAACCTACAAATTTAAATGAGTTGGAGGAACGCATGAGAAACTTATTACTACAAATGCCGGACTAAGTTTTACAAAATTCTTTGCGCGAAATTGAAGACCTTTTAGGATATTATCATTTAGTAGAAGGGTAAAATTTCGAACATTTAATCTAGTCAGCAAATCATTGTTTTCTTTTTAAATAAATAAATTATTAAAATTACGAGTTTGAAGGACTTGTTTTTGGAAATTAGCTATTTTACCAATTCATTCATGGCTTATGATGTTACTAATGGAAGCTCAATTCCAGGAAGTAATGTTTTTGATCTCAATAGCAATATGGAGGTTTAATGTATCTAGAATTTAACAAGGCATTCAAAAATATACAGGGTGCTCCATTTAAAATAAAAAATTGGATGTCAACCTCCAGTGTAACCGGAAGTAACCCCGCAAATCTGATATTATTTTTAGAATCCTTGAATCTTTCTACGAAGGTATACCCAATCTTATTGATAAAGAATGAACTGCTGAAGAGATACTTAGGAGGTTCCATTTTTTTTACTAACACTGTATAAGTGAACGATTGCTTGATTTTCATTACAAACATCAGAAAAAATTGTATTATTATTAAAGTAATCATTAATGTTTTATCTAGGCCAGTAATACCCAAATTGAGGGACGCGCCCCCTTGTAACTCGGTGATTTAACATTAAGAAAGCGCGGTCCTTTAGTTTTAGAGCTGCTGTAAATACCATGATGAAAGAGCGGAAAACCATAATCTCTTTACGACTATTTGTTAAATATAGAAGTATTAATATTAATTATATACATTGGACAAAAAGCTATATTATATTCAAAAATTGTTCTTCAGGATGAAACTTGTCAATTGCTTGTGGATACACGTGAATGTCTTCCCTTTCTTCATCGTTTAATACTGCCTTCATAATGAATATCTCGCTATTGTGGTTATTTATTTAGTTTTATGTTCAACTTATTCCGCGGCTACCTAATGCTTTTCATAATAACTAGTTTTCTTAAAAATAGTAATAGCTACGTAGAACGTTTGGAATTTTCTTGAATCCTATTCTTTCGTAAATATTTTCTGAAATATTTTTTTAGTATTTATATAATATACTTCTATTAAACAAAAACGCTTATTAATTGATTGTAGGGTCAACTCTTGGTGAAACATTTTAAATAATAAAATGTAAATTAAAAGAGTACCTATAGATTCAAAACTTTATATCAGAATAATTGAAACATACATGAGTAGGTAAACCCCACCAGTTTTGTATAATACAAAGGTATTTTTAATAATATAAATTATTATTAAAAATCTGGTGTGAAGAACACAAATGCAGGTTCACTATTAATATTTTCTGTGAACGTGTCCGAATATATCCTATCCCCAGAGACGTAGATACGTATTTCGCTTTTCTACAAGCTCATCGGTACGCCCCTGCTGGAGAAAGAATATTTCCAGACACATTCACAGAAAAGAACCACCTCGCCCTATCACCGTAATTATTCAGACCGAGCGCAGAAGTAAATTCGGCGCTACCTGTTGTCAGGCAGCCGAAGTACCTCGCATACCGTCCACATAATTAATGTGAAGTAACGACGCCCTTCCAAAGGTTAGCACAGCCAAGCTCTCTAGAAAACTGCATTTTGTTTGTGCCTTCACTCATACTACGGCTTAACCGCATGTGTAATGTATCAGAATAATTGAAACATACATGAGTAGGTAAACCCCACCAGTTTTGTATAATACAAAGGTATTTTTAATAATATAAATTATTATTAAAAATCTGGTGTGAAGAACACAAATGCAGGTTCACTATTAATATTTTCTGTGAACGTGTCCGAATATATCCTATCCCCAGAGACGTAGATACGTATTTCGCTTTTCTACAAGCTCATCGGTACGCCCCTGCTGGAGAAAGGATATTTCCAGACACATTCACAGAAATGAACCACCTCGCCCTATCACCGTAATTATCCAGACCGAGCGAGTGGAAGGGCGTCGTTACTTCACATTAATTATGTGGACGGTATGCGAGGTACTTCGGCTGTCTGACAACAGGTAGCGCCGAATTTACTTCTGCGCTCGGCCTGGATAATTACGGTGATAGGGCGAGGTGGTTCTTTTCTGTGAATGTGTCTGGAAATATCCTTTCTCCAGCAGGGGCGTACCGATGAGCTTGTAGAAAAGCGAAATACGTATCTACGTCTCTGGGGATAGGATATATTCGGACACGTTCACAGAAAATATTAATAGTGAACCTGCATTTGTGTTCTTCACACCAGATTTTTAATAATAATTTATATTATTAAAAATACCTTTGTATTTAAAAACTTTATATTTATTTTTATTTCTCTATGTACTTTTCGCCCAAAATAAACTTTAGTTAGTCTCCTAATGATGCCCCAAGGCGAAATGTATACAAAACAATAAAAATAAATAGGAATATGTGAAACATAAATCATATATTAACATCATTATTAACATCTTAGCGCGATGTAAGAAGAATAACATAAACAACAAATTTATATAGGATGGTATAAATAGTTTTGTCGAATTCATTAGGCAAAACATGTCTAACATTGTAATTATGTCATCCAAATGGATCCATAAATGTCCGAAGTTAGAGCCAGCACTTCCAACATCATATAAATGATTCAAGAATCATTTTCAAAAGCTTATCCTTACTCAAATGCATTACTTTGTGGTGTTTGATATTACATAGGTTAAATAAAATATATTTACAATGAGACTTTTCGTTGGTTGCCTTAAAATGAGAATTAGAATTTATATATTGATTAAGATAAATAGTGTAATAACCTAGTTGAGTAATGTATTGTACTACTTTTCTTAGTCAATGTGCGACCCCGGTCTTGTTTGTATTGTATTCAAAAACATGACCTCGGTCCATCCGATTTGCATACACAAGCGTTCTCAATACACGTTACACACTTTCACCACTTGTTGATATTAAACTAAGGACACCAGTCAAAAGGAGCATACTCTAATGTATATAAGACGATCCATCAGATCAGAAGGGATAGTCACAGATAGTCAGGCAGTCAGAGACAGTCAGGCATAGTTAGATATACAGTATGACATAGCGAGCGTGAGATAGAAGCCTCCTTTCGACTACTGTCTATATTGTTAATTATGTATATAGTTATTGTTGTATCGTAATAAGTGTTACCTAATTATATGATGTTATACCAACGTTACCTGCCTATTATTTAATGCATCAACGCATCTGCGTCGGTACGCAGATGCGTTGATGCATTAAGCCACACCGCTGCGTCGGTACGCAGCGGTGTGGCCCCGCAGGACCGGGTCACATCACATGGCGATCCTGCTCTAGTTAGGTGATCTGACATCACAGGTCACATGGCGACGCTGCCCACGTCCCCACATCACATGGCGATCCTGCCAGGATCGCAATATATTACTCAACACCTTCCACCCGGCGAAAAAGAAAAAAAAACAGGGTTTGTAACCTGGTTTTTCTTTGCTAGCGATTTCTACATTTAATTATATTTTCTTATGTACTAAGTGCAGATATAATTAACACTAATGGGATACATATACTAAATATTTGACATCTATAAGAAAAGTAGTACATTACATTACTCAACTAGGTTATTACAATAGAGTACTTAGGGCGATGTAACAATAATTAAATAAAAATAAATAATTTTTTTCACTTCGGTATCATTGTTGGATGAACTGACTAAAGTTGGTGTTAGAGCTACTGGGACAATTCGTGAAAATAGAGTTCGATCTTCTGGAATGATTAATAAAAAGGTGATGAAAAAGAAGAACGAATACAGATGTACACCTGACAATCAAATTTCTGTTGTAAACTGGAACGACAATAACATCGTCAGCATTGCTTTAAATGCTGAAAATATCTTACCTATAAAGCAAGTTGAACGTTACTCCCTAAAAGAAAATCGTAAGATTTCCATTCCTCAACCTGTCTTATTTTCTACTTATAATGCACATATGGGAGGCGTAGATAGATGTGATCAAAATATTAGCCTCTATCGTATAGGAATAAGAGGAAAGAAATGGTATTGGTGTCTTGTATGTTAATTATTGATATGTGTATTCAAAACAGCTGGCAACTGCACCGCGAAGAAGGAATAAAAGTAGATCGACTCGCATTCACGCGAAATATTGCAGCCTATCTTACAAAAACATGCCAAATAGAGACCTAAACAAAGAACACGTCCGTCGCATTTAGAGAACTTCGGATGTCGCTATGATCGTATCGACCATTATGTGACTTCTGCAGGGAAACAAATCAGATGTTGACATTGCCATAAGAAAGTTTCTACAAAGTGCTCTAAATGCAACGTAGCTCTCCATATTGACTGTTTCGTTTCATACAATACGATGTAATATTTTGATATCTTCACTTTTTAGTTTATTAATTATTGTATTTATCTGCTTTTGCACGTGAATTTGTCGTTTGAATAAAATATCGTTTAGACTATACTTAATAGTATTCCTCCATCTGCCCATCGTCCTTATTAAAGGAGACCCCCATAGAAAGATCTGGGCTACACCTCATTTTTTTTAACATTTTTTTTCGTACGGATATTAGGGACCGGACACGAGTGGCCGAAATTACGATGGACCATATAAATAGTCTAAAACATCATGCAGTTATTAAATAGCACTATTCATTCCGTTAACCGCACATCTGTTTTTTGTCGTTGAATTGTGACACAATTACTTCAATATTAGAGTGTAAATTCCTTTCTCCATGGGCGTACATAGAAGCGGAAGAAGTTTTTATAATTTATTTTATTTATTAGTTTATATTTCGTAAGATAAATAAAGTACGGTGAGTTAGTTTCTTTTTTTCATTGTTTTAACTGTTAATTACATACTCATATTTCAGAAAGTTTCAATAACTTACGCATACACTTTTAATTTTCATTTATTTAGATCTAGAACATTGTTTAAGTTACTTTTTCAGATGATATGGAACAACGTTGAGAATGGCATCGTGAAACAATGGCGAGTTGGATTAAAGGTCAAACTGATTGTACGCCCATTGCCAGTGATTCCGAAATTTCTTTCAAAGTCTTAAAAAATTTTAAGAAATCGCACGTAAAACGTCACAGCATCGCAAACAGATACACAGAAATTAGACCCGTTGGAATCTGACAATTTTAACGTGAAACTTTAATGGTGGCAAATATTCCACTAAATAAACTTAACAATCCCACCTTCAAAACATTTCTCCAAAAATATACTGGTGAAATGTTCCTGATGAATCCACCTTACGCAAATATTATGTTTCTAAGTGCTACTCGAAAGCAGTAGAACGCATTAGAAGCCATCTTTCAAATCAGTACCTATGGATAAGTGCGATATATTCCATATAGCGCATATGTAATAGCAACGAAAGTTATAAATATAGTTGATGTGGAAACAGTAGCTAAAGCCATGTACGAGAATATGCACCAAGTGCTTCATTCGGACGACAGATACAAAAAAAAAGTACTTTTATTTGTCAGTGATAGTGCTTACATGTTAAAAAGAGGCAGACTATTAAAGGAAACATATCCTAATATGCTGCATCTTACTTTTGTAGCAGATGCTCTCCACAGAATCTGTGAATATATCATAGACATCTTTCCGTAAGTTGATATACTTGTATCCGCTTTTAAAAAAGTTTTCAGAAAAGCACCATCGAGGGTAGCTTTTTACAGGGATAAACTTTCATCTTTGTCACTGCCTCCCTCTCCAGTAATATCTAGATGGAGAATATGGTTGAAAGCTACTAGTTTTTATGCAGAGGGTTTCGATAGTTTACAAAATTTCGTTACATATTTAAATGACGACGCTCAAAGTATTTCTGAGTGCAAGGAACAAACACAAATTCAAATTTAAAAAATCAGTTGTACTTTCTTCAGGAACACTTTCGAAATTTGCCAAAACAAATCACTTATTTTGAAAATCAAAATCTCAAATTAAATGATGCATTAACCACATTAGCTGTGCCTATTAATAATTTGAAAAATATTTCAAGTGACTTCAGATGTGGCCTTCGGCAAAAGTTAGACGCAGTTTTTAATAGAAATTCCGATTTAATAACATTGCGGCAATTCCATATCGGTACAATACCTCAAGATCTAGCTGCTAAATACGCTGAAATAAAAGAATATTTCCAGTATGCATCTATAACCATTTGCGATGTAGAAAGGACACTTTCTATCTGCGAGGATGTATTTCATTCAAAGAGAACAAGTTTTACAGAAGAGTACCTAGCTAGTTAATATTAATACTCCTTTACTCAACTTGAACTACAAAAAGAACAAATAAAATTATATCTCGTATTTTATAGATTACCACCCGTTTGCTTGCCAATTATATAAATCAAATTAAAAACTCTTTCAAAATACAAATTTTCAATAGTACACCTGTGGGCTATGAATCATCAGCCTCTCGTGTCCGGTCCCTAGTTGATATAGACTGATACCATTAAGAAAATGTCAAAAAAAATCGAAAAATTTTAAGAAAAAAAAATTGGACATATCTGGGTTAATACCCTTCTCAATTAAAATTTCATAATATATATGTACATATTACTTAAAATATATATGCATTTATCGGAATTCTGTGAATGCTTCCACATTCAGTCCCACTCCATTCCCTCGTCTTTTCTTCTGTCGTATAATATAATAAACTAAAGTAAATAAAATAATAAAAAATCGTCGCTTTAATGACATTTTAAGTAGTAGTAGTGATGAAGAGCTTAACATAAAAAGACGTAAAATATACAAACAGCGAATTATAATTATTATTACTACTGCAGTTCTTCATAATTTAGCTATTGATAATGATCCTCCGGTGCAGATTCAAAATAATGAGGATAATGAACAACAATATAGAGCTTTGTTTATGAAGCAAAATTTTAATTTTCAATAAAAAAATACTAAAAATCATGGAAGAATAATTTATAATGAAAAATATTGTGTACCTATTATACAAAATGGATATAATTATAATTAGTTTAAACTAATTTCATAGCATTTTCATTTTGCACTTGGATTAGCTGCAGCTGTTTCTTCTGTAATTCGTCTCTTCTCGCCTCTTCCTTTTCATGTTGCTCAACCCGTCTTGCTTCCTCATCTGTTATATGTTTAACCTTTTCCGTCAAATATTGCTGTTTCAATGCGTATAGCGTATTTCGCTGCTTCTGCTTCTTTTTTCTTTTCCCCACGGTTCTAATTAATAAAAGTTCTTCATCTTATGTAAAATTTGTTCCTCTTGAACGTTTTTTTGGGCACTTCGCACAAAGGCATCTTGTAAATAACACGTGCACAACACCAAATATAACCCCAAATTCTCTTAAAATCTAACGTCAGTACTACCAACAACTCTAAAATAGTGTTCAAGTTCTCTTTAGCTAAAGTTGTGATTGAAAGTTGTTATGGAAACCAACTACTTTAAATACCTTTTAAAATTACAAAATCATTTTACTTAAAGTTACTTTAGGAAGTTTGTTATGAAAACGGCCCTAATACTTTTTAAATACTAATATAAGAAAAAAATATTAGCACAGTAGCACGTAACAGATTGGCAGATAAACTAGTAAGTAGAATCAACCTAAAAAATGAGTTTTCACATTGGTAACTCTGAAAAAAAAATTTATAGCTCACCCTTACAATTAGGGCTTACAATACCGAACTAAAATCTGAATACCGGTATTTGATATTTGAAATTTGAAATATCGGGATGCCGGTATTAAAACCGGTATTATTAATAAAAAATTTACTAGTTATATTTTTACTTACCTCAGATGTTATATTGACTTGTTAACAAATAATATATGAAATCCAATAAATATTGTTCTGAAATGAGTAGATATTATTTATTTTATTACATAGAGAGTAGGAGTAGATAGATACAAAAAAACGTGCAAGTAAAAAAGTACATATTAAATTCTATGTTACATTTTACATATAATAGGCTCGTATGGCATTATATAATTAAAGAAGCAAAAAATATAATTAAATTGAAAGTATTTATGAAATAATATTAATAACTTGCGTTTTGTTTATTAAAGTATGCTCTTAAAAAACATAAACAATCAATTGTTTCATCATCAAGCGAGGACCGAATTTTCGTACAAATATAACCAGCCGCCGAAAAAGCTCTTTCTGATTCTACACTTGTCGGCACAATTGTCATTAAGAAATCATATACATTTTGTAAATACGTTCCTTTTGTTCCTGTTTTTTCAAAAAAAGTAATTTCATCTTTTATTTTTTGTTCCAGACCTAGAATTTTTTTAAACGCAGGCACGGATGAAGTATTTAGAGTTTCGTCTATTGCTGCCTGTAGTTTTTTCTTTAATGCGTTTACGTTTAACTTGTCAGATTCTAATACTGTTTCATTACTAATTTGGGAAGATATTGGAAGGGATGTTTCTTGCACAACTTCCATATTTTCTGTATCTTCTAGATTTTCATGTGTGAGCCGTTTAGTTAAGCTTACAATTTTTTTAATGATTGTAAATTTGGATATCCGTTTAAATACTTCTCCAACATCTTGTGAGCCCTTTTGCAGATACTGAAGTATTTGTGATAATTCAGTTCGTCGCAGTAAAATTCGAGATTTTAATGCTTCCAATAATTCTAATGCAATTGCAGATTTTTGCTGGGAAAGAGTATCTAACATAAATGTTAAAGAAGCGTCAGCCGTCAAAAGATTTGCATCTTTTCGGCATAATGCATCTACTGTTAATTTTACAGGAGTAAGAGCAGCAATAATTGAAGATAATAAATTAAATTCTTCGTGAGAAAAATGAATATCAGAACTAATGTCAATAAGCGCTTTTTGAATACAAAATTTAATTTCTTCAAATTTTTCTAACATAAATAACATACTGTTCCATCTTGTTTGACAATCTAATTTTAGCGCTGTTTCTTTACCTAATTGTTCTCTCACGTACTTTTGTAAATATTTATCATTTTTAGAAGGTGAATTTTTAAATGTTTTCACTACTTTCCGAATTTTTGAAACTAGAGATGATATACCAGTATGTCTAATATTTATATTACTTGTAGTAATACTAGCATCTAACTCTATAATAATTCCATTACCATCTTCTTCGTTGATATCGTCGTCATTGTTATCATCGTCATCGTCAACATCATTAACATCGTCATCATTATAATTTTGCTCCACAACATCAATATCCACACTCGGGTTCAAAGTTGATTTATACAAAACATCAGTAATTGCTAAATTTATGCAATGTGCCATACATTGTTGATGTTCAGCCTCTATAATTTTTCCTAATTTTACCATAACCGACGCACCGTCAGTAGTTACTCCAACTATGTCTTTAGATATATCTAAATTAAAATCTTTCAATTTTTCTTCTACAAGGGATAAGCATTTTTCTGCTGGAACGGATCCGTAAGCGCGCACTAATCCGATATTCCACATTATTCCTCCAACAGAATGTACATTAATGTTTATGTAGCGCCGATTACGAATAGATGTCCATTCGTCAAATGTGATACTGAAACGTTTACCTTCAGATTTCAGTCTAGAAATTTCATGCACTGTAGACTGTTTAATAATTTTACTATATTCAAGTACCATATTTCTAATAGTGACTGCAGATTTTGGTATGTCTTTGAATCCTCTTGCCTTTAAGCCTTCACTTATGTCATACGATTTTATAAAAATATTAAAAGACAAACCATCGCGAGCTGTCATTCGGGCAAGCACTTCTGAAAGTTTTTCGTTTTTATTATTTTTAAACTAATTTGTTATTAACAATTTAGGCTGTTTAGAAACACTTGATTCGACATCATGGGGGATTCACATTTCTTTTTAAGATTTAGTCCATGTATCGTTTTTAAGTGAGTATGAAGGCGACTTGTGGATCCTCCTGTACACTTTATTTCTTTCGCGCACTTTTTACATTTAGCAACCTGTCCGTTTTTTTCAATCAAAAAATGATTCCAAACTGAAGTTTTGTCCTGTCCTTTTCGGTGCTCCGTAAATGTATTCATCTTTCAGGGGGTATAGCAGTTTATGCCTATTAATTTTAATATTTGTAAATTAATTACACTCTAACTTACATTAATACCCTTACATTAATAAACTTACCGTATCATATAATTCATATGGATTAATCAGTATTTAAATACCGTTATATAATTTTCAATTATTAGAAATAAAACCAGAAAACAAGTGCACATAATCCACACACCACAAGACACAACGGAATGAAAAATAAAATTGAAAATATAAAATATAATTTTTACTTGCAAACACTACAGCTGATTTGCAAAATTAAACAATCTAATCTAAACTATTTAATAATTTTTGTGTTACACACTTTATGTATTTGTATAAACGAGACCTATTCATTGGGTAGTAGACGTGAAACATAAACAATCGCTTTATATTGCCGACACCGCCGCTTCTCGATGGTGCCATACTCGGCTCGGTATGTCAATGTGTAATAAATGTGCCTGATACAGATTTTAATACAATGAAATTGTTTGTTTATCTTCAAAAAAAATTTCTTGTAATTAATTAATATTATTTTAAATTAGATTTATATTGTGCATAAATTCAATTTTATTATATTGTAGCAATATAATTGCATATATTGTAGCAGTCATATTCTAAATATTACAGTGTTCATGGCCAAACGTTCATAAAACAAAAAAAAGAAAACATTCAAATGATCAAAAATGTAATTATTTTACGTAACCTTAATTTGTTATACATTATAAATCTTCAAGCAAACAGTATTAACTTCTAATAATCGTTTTCAGATATTATTATTTATGTGTTCAATTACGTTGAAATGACCAGCACGATTAACGATATTACATAAAATTGAATCGCCATGATTCATGCATTCCATTTCACAATCAACGTGGACGTATTCGTCTGTCGCTTACAGCTTTAAAAGTACTTATCGCGTAACATTATTTAAGACCAAAATGGAAAGTTTGAGCGTCAGGCTCATACATATGTAAACACAGTTAATAACCAATAGTAGTTGTTTAAACATAAGAATTCCTGCTTGATTTGGTTATGCTATATGTAATTGCACAAGATTTCCTGTTAGTAGTTAATGAAGAAATAAAAATAGCAATATCCAATTGCTAATATTACCCTATCTCATTATTATTAATAAAATGTTAATTAGTGCATAGAAGTAATCGTTTTCGAAGAGTGGAAGCAAATGAACCGTTTGAAAAAATCGAACTCGAGAATAGGTATCTAACGGTAACGAATTGATAATTTTTAATAAATCTCGTTACCGGCATCTTGTTGTACAGTTACTATTTCAATAGTTATGGTAATGGTGTTTTATTGACATTACTATATAAAATAATGGTTTTTCTTTGTATGGTAGCTATCAACTTTGTAAAGTCATTAATTTTCCGCTTTTTCATGCAAATTTACTAAATATTAATAACATGTTTATTTATTAAAGCAACAAACCAATATAATATATCTACCAAGATCATTACTTTGATGTATAATCAAAAATATGATTGACAGTAGCTAAATCAACATTTATGCAAATTTACGAAAAGTATATTACGTATGCTTATTTTGCTTATTTGTCCTTATATTCCTACAACATAACAGTCTAATGTTAGTTTTAATTTCTGATTTTTACTATATAAAATGAGTAATCAATATTTTTTTTTTGCGTTGAGGGATCCAAGCCCATTTGCCACATGTTAACTGCAACTTATACCAAGCTGCCTCTAAACTTGAATGTCACATTTTCTAATAAAATCGAGCTCGTGCTCTGTATACATTTGCATCATTGCACATGAGAAGTAGTACCACAGATTTTGGAAATGATACTCAAAGTTCTACCAACTTGCTGAATAATGTATATCGTTGCATTTTTAGCGAAGTAATGTAAATATAAATATGCTTTCCACATATTACGACGCTAATTTGTTCGAATTTTTTGTAGAAGTAGGATTCAAACCCACGTGCAAGATATATATCATCTGGTTCCTTGATGTAATTCAAGGCATCCCCACAAAGATTCGAAATCACAGCCTTTGATAGCTTAGTGGTTAAAGCGATGATCCGGCAAACCATGCACGTGGGTTCGAATCCTACTTGAGGGCGAATTTTTTTTTATAAAAAATCGAATATATTAGCGTCATAAAATGTAGAAAGCATATTTACAATGTATACGTTGTTGCTCAAAGTAATGATATGCAAAAATCAGGTGTTTTAAATTTGCATCTTCGTAACAACATGTACAGGAAGATGAAACAACTATTTTCATTCTGTATAAATGGGCAAGGAAGTATCTGAATTTCATTATCGCTCTAGTATAATACGAAAAGCGTGAGGCATTAATGACATTGTGCCAACATATGTGATGAATAAAATGATTAATTCTAGCGTACTGGGCCTTTTATTGATTATAAGACGCTTGCCATCTACCTTCCCATTTCTCTCTTAAGAAGTGCCTTTTAAGATGTGATGCAACTTCTGTTTCATATATAATGTGATCCACTATTTCTTCATTGGTTACTGATACTTTAACTAATGCAGCCACTTTCTCGTTGAGAATCATTTCTACGTGGCCCTTCGCCAAAAACAGTTTCACATTCATGCCAAGAGATCTTAGGTCTGCACATCTTGAAATTATATCAAGCAGAAGAGGATGATGTTCTTGCGAAAGCCATTTCCTATGTTTCAGAGAATTAAGAACGTTCTGAGAGTCCGACATGATCACAACGTTGGTGAAACTCATTTCCTTAATATATTTCAGTGCCTCGACAGTTGCCCTAGCCTCTGCAGAAAAAGAATTCAACATACTATTTAATCTACATGATTTACCAACTCTACAATTTACATCGTAAGACGCACAACCACAGCCATTTTTAGATTTAGAGCCATCTGTGTAAATAATAATTGAGTTAGGAATACTACTTTTAAGATAGTGATTTGTGGAGATTTTAATATAAACTTTCTAAATGAGTCAAAAGAATTAAAATAAAATAGATTTTAGGTTATGGTAATTAGTTGCATTTTATGTATATTTTAGAACCAGCTGACTTGAAAGTTGTCAAGTAAATGTCAAAACTAATTTAAATAAATACTTTCATAGATATCTCGGCAATTCCACGGCAATAGCGATCCAAAGACTTTTTTTGATCATACGATATTTTTAAGGATTTGATAGGTTCCTATAAGTTTTGTAGCAAGATAAATGAGCCTACTAGAAAAAAACAACTGCTTGGATGATATATGCATCCACCGGGCAATGTCTAACTTTCATAGTGAAGTTTTACATAATGGTTTATCACAAAGGTTGGTATGTTTCTTTGAAGTTACTGAACTAAATAAATCTTATATTACATATAGACCCATAAATAATGAAAAAAATATTTTGTACTTTAAACAATTGCTTTGCGATGATTGCTGGTCAGATGTATTCAATTTAAATAATTTAGAGGAACAATATACAAATTTTATCAGTAAAATAAATTATAATTTTGAAAAGGCGTTTCCAACAAAGCGTAAAGAATTAACAAATAACAAGAGAGGAAATAATCAGTGGATAACTAATGAAATTAGAGTTTCATCAAAACGACTTAAAGAATTATACATTATAACTTTGAATGGAGATAGCCACATAATAAACATAAAGCGGTATATAGAGAGGTTATAAGAAAAGCCAAACTAATTCAAAATAACAATAGAATAGCCTCTTCTATGAATAAAAGCAAAGCAGTTTGGAAAATAATTCAAGAAAATACAATTAAGGAAAAGCATGTGAAGAACGACATTGTTTTGTCTGTAAATGCCAAGGAGGAATGTAGAGATCCGCTGGGTGTAGCTAATTGTTTTCGTGAGTATTTCGATTCAGTTACAACTAATTTAATTGATGAGAATAGAATAACGATAGACTTATCTCATATTAAACAAAATAGTAAAACATTTTTCTTGTTTCCAACTGATGAAGATGAGATTCGAAAGGTTGTGGCTGGACTTAATAATACATATTCATCGGGACCGAATGGTATTAGCACGGTTCTCATAAAGAGGTGTTTAGATGGAATTATTATTCCACTAGCGGTTGTAATGAATAACTGCTTCAGTAAGGGTTCATTTATTAGTGACTTAAAAGTTGGGAGACTTATTCCGGTTTTCAAATCTGGATCCACACACCTTGCAAGTAACTATAGACTTATTTCTTTATTGAGCGTATTTTCCAAAATTATAGAAAAAATAGTAGCTAATAGATTGACAAAATTTCTAGAGCAAAATAATATTTTGAATGAAAGACAGTTTGATTTTGGCAAAGGACGTTCAACTATATCCGCAGTAACAGCATTCTTGGATGATGTGTACAACAATTTATAGACAGGACGGACTTATGTGGGTGCATTAATAGACTTAAGCAAAGCATTGAATTTAGTAAGTCACAAAATTTTATTAGAAAAATTAGCTCGATATGGCATCAGAGGTTTGGCCTTGGACTGGTTTCAGAGTTATTTGGAGGACCATTCAAGTTATGTGGAAGTAAAGGGAATTAAATCGAATTTAAGTGAAATAGGGAGAGGAGTACACCAGGGAAGCATATTGGGACCACTTCTTTACATAATTTATGTATAGCAAACGCCAATTAAGTTGGCGCGAGGAGGAGGTGCGCAGAAAACGTTTTTAAAAACGTCTACCCCCACTACTCAAGTAATTGTCAGAATACATTTGTCATTGACGTTTGACGGAACATAATGTCTTTGCCAGGGGATCATAAAGTGATACACGCTCAAACGATGCTTATAAAAATATTCTTAAAAACCTGTTTATACATTACAATCTCATTATTTATATCAAATTTTGTGTTTTATGTTTTTTTAAACTGTTCAATTATGTTTTTTTCGTAGAGGTTAGAATTATCTGACATTGCCGCCTACGGTATCTTGCGATTTGATGTAAAACTAAATACAAATCTCCCCACTACTTCTAATCCTGCGCGAACTTACGCCTCCTCGCGCCAACTTAATTGGCGCTTGCTATACATGATGCACCAAACAGTAAAATGGTGATGTACGCGTATGACACGTCATTGTAACGCTTGTAACGTGTAATAAATATGAAAATCTAAGTCATGCAGTGAAATCCTCATTGAATATCTTGAACAGGTATTTTCAAAACAATGCTTTGTACTTAAATAACACAAAAACAAAAATAGTCGAATTTAGTGCAAAAAAAACGCGAGAGGAATTGCTCACAGTTAATTAGAGTAAATGGTGGAACTGTTGCTCAGGTAGACTCGACAAAATTTTTGGGTATATATATATATATATATATATATATATAGATATATATATATATAGATGATATATATATATATATATAGATGAGAACTTCTCTTTTAATGAGCACATTGATTGCTTGGCAAAGAAATTGACTAGTGTATGTTACGCAATAAGTCAATAGATACGTGTGTCGTAAGAATTTACTAATTTGCTAATTTCCATTCCCTACTCACATACGGAATACTTGCTTGGGGCGGTTCAATAGAAGTACTAAAAATTTTTAGACTTCAAAAGAGAGCGATTAGATTAATGAATAAAGTCAGTGTAAGAGTAAGTTGTAAAAACTTATTCAAGAAAATGAACATTATGACATTGCCATGTGTATATATTTATAAATTATTAATTTATGTCAAGCAAAATTTTAATATTTTCACAAAATTAAATGAGAACCACCATTATCATACACGTAACAGTCAGGTATTGGAAATTCCCAAACATAAATTAGCATTTACTGAAAAGAATCCTAAATACCAGGCAATCAGTTTGTACAATAGGTTACAACTTAATTATAGACAGCTACCACCTGATTTGTTTGAATACAGTATTAGGGACCTATTAATCTCCAAAGTCTATTATTCAGTCCAGGAGTTTGTTCATGACTGTGATGTATAATATTAGTTGTAATGTAGCTAAGGTTAGTGTGAAACTCTATGTTATTGCATAGGTTTTTAATATTTTGTTTCTTGTATATTTTCATTTGTACTCTTCTTAATGTAGTATTAGATATCAATGTTTATTTTATATATAGATATTAACGCTCTTACATATGTAAGAAGAATTGTGACCACGATTAAGATTTTATTTTACTTTAAATTGACTTATCCTATGCTATTGTAGTCAAAGGCATGAAAATAAATTATTATTATTATTATCTATGATCTCATAATGCAGTGCTTTGTCGTTTATGCTGCTACCAGCATAATTCGGTTTGAAGATCTGAATGGGGAAAATATATGGCTCAAAATCAATTGCTGACAGCTTCAGCTAGCCAATGCTTCAGCATAGGCTTCAGTCATAACTTCACTCCAGAATTGCAATGTATCGACAAGCTACAGCGAGTAGGGCAGATTTTTTCTTTTTCCAGTATGGAATTTATAGATCTATAGACTTTTTGTACATATACTTTACATGTTTGTATATTTGCTTATGAAGATATTCATCATTGTTTTATTTTATTCCTGGTAGATATCAAAGATTGAAAATTAGTTTTGTTTTCAGATACATGCGATCATTCAAACGTTGTGATATATTCGAAATATTGATGTACTGATTAACGAACAATAAATCAGCTATTACTATTACAAGGATTGTATTTATAAATGAAATGACGATGTCAAATTAATTCAAAATATTTCATTTTATATCTTGAGTGTTAAAACTGGACAAAACTGTTATGTTATCATCGAACATATAAACGGAAGCAACGTCCTGAAAACTATTCAATTATGTCTCTATTGAGGAATACATGTAACGTCGAACACTATAAAAAATTAAGAATGCTTTTTCTTTTAATAAAGGTAATAATGGTTTAGCTCAAAAATGGGAACCAATTTTGAGAATAAATTTAGAATACATAATCAAGGCGATTACAGCTGCTTGTACTTCACTGATGTTTTCAAAGCGTTTGGCCAAAACCACACTAACACAAAACTACAGTCCTCATAGTAAAAATTACACGCAATTCGACAATTAAATAACGAGATTGATTTTATTGTAAGGAAAAGGAAAATGCCATCAACAATACAATGCGTGTAATTGAAATATCCAACCTTCGTTTACAAGCTGGAATCATTGCATTGCTGCACACTACGGATGACGAAAACTAGGACCTTATTTTGGATTGATAGTAGAAGATCATTATTACGGTAGTGGCATGAAGCAAAAATAAACAGTGTAAAAATGGTATCGAAACAACAGGAGATGAAGCAAGGGCTAAGCGTCAAATATTAACACCTAACGAAGAACATTGTGTGAATGCAAAAATGTTCGCAGATGTATTTTGGAATCCTTAATAACATTGCGAAGCTCTGCATTTGTGTGAAGTCTGGTGTTAAAAATGGTATTGTTTAAATATGAAAAAACAAAATAATCAAAAATTGTCGGATTCGGAGATCTTTGAGCAAAATGCGTTACCTTGCTGAAAATATCCTTCTTAAGTTCGTCATCATAAACTTCATTAATAAAAGGTTGCAGTAATTCATTTTGGTATATTTCAGCAATTGCGTTTGGTTAAAATATATAAGCGCAATAATTCGTCTCCTTGAAACTCCTAGCCAGACGCCTATTTTTTGTGGATGTAATGCAGTTTCTATGAATTCGTGAGGGTTTTCTGCCGACCACATTCTCATAGGTGAAGAAAATTTGCACTAAAAAGTCTAGTGTATTTTAAATGGAACTCCCTATATATTTTTTAAGCCTAGGACTACCAGGAAAACGGCCTATCGCTATTTACCGCGCGGACCCATTGGACCCGTATTACTATATGCTGGGTTTGAGCTAATATTCGGCGATTATATTGAATTCAATATAGCGTAAGCATTATTATATTTGACTTTTATTTTATTCAACATAAAAAGGACCATTAGAATAAACCGAAGCAGTAATAATAATAAGAAATAAATATTGTAAAATAAAATATATAAATGACTTACATAAAAGTAAAAGTTGGTTAAACACATTACCTACAAGTGTTCACCGCATAAATTGGTTTTACAATGTGCACAAGTTGTTCCTGTTTTTCTGTCTTTTGAAGATGGACAAACATCACATCTCTTCTTCTTTATTGCAATCTCAGAACTACTAGATGCTTCAGCTTCTTCTTCTGCTTCTGATTTTTCGTGGTCCTTGTATTCTGCTAGCTCCTTTCCTAGCTCAATTAGAAAGTTTCTTCTCTTTTACAAATCAAAAGCTGAATTAGGTTTCAAGAACTTCTATAGTATGTATGCGTTCATGGCGCTGATGTTTATCGTTTTTATCAGTTTTTTTGGCCATTATGAACATTTTTCTCACTGTGCAGAGTACTCAGCAACGTTACAAACTTGCGTTTCTTTGGGCAATACGAAGAAATCATAGCATCGTCTCTAAAACCAAACTGTGTGGAACCCACTTAACGGTTTTTTGGATCAACAAATGAAGATGGCAATTTAGGCTTATTTTTACGGATCGTACCAACTAATGTTAGGTTTTTTGATAACAAATACTTTGCAAGATTGTACGAAGTAAAGAAATTGTCGCAGGTGACATTTCTTCCAGAGTTTTCAATTTCTTCTACTAAGCGTTTTACAACATTTTCGCCTTGATTCTTGTCTTTCCTCTTCGTGCTTTACAGAAAAAATTTCCAGTTTCCATGCATAGGTTGTTACACTATCACAAATGCCCCAAAATTTTATTCCATATCGTCCAGGTTTTGATGGAATATATTGTCTAAAGGGACATCTGCCTCTGAAAGTCACAAGCTGTTCATCAACCGTCATACACCAATTTGGTATATACGTATCTCTCAAATAAGTATTCCATAACTCAAAGGATTCCCGTATTGGTGCTATTTTGTAGCCACTCCTTTTTCTTCGTCTTTCCGCTGCATCGTCGAATCTAAGTACACGAAGTATATTTTGAAATCTATTTCGAGCGATAATAGTACCAAAGATGTTTCGACCATTGATTTTGCTCCAAAGTTGTGTTACGTCCTCGTTATATGATTTGTATACACCTATTGGTATCAAAACTCCAATGAATTTCTTCAATTCTTGGACATCTATTTTTATCCAATTTTTGCTGAAAACAATCTCTCCTTCTTCATTCATCCACTTTAGGATAATTTCAAGAAGAGGTCTATCTTTTTTGTTAAGTATGGATTTCTTTTAAAAATCAGTTTCTCTGTATGTTAGAAATCACAGTAGTCACGAAAGATCATAGTAGCTATGAAAAAAATTTATATAACATACTGTAGTCCTATCAAAATACCAGCAAAGGCCTAAACCTACTATTGCTAATTTCTAATGCATTATTATTGTTATTGTTGTATTTTTTGTTCGTGTTCTCATTATTCGATTTTGCGATTTATTATTATTTCATTTACTAAATTATTTTAATAATAATGAATATCTCAAAGGAAGGCTTAATTGGCATGGCATACATGTTAGAAGAAACACAGAAAAATTGTTTATTTGGGTTACGCATTTATCGGATATGTTATTCGAATAGACGTCAGCGGCCGGAGAGAACCTTTGAAAATCTCAAACATAGATACGATACTAATGGTAGTGTTAAGTACAGTAAAGAGCCGTAATAAATAAACACGCTGCTACAGCGGAAAAAGGGTTGAAAATTCTTCATGTCGAAAAAAATCCCCACATTACTAGTAGACTATTGAGTGTCATTGCAGAAACATCGCAGTCGACGGTAAATCGTACAATCAAGAAGTATAAACTCCACCCACATCACATATAAAGTACATCAGGAATTATATCCTCGTTACTATCAAAATCTAATTCGTATTTATAATACAATGAGAAGACAAATCAATAGTAATCCTAATATCATTGATACTTTTTTCTGATGAAGCGACCTTTAATAGTAATAGCCTTGTTAATCGCCATAATATGCATTATTATTCTACGGAAAATCCACATTGGATACGTAATATGAATAACCAAAATGTTTGGAGTCTTGATGCTTGGTGCGGTATTTTTGGCACACAAATTGCTGGAGCTTTTTTTTTTAAAACATCTACCTATCATTTTGAACATTTAACTGTCCTTTTAAGGAGCAGTTGATCTTCTACCTAAGAATGCAATGTAGTTCGAACATGATGGAGCGCCGGCACATTACCACTGCAATGTCCGTCATTCTTAAATGTTACTTCCTGATAGATGGTTTGGACGAGGTGGTTTTATAGAATGGCCGCCGAGATCATGTGATCTTACCCCTTTAGAGTTTTTTATGGGGTTACATCATGGGCAAAGAGTACTAGGAAGAAGCAATGACAAGAGAGAATATGAGAAATAGAATAAGAAATATTTGTAGAGAACTACATGCTGAAACCCTCCAAAGAGTTAAACAAGAATTTTTACGAAGGATTAATTTATGTATAGCAAGCGCCAAATAAGATGGCGCGAGGAGGGGTGCGCAGAAGCCGTTTTTATAAACATCCAAGTTATATATTTTACTCTAATAAATTATTAATTTATTAAATGATAGATGTGTAGTTTACGCCACCTATGGTATCTTGATGTAAAAATATTGATATAAAACAAAATTCAAATCTCCCCAATACTTCTAATCCTGCGCGAACTTACCCCTTCGTTCGCCAACTTTATACACAAGTAGGAAAACAGTTCTTGGAAGATCCATATTTAATTTTTTATGTTCATTAATTTATTTCACCGTTGTTTTAATATGCCTTAAATAAATCAAACTGTAATTAAGTTTTTTTAGTGTTGAATTTGATTTCAAACACTATTTAAATATCTTACAAAATATTAAAAAATAGTATAAAATATAACTAACAAAACCAAACAAGCCGCAGATGTATGGGCTTTATTACACTTAAAATAAATGTACTTCAGCACACCAAGAAATAAAGCAATAATAGAACAATAGAAATCAATAATACAACGACATTTTTATTATATTATTTTGATAGAAGTTCAATCTTCTTCCAGAAATAGTTTTCAACAGCTACTCTGGTTTTTCATGGTTACTATGATTTTTAATATATTGAGAAACGGATTTTTAATAGAAAATTAAATATCTTCCAAAATATTGAAGATAGGTATAGGACAAACTTAACAAAAAAGATGCTGCTAAAGTACTTAATCAAACTAAAAAAATATCGTTGATTCATCCGGTATTACACACTTTCTACTGCTATTTATATTTTCCAGATATTTCCTCTAAACGCGTTACGTGTGTTGCTTATGCTAGGGCTTTTTTTTTCTTTTAGTTAATACATCAGCATATATTTTTTTTTTAAAATGGAGTAGTGTTTTCTTGATTACATTTATGATCTTGTTAATTTAAATAAATTTCTTTTGTATCATTATTCGCTTTGATTATTATATGTTGATAGTAGTTATTCAATTCAACATTAAATAAATAAACCCCACTGCATAATACCATCAAAATATGAAATCACAATAAAACTGTTATTATTATGTGTTATGGTTTACAGCTTCGACACATGAGGGTAAATCTTCATTATAACCACAGTAATCCAAGTTACTTCACACAATATATTAGGCACATCAAATTAAAGAGAAACTGTGGCACATTTGCTTTATACAAAACAAAAATACAGCCACCATTTCAGCATTTGGGATAAAATTTTTCGTTTGTCATTCAAATAATTACTTGAGTTGTCTGCTAAACTTTATTTTTTCGCCAATTAAATTAGCTTGAGCCGTTAATTTTGAATTTATATCCTTGTTATATAATTAACAGCCAAGGTAAATACCAACAAGATTAACAGAGAGATATACTTTTCTTTAAATTTCATCAACAAAAAATTTACAACGTATTTACAGATTTTCGTAAAGAAATACTTTTTTATTTTTATTATTAAGAATGCATTTTACACAGCGTTTTCGAGAACATGTCATTGAAAACTTAACTACAAGCAATAAATTTTAGTCATTTTATAATAGTCTTCATGAATTGCTAAAATTTACAAGGTAGATTTGTTAAAATATTTAAAGAATAATAAAAGCGTGGTGGGGTAAAGCCTGCTTGGGGCAGACACTAAACGGCAAATATACATGCATAATCTGCATAGTGTGATTTCGATCAGTATAGAATTCACAATAGTACAGTTACTAATTTAATACTATAACCCATATTAATACGGTAAGGATTCACAGTAGCGCGGTTTGTCATTACGAGACTCATAGTTACATTTACCTATGTACTTCTATACTTCCTGAAGTTATGTATTTGCTCGTTTATTACTTGCATTTGAATGTTCATTCTGTTTGGAAAAAGTTAAATATTTAGAACAATATTTCTGTAAATGTATAATCACTGTGAAAGAAAAAAAACTGACAGTAATAATAATAATAATAATAATAATAATAATAATAATAATAATAATAATAATAATAATAATAATAATAATAATAATAATAATAATAATAATAATAATAATAATAATAATAGTAATAATAATATTTATTTATTTACCCAACAGATTCACAAAATCCAATTACAGCATAACAATTAGAAAACTAAAAATTAACACAGTACAGCCTCCCAAAAAGTAAATAAACAAAACTTTAAATTATCTATACCGAACAGACTAATTACGAAAAAAAGGTAACTAAATTAATTACAGCATATATGCAACAATGTCCATTTGTGGACGACATTCGTACGCATCTTAGGTACATAAAATGTATGCGATGACTTAATATTATACTTTGGTACCAGAAAATTTAAATGTCTGAGTAAAAAAGGTGAATCCACATCATAGTTGACGAGTTTAATCAAAAACCTACCGTTTGTTTCATCTCTTCTTTGGCTTAGGGCAATAAAATCGTGTCTATTTATTAAACTCACGTAGTCAGTAGTACAAGGTGGATATATGACAGCCAGTTTATAAGACAAGTACTGCAAGAATCGTTTTTGGACACGTTCAACTGACAGTTGCTGATATATATATATATATATATATATATATATATATATATATATATATATATACCGTATGAACGCCCGGGAGTGATTGATCTACCACAATGTAGTAAGACGAAGACGAATAGCGAGTTTATGTGGTTAGGGTTGAGAGAGTATATTCAGTCTGTTCTACTGTCTAACTGTACGGGCGTTCCCTTTCTTTATGCAACACATTCTACATACGATCTAAGTACGAATCAAATAATCTCTCTCTAACACATTGAATATTCCTATCAGTCGCTCAAAGTGTTCAAGCAAGCTTGCGACTGGTCATTCAGTTGCTCCTTGTCATCCGTAGGGAGAGTACGTATAGAAATGCTAACAAATGTCCGTCGTAATTTTTATAACCGATTGGGTTACTGCTCGGCTCAAGAGGGTGGTTTATTTGAGCATTTACTAAATAATTAGTTTTTCTTTTTAGAATGTTCTTTTATTTAATAATTAATATTTATTGAAAATAAAGGTATTTTAGTTAAATTTAATATTTTATAGGTAGTTTATTTAAGGAAACAATTTATTTATACTGGTAAACACTTTATTTATATTCTTGCAAGAATCGTTATTGTTTTGAAATTTTATGCTATTACAGAATACTTTTTATTTTAATTTTTTTCAATAAGAGTTACGGTTTTGTTTCATAATTTTATATTATTTATGTGTTTTTATTTGAATAAGAATTTTTTAAGTTCAAGCCACAAAGCTATCATGAAACTTATCATTGAATATTTAGCGATGAAAATAGAATTAGAATTATTATTATGCAGTAAACAAAAACTCTGCACTTTACGGCGAATTGTATTTTATGATACTTTCAACTATATTATATCATTTTATTTAAATTTAAATGTTAAATTTAAAGTATTATGGCCGAAGAGACATAAACAAAAGTATCCGTTATTGTAGGGACGTTGACAGCCGGCATATGACTAATAGTGCGAAAAGCAACGGTGTAGTCGGATAAAATATCCAAATTCGTACATTAACCATAAATAATATACTACAAATAATTTTGTAGTTTGTTAAACAATTAGTTATTAATTTGGAATATTTATTTTGATACATCATTTATTAATAAACAACCATAACGCTTTCTTGGTTCACCACAATTAAATACGCCCTGTAGGAGTTTAACGTATGTAGCCCCTCCCACTTGCAGTTGGCCAGTCATTACTTATATATCCATCGATCGCTCGACGTTGTGCACACGGTATATATAGATATAACATAGAATTTTACCTCATTGATCAAACGTAGGTAGCCAAACGGTTGGTTTTGGCCAATAGCTTACAGACACATTACACTACATTGTTAACAAAAGCTAGGATTTTTCAATTTAGACGCTGAATACATTTTACAATCCATGCAATATCATTCTGAAGCACTGAGCGATAATGATTTGCTAACACCTGAGCAACAAATGAGCCGCAAAAATGAAGAATCAGATATCTTTTCCAAAGAGATAATTACAGAAAACATTTAATTAACTAATGTCATTAAGATATTCCTTAGAAGAAATCCTTTAAAAGCGTATGTTACACGATACGATTTAGATAACCTTTACAATAGTGAATTAAAATGCGTGTATTTTTATATCAATTGATACGGGGCCGAAATAATTTAGACATGTAAAACATATTATTAAGTAAAATTGTTGATTAAAATATAATTATAATAGAAATTTACATATTTAAAAACTAAATTAAAATGTAAACTATAAATTCTAAAGGAAAATTTGAGATTGTATTAAATTGCCTGACCGTTTTGTAGATAGGGTATCGTGATGACCATTCCTATGATAGAAAAGACAGGCTTTCTCTAGAAACTATGCATAAAATGCCATAAAGTGTCTAACGAATTTGTTTAACATTTTTAAATTTGATTTATTTGTTAATAATACAATTTAAAACGGGATTTAAAAAATTCTTGATGCATGTGGAGTGTAACCAAGTTAATGGCAGAAGCCGAAAATATAATTCCGCTACAAATTTAGCAGTAGTATTCGGATGCCTTATCATTACAAAACGCTGGTCAGTGTTGTAGATTGCTTTACGAAAACAAGAAACTAAGAAAGTCACTTCAAAGAGCTTTAGACAATTTCCCTTTGGCATGAAATTGAAATATTTTACTGTTTATGCATATATTCACTGCATTGTTGCAAACGTGTATTTATGAGCTTTCTTTATAAATATGCTTAATATATTTTTTATGTACCTATTCCAATAAACCTATTTCTCTATACCGCCTCATTTTGAGCAAACGCAACGATCCGAATGTATGAATATTTCTCCCGCTCCGAATAAAAATCCCCTGAACGCTTTTAGCCAATCACAAAACAGTCTGTCGCGCAACCATTTGACAATTAATGTCACAAATTAGTGTCACCACTGTCACCCTATACGGAGTCTCTTAAGCGTTTGAATAGTGATCATGCCGCGTTATACACTAGAAGAGAAAGCCGAAATGATGAAATGGTATCACGCTGATAATGCTTATCAAAGAGTATGTGACTTATTTGCCGGAAGGTATGCCGACAGGCCCATCCCGAACAAAGCTACAATTTGTAGACTTAAAAAGAAAATAGACATTACTGGTTCTGTAAAAAGCATTATTCCCAAATCGCAGAGTTCCTAATGATACGTCCATTTTAGTATGCGCTGCAATAGAACTAAATTGAAATTTGACACTTAGCGATATTTCCAATGATTTAGGCATATGCTGGTCTTCCGTTAACCGCATACTAAAATTAAATGGTTTTCGTAATTATAAATATTCCAAACATCATCAATTATTTTACGGCGATGAGTTTAAACGGATGAATTTCCGTTATTATATAATTAATTTCTCATTATGAACAATTTATTTTATTATATGTAAGAGTAAATTTTTCTTTACATTACTAGAATTTAATTTAGTTTTTATTAGTTCTGAAATTTATTTAGTATACTATGAATAGTTTTTGTGACCTTTATTATTAAAATTTAATTTATTAAATCTCTTGATGCCTTATTTGCAATTTTCTTGATCGCTTATTAATAATATCATTACGCTTTGTGTAACCATCGTCAGTATAACGTATTGCAATTTACTCATTACCATAACACAGGACTAAACAATTTATAGTCCTTTAATAGTAATTTGGTAATCAGATAATTTTTCTTACGCGGCTCCATAATATGTAAGTATGTATGACATATGACATCGATGTTAACGCGCCTACAGCATTCAGGGGAATTGTATTAGGAGCCAGAAAAATAATTGCACATTCGGATCATAGCGTTTGCTCGGAATGAGACAGACTGTGTTGTGATTGGCTAAACGCGTTCAGGGGATTTTTATTCGGAGCGGGAGAAATACTCATACATTCGGATCGTTGCGTTTGCTCAGAATGAGGCGGTATATGAACCGTGTACAATTGTCTCTCTATTAGTCTATATATCATATAATTCATTCCAAATAGTAAAACATGTTTTGAGAACTAATTAATCGCATTATACACCGTATTTCTTATTACACATTGACTGAAACACGCAATTTTGTTTGATAAAAAAACATTCACACTACTACGTCTATTCACGATTGTCATTTGTTTTGTAGTAACAATGTAATTTTAGATATAATAGTTACAATGATTTCATAAAAAACGTTAACACCAGAGTAAGGTTGTCGTAAATTTAGCAAGAGATACTCGAGTAAGATATATAGTAAACAATAGATATTGTACGATCTCTTAATCGAATTTATAATCAATGGGGGACAATCTTATTTCATCGAGCAATTTATAAAGTAATCATACTTATGAACAGTTTCAGAGAGTTTTGAAGAAAGTGTTGCCGCTGTAATAATATTGTGCCGAGCTAGTGGATGAAGAGTTTTTACTGATTTATATCGATTTTTTTCCATAAAAATGTTGTAGGCGAATCGTTGCTTCCATTTGACTATTTGACTCTGGTTCTAAATCATAATTGCCAAAGCCCTCTTCAGAGTTTGCACCATAGTCTATGTCGAAATTTCTCGTAATCACCACAGAAACAGAATCAGAATCCTCGTGTTAATATTATATAATAATTTAGTCGACATTATTGGTACTAAGCCTCATAAAAATCCTCTTCTTGCCCACAGGTGCATTCAAATTATTATTTGACATTGCCCGTTTCATTCCAGAACAGCTTCTTTGATCTGTGTTTCTTTATTTCTAAATAAACTGCAAAAAAAATTCAAAAAAAGTTAAATAAGTGTCGACGAGTGGTCTCGCAGACTAATAGCGGTCTTTAATACGTCATAACTTACCTAAAAACGTACATACCAACACTGCCTCTCGTACAAACGTACCGGATGAAACGTTGACCCTAAAGTACCTAACTTCACTTTGTACGTGGTGTATCTGTCAGACCACAGCGATGCTTAACAGTTTCTTTTCACTTCCAAATTTATTTACTATCTGTACAAAGATAATACAATAAGTAAATTGTGTGTTTCAAATATTTGAAATGTAGGAAACTGTCCTATACAGTATTATTAGAAAAGAAAATTATTTTATGATGTTTCTAGAAGATTAAAATCTCGTAAGCAGGTCAGTAGGATTAAACTGCTTGAGTCTACGCCTTCTGATGTGTCGCGTCAGTGATTGCCAGAGAATTGGGATGACTACATCGTTCTTGACTATTTTTATTTTCACTTCATGACATATTATGCTATTTGAGACATACGAAGGAGCCTTGGTAATCATACAGAGTACTTTGAACTGAAATCTTTCTAATATCTCTATGTTAGAGATGGAAGCAGTCTCTCAGACCTGTATTCTATAACTTTAAATGGGTTTTAATAATAGTTTGTAGACTAAGTTTGTTTTCCAGGGATATATTGGATTTTTTATCAATTAACCATTATAGTCTACTAAGTTTAAGGCCTAGCTGCTTCCTCTTCGAGAGCATATGCTTTCCACATGTTAATATCCGGTCAAGGTGCATTCGCGTCTTCCTTTCGTGGTAGAGCATAGTTATTTAGGTACACTGCGGAACAATCACCTCTTCTGGTGGTAAATGCTACTTGAACAGATTAATTTTCGTTAATTCTGATTAGCCATATCGTTAACCAGTCTTGAATTTTGTTCAGATTTGTCTGCAATAATTGCAAAGCAATAAAAGGATCGATGTGTGAGGCAAGTACGACTGTGTTGTCTGCGTTGCGTGTAATAAAGGTTGATTAAGTATCGATTAATTTGTAAATGTTGTAGAAAGTTACATTATTTTAATATTTTTTATTACAAATTAATAACAACTTTTGCTTGTTTAAATTAAATGGCTTTGTGTATTTTATATATTAATATATTATTTTTGATTGAATATTGTTGGGGTTTATTGTACTGCTGGTTCTTGTTTCATTTCAAGAAAACATAGTCTGTAACCTTTTAATTATTTACTTAAAATTCAAAATTAAATTTAACATATACATTAGATTTGCATTAGGCGTTACAAACTTGGTGCTGTCTTGCACCCAACTTACCTTTACTTACAGTAAAAAGGAACAACTACATTTGTTACCCCAATTTTTAGCGCGGTTAAATATTTCAATTCTAAACATAATTCTCATAACAAATATAAATATTAAATTTCAATAATTTCTCTTCATGTAACTATTACGGTGCTACATATTCTAGAAACAACAAAAATTTATGATAAAGACCTTAGTAAAAATATTACAAAGCTGAAACCAACAATGACAACCTTTGATCGGGTTATTTAGCATGTTTAGCTGTCATAGTAAACATACTTGCCTATAATTCCTGATATTCGAAATGGATTAATTCAAAGTTGAAATGCAAGATTCTTGTGCCTCTAGATTCACAAACAAATCTAATAAATAACAACATATTTAACTAATGAACTCAAAATCCAGTTCTTATGTACGCTTAAGTTGGAATTTTCTGTTTAATATATATGTATGTTGGAGTGCAACTTATGTGCTATGTAGTTTTCACAAAAAGTAGTGCAATTTTCTTCACATACAAGAATTTACAGCGAAATGCAGCTGAATGGAATGGCATCATAAATAAAAATGTTATCATTGAAGCAACCCTTACACAAACAACCCTTTTCCATCTACCCCTCTTTTTTCCTTCGAGCTGCATTCTGAATATAATCTGTTAGTAAACTTACGAATACAAATCAAGTCGATTTCTAATTTCGACCAAACTCCTTTGAGAAATTTTAATATTTGTTTTTTCTTGCTTTTATAAAGCTTTTATATTAAAAAATATTCTAAATAGTGAAAGATAAATATTGTTAAATGCTCACATAGATTAAAAATAGTTTCTTCCCTTGGTTGATATTTATTGCTTGGCTTTTATTTGATGAAAATTCATTGAATTGTGACGCAATTTCTTCAATATTACAGTTAAATTCCTTTCTTCATGTGCGCAGATAGAAGCGTGAGGAGTTTTTATATCTTATTTGATTTATTAGTTTATATTTCGTAAGATGAATAAAGTACGGTGAGTTAGCTTCTTTTTTCACTGTTTTAGCTACTAATTACATACTTAGTAATTTTTGTAATAGATCCTGTTTAATATTGTTTACTTCTCCCAATTATTATGACGTAAGTGTCCAGTGAATTTCGTTAAATTTCAATAACATACGCTTACATTTTGAATTTTCATTTACTTAGATCTAGAACATTGTTTAAGTTACTGTTTCAGACATGATATGGAACAACGTCGAGAAGGGCATCCTGAAAGAATGGCGAGTTGGATTAAGGGTCATACTGATTGTATGTCCATTACCAGTAATTCCGAAATTTATTACATTTATGTAAAATATCGTTAAAAAATTCCAAGAAATCGCACGTAATACGTCACTTAGCATCGCAAACACTTACACAGAAAGTAGACCCGTTGGAATCTTTAACAAAGATCACTGTGAAACTTTAATGGCGGCAAATATTCCATTAAATAAACTTAACAATGCAAAACCTTCAAAACTTTCTCCAAAAATATACTGATCGAAATGTTCCTGATAAATCCACCTTACGCAAATATTATGTTTCTAAGTACCATACGAAAGCAGTAGAACGCATTAGAAGACATTTTTCAAATCAATACCTATGGATAAGTGCCAATGAAACTATCGATATATTAGGACGCTATGTGATAAATGTTGTAGCTGGTGTACTACAGCCAACTTTTCTATATAACGCATATGTAATAGCAACAAAAGTTATAATTTATAAATACAGTTGATGCGGAAACAGTAGCTAAAACCATTTACGAAGATATGCACCAAATGCTTCATTCGGACGACAGGTACAAAGAAACAATACTTTTATTTGTCACAGTGCTCCATATATGTTAAAAACAGGTAGACTATTAAAGGAAACATATACTAATATGCTACGTGTTACTTGTATAGCACATTCTCTCCACAGGATCTATGAATATATTAGAGACACCTTTCCGGAAGTTGATAGACTTGCATCCGCTTTTAAAAAAGTTTTCAGAAAAGCACCATTGAGAGTAGCTCTTTACAGGGAAAAACTTCCATCTTTGTCACGGCCTCCCCCTTCAGTAATAACTAGATGAGGAACATTGCTCAAAGCTACTAGTTTTTATGCAGAGAATTTCGATAGTTTATAAAATTTCGTTACATGTTCAAATGATGATGCTCGAAGTATTTCCGAGTGCAAGGAACTAATATAAATTTCAAATTTAAAAAATCAGTTTTACTTTCTTTCTACACTTTTGGAAATTTGACAAAACAAATTACTTATTTTGAAAATCAAAATCTCGAATTAAATGATGGATTAGTCACAGATGTGGCTATTAATAATTTGAAAAATATTTCAAGTGACTTCGGAAATTAAATCTGGATTTAATAGAAATCCAGATTTAATAACATTGCGGTAATTGTGTATGAGGACACTGTCTCAAAATCTAACTGCTAAGTACGCTGAAATAAGAGAATATTTCCAGTATGCACCTATAACCAGTTACGTTGTAGAAAGGACGTTTTCTATCTGCAAGGATGTATTTCATTCAAAGAGAACAAATTTTACAGAAGAGAACCTTGAGAAAGTATTGCTAGTTAATATTAATACTCCTTTACTCAACTCGAACTGCAAAATTAACAAATAAACATGTATTTCGTATTTTATAGATCACCACCCGTTTGTTTCCCAATTATATAAATAAAATTAAAAATTCTTTAAAAATACAAATTTTTAATAGTACGCCCGTGGACGATGAGTCATCAGCCTCTCGTGTCCGGTTCCTAATTATAATACATAACAATTGTTTTGTGGACAGTGGCTTTTTCTAAATTGTTTAACAAATTTAAAGGGCTAAAATTTAATTTATTGGGAAATTTAAATTTTTAGGCACTTTAAGAATCGAGTAACTTACTAAATGAGTAAGTAAACTATTCACCAGTACTACAGTGGACGAAACGTTGGCAATTACGCCTAACTAGACGCGGTTCCAACCCAGAAACCGAGATCTAATATATATAAAGATAATTATTTCGTGACCTTTGTATGTTATGGTAGATTTAATTAGTTGGCGATTTAAGGTCTGGTTTTACTTAAAAATGCATATATTTAAAACAATCTTACATGTTTCCGCAAGTGATGCCTTTCTCAAAGAATTTAAAATAATGACAGTATATTAATGTCATACTTATACATTTGTAGTTGTCATGGATAAAATTATTCAAAGATACATCCAGTTTAATAATAATAAATCATGCCTTAGTATTCAAAAAATAATTAGACCACAAAAACGGGGAATGGCAAGGCATGAGTTATTATTATGTATGCGCCCGTGGAGCGACTTAAGATGTTAAGCTGTCGGCATTCGCCTTAAACGAGAAGGAAAACCACAAAACCTACTCGGACAGCCAGACAGGGATCAAAACACGGAACTGTCAGCATGATAAATTGTATAGATATCTAAATAACATAAGATGCAGTAGACGCAGAACAGCAACATATATTATGATGGTAAATTGCAGATCGTTACATAATTAAGTTATAGTATATACTGCTTAAATTTTTTATATCACTTCTGTTGTTAATTGAATTTTTTTCCTGTTTAATACTATTAATTTCTTTAATTTCCCTTTTCATTGTGTGTTGTTCTTTATCAATTATCTGTGTTTTCAAAATCGAAATGATAATCGCGTTGTAGTTTGTGTATAGATAAAGCAGTTTTGTCAGTTTTAGAGAAACTCATGTCATCTATAAAATACCATGTCGCGATTGCGATAGTTACTACATAGGCCAAACTAAACAATATTTATACAAAAGAATACAAGAGCACAAATACTCTAAAACTGAATAAATAATTAATCGTGTAGTATTGTGTGTTTTTGTGCTGCAAAACTGCTTTATCTACACACAAACTACATCGCGATCACCAATTCAATTTTGAAAACATACAGATAATTGATACACAATGAAAAGGAAAATTAAAGAAATGATTAGTATTAAACAGGAAAAAAATTCAATTAACAACAGAAGTGATATAAAAAATTTAGGCAATATGTACTATAACTTAATTATGTAACGATCTGCAATTTACCATCATAATATATGTCGCTGTTATATAATTATATATCTTATGTTATTTAAATATCTATACATTTGCTTAGCATGCTGACAGTTCCGTGTTTTGATCCCTGTCTGGCTGTGCGAGTAGATTTTCCTTCTCATTTAAGGCGCATGCCGACAGCTTAATATCTTCCATTCCAATCTTATTATTATAATATTTATATTTTATATCCTTGATAAAGGCATCATTGCCGAAACATGTAGGGTTGTTTTAAATATATATACTTTGAAGTAAACCCGACCTTTAATCGCCGACTGATTGAATTTACCATATATATATATATATATGTGTGTGTGTGTGTGTGTGTGTGTGTGTGTGTGTGTGTGTGTGTGTATAACAAATATAATAAACAAGAAGCTGTAGAAAAAAAGAAAATATAATGTTAATAGTAATGTTTAAGAACACCATAAATAAAATATCTGTAGTAATATTAATTATATTACATTCTTCAAGTACACATTGACTTTTGTAACACTATATAATAATTTTTTAAAAAAGGTATATAACCCCTTACCACAATTATTAGTCGTATCCTAAATACGTATTTCGACAACTAAGTTGTCATCATCAGTAGGTAAAAACTACTAATTAAAAGTCGCACAAGGGGCACAGTTAAACAAGAGAAACGCTTCCGCACAACTATTATACACTGCAACCCTGTATAGACTGTATAGCAGTCTATACAGGGTTGCAGTGTATAATAGTTGTGCGGAAGCGTTTCTCTTGTTTAACTGTGCCCCTTGTGCGACTTTTAATTAGTAGTTTTTACCTACTGATGATGACAACTTAGTTGTCGAAATACGTATTTAGGATACGACTAATAATTGTGGTAAGGGGTTATATACCTTTTTTAAATTTTTATTTAACCACAGTCTCCATTGAAAGAATTTTCACTATATAATATTTTTTTATTTATAATGATAGTAATAATAATAATAATAATAATATTCTTTGTTGTCCAATAGAATTGATATTCCAACTACAGGACAAAATACAACCTAAATAAATATATATGCAGTGTAGCTACATATAATAGTATATAATATAATGTAAAAATAAATAAACAATGCAAAAATACACAAAAAGCAAATAACAATTTATAAAAATATTTAGAATGGTCAAAAATAAATTCAATGAAAAAAGGGATCCGGTTAATATTTGCGCGGGTTTTGCACTATATGCGATTAAGGCGCTTTAAGTAACACTGCCCTGGGTATGGGGGGTCTGGGTATGGGGGTAACGGGTTAAATGTCTTGGAATCAAAAAATTCATGTGTTATAGAAGAGATGAACAACCAAATCTGTCCTTTAATAAATTAAGCAAAAACTGGCACTAAGTTGTTCTCTTCTGTCACTAAGTGAATTCAAAAAATATGAGATGTGATCCATCTCACCTAAATGACAGATACTTCAAAAATCGTCATTCTTCATAGCCATGCAAGTAATTAGGATAAAAAAGAGATTTAAATGTTAACGGATTACGAAGATGCCTACAAGATCTTATAATGAAACCCAAAGATTTAATAGCTGTGGTACACATATCACAAATATGATTATTAAATCGTAATGATGAATCAAATAAAACACCCCTAACTTCATCCATTCCGGGAATTAGATTATGGTTTAGAACATATGGGAATAGAACTGGACTCGCAACACGGACATACGAGACAATTGCAAATTTGCCAGTATTCAAAACTATTCAATTATTCTACACCACTAATCAACCAAATCAAAATAACTTAACATTTCATATAAAGATTTAATTCTAAAAATAATTGACATTACATAAAAGACCACAAAAATAAAAACCGAAATACAGAAACAAACCGAAACTTATACAATGAATAACTTTCACAGTGGGATATGTGAGGCATTACCATTGTATTCGTTTAACAACGAAATCACATACGTCTAAATTATTTTAGGAAATATGTACATGATACAAAAAGTAATTACTATCTAACTTCATATGTGTATATCTGCGTTGTATATAAATAATAAACCTAAGTCGTAAAATTGCTTCATTAGCAGGGCAGATATTACATGCCGGAAAATATTCGAACTGCAATTAAATGTTATAGCTGATGGTACAATTTTTTATTTAAACTCTAATGAACTAAAGCTTCTAGGATAACGAGCTCTTTATTAAGAAAGAAGAAAATAATGACATGAGAAGAAACTGTTTGAACAAACAATCTTTTTTTAAGTTACTTAAATTCTTATAACTACACTTTTAAAATTATAATAATTTATTTGTTAATCAACAGGTGTGAATCTTTTTAATCCACGCTTTTCCATTATAGGGTTAAAGTAACCAATTAGTAAGTACAGAAGTACGTGCAATAAATCTCTTACCCTACCTGTTTAATATTTTAGATTACATTACAAAATTCATATCATAACACATGGATTATTTCTCGGAACACTTTGTTTTGAAGCCGTTGTGCTTCTTTTCTGTCTCAAACTAAGATGGAGAATAGGACAATTACTGCATATTTGAAATTGATTCGTTAATACATATAAGTGACATAAATGAGGACGCATCAGGCCGAAATTACGATGGACCATTTAAATAGTCTATAACATCGCTAAGTACAGCACGCAGTTATTGAATAGCACTATTCACTCGGTTAACCGCAAATCTGTTTTTTGTTGTTGAATTGCGACGCAATTACTTCAATACTATAGTTAAATTTCTTTCTTCGTGGGCGTAGATAGAAGAGTTGGGAGTTTTAATAATTTATTTTATTTATTAGTTTATATTTTGTAAGATAAAGAAAGTACGGTGAGTTAGATTCTATTTTTCATTGTTTTAACTGTTAATTGGAAAACAAACGGGTGGTGATCTATAAAATACGAAATACATTTTTATTTGTTCATTTTGTAGTTCAAGTTGAGTAAAGGGGTATTAATATTAAGTAGCAGAAAACGTCCTTTCTACATCGCAACTGGTTATAGGTGCATACTGGAAATATTATTTTATTTCAGCATATTTAGCAGTTAGATTTTGACGCATTGTCTCCATACACTATTGCCGCAATGTTATTAAATCTGAATTTCTATTAAAAACTGTGTCTAACTTTTGCCGAAGGCCACATCCGAAGTCACTTGGAATATTTCTCGCATTATTAATAGCCACATCTAATGTGATTAATCCATCATTTAATTTGAGATTTTGATTTTCAAAATAAGTGATTAGTTTTGGCAAACCAAAGTGTTCATGAAGAAAGAACAACTGAATTTTTTAATTTAGAATTTGTATTAGTTCCTTGAACTCGGAAATACTTCGAGCATCGTCATTTAAATATGTAACGAAATTTTGTAAACTATCGAAATTTTCTGCATAAAAACTAGTAGCTTCCAACCATGTTCCCCATCTAGTTATTACTGGAGAGGGAGGCAGAGGCAAAGATCGAAGTTTTTCCCTGTAAAGAGCTACTCTCAACGGTGATTTTCTGAAATTTTTTTAAAAGCGGATACAAGTCTATCAACTTCCGGAAAGGTGTCTCTGAGGAAACATATCCTAATATGCTGCACATTACTTGTGTAGCACATGCTCTCCACAGAACCTGTGAATATATCAGAGACACCTTCCCGGAAGTTAATATTCAACAAGGTGATAGGTGCTGGTAGTAGGATCAATCACAATCCCCATCCTAAATATCTGGACGTAAGGTTATACCGGTCTCTGAAGGTGAGGAACTGCAATAATATACTACATAAACCTGCCAGCAATTTATGGAGGGCGAATGGGATGACCGTGCGGGCGACAGCCACTGGACTTCCTTACTCTCTTGCTGAATACTGTGCTATTGTCTGGTATCGACGCTCTCACGCCATGCTTGAAAATATTGAACTTAACGATACAATGAGGATCATCACCGGTACTGTTAGATCCAGTCCTAGTCTCTGGTTACCGATTCTTTCTAACATTGCCCCGCTGGATATCAGACGTTGCAGCACAGAATGACTGGACTAAGACTCCCAACAACATTGATCTTTTCATACGCAATGATTATACGAAATAAATAAATAAATAATATTCTATATGGAATGTTGTGATAATAAACATTATTTAGCCGAGGACAGTCAGTTGGTTTGAGCACTTTGTATATTAATAGACTTATATAATATATATATATATATATATATATATATATATACATATATATATATCAATACCAAAATAGCAAATTGGCAAATTTGGTATTTTCATTCTATAAGATCACTTAACCGAGTAGGTTTTCGTGGTTTTCCTTCTCGTTTAAGGCGAATGCCGACAGCTTTACATCTTAAGACGCTCCACTGGCGCATACATAATAATAACTAATGTCTTGTGTTTCCCTGTTTTTGTTGTCTATCTATTTTAGAATACTAAGGCATGATTTATTATTATTCAATTATAATATATTTTTAAATAATTTTATCCATAGCAACTACAAGTGTATGACATTAATATACTGTCATTTATATTTTATATTCCTTGAAAAAGGCATTATTTGCCGAAACATGTAGGACTGTTTTAAATATATATATTTTGAAGTAAAACCAGACCTTAAATCGCCAACAAATTGAATTTACCATAACATACAAAGGCCACGAAATAATTATCTTTATATATATATATATATATATATATATATATATATATATATATATATATATCGATGGCTGGTATATGTATATAATGAATATAATAAAAAAGTACTACAATCCCTAATGATTACCGTTATATCTGTAATTAGCGCTGTTTGTGTGTCAGTGATAGAAAGAACGGAATTTTACACTTGTCTTCAGTTAATAAGAAATTTTTCTAGCAAAACCCCAGTGGCTAGTTCTATAAGTTTTTACAGGTGTCAGTGACTATTGTTACTGCTTCAATGATATGGTATATTGTAATAAACATAAATTTATGGCCCTTCATATAAATTTTATTACGTGGTATTTTCATTGTTGCTTTACTATATCCACGCATTTAAATGCAGAAATTCACAACATATCCTTTTAGGGCTTCCGTCTAACTTCTTTTTTCCACAGAACAATTTAAAAATTTACAGGACGCTAGAAGAGCACATTAACCTGTAAATTTTCATATTCTTAATTATTGTAATTGGCACAAACTTTATGATTCCTTCAAGGCAACGATGGTAACTACAACGAACGCGTTGTAATATATGAACATATAGTCATCGACAAAATTCCCTTAATTACCATTATTTTAAAAAACAAACGTAAGCTTATTTTTTATATCCTTTTTGCGATGTTCAGGAGGTTGTTGCTGAAAAAAAATTTAACGTCAATGTTTAGATATTCTAAACTTTAGAACTACTGCCCGGATCGAGGAATTCACTATTCTTTATTGCTGGAGCAACATAACGTTCAATCATTATCTAACCCATGAAAGGTACATTTTTACATAAACCAATCAATATTCAGATTAGCTGTTTGGACTGGTGTTTTGGTATTAACAACTTTTAGGTTCCACGCATTAACGCTCGTCCATTTCCTATATTTGCCCATTATTATTTCCCATTAATGCCCGTTTTTTAGATACTATTGGATAAAGTTATCTTCTAGATACCTATAAGAGAATCACATAAATGGATTTATTCACTTCTAGATAGACTTTATCTACAAAATAAATTTGTCTAGAGATAAAAGTCCTTGATACATTATAATCCTCTAGATATTGCTTTACGTTGTGTGGGCATGATCCTAGATTAAGAAAAGTTAGGTAACATGCGATTTCATTTTTCATTGATTTGCTATTAATAGGTCATTGAAATCGATCTTTATTAGTGTTTGTTAATATTTATGCGTTCTGGTAACACTATGCTTCTCAAACAGATCTATTAATGGTGATAAGCAAATGTAACTACCTGTTAAATTGAAAGAGATATTGTAATAAAATCTTAGACACAAAAATTAGGGATGAAGAGCATTCATTTGAAATATTTTTCAAATATACAAAGTGTTCAAAAAAAAATGTAACGCACTAAAGTTATACATTTTTAAATTATTTTAAATAATTCGTATTTTTCTAGATTTTGGGATTCCCGTCGATATAACACAATTTCTACAAACTATAATACTTGTAGTCTAAAGTATTTTTTATTTATTAATTGGAAAGGAAAAGGAAATAAACCGGTCATACAAACAAAGTTAAACTTAATTTATGAGAATTTTAAAATGGCGCTACCTACTTCCTGAAAGTAAACCAATCTGTCTGCAAATTTTCATGTAACCCTCGGTATGATGTCAAGTGAAATGCTTCATAGATCTTCATTAATACTTTCAGCCAAATCTTGCAAATTTCTATGTCGATAGGTAGTCCCACAGGAAGTAATCTAGTGGATCAAGTTCAGGAGAACGTGCTAGCTATTTAATTTCGCCTCTCCTTCCAATCCATCTGCGGGTAAAAGTTCGATCTAATTGATCTCGAATGATAACTGAATAGTGAGAGAAAGCCCCAACCTACTGAAGACAGATGATTTGTGGAAGTTGGTCATTTTCCTCCAATACAGGAATTATATGGTTATTTAAAATTTCTAAATATCTTTGACCATTTAGAGTTTCTTCTACAAAAAAGAGGCCCTATTATTGTGTTTCTACAATACCAGCCTAAACGTTAAACTTTCAAGGATGTTGCGCATGCGCCTGTTGTATTCAGTGAGGATTATTCTGTGTCCAATACTGACAGTTATGTCTATGAATAATACCATTCAAATAGAAGGTAACCTCATCCGAAAATACTATATTATTTGCAAAATTGTTATCACGATTACAAGTGTTCATCATTGACTCACGAAGCTCTTGCCTTCAATGGAAATCATCATTAGAGAGTTCTGGAAAGAGGCGAATTTCATAAGGATGGTATTTTTCTTTTTTAAGAATTCTTCCTACTGAACGACGACTTATATCTTATAGATAAATGGAGATTTTCGTCTACATATGGTAATATGGTAATTCGTTGCAAATTGGGAACACCGCCATTTATGTTGTATCTTCTTAAAGTTTTGGTAACAGAGCGTGAAATTGGCTGTCGTTTGGGGTGTGTAGTATTGAAAACATTACATACTTCCAGATGAGTTCTTGTCCTATCACCAAAACTGATCACCATTAATATTTGCATTCTTTCTCTTTCATTTAATAAATACAACACACTATTAGGCCTTGTAATAAAATTTAAAGATGCAATATTCACATTAACTTTTTATTCGACAAAAATTTTTTTTTTAATCGTCACAGCTAAGAAGAAATTCTAGTACTTACGTACCTTTTGAATTGTAAAAGTTTTATTTAAACGGCCATAGCTAACTATCGAGCAATACTTATTATTTTAAAAATACCGAGAAATAAATGTTCTGAAAATTATGATTTTCGTTTGCAAGTAAACCTCAAGCTAAATACTTTAGACCGCAAGTGTTTTAGTCGTCTTATCGAGAAGAATCCTAAAATGTAAAAAAAAATACAGGACGTTTAATTTAAAAAAGTATAACTTTAGTACGTTACATTTTTTGAACACTCTGTATATTTAAAAACTACTTCAAATACTTGAAAATACTTCAAACTCTTCTTTCCTAATTTCCGTGTCTTTTTATTACAATATATTTTCTAATTTAATGGATATTTATATGGTTCCACACATTTGCCCATCACTGTATATATAATCAAATGTCGACTGAATTATACGAGAAATTGAACGATGTAGAATTTTGCTCCTTTCCTTTAAAAAAAATTTATCTTAAGAAGTGAAATAAACTTCTGAACAACATTAAGGCAACACCATATTCTTGTTTAAATCAAATATAATATTTTTGATCTTACTAATGTTCTTACAAGTTGCATGTGGACCTCCTCTGGCATTCAATGTAATTAACAACTGTCAATTAAAAACGCTTTTTATTCGAAGTGGTTTATTACTGTGTGTAATAAGTAAGTATGTTAATTTCCAGTTTATATTAGGTAATAGGTTTTATTCGATATCACATTTAGTGCATCGGTACTGTAACAGTTATTAGCAAGTTCTAAAAAGTAAAAAAAATAGTCATGGAAGGAATTTATCGCTAGAAGAGGTAGTAGGGATAGCCACTTTACTGGATGAAGGATACTTGATACTCCAGAACAAAACGCTATTCAAATGCAATGGATGACCGGTTCCTTAGACAAACCACTCTATGAAAAAGGAGAATTACTGGCGATACTGACGATATGTTAAGAAATAAACTCTGTAATGTTTTGGAAAAGAATTTGTTTCGACGCCCATAAGGAGTTGGTCCCTATGCGTACGACATCAACCAATGCAGTTTATTACTTGGAAAAATAGCATTATCAGCATTTGTAGATTGTAATTTTGAATTCATGCTCGTCCATATGTAGCTAAACAAGCTGTTGACTGCTTAAATGATGTTGATATTCCGTCTTTTGAGTGGCCACCTAACCATAACTGTACGCCTTCACCCATTCACCACAATTACAAATTGGAAGCCGTAGTTGAATAATAGAAGACCATATCTCAAGTAATTATCCGTAATTCAATCCATACCATGGCAAGATGTGTAAATTCAATCAATACAGAGTGGCGAAGATAAAAGAGACCCGGCATGAATACAGTAGTACAAATACTTACAGAAAAGTGAATTACTAATATATTATAAATTTTTATTTAAAAGTAGTAAATACAAAATATGTATTATGAATAACAACATACTGAACATTCAATAGTTCACAGGAGGTGTTGAAAGTGTTCACCATGAACTTCGATACACAAATTAGCACGTCTCAACATGTTTTGAAAAACTTTTGCCAGATCATTTGGTGTGATGTTGCGAATACTCGTTTTCAACTTTTCAATTGTATGCAGGTTGTTACTGTACACTTTACCCTTTAAGGAACCTCACAAATAAAAATCGCAGGTAGACAGATCGGGCGATCTAGGAGTCCATAAACCTGCGAAATCTGTACGTTCTTCTCCGAAAATTCCATGGACGTATGACATTCAAAACCGTGAAGTATGTACCGTAGCACCATCTTGCTATAAAAACGCATACTCTCGTTCTTCCTCCGTCAGCGCTACGAATGGTTGCAACAATTCTGTTACATACACTTCAGAGGTCACGGTGTTATTAAAGAAAATGGGGCCTACAATCCGTCGGGCTGACACTGCACACCAAGCGCCTATTTTCGCATCATGCAGAGGCATCTCAAAGGGTTTATTGGGATTGTTCGTTGACCAATAACGAGTGTTTTAAGAGTTCACGTACCCGCTAAGATCGAACCATGCTTCATCTCTGATAAAGTATAGAATCGGATCCAGATAACCATCAGCGACATGAATGAGTAGCCATGTTGCAATAATGTTGTCGTTTTGCATAGTCCATAGGTTTTAATGTTTGTATCACTCTTATTTTGTACGCTCACATATGCAACTGCTTCAACATGTTCTGGCATGACGTTCGCTTGATATTTAGTTGGAAGGATAGACGTCTAGTTAATTTCTGAGGACTTCTTAGCATAGTCTCTTGAACACGTTGAATATTTTCTGGTGAACAAACCGTCTTTACACAGTTACGTTTGGCGTTACCAACTGAACCTGTAGCTCTAAATTTAATAATCATTTTCTGCACAACACTTTCAGAAGGAGCAGACGTTTGTGGATATTTTATCGTGAACCTTTCATTAACAACTGACAACGCAACACTGGCAAACACAATATGACAGTTAACACGCTATAACCGTTGGACATCATGTGACGCCTCTCGAGCGCTCGATTCGAATATAACGTATAGTATGACCCCGGGCCTCTTTTATCTGGGCCACACTGTATGAGTAAAAGAGGACATGAGTCACTTCCAGAATTTGTCTATAATTTTTGTAGATTTGAATGCTAGAAAAAACTTTGACATAGAATACATTTTTTTCAAAAACAGAATCTATTTTTCCGAAAATCCGCAGTTAGTGTATATATTTGGTAATTAATTAACAAACGTTCATCATTAGGTTTTATTCAGTAAAAGATACGAATAGTATTTCAAACGCATAAGACTATAGAAACAATATTTATGGAAAGGAAAATAATATCTAACATTCGTAATATAAAATAAATTTATTTTAAGAAGTTTTAGAATCGTGTAAATATGTGCTACCTGCTTATGTAAATGACGTGACGAAACGAGTAAAGCAGACTTCTCTAACCCTGTTATTACGTATAATTTCGCTATATTCTCAAAACAAATTATAGGTTACAGACGCTCTTCTTCCACCAATACGGTAGCTTTTTCAGAGAAAACGGATGAGCTTGTCTTTTGCTGTATATTTCTACAGAAACATTTGACAAACATACTTCTTTACATATTCACGAAAAATCGTTAACAATTTGTAATTTACTTTACTTATTTAATAAATTAAAGAAAATCTAATCTATTCTGAAACGGTGTAATACATCACTATCATGGAAATATATATATATATATATATATATATATATATATATATATATATATTTGGGTTTAATGTATTTCTTAAAGAAATTCAGTATTAATGCCCTCATTTTAATAACTTTATGTAGGTAACTTCAAAAATAAATTACCACTACATCGAAAATTAAATTGAAATGTTACCATTTTCAATTAGTTAAAACATTTTTGGGTAGTTCTATTTTGCTTCCCGAATATACGTTACTTAAAATAATTTCTTGAGTTTTCATTTTCTTTTGTATTATCACATTTCCAGTAAGCATCTCTGTTTTTGTTCTTACTTCTTACAAAGTTCTTGAAAAGCTTTTCATAATTACACATTTGGTTTCTTTTTTTACAGTTTTTTTTTTCAGTTTTTGGTCCAGTTTTTTTTTCATAACATGTTTTTTAATTAATTATATAAAAGATACATTACATTTTCAAATTCTATAAAATAAAATTTATTTCTTTTTCAATTTAGAAGAACTACTATTATAAAATATTTGCTATTTTTACTTTAAAATTATGTTTTTAATTACGTTTCTTTTTTTATTTGCACCGTGGTACTATGTACCATGTTTTTTTTAATGAGTTACGTTGGTCGCCTGTGTCTGCCTTTTGAAGTTTTTAGCGGAGACGATCTTTTTGTGTAATTGTTCTATATAAAGGCTTTTTCCTCCTCAATGTTGACGCATTTCTAAATGCAGGAGATTTCCTTCAGTGGGCAGCACTGTTAAGTTTTTTTTTACATAGAAGCTTATCTGTCATTATCTTTTGATCATGGAACGGTACACGCTTCAACAACGTTTACTAATTATTCTGATGTTTTATCAAAACTCACGTTCAGTAGCAGCTACTTTACGTGCGTTACTTTAATTTTTCAGTGGTTATAATCATCCAAGTCGAAGAACACTTGAACGTTTTGTGCCAAAATTCGAATCAACAGATTCACTTCATAACGTTCCCCTGCCAGGGAGACAAAGAAATGCAAGGAGTGAAAAGAATATTGCAGGTCTAAGTCAGATGTTTGTGAAGATCCAAATTTGTCGATTCCTCATCAATTTCAGTCAATGTGTATTTCCAACACCAGCTTTTGACCAATTCTGCGGAAAAATCTTGGTCTACGTGCTTACAAGACTGCTTTAATTCAAGAACTCAAACAAACTATCATTTTTTGCGTAATTTTGTATTAGAAAAACTTTAAAACGATGTATAATTTTATAAGAAGGTCATCTTCAATAACGGCTTAAGAGTTTTGTGAATAAACAAAACTGCCGCATTTGGTCTTAAAATCGAGCAGAAGTAATACGTGAAAAGACACTTCATCCACACATTGTACTGATTGTGCATTTTATGCTGGAGGAGTTGTTGGGTCTTACCTTTTTCTCAACGACGCTGCTAACCCTGATACTGTATTTGGAGCTCGCTGTAACTCAATATTGACTAGCTTTGATACTGCCAAATTAGATGCTCTGGATTAGATAACGTAAGGTTCAAACAAGACAAAGCAACATGCTACACTTCCAATCAAACAATTCACTAACTGAAAGAGAAATTTTGAAAATCGATTATTTCCAGAAACGTACCAGTCAATTATCCTCCTCGTCCATGCAATTTATCATCTCTAGACTTCTTTCTGAAGTTATTTTAGGTCATTAGTTTACGCCAACAAATTAGCAACACTACACGACATTTAACTTATTGAATGTGAGAATTGATAATTACTTAAATTTCATCTCACATGCAGTTGCCGCTTAATTTGTTACTCTATTTCAAAAATATTAGAAGCAAATAAATACCACCTATATAAACCAATATTTGTACATACTTTGAAACCAAGAAATTATGATCGACATTTTGAGTTCAGCCGATTGGTACAAGGAGAGATTGAAGATGATCCCTTTATGGTGAGAAAAATTAAATTTGATGGTGGAGTGACGTAAATCCCAATTGCATGATACAGACTCGTGATCAATGTTTGGTGCGGAATATTTAAAGATCGAGTAATTGGAGCGGTATTTTTTCGACAAACATTAAATAGCCAACGTTACTTCCAATTTTTGAATAACTACTTGCACGATTTTATACATGAACTAAGGCAGCAGGTATGGTACCAACAGGATGATGCACCTTGTCATAGCACGAGAGATTTAAATGTTATTTTCAATGGAAAAATAATTGATCGGTACTCTGACATTTATTGGCCCGCAAGTTCTCGGGACCTTAACCCTCTGGACGTTTTTTATAGGGATACTTGAAGCAGAAGATGTATTTACAAAAAAAATTCAAAATGTTGACCATTTAGAGAGAACAATTAGGAAAAGTATACATATTAGAGAAAGTATACAGGGAATAACTCCTGCCATAAAAATGTATTGCATTAATTTTCTGCTAGAACAGCTACCTGCATGGTGAAGGAAGGTGAATATGTTGAAGCAAATGTGCAATTACATTAAAAACTTACTGTAGTCAAATAAAATAACAATATGTTCGTTTCTCAATCCAAATCCCGAAAATAAAAAAAAAATTGTATTTCTTAATTTTTGAGCACCTGTACATAGTAAATAAAGCTTGAGTAGTTCAATCGTGTTTTCTAAAGAAGGAGGATTTTTTAAAGAATAACTTTTTTTCGTAAAATTAATAATAAAAAAGTTTTCAATTCTTTAATTGTTTCGACCTTTGCTTGATGTAAATCCATATCACTAATAAATAAAACACACATAAGATGTTTTAGATTTACACTTTATTAATAAAATAACGACAGCTGTTTCGCTAACACAGTAGCTTCTTCAAATTCAACTTAAGACTAAAGATACATACAAGATACAGCGTTTATCAGGTAGTTGACCCAAGTTAAAATTCTAGGAACTATTACATTTATATTTTGCTTTTTAAAAAAAACTATACAATGTGCTACTTGTGTGAGGTTTAATTATAAAAATATAGTATAAGCAACTAAGAAATAATATATCAATGGGTGAACAGATTTAACAGTGGGGATGAATTCAAGTCTAATTTATCGTTTAGTAACATTTCTGAGTTTTTAAGTTTATTAATTTCTAAAGATTCTAAACAGTTTAGTTTTCTACCTTTACTTTCTACATGTATGGTGTCGAATTGTAAATTAAATTCGTGCTCATTCTCTATTAAATGATTAGAGTAGGTAGAGTCAGTTTTCTTATTGATATAAGAATGATAGTGGTCTTGGATTCGTTTTTTAAACGTTCTACCTGTCTGTCCAATATATGTTTTGGTACATGATCCGCATGATAACTTATAGACTCCTGATTTATTGTCTTTGGTAGTTTTTTCTTTATTATTTTTAATATATTTGGCTAGATTATTATTAGTTTTATAAGCAATATTAATGTTTTCTTTTTTAAGGAATTTAGATAATTTAAGTTGCTGTTGACCTATGTAAGTAAATGATTTAAACTGCTTGTCTGGATCCACTTTAATGATCGGGTACACCTCCCTTAATAATTTATTGAAGAAGCTACTGTGTTAGCGAAACAGCTGTCGTTATTTTATTAATAAAGTGTAAATCTAAAACATCTTATGTGTGTTTTATTTATTAGAAAAAAGTTTTCCGTATGTAGAGAACTTAGGCGGACACACTCTACATACGAATTAAATTCAATTTTTTATAATTACACGACGCAGACCAACTCTGAATAATGTTGATTTTAAACTTCTCACCATATCTGTATTTTACCAACAAAATGTGTCGTTCATAAATGTTCATATGTATAATACAAATTGTGAATATTTTTAAGAGAACATATCGATTTACTTTAAAAAACTAATTTAGTAAAAGCAATAAATGAAGAGGAAAATGATTAATATACATGTTTTTTTATTAATTTTTGGAAGCGATGTTGAAATTAATACAATAAAACGATATTGTATACATTTTCTAAAAATATTTAACTTTGCAGTCAAATACTTGCGGCCGAAGACTCCACATTTGAAAAAAAAACATTTCTGCGCTTTAGGAAGAATACGATATATATACCGGGTGTAGAATGGATTTTCGTACATAGGGATTTTACATGCAGAACTAATAATTTGCGAATATTCCCTCCCCTGATTATTTTATAGGAAAATGTTAAACACAAAAGTTGTAGAGCATTAAAAATAGTTCCCATTTTTTTTCTTCTTTGCTTATTAACAGCCTCCGGGACTTCACAATTAAAGCAAAAAGAATTGAAGAAATGATACAAAATAGCAAAAGCCGTGACGTGTGACAACCAAAGTAACAAAATTCTTTCATTTAACAAAAGAATGTGACAATTTTAGTAGAGGCGTTTAAATTTGTTTTAAGCATAGGTTTTAAGTCGTTTGCAGAAAAGAAAAAACGTGCTGAAGTGATTTTAAAATTTTATTGAACGTGGTAATAAAGGTAGTTGTAGTAATAACTAAATTAAATGCTCAAACAAGTCTCCGTTGACAGCTGAGCAGTACCCCAATCTGTCGTAAAAATTTCTTCTAGTTGCGGCCAGTTGATAGTATGATATTTGACGACATTCTGCAAGTATTGCAGCTCTTAAAGCGTCCACATTTTGATACGTCCTTCCATTGTATAGCCGATCATGCAATGTGCCCCACAGAAAAAAATCATTTGGCGAAAGATCCGGAGATCTTGGAGGCCAATGAATTTCTCCACTTCGACCTATCCAGCGATTTGGGAATACATGATTTAAGTAGTCTACAACATCGCGCTGGTAATGCGCCGGACATCCATCATGTTGGTACCAAAATTCGTAATTAATTCCCAATTCGTCGATAGCTGGCCCGACTTCTTCTTGCAAATACGCAGCACCAGTTAACCGGTCTGCAATAAAGAACGGTCCAATTATGTGAGGACCTAGTATGCCAGCCCAAACATTGACACTACCCCGGTATTGCGTATGAGTCTGCAACGTTAAATGTTCATTTTGTGTGCTCAAGTAGCGATAATTTTGTTGATTTGGTTCACCAGTTAACTGAAATCGACACTCATCGCTGAATAAAATCCTATATAAAAAGTTTCGGTCATCATTGGCCATATCCATCATTATTTCACAAAACTGCATTCTTTTTTCTTTATCCTCCTCGAATATTTTTTGGTGCTTTTCGTATTTATAACACCGAAACCGCGGATCTTGACTCTTTAAAATTTTCTGAGCAGTAGTAAAATGAATCCCCAAATTATTACCTATTTGTCTTAAGGAGACATTTTTGTTCTCTGCAACGCTTAAGAGAACGGCATCTACCTTCTCTCTACTTGCACCAGCTGTTACTTTCTGGCACTTACATTTCTTATTAACAGTGCTGTTGGTCTCAAAGTGCCTAACAATTCTATTCAGCGTGTTCAAATTTAGAATTGGTCGCTCCGGGTAGAATCCAGCAAAAGTTGCTTGTATGTCCCTAAAAGACAATCCAGAGTAGTACCATTTAATAAAGTTGACTTTCTCTTCTTGGCTATAGGAATTCATTTTAAGAATCAGAAAACTTATTTTGTTTGTCAAAACGTGACATTTATTGCTGTCAGGATTCATGTCTAGTACTATTTATCGGTTCATTCCTAATACTTTTTCTTCAAGTCTAACAGGTCCAGAAGGTGTTAGAAAATAAATAACAAAGAATTTAGATACATTTTTTTTTGTCCACAACTTTTGTGTTAAACATTTCCCTATAAAAAAATTAGGGGAGGGAATATTCGCAAATTATTAGTTCTGCATGTAAAATCCCTATGTACGAAAATCCATTCTACACCTGGTATATAGAAAATATCGTTGGCTTCATTGACTGAATTAAAACTCATATTCTGCAACTTATTTTTGACATAAGAATAAAATTAAATCGTTGGTTGCTAAGTCAGGATTACATGATGAATCATTAAATATTTTGCTTGTTTAAATACTGTTAAAGCACCAGTGAGCGATCGTTGCCATGATTCAGTATGTATGATCCTTCCTTTTGGTCAATTATATTCCATCTTCTTGTTCAGATCTTTCTATAAACAACTTTTGTGTGACTAATTCATTTTGAAAGATTCAAACAGACAACTTTTGCTTTTCTTCAATGTCATTCATTCTCTGTTGCGTTATAAACTAGGTAAGATAATGCACGGGTAAAGCATGCGAAAGTAGCTTTCCTCCAATCTACACAAAATGTTTTCAGATCTGCTGTTAAATAATGAAGTTTCCAGCAAACGCATATCTTTGATATACCAGTGAAAGTTATGCTTTTTCTGTGTTAATATTTCATTTTCATTAATCTTCATTATTGTTCTTCACATATCGTTTTTTCACTGAAAATCTTCATTAAAATTTTTCTTTGGAAAACATTTTTTCTTCAAATATTTAATTTTGACATATTTTTTTCTCCGTCTACATTCCTAACTACTCTTATTATTCTTATGTAAACTCCCAATTTCGTACTTTTGCTTATATCTCCCTTTTGATTTTAGAACTGCATGTCGATATTCACGATTTTCTACTTCTTATATTATATTAACTTATATGATTCTGTTTCAATTTTCCTTTTCTGTTTTCCTTTAGGTATTTTGCTTTCATTCGTTTAGTTCTAAACCTTTTTATATATGCCTCACACTTAATCTAATGTATCTTCTAGATCTTTTCTGTCTGTGTCAGTAACATCGTTGGCATTGTGATTCTAATTGTACTAATAGTGTTTATTGCTCTTTTTAAAGAGTATGTTTTAATAGTTGCCTTACTGCCACTTTAAATTTTTACTTTTAGTATTTCTTCTCATTTCTTGCTATAACAACGCTATTGAAACATAGTATTATAATTTGTAACATCATTTAATTTTTTGCAAGGAAGGTCTTCCACAGGAAAGACAGTGAAAAAGATTGTGACAACCTGAACATACACCAGAATTATTTGAGCATTAACACCTTTCACATTTTTCATGTGTCGCCAATCTACGAACTCAGCATGCCCCAACAACAACCAGCTAGCTTGCTCTGCGACCATTCATTACTTGTTAATTCCACTCGTTTCAAACTATTTTTAGAGATACACGATGAACAAATAAAATTTGAATTTTTTTTATATGCGCTTGGCAATATTCTATGCATTCTTAATAAATCTCTTTTTTATGAAAAAAATTAATTTCAAAAAGATATGTATAAACGATTCAAAGATATTACAAAGACTATTGTACAATACACGTCCATTAGAACCTTTACTGCCTTGCCAGTATTAACCAAATCGCTCTTCGAGTTCATCTCACAAACTCTCTGTTTCACCAGCAAAGACTGTCCGAACGGACTGCTCTAAAATATTATTTGAAGGCTGGTCAAATTAAATTTCATACTACACAATTATAGGTATTTATTTTTCTCCTAAAAGCAACTTGTCAGCGCACCTTTCTTGTCCACCAGATGTCACGAGATATCTCCTATCAGCTGACGATATAAGATTGTGCTTATCTTACGAGAACGAATCCAAAGACGTCACTTAATAGCTGCATTGTGGAGATCATTAGTTCTAAACACATGCGTCAGTATATAGATTAAGTACGTTGTGTGTGTCCATGTGTACAGATACAGATATGTTTTAACATATTTGTATTATACAAAGGTATTTTTAATAATATAAAATATTATTAAAAATCTGGTGTGAAGAACACAAATGCAGGTTCACTATTAATATTTTTGTGAACGTGTCCGAACATATCCCTCCCCAGAGACGTAGATACGTATTTAGCCTTTCTACAGGCTCATCGGTACGCCCCTGCTGGAGAAAGGATACCTTCAGACACATTCACAAAAAAGAACCACGTCCTCACATCACAGAAATTATCCAGACCGAGCGTTGCCCGTTGTCAGACAGCCGAAGTACCTCACCCCGTCCACATAACCAATGTGAAGTAACGACGCCCTTCCAAAGGTGGCACAGCCATCTCTCTAGAAACTGCATTTTGTTTGTGTCTTCACTCATACTACGGACTAACCGCATGAGTAATGTATCAGAATAATTGAAACACACATGAGTAGGTAAACCCCACCAGTTTTGTATAATACAAAGGTATTTTTAATAATATAAAAGATTATTAAAAATCTGGTGTGAAGAACGCAAATACAGGTTCACACTTAATATTTTTGTGAACGTGTCCGAACATATCCCTCCCCAGAGACGTAGATACGTATTTCGCCTTTCTACAGGCTCATCGGTACGCCCCTGCTGAAGAAAGGATATCTTCAGACACATTCACAAAAATATTAATAGTGGACCTGTACCTATTTGTGTTCTTCACACCAGATTTTTAATAATATTTTATATTATTAAAAATACCTTTGTATTATACAAAACTGGTGGGGTTTACCTACTCATGTATGTTTCAATTATTCTGATATATTTGTATTAATTTGTATATACGAAAATAGGCAATTAAAAGATTGTCTGGCACAACCTGAAGTTTACTTTCTTCGTATCGTTCTTCAAATTTCATAAACTGTTTTCCATAATTGATACGAGATTTAATGGGAAGTAAATTATTTACAATAGAAATAAAACTAGGGTTCTAATCTTCACTTTTAACGTAGTTTTATTTCTATTTTAAATCATGGATCTTCATCAAGTAAATGCCGAATCAATTCAATTCAATTATTTACAGTGTTTTTAAAAATTTCTCTAATTTTAAGCAAGGTACACAAAAAATTCTCATTACTTTTGCATTAAATTTAATAAATACGGCATATTCAATAAAACAGGCGCGGCTCGTGATGACGTATTGTACGGGCACGTACAATGATGCGAGTGCCTCGTGTATTTTCGGTGTTTACTAAGAAAACTCCACAGTTAGTACACGAGAATACAACGAAGCACTCGCATCATTGTATGTGCCCCAGCAGTACGTCATCGCGAGCCGCGCCTGCAATAAAATATGAACAAATACAAATTTTTATTGATTTCAATTGACAGACTGTACTGCCAACCATCGCGAAATTTCCTGAATTTTGAAATTAATATTATTTTTATAAAATAGGTCATAAAAAGACAAATTAGAAAAAATAACGCAAAGAACCTGTGTCATAAGACACTCGTGTATGTATATATATAACAAGTGTTCATTTGAAAAGTCAATCTAGTAGCATGTGATTTACTGAGAACATTTTGAAGTACGTCGTAAATTAAAATTTACTACTTAACCTACGAAGTCGTATATTTTGACAGTTTCATGCATACAAATAAATAACAAATAATAGGTATTTATAGAAAACTATAACAAATGTTGAAAATGTTGTCCTTCAAGATCAGTGCACTTTAAAATCCTCCGTTCAAAATTTCTGATGATATTCTGCAACATTACTGGATTGTTATTAATTTCCATGCATTTCTGTTCGATTCTCTGTAGCATATCATTCAAATTCAATATAGATGTTCGAAATATGTTATTTTTTAGATAAGGCCACAAAGGCCACAAAGGCCACGGTACCTTTGAGCATTTAACGTTCCCTGAAAAAATGTTGGTCCAATAATTCGCCTTTGGCTTATCGCTGCCCAAACACCAATTTTCTCTGGATGTAGCGATTCTTCATTAATTACATGTGGATTTTCACTACTCCAAATTCTTGTATTTCGTGAATTTAGGTATCCCGTTTTATAAAACCATGCTTCATCAGTAAAGATGACTCTTTGCGAAAGTTCTCCATTATTGTTCATATTTACATACCAATTACAAAACTGTAGTCTACGTGGGTAATCAATTTCGAACAATTATTGTACTGCTGTGACACGGTATGGATAAAGTTGCATATCTTTTCTTAATAACTTGTGAGTTGTACCAACAGAAAGGTTTATTTGTTGACTCAAATGTCGAACAGATGTTTGTGGTTTATTTTCCATTATTTCTTCAACACGATTGACAACTTGAGGTGTACGTTTCTTAACTGCTCCGCTGCCTGATTTTCTTAAGAGACTACCAGATTCAGAAAAAAGTTTTAAAGTTCTATCCAAAGTATTCTTAAATTGTACATAATCTATTACAAAATGTGGAAACTCAACTTGAAATTCTACCATGCAATCTTGAACTGAATAAACCCATAAACCATCAATTTTATTACCACTTCGAAAATAAGCCTGGACTAAAAAAAATTTATGTTCTAAAGTAAAAGCCATTTTAAAACTGAGAAGCAATTTATTTAAACCAGAATCTACGCACGATTATTATATGCACTAACTGATATTTGTGATTGACATTATCAAATGTCATTTGGATTTACGTTTACGGAACAACAAACACATACTAATATATTTGCGTCTTATTCTATCAAAATTTCAAAGTAACCTAGATTGACTTTTCAAATGAACACTTGTTATATATATATATATATATATATATATATATATATATATATATATATATATATATATATATATATTATAATCAAATGTTAATTAGTTTGTGGAAATCACTCATCTTAATTAGTCACATTTCTATTATTGCTATATATATATGAGATTTCTTAGAAGGTGGAACACTATGTTCATATTTAGTGTTAATTGTGTTACTTATTGATCATATTTATATTGAATATTTTCTAACATGGAGTGTCAAGTCTATTATTAAATTTTAAAAGTATATGACTTTCCTACGTATTTTCCAAAATAATTGGACAATGTAAATTTAGTTAATTTTAGATACATTTGTTAATATTTGTTAATGTAAAAGGTTATATGAGAAGGGAAAATTATTTGTAAATCAATAAGTTATAATATCAAAATAATATTTGAAATATCAAAATATTTTGGAAATCTTGGTATAACTAAAGCTACCAATGATTTTCAAAGGAGGAAAAAGCTGTTGGGTCGCTATGGATTCGTTTATAAAATTGGGAGAGAAATTTTTGAATTTTGAATAGAGCAGATGTGCTGTTAATTAAGGAAATTTTATTAAAATATTTAATACGAGTAAATTTTCTATTAGGACTACAAAATCATCTTACTACTATATTATAAAATATTATTAATTAAATGGTTCTACGATTCTACCAAAATTGAAATTTTTGAAGAACGTACTTACGATTTCAACAGAGGATCTCCAAGATACATTGCTTAAAAAGGTCGATATACACCTTTTATTATTATTATTTATTTATGCTGATGTGCAATATTGTGAACAATTTAATAATTTCATATTTATTTTGTGAGGATACCATAATACGTTAACAAATTAACCTAACGGAATAACCTGAGCTGAAGAGGGAAATTTAATGACTAATATAGGAGCCTTACATCCAAAGAGCAAGTTTATCCATTGATTGAGGGAGACAGTTCACCTTTTTAATTTACTGGAGGAGTCAACGTCTAGGATATATGTTTGGTTCGAGACCAGTTTTCAAGAATCGAAGAATATTCCAGTTAGTACGACCAGAAATTCAGGGCTGATCGTAGGAACTAGAACTAATCAGTTGAAAACAGTAAATATTTGAAAAAGGTATCGAAAAAGGTAATTATTTTTCGTGTATTATTAAAAAAATTCATATATAAATATAAATTAATATAAATAGACCTGCTTTATTAGATCAAAGAGCTATTATTTAAGATCGTATGCTTGTAAATAGGAAAGCAATATACAATTCTTTAGTTTATGAAATCCCATATATTATATCCATGTTGAAATTTACATATATTTTCCCACCTAAAAAGAAATCAATATATAATCTATAAATATTATAAATTATGTTCCAATGAGAATAGATAATACATTGATTGTACTTAATAATTTATTATCAAGCTAAATATTGAAATCAAATAGATAAGATTTACTTAATAAACAGAGTTTAAGATACTAAAACAAGTTGTTTGTGTGTATGATAAGTTAATAAAATATAACCATACTAACCTACATTAATCAAGATATATACAATTAACTTACCTTTCTTGCCAAATAAGAATTTTTACGACCCTTGAGATATTTAGAGAGCTCATGTTCATTATTTCTATTAAATTCATTAATCACCAGCTATTATTGAAATCAAGTTACCATTTTGGTTCTACAAATTTTATGATTGTTAACTTCCCACGTTTGTCATCTTTTATTGATTCTGCGCAAAAGAACATGTATTAATGCGCGCATAAATTCGAATTCAAATTCATATTATATCTTCAAAGTCAAACGTTAATATATAAAAATATAAGTTGTAAGTGGTGATTCAAATTTCAAATTAAATTTATTCAACTAAACAATTTGGATTTTAATTATTATTATTTCCTTTTGATAATTCTAATTCTCTTTAATATATATATATATATATATATATATACTCGTATACTATCGTATACTCGTACGACATGTTTTGTGGAACTCATTTTTTAATATATAAATAATAATAATAATCATAATATTTACTAAATTGCCCAACAGGTCACCCCAATACAGACAATATAAACAAATTATTGAAACTATTAAAATACTTGTCAGAATGCACCATGGAAGCCCTCAGCAATATATTCGTTCTAGCCGTTGGAAGTAGAAGCACTTCGTTCACTCTTAAGCTTGGATGAGGTTCTCGAAAATTCACTTCTCCCAGTGAATCAGCTGAGTCGATCTTATCTAGCGAATCAACTCCATGACAATCCAAGAGGAACTTATAGTCGAAACCACGAGGAAGGTACGTTCCATCAACTTTAAAAGTTAAATACTTGAGAAACTTGGGCTGTTTGGATTCAATTGCTTTAATATAGCAATCATATATTGGATACCACACGCAACGGCGTATTCTAACTTACGACCAGTCCATAAAAAAATGGCTTGAGTGAAGCTATGTTGTCGAAGTCCTTACACGTACGGATAGTGAAACCCAATATCGAGCATTGGGTTTCATTATCCGTTCATTATCCTGATGGAGTGACTGGGGAAACGTGATCAGCGAAGGTCAATCTTTCATCAACAGTAACTTCAAGTTTTTCGGTTGATTGCGATGTTATCAGCAGAATAATTGTAAAAAAATATTTTGGGTTTTCTGGTGAAAGATATAAAACAGCATTTGTCGATGTTTAAATTTAATTTGTTTGGAGAGCACTAATTTGTGACACGATCCAGATTCTCTTGAAGAAATAACAATTAATGCAGGTTATTAAATCATTAAGAAAGATGTTAAATAATAAGGATTACACAAAATCCCTTCTATTAGTAAGGTAAGAAGTAAGAAGCATTAATAGTTACTGAAACCAAATAATCTCATTTTTCCCAGGAGAGTAGCATGGTCAATGGTATCAAAGGCTGTCCAAATATACATGGTATCAAAGGCACGAGAAAAGTCACGATAAATAACATCCATCTGCTCTCCACTGTCAAGTGCTTCACAAAATGCCTGAGATAAAATGGCGAGGTTCGAAGTGGTGGACCTCTTAGAAACAAAACCATGTTGATTCGGCGACAGGAATGATTTGATGTTAGTGTAAATATGTTCATATAATATAGCCTCATACCCCTTTGCAAAATTATAGGCCTGTAATTATTAACATTACAATTATCTCCGTTTTTGTGTACAGAACATAAACTAGCGACGTTCCAGGTAACAGGAAAAACAAATGTTTGCAGAGATAAATTAAATATCTTACAAATAGACGCAAATATTGATAGGAATACTATCATGCCCAGAATTGAAAGCGATTTTTTTAGTTGCTTCATCACATCATCATATACAACTCTCCAAATATACAGTGATGGCAAATTTGTATGCAAGTCTTGTATGTTACCACTGCCAACACCTGACAAGAACACATCAGAGAAAACACATGCATGATATACCATTATTCTGTGTGAAACCAAGAGATTCCATAAAAAATAACAGGAGATTATCCGTAATGACACTACGTACATGTCATTATGGACGGAGCTATCACAAAAAGTCCGAAGATTGAAATCACCGACCAATAGCACTGGCTTATCCAACAAGAGTATCTCAAGCATGTCAAGAAACTGTTCCTAGACACCAACACCTGTATCCGGTGGAATGTAAAGAACAACAAAGAAAGAGGAAATGTCACACAAGCAAACTTTGCAAACAGTGATATCAATTGGAGGCACCGCAAACTTAATTTCACTAGTGCCAAGCACTTTATGTTGAAAATAATCACGTAATGCCAGCAAAACACCACCTCCAAAAGATTTACCGGTTACGGCTGTTTCTCTGTCTTTATCTTATAACACTGTAAGTAACTGGAAAAAATTCATTATTTAAGATAGAATTACATAACCACCAAAAAAAAAAACAGCATCAAAAATGGAAGAAAATACATTGATCAGGATTGTTTGTGTTTTACTTCGGAGTCCACGAACATTCTGATAAGAGAAATTTAGAGGATGGGTCCTCTTGGATTCAATTAGTTTAAAATTGTAACAATTCTAGAAATATCATTTACATATTTAATTCTGATAAATATACTAATATACTGATAATATACTTTTTTAATATTCATAATTCAAGAAGAGTACTGGAAACCAGTATGCAAATTAGAATTATGTCAATAATTTTAACATTAGGCTCTATCGCCATTTAAACGAAACAATTAAATATTTCACAAAGTATGATGATCTAAATTTATTTTTTTTTTGTATGAAAGGTTAGTTCCGTTTTATAGCAAAATTCAATGAAGTAGATATGTGTTTCGTAACCAAATATTGTAATAGAAATCGCTTTTTGATGGATCACAATACCACAAAGATAACCTGTGACTTATTAATGATGATAGGCGCGACGATGTAGGTTAATTTCTGAGGTCGTTAATCGATTCGAAAAACATCGTCGAGAGCAGAGCAACGGTCGGAAGAAACTTCAACAGTAGATGAAGGCGGTAACCCGGACTGCTCCGAGTGACGACGACTTAAAGTTTGCCGTTGTGTTTGTAGCCGGCTGCCGCAGTCTTGGTCGGGTGTTCGTTACTCGATGGCCATTTAACGGCGGCCGTTTCGTGATTTACCAATTGTGTGCACTCGATGTTAGGCCCTTGAGGTACGCCACTAATTCACACACACAAAGCTATCTCGAAATACGTTCTTTACTGTGCTGTGGAGGTGATTTGCGCTATTTGTTGCTTTGTAGCTGTTACTAGTTGTTTTGTATTTGTGCTAGTGATGATGATAGTGATGCTAGTAGTGTTGCTCTGTGCTCGTTTTGTACGTTCGTCCGAACGTGGACGATAAATGTTGGATATACTGATTGCGAAACAGGTGCTTTTTTAAATTAAGACTTGAGAATTTTGAGTTTCCTTTCTAAAGATATAATAACCAATCGCAATACATTTATATTATATATCGATTAAAAGATTAAATCGCAGTTGTCCGAGTAATGAATATTTATTACCTACATATACAATGAAATATTATTTTTACTTTGGAATCGAGAGGCAATTTATAATTTCCTTTAAAATAATAAATACACCAAGAATTTAGCTTACCTTTTAACGAAATGTCATATTAATGGTACTACAATCAATAGAAAGAGCAATGTTCAAAAGGAAAATGTAAAGATAAAATTCTTCCATTACGATTGTAGTATCGGCTATAACATATTTATGCTACCCTATTACTGTTAACTAGGAAATAATCTTTATTAAGCTGCACGGTCTCCGACTATTACTTCAGGATACGTTATACATATATGTAAATATTAAAACCGCAATAAATAGTATGAACAGCACAATTTTGTTCACGATACATATAATTAGGTACAGATAATTTAACTCAGTAAAAGTGACATTTTCCAATCTAAGACTGCCAAGATTTAAAAAAGCATAGTTTGCAGTGGTAATAAAAGCAAAACATATTTCGAACGATCAAAGGAAAGACCAAACTAAATTTTCTGCATATGATTTACAACAAAGAATCTCCCTTTCAACAAGTTTCAGTTCTTCAGATTTGTAAGGAATGTATAAATTCCTTACACTTGGAACATTTAATCTAACGGACTCATTTATTAAGACTTGAAATAATTTATATCTTCCAGTGACAGTCTCTTCACCATCATCAGCTTTGCACGCAGGTTTTCTTTGAGGTGATACTTGATTAACTAACAAACTCGTCAAATTTTTAGCTTAAGCTTCTACGAGTTGCAGTATTCAGTATACATATACACAAACGTGACTTAAATGAAGAACTATTTTTCGTACCAAGATAAATTTTATTTTTTTACATATCACCTTTCAACTCTATACACTTAGACCAGCGATATTTGAACTCCTTGCCTTTCAAATATGGGATCTTTGAAATAAAATATGACTAAAACCTCGATAACTTAAACTCGCCAAATTTTTAGCATAAGCTTCCACAAGCGGTAGTATGCAGAATTTAAGTGAAAAACTATTTTTCGTACAAAGAAACGTTTTATTTTTCTTCAGAATCACCTTTCAACTCTATAGGTACAGTTATACTCCAACCTCTTACTTTCCAAACATAGGATCATCGAAACTCTACAAAATATGACTCTACTTCAGCTATCACGTCCTCGGTCGATGTGAATCTCCGCTCGCTGAATACCACTTTAGGTTTGGGGATAAACAAATTATAGTAGTAGGATCAGAAGAATATGGATGATGAAACAGAAACTCGACATTTAGCGGTTGAAATTATAGACAAATGATCTAGTGAATTAGCATGGTACAACATTTTTCTCCACCAAATTCATTCAAATCTTCGATTTTTCTTCAATTCAACATTAAAATAATCAAACAAATCAGCATAATACGATCCTATTTTCGTTCTTCACTTCTCCCAATATTTGATATGGATTCTGCTGAGCGAATTTCTAAACGTAATTGATTCATGTTGCGCCCACGATTATATAACGCCGCGAAAACTTACTTGGTTTGCGCTTGTACATATTCTAACATTGCATTGAAATTGTCACGCGATTTCGTTTTTGCGTCTGGCGAGGCACTTATCTTACCGACTTTTTCATGCACAAATAATCGTTCAAGATGTTCAAGACGCGTTCAACTGACTTGAGCTCTTTGACACACCTTCAATCGGTAATCTTTCAACAACGTATCACGGATTTTGTTAATCATTTGTCTGAAGACACTAAACGAAGGACCTGCACGCTTAGCACTATCCGAGTTCATATGACCATAATAAAATACATTTAACATAACCTCTTCATACTTAAATACGCGTGCAAGGCATTGAATACACGTTCAGTAGAGATGGTTACAACCTGACCTATTTCACACATTTTAAATACGTGACTCTTTAATATCATATTACGATCTCTGTTAATCATTTCCTCGATAGTCTATCAACAAAGAACTTGGCCTTTCAGCGCCATCTATGCTTATAAATATAGTAAAGCATTTTCGAACCATTCCATGCGAAGGAACAGAATCACCGTAATACTTTTTTTTATTATTTTCTTCATTTTTTTAATTTTTTTTTTCTTGCAAAAAGTACTGTTTTAGCAGCACTTCAAAATTCCTTTTTTCCATATTCACAAATATATTTGCTCTTGAAGAGTGTGAAACAATAATTATTTGATACATCTACTTGAAATTTTACAAAAAAAATTATTAGACAATGTATTAATGAATTAATCTATACTTAATGATCCTAGTACTCATCATTTAAGACTTATGATATCTTGTTGAATCACTACAAAAGGATAATAAGCAATTTTAACATCTTCCTCAGAAACATATTGAAAAATTATATTATATATATTATCACGAGCCATTGTTCGATTCACAGAAATTGAATTTCTTAACTTATGCATTAAAAAATTCGTTTAAATATATATTTCATTTATATTTATATTTAAAAATATATATAACGAGCCATCGAAAAAATTCATAATTGGAATAGGCTGTGAAATTGGGTTGATACTTTAACCACTTCCACATAATGACACATTACTTGATGCTTGACAGCTTCATTTGGTTTCATTGTAAAAAAAGGTTATGGCATTGAAATGATACTACAACAAAAAAGAAAACAAATAATTTATTTAATATCGAAATCATAATCAAAATTTACATATAGCTACAGAAGTTGTTTAAAATGTTGTCCATTTACATCTAAACACAAACAATTTTCTTAATAAGAGTTTTGAAAAATTTGACACAAACTTATAGTTTCAATGTCAAATAATAAATGTCATTATGTGGAAGTGGTTAAAGTACCAACCCAATTTCACAGCCTACTCCAATTATGAATTTTTTCGATAGCTCGTTATATATATATATATATATATATATATATATATATATATATCAATGAATATGAATGAGCTTATATTTGTTAATAGACTATATACTTAACATAATTACTTAAAACTAAATAAACCTGTTCATTTAAATAAGTTCCTGTCACCAACTCCTGTCACTAACTCCTGTCACTTTCCTGTACTAATTTTGTACATCAACTATTATATAATTCTGTCTTCCTTCTTGTCTTTTTCCTTCCAATTCTTTTATCCTTAATTTGAATTCTTCTAATTATATTGTATCTTCTTTAATGATCTATTTTTTAAATTTCATTCTTGTTTAAAACTATTAAAACCTTTATTTTCCACTCCTGTCTATTACTATTTTTCTTTTCTCGTCTTAAAATCTCCTTTAACAATTCATTATTGAATCCTTTTAACCAAGATTTTTTTAATTCCAATTTATAAATTTTAGCTTGACAATACACTAACTAATATTTATCATTAATATAAGTATCATTTATAATGGTGGGCATTAAATTGATGTTATAATCATGTACAATAATACATGAGTTAGAAACTTACAGCGAGATACGAACGAATAAAAATAAGCGAAGAAAGTTTACCATTATAAATATAAGTCAATTACCTGTCTAAAGGCGTTACATATTTTAGACGGTATGTTTGTGCACTATTATCCAAAAGGTTAAATGCCAAAGGATTTGAATGTGCTTTGATCTCAGAACTTTAGATTGAAACTGTTGAAATATTTGCAAATTAAAAACACTCGCGGTTCCTCACAGTTAAACGTCATAGGTTCACACTGTCTTCAAAATCACTTTGTTTCCCCAAGATAATGAAGATCGCTGGCCAATGAGTTACTGCAGTTTGGACAACGTCAGTCCTAGCTGCTTTCTCTTCTAGAATGCTTAGTCTACGTTAGCCGTCTATCCTAATGGTTTCCGAGATATTTGGCGCTTTCATTCTGGGGTATCTGAATCAACGTAATGTATATGTTACATGCATTGATTTTAGTTCATTGGTTTTTATTTTACACTTTCTTTGCCACTCCTGGAAATTATTTAATGACCTTTGGAAATAATGCGATGCCGCTGTAGATTTACTACTTGTCGCTAATAATGCTATATATCATCAGCATATATGGCGGTAGTTGTGGTATTCGATGTTGGTATATCGCCAGTATAAATTTGATAATGGATAGATCCAATAACACTACCTTAGGATAGTCCAGTTTGTATTCGGTTCAGTGTTGTTAATTCATCCTGGTACTTGACCAGAAAATATCTAGCAGTAAGATAACTTTTCAGAATCTGATGATAACGGTGCGGTAATTTTGATTTTAGTTTGAACAATAAACCGTCATGCCAGACCCTGTCAAAAGCCTGGGAAATATCTGAAAAAGTTGCCGAACAATATTTTTTCCTATCACATGCCCTGTGTAAGATTTCAACCAAGCACTTGCTCAATAGTAGCATGCATTTCTCTGATCCCTAATTGATGATTATGGATCATTGCGACTTAAATTACAGGCTTCGGTCTTCTCAAGAGTAATTTCTCGAATATCTTTGACAAGATAGGCAGGAAACTAATCGAGCAGTATGATGTTACTTCTTCCACAGGTTTGGCAGGCTTGGGAATTAAAACAACTTCAGTAATCTTCCATTGCGACAGAAGGTGACCAATTATTAAAATAGCATTATATATATATATATGTAATATAGTTTATAGCTACCTTATGGAGATCTTTTAGAATCTTGCCAGGTATAAGGTCATATACGGGTGCTTTTTTTAATTAAATATTTTAACACTATAAATATAATCCTTCTACAAAATTTAATCTCTTTCAGTTCAAAATTTTACACGTTGTCATCTAAAATCAATAATAAAAAAGTCATCCCTCTTTTTTCCTTTAAAATTCTCAGCTACTTATTTTTATTGTATTAATATCAATGTCATAATCTTTTACATCTTTCTGATATTTACATTTAACATATGCATATTACTTATTTTTTATGCTAAAGACAATTCATTCAAGATTAAATAAAACTTAATTTCTTTTTATAATTTAGATTTCATTTATTAGCCGTTCCCTTAATTATAAATGGTTAATTATGGCCAAGGATGAAAATTTGGCGACCATTAAGATGCTAGATGACAATACACAGATTAAATTGAAAAATATAGAAAAACTACAAAGAAAATTATCAACATAAAAACTAGAAGATTGTTCCTTTTACGATAAAACACCTAGTATTATAATCAACAGATTATTCTGATGAAAAAAATAAAAAGTCGAAACGTTAGTATGAGTATTTTTATTTGATGAATTGTGTATACGCGTGTATACACGCGTGTATACACTGTGTGTACAGTGTATACGGGGACGCGGTGTATAGTAGTTGTGCGCAAGCGTTTCTCTTGCTTTACTGTGCCCCATGTGCGACTTTTAATTAGTAGTTTTTACCTACTGATGATGAAAACTTAGTTGTCGAAATACGTATTTGGGATACGATTAATAATTGTGGTAAGGGGTTATATACCTTTTTTAAATTTTTACTTCCACATATTAATGTGTTTTCGGAAGTGATCAACTATATCATAAACACTTACAAAGATTGATTTAACTGGTTATATATTTCAAGAAATAATATATTTTAATGAAATGCCTACATTTCATTGTCTATATACATTTTATTATAATATATTGATATAGGGCCTTCCTATTCAGGTATGGTAAGCTCTGGGAACAAGAATTAAGATTAGATAAACCTGATAAATGTAATGTTAGAATTTAAGAGTCGGGCCGAACTGCATATTTCAACTGGCAAATATCAACGAGGTTAATTTCGCATATTTATTGCTCTAATTTACATCACATATTCTATAAAATTCTACCTTTCATTTTCTGTATTCATTTTCATTAATACTTTTGTAACCTCGAAGATTTTTGACTTGGTTAATTAATTGCATACATTATATTGATTTTGTTTATGGAGAACCTGTACCTGTTCAAATTTGTCCAAGGCGGGAAAGTGCCAATGTAGATTCACACGTATAGCGTAAACATGCATATTTAAAGGTCAACGTATATCAAAATTAAATTTACAAATTATGAAAAATATCCAAACGATTAAAATATTTAAATAAACTCATTTCGAACTTTTAAAAATAGATTAAAAATTGCAAATATTGATATACGAATCAGAAGCTGAGAAAAAAGCAAAGGATAATTAGCTTCACTTTGGCTAAAAATTCTTAAAACGAACGCGTTTATTTTGGTTAAGCTCCAATAAATATTAAAAGTTTTTCCTGAAACACATACCTAAAATTATATTAATCGATCCACCAGTGTCAAAGGCATCGATAGAATATAATTTTGCATACTAGTTCCTGTTTTGGAGGTTAGAAAGCGAATTTTTTCGTGAGACGCCTACCTGCATACTATCTTTTCCAGCGGCACCAAACGTTCTTGAAAAGCTCCTGATACCACATAGAACACACACAGATCCCAGAAATTCAATATTTGGATATTTTTTTGATCTATTTATATAACACCAAAATTATTTTACAAATTTATTTAACCACAATCGTTTAGATATATATATTTTTTATTTTATCACATTGATAATTATCTAGTATAAGTTTAACTAGGAAAAATATAGTTCCCTTGAGTTATTTATTAAGTCAATTTACTATTTTTTTATGTCTACTGAATTCAAGATCACGTGACAACAGATTTTCGTAACTCATAAAACAAACACGTAACCATTCAGAGGTTAATTAATTTGTTATGTTATTGTCTATATTTACCTGACTCAACGATTTATTAAACCATTTATATCACTCCACATCACTCTTGTTTTTTTTATTGTATTAAATATCCAAGCATTTATTGCATTATTTTGATTCACTAGTAACAACAACACATCAACAGAAATACCCGGAGTGACTCTTATTTTAACTACTTATAAATGAGTTTTTAAACCTATTTGAGCTAGTCGGCGCCCAAGACAGTTGTAAAATACCAAAGCTAAGAAATAGTGTAGGTACTAGAGATAAAGCTAGCAAGATAAGTACAATTTTTTTAAAATTTATTAATTAGATATGTATATGCAATTATTCAAAGCGACATCAGTGAATAAATAGACCTGATAACACCTATTGGGAAACGTTCATTTACAGGCATATTTAAATACATAAAATCAACCGTATTCTTACGACTTTTACATTTATTTGTATCTCTTACACAATTTATATCAATTTAGAATTTCAACTGTATCGATAGGTATCGATGCTTTGGAATCGATACTTTGGAATCGATACTTTGGAATCGATGCTTTAGAATCGATACCTTAGAATCGATACCTTCGTTATCTAAGGTATCGGGGAATCGATACCAGATATGGTATCGGGCATTGGACGATGTATCGATACTTCGCCCAGCCCTAGTGTCCACCTCTTACTGTGTATTTTGGTCGCATAATGATGGATCCAGTACTCATCCGTGGTCACTAATCTTGCAAGAAAATCTTCCTTGTCGTGTTTATACCGCATTAAAAGACGACTGCAAATGTCGTTTTGAGTTTGCTCGTGTGCATCTGTTAACATTCGTTGTACCCATCTTGCAGACAATTTTTCATGTTCAGTTCTGCTGTAATTATATTATATACTACATGGCATAAGAGACCAGTATCTTCCTCTCTCCTATTTATCCAATAGCCACCTACCGATCTTGCAGCACGAGGTCATGGACATTTTATATTTATTAAAAATTGTCTCATACCCAACAATCGTTTCCTTTAAAAACTAATATAAAAATAATTTAGCAAACAAAAAAAAGAAGGTATCTGTTAGAGGAGAATTAAACTATAATAGTTTATGGTATTTAAATAGAATTCGCTCTAGACACTAACAGGGTTAGTACATGTAAAATTATCTCGGTTAACAAAACCTCACTTTACGAGCTCTTCCCAGAAACCAATTAATTCAACTGAGAGGTTCACCTAAAGTACTAAAAAAGTTTACCATTGCTATAGTAGTAAAATAAAATAACACTTGAAGGAACAGTAAATAATAAAAAATATCATCTGCTAATAATGTGGTCGAACATAAAATGTTTTTGCCATTGTAAATAATTTCGAACTGTTAACGATTATGTGCATGCTCTTATGTAGTCCTAAAATGATAACATTACTATTATTAGCACAATCTTCATTGAATATTTTGGATATAAATTAGCTTGTTATCCTAGTAAAATAGTACATATCTTTCTGCTCACATTAATGAAAGGAAAATATTTTACATTAGAATCACCATCAATAAAGTTAAACCCTCCTAAAAAAGAACAGGTAACTCATTTTAATTTCATTTTTGTATCATAATATTATATAATATCAAGTTTATACACTATGTCTATTAATGTGCATAAATATTGCGTTTAATATTGTGCACACATATTACATATAAATTTACATACTAATTCGTTTCGAAATAGTATTGTAATCCGAGACATGGAGAGAGAAAAATTGCTTATATTCCTTCAGGCAAAGTAAAAGAAATAAATAAAGATTATATAAAAGCAAATTACGAGTGGGCAAACTACCGTATAGCATTTTAAGTCGCCTCTTTCACTTTACCGTCCGTTATTAATTACAATCGAAAGGCAACAAAAAAGATGAAGGCGAAAGAGCACAACGGTCTAAATTCTCATGTTAATTAGACGTTTTTTCTAAAGATATGAATCGAATCATTTACACGTTCTTATTCAAACAATGTCTAATTAGTGCACTAGATTTACCTATGGATACCAATGTCGAACAATAAATCGAATCGGAGGAGCGTTGAATAGATTAGGAATTAGCTATCAGGGGATTTGTAATTGAAAGGAAGCTGTGGTATACACGAAGAGTATTTATCGTCATCTCGCATGCATAGAACGTTACCTTCCGTACTAACACGAGCTTCTAAACCATTAATTTACGTTTAAGATTTAAGGAATCTTGATGTAACAATAATTATTCCTCTCGTTTAAGCTGAAAAATGCCTTTTACGTAAACCGTCCTCATTTATCAACTAAATATTACAAATTTACAAAAGTTTTTCAATCAAGCATGAAATAATCCACTTTTATACGTGTTAAATGCATTTGATTTATAAAATATAACATTATACATGCCCAAATTTAATTTTTTTTGTTAAATTTGGTCAACGTATTAATACATGCAATTGACCTTGATTTCATTTATTACTATAAAATACATTTTTCGTCATACCTGCCGCGTAAGTAAACTGTTATGACACCTTTTTTTGAAACGTAAGTAACACTTTACATAGCGTAATGACAGTTGCTATGGTAGCGGGCTGTAATATTTCATTACGACCCTAGGTAAATAATAGCAATATTAGAACATTTATGACAAATTTATTTGAAACATAATTTTAATTAACATAACTAGTAAAAGTAGAATCTTGTACAAAAACTTTGTAATATTAAATGTAAACGAACAATTAGAATAATTAGCTATCTGAACAATAAAGTCTTCATTGTTACTAGGCAAGTTTATATTTTCAATAATGTCAACATTATTAATCGTTGGATTCCTGATGGAATCATCAACTTTCTTCTTATTTTTCTGTATCACAGTTGAGCAAACAGCCTCTGTAATATTTTGTTTATATAAAATTCGGTCAGCTACCTGTACTTTATTTATCATTGAATCGGAAACATAGCTTTCTGCAACGGTAGAAGATTTCCATCCGCCGTGTCTTTTCAGACCAAGAACATCAATTCCTGAATCTGCTAATAATGTTGCCGAGGTCCTTCGAAAGGAATGTCCGATGTAGGTAGTGGGGTTCTCCAACGAATAGTATTTTGCTATTTGGCCAGGAATTTTGCAAGAGTGTTTTTTCCTACAGGCTGATTTCGACATTTCAACCAAAACTGTACTTTAAGAAAAATCTATCATTGATAATATTTCCTAATCTCAGACCAATGTATTTTTTAATAGCATAAAATTAATTGGATATTCTTGGATATTATCCAAGATGGATTGGTCGAGGTGGTCTTGTTGCATGGCCACCCAGATCACCCGATCTTAATCCCCTTGACTTTTATTTATAGGGGCACATGAAAAATTTAGTCTACGCGCAAGTTTCGTACACAAGAGAAGAGTTGTTGGATCGTATTCACCTGGCTGCCTAGCAAATCCGAAAAAACAAGTATAAAATTCGGATAAGTACTTCTTCTTTTGGCTTACGGGCACAAGCCTGCATTCAACAAGGAGGTGGATATTTCGAAAATATTATTAATTGAACTTTTTTAAATAAAATCAGTTTTTATTGACTTTACGATTACTTTTTTTTTCATAATCTGACAATCACATTCATAGATCTGTACCTTTGAAACAAATAAAAATGGATATACAAGTTTTGCCTTTTTGTTACTTGAAATGAAGTCTACTTTACACTCCTAAAATTTTAACATAACGATACGGGACGCTTGTATATATACATAATGCTATGAACTGTGGTTTTAATAATTAATTTACAACCATTCACGACAAATCTATCCAGCTAGGATATTCAGTCGGTTTACTTTCAAAATGGGACTGTTTTTCTCTCAGGGTTCCAATTGGAAAACGTGGTTTTTCTCTTCTACAAATTTATAATGCGCCAGTAAAAGAGTATTGACAAATGTTATAATTATATTTCTTTAAGTTACTTGTAATCTTCTTGGAGTATGGTTAAATAATAATCACAATATAAAATTTAAATGAAAATTTAATACAAAAATCCAAAAAGAAAAAAAAAAAATCTTTATAAAGTATAAAGATTAATATTGCCTCATCTAACAATATTATAAAGGTAAAAATAACGCATGGAAATGACCGCAGCATACGTCTAAACTTCCTTTATGACAGCCGATCAAAATTAAAAATAATAAATTACAAAGAAACTTTTTAATTTCTCCCAAGAAAATCAAAATAAACAAACGATTTGACAGACCGAAACAAACTCTAACGCATGTGCAACCACATGTGACAAAAAATGCCCTTGAGATACCAAACGTATAAAATTTTACAATTACAGAATTTTTTTACTAGAAATTTTAAAAATCTTTCTTTGTTATTTATATCAAATATCTAAGACTAAATCTCAATACGATAATAATAATACAATATTCAATTCATTCAATATAAACAGATATCTTTACATAATATATTTTACTGTCGTAAAAAAAAAATATATATTCTAGACACGTGAGTAAGAAAGTGCAAAATATAAAAATTACGAGATAAACAAACTCGTTAAAAATAGCGGTACTGAATTAAAACAGCACCAACAACTAATTAAAAATAACCCGAAGTTACTATAAAAAGATAAAGATTTATCTTTTTATGAACACGTCTTTCTTAACACAGAGTACACTTGTGTCTCCAAAGGTCAAATCAAGCGCGCAGGCTTAGAATATAAAACCAGTTTTCTTCACAAAAATAATAAATTTCAAAAATATACACTTGCGTTCAAAATAACTGTTCAAAAATAAGTACATAAATTTTAATATTTTTTATGGGGAAAAGTCCACAGCAATATGTATATGTATATACTTGATTATAGACTATATTGGCGAGAGACACAACTAGGATGGCGGGGACATGTGCAAAGAGTGCAACAGGGAAGACCAGCAAAAAATTGTGACAGTACAATGGCGAAAAAAATTACTAAAAGAGGAAAGTACACCAAAAGCAAAAAGTTATGTGAAAGACAGAAAACAGTGGAAGACGTTTATAAAGGCAGAAGTGTAGAACGAAGAACACTGAATATAACCCTGGACACTTGGATAGTGAATATACATATTGCTATGAATAATGGGTTGATAATTTAGCACACCACCATCCACAACTAGTTTTCCAAACTAGGTTTTCTCAGCCGGTGAATTTTCAAATCTGAGACCTCTAACTTCTCGGGTTCCACTTAGGAAAGACGTGTCTAAAATATGAGTTGAGCGCCAGTACACTTGTACACAAAAATTTATTTATCTATTTTATATAAGTTAAGTTTCAACTAATCTCTATATATTAATAAGCAATATTGGAATGAGTAAATAAAACAAACGCAGGTTAAAAATGAAATAAATATATATTAAAGTTCAGTATATAAGATAAAAGAAAAATTAAAAAAATATATTTTTTTTAAAAATATAAAATTCTGTATCATTACAAAGATACTGGAGGTAAAAGCATTCATTGAAAAATGACCGCAAATGAATGGAAAACGTCCTCCAAATGACTCCGATCAAACTTTTCTAAAATAATCAAGTTTAACATTAAATTCTCCCCAGTAAACCACACTATATATTCAGAATCTGAACCGCTGCAATATGTTAAATGCGTAGGATATTTTTATAAGAGATAAAATTTATATTTTATATTATTTTATAATATCTGTATGTATATATGCATTTATAAAATTTTTCCATATATTTTTATATTTGACTTATTTTTTTAAAATGTGTACCTAGTTGACTAAATAAAATTTGTTTCATGTGTAATCGAGTACATATTTATTTAACCCCGAAAATCTACTAAAAGAATATTACAGATTAATTAATACACAAAATAAACAGTAATTAGAAGTCCGGTGCCCAATTCATGTACATATTTTAAAATTACCTTTTCGGAGCTCGGTGCCCAATTCATGTGTAGAAATTATACAGCAGGTGGTTGGTGCCCAATCCATGCCCGCCCGAAATTTTAATATTAATTTAAGCAGTTTTATTACTTACCAAAACTGTATTGATAATGATTATTATGATTAATGATTATAATAGCACAAGATCAAATTTGAATTTATCTATATCAGAAAGTAAATAAGTATCACATTTATTTTTAAGCAAATAAGAAAGCACACTTTCTCTTCACGCTTCGATTTATCTCTTATTTAAATAGTCAAGGTGAAAGAATACATGCTACGCTGTATTAACATATAGGTATAGTATATTGACACTCGTATTAATTATACCGATTCACAACGTAGTAATATTTCACCGGTAATTTAGCCGGCTGCGTATGTTAATAATATGTAGAAACTATTCATATGCGCGCAACATAAACATTAAATTTAGATAGTATTTAGTGAACACTTGTTCTTACAATATTCTAACATTTACTTCTATGTCTATGATTAATATTCCAATCCTAAATTTATTGGTATTTAAAATTGCGCGATGGTATTTTGAAACATGACTGTATTAAATTGAAATTACTCATGAATGTATGTAATACTGACCTCTGTATACACGCGTATGTTGCTTGAATATATTGAAAAGGTAGCTATCATATGTATTTATGTCCTGGATTTAATTGATGTCTTGTTCTCGGAGGTCAAGAAATATGTATAGACACTTTACATACATTAATTTACCTTTACACTTCTATTTAAATATCGAAATATATTAAATGTATGTATATTATTATTATTTATAATTTTTTTCAAATAGTTGGCAACCCTGAGAAATTGTCTTGCCTGGTCATTTCCTTTATATTTATCTTTTTGGGTTAGAATATTTTATATAAATATGGATGACATATTTAGAATTACTAATAAATGAATATTAACGGACACCAAACATGTGATATATATAGATATATATGTATATTATGTATATATATGTATCGTTTGATAAATTCTTGGTATTTTCGGCTTTTATATTAAATATTTTTAATATTTTCAAATTAGTATGTTATTTTACGAAGTACGCAAATTATACGAAATTTTCTTTGAAATTTTTTTTATAATTTGCTTTGTAATTTGTAGACAGCAATGTTTACATTCACATTTACTTCGTAAAATAACAGACTAATTTGAAAATATTTAAAATATTTAATATAAAAGCCGAAAATTTCAAGAATTTATCAAATGATATATTAAATGAACGGCTAATAAATTATGTATATATATATATATATATATATATATATACACAGACTATTTTAAGAATAAAAATTAACATAAACATGAGTCCGAAAATACTCCTTTTCCGTGATACAGAGTTTTAAGCTTCTAAGAAAGAAACGATACGCCACAGCTTTTTCTTAAAATAGAAATTATTTTAGAAATATCCATTTATTTTGGAGCAAATTTGATTCCTTGACTTGTTTTTGTACGACGCAAGGTTTTCGCGTGCGTGGTACTTATGTGGTTTCAATAGGACGGTGTCACTTGCCATATAGCTGATGAAACACTGAATCTTTTACGGGAAAAATTTGACGATTGAAGAGCTGACATTAATTGACCGCCTAGATTATGGGACCTAACACCCCTAGATTATTTCTTGTCAAGTTATTTGAAGGCAAGTGTTTACGCTACCAAACCTCAAGCAACTGAACAGCTTCGAGTTAACATTACTTAAGCAATTCGAGAAATTGGTCAGCATGTTTGCGAAAATATTATCGAAAATTTTGAAAGAAGAATGTTGTCATGCCAAAGAAGTAGAGAAGGTCACTTGGCGGATATAATCTTTCATTATTAACCATAATATATGTGCTACAAAATAAAATAACAAAATTATATAACATTTTATTATTAAATTTTTAATTGGAAAATCGTATTTGGACACTTTATTCTTAGAGACAATACAGAACACATGGCAGGTTACAAGAAAAATTGGGAACCGACTAAATAAAGTAATCACAACATATATGGTATTACATAAAACATTCATCAATAATCAATCAATAAAGAAATAACTTTGTACCTATGCTCATATACGGCAGTGAATCCTGGGTTCTAACAAAATAATAAACAAAAGGTAAACGCGTGTGAAATGTAGATCCCCACAATGATAGCCAGAATGACAAGTTTGGGTAAAATCAGAAGTGAATCGATTAGAAAACGCTTAAAAATAAAAACTGTTACGGAAATAATAGAAACACAACAACTGACATGGTTTGAACTTATAGTTAGGATGGAAGTAGGAAGAATGGTGAAAACTATGTGGGAAACAGAAATAAATACAAGTAAAAGAAAAGGGAGAACAAAGAAATGGAATGCAGATATACTTAAAAGGAAATAACGAACTATAGTAGTGAAACGAGAAACAATAGATAGAAAAAAAGAATGATTAGCGTAATATTTATAGTAGATTAGGTGGAGAATAAATAGTATAAATGTTTAAAAAATAGCTAGCTATTACACCACATAAGACCTACTTTTGCTTTACTACTTTGCTTACTAATGAATATAAACGCTGGGTAAGCCAACAGTAATCAATAAATTAACAGTTTCTACCCAAGTCAATTTCACTATAATTAATTATGTATGTATATGAAGTATGGTTTTCATGCGTTCCTTACTCAACTTCTAAGTATTATTTAAGAAAAATATGTGCAAATACAGGCACACACATGTATATAATACTATATTTAACGTAACAAAAAGGTGCTGACTAACTATCGAAACAGTAAATACCGCTTTCTGTGTTTTTAATCTTGTTGAATACTTTTAAGCGGTTTCTTATTTTAGAACTATCTCATTATGGCATTTTACCACTATCTCAGTGACGAAACAGTAATACTAGTAACATTCACGCAAATGTAATAGCACAGATTTATAGCAATTTGTTTTCATTGATTTCAATGACTTCATACATTTGCCATATTAGTTTATTGAAGAGGTCATTTGATATGATTAATCTTTACCGTATACTGCGGTAAAATCGATATACCGTAACGGCAATTGAGTATTTATGTTACCTAACGGGTATATGCGATACTATTCGGTTAGATAATCCATAAATAATTGAATTTATTTTTTGGATTTTCTAAAAATATAAAATTCTTGGAGTCAACACGAAATGTGTGATGCATTAATAATTGAGGTATGTATTTAACTACAAGTAATTAATTGAGGTGTTTAATTAGTAATAAATACCTCAATTTAATTACAAGTAATTACATTTCTTATTGAAACGAGTAGAGAGGAATGTAAATAAAAAATTAATAAACATGTAAATACTTACATAATTTTAAATCTCACAGTAAACCGCTTTTGTATAATATACAGTACATATGAGAGTAATTTGACGGGAGGGTGACTTTATTTTATGGTCAAAAATAATTTCAACATAATTTCCATCCACTATACATTAACCCAGTGACTTCACAAGTTCTTTTTTAAGCCGTCTAAAAAGTAATCTCTGGGAAGCTCATGAAAATAGGCATTCGTTACGGCTTGTTGCGAATATTTTTCTACTAAGTCATCTTTTTAAGTTTGGAAACAAAAAAAAAAATTTCTTAGAACCGGATTTGGAGAATATGTTAGATGAAGCAGCAATTCGTATCCTAATTCGACAAACTTATTGGTCAACATAGCTGATGAATGAGAGGATGCGTTATTCTGATGAAGCTCTAAATACATGCGGCCGTTTTTTCTTCAGTTAGGCATAAAACATATCAGTTCATCAACATAATATTGGCCTCTTATTATACTTCGCTTCTATAAATAGTTAATTAAGAGTGCTCCTTTTGGAGTCCAAAAATATGGCCATAATCTTATTGACCAAAAAAAAGTAATTAGTAATTTCTAGATTAAGTTACTTACTGTAATGACATTCAGCATCTCCTCTGCTCATATGATCACTTTTGAAAGCAGTGAACCACTTACAAATCGACTGATTTGTTAGACATAATTTTGAAGGTAAGTTACATAAATATTATGATGAATCTCTTCTTTCTTTTGGACTCAAAAGAAAGAAGAGATTCATCATAATATTTATGTAACTTACCTTCAAAATTATGTCTAATACATATTCTTTTTTACTCATACAAATTCTTTTTTACTCATATTAACAAGAAAACAATAAACAGTTCACTTTAAATAATTGTAAATTGTCTATTCAGCAGATTTGCTTTGTTATTTGGTCTCCCTATCAAATAATATTTATTAACAAAGTGGAGTGTGTGCAAAGTAAATTAGCAAACTGTAATTTGTTCAAATTACATATTAATATGGATCATCTTATAGGCAGTGTGAAAAACATGAATGGCTACAAAATGGGGACAAACAATCTAACTATTAGAGACTTCACCATCGATATCGATTCACAAAAACGGCTGAAAGATACAACATCCACAGAAATGACAAAATCGTTAGTGGTCGCAAAAGAGCCTATACATTGTAAATAAGAAATATGCAACACAATCATCAAACAAGTGATCCTTTATAACAACTACAGAGAAGTCAGGCGGCAGACCATGAAAGCAGCACGAGTGTCTGGATATCTGAGAGATGTCACCTGGAAAAATAAATATAACACAATAGAGAGCAAAGTAAAAATATATAAACCCATGGAAAACCGATAATGATGTATGCAGCTGAAACCCAAGCCGACACAAGCAGAATTAAACAACTGGTACGAATAACCGAAATGAACACTCTAAGAACAATAGAAAGAAAATCAAATTCATAAAGTTAGGAACGAAGCTATAAGTGAAGAATCTGGAATCAGAGATGTCGTTAGATTCGTCAAAGGAAGGAGAAAAACATAGAATGAGCACGTCCAAAGGACAGATGAGACCAGGTTGATAAAAATAGCAGGAGACCAAAGACCAACAGGAAAAAAAAATACTGAGAGACCGTTAAAATGATGGAAGCAAAGCTGGGTCTCCACTTCCTCTGAAACACCATAATGGATGCGTAAAGAAAAACAGGTTTTGACCTAAACAAAAGAAGAAGATAGAAATAATATAATTAAAAAACGATATAGTTACTTGCACGTGTTTATCCGGGACAGATAAAACATATACAGAAACGCTAAATAGTGTGGGGCACTGTGTATATTTGTCGTTCGACGAATACTGCTGCCTGGGCAAGGCTAGTTACGAAGAGAGAACTGTCTAGAAAACCCCGCGGTAGAAAATGGTCGTATTTATAATATAATTTGGGGATAACCAATCATGTTTCAAATAGCTTTGTCTAAAGAATAAAGAATTAATTAAAGACGCGAGCTAAGGGGTTGTTATTTTAACGAAATTTATATCATTAAGTGATTCCTTGAAAAAATACATAAAAAAATAGTTTAAATGATATTCCACATGATATGGTTTAGATAACATTTACACTAATATGGCTATTAAAATTATGTAAATTTTAATAAAAAAATAGCTCAATAATAGATAAAATTACTGGCCAAGTAAGGTTCTAAGATGAACTGCATAGGAACAGAACCTGTATGTGGAATTGCCAAGGATTCTGCTAGAAGCGAGATCTGATTATGGCTAGAAACAGAACATAAAAAGAAATGGAGACTAACGGAAGGTTAACTCCATACTAAGACACTACTACGGGAGCTGGACACTAGGCTTTCAGGAAACCTCATTCTTAGTAATAAAAAAGAAATTAAAATGAGTACCGGCTTAATAACCGTACATTGTCCTTTAACGAAGCATTTGTACAGCATGGGATGTATATTAAATGTATATAAAACAAATATCTAAATACATGAGAATTTTACTTTTTTAGTATCTGTGTAAATATATATGTATATTCTTAATAATAATAAAGAATTTATTATTATGTTTCTATATTCCATATATATGAAGGATGCCAGTGATAAAATACGTTTAATTAAACAAAAATATATTTTGAAAAATCGCTAATAATTCCTGAAGATACTTACAACTTCGAATAGCGTAATTCATATATAAATGGAAAGATCGAGGTCGTTATTACACGACTGGTTGTGATAATGTACTGTAAACAGCAGCTCCTTAACACCACAAGCTTATTTACTCCAAACTAATCTGAAGTTTCTATATTACCTTATATAATATTGCTGTTCAAAGCTTAAACATTGGAGTTTAAATTTAAAATTATATTATCAACAAAAGATATTGAATTAAAATTTTAATCGTTTATATGTATATGTTTATAAGATGTAGAAAGATGCATTAACTCATTCCCCTTTTTCAGATGCAAAACGTGCGATTATTATGCTTGACAAATTAATATATCATGAGAAAAAGGTTATATATATGAAGTTAACACCAAAAATCTACCCCACTGGTAATTTAAAATGAAAAAAATCAATTCATTCCTGCCAACCAAATTAATCACACTTAATTTTTAAAAAGCGTTAAAATTAAATATCAATTTTCCAAGAAAATAATCTTTAATTAATTAATATTAATAATAATAATAATATTAATAATTCATGCCTTAATACTTCCCAACAGCTTTCTATTGTAGCACTACCGTTAATTCAGAATGGTACACCACACTTTACTTGCCTCAAGTTCTTCAAACTATCCATATAAATCCTCCAATAATTGTATGACGATAACGCTCGAGATCACATTGCTGATCGAACGATTGAGTTTTTGAATATCAAAAATATTGATATGATGGGTCATTCGCAGTATATTCTAGACATAGCACCTAATTATTTCTTTTTGTTATCCGGCATTCCTAGGATCGGATCCGGGGCCGGGCTGGCCGAGAAGATTTTCGTGGTTTTCCTTCTTCTTTAAGCCATATGTCGACAGCTAATCTTAAGCCGCTCCACAGACGCGGGCCCAATAATAACTCATGGCCTGCCAACACCCCTTGTAATTGGTGTCAAGCTGTTGGAGAATATTAAGACGTGAATGATTATTATATGTAAAGGATAAGTTTACAACAAACTAACGCGAAAACATTTAAGAAAATATTTGGAATTTTGGCACATGTAAAAATGGTTAAAAATACTTTGTCTCTGGAGAAAGATTATATATAAATATGTTTTGTCAAAAAATGTTGTTTACTAAGCTCAACAGAAAGAAAGGAACTTATAATTTAGTTATACTGTGTATGCAACAAACATTTATACAAATTAATTGCATTAACAAATTTCAAATGTAAATGTAGCCGTTCATGATTATGTGTTTGTCTGCTTATCTGTATAGGTATAAATATTCTAATTTTAGTTTTGTTAAATTCTTCGACATTCTTTCATTTCCCATTGTTTTATTATCATAGCATTCCGAGCGTGCTTTACACATCTTGATGAATTTACTCGTGAAATTTTACCATGCTACTTTTGTAATTCCTGCTTTCGATTATCTTTCTATTTCTTCTTATCCTTTGAGAATATTTCCACTGTCTGATTAAATTCAAGTAGATACATTACATAATATTAATTTTAATGTTTTGAAAGCAAGACTAAAACTTAAAATACTTTTGAATCAGTTGGAATGTCGATTTTGACAATTATATAAATACTCTATCTTAGAACTGTGAGTTTTCACTGAATATATGGACCACTTTATATTTCATACCACAGAAATTATTTGCTTCTGTGGTATGCAGCAGTAACACCTAACTAAAATAAAATAAATTAAACTAAGCAGAACATATGCACTAAAAAATCCTCGCTTCATGGATTACTTCTCGAACAACATAATTAGCCTAATCAGTCAACCGTTAACATATACATTAACAGGTGGAGTATATTTTGTCAGCAAGAATGAAGGTTTAAGTATGGTTCTCTCATGTAAATGAATACGATAGAAATTCTTTTGGATTGACAAGAAAACATATGTAATTCTTTAAAACGAAATTTAATTAGTTACGTTAATATTTTCTTTATTATATTGAAATACAATACATGGCTGCTTTAGCTTTCTCATTGTTATTTTCTTAACAGACGAAATAAGCAACTTGTCATTGGCTGAGATTGTCATTTAAACGAAAACGTTATATATAGTTCTTGAAAAAGCTATACTGTTTATAAATACCAGGAGCCACATATATTCATATTATTTCCTACATCACAAATGACAAACTTCACATTGTATCAAAATGATATATTCTTATGCCAGTGGAGTTATAACTTCTATATACTTGTCTCGCAAGCCAATAGGTAACTCTAAGAAGTTACATAAAGGGATCGATGCTAATTTCAGAACAATTCAAAGTTCTTCATCTACTTCACGGGAGCGTGACTTCAAACGTTCAATACTTTCGCCAGGATGAGTATACTGCTGACTTCAGTCATGTTTTAGAAGCTTACCGTCAAAATTTCGCCAAAATCTGTCAGTTACATAAGATTTTACAGTAGTTTAATGAAAACTATTTGTTAATGTAGGGAAAAAAGAGTTTTGTGTGTTAATTAAATAATTTTTATGTGAAAAACCCATTATAGAAATTGAAGAAAAGTTACATAAATATTATCATGAATGCGCTCCTTCCCACGGAATGATTCGTAGGTGGTTCACTGATTTGAAAAGTGATTATAGCCATCATTTACAATAACCTCTCCAGAAATGATTAATGAAGTCCATACGATTGTAAAGAGTGACTGCCGAATAAAAGTGTGTGAGATAGCTAATGCCGTAAAGCTCGAGTATACAATATTTAGCATCAACATTTAAATATGAAAAAGCTAATCGTAAGATGGATGCCGCATACGTAAATGCCAACTGGCGTTATAATTTTAAATAACTGTCTGTCTAAGTTCAAATGAAATCCAAGAGAATTTTCTCGTTAATATGTCATCGTAAATTAAACCTGGAAACGTCACTATATTCCAGAGATAAAAACACAGTCAAAACAATAGATTTTGTTCTGATGAATAAAGCTTCGAAAACATGCACTAAAAAAGTTAAAGGAAATGCATGCAAATATGCAAGATAAACTATTAAATTTGAAAGATGCAGCTATTGTACTAAACTTTATAGGTAATAAATAGAGACCGGGCTGAAATGGACGTCATTAGGACGGACGATATAAATAGTCTACAACGTCTGTAAGTACATCTTACAGTTGTTGAATAGCACTATTCATTCGGTTAACTGCACATCTATTTTTTGGGTGAATGAATAGTGCTATTCAATAACTGCGTGATGTACTTACAGATATTGTAGACTATTTATATCATTCGTCGTAATGATGTCATTTCAGCCCGATGTGTCCGGTCTCTAAGTAATAAAATAATTATTATATTAATAATAACAACCTCCAATATAATAAGAAAAAGTATGTATTGATGTTCAAGTTACATAGAGTCTTTAAGGTTATAAAAAGTTATAAAACAACTGTTTTGTTTATGAAATTATTTATTTTAGATAGTGTAAGAACAATAAAAATGACACAGAAAATATGGTATTTTTCTATTAACAAAATGTATATTTAAATTTTAAACAACATTACAATTTTTTCCTAATCATAATTAATGCTTTTCTAAATTGTCCATAGTAAATCTTTGTCGTCGTTCATTTAAAATTAACTTTTAACTGGAAAATGACCATTCAACTTCACAATTTGTACATTACATTTGGCTGAAATTTATACTTTCTTCAAAAGTTCCTTGCAAGATATTAATTTGCATGAGCTTTTTAAATCCTAAGTTTTTGTGTAACACCGATTTTAGTTTTTTTAGAAATATCAATACTTTGTTCGCAAAGTAGATGAGGATGGCACATTGACATTTTCTGAAGAGTCGTGCTTTTTTAAAAAATAGTGGAACAATTTCTTGCTCACTGTTGTCTCGATGTTGACCGGTTAATTTTTGTTGTATCATGAGATTTGGTCTACGTTTTTTGAGCTATTGGCTTCGGTTGCTAAGTGTTGATCTACTTAGAATTTCTTGTCACATATTATCTATAATCTGTGTTTATATCTGTGTTTTTTTAGTGTAAGAAAGATTTCTTAAAAATACATGCGTAGTTGTATATACATAAGTACAGTGGACCAATTCGGAGCGAAAGCAGAGGCGTATTTTGCATCGGCACCAGTGTCTCTATCTTTATGTCTTGCGCTATGCACGTGGCGTTGCAAATTTGATAAACTCAACATTAACATAGTGTGGATAAACAAAGTAAATTTAGGTACATTGTTGAATAATACTAAAGATAAAATAGATAACTTAGAGAAATCAGGAGTATATTCCATAAAATGCCAGAATTGTGAAGCGATTTATATCGGACAGAGTGGCAGAGGTATTAATAAACGGTTAACTGAACATATTAGAGATATAAAATATAGCGTTAAACACACAGGGTTCGCGGAACATTGTATAGACCAGAACCACTTACCCGATATAAAGAGCTGTAACCTCATTCGTAATGTAGCAAAAAGTAAAAAGTTAAATATATTAGAGATTTATGAAATTAAAAAGCCCAAAAACAAAATCGAGTGATCACAAACACGCAATTAGAATTCATAAATATCCCCTATATCGATACAATCTTAAATATCAATTACCCACATTCTCCCACCCATAAGGAACACAGGTATATATGTTAACCTTAAGTAGAGTAAGTTTTAGTTTGAGATAGCTCTTTGATAATGTCTAATAGCCGAAACAATTGTTAGTGTATCTAATTAAAGAAGTTGTGAAACTAAGCCAAGTGTTTTATTTTCGAATAATTAATCAAGTTATGATATTTAAATATACATCGAGATTTACATTACAATGTAATTACAAATAGTGGTACAGTTTGCTTTTACAGAACTATTAAAAAACGATTAAACATTGTCATTACAAAATCGTTAACACGCTACGCTCCACAATAAAGTATTTTAAATATATAAAACTATTTTTCGACATTTGAATAGAAATCTTCATGAATTTTGCATATGCATTTTAAAAAAATGCTCACTATATGCCGTTATGTACTTAACATGCATTTTGCATATTTTCTAAGCTCTACTGATGAACGTGTTCCGAAGAAGACAAAAACCGTTTTTATCGACCATTAAGATTATGGTTACGATTCTTTTGGGATTTGAAAGGCGTATTCTTTATTGACTATGTACGGAAGAGAAGTACAATAACTGGCTAATATTATCAATTTAATGTATCATTTCAGATGAGAATCATATAAAAGTAAACCTCATTCATTCTACAGTTTGATGTTACCCATTTTTATATTATCTGCTTATGAAGTTAAAACAAAATAAATAACTATATATTTGTAAAGCTTTCGAAGTAAAGATGTTAAATACCTAAATGTCCTGTCATCGCTATATTCACTGTTCTCTTTAAAAACACATGTTAACATTAGTACATACATACATATATTCTTATTACTCACCTTAGTCTGTAAGTGCGAATACTCCATGTCAATGTACCACTAAATCACATACACACATTTTACTGCATACCAGTTGTCCACTTACACGCAGGTGATAGCCACAAAAAATGCCGTCAACCACACTTGTACAAGGTCAAAATCTCAACTCGTGTTACCATTCTAACGAAGTTAAATCTTCTACGTGCTCGTTATAACTAATTTTCAGTTATTCCCTCCAATAAACATGTGTTTTAATTTTTTCCTCTTTTTCTATGAACATAAATGTATCCCGTCTTATTAAATTTTATTAGCTTAAGTTTTCGTGTTCAAAATATAATTAGTACAATTTGTAACAATGACTGTCTGAAAAATAAAATTATTCGTCTCTTGAAATTAGCTTCTAAAACAATTTAATTTGATACTATCGGCATGGTACCTTTAATTTTTGTAGCCAATATGTAGAAAGAAGACTTGGGAAGGCGGTGCTTCCAATATATCTTTCATTTAAGAACCAGTTCTTGGAAAGAGTTCTCGAATTCAAAGAAAATTACTCAAAGTTTACGGTAGATTAGTAATGTAGTTTGTGTAATACTTTTGTCAACTATATATACTTGATGGAAAAATTATTATCAATTCCTGTAATTAACAATTGATTTAAAATTTTTTAATTTTCTTTTGACCTCTCTTATCAATATTTCTCAAGACCACATTGTTTTCTTTTGTTTACTTTTTCTATTTTTATGTTCCTAAAAAGTGAATGCAAATATTATTTTATCAGTTATTATAACAAAAATGTGTGTATGAAGAATTATAGCATTTATATTTTTGTAATATGTAATTATTCAATTAATTGAATTTAAAATTAATGCAAGTGGTAATAATAATAATAATTCTTGCCTTAATATCCCCAAACAACTTGACGCCAATTACAAGGAATATTGGCAGTCCATGAGTTATTATTAGGCTCGCGCCCGCAATTAAAGATATTTGACTGTGAACAAGCCCCAGGTTCGATCTCGAGATCTCCGGCACAATAAGCTAGTGTGCTACCAGATAAGTGATACGACTAAATTTTTGATCAATTTTAAATTAAATATTCTATCTATTTTTTATAGCCAGAAAACTGAAATAAACACTGAATAAAAACCATTTGAAATATTTAGCTTAATTTTTAGATATTAACTTAATTTAATTATTTTTGAAAAATAAAATTTTTGTTATACGAGTATACCTATACAAATGATGAACATTTTTTAAACTGAAGAATACGTTATGAAATTTAATTATTTTTTAGGTTGTTTATTTTGGATGCCGATTTTCAGAAAATATTATATCAAAATCTTATCCATAAAAATTTGATTGGTCTATATATCCTTCAATAAAAGTTAATGTGAGAATTTTTTTCTGTAATGTCAATAGATCTTTTTATTTAGTATTTTGTAATGTTTAACTTTTCGCAATTTGAAATTTGCAATACCTCAAAATCCCAACTTCAACCTGGATCAATCTATACTCCCAACATCTTAAGTACTTCTTTGTTAGGTTTTGTTTCAAACATCCCCACACAAAGCAAATATGTACTAGTGATGATAAATTTTATTTTAAAAACTTCTTACATTGGAATGTCACTTTTTCTATTGCTATTCATTTCGAAGACCACATAACTAAAACAAAAACTATAATGTTTCCGATTGATTCAACAAAGAATTAAATGGTTATTATGAATGTAAGGTATTGTGATCCAGAAAATTTTTAAATCCATATATCAATATATGTAACAAATTTTGGAGCTATTATTTTAATAATTTCGAAAATAAAGATAATTTACCTTACTAAGTCGTTACCGGCACGAGAATTTGAAATTTAAACGCGAGAAACTCAATCAAACCGTATTATGATTGGACGAAAGAAATTGTGAACCAAAAGAATGTTATATTTAAAATATGAAATTTCAACGAAAACAAAAAAAGAATTAGAATAAGAAATAAAAGAAAAATAATAAGAAATAAAAGAAAAATAAGCAGAAATGCGCTTTCATATATTGGTATTAAAAGGACAGGAGATAAAATGATATAAAAGAAGAACCTTCACAAAAAAAAACACATGACCCAGGGACTATATCAGGGGAATCTATGCATATAAAAGGATTCTGAGGCGAACCGCAAACTTGTTCAAACTTCTTAGTAGTAATTATTAGTTAGGTGTTCAAGTGTTTTATATAAACAATTTAAAAATGTTTTAAAATAATTTTAAGAAATATTTTAGTTCATATTTATGGCGTTATGGTAAATTTAATTTCATACTATTACTTAATAAAAATTTCTTGATATTTTTAAGAATAACGAACCTAGAAAAATAAAATATTTCGTAAATATATTATACTGACTTATACATAAGAAACAAGGATTAGCGTAAGTAAAAAGCTCTCAATACTTTGAAGTCTATAAAACTTAAATTAAACATTTCGAAGTATATATGGATAATAGTTTGAATAAATTAGCAAACAAACTCAACTTTGAAATAAACAGTTATGTAGGATATCTAGATTATAGCGTAAGGTCCATTTCCCATAAAGTAACCTTGAGAGTAGATATATTTAAATTTGACGTTCAAAATTAAAACTTAGGAAATAAACAAAACTATATACAGTGTGAAGACATGCATTCAATAACACACTTTATTTAGAATAATACATATCAGCAGAGTCAAGAACATACATTCAAAAGTTTGTATATGCGAAGATCAAACAGCAACACCTTGAATCGTTACTTAGCGCTTGGAAGATTAATATGCCCTAGGCTAAGTGATTTACTCAAGTGTAGTATTTTAAAATAATCTATCAGAATCTAAGAGAGACTTTAAAGATGTGTTCTTTCACAATTCCCACGAAAAGTTTCATGTTGGTAATAATGTTTAAGTAAAAATGGCAAAATACATTAGTATACAAGAATTGTAAATATATATTCAACCATAAAAATATTTTAACATTTACCAACTTGTATTATTTCTTCATATTGGATGCTAGGCCTAGTTAAACAGAACATAAAGCAATAACCCTGAGGTAAAAATAAAATACTAAAGAGTCTAAAGAGATATATGCGTGCGTGGCAGCCCACTTATTTTTATACTTTCGCAAAAGCAAATACCGCCTCATTCTGAGCAAACGCAACGATCCGAATGTATGAATATTTCCCCCGCTCCGAATAAAAATCCCCTGAACGCTTTTAGCCAATCACAAAACAGTCTGTCGCGCAACCATTTGACAATTAATGTCACAAATTAGTGTCACCACTGTCACCCTATACGGAGTCTCTTAAGCGTTTGAATAGTCATCATGCCGCGTTATACACTAGAAGAGAAAGCCGAAATGATGAAATGGTATCACGCTGATAATTCTTATCAAAGAGTATGTGATTTATTTGCCGGAAGGTATGCCGACAGGCCCATCCCGAACAAAGCTACAATTTGTAGACATCACGTAAACAAGTTTACAAGTTTTTCTCACATATGCATCTCAATTATATAATGTACACCATTAAGTTCTTTTAATTATTTAATCTTCATACCTACTTTATGTAAAAATGTTCGGTTCTTGCAAAACATGCCTCAATCTTTTAGTGAAAAATAACATTTTTTTTTAAATGATTTATTCAATTCTCGATCAATGTACTAATTAGGCACAGCTTATCTTATTATATATTTCGTTGAGCAAGATTATAACTTATAAAAGCATGCGTTCCGCATTTTCATTCTTTAATGAGTCATATATTCAACATTTATGCGCTAATTAGGTAGTAAAAATTATAAAAATGAAAAGTGCCACGATGACCAATAATGTGATGAAAAGTGAAAATATGAGTTCGTCTGCTAATGTTTTAATGTGTAAGCAATGGTGGAAAGTGTGCTGGATGTACGGCAATCAAGATAAATACTATAGGCAATTATACGGAAAGAGACAAAGCCGGTTTAACATACAAGATCTCAGGAATTACAACGATCAAATTCAACAGGAAGAGTGCAATATTACTAATAGTGAGGATAATATTACTAGTTCTGATACAGGAAACGGATATAATAATGCTTCTACATTTACTCTGATAAGCAGGACAGAATCTACATTCCTAATAGACAGCTTTGATATTGATATCGACGAAGCAGACGAGTAAGTACTTCTTTGATTTTTAAAATAAACACTGTAATAATACAAAAGTAATACGTAGTTAATTCAAAAATTTTCTTTTCGCTTAGACAAAGAGGATTTCCTGATTATATACTATTAATTTAAATAAATAAAAATAAATTAAATGTATAAAAAGTGTAGAAATATAAAAAAAATGCATTTTAGTTTAACCAAAACAATTTGAAACATTCTTGAGAGGGTGAAACCTCGCCATGTATATAATACACAAACATTTTTAATCATAGCAAAAATATTAAAAATCGAATCTGAAAAACACAATACAACACAAGTACATATCTGTATAAAAATTACTATCCATACATACAGACACGTGCTTCGTCTTACTATAGACTCGTCATTTCATCATGCTGGGTTAGATAGAATTCACAGCAACTCCCTTACACTAAAGTAATAAAAAACAGCATAGCAGAAAACGGAGGTACTATTGTGAATTTTGTCTATTCCAGCATCATGCATTGACGAGTCCATAGAAAAACTAAAATAGAAGGGCAACTCTTTCACCGGCTTGAGAGATGGGCAACAGCGCCTTTTGTGGCTAGCTAAGCGTCATAGACAGAAATTGTACAAATATTGGTTCGCATCCCAACTATTTGCGGATTTATATTTTAAACCCGTAATTTTCAAAAATATATATAAATAAGAAATTGCAATCAAATTAATTTTCTTTATTAAAGATTGAAATTTATGGTATTTGTTAACACAATTATTTTGCATTTTATAAAAAAAATTAACGTGATTACAATTTTCTATTTATATACACATTATACTTTAATATTAAGCGAAAAATAAGGATGATATTACTTATGGGATTACTTGAATTGAAATAAAAAGTACATATACAAAACATTCGTTTATTGCAAATAAAATTGAGATATATCGTATACACTTTATTGACATTGAAAATTATACCATTTAGCACTGCTGCTGCAAATGGAAATATGAGGTGTATATTCGAACAGAAACCAATTCTAATGATTCCCTCATTCTTGCATTCAGATCCTGCAGGTACTAGTTTCACAGGCACAGGTAAATTTATTTACTTCTAATAAACATGGTAAGCTTGCAAAAATTTACACAATTCACCAAAATAATACTACTGCAATTATAATCAATGACAAAATAAAAGATAATGCAAAATTACATATTCATGCAATAAAAAATAAAAAAGCTTGAATTTCTAGAATATAATATATAAGCAAAACTATTGTAACAGGCCTTCTAACTACAGATTCAGAGATGCATCACATAAACCCAAATTAAAATATTTCTCTTTAAATAAACAGCACAAACCGTTCATCTTTGGTTCCTTCTCAGTTTTCATAAAAAATAAAATAAAATATAATTCTGTATTTTGGTTTTATTGTGAACTGTCTCTTACATCGTTTATCCAGCTTCCTAAGATTTGATGATTTTGCTTTTGGGTTTACTGATGAATGGGTTTTTTCTAATAGAAAATATATAAACATATGCACAAAAATCCATAAAACTAGGTTACCCTGTAATAATATTGTGTCCGTAACACTGTTAGTTTGAATTTCATCATCGACAGATGTTGATTGTTGTGGTTCTGTTACATGTTTATGGGGATTATAAAAAGAATTTGCTGGAGTAGCAGGCTCATCAAAACCTAAATTAAGTAAAATACTGTATTCCTACTTTTCAAAAACAAAACTGTGTACCTGGCATATTTACAGATGGAAGAGAATTTGGAAATAATCTAGTTCCCTTTTTACAGATGTCCATGAAGTGGGCACCGCAAACTCTAATGGTATTGTACAATTTCTCATCTGTAAAGGTCATTATTTCTTCATTCTGAAGTCGCTGCAACCATATTTCTTTTATGCATTGATTTTTCACTGAAATACGATGTCTACAAACAAAAAGCTGTAATTCTCATTTATATAATTCATTTAAAAATTTACCTGCTCGACTTTCTATCCAAACAGCCTTTTACGATACAAGCATGAAATTTGTCTCTATCCATTCTATATAAATAAATTAATATTCTTACAATAATGCTTTTGGCCTGCATATTTTACACTTACGTTACTTTCTCTTTAGTCAATCTTAAAGAATGTCTTTCATAAACTACTAATTTATTTACAAACTAAACACACACAAAATAAAAGACTATAAAATAGTATATACACAAAATTAAAATAACACCGTACAAGAATCAAATAAACACTGACTATAACACAAAACCAAAACACAAAAGTATAATATATTAAAAAAACACAATTCAGGTAATCCGAAAAATACACAACATAAATGGCGACAATAACACAATAAAAATGGCGCGAGCACGAAAAACAGGTAGACCAACGTGCCATCTAGTGTGGTAAAAGTGTAAAAGTAACGCTTAGCTAGGCGCCAGGTGTCGCCACATTTTCAATATTTTTAAATGTTATAAGATCCCGCCCAGTGGACGAGTCTAAACACATGCCTGCATGTCTGGATAGCAATTTTCACACAATTATATACTTGTATTGTAAATAATATTTTTTATATTATTAAAACAGTTATTTGTGAATTAAAAGTGATACGTTGTCAATTGAGAGATTGTTGCGAATTTTTTTCAAAATCGGCAATGTACCCTCGCAACGCACAAGTTTTTTTCCATAATCCCAACTACTACTGCCTGCTATTTATTTGGACCAAAACAATATGATAATTTATTTAAATCCGAAATTAATTATTTGCAATGTTAACATTAAAAGTACAATTATTATGGTTTTTGAAAAGTAATCCATGCTCTGGAAGTGTGTATTCTGGTATTGGTGCGTATGTGACTGATGTTGTCCTGCTAGGTGTTATGATTTTGTGTGCCGTTTCAATTTTGTTGGTAATGTTTTCTTCAACATAAGCTTCTTCACAGTGGAGCTTTTCCAACCGCCGTGGCGTGTTCTAACTGCATTAAGTCACCTCCACCATTGACTAAAAGGATGGTTAATGTACATCGAAAGCTATGGCCAGTATACAATTTAAATGCCGCTAAATTTAAATACTGTGTGATTTCGCTGGGCATGTTGACAATATCATTCACTCCTGTACTTATTTGGTATACTTTCCATTACAATTACGTAAGAACAATCAAGAGGGTGTGTCATCACATAAAGGTCTCAATGCAACATATCTAGAACGACAAAAAATCTATTAACTATATAAAAATACGACTTTGCTTTGACTTGGTATTAGAAATCTCCACTATTGGTAGGGAGTCCTATGTTCTATATCACTGATGGTCATTTTGACCAGCTCATTGCATCTGCATGCTTCAAACATTCACATTATTAATAAAACTTGTTAGTAAATTAAATTGTTTACAACAAACGAATGTACTAGGTCGGATTAACTTTTTCATTAAATATACTTCATCGGGGCTTTAGAGAAGAATTTTAGTATTTCTTCTTTGGAAAAAATCTTCGATTTCTTGGCCTTGTTGCTGACGAACTGTCGTTTCGAATATGTAATTACTTTTATATATTGATTAATGTTGATGTTCATTGTTAATATTGAACTGAGCATTAAATAAATAGACCGTAGACAAATGATTTCATCGTTTTTGTTAGGTTTTTCAAAAAAATAAGTAGTAAATTAAGGGTCACATCTCTTGCTGCGCTAACAATTTCAGATGGTGTACGTACTCTCTTGTGTTACCTTTCTCGATACTTTCCATTATAATGTTCTTACACAAACAATGCCAGTGTAATGATATAAACTTACATAATTGTTTCTGTTTATTCGTTATAACTAGGACATCTAATTTAATAAAAATTCGCAGGGCGAGCTTTTTTCCAATTTTGTTACTTTAAGGCGCCAAAATGTTATCGGAACACGTCAACTCTCTATTTTGGTTAGCGATTGTAGAAAAATGTTTTTGTTTTACAAAAATGGTGCAGTTTTACCCACTTAAATATGTTCCAAATTGTTTTTGTTACGTACTTTGTCGAAGGTGTTCAACTAATAGTGGAGACCCGTTAATAGAGTTTCCATTTGTTACGGCTTTGATCGTAACAAAACTTGCTAAGTTTTTCACTTGCCATGACGATAGCGCTGGTTGGCTTGGTGTTAGTGATGTTGACATTAGACAATAAGCCGCGCTGATCTTCCCTTCATTCTGTCTTTTATGACTTGACTGGGTCCAGTATGCAGGTACTGTTATGAATTTTTCCTATCCCAACATCATGCATTGAAGAGTCTATAGCAATTTTCACACAAATGTGTACTTGTATTGTGTTCTCCATAATAATTTTAATAATATTTTTGATATTATTAAAAATGTTTTCATTCTAATTTATTTACTTATGAAAAAATAGTATATTAAACAACAAGTATAGAAAAGCAATGTTTACTAAACGAATATAGCGTTTGAGTACGAGCGAGCGGAGCGAGCGAGTAACTTAAAGCTGTATGAGTTTAGTAAAACTGTTTTTCTTACGAGTTTGTTTACACTATTTTTTCGCATTTTGCAAGAATAAGCATTATAAACTTAAAAATTTTAAATGTTATAGTAGGTATTTGTACAGGTTTTCCGTAATCTGATTCGGTTTTGTTTATTTACATAGTAACGACACAGTAACAGTAAACAAACTTCATTTTTTGTAAATCGATTTGAGTTTTAATTAAAAATGAGTCTTGCTACCAAACATACTTTAGAACATTATTCTGATGATATTTTGAATGCCGCTCGAGAAGCGTCTTCGGGTTTACTTCCTTTGAAATCAAAAGAAAAATACGAGAAGACATATGAAATATTTTGTAATTGGAAGATAAAAAAGCACTAATAATTGATGAAAGTGTAATGCTAGCGTATTTTTTTGAGAAGGCAAGCTATTTGTTTCTATATATTTTAGTGTTATTCATACAATGTCTTTCATTATTTTAGGCAAAAGTCCTTAAGGCATCCAGTTTGTGGTCTACATATTCAATGTTGAAAAGTACTATACAAATTAACAATCATTCAGGAATACAGATGGAGAATTATAATAATTTTCAGAAAGAGCAAAGAGAATTGAATAAAATGGGTGTTGTTAGGTTTTCAAATTTGAATAATTGTACTTTTAATATATTTCACAATAGTTCCAATTCCAATATTTAAATAAATAATTTTCTCTCAAACTGTGTGTTATTGACATGACATAACTATGTAGTAAAGTGACGTATCTATGTGGTAAAGTGCCACTTTAATAAACGATTTTGATTGTAGTAAAGTAGCACATTACTTGTCAAAATGCGAAAAAATATATTTATAACTAATTTGTTACAAATGAAACAAACATGCAATATACACGTCTATAACTGTACACATGGACATACACCTCGTATTTTCCAGTATTTACTTCTGCCTAAGACACATGTTTCTGCCATCTGCTATCAGGCGTCATCAGTTAGGCTAGTGAAGTAAGTAAAGCTTAAACAAATCGCCTCATAAGGTATAGCAAATTTTGTCCTATCAGGTGGCACCATATAATCTAGTGACGTCTGACGGACAAAAGAGACTATGCCGAAAGTGGCAACCTTCCCTTGACCGGCTATGCCGGTACAGAAGAGAAAAAATTAGTATATAGGTGTAAGTCCATTAGCACGATGCCAGATGGCAGCAAATATACAAAAAAGTTTAAGTATATCAATACGTTAAGCATGTATTACGCATTTGTTACAAATGAAACAAACATGTAATATACACGTCTGTAACTGTATACATAACGTATTGATATACTTAAACTTTTTTTATTTACAACTAAGTCTACTTTTAATTTAAACATCAGAAGCTTAAATGAAGAATGTAGTAATTCTAAAAATTGGATTTATATCCTAGAAGGTACAAAATATAGAACAACACAAATATACACATCGCCACAATTTTGGAACGTAAGCAGTAAGTAAGTTTAATAAGCACCATGGTAAAGTATACAAACATTAGAAAATACATCTTCCCATTTAAAATGTTCGTTATACTCCTGTTATTTTCCTAGTTTGTCATATTTTTGTCAAAAAGTAAAGACAGGTATCTTTCTTCTTTAAGTACATACAAGAATCAATTTGCTTATATTTTTTTTTACTTTGTTTTTCATATTTCAATACCAAATCTACTGGAATCCTATTCTCTTTTGTTGTTACACTTTAAAAATAATGATGATTTAAAAAAAAAGGCCGTTTGGGCCTTTTTAATCATTTATTTAACTTATTTGCTAATTCTAATTCATCATAGGCTGTTCAAAATTAAATATTATCGTTTAATATAGTTTATTTACTTTAATTGCTAATTATCGAACATCGTAGGCTATTTCAAACTGTAATATCTTCATGTAAGTTTGTATGTTAAAATATTTTGGAGTCCCTATAACTATTTTTAATCCGGAGCTTTGAATCTACTTAAGTGCAAGTTTGACATTTTGAAATCATGGTTCGTATATTTGAATTTATAGTTCAATTAATGTTCCTCTTAGGCAATTTTAGGTGAACAGGACATCGTTATATTTTTATTAGAAGTTTGTAAACCTATTAGGACGGTTTAATTTATCGAAAAAACATTTTTCACTTAATTCTGGTCTTTACATTTTTATTTGCTTGGAGAGCCATCTAAGCGAGACTCTTTTAAACTCTTCGTGGTAGATCGCTGTAACGTTTTGTATAATTTTACTCATTACGAAAACCCTTTATTACTGCGAATTATTTAATGAATTTTTGATGCTGGCTTCCTCAATTGCTTTTTAATCATGTCAGGATATCTGAGTAATTATCAATCTTTTATTTCAACATCCTGTATGGGGGTAGTGCTTTTTTGTTAATAATGACGTATCCATCTTTCTGATTAAATTCACGGACAATCATTCTTGACGTTCTCTTCTTAAGAATTCCGCTTTGAAGTAAGTCGACGAGTGTTAAAACTAAAAGTAATGTTTAATTGAAACAGTGTTACTGTTCTGCGGCCTGCAGGAATTGACAATTTGGCTTTATTTCATATAAATTCACTAGCGTAGTGTTATTTAGTCAAGGATATTTTTGTCCGGGATTTGAAAGTTTTACACCCACGTGTTTGCTTCAGTTAAGTTCTGAGATAAGGGGACGGCTGTAATTATATCACGGCATTGTTCTCTCTTTTATTATATTATTCTGGAATCTTCCACTCATTCTTTTTTTTTCTCATTTATTTAGGGCTGTTAGTATCTGCTAAGAAAAGCTGCTGTGTTATTATCTGCTAAGAAAAGCTGCTGTGTTAGTATCTGATAGGAAAAGCTGCTATGTTAGTATCGACTATTGTTAGTATCTGCTAAGAAAAGCTGCTATGTTAGTAACGGCTAATGTGAAATCTACCTAATTAGACGAGAGATTGATTTCATCCGCAGACATCTAATTACCCGGACACAGGAAATCAACGCAATTGGATCTAAGGGTATCTTCACGCAAGGTAGTGTGTAGAGAATAATATTTTTTTGTGACAGAGTCCCCGGAAAAGCAATATAATAGTGATTTTGGAGGAACGCATGGCGTCCTAAACCATGGTGTTCTACTCATCATTTTATTTTTTTTTCTCTTGCCTCAATATAAAATTTAACTAAGTTCATTTCATATATTAATCGCTTAATCAGTTTTCTAGTTTCAATTTTAGTAGTATTTTTTTTAATAGTATCAATCTCACATGTCAATTGTTTTAGAGTAAAGAAATTTGAGTAAATTAAATTTAATATTTTTTTTTATCAGTAACGGAATCCTATATAATTTTATATCTAATTTTGTTTAAATAATATATTTTCCATTTAATTTGTAAACTTTCACAATTATAGAATAACATTCTAGTTACATTTTTTTTTATCTTAAACATATATTTTTGCATATACAGGCTGAACCTTTTTTTATATTATTATCTGATTGGAGTATCCGATTATGTGAATATATTGTGGTTTAATAATTTATTGCATTATTAATTTCTATTTGTGTGTACCACCGTATATGCAATACGTGCATATACGGAGTGTATCGAACCTGTGTAAGGTTCATTAAAGCTTTAATGGATTACCGATGCAATATCCTATAGTTTAGATACGATATTAATATGATCAATGATATTCCAACTATTTACAAAATATTTTGTACCATCCTCCATACCTATACCTCTCTGGTATAATATATATATATATATATATATATATATATATATATATATATATATATATATATATATATTAAATAATAAATATAGTTGTTATTGTTATGAACTCTGGGTTTTTTTTCTTTTATTTAATTGATTGTCAACTTATTTGAGATTACTAATTTATCCACTTACTACGGCAGAGTCTGTGTTCTCTGTTGGCTAAAGGTAAATATGGTGGCGCCCTTTTTTATGTAAGAACCTCCCGCAACTCGCCTCTTAACTGAGTTAGCCCTTTAGCCAAAAGATCTCCGGGGCAACCATGACTTGTAGGTAAGTTGGGTAAGTTTAGGAAGATATTTGTCGGCGCAAGTCTAGTGCTCGTGAGGGCATATAGCACAGTTTCAACTGTTTTTAATGTCAACCTACAGTAACGTTATCTTTTATAATAAGATAAGGTAAAGTGATAAAAAACAAAGTAATAATTTTTTTGGTATCACGAAGTAATAGCGTTCACAATATTTTTTTTATTATCTGCTAGCTTTTCTGAATTTATTATTAAACTAAATTGTAGCTGACCATGGACATTTCCAAAAAAAAAAGTTGCAAGTCTATGATCACTTTATAATTTATCTATTCGAACAGAAAAGGTTGTTTACGCGAATCATCTATGCAATATGCGCCCTTTTTCAACTTTTGCTTTTGATTATAGCAGATATATTCCATATTATCATAATCTCCACTATAAACCTTTAAAGTGAATTAAAAAAGTTTACAAGTGGTACAGTTATACTATATTATTCGAAATATCTGAGAGACTTATGTTAGACTAAACTTCAGTATTATGTTATTCCTATTGGATTTTCTTTAATTCAAGTTTATCAAAGATACAATTTCAAATTTAACATAAAGCATAAAGCGAAAAAAATTATTTAGATAGTGCTGAAATTCACCACAAAAAGAGACGCTACATTAAACTAAAACGTACCTTTAAAAAATGTATCACTGACCTCCAAGAAAAGAGTTATGTTATACACTTCAGTAATATTCATACCCGTTACAAATTCAAAGTGCAGCATAATTCTATCTCGACATTGATCTACACTAAGTGCTTTATGCAATTCAATTGCAATTCTTTCCAATAAGTTACTATCTTCTTACCTAAGCTATAATTGAATTTAATGATATGAGTAAATGATTAATTTAATGATATGAATTTGTATTGATAGTAAGAAATAGTTAAAAATCAAATATCACGTACTAATTTAAGATTCGTGTTGGAAATATACACAAAAGTAAAAAATAAATCATAAAATTAGAACCTTGCTCGATATGTCCAAGAAACTATTATGATAATGTACGCGGAGACGTTTTTATCTCCTAGGAGTAGGCAGCTTTAACTGTTGATGCAATTTTCCATTATGCTTTTTTTAAATCACATATGTCTTAGTAACTTCTGTGACAATTTACAAAACATTTGCTACATTATTAACTTTATCATCTATTAGTTTGTATTGTCGCGCATTGGTTTTATATCAAAAGTAACAAAATCGATGTAGAATTATTCTTAAAAAAATGTAAGCCGCATACAGGAATAATTGTTCTTCCAAGTCAACTATTTGCGAGTGGTCAAAATTGTTTAAACATAGTCAAAAATCATTGAATGCGGCCAGGGCGCCCTAATAATGTGATCACTTCGAATGTTAAGAAAAACAAATGTTTGGTACTGGAAGATACAAGATTAAAGAAGTGACAATTAACAAATTTACTAGATGTCTCAGAAACCATGGTCTTTAGAATTCCACATAAATTCTTTGGAATGATAAAAGTTAGTGCAAGGTGGATTTTACGAACGCTTTCACCATCGCAAACACGTGTCCGGGTAGACACGTGTGAGCAATTCTCAGCGCTTTGTGAGAACGATCCTGACTTAATTATCGAGCAACTTGTCACTAGAAATGAAACTTAAGTCCATCATTATGATTCAGAATCGAAACAGTGGCATAATAAGGCCTCAAGGCACCCTAAGAAGTTTAAAGTCACCCCTTTTTCAAGAAAAATAACGGCAACTGTTTTCTGAATCTATCAAGGAATTTTGCTGTTTTCCGCGTTGCTCGATGTTAATGCACCGTCCAGCAAGCGACTACTTTTTGTTTCCATATTTCAAAAAAACACAGAGAGAGACAAAATTTAGAGACGATGACCGACTTATAGCAGTTGTAGAAAACCATTTGACGGAGAAACAAAAAGAATATTTTTGCAAAGAATTAAAGATGTTATTGAGACGGTGTAATACCTGTATTTAAAAGCAAGGAAACTATATTGGAAAACAAATTTTTATTGATGCTCTAGCCTTTTGTTTCATGCCTAGTCCGAGAAGATATAGACATCCCTCGTATATTTCACCTTTTGTTTCTAAATGATGTATACATTAATAATGGTGATGGTGTAACATTTTTTTGAGCATAAGCCGCTAAACAAAGATTTAAAAAATTCTTAAACAGATTTTAATCTTTCTAGTTCTGATACCCAATAGTAAATTGGTTCTCCACTCGTTTATCCCTTATACAGAATTATATCATCTTCCACTGTCGATATATTACAATTCTTCATTATCACGATCTTCTAAATGCGCCAGAAAATATATGAAGTTTATCCAGAAAATTCAAATATATGTAATATATACCGATTTGGGTCATTCTTTTGATGTGAGTAGTGTTCCATAACTGAATTAACTTTGACTTGACTTTGACTTTGTTCATTCCTACTTAAACTCTTATATTCTTATTTAATTCCAATTACGTATTCTGCAGTCACCTTAAATCACTTGAGCTTCCAGCTACAATGGCTTTAAATCAAACATAATACTTCAAAGATCATTAATTTGGTATTCTTACTATTTTTCTACTTAATTAAGAATCTACTTACCCCTGTAGCAGATATAAATTATTTTATTATTATTATAATCGATAAACCTTGAAATTACCCTACGGGTGTCAAGGTAGATATAAATTATTCCAAAACTTATTCTCAACAAAAAATAGGTATTCTATTTAATTGATGTTCCAACTTCAATTTAAACTTAAATACGTTTAAAATTAAATTATAATTAAATAATTATACAGAAGTTAACAAACGAATTTAAAATTACATGGAATAATTTTTCAATATAGTCTTCCTCCTTTTACTGTCGCCGTCATTTAGGTGAAAACCTGCAGTCACACCAAGTCTCGAACAGCTTCGACGACTTCATCAGAATAAGATTTTCTCACCTTGAAAATGATCCGTGGAAATATACGTGGAAATACGTGGAAATATCGGGAAGCAATTTCCGGCTTGTTTTACAAGGCAACTCCCGAGCACATAATAAACTGCTACTGAACAGCCTATATACGAGTAATAAACAGCCTTAGAATAATTTCAACGCCTTCTAAACTGCGAGAGAGGAAGGATCAATTCAAAAGGCTGATGTTTACATTTTCATAACCTCTCGGAAGTTTACTGCATTACTTATTGGGAGAAAGTGTTTACTGTTGATCCAATTGCGAACAGCTGCCTGAACTTCCGTGTCTGATGAAAAATGTTGACCTTTCAATATATACTTCGGCTTTGGATTCAATCAGGATCTGAAGATGCCAAATCAGGACTCTACAGAGGGTGCGAATCAACGCTAAACTTCACGCTCCTCGTTTCATTGCTGCAATGCGGCCTAACGTTGTCTCGGCGCAGGAAAAAATGTTTCTTTCCGGCATTACTCTACGAATACGATTCTTTAGTGATAGTAAAGTTTTATTGAATTAATCGTTGATCGCTTCTCAGACATACGATTGGAATTTTTCCCATTGCATTCCAGAAAATGGTGAGCATGACTTTCTGCGCTGATGAAACTCTTTTTAATTTTCCGAAACGTAGAGAATCAATACGATGAAATACATCTATGCAACCGTTGCCATAAAGAGCTTTCAAACGCCTGTAAATTTAAATGGGCGTGCAACTTTCCAGCGTTAAATATTCTATTATGAACATAATAAATGGCACTGTTACTTAGCGATGGCACACAGGAAAATGAAGGTTTGCATGCTAATTACTGTTTGAAGGTTAGAACTTGTTTCTATCTTCAAAGACGTTAGAGACCTTATATGTCGATCCTCTCTCGTATAACCAAAATAAGGACATTTTTCAATTAAAATTAACAAAAACGCTCGGAATTGCTAAATCAACGGTTTAAGATACTAGCTATTTATAAATTAGCAGTCAGCTGAAAGAAAAAAGATTCTAGAAGGAAACTGGGTACGATGGACAAAATAAAGGCGAAATGAATTGAAGAATTTAAGAACGTCGCAGGCAAACTAAATGTATCAAAATCGTACGTACAAAAAAAGGAGGATTACAAACCTGCAGTTCCAAATTGCAATTCAACAAAAGAGAGGTTGAACAAAACACGTGCACTTAATTTGTATACAAATTTTATGACAAAAAAATGGTAAAAGCTGACATTAAACAGTTACCAGTCAATACTTTTATGGTACACATTAATGAGTCAATGATGAAGATAAATTTAAGATTAAGAAACTATATAAATTTGTTGTAAAATTTCTCATGTTGCAGGCGATTTGCTGTGGCGGCCTAAAAACAAGATATTCATTACTACTGAGCAAGAATACATTAAAGAGTATTTAGACAAACGTCTGTTACCATTATTATTATTATTTCATATGAGAAGCGATGTTAAAGGCCAGTAAAAAAAAATTAAAAATCATACAAATGTATACCCTAATATCTAAATTTTTTAACCAGTCCAGTGCCGCAGAAGTTACCTTACTCGGCTTGTGAATGCCACTAGGGAAACTTCTTCCGGGGCAGTCGTTTATTATTTGAGCCATAGTTTGTTCTACATTTCCGCAGTCGCAGAAGCTAGTATCTGCTAGTTTCCATTTATGCAGCATTAAGTTGTACTTTTCGTGGTCTGTGCGAAACCTATTTAATTGAGACCATTGCCTACGTGGGAAGATTATACCCGGCAGAGGTTCCAAAGGATTAGAAATTAAATCTCTATTCCTTAATTCAGGGTCTTCCGAAGAGGGCTATCCAGCTATCACTCAAATTAAGGGGCTGCTGAGCTTATCCACCCAAATCGGTCCCCTAGATTTCAGTCGGGTACTGGGAGCGCTCTGCAAATCATCGTATACATCGGATGTCCGTTTAATACTGAAGCTGACGTCTATCAAATTTTGCAAATTTCTTTGCTTTGTATTTGCCATACTGAGAATTATAGTTATTGTCAATTAATGTTTAACATCTTTTGCCATAGTCGTACATGCCTGTTTTCCGTTAGCTTTTATTGTACACGTTTTTTGTTTAGAATGCAGCACAATCTATCCCATTTTCTTATATAATTGTAATTAATAAATTTTGGGAACAAACATTTCGAAAAGATGGGTATTGTGTTTGATTTTATCAATTTTTATATTTACGTCAAATGTGATTACCGTATAGGACTTAATTTTAATTGTTGCGGTCGAAATCAAGTACAGTATTATATATTAAACGCAAATGGAAGAAGACACGAAAAGTGCAGCGGATGAAAGAAATTTGAAACCAACGTGAAATGCAACATATGGAACGATGACGACCAATGTAGATACGCAAATACTAATAAATAGAGCAGACCAATTTCCGTGCGCGCCATGAGCGCCGGTATGGGAGTGTATATCGTAATATATTAGAATATGCGATAGAATAGGGACGCAACATGAGCTTGTTACCGATATAAGTATAGAAGTAGAGACATTTATTCTATCAGAAATAATTAAATATACATTTGGTTTTCTGCTATTACAGTAATATGCATAAACACACGAAAAATAAGAATAGTACATATTATAGCAACGTTGTATGTACGTACCTATAAATAAAATGGAAAATGTATGAAATCAGTGATTGTGTGCACGACAGAGGATTTAAAAAAACACAATACAAATAAAAAAACACAACGCAATACAATCATCCTCACTTGGCGCACATGGCGCGCACGGAAATTGGTCTGCTCTACTAATAAATACTAATGCGAGAAATCAAACGAATATTTAGGACTATTTTTCCAAACTTTTAGACAACTTCCAAACAACTTTCCAAACTTTTTAGACAACAGTATTATATTTTTTAATTTATAAGTTGTTTAATTATGTATTTGCTAAAAGTAAGATAAAATTATATTTCGTGTTTTCTTGTTTAATATTTTTTCTTTTTGTTGGCCATTTTTTTCGTGGACAGTCTTCACATCACCCGCAGATGATAGGAATGTCTGCACTTCTTCTACATGCACATTATATTATTTCTCTTTACCAAGCAATTTTGTATTATTATTACCGTTGTCGACGTATTTGCGTGGGATACTTATGCAAAGCGAAATTTTCACTAAATTTTCAAAGTTCAATAAATCAAAGATTATCCGTGAAGATATTTCAAACATCTGTGGTAACAGTTTCACTTGCGAATGGCATTTCTTGACACGAGTCCTCGTGCTTCTCCAGCCAGCAGGTGTCATGTAGGAATTTAGAATTTAAATAAATAGCCGCTAGAGGAAAAAGAACGTATACGAAGTAATTTCACAAATTTTTTGCGTGAAATTCCGAATCGAATTGAGACACTATTTCGTAGACTTCGACACCGTAAACGACCGTCTGACAAATGAAATCTATTATTACCTTCATCCAGTTTCATACTCTTTTGTATAATTTTCAATTTACGCCTTGCGTTCGTCGACCGCTTTTACAATTTGTCTGGTCTCGATCTATCATTGTGTTTGGGTTCGAAGTGTATGTTACGTAATAACTTTCGAAACTGATTGGCCGTACATACCAACTGAAAAGGTCCTTTTTTAATTTTATATTGCCTTATTGTTGTTATAAACCAATGAACGGTCAATAGTTTACATAATTGCGACTAATGGAAAATAAATTTCCGCTGTCTAATTGAATTAGGCGGAGAAACATGTTTCACTTTCAAATTTTTTTAGTTCCATATTATAGTGTGCGTTTTATTTGTAGAAGTTATTTCAAGACATCCATTATGACATTGAAACGCACTTAGTACCTACTACTTTAATCTTCTGAAATCTTAATTATTAAGAATGTATTAATATAAAAAGTAAATCTAAATTATATATAACGTGTGTTCATTTGAAAAGTCAATCTAGGTTACTTTGAAATTTTGATAGAATAAGACGCATATATATTAGTATGTGTTTGTTGTTCCGTAAACGTAAATCCAAATGACATTTGATAATGTCAATCACATTTGTTATTTATTTGTATGTATGAAACTGTCAAAATATACGACTTCGTAGGTTAAGTAGTAAATTTTAATATACGACATACTTCACAGTGTTCTCAGTAAATCACATGCTACTAGATTGACTTTTCAAATGAACATCCGTTACATACATACAGGCTTAGGCAAATGTGTGGTTTAGCTGGAAACTTTTTTATTTTAAATAAAACCCTCTGAGAGTCCGCAATAATAAGGTTTGACACCCTTTTCTTCGACAAAGATATTTAATTAAAACTAATATTTTAAAATCATGTTTATGTTTAGTAAGCCATTTAATTAAAACTCAGTAGGTACTGGACATAAAAGTGTCAGAATTAACTTTCTAGACGTCCAAATATTAGTAATGGTCCAATTAACTGAAAAATAACGTATTAAAGTAAAATTTCTAATGATGATTGGTTTTAGTGATCGCGTCAGAACTCATGAAGAAATATGCGATTTATTTAACAATTTTCATCAAGATCGGCATCCAATATCACGAACTGTCGTTGGTAAAACTTTGAGAACATATAACTTGACCGAAAATGTTACTAATTTACCGAAAAGCAGAAAAGCATCACCACAAACTTCTACTACATCCCTCGCACTAAACTATTATGTAAGCTACCGATCAGTAGCCAGAATATTGAAGCAGGAAAAATATCATCCTTATAAACGACATTTAGTGCAAGAATTTTTGGACGGGGGAGGGGGATCATAGAATTGAATTTTGAGAAAGAGTGATAGAGATTTGCAAAAATGACCAATATTTTACATATAATTTGCTGTTTTCCGACGAGGCTACATTTTGTTTGAATGATACCATTAATCGCCATAATCGTCGATATTGGTCAAGGGATAACCCTCATTGAATGCTGGAAACTCATACGCAAAATCCGCAGAAATGGAAATGTCTGAGCTGATATTTTCAGGAGCCGTATTATTGGTCCTCTTTTTATTCTTGGTACACTAACTGGACAGAAATATTTAAATCTTTTACGTGATCGGGTTGATTCTAATATTGAGGAAGATACCATGCCCTTAATGTCAGAAGTTTTTTAAACGAAACATTCCCAAATCGGTGGTAGAGAATTCATTGAATGGCCCGCACAGTCTCCAGATTTAAATCCCCTAGATTTTTTCCTTTGTGGTCATTTAAAAACTGTGATTTATATTAGACGACCACATAATCTGAACGAGATACGGCAGGGAATAATTGAGGAAGTGCAATTAATTCGTGAGAAGGTTTTGGCAAATGTCATTCAAGAATTTATTTACAGACTTGCAGACTTGTCAAGAAGTGAACGATTATCATTTCGAACATTTTCTTAACTGATTTAAGCAATTTACACTATTAAAATTGACAATGTTTGGTGTGTAAGTACTGGGATCTCACATGAGTACTTACAAACCCAATGTCAATTTTAATAGTATAAATTGCTTATTTAGCGAATAATTATTCCAAAAGAATTACTGTATTTCAATTTTATTTTATTAAAATCTGCTACATACTTAAGTATATATTTTTGCCACATCTGTTTTTTGTATCCCTTATCGCTTCACAAGTCTTTCTTCCGAGTTATGTATGGTCGTTTCGGCCTTTGTCTAATGCACTGACACCGTGATGCCAGATTAGGGAATTTTTCCCTATTCTAGGGATTTTTTTGTCAAATCGGGAAAAAGGGAATTTTTGGAATTATCTAGGGAATTTTTGAGAAAAACTTCAAAAAAATCCAAATGCATTACAAAAGACAAGAAAAGAATTATCATTCTGAAGTAATTTAGTAATTACTTTTTTATTGTTTCTATATATTAATTTTTTTGTTTTTATGTTTAATATTTAATGCCATCTACTGGCTAGTTATATAATCGATCAACAAAGAATCGGTAAAATAGGGTACAACAAGGAGTGAAAAAATCGTGAATCTTTTGTTTAAAAGAGGGCACACCAAAAAATCCTATTCTTTTTTAAATGTTTGAAACAAAATTATCAAAAATATGTATATGAACGTGGTGATTCGCCCGTACATAAATATTTTCATGAAATACTTGCTCTGTTTTCAACTAGTTACATAGTTTTCTTAATATAATCATATCAACTATTCAAAATAACAGACGATAATGGGAGAACTTTTCCCTCAGTCTGAATAGGGGAAACACAGTGTTGCTTCATTTGGTTTGTGGGTTTCTAAGATAGAAAAAAATATTAAGGGGATTTTTTGAAGAATATAATGGGGGAAGCACATAATATCGTTTAGAATAGACGTCGAAACACGGACAGATGATTTTAGTTTACCGTAAACACAAGTTTAGAGAAGACGTGAGCTATTTTTTACTATCAAAGTTCAATATTTAGTGCACATTAATTCAATATGAGTTCAGAAACATCTGACGTTGAGTTATTGTAAGTTTAAGCTAATATTTTATTTTTATTTATTTACACAAAATTATGTAGATATCAACCTTCTACTTCGCGCGCCATGACTCCTGTAAAAAAAGAAAAATTAGACAGGAAGCACCTAGACAACATGTATACGCCCAGAAATTTAAAATGGAATGGCTTGGAGATCTTCGCTTCACAAGTTGGCTACTGGAACATCCTAAAGACAAGTTCCTCTGCAAGTGCCAGGCATGTAATGTTGATCTGAAGTGCGGGAAATCAGGAGCATGGAGCAACCGCAAAACATAGAAAGAATATTGGTAAAATACAGGGCGTGCAAAATGTTAGCACTTTTTTAATTAAAGAAAACCTGCATAAACGAAGCATTAGTGAAGCTGAAATAAAACTTTCAAATTTTTTCGCGCATCATAACGTAGCATATCAGGTTGTAGAACATCTAGTTCCTCTTTTAAAAGAATGTTTTCCGGATTCAAATATATTAAAGCAAATTCATTTAGGACGTACGAAAGCTATAAATATTATTAAAAATGTAATTGCTGAAAAGGAAATTCGAGATTTGTCTAACGAATTACAACAAAAATATTTTAGCATTCTAATTGATGAAAGTACCGACATTTCAATGAATAAACTCCTATGCGTAGTTGTTAAATATGTAAACAATTTTGGCAAAATTTCTGATAAATTATTAGAATTAATAACTATTAATTCTAAAAATTGTAATGCACAAAATTTGTATTCGGCATTTAAAAATTGTTTGCAATCAAAAAATATTCCAGTAAAAAATATCATAGGCTTAGCTTCTGACAACGCGAATGTAATGTTAGGTGTAAATAATTCTTTTATGACCCGACTGCAGTCTGAAACTAATGCATTAATTGTATTACCTTGTATATGTCACTCTGCAGCTTTAGTGGCTAGTAAAGCATGTACAAAATCACCACGCACGCCTGAAGAATTAGTACGCAGTATAGCTAGCAACTTTTCACTTTCTGCAAAAAGAACTGCACAACTAGCAGAAATGCAAGACTTTTTTAAAGTAGAGCAAAAAAAATGTTAAAATTGTCAGCCACGAGGTGGTTAAGTATGCAACATGCAATTAATAGACTAACTGACAACAGGCAAATTCTTTTGGAACACTTTAGACTCGCTAGTTTAGAAGAAAACAGTAAAATGGTACAATTTATATTTGATGAATTAAATAATAGTTGTACAAAAGCTATATTACTTTTTCTTAATTATATTTTAGATTATTTCAACTCTTTCAACGCCTTATTCCAAGGAAAGAAACTATTAATTAACCAACTATCATCCGAATCAAGAATAATATTTAAAAATATAATCAGACATTTTATTATTCCGCAGTATATACATGATTTGAAAGTTAATTGTACAGATCCCAGAAATTTTGTAGAATTAAAACTAATAGATTTAGCACTCGAATGTAATTTGTTTATTAAGGACTTACCTGAGACAATCCAAACGTCAATCCGAAAATCATGTTTAAAATTCTTTATAACAGCATCAACTGATTTACAATCACGATTACCGCTTACAGATCCATTTTTTGATTGCTTACAATTTTTAAAACCAGAAGTTGCGTTAAGTACTACCAAACCTGATAATTTAGCATCTCTGCAAATAATTTGGAATAAGTTTTTGTCAACTGACACATTTGATAAACAAAAAGTTGATACTGAATGGAAAAAAATTGCTATATGTTTTAGTGAACAAAAAGAGCATTTTTTTAAACTTTCTGTTGAAGAATTTTGGTATGCCATTAAAACATACAAATTTTCAAGAGCAATATGAATTTTTAAATATTGCACATCTAGCTAGTCTATGTATGTCTTTACCGCATAGCAATGCACACACCGAGAGAGTATTTTCAGTTGTCACTGATGTTAAATCTAAAAAGAGGAATAAATTAGGAAATGAGGCATTAATTCTATTTCAGTTATTAGATTTTCCAATACTGGGAATTGTTGTAAATTATTTAACGTTAGTGATGACCATTTAAAACTGTTACAATCAACGCAATTGTATAAATGAATAAAAATGTACTTTATAGTTATTTATTTTTTCTGTATGTAATACTCATCATTTTAAAAATGTATGTACATATTTAATACCTACTATTTGAATAAACTTTTCCTGCTTGACTGTTTGTTTTTCTTATATAAATTTATAGAAAAATATTTAGGGAATTCTAGGGAATTTTTGAGGGACAACGAGGGATTTTTGACTATGGTCGTCTGGCATCACTGCACTGACATCTGAACCATTACACGGTAAACTGTTTTTTAATTCTTATAAAATATTTCGCACTTTTCGCAATAGTTTTGTTTATTCTAATGTAAATACAACCAAAATATGATTCCAAATTGGTATTTTCATTCTATAAGATCACTTATGAATTAAATTGCTAATTTAAGTACATTTTTATATTTTATTTTACTTTGTATGGCTAATTCGTAACTAAATTAATAGGTCTGATGAAGAAACGAATGAAGTTTCGAAAGGTTACATAGCAACAAATCGTTTTATTTGATTATACATTGACCCAAATTCTGTTTTTATTAACAGTAAAATTATATATATATATAGATAAATTGATAAATTTTTGGAGTTTTTCGACTTTTATATGAAATATTTACAAATATTATCAAATTAGTATTAGTATATATATACATTATCCATAAACCGTTTTATTTGTTCCATGATCTCTAAATTGACTATATAATGGTGGATCAAATATAAACCCGATTTTTTTAAATCTATTGTTACAAGATAAAGAAATTTGAATATATCTTATTTCTCTTTATAATCTTCAGTTCAATTAGCACATTCTTCCCACCAGATTGGAAGTTTCAATCGCGTCATCGTACGATTCCACACGTTGGTCGTTGTCAAAACGGTAATTGTTTCTTGAGTGCCCCAAACATATGGTAATCGCATGGGGAAAAATATTAGCCATAGCACAGACGTTTGAATGTTCCCCAGTAAATTTTTCCAATTTTTCTGGAGTCAAAGTAGGTGTATGTAGCCAAGCGTTATTATGAAGAGAACTCGTACTACGTAAGCATGTCTTGCTTTGTTCGTCGACAAACCAGCGTCACTTCAGCTATAAATTGAACGCTGTGTTAACTATACTACTGAATCGACGTAAAGTTTCGACAGGTGTCTTCACATAAAACAAATTTGATGATATGCGTTACTCAACGTACATGTATACCTTTAAATGAGAGATATTAATATCACACATATATAAATATGACATAAATATATGTCATTTATATTTAAAATTCTTTGAAAAACGCATTATGTGCCAAAACATGTAAGATTATTTTAAATATGTACATATTAAAGTAAAACAGATCCAACTATAATATACAAAGGTAAAGAAATAATTATCTATCTATATACATATATATATATATATATATATATATATATATATATATATATATATATATAGTAAACCTAATCAGTAGGCGATTAAAGGTCTGTATATTACTTCAAAATATATGTATTTAAAAAACTCTACATGTTTCGGCTGTATACGCCTTTTCAAGTAAACTTGACATTTATATCCTGTCATTCATATTTTGTATTCTCTTGAAAAAGGCGTATACAGCCGAAACATGTAGAGTTTTTTAAATACATATATTTTGAAGTAATATACAGACCTTTAATCGCCTACTGATTAGGTTTACCATATCATACCAAGGTCACGAAGTTATTATATATATATATATATATATATATATATATATATATATATATATATATATATAGTAGTTGTTCTCAGTTAAGATCGTTTTAATTTTCTTTATGTTATCTTTTCTGTATTGAGTATGTGATAGTTTAACTGCTATATCAGTCAGATTATTTATAATCATTTTATTGAATACGAAGAAGAGCCCATGGCAACACCAAATGTTTGACTGTAGAAAGAATTTTGTATTGAAAATATGTATTGTCGAGACAGAAATGTATACATCTAATAAATTCGTTTTTATTTAGTGATGTGTGTGGAATAACTTCATCCCGTTTTGATTCTATTATATTTATAGCTAGATTTGTAGGAATGTTAGTTTAATTCCAGTTTTTTCTTAATTTTCCTATTTCTCCTATATACGAGGGCAGATTCTTGTAATTGATAGAATTTTTAACGCTGGAAGATTGCGCGCTAATCGAAATTTACAGGCATTTGAAAGCGATTTATGGCAACAATTGTATGGCTGTGAAGAATCTTTGTCAGTGGGTTCGGCATGCAAAACTAAATCATGGATGAAAACGATCAGGTCGACCAGTATCAGTGACGCATGATAAGAATCAAAGACAACGAATTGCTCGGCAATTAGGCATTAGTCAAGAAAGAAAGAGTCCGGTACATTCTTCAGAAGTTAAATTCCAGAAAAAATTGCGAGCCATATGGGTCCCATGACAATTAACGGCTGTTATGAAAAAAACAAAGAACAAGGCATTTGTCAATAACTTCTAAACCAGTATTGACGTGAAGGAAATGATTTCCTTATGAACGTCACCATAGTGGACGAATCTTGAGTTCATCATTACGACCTCGGAAACAAGCGGAATTCAATGGAATATTGTCGCCCTAATCCTTCACGTCTACGAAAATTCAAAAGGGTTCAATCAAAGAGGTATTAAAAGGTCAACATTTTACAAACCATCGAACATGAAGTTCGGACTACTGTTCTCAATTGGATCAAGAGTAAACAAGAAAATTTTTCATGGACCAATTGAAGAAATGGATTCAGTGTTTGAAAATACGTGTTGCACTAAACAGTGATTATGTGGAAAAATAACTACGTACATTGGTAGTGCAGTAAATTTATTCCATTTTGAGACTAGTTTCATTATTTTGTCTTTTATTATTCTTATTTTATTTAATTAGACCTTATATATCAATCCGCCCTAGTAATTTGTAATTGTGTCCTAGCCTTAGGCTTTAGTCAAAAACCTTTTTACAAGAACACCAGTTAGGTTCTTTACGAAAAGCATCTAAGAACTACCTATTGAGAACAAATATTTGCAAATAATAACGAATATATCGTAGAATAGAATACGAGGATTATTCGGAAACTATGTGGCCTAACAGAGAGATGGCGCGAATTCGCAGGAATCTTCTTTACCATTCTATAGAATCATGCTTTAATAGGTTAAATATGACAGTGCAGAGCGATCTGTTAATTAGTCTATTTCTGACAGTACGTCAAAGTGAACGTCTTGTATGATTTTGTAATAATGGAACAAGCTGAGTTTGGAGCAATGATAAAGTACTTTCATTGGAAAGGCTTAACACCTACCGAAATTAAAGCAGAGCAGGATACAACACTATTAGAATCCTCACCTTCGTATTCAAACTAAAAACTGGGATGCCGAATTCAAGCGTGGTCGTATGAGCACAGATGATAAACCCCATTGTGGCCATACAAAAACTGTTACTGTTCGGGATATGATTGAAAAAGTCTACCTTATTGTTTTGGATGACCGTTGAGTAAAAGTGCGCGAGATAGCAGACATAAATGACAGTGTACACACAATTTTAACTGAAGAAGTGGAAATGAAAAAATATTCGGCCATTGGGTGCCACGAAACTCACACCAGAGCAAAAACTGAATCGTTTGAGTGTTTCTCGCGACCTTTCGGCACATTTTCGCTGCAATCAGAAGGACTTTGTACACCATTCCATTACCGCCGATGACTCTTGGATCCACCATTACATTCCCGAAACGAAAGAACAATCCAAACAATAGACAAAATAAAGGTTCTCTGCCACCAAAGAAGACAAAAACGGTTTTGTCAGCAGAAAAGGTTATGACAACCGTTTTTTTTGTGATTCTCATGGAATTATATTGGTCTACTACTTAGAAAAGGACAAAACAATAAATGGGGAATATTATGCCAATTTGTTGCAACAATAAGCGACAAAATCAAAGAGAAACGCCCTCATTTTCAAAAAAGAAAGGGCTTTTTCATCAGAATAACGCACCTGCCCACAATTCATGAATTGGGATTTTAATTAGTGCCTCATTCGCCCTATTCCCCATATTTGTCTCCCAGCGATTATCATCTCTTTCCAAACCTGAAAAAATGGCTCGACGGTAAGAGATTTTCGTCTGATTCCAAGGTGATCGCTGCTGTAAATAGCTACTTCGAGGACTTGGATTCATCGAGCTACAATGAAGGCATTACTAATTTGGAATATCAATGTAATAAGTGTATTGAGCGAGCAGGAGACAATATTTAAAAATAAAATGTTTTTTGTCAAAAAAACGCTTTCTTTGTTAGGCCAGGTAGTTTTCGAACCACCCTCGTATAATATTATTATTTGTTTTATTGATAAATGAACTATTTTTCTGAAACGGAGATTATTTATAACTCTTAATTTATAACTACTTACTGGACAATGTAAAATGTAATTTAAAAGATCATTTATTATTACTTTCATCATTAATAAAGATTACAATTTATTTAGAAATTCTTATATTTTTTCCCTCATGGAAAACATAATGGATATAAACATTAACTAGGAACATTTTCATTTGGTTTAATAACTTTTATTATTATTAATTACGGCATTAACTGTAATCAGTTGTAAACAAACAAACATATGTTCTATTTAATCAATAAACATAAATGACAAAGAAAAGAAACCTTAATTTAATGTATTTTTATATGTATATTATCAGAGTATAATTAAATGCAATAGCAAAAGAAAAATATTTGATGCAAATACATTAATTATTTCCTGTTAAATAGAAGCGTATATCAAGCAAAATGGACTCTTATTCGTAGTAAAGACGATATGATGTTATCTGGTTCATTAATTTGATAAAAATGCATAATTACACTGTAATTATTTGTTTGCTCGAATACCTCTTAACTTTATCTTTCTATCCTATCTATCCATATGTGTAATTTAGAGAATCGAAAGGAAAAGGAATTTTCTCTTAATACGAAATCAGTAAAGGCGTAGTTTCACAATTGCAACAACATAATTTTCGTTAGAGTATTGATTAGTATACCGTAAAAGTATTTAATTTACAATCCATAACAAATACCTGACATTAAACGAAAGTAATACATGTACATTTTCAGAATTTATTCGAGCATAAATTAGAAATTACTGCTATTCGCCAATTTTGTATATCCTAATTACTTTTTGAAATAACTTTAATTATTATTTATAAACTACAGTAATGATTACAGCTTAGATTTATTGTCTGTATTTGTTTTACATTTAAGTATATTCTGTATAAAAATTGTCGAACCAAGTTTATGCTAGTTAACGACACACTAAGCTAATTAACTCTAGGCTAGTATACGATTATTTATTGTAAATATCGATATTAGGTCTGTGCTTTCGGTTTTTCGTTTCGTACAAACATAATAGCCAATATTCTACGACATTAATGATAAAAATGTGTATAATGAATGACTCAGTTGGTCTTTCTACTATATAATAGTATCTGTCCCGTATATATTTATTATTTTTATTCGATTTTAGAACCATAATCTTGTTTATAAGCACACAAATGCGGGCATAAAATGGTCTTTATGGCACAGATCAATCAAAAATTGGTCTTTATGGCACAGATCAATTAAAAATTGTTAGGCAACAAATGGATTAATAATTAAAACAAACGTCAGTATGGAACATTTATTAACATCAAATTGTTAATTTTGACATATTTAGAACCTAAAGCAACATATTCGTTGTACAAAGCAATATACATTTTTTGAATGTTTTGGAAACTAAAATCTAATAAAACGCTGTATGTACCACGGGCATAATTGCCGATTATGGCCCTCAGGAAATTAAAAGCCCTCCTTCGTTAGGCTTTAAACTTTCCCTCGTGACATAATCTCCTAACTGTGCCCTTAATGCATAAATAACTATTTTTTTAATAACTGAAAATAAATATACGTAAAATACGGGTATAGAATAAGAATTAAGCTTGGAAATAATGTGGCGACCCTAACTCATCAGTAGAGACTGGACACATTTGGCCGAAATTACGATGGATCATATAAATAGTCTATAACATCGCCAGGTACAACACTCAGCTATTGAATAGCACTATTCATTCGGTTAACCGCACATCTGTTTTTGGTCGTTGAATTGGGACGCAATTACTTCAATATTACACTTAAATTCCTTTCTTCATGGGCGTGGATAGAAGCGGGAGGAGTTTTTATAATTTATTTTATTTATTAGTTTATATTTTGTAAAATAAATAAAGTACGGTGAGTTAATACAAAGGTATTTTTAATAATATAAAATATTATTAAAAATCTGGTATGAAGAACACAAATACAGATTCACTATTAATATTTTTTGTTAACGTGTCCGAACATATCCCTCCCCAGAGACGCAGATACGTATTTCACCTTTCTACAGGCTCATCGGTACGCGTCTGCTGGATCGGTCTGCTGGATCGGTACGCGTCTGCTGGAGAAAAGATATCTTCAGACACATTCACAAAATGGAACCACAACGCTATATCACAGAAATTATCCAGACCGAGCGTAGAAGTAAATTCAGCGCTGCCTGTTGTCAGACAGCTGAAGTACCTGTATATATATATATATATATATAAATATATGTATAAGTGTTTAGATAATTTCTTAGCCGTTCATTAAATATAACAATTGATAAATTATTGGAGTTTTTCGGCTTTTATATGAAATATTTACAAATATTAAATTAGAATGTATGTAATTGCAGAGTAAGTGGGGATGTAAACATTGCTGTCTACAAATTACAAAGCAAATCATACGAAATTTCGTATGATTTGCTTTGGTTGAGTGTGTGCGTGACTCCGTGTCGTTGGGCCTGTAGCTGGAGTGTATTGGCTTGGTTGCGGTGTGTTGTTTCTTGTTGACAACTTCTTTGCTTAATACTGGTTTCCATGCTGTTGGTAGCCTCTGGGTATCATCTCGCGAATTCAAATTGTCCGGACGTTTCTCAATTTCGATAGCTTCTCTGATAATTCTGGTTTTCATATGTTCTATGTTCGCCAATAATTTGGTATTGCTGAAGTCTATCGTGTGGGACGTTTCCTTTACATGCTGAGCCAAAGATGAAATTTTCTCGTCTTTTCTTACGGAGTTTTGGTTTTCGTCTCTTCTTACGTTTACCCTTCTGTTTGTTTGGCCGATGTACGTCTTCTCACAATTAAGGCATGGAATTTCATAAACTCCCTGGTTTTCTAAAGGTATTCTTGTTTTTGGATTCCGAAGGACTGTGCTGATTTTTCTGTCTGCCTTGAATGTGGTTTCAATGTTGTGTCTTCGTAAAACTCTCGATATTCTGTCGGTGGTACCTTTGACATAGGGTAAGTAGGTTTTGGCTATTGATTCCTCTTTTTCCTCTTGTGGTGTGGCTCGTTTAAGTTTTAATGCTTTGTTGATTGCCCGTTTGCTAAAGCCATTCTGCTGGAGTTCATTGTGGAGTTTATTCATTTCTTGAATGACGTTATCTTCATCTGCTAATCTCTGTGATATTGTTACTAGGCTGTTCACTACTGCTTGCAACTGAGCTGGGTGATGGTGAGATTGTGCGTTGAGGTACCGATCTGTATGTGTGGATTTCCGGTACACTGTATGGCTTAATTCTCCATTTTCTTTCTTCTTAACCAAAACGTCGAGGAATGGCAGTTGGTTGTTTGACTCTACTTCCATTGTGAATTTTATTTTTGGATGGATGCTATTCAGATGTTCCAGGAAGCTCTTAAGGTGATCTTCTCCATGTGTCCAAATCACGAACGTGTCGTCAACATATCGTAGCCAAAGTTTGGGTTTATGGGTGGCCGTCCTTAGTGCTGTTTTCTCCAAGTCTTCCATGAAGAGGTTCGCTATTACTGGTGACAGTGGAGAGCCCATCGGTGCGCCTTCTATTTGTTTGTTTATATATATATATATATATATATATATATATATATATAAATATAATAACTTCGTGACCTTGGTATGATATGGTAAACCTAATCAGTAGGCAATTAAAGGTCTGTATATTACTTCAAAATATATGTATTTAAAAAACTCTACATGTTTCGGCAGTACGCCTTTATCAAGAGAATACAAAATATAAATGAAAAAAAAATATAAATATAAAAATTATAAATATTTTGTATTCTCTTGATAAAGGCGTACTGCCAAAACATGTAGAGTTTTTTAAATACATATATTTTGAAGTAATATACAGACCTTTAATCGCCTACTGATTAGGTTTACTATAGACAATTATATCCTTGACAAAGGCATCATTGCCGAAACATGTAGGGTTGTTTTAAATATATATACTTTGAAGTAATAAACCAGACCTTTAATCGCCGACTTATTAATACCATATCATACCAAGGTTACGAAAATATTATATTTATATATATATATATATATATATATATATATATATATATATATATACATGTATGTATAGAATAAAATAAATTAAAAGCGGGCAAGCGGTCTGTCAATTAAAAACTCATTTATTAATTATCCCTATATTTCATATTTCGCAACAACTTTGTTGCTTCTTCCGGAGATAAAAATGTAAAGTTAAAAAAGAAAATAATAAAAGTGACGTAGAAGGACAATATATATATATATATATATATATATATATATATATATATATAACATTTGATAAATTATTGGAGTTTTTCCGCTGTTTTATATGAAATATTTACAAATATTAAATTAGAATGTATGTAATTGCAGAGTAAGTGGGGATGTAAACATTGCTTTCTACAAATTACAAAGCAAATCATACGAAATTTTTTATTTGAAAAATATAATGTCAGTATTTTGAGAGCAGATGTCACTTATATATATATATATATATATATATATATATATATATATATATATATATGTATATATATATATATATATATATATATATATATATAATATTATAATTATATTATTGAAAATAAAAAGAATATGCCAGTGAACTTATATAACTTCTTAGAATTGCACTGTTTTCGAATATTTGTGGTTTGAATTTTTGTATCATATTGTTTTACGGATATCTAATTTATCATCAGAGCTTGGCGGAATAAATGGGATGGCGCCTATTCAACAGAATATGTCGATACACAAGCTACCCTATATTTTTAACACAACTTCGTAATTATACTTTAACATTGGTAGTGTGGTTGTAATTGAGTACTGCACTTGCGATCCAGAATTAAATTGTTTTTTTTTTTAAATGTTCCTTACTCTCTCTCTCTCTCTCAAAAGAACACATATTTTGTTTCACTATAATTTTCATTTAAACCACCATTGTCGAGCCGACGCTGATGATTTTGTATTTGGTGGTATTTGGGACCTAGGAAGTAATGAGAAGAGGCTCAAGTAAAACTGAATTGCAAATCTAGACAAAAAGAAATAGATGGAAGTTAAAAACAGAAATAGGAGTAAAACTTAAGGGAATTTCGAAGCAGTACTAATTTTTATTTTTCGACATAATTTCCACTAATTTCAATGCATTTGTCACAACGATGAATTAATAATTCTATACCCTAAAAATAATCCCAAGTGTTTCCACCAAAAAGATTGCATTAGGACTGTTTACAACCAAATATCGTCATAACAATGTCGTCCGTTATGATATATTTTTAAAGAGGAAAATAAATGATAGTCACTAGGAACCATATAAGTATTATATGGAGGGTGTTCAATTTCTTGAAAGCCACATTCGCAAATTGCAGCCTCTGAAACTTCAGCAGTATTATCGAACAGCCCATTTCCCTAGGCGCTGTTTCACGAATATAATCTCAAAATTGATGCAAGCATAATATGTTTTGTTGACAGTTGTATTACGATCTTTAACACTAGAACTAGAAGGTCTTGAATATAGTTATAACTACCATGAATGATTATTTTTACCGCGGAATAAAAAACACAGTTTTATGGTATACTTTGGTATATTTAATTGAAGATATAAAAAACACATTCATTTGAAATAAATACTCATATTATTTAATGAAAAATGAAGTTAAACACACATTTTGTTTGATAGCTCAAGTCATGGAATATCAATCTTTAGTTCAAACACATAACAGTTTTTCTTACACTACCTACACATTTTCTGCAAACGTATTTCTTACATATGGAACACGTCTCGGATGTTTCATTTTCTCCGAATTATTTAATTCGACACTGGTTTCATTTCTTAGATTTTGTTTTATCACAACCACTGTAACCTGCACCTAAATCTTTTTTTGAATCTAGGTAGTATTCTCTTAGTTCTAATACTAGATCCAAAATTAAATTCCCTTCTTTTTATTTTACTGCCGGTAACTTCTTTGTAAATAATCCAGGCGTTGATTGTGGTAAGGTCCAAAATATTATAAAACACATGAACTGGCCATCTGCGTAATCTAGCTTTGGTAGAGTACTTTTTGGCCATTTGATCCAAAACATCGACACCAAATTTTTATTTGTTGTAATATGGCACTGTCTGGGATTTCTTCCTTGTGTCATTATCTGTTGCTACAGTTGAAAGTTGTACTTATCATCGTATCGCGTTTTTATTTTATTTGGCCTGGTAAACTGTCAGTGTGATTTCATCATGTTTCATAACTGTAGTGAAATGTAATTCTACTTTTTGGTTCTTGATACAAATTTTTACTTCCTTCCTTGGTCGATTCATTGTTCCTACTATTGTAGTATTTTTGCTGTCAGAGTTTGCGGCAACTTCAGGCTGGTAAAAAAGTTATTAATAATGACATTTCTTCCCATATTTGGAAAAGGCTCCATTAGTTTTAGAACAACATACTCCGAAAGTGGTTGGTTGCTGGGACGCGTATTGTCTTTTCCTAAATAAAGAAGTCGTTCAGCATATATTTCGAATTGGTGTCAGCAACCAACAAAATTTAATACTAAATTTGTCGGGGTTATTCGCCACATATTGAGTAAATCTACATCTAGTGTTAGTCAGGAATAGCTGTTCGTCTATCGTAATGTTTGCTCCTGGAATGCAACAAGCTTTACAATTGGTAATAAAACTCGCCCATATTTCGGGTGCCAAAGAAAATTTGTTTGATTATTGTATTATCTACAAAGAATCGAAATGCACTTAGTACGAAGCTACCAGATACACTTCTTTTTACATATGGAGTTGGCCCAGGAGTATTTCGGATTATATTTCTTGGTACTGAACGTCCCACAGAAGATTCGCTTGGATTCATAACTTCCCAAACAATCCCAGATTTGAAGTTTGCTTACTACCTACTGATAAACACGTGTAACTTTTTCGTTTTGAATGCCCTGTAATATCATTTGTAGTTTCACCATATGTGCAGTGATCAAAAGCGGCATTATTGGTACTAATTCAGATTCTCCACTTTCGTTAGCAACAGGAACATATTCATATTCATCACTTTCATCGTGTTTAGGAATGTCATTTGCATGTTCAGAACCACATTCGGATAGGTTTTCTAGCTCTGCGAGATAATCCAAAGCTTGCTGCTTTGTGAGACCGCGAGATGACCAGATTTTCTATGTAAGAAATACCGTAAAATTTACTGAAGTATGCTTTTCGTATGAACGTGCCCCGAGAACTAATCTAAAATTCCACCGTTCCGCAAATATATAGTAACCCCACACCAATAAGTCCCAGCATCTATCTTTGCAAACTATCACTTGCGTAAACATGACCAGACTTACAAACGCGCAGCGGTCAAAACATGACCAGACAAGTTCCGACTAGCTACTAACAGCCAAGCAGTCATACGTAATTATACTTATAAAATATTTTACTTTGTGTTGGAATTATCTTTAGCTCCCTAAATTCGCAAATTTAATAAAAATGATGTTAGCGGTTAAAATAGCGGCTTTGGTGATTATAGGTATACTATAAAAAATAATCAAAACGATCTTACCTTATACTTTGTAATTTCATATATTAGTAGTACACAAAAAGTGTATAAAAGTCATAACATAAAGAAGCTGAAACTCGAAGCTTCTCAAAAAATGCACACTTTATAGATCACAAGCGGTCAAATTGACCGCTACGGTCATTCTAGTGTTGAAGTGAAATACCCTTACAATCTCAAAATATTGTGGCCAAAATCTTTCTTGTCATTAAACGACTTCTACATTTATGGGATGAGGTTTATATGGTCCGCCGCCATTCCAACAACACCTTTTTGGATAAAGCATCTTAACACAAAATTGATTCATCTCATTTGACAATGTACTCCAAAATTGCTTTTGGGTCGTCTCCGCGCATATTTTAAAGCCAAGCGCGCACATTTAACACGAAGTGGAAATTAAAGACGAGAAAAAAATCAGTGGTATTCATCTAGCACGAACCTTGTTTATACATAAATGGTCATTCAGAATACTTGCCCCAGCGAACACTTGTTTCAATAATGTTAGACACTACTGATAATTCCTTCACTTTCAAACGGCGATTTTCTTATATGTATTAATTCTTCAATAAATTCAATATTTAGTCGCGTTACCACTGCATTCAATTGGCCGACCGGGCGCTCATAATCTTAAAGGGATTCCTGTTCCAAATGCAAACATTTTGCACACTATATGAAGGAAGTAAATAAACATATAAACTGTCAGTAACTGAAACATTTTCATGCTGGACGTTACTTGATTGCAAATTGATAAACTATTGCTCGTAAAACTTTATTATTTATACCGTAAACTTAGCGCATGTGCAACTGTGTACACAATACACCTTGAACACGTTTGGCCTGTCAAGTTGACAGGGGGTGCTTACCTTCTGTATGATTTACATTCAATACAGTATCTATTTTCATTGTACAGCATACGTGATTACATTTTCATTACATAATATTATTTTTCCAATTTTACTTATTAAAATGATCATTACATATATTGAATTTCATTATTAAAACAACATTTTAATCATAAAGGTGAATAAAATTAATCAAAACAGTGAATAAAATGTTTCTAGCAACACTTTATTCACACTGCTATTGGCAACAGTAGCAGAACAGTATATCGACGAATCAATTGCTCAAAAAATGTCCACGTCCAAAAAAATTTTGACTGATGTAAATTCAAATGAAAGGCCTGGAACTTCCACTGCACTTGACCCTGACGAAAGTAGAGTCAACTTAGCTTGCACTGTACTTGACTCTGACGAAAATAGAGTCAACTTTCCTGGTTTAAGAATTCATCAAATTATTAATAGTACAATCAATATTCATGTAAATAAATTACCTAATCAATAAATTTTTTTGAAACTTTTGCAAAATTAGAAAAAATCTTGTATGATACACGCGAATAAGCAAATTTTATCCACTCAAAAACATTATGGCACTCGGCTTGCACCTCGTGCGCTAAACAATTTTTTCGTGGATAAAATTTGTCTTTATTCACTATACCATAAATAGCTATTTTTCTCCCGACCGATAATAAAGTGTCATCTTATACATCTGACAATTGACATATATTAGACTACTTTATTCTCTAGGGAATAAAATATTCGATTTTCCCTAGGGAATAAAGTGAATACTGTAGTGAATGACTTTTGGTTCATTTATTTAAGTCAAAATTAATTTAACTGTCAGATTGACGAAGCATTTAAATATATCAATCAATTTTATTTTGTAATCGTAATAGTAACATTAGATGAGTTTACAATATTTGTATATGGACAATCATCTGATATCTTAACTTGGCGGTTGCTTACAGTAGTGCTTGTGCAAAAATTATCTCCTTCACTGCCATTAATATTCATTTTTGCACAATAACTTAAACGGACTGCGTTTTTTTGGAAAAAAATAAGACACAAACAAACTCGTTTTACCTTAGTAACCAGAAACTATGCACATTTTCATGACAAACAAACTTAATTGAATGACATCAGATCAATCTATCAATCAACTGTTAAACTAATAATGAAATAAATTATTACATTTAAGGTCGGGAGAAAAGTTTTGTATGTAATTCGGGAATAAACGTCTATAATCCCTCAACAGAAAATTATTATTAGAATTACTTACTGTCTCGGGATTAAAACTGTTGTTTATTCCCTTAATACATAAATATCTATTATGTAATGCGTTTTTCATGTTATTTAATACAAAAAGTTATAAATATAACTAAAAAGCAAAAGACTAGTTAATTTTCGAAACTCAACGGATCAAGACACGATATCATTTTTTTTTATGTAATGCATTTGGATTATTTCAAAATAATTAAAAATTTTTAAATTAAAAATTATTTAAGTTTGTTTCAGTTTGAAAACCTGATTACATCGTTGATGAAAGCTTTTTAACGTGTAATAATAAATATGCAATCTCTATTAACAAAAACTTCGCGTAATTTAATATATTTGTTAACATTAACATCAAAACGCTTCGTATATAAATGAATTAAGCGCAATTTTTTTTTTTATTTAAATGAACATGCAATGCGCCAATTGAGTTGAAAAAATTCACGTACATACTTGTACATGCGCGTACATTGTGAATTTATATGAACTGGAAATCAAGATAAGCCGTTATGCCTGCTGTGAATAGGTTATGAGGACGGATTATTCAATATTTATGCAGACAATAGCAGTTCAATTCGACGTCGATTATTATACTGATACTTTCGAACACGAGTGAATTCTGTTGTATTTTGTTTGAATGCGTCAGCCACTAAACACGAAACCGTGTAAAACATTTTTATGCTATTCATAAATTTAATATTTGGAAATGTGAATGCAATAGTATTCGATATTTCATGACGTTACTTTCTTACTTTTGAAAATTTTTTTAACCAACTTCAAATGGAGGAGGCATTTATTATGTATATATTTTTTTATGTTTGTTTGCACATAACTACTGAACAAATTGACAAATTTTAATGATTTTGAATCCATGTCATACAAGGTGCATCCAAGATGATCCCATATTGTCGTGAGCCGATACCGGGCTAGTACTGAACTAGTTCTAATAATTCTTTTAAATTATACGTGAGTTTATTGTGTTATAATTTTATGTCAATGGTTACTAGGCTATTGAAAGACGCTCATATGCTATACTGAGCTGATGAGTACAGTACTCGGCAGTCTCAGTGAAAGACGCTCATGTATTAAATGCAGACGCCACTCTTTAACGTAAATGTCTCGCCTTAACCTGGAATTTACATTATTGCGTATGGAGTTACTCACTATGTTTTATTGCTTGCCTTTTCTTAGCTTTTTCAAGCCCTATCTTTTTTATTTGTTGCGTTTCTTACAAACAATTTTTGTTCATATGGATAACAGTTTTTGTAGGCCTTCCTATTATAAACAAACACATAATAATGGAAACACAACAATAGTATGAAATAAAAAAGTTAGTAAAATAAAATCAAACCGACTCCCAAAAAAAGACAGCAAACAATAATTTTACTCTAAAAAGGCAAAAATAATCTATTTTTGAATTTTATTTCATTATTTATTACATGGAACTGATCAAAGTAAACTTTTGGGAGCCTGCGCCAAAATAAATGCAAACAAAATTAATGTATTTGTCAAGTTATTGGATCAACCATTTATTAAAATCTTAAGTTGAATGTGGTGTTTAACTACTTAGTGTGTTACTTCATTTTATACTGATTTTTTGGCTTTAAATTTGGCGCCTCCCAAAAGTGTAGTTTGATCTGTTCTATGTAATAAATAAAGGAGTAAAATAAAAACTATATTATGTTTTTCCTATTTAGAGCCAAATTATTGTTTTCTTCTTCTGTTATCTTTTTCGGTTTTATTTATCTATATATATATATATATATATATATATATATATATATATATATGGTATTAATAAGTCGGCGATTAAAGGTCTGGTTTATTACTTCAAAGTATATATATTTAAAACAACCCTACATGTTTCGGCAATGATGCCTTTGTCAAGGAAATAAAAAATAAGAATGACAGAATATAAATGTCAAATAATTGAGTTGCTATGGTTTAAATTATTCAAAGATACATTCCAATAATAATAATAAATCATGCCTTATTATTATTATTGGAATGTATCTTTGAATAATTATATTGTTTCCAATACACAAATTTGTAAGTTATACTTATCACTATCAATCATATCAACACATAAGACATTTGACTCTAACACCTCTTTCTAGCAATAAAATGGAACTCAACGTTATTTGAAAACCTTCACCGATAACATAAATACAAACTATGTATTTTGATTCTTTAGATTACATAAATTAAAGATGTTCTATTCGAATATAAATATAGTTTTTATTCAAATCTTGAATTATACACTCGTGGGCAAAAAATTCCAGGCACCGAAGAAAAAGTACAAGAAAAATTAATTTTTTTTTTCTTTTTAGCAAGACAAGAAACATTATCTACAAAGTAAGAATGAGAAATTCAAAAAAGGTACTTAACATTTTATTCAATAAGAAAAAAGCACGAATCACTAAATTGTGCAAAATTAACAAATTTATTGATCTTATCGGCTAGGTTTTACATCTACTTTTTCACACAATTTAAGCGATTAATTCTGCTTCTACCATACGGCGTGGTAAACTTTGAATGGAGTTGGCGACCTTTTCTTGTATAATGTTTTCCCATTCCCTCACGAAGAGCTATTCGAAGATCCTGAATGGTTACCGGCATGAGTCGTCGGTGCCGAACACATCGCCCTAATGAATCCCAGATATTTTCGATAGGATTCAAGTCCGGGCTTCGAGCTAGCCATTGCAAACGGCGAAAATTAACCGCATTGAAATATTGCTGAACTAACCGTGCGGTGTGAGGTCGCACGTTATCGTACATTAGAGTAAAGTTCTCAATGGAGCAAATTGTATGACGTTATTAGCTAAACACTCATTAATGTACCTAACAGCAGTCACGGTACCATTTTCAATGAAAATAAGCTCAGTTTTCGCGTAAAGTGAAATGCCAGTCCAAACCATTATACAGCCTCCCCCAAATGCCATTCTTGGAGATATACAACACGTTGAAAATCGTTCACTAGGCCTTCTTCACGCACGTTCATGTCCAACTGGTGAACGCAGACAAAACCAAAATTCATCCGTGAATAATACGGAGTTTGATTGATCCATTATCTAATGTCTATGTCGCGGGCAAATCGTAGTCGCTGAACATGTGAGCTAGCAGCAAAAGTGGACAAGAAGCAGTTTCCTTGACACCAATCCGTATTCCTTCAATCTTCGGCCAACGGTTCGTGCAGAAACTTCAGTACCGTAAACGTCTTCAACTGGCAAGGCACAATTGTTCATGGTAAATCAAGATCTCGTAGAATAGATAACACCATAAAACGGTTTTCTCGCCAATGAGTGATGGGAGATCTGCCTGATCCTGGCCTTTTTGTGTATTCGCCAGTTTTATGATGTATTGCGTCTTGGACAGTACTCCTGGGAATATTCAAGACAGCAGCGATGATTCGAATACTGCGTCCATCTTCATTAAAAGCTAATTACTTGGGCTACATTTTCTGCTTGCATTTTGTCAACCAATAAGTGTCAGTACTGACAGTTCAAATGGTCTTTCAACACAACAGATAAGAGCAGAATAAAGAGCGAGCTAAGATTTTTTTGGGTTGGCTTAGATTTTTTCGGTTCATTTGGGTGTTTTGATAAATTAAATGTTTTGTATCTTCTTTAATTTCCAATTCTTATTTCATAGATAATATTTCATGTCTTGTGGAAAAAAACAAAAAAAAGGAATTTTAATTATGAAAACAGACATTTGCTTCAATACCCGGAATTTTTTGTCCACGAGGATAGTTTAGATTAGTTTATAAAGAAGTTTTTTTAAATAAGTATACATTGAGTATATTTTACAATTGCATTGTGCGTGTTAACATAACAAGAGCACGTATTTCTTACATGCATCTTAATTATACGATGTTCAACATTTGATTCATTCTTTATTTTTCTCATATTTATATTCAAGTAAATTACATAGCAATATGTGTATTATTTTCTAAAAGGAAACGAAAATAATTGATTTCAAAATATCCATTCTTCTTTAGCACGCCCTGAAGTAAATAGGTACGTGATTATTAGAGAACGGACGCAATTTCCATAAAACGCAATCGGCAATTGGAATTGTGTATAACGTCGCTCAGTACATCCCGGCGTAATTCAATGAAGTATTTGTTTGACTTACTCGGACACGTGGCCTCGCCGCGATAACAATGGGCAAGCCAGCTATTGTATTCGAAGAATATAGTGCTTTTTAAAGTGTTTTCATGAGCGTAGATAGAAGCGGGGTTTTTATAATGTATTTATTATATAATATATAATATATAGTATATAATATATAATATATAATATATAATATATAATATATAATATATAATATATAATATATAATATATAATATATAATATATAATATATAATATATAATATATAATATATAATATATAATATATAATATATAATATATAATATATAATATATAATATATAATATATAATATATAATATATAATATATAATATATAATATATAATATATAATATATAATATATAATATATAATATATAATATATAATATATAATATATAATATATAATATATAATATATATTATATAATGTATTATTTATTACTTTATATTTCGTAAGATAAATAAAGTGCTGTGAGTAAGTTTCTTGTTTTCATAGTTTTAACTGTTAATTACATCGTAATTTTTGTGATAGATCCTGTTTAATATCGTTTGATTGAATCTATTTCTACCAATTACGAGGGTGGATGAATAAATATCCGTGTTAGGAAAGAAGACGCAAGTTTTTCACAAATTTTTTATTTATTTTTCAACGTAATCACCTTTTAGTACAATACACTTTTCCCAAAGTTTCTGCCATTTCTCTAACCCCTCCCAAAAATACGATTTGTCAAACTCTGCAAAATACGCTTCTGTCTCGACGATAACCTCCGCGTTTGAGCTGAATGTTTTTTCCCCGAGCCACGTTTTCATGTTGGGGAACAGAAAGAAGTCGCAGGGAGCCAAGTCAGGCGAGTACGGTGGGTGCGGCAGCAATTCGTAGTGCAGTTCATGCAACTTTGCCGCGACAATTCTGGATGAATGTGCTTGGTGCATTATCGTGGTGAAACAGCACTTTTTTCTTAGCCAAATGGGGCCGTGTCTCCTTCAATTTTATATCGAATCGGTCCAATAACCGTTCTTCCTTTCTGCAAAAAGTCCATGAGGATTATTCCGTTGGAATCCCAAAAAATCGTGGCCATGACCTTTCCGTCCGATGGGACCGTCTTTGCCTTCTTCGGAGCAGATTCACCCCGAAAAATCCATTGTTTTGACTGTCGCTTGGACTCTGGCGTATAATAATGGATCCAGTTTTCATCAACGGTGACGACTCGACGCAAAAACTCCTGCGAATTTCTCTTAAAGAGGTCCAAACACTGCTTCGACATTGACAACCGTATCCGCTTGTTGTCCACCGTAAGCAATCGCGGCACCCATCGGGCCGACACCTTTCTCACCGATAACTTATCATGTAAAATATTAATTGCCGTTCCGTACGACACGCCTACGGCCTCTGCTACTTCGCGCACTTTCGTTCGGCGATCAGCGAGAATCATGTCGTGGACCTTTTCAACGATTTCCTCGGTAGCTACGTCTGCCGGGCGGCCTGGGCGCTCCTCATCAAAAACAGATGTACGATCACGTTTAAATTCGTTGAACCAATATCTTACGGTTGTCATAGATGGTGAAGGGTCCCCATAGACAGCATCCAACTTCGCTTTTATTTCTTCGCATGTTTTTCCATCCAAAAATAAAAAGCGAATTACGGATCGATATTGCTCTTTTTCCATTTTATCGAGAAACACGAAACACGTGTGATACAACTGGCTGCCAAATAAATCTAACCTATGAATCAGTCTGAAATTTATTATGGTGTTGTCTGACAGATGGTAGTACACGACGGTAATGCCAACTTCCCTCAGCAGCGCCACCTGTCTTCAAACACGGGTACTTACTGATCTTCCCTCGTATTTCGACGTAAGAGTGTGCATTGAATTTCGTTCAGTTTCAATAACTTACGCACACATTTTTAGTTTTCATTTATTTAGATCTAGAGGATTGTATAAGTTACTTTTTCAGACATGATATGAAAGAATGTCGAGAACGGCAATGTAAAACAATGGCGAGTTGGATTGACGGTCATACTGATTGTATGTCCATTGTCAGTGATTCCAAAATTTATTACAAAATCCGTAAAATATCGTCAAAAATTCGTCACTTAGGATCGCAAACACATCTGAACTCTGTAAAACTTTTATGGAGGCTAATATTCCATTAAATAAACTTAGCAACCCCACTTTAAAAATGTATCTGAAAAAATATACTGATCGAAATGTTCCTGATGAATCAACTTTACGCAAATATTATGTTTCTAGGTGCTACACGAGAACGGTAGAACGCATTAGAAGCCATCTTTTAAATCAATACATATGGATAAGCGCCGACGAAGCGGTGGATATGTTAGGACGCTGTGTGGTAAATGTTGTAGCTGGTGTACTACATCCAACTATTCCCTATAACTCATATGTAATAGCAACAAGTGTTATAAATAATGTTGATGCGGAAACAGTTGCTGAAACCATTAAGGAGAATATGCAAAAAATGCTTCATTCGGACGCCACGTACAAAGAAAAAATACTTTTATTTGTTAGTGATAGGGCTGCTTATATGTTAAAAACAGGCAGACTATTGAAGAAAACATATCCCAACATGATATGAAAGAATGTCGAGAACGGCAATGTAAAACAATGGCGAGTTGGATTGACGGTCATACTGATTGTATGTCCATTGTCAGTGATTCCAAAATTTATTACAAAATCCGTAAAATACATATTGTCATGGATTTTCCATGGACAAGCAAGGAAAAAGATTGAACTATTAGTGAACTCTGTACTAGGGACAATTTATAAAAAAATTAGCTATTTCACTTGTATATTTATTTATTTCAGATGGGGATCGATAGGTATAATATTTTTATAAATAAGATATTTAATGTATGAAATTATGATTAGCCCTCGTATATTTAGGTGGACCAAAGGAATTGAATTTGCCGCTTTTTCGGATATTGTATTTGATAAGATGTATTGTCTGTATATTTTGATTTGATAGATGGAAGGGATAGCCAGGCGGATATGTAGAATTTTTCATTTTTATTTTAGAGGTATCTTGACTGTTAAAGTGATTAGTTAAAAAGAATAAAATAATAAATTTTGTTCTTTGTTTTATAAAGTCGGTCTGTACTTTGTTTTGCATTTAGTATAAGGTGCAAGTAAAACTTAATTCGATTTTTGCGAAGTTTTTCATATTTATTTGAAATCTTGTGGAAAAAGATGCCTCTCGTGTATTTTAAAATCACACAAAAACTTAATGTAAGTTGATAAAAATTATTTTATTTATTTATTAGATATTAGGATTATTTTCAGTGCTATAAATTTTGTATTTATTGTAATAATAATGTGTTTGAAAGTAGTATATGGATATTAGCGAAAGCTTGTCATGTTTTTTTTTAAGGGAAGTTGTTTTTCTTAATATTATACGTCGAGAACATTTTTTTTTGGAATTTAAGGTTGGAGGAATTGTAGTGGGGATGGATCTTGTCATGTTATTTGATGCATGAATATATTTCAACTAGCGTGAGTTTTGAAAACTAATTTGTTTTTGATATTTGTTTGAAGGGGTCACAGTAGAGGTTAAACTTGACAGATTTCACTAATATTTATTAGTTTTATATTTGATCGTGTTTCACAAGAGGTTTTTCTCTGTGTGCGAGTCAATGTTCACAAAGAGTGTTTCCTCATTGCTACTGTTTAATGACGCTTTAGCACCCTATACACTTTGTAGAGGGATTTTTTTCTTTTTTATTTTTTAAATATATATATTAGTGTAAAGGAAAAATGTGTGTATAAATTATCTGACACCTTGTGTTTTAATTTTTAATATACCGGTATCCGAGAGGATCGACCCAGAGACGTAAGCTCAAGGATTCTACTAGACTGAATAGCCGGCGATATAAGCTGTAGTGGGAATTAAAATTAAATAAAGCAATTTCAAAGTAAAATCCACTGCACAATTGGCAATCCAACGTGGGGCTAGAAAAATTCACTGCACAATTGGCTAACCCAACGTGGGGCTAGAAAAATCCACTGCACAATTGGCAGCCCAACGTGTCGGCGATTTGAAGTTAAACGTATAATTGGAAGAAATAAAATATAAATTCTTAAAATGGAATATTTAATTCAAAGAATGGGTAACGCTGGTTACATACATGAAGGAGGACACAATGGGGAAAGCAGTCAACAGATAATGGACATGGTGCACACAATGATGAAAGATATGGAAAGAAAGATAGGCATATTGAATGGTCAACTTTTAGAAGAAAAGGAGAAAAGAGAATGGCAGGAACAAAAGGTGACGTACTTGCAGAAACAAATCGATCAAATGAAAAAGGAAAAAAACGAAGCGAATGTGCCTGTGTTCATCCCTGTACCAGTACAAAATGAACCATTGCCGAAGTTTTATGGTATGGCAAACACAAATCCCATGGGTTTTCTAAAAAAATTAAAGGAAAGTCTAGAGGATGTGCCAGGGGACCAAAAGAAGCTCCAGAAAATAGGGAACTGTCTCAAGGACGATGCAATGACCTGGTGGGACATGATCTCGGATGAGGTGAAGACGATGGAGGAGTTCGAGGTCAGATTTACCAGCCAATTCTGGGGAACAACAAGACAAACGAGGGTAAGAAATGATTTATTAGTTGGTAGATATAATAATAATGGTAATGAGTCACGAGCGTCGTATGTTATGAGGAGATACTCAATTTTAAAATATTTGCAACCAAAAATCACTGATAGAGATTTAATATGCCAATTAAGTGCCCATTTTGATGAACTAATTAGTCAGGCAGTAGCCATTCAAAACATTAGTGACATGCAACAATTTGTTGAACTGTTAAAAAGAGTAGATGACATGGAGTATAATAATAGATATCAGAATAATTATATAGATAGTAATATTAATAGAACTCCATATTCTAGAATGGAAAATAATAACAATAATAGTAATTATTCAAGTCCTCAACGAGCAAATAATTATGGTAAAAGAAAGAATAGAATGGCTTCACCAGGTAGGATAGACTATAATAAAAAGAATATAAGAAGGGAAACGTTACCAGAGACAATAAGCAATAATAGTAGGGATATTAGATGTAATTATAATTTAGAAAGAATAAATAGCAATAATTATCATGAAGAAAGTAGTAAAGAAATTATGGTAGATAATAAAAAGTATAAAGGTAATAGATACAAAAGTATTAAACTTATAGGTAATCACAAGTGGACTAGATTTAAAGGTCCTCGACCTGAGTTTAATAAAGAAATAAATGTAACGAGAAAAATAAATAAAAACTTATTTACTGTCGGATATTTTCGAATAGGCCCAACTTAATAATAAATTTTGTTGTAAACTATTTAGAGGAATATGCGAGATATAAGGATTTTTGCTTTTGAAATAACTAATTGGAATGTGTTGTAACAAAAGGATATATAAATAAAAATTTGGAAAAGTAAATAGGATTTGATAAATGATACTGAAATGGATTTAACGTAATAGATAATTAGGATTAGATTATTAGTATAAGAAGAGGATGTAGCAGTAAAATAAAAAAGTGTTTACTGAATTTCGTCGGGATAAAAAGTATATAATATTGAATATGAAAAAAAATTTTCGTCGGTAATATATGAAATAAATATAGGAAATATTTATATGAAAATGAAAATGTATTTATAGAAAAAATTTTCGTCGATATATGAAAAAAGTTATTATGATAATTGAGATATATATATAGATATTGTTGAAATAAAATTATGGTATTTATGAATATATAGAAAAAGAATTATTGGCATGTGTAAAAAGGTTAATGAATAAAAATATTTGAATAGGATGGTTTACGATGTGCTGATTTAACTGAACTGGTAATGAATTGGATTAAGCAAACGGATATATATACAGGATGAAGTAAAATAAAATTTATTGTTGACATAATTAAATAATTAAAATTTATCTGCGTATAAAAAATTATTGATAATGGGAATTGCGTTGAAAAAAATTAAAACTATATAAATATAGGAAGAAATTGAGCTCATGATATTATTGTTGATTATTATGATTATTATTATTATTATTGAAATTGCTTGGAGATTAATGGTGTTATGAATTTGTTTATTATGATGATGATTTGGTATATGAGATTTTGATGCTATGTTTTTCTTTTATTTATGAAAATTCGTTGGAAACATTCATGTCCATGTGATCGAGAGAGTGCTCGAGGATTCGACGGGGATGACTGCTGCTTCGGCGTGTTCCTTCGACTGTGATGTTTGTAACGAAGCCCATTCGAAAATGTCAAGCAAAATGACATTAACTATATAAAATGTCAAGCAATATGACATTAAGATGAATTATGTCAAGTAAAACGACATAAAAGATAAAATGTTTTAAGTCAAATAAGACATTTATATATATTTAAAAATTATATACAGAATGTATATGGAAAAGTTGAAATTGTCTACCACACTACAGCATCAGAACGAGGATGATCCTGTTCAGCAACAATGCATCAAGTTAGTGCGGGGAACCAAGACAGGGTGCGGTACTGTCTCGAGTGCTGTGCTGAAGATTATCCTTAAAAAAAGCTCAGTGATGTTCTGACTTTGTTCTCGGATAATTTCGGGGAATTATGTCATGGATTTTCCATGGACAAGCAAGGAAAAAGATTGAACTATTAGTGAACTCTGTACTAGGGACAATTTATAAAAAAATTAGCTATTTCACTTGTATATTTATTTATTTCAGATGGGGATCGATAGGTATAATATTTTTATAAATAAGATATTTAATGTATGAAATTATGATTAGCCCTCGTATATTTAGGTGGACCAAAGGAATTGAATTTGCCGCTTTTTCGGATATTGTATTTGATAAGATGTATTGTCTGTATATTTTGATTTGATAGATGGAAGGGATAGCCAGGCGGATATGTAGAATTTTTCATTTTTATTTTAGAGGTATCTTGACTGTTAAAGTGATTAGTTAAAAAGAATAAAATAATAAATTTTGTTCTTTGTTTTATAAAGTCGGTCTGTACTTTGTTTTGCATTTAGTATAAGGTGCAAGTAAAACTTAATTCGATTTTTGCGAAGTTTTTCATATTTATTTGAAATCTTGTGGAAAAAGATGCCTCTCGTGTATTTTAAAATCACACAAAAACTTAATGTAAGTTGATAAAAATTATTTTATTTATTTATTAGATATTAGGATTATTTTCAGTGCTATAAATTTTGTATTTATTGTAATAATAATGTGTTTGAAAGTAGTATATGGATATTAGCGAAAGCTTGTCATGTTTTTTTTAAGGGAAGTTGTTTTTCTTAATATTATACGTCGAGAACATTTTTTTTTGGAATTTAAGGTTGGAGGAATTGTAGTGGGGATGGATCTTGTCATGTTATTTGATGCATGAATATATTTCAACTAGCGTGAGTTTTGAAAACTAATTTGTTTTTGATATTTGTTTGAAGGGGTCACAGTAGAGGTTAAACTTGACAGATTTCACTAATATTTATTAGTTTTATATTTGATCGTGTTTCACAAGAGGTTTTTCTCTGTGTGCGAGTCAATGTTCACAAAGAGTGTTTCCTCATTGCTACTGTTTAATGACGCTTTAGCACCCTATACACTTTGTAGAGGGATTTTTTTCTTTTTTATTTTTTAAATATATATATTAGTGTAAAGGAAAAATGTGTGTATAAATTATCTGACACCTTGTGTTTTAATTTTTAATATACCGGTATCCGAGAGGATCGACCCAGAGACGTAAGCTCAAGGATTCTACTAGACTGAATAGCCGGCGATATAAGCTGTAGTGGGAATTAAAATTAAATAAAGCAATTTCAAAGTAAAATCCACTGCACAATTGGCAATCCAACGTGGGGCTAGAAAAATTCACTGCACAATTGGCTAACCCAACGTGGGGCTAGAAAAATCCACTGCAATATGTATTTCGTATTACTTGTGTAGCACATGCTCTCCACAGAATCTGTGAATATATCAGAGACACTTTTCCGGAAGTTGATAGACTTGTATCAGCTTTTAAAAAAGTTTTCAGAAAAGCACCAGCGAGAGTAGCTCTTTTCAGGGAAAAATTTCCATCTCTGTCACTGCCTCCCACTCCAGTAATAACTAGATGGGAAACATGGCTGGAAGCTACTAGTTATTATGCTGAGAATTTCGATAGTCTAAAACATTTCGTAACACTGCTAAAGGAGGATGCTAGAAGTATTGGTGAGTGCAAGGAGCTCACACAAATCCCAAATTTAAAAAATCAGTTGTACTTTCTTCACGAACACTTTGGAAAATTGCCAAAACTATTCACTTATTTTGAAAATCGAAATCTCAAATTAAATGACTGATTAACCACATTAGATGTGGCTGTTAATAATTTGAAAAGTATTCCAAGTGACTTGGAATGTGGCCTACGGCAAAAGTTTGAAGCAATTCTTAATAGAAATCCAGATTTAATTACATTGCAGCAATTATGTATGGAGACAATTCCACAAAATCTAACGGCTAAATATGAAGAAATAAAAGAATATTTCCAGTATGCACCTATAACCAGTTGCGATGTAGAAAGGACGTTTTCTATTTATAAGGATGTACTTAATTCAAAGAGAACAAAATCGACAGAATAAAACCTTGAGAAACTATTGCTTGTCAATATTAATACTCCTTTACTCAACTTGAACGACAAAATGAACAAATAAAAATGTTCCAATTATAGAAATAAAATTAAAAACTTTAAAAATACAACTTTTCAACAAATACATATGTATTTCGTAATTTTATAGATCACCACCCGTTCGTTTTCCAATTTATAAATAAAATTAAATATTTTAGAAATACAGTCTTTCGCCAGTACTGCACTGGGTGGTAAGCGTGTCCGTTCTCTAGTGATTATACACTGTAGCAATCAATATTTATATGATTACTTAAAATTTTCACTACGGAAATATTTACTAACTCGAATTTAAAAATTTATGACAAAGACAATTGTCCCGTTCTTGTAATATAATCGAACGCACTATATTTGATATCAATTATATTTTGTGAATGAGATAATGATTAGAGTACATTAATCACAGCTACTCTGACATTTGATTAAAGGATCTATAATTTATACTTTGTGACGTAATATTTACCATCGATTATTATTAAACTGTTTAGCATTTATTATTTTTATTTCGTGCTTAATCCGTCATGGGTTGCATTTTTATAAAATATAACTATGCACTTATTAAATTAATGTTAATGCAGAAAAATCAATAAAACGGAAAAGTTATTAGTATTACCATTTCTATCATGAACAGTAGCTTAGTACGTTTTACTATTACCAAATTTATAAGATTAGATATAACTTATAATATAATTCTTACACCTTTCCCAGATCACTATGACGCCCCTTGTATGAAAATACAGATTTTTTAAGTTAGTTACTTCGGCAATCACGGAGACAGTCGCAACGTACATGCGAAATGCCCTGCAAATTGTGGAGAGATTGACTGTTAATCCACAAAAAAGCAAGTTGGTAGCTTTTACCCACATGAGAAAACTAAGTGATCAGAGCAGCATAATACCGTTCGGACAAGAATTAGAACTGCCAATGAAGTGAAGCATCTAGGCATAACACCTGATGCGAAACTAAATTGGAGCAGACACCTAGTCAAAGTGACAGACAAGACAACGCAGCTCTTTAAGAGATGTGGAAGAGCTGTTGGTCAGATCTGGGAACTAAAACCAAGTACAGTATACTGGTTATAGACAGAAGAAGTAAGACTAATGATACCTATGGAGCAATTGTCTGGTGGTGGACGACGAAGCTGACATCGGCGGTGGAGTTCCTTACAAATCTCCTGAAACAGGCTCTGTTAAGAATCACGGAAGCTATGCATAGCAGGGAAACCGTCTAAATGGAGGCCATCGTGGGTATCCTTCCGCTGGAACTATTTATGAAGGCGGACGCCATGGCTACAGATACAGATACAACAGCAACTATACTAGGAGAACCTATATTACAACTTCCGACGGACAATATGGTACCTGAGATTATGTTTACAGCTAAACTGAACATATCTATATCAACCAGAGAACAGGCAAGAAGTTGTTCCAGCGATTTTGGTGCCGTCACCTGGTACACGGATGGATTACAATCCAACCCGGGGCACAGTTGCAGGTATATGTGGAATCTGCCGTAGACGGAAGATATCATTAAGTCGGGGGAAACATACGACACTTTTCCAGGGTGAATTGTTTGCATTGGCAGCCTGCGCCGAGGAAATTCGAGAAGCCGGCTGCGCAAACAAAAAAAATCAGCATAATGATTAATAGTCAGGCAGCTATTAAAGCCCTTATGATTCCATCTACCAAGTCTAAACAGGTGAAATATTGTAAATAGGTCCTCAATAGACTGGCACAAGACAATATTGTATCATTGATGGATTCCAGGACATCAGAAGTTTAAGGGCAATGACCGCCGACGAACTGAACAAGGAAGGTTCTAAGAGGAACTTCATATGACCAGAACCTCTATGTGGAACCATCAAAGATTCCGTTAGAAAGGAGATCTGGTTATGGCTAGAAGAACATTAAAAGAAATGGAAGCTAACAGAAAGTCAACCCCACACCAAGGTGAGGCTGAACGCTAGGCTTTCAGCCAACCTAATCGTTGTAATAAACAAGAAATTAACACTATTACCGGCTTGATAACCGGACACTGTCCTTTAAGGAAGCAAGCATCTATACAGCATGGGCTTTGTTAGCGAGCTCTGGTGTAATAGATGTGAAAAACAGGACGAAACTAGGCTTCATATATTACGTACTTATGAGGAACCGAGGTGACTCCGACAGAAATATGTCAGAAGAGATCTGTTGTATCCTACGAGAGTACTCAAATTTCCCATGAGGAGGATAGTGGCCTTCATCAAGGACACAAGACTAACAGAATGGAACTGAGGAATCCATTGGGGATGGTACAAAGAGCTCAAGTGCCTGGACTTACTAGCGTCCAAACGAAAGAATTAGATAGATAAACTAAAGCAATCTGCCCAATAGACAATTAACCTTTTTCGCGATCAAAATGGTGATATGTGCAGAGAATCATTCCCGCTAGTGAGCATCATTGAAACTGAACTTTAATATATCTAGAGTTTATATGTGAAAACGATTATTGTTTGTTTAACTTATTTGGGTGCTGTATCAAGTTGGACGGCAGCAAACGCTTCAGTCTATGCATTTCACTGTAACCTTTCACATATAACTGGTTAGCCGGCACATTAAGATGCTCTAACACTTTTTCACTGTAATTTGCACTGGACCAATGCATAGCTTCTTTGATACCAAGAGGATTCTACGTTGGGTGATTTTGTTGGGGACGTAATACAACGGGGGTTAGTGTCGCAATACCTTGTTTTGGAACTGCAGCAGAATGGCAATATTGGAATTAGGGGGATAACCCCAAAGTTGAGTCCATATGTGCGGACTGGTTTTAACATGATAGTATAAAGTAACACTTCAACTTACCTTAAATTAAATGTCTGTTAGATTACGACGAAGTTATATAGGAACTGTTAGGGATCACTGGAGTGACACGGTTATGGTTGAATTTTTGAGATAGAAGAGTTCCCCAGTTATTGTGTAGAGAGTAACCGCCATCACGATTGATATTATTTGAATGCTTTAGGATTTCTGTTGATTCACGTATTTTACGGTTAAAGTAATAGAGGTTGCGGAATAGAACTGGGTGGATTGTTACCAATACTTTCATCAATAACAGCTATTCCAAGCACGATATCCAGCGCACATAAACCAACACCTTAACCCTAGACCGTTTAGTTCCGCTTCTAAGCCCACTTCTGCCATTTCTAAAGCCTATTTATCTTACATACAAGGCGTCGCCGACCATACCCGCAAAATCCTTCAAAACCATCTTTAAACCCCACATTATAAGCCCCCTTTTTTGTTAAGGACCACAATCATCTAGGAACCCCTGGTGTTTACAAAATTCGTATGATAAACTCGTTTAAAATAGTAGCCCGAAAAGCATTGCATTGAACTTTCATATTACTTATTGAAACACATGTGAATTATAATAATAAAAATGTGTATGACTGTATGTTTTAACTTTGAAACTGTTAATAGACTATCGACTTACGAATTTTTTTTGTTTTTGTCCGGGTCTATGGCTTACTACTAAAAATTTTCAGAACACTCCTCGCAATTATTTATTTTATTTGTGCTTGTTAGAATTAACATTTTCTTTTAATATATTAACATTGTCAGATAATATCGTGTGTTTTTAAGACCTTTTTTCACTAGGAAGAAACTCTGGCAAGTTGTACCGCCATTTTATTCAGTATTGTCTGACACTTAATAATGCAAAGACTACGCCCGAGCAGAGTTTAAAAATTATGGAAATTTATTTCCAAAATCAATATTCAGTAAAAAAATGTTCACAGGGCGCTTCGCTCAATGAGGGCATACATCATCCACCAACTAAGACGCCTATTCGCAAGACAATTGAAAAATTTTGCACTTAATTTACTCTATTGGACCCCCATCCACCAACGAAATTGCGTAAAGTGCGCACTGAAGAAAATATCGTCGCCGTTGAGGCTAGTGGAGATCCAAGGATGATCCAAGTTCATCGATTCGTCATCGCCATCGACTTTGTGCAAGATTTTGCTCAAGGATATTAGCTTACATGCCTACAAAATTTAATTGGTGCAAAAATTGAAGCCAACCGACCATTGTTTTCGACAACAGTTCGAAAATCGAGAAACTGTTTTACCATCAAATCGTGTTCAGCTATGAGGCTCATTTCTGGCTTTGTGAATAAAATTATCGCATTTGAAGCGAAACTAATCCACAGGTAACTTATCAACTACCGATACACCTCAAAAAATGCACTGTTCGGTGAGGTTTGTGTGCCGGATGCATAAACGGGCCATACTTCTTCAAAAACGAAGAAAATCGTCTTGTCACCGTCAATGGCGACCGGTATAGAGCCATGCTTAACTATATTTTGTTCCCAAAAGTAAGTGAGCATGGTCTAGAACACCTTCAGTTTCAGCAGGACGGTGCCATATGCTATACTTCCCGCGAAAACCATCGGTTTATTGAAGGAAGTGATAAGATTATCTACAGAAACGTACCTGTACCTGGCCTCCAAGACTATTTTTTGTGAGGTCATCGGTCTAGGCGAACAAGCCAACAACTAGTGTAACCTTGAAAACCCACATCGAGCCACACGGCCTAGATGCTCGAAAAGGTAGTCGAAAATTGGTGCTCCAGGATGCCGTACCTCAGGCGCTCCCGTAGTAGCCATATGCCCGAAATAATTTTCCATCATTAATATTATGAAACTATCTACCGATTAAAAAAATTCGCATTTCCTTAACAATTGTGTTTTTTATTTCAATTTTTAATCCTACACCTCTTACACACTTTACTTGTCCTAATAATTTAGTCCAAGTTATCAGCACTTTAAATGTGTTACCATTACCAACACAGCGGCGGACTTACCAGATTTATCGGGCCATGTAGGTCTCACGAAAAGGTGCACTGATGTCAATGTCAAGAGATTATACGTAGCAATATTAATAAAGCAATAAACAGTTATTAATAAGTATTTTTAAGACATATTAATCTGTTGAATTCGAACATAACATTGATGTTTGCCTGATGAAACTTAAAGTAGTTAGGTGTGACTGCATAGGCATTACTTCTTTGACAATCGGATTGTATATATACATAAAGATAATTATTTTATATATATATATATATATATATATATATATATATAAAAAATTAATTTAAATTCGGGTAAGCGGTCAATTAAGAAAAAAAAATCCTTTATTAAATAACCCTATATTTCGCAATAGACTTTGTCGCTTCTTCTGGGGTAAAAAATGTAGAGTTGAAGAAAATATAAAATTGACGTACAAAATATAAAAATGATCATTTTTATATTTTGTACGTGTGTGTGTGGGTATGTGTGTGTGTGCGTGTGTGTATATAGACAACACGAATAGCTCTAACTTTATATGTTCCATACTGTGGGAATGCAGAAAACATATTTTTAATTACCTATTTATTATACGAATATATTAGTTGTGAGATAATGGACAAGTTGTAACTAGGAATCTTAAGATATAGAACTCCAGAACCTTGTACAGTAACTACATCTGGCAGAGTAATTACATCTAACTGAATGCTGATGAATTATTTATATCGTAGGTTGTTGAATTAATTGAGATATGTTAATTACATGTAATCCAACAATCCATTAGTACTATTGTCGACAGTAACTAATATACATATTGCTATGAACTGTGGTTTGGAAATTAGCTATAGCACCATTCACGACAAATCTATCCAGCTAGGATATTCAGTCGGCTTATATCCAAAATGGGACTGCTTTCCTCTCAGGGTTGCAATCGGAAATGTGGAAAAGAATCAAGTTAATTAGGCGCCACTCAAAATTTGTTTGACAAAAGTTATTAAAATATCTTTAAGTTACTTGTTTTCTTGAAGCAAGGTTAAATAATAATCACAATAAAATTTAAATGAAACTTTAACACAAAAATCAAATAAAAAAATAATCTTCGTAGAGTATAAAGATTAATATTGCATCATTTAACAATATTATAAAGGTTAAAAAAACGCACCGAAATGACCGCAGCATTCGTTCAAAAAACCTTATGACACCGAACAAAATTAAAAATAATAAATTACAAAGAAAATTTATAATTTCTCCCAAGAGAACAAAATAAATAAACGATCTTGACAGCTCGAAGCAAACACTAAAATAACATGCGCACAAACATGTCTCAGGAAAAATGCCCTTGAAGTCCCAACGTACTAAACTTTACATTTACAGATCTTTACTAGAAATGTTAAAAACCTTCTTTGTTATCTATATCAAAGAACTAAGACTAAATCTCAATAAATCAATCTTAATACAATAGAAGAATACAATATTCAATTCATTCAATATAAAAAAATATCTTTTTTAAAAGAAATATTACTTACGTAAAAATATATATTCGAGACACGTGGATAAGAAAGCTATAAAATATCAAAAATTACGAGACTACATACTCGTAAAAAATATCGGTAATGAATTTAAACAACACCAACCACTAATTAAATCAAAAGTAACCCGAAGTTACTTTAAAAAGATAAAGATAAATCTGTTTATAAACACGTCTTTCTTATCTCACAGTTAACTTGTGTCTCTAAAGTATACATCAAGCACAACGGCTTCGCATAACAAATACAGTTTCAAAGTTGTCCACGTCTAACAAACGGCGTGCACTACAAAAAAAATACATAGGAATATACACCTGAGTTCAAAATAAATGTACAAAGATAAATAATTAAATTTATAAAATATTTGTGGGGAAAAAACCACAGCAATATGTGTGTCTACTTGAAAATTTCTATTTAAAAATCTATATTTAGTTAGAGCCTCCGGTTTTTAAATAAATAAAATTATTATTCGAAACTAATAGGAGAATTATCGATGTATTCACAATATAAGCTATACTATGCATAAATTGTATTATCTTTACAGCGGTCATCCCTATCACCGAAAAACACTATGCCCGCCAACATTAATTAAATGTTTGGCGATATTGCATGAAAGCCTCATTTTCTATAAACAATACAACTTAATAACAACGTGTTAGTTTCGAAACAATGAAGGCATGTTGAAATATGCCGCATCCAATATTATAGTTGTTAAAATAGAAATAAACAAAACTCTATTCGTGCGTCTAATAATAATAGATAGTTACTAAATCGCAACTATTGATCAAAAATTATTTATATTATTTAATTTTTCTACGGCCCCTATGAAAAGATATTTATCCACTACCTTTATATTATGAAGCTACAATTAACGGTTTTTTAATAAGTAAAATATCCAATAATTTACTAGAAATTATCTTCCTCTTCCTTATCACAATAAATACGAGGATGGGTTAAATAATCACGCGATCGTACAGAAACAAAGGAATAATTTAGATAAATAAATTTTATTTTTCTATATAATCTCCTCTTAATTCGATACATTTTATCTATCTATATTTAAGCTCCTTTATTTCGTCTCGAAAGTTATTTCTTCTAACCCTGCAAAACAATCGTCGACTGTTGAAGTTAGCTCTTCATTTGTGCAGAATTTTTTGCCTCCCCTTTAATTTGGGGAATAGAAGAGAGTCAAATGGTGCTTGGTCAATATAGGGTGCAGTACTAATTTGAACATTAATTCTTCAATTTTTCTGCAACAACCGTACTGGAATCCACAGGTGCACTATCATGGTGAAAATTATTCTTGGATGCGTTTCAGTAATAACTATCTTCAAACGATCTAGAAGATTTACGTAATATTCACCATTTACGGTCTTGCACTTTTGAAGATCAACAATATTCCTTTTGCATCCCAAAATACCGATGTAATCACCTTTCCCGACGATAAAGCTGTCTTGCCTCCTTTGGACTTGGTTCTCCACGTTTCGCCCACATCTTCAACTGTTGTTTAGATTCGGTTGTATAATATTAAACCCATGTTTCGTCACAAGTAAGAAATCGGGGCAAAAATGTGTTGTGTTGCGTTTAAAATTTCCAAATTATTCATCGATATTTGACAGCAAACACGTCTTTGTTCCGCCGTCTATAATCGCGGCAACCATCTTGCTGGAAGCTTTATCATATCAAGTTCTTCAAGCAAAATATAAAGCACCCGTTCCTTTGAAATACCCACTTCCGCTGCTATTTCTAACGCTTTCAATCGTCGGCTACTTAGAGACAAACCATGGACTTTATTCACCATTTCTGGACTTTTAACCGTTTTCGGCCGTCCACTGCGGGGATCATCTTCTAAGCTATTCCTGTCACGCTTGAATTCATTTCCCCATTTTCTGACGATTATTTACGAAGGACAACCCTCACCCAGTATATCTCGCATATCATCATGGATCTCGCAAAAGGATATGTCTTTTTTTAAAAGATACTTAATCACAAAATTATCCATTTACACTTAATTAGTAGCAGTCTTAAAAAGATTTACAACCGGGAGCAACTTTACATTTTACTGCAATATTTAAAGGACCATCCCTTTGAAAGTGGAACAAGCGCTATTCTTCCTCGTTCTCGTCAAACAACAGGTCGACGGATAACAAAATCACTGTAGATTCAAACAAGATCCATTTATCTAAAGAACAAAAGTAATCCAGGCTAATATTTGCTTTAAATCTAATAAATCACACATCTCATTTTTAGAGAAATATGATCTTTTCCAATGAATAAAGTTTCCGCTCAATAAGTACTGGAACACGAGTGCATGTTTATAGACTACGAAATACGAGGTTCAATAGACGGTATATAAATAATAATGATAATGGGATCCAGTTATAATGATGCAAATAGCAGCCTTGTAAAGTATTGACTTTTCGTAAATTTGTATTTAGAAAGCATTCTTTTTCAATAAAAATAGTTAATTGTACCAATTTATGCATTAAGATACAATACCTGCATTTTTTTTTTCTTTGACAACATTGATTACTCCAAAGGAAATTTAACAATTAGACATTTCTTGGTTATACTACATATTTGCGAGAATAACTGTGCTACATAAAAGTGAAACATTCTTAAATTAGAAAACTTAGTTTCATAAAATATTCATCAGATTTAAATAGTTTTAAAATTAAATGTCATATTATAAATGCAAATGAAAATTATGATTCATGATCAATTCGATGCAAAATTTATTTGAAAACATAATATACCTATATACCTAGTAAATACACATGTCCATATGTACATACATAGATTATAGCTTCGTTCGTAGCACAATCACTGACATCTGCCGTCAGTTTATTGCATCGGATCAGTGATATATTATACATTATAAGTGCATGAGTACATGCATGCAATACTCCTTATCTAACTAGTCAAACACATCAAACGATTGTCAATCGTCAGTAACCGTTTCTACGAACAAACCTTAAACACGAATCAGGACCATGATTACGATACCTGCATTGACGGATCGTGTTCAAGTATTTACAGTAAACTATCGAGACAAAATTGTAGTAAAAATAACATTACTGTAACATACTAATACTTCAGACTTTTTAAAATTATATATATATATATATATATATATATATATATATATATATATATATTAAAAATAATAGATTTTTATTGGTTTTAGCGACCTTTTATTGAATTTAGATGTTTGTTATTTATTGAATTTAGATGTTTGTTGCGACTTACCACTAATAGATTTCCTAGAAGCAATAGAACTAACTTTAACTTCCACATATTTTCAATTCGACAACAAATTTTTCAAACAAATTGAAGGACTAGCAATGGGAGCACCTATATCCAGCGTAGTAGCCCAATTAGTACTAGAGCACATCGAAGAAAATGTTATAAAATCCCTGAAAACAAAACCAACCTTTTTCAAAAGATATGTCGATGATTGCATAATATTACTACCAGAAAATGAAATAAACAATATACAAAATAGTTTCAACAATTTCCACCCAAATTTAAAGTTTACCATTGAAATAGAAAAAAACAACTCCATAAACTACCTAGACCTAACACTGACAAGAACAAAAAACAACATACAAACAAAATGGTACACTAAACCAACCGCTTCCGGCAGATATGTAAACTTTTTTTCTAACCAACCCCTAGCCCACAAAAAAAATGTAGTAACAGCGTTAGTAGACAGAGCCTTAAATCTCACAAACCCAATTTTCAGACAATTTTGTCAGAAAACAACTATCCACCACAATTCATACAAAAAATTATAAAACTTAGACTCAATAAAATTTATAACAAAACAAACAACCAAAACAATAACAAAAAAACCAATGAATTCACATATATCCCCACACCCTATATAACTGGATTATCCGAAAAATTAGACAACATATTCAAACCATTTAATTTTAAAATAGCACACCAAAGCGGTAAAAATCTAAAATTCCTACACACCAAACTTAAAGACTCAACACCTACACTAAAACAATCACACACAATATACAACATACCCTGCAAAGACTGTGACAAAATATACATAGGCCAAACAAAACAGTTACTACAAGAAAGATTGAATGGTCACAAATACGCAAAAAATCAAACTGCTTTAAAAAAACACCAATTGACACTAAAACATAATTTTGATTTTGAAAACACCAAAGTAATAACACAAAAAAAGAACACAAAAGCTAGAGAGGTCTTAGAAATGATACACATTTTCAAAAATAGCAAAACAATCAACGACAGGAACGAAATCGATGGGCTTTCAAAGCTTTATTACCCTCTCATAAAACAATAGAAAAATCACAAAAAAAAAACCCCCCTTGCACGCACAAGACAAAAACGGGAAAAAAATAGCTCCCATTAGAAATAACAATGTTAACTTATACCCCTAAATACGGTCCTGACTACCATGCTCATTCCAAAAAACAGAAATTAATCCCCCGCAAACTAAAGCATTAGTTCACTTACAAAATCCGCACAAGCATGTTCGTTCTAAGAAAATTGGTCCCGGATGTCCAAACACATGTGGCACATGAATGCGTACCCGTGTAGAACAAACAACAAATGTGAGTTTTATTTGACTTTTCTTTGTTCTCTTTACGTATTGTATTGTAATTCAACTTTCCAATCAGTCATACAGTTGTTAATCACCTAAATGTCTCCCTACCTGTTCATTTTAGCCATTCTTATTTTTATTTGATGTAAGTTTCAACGTTAAATGTTAACTCAATTTGTAATCATCTTTAATCTAATTTTAAACTTAAAAATTGTTAATATTTGTTAAGTCTCCAATTAATTCATACAGATATTAATCACATAAATGTCCCCCTACCATTCTAAGCTATTTTAATTTAATGTTATTTAATTTTCAACGTAAAACACTAACCTAATTCGTAATTCATTTCTTAATATAATGTTAAATTTAAAATTGTTAATTCAATTGTTATATCACACAAAACAAACACAGTTCTCATGTTCATTGTAATGATTCTTGTTTCCAGATGCTTGAAAAAGACTGAATTGATAAAAGTCGAAACGTCGCAAACAAACATCTAAATTCAAAAAAGGTCGCTAAAACCAATAAAAATCTATTATTTTTAATATTAAAACACGGCCAATAAAATAAAAAAGAAAAACAAAATTTTTTAAACACTAAATATATATATATATATATATATACAGTGTGTTTAAAAAAGATGCGGCAATATTAAAAGGGGTGATTGCCCAGAATGCGGCAAGGTCATTTTATACAAAAAGTTCCTATAAACATAGGTCCGCATACGCTTCGTTACCGATCTACAGCGTGTTGAAGTTTAATTTTAAAAAACAGTAAAAACTTGATTTTTCCAAAGCGGCTTGAGATATCATAATGAAATCTTAGGAGTGTTAATAGCTGTGGGAGACACATACTTTGCAATACAACACGATGTTTCAGTCGTACCTGTGGGGCGCGTATTGGCACGTCACAGGCTATTTTTCAAGAAAAAATAGGACGCCTCTGATTTCTCTAAAAATACAAATATGCTTTTATTTATTGTTCAATTATGAAGAAAAAAGCTCTCTTAACTTTTTATCGTTCGACTTACCGTTTTTTAGTAAAAAAAAAACATTTTAGTGCATGTCCATTTATAACAGAAAAAAAAAATAAAAAAACAAGGTTTTATTCAAGGGCAAAAACAAATATTTTACCAAACCACAGTATGACATATTGAATGAGTCTCGTGATTAATAATTTTGTATGTGTCGAATTTGTTGAAGTTCCTTATCATGAATCGCTATACGAATGCCGAGATGACCGACATGCATTACATTTATGGGCGTGCTGATGGCAATGCATTAGAAGCTAGGCGGTTGTATACTGAAAGATTTCCTGGCCGTATTGTTCCTGATAGAAAAACTTTCGAAAGTATTCATCGGCGTCTCTATGGAACAGGCACATTAAGACGAAATGGAGGAGCAGGAAGGCCAAGGACAGCAAGAACGGTAGAGCTGGAAGAGGATGTGCTAGACATGATTGAAGAAGATCGAGGTACTTCTACTCGTAAAATTGCTGACGCTTTGGATGTAAGTAATGGGACTATTTGGCACATTCTGAAGGAAAATTTGTTGTATCCATTCCATATACAACGCGTTCAAGCACTTCTTCCTGCTGATTTTCCTCCTCGCATTGCATTCTGTCTATGGCTTTTGCACAAAATGGTTCAATCCCTCAACTCCTGATGTTGATTCTGTTCACCGATGAAGCGAATTTTTCAAGAAATGCAATACGGAATTTCCATAATAACCATGTATGGTGTGACGAAAATCCACATGAAATTGTTGAAGATCGTTTTCAACATCAGTTTTCTTTGAACGTTTGGCTTGGGATTGTGGGTGACTGCATAATTGGACCGGTATTTTTACAAGGAGACTTACCGGAGAGGTGTATCGCAACTTTTTGGAAAACACGCTTCCTGGATTTCTGGAGGACGTACCATTAGCAATTATAGATGCAATGTGGTATATGCACGATGGCGCGATGGGTGCAACTCAATTAAAACCGATCCTGGTGTTTTTCAGAGAGTTCGCCAGTCAATGAGGAGAAGATTGGATTCTTGCATCCTAGCTAGAGGTGGTCACTTTACACAGTTTTTGTAATTTTTGGTTGATAAAATTGTTGGTTTGGTAAAATATTTGTTTTTGCCCTTGAATAAAACCTTGTTCTTTAATATTTTTTTCTGTAATAAATGGACATGCACTAAAATGTTTTTTTTTAATAAAAAACGGTACGTCGTACGATAAAAAGTTAAGAGAGCTTTTTTCTTCATAATTCAACAATAAATAAAAGCATATTTGTATTTTTAGAGAAATCAGAGGCGTCCTATTTTTTCTTGAAAAATAGCCTGTGACGTGCCAATACGCGCGCCACAGGTACGACTGAAACATTGTGTTGTATTGCAAAGTATGTGTCTCCCACAGCTATTAACACGCCTAAAATTTCATTATGATATCTCAAGCCGCTTTGGAAAAATCAAGTTTTTACTGTTTCTTAAAATTAAACTTCAACACGCTGTAGATCGGTAACGAAGCGTATGCGGACCTATGTTTATAGGAACTTTTTGTATAAAATGACTTGGGCAATCACCCCCTTTAATATTGCCGCATCTTTTTTAAACACACTGTATATATATGTATATAGCATGAACATATTGCTGTGGACTTTTCCCCATAAATATTTAAAAAATATTTTACTTGCGCAGTTTGAGCATGCCGTTTGTTCTGCTGTGGACGATTTTTAATACTGTATTATTTTATGCGAAGCCTGCGTGCTTGCTATATCCTCAGAGACAAGTGTAATGTGAGATAAGAAAGTCGTGTTTATAAAAAGATTATTCTTTATCTTTTTATTAAGTAACTTCGGGTTTATTTTTTGATTTAATTGTGGTTGGTGCTGTGTTAATTTCATTACCGCTATTTAACGAGTTTGTTTATCCCGTAATTGTTATATTTTGCACTTTCTTACTCATGCGTCTTGAATATATTGTTACGCAAGTAATATATTATTAAAAGATATCTTATTATATTTAAAAGAGTTAAATACTGTATTTTCTAATTGTATTATTATTATCGTATTGATTTAGTCTTAGTTATTTGATATAAATAACAAAGAAGGTTTTTAAAATTTCTAGTAAATAAATTCTGTTAACTGTAAAATTTAGTACGTTGGTATATCAAAGGCATTTTTTTGTTACATGTGGTTGCACATGCGTTAGAGTTTGTTTCAGTCTGTCAAATCAGTTTGTTTATTTTGTTCTCTAGGGAGAAATTAAAAAGTTTCTTTGTAATTTATTATTTTTTTAATTTTGATCGGCTGTCACAAAGGTTTTTGATCGCAAGCAGCTGTCATTTCCATGCGTTATTTTTACCTTTATAATATTGTTAAATGAGGCAATATTAATATTTATACTTTATAAAGATTTTTTTTTATTTTTATTAATTTTTTTTTGGTATTTGTATTAAAGTTTCATTTAAATTTTATTGTGTTTATTATTATTTAACCTTATTTCAAAAAGTTTACAAGTAACTTAAAGAAATATAATTATAACATTTGTCAATACTCTTTTACTGGCGCATTATAAATTTGTAGAAGAGAATAACCACGTTTTCCAATTGGAATCCTGAGAGGAAAGCCGTCCCATTTTGAAAGTAAACCGACAGAATATCCTAGCTGGATAGATTTGTCGTGAATGGTGGTAAATTAATTATCAAAACCACATTTCATAGCAATATGTGAGTTTGAAAATTACTGAAAATTGTTATTGCTTTAAAACAAATAAAATTTAGTTAGAATCTAAAAGTATCTGACTACTATTTCGTTTTAGTAATACTTATCATTGGCAACTTGTATTTTTTTTTGTAGTAAATAGTTTCTCTAAATGTAAGTTTATGTGATAAAATATATTCGTTCTGTTATCGTATATAAGTAGTGAAATGACGAAGTCTGGGCTGTAAGAGCGATAATTTTATTGTTGAAACCCACAGTGGTGAAATATAACTTGTATTGTTTATCACAAAACCATTTTTCCTTTAATAACAAACTATACACCACTTCAAAATGTTTAGCTATGAGAAATCCCTTTAAGTCCCATTTTAGCGGAATTCTCAGAAAAACTAGTTCGTAAGAACAACCTGAGAGAAAAGATCATATATTGGTACAAATATGAGAGACAACATAATAATGTGATTCATAGGCACCATAGGCAACCATTGGCTAATAACCAGAGCGGAGAAATTGCACCACGCGCAAAAGGCGGGCGCTTAAAAGTTGACACAAAATAAATAGTAAGAAGTAAATTATAAACATTCTCAAACATTTGCCGTTTTAAGTGTCTTGAAGTGAAGTCACAAACGGGATAACATCTATTAAATATTTCAATCATTAAATAAGTTTCCATAGTTCTTTCAGCCATGCTAGTACGATGTATGGAATAAATATTTTTTAATGCCGAAAACGACCGTTCTACATCTAGTGATATTATATTTGCATATTTAAAATAATGTTTCAAACAACTTAATGGATCTTTGAATATGAGAAAATCGGAATCTTTGTTTAAAATACTTTCAATTTTTCTATTACACACTCTTTTTTTCGCCTTCTACAGTACATAGCTGTGCATGAACATCATTCGCAATTTCAATAAAATTCACTAATGACATCTAAACATTTTATAATTTTCTATTCCCTCCACAATTCCGAAAAAATTATTCTGAATAGTTTATAAATCTGGTTTAACTTGACCATCTTGAGAGTGTACCCGGCTTTTTTAATAGCTGCAGCTTCCTCCGGGTTGAATTTTAAAAGTATCTTCTCAACATCATCAAAATATTTGTTACAATAAATCGCAGCCCATAACCATGTTCCCCAACATGTAACAATCGGCTGCGGTGGTTCAAGTATTTACAGATACAGTCTGTGAAATTCTGAAGTACGTGTCGGGGACTTTAGAAATACGCAATTAATACATTTACTCGCGGATATCATCTACGAATCGTTTATGCCACAAGATTTAAAACGCGGATTTTGCACGTTACATGTAAGGACTCACCATTGTGTTCTTTAATAGATCACCATGTTTGCGGCACATCACTCGTAAACAATAAAAGTTGCTTCGTTGAAACTTCAAATTTGTTCAATGAGTTCAACACCACCTTTAAAAATTTCATGGACAGTACAATTTTCAACTCTTTTGGAAGCAAGTAATATAAAAGATGACGGTTGATGTGGTCCCATTGTACGTACCATTGCATTAACCCCAAAATGTTTTTGCGATCTGTTGCTTCATCCACATATAACCACAGTTTTTGACCTTTTGATTTAGATTCAATTATTTTTTGAATATGTTTACAAACAGATGGCAGTAAATTTCGTAACGTTTTCTGACTTAGTAATTTATAGTACGCGTATTTATTCTACAAGGCGACAAATGATTCGTTATGTAATAAAGTAAACGGTAGATTATATACAATATGGCTAACACAGAAAATCAAATTGAAATGTTTCATTAGATCCTCTGGCACTTTTTTATAGGATTGCTGTGCGCTATTGCCGTGACCATTGACAATTGGACCAACACATTAAACAAATTACAAACTACGCATTGAATAAATTAAATCCGGCATCTTTACAAAAAGTTTTTAACTGCGTCTGACATTAGTCGTTTTCGCGAAGTACGTAACTGCGACATTTTTAGAGCAAACGTACAACAATAAAGTAGTAGTTACCACATACATCAGCTCTAGTAGCCAGCTGAACCTGTACTGAAGGCTGTAGTGCTTGCGGCGCCTTACTAATTCATATCAAACGCGAGCCACTGGCGCATGGTGCAATTATCCTGTTCTACTAATAACCATACCACTCAACACAAAGAATTTCCAAACTGAATTAAATTTGATTAAATAAATAGCGGCTAATAACAATTTTGACCTGATGAGAGTAGACACTATGTTAAGAAAGAAATAATTAAAACAGGCTGTAAATCTCACTTTCTCTACACAAAATGAAGAACAAAAATATACATATCTATGACTTATCTAGGCCCTAGTTTAAAGGAAATCAGTACAAAATTTAAAAAAATTAAACATGAATATTTAAGAAAGATTTAGTAAGACAATATAAGTAAGATCAAAAATAATAAACGAAAAGAATGATTACATATAGATCAAACGGGCGGTCGTTCTTTTAACACAAGAATCAAGGAACACATATTTAAAAACTTTTGCTCTTATATTAATTTACGTTTCTCAATATTTCTTTCTAGTAGTATTTAATATTATAAATGTGTTCTTTTCTTTCTTAAGTGTTCCGTTTCTTAGGACTGCATGCTATCTGCCTTCTTCTCATTTATATGGTCCTTCTCTAACTTTCGATATTGTAACTTCTTTATAATAGATGTCTCCACATTATACATCCGCACATCATATCTGCCTTCTCTTATCGATCAATTGACTATCCTTTCTTATCTTCCGATTGACGTGTTTTATTGCTATTTCAAATGCATCTAACCTGTAGTACTGGACTAAATTTGACAGTTGCATTGTTTACGATATTTAAACGAATATATTTATTTCTAATGGAAGAACAAATATTATCTTAGACTCTATTTTGTATGCTATAAAGCCTTTTGAATCATTTTAATGGATTTGATGTTCTATATAGATTAATAATTAGAGAACGGACACGCTTACCACCCAGTGCAGTACTGGCGAAAGGCTGTATTTCTAAAATATTTAATTTTATTTATATAATTGGAAAACGAACGGGTGGTGATCTATAAAATTACGAAATACATATTTATTTGTTGAAAAGTTGTATTTTTAAAGTTTTTAATTTTATTTCTATAATTGGAACATTTTTATTTGTTCATTTTGTCGTTCAAGTTGAGTAAAGGAGTATTAATATTGACTAGCAATAGTTTCTCAAGGTTTTCTTCTGTCAATTTTGTTCTCTTTGAATTAAGTACATCCTTATAAATAGAAAACGTCCTTTCTACATCGCAACTGGTTATAGATGCATACTGGAAATATTCTTTTATTTATTCATATTTAGCCGTTAGATTTTGTGGAATTGTCTCCATACATAATTGCTGCAATGTAATTAAATCTGGATTTCTATTAAGAATTGCTTCAAACTTTTGCCGAAGGCCACATTCGAAGTCACTTGGAATACTTTTCAAATTATTAACAGCCACATCTAATGTGGTTAATCCGTCATTTAATTTGAGATTTCGATTTTCAAAATAAGTGATTAGTTTTGGCAATTTTCCAAAGTGTTCGTGAAGAAAGTACAACTGATTTTTTAAATTTGGGATTTGTGTGAGCTCCTTGCACTCACCAATACTTCTAGCATCCCCCTTTAGCAGTGTTACGAAATGTTTTAGACTATCGAAATTCTCAGCATAATAACTAGTAGCTTCCAACCATGTTCCCCATCTAGTTATTACTGGAGTGGGAGGCAGTGACAGAGATGGAATTTTTTCCCTGAAAAGAGCTACTCCCAATGGTGCTTTTCTGAAAACTTTTTTAAAAGCTGATACAAGTCTATCAACTTCCGGAAAAGTGTCTCTGATATATTCACAGATTCTGTGGAGAGCATGTGCTACACAAGTAATATGCAGCATATTAGGATATGTTTTCTTCAATAGTCTGCCTGTTTTTAACATATACGCAGCACTATCACTGACAAATAAAAGTATTTTTTCTTTGTACGTGGCGTCCGAATGAAGCATTTTTTGCATATTCTCCTTAATGGTTTCAGCAACTGTTTCCGCATCAACTCTATTTATAACACTTGTTGCTATTACATATGAGTTATAGGGAATAGTTGGATGTAGTACACCAGCTACAACATTTACCACACAGCGTCCTCCACCATTTCGTCGGCGCTTATCCATATGTATTGATTTAAAAGATGGCTTCTAATGCGTTCTACTGTTCTCGTATAGCACCTAGAAACATAATATTTGCGTAAAGTTGATTCATCAGGAACATTTCGACCAGTATATTTTTTCAGAAATATTTTTAAAGTGGGATTGCTAAGTTTATTTAATGGAATATTAGCCGCCATAAAAGTTTTACAGAGATCATGTGTGCTTGCGATCCTAAGTGACGAATTTTTGACGATATTTTACGGATTTTGTAATAAATTTCGGAATCACTGACAATGGACATACAATCAGTATGACCGTCAATCCAACTCGCCATTGTTTAACAATGCCGTTCTCGACATTCTTCCATATCATGTCTGAAAAAGTAACTTAAACAATGCTCTAGATCTAAATAAATGAAAACTAAAAATGTGTGCGTAAGTTATTGAAACTGAACGAAATTCAATGCACACTTACGTCGAAATAATTGGTAGAAATAGATTCAATCAAACGATATTAAACAGGATCTATCACAAAAATTACGATGTAATTAACAGTTAAAACTATGAAAACAAGAAACTTACTCACAGCACTTTATTTATCTTACGAAATATAAACTAATAAATAAAATACATTATAAAAACCCCGCTTCTATCTACGCTCATGAAAGCACTTTAAAAAACACTATATTTTCCGAATACAATAGCTGGCTTGTCCATTGTTATCGCGGCGAGACCAGGTGTCCGAGTAAGTCAAACAAATACTTCATTGAATTACGCCGGGATGTACTGAGCGACGTTATACACAATTCCAATTGCCGATTGCGTTTTATGGAAATTGCGTACGTTCTCTATTAATAATACATGTTTTTAAAACGAATGTAATGTTTATCCTTATATATAAGTATCATAAAATGTTAATTCTAAAATGGACATTATATCATGTATAGTTTATTACAACGCTGTTATTGTCCTTTCAGATTATTCTGATTTGTGTTGCATATCAAATAATAATATATATTGATACTTTAAAACTTTAATAGATTATTTGAAATTTCACATGCATCGTAACAGTTACAATAAACAATGTTTATGTATTCAAGAAATTTGCAAAATTCAAGTACTGATTATGAAGTTTACTACTAGAGTACTTAAAAAATATCCTTTTATAAATCTGTAAGTATAGCATGATTTATATTTTAAGTCATTAACATTCATAAACTAGAACGTTGAGATATATTGATTTACATGACATTTGACATACAATATAAATTTACCAAATATACACAGATGTGTTTTTCTTAGCACAATCTGTATTGTTGTATATTAAAACTTTTTACAGAAAATAACAAGAAACTCTACATCAAATAAAGATTAGATTTGTTATATATATATATGTTCATATAGGATGTATTCAAAATTTACACATTTTAAATTTTCCACTGCTGTTTTCAGCTCTATTTAATTTTTCAATTTATTTCGCTTAGAAGAGAACACAGCAATATGTTTATTGTATTATTATTAAATAACCAATTAGATGTATCTAACTCGACACTTTTAAATTTATTCAACATTAGCACAGACTACCCTTACTAATGTTATCTGTAATCAGTGACCGTAAAATTTGGTCTCCTGCACGGACGACACTGCTTCGTTTAAGCTTTCATATATTCAGCGAAGGCACTAGGTGCAACCGAAATTGTCCGAAATCGTTCGAAGCAGTCTTATCCGTGCAGGAGTCCAGAACCGCGACTGTCTGAATATACCTATATAATTTACCTATAATCAAAGTGAGTTAGTATTATGTACTTGACAAAGCCACAATATGAGCGCAACATGTATTTTTATTAATATAATTTTGGATACTGGGTTTCATTTCAAGTGACAATAGTAACGAATACAATTCTTTAGTTTGCAGTCCATTTATAATTGAGTTCCACCTTTATACATGTCAGACAAACTTTTACATTTATAAACAGATTTTAAACAATAAATGTCAGTCATTCTTATGTGAAAATTTGGAACAATATTTTTCTACTACCCTTTATAACAAGATTTCTCCAGCGAAAATTTTATTTCCGTCACCAGTGAAAATACCATAACGTTAACTTTCGTCCCCAGAAACGAAAATTACCGGCAGGCAACTAGACAGAGGTGAAAATTAGTAAATTTTCACCTTTGTCTAGTTGCCTGTTATGGCTACATCGCGTCATTATTAAATCATGTCAGTTTGTGCTATTCGTAGGTTTATTCCTTTATTTATTTATTATTTCTAATTCAGAAAATGATTTAGATATTTATTCCCAGTACTCAACCAGAAATAGTAGTAGAAAGCCGCCGCGAATTTTCTGACCAGAAAAATCTAAAAAAGAGGTATGAAGAAATCTATATAAAATTCAATGAATGCAGGCCCGATAATAGCGAAAATTCAATAAAAAAGAAAATATTCCAGATGAATCGACGTTAAGAAGAAATCACGTTTCCGATTTATATAGAACAATACTGAACAAATAAAAAACAAAAATAAAGGATCATTCTATTTGGGTGTCGTTGAATGAAACAACCGACGTAGAACAAAGATGCATAGCAAATTTTGTATTTAGTATATTAGAAGTTAATGAAGAAAGAGATAAATCATATCTGCTGACTTTAAATGTGCTAGATAAAGTGAATCATATGAATAGTCGCTGCTTTCTTCAACGATTCTCTAAGTTTATTGTGGCCGTCTTGGATTTTATACGAGAAAGTGCTACTAGTTTGTAGCGATGAGCACCATATATATCCAAAGCAATGCAGGGATCATAGATTTTGTACCCCAACATGATACATGTGACCTGTGTAAACGCATGTTTTACACCTAGTAGCTGCTTTAGTTCGTACTCTTTATCTAGACGTTAATATACTGATATCGTCTGTGAAAATGATTTTTCTTAAAGCATCAACTCGTATCCAGAGGTTTCTGGAAATTGCAGAGGATAAATAACTTCCACCCGCGCCACTCGTTACAAAATGGGGAACTTTGATCGACGTTGCTGTATATTACGCTGAACATTTAGAAATTGTTGATGAAATCGACTGTGAAGAAGCGCAGTACATTAAAGAAACATATAGTGTTCTGAAAAAAACAAATGTTCGAGAAGATTCCATTTTTATTCCAGCTAATCTGACGTGCATATCGACTGCAATCTCTGCGCTAGAAGCTAAAGGATTATCTTTACAAAATAGCATTGAAATAGTAGAAAATATAGTAGTTAAAACGTTTAGCAAAACTCCAGAAAAAAGTCAAAAACTTTTTGTGCCCAAGAGATAAACACGTTCGTAACGAATGCACCCAACAAAATATTTAATAACCAAAGTAAGGTAATCACGTATTATTTTAACAAATAATTGAACAAATGTTTTTATATTGTTTTAATTTTTTAAATTTCTGGCGCTTGTCGCTGACACGAATTAAAGGATATGACAGTAAATGATGTAAAGGATTCTGGAAGCGCACTTCTCGTTGAAATACCTAACACAAGGACAAAGTTATTACGCTTGTTTTATATTTCTGGAAACTTTGATGAAATTTTTAAAAAATACCTTCGTCCACTAAATATGGATCAAACTAATTCAAGATTCTGTATTAACTATCAGAATGGAAAGTGTACCGGAAAGTGTTCGGAATTAACAAATTTAGTAAACTTCCTATAGAAATAGTTTAGTATTTAAATTAACCGCTTCCTCAACAATATACCGGGCATAGCTCTCGCAGAACTTCCACTACGCTACTAATGGATGTAGGAGGTGCTTAAACTAAAATAGCACAGCGGTTGGACATCTAGTAACGTTGCAGAGGGATATGTTGATGAATCAAGTAGCAATAAAAATCAAATACAAACCAAAATACAAGAGTAGCTACGACGGAATCTAATTACGCATCTTAATCTGAAATAACATTAGTTAATAACAGAACTGATGTGGCATTGTCTACTTCAATACATAAAAAGTTTGATTGTAAATTCCCTATAATTTTGAAGAATAGTTTAGATGTAACAATTAATATTTAAATTATAAGTAATTTAAATATGATCTATAGTTTTGTAATTATTAATTCAAAATGAAGTATTTGTTTACATAATTTTTTTAAGTTTCTTATAAGGTCATAGGCGAGGTCGTAGAAAAAGTATAGAAGTACAATTGCGAGCAATAAATTTTGGTTATCAATGTCACTGTAAAATTTGAGGAACCTGTCACAATGTAGATTTTTGCTCTGATTGATTATATCTAATGTCAATGAAATATTTGCAGTTTGCCAAAGTCTTGTATTTTGAATTATTTTTAATATGGTTTCAATATCATATTTTAACAAAGTAAGGATTATTTCCTTAATAGAAACTGGACTCTCTGAAGCTACGGTAGCTTCTAGTCTAGGACTCGCAAAAAGTTCCGTAAATTTTATTGCTAGACGGTGGAGAGAGTGTGATAACCTAATTAAGCAATGCAGTGTACCATTTATCTAAGTCAAGGCGCGGGCTCGTGTATAATGCATGTTATGTCCAAACATGACCTCGCCCGAGATAAAGTACATACACAAGCATTCGCAAGGTACGTTACACACTTTCAACACTTGTTTATTTAGAGTAAGGACATATAGTCGAAAAGTAGATCACTCTAACGATATATAAGACATCCCATCCGGAGTCTTATCAGAGTCAATCGGAGTGAATAGCAGAGTCAAGACAGAGTCAGTAGAGACACAGTTAGAGTCTCTTTTCGACTATCGTCTACATAGTTAATCATGTAATTACCATCTTGTTAAATAGTTATAAGTGTTGGTTTATTAAACTATGTTAAACCTAACATACTTGTGTATTATTTAACGCTACAACGACATCTGCGTGAAGACTCTCACCGATGTGGCCCTCAGGACCAGGCTAACATCACATGGCGATCCTGCCATTCTAACTGTTAAACTAGTTAGAATTTAAACCAATTTAAATTTAAACCAGTTAAAATTTAAACCAGTTATTTAACGGTTAAAATGTAAATTTTTTATTTTGTTTAACAGTTAGAATTTAAGAGGCACCATTTACCATGTTATATTATCTATGTAAAATGTTAAAGTAAAACTATCACATGTATATGAGATATAGATAGATATAGAAATAGATATAGGAATTTCTAAAAGAAAAACAAACAAATCGTGTTTGTTTTCTTTTTTTCTCCCGTTGGAAGGTGTGATAACCTAATTAAGCAATGCAGTGTACCATTTATCTAAGTCAAGGCGCGGGCTCGTGTGTAATGCATGTTATGTTCAAACATGACCTCGCCCGAGATAAAGTACATACACAAGCATTCGCAAGATACGTTACACACTTTCAACACTTGTTTATTTAGAGTAAGGACATATAGTCGAAAAGTAGATCACTCTAACGATATATAAGACATCCCATCCGGAGTCTTATCAGAGTCAATCGGAGTAAATAGCAGAGTCAAGACAGAGTCAGTAGAGACACAGTTAGAGTCTCTTTTCGACTATCGTCTACATTGTTAATCATGTAATTACCATCTTGTTAAATAGTTATATGTGTTGGTTTATTAAACTATGTTAAACCTAACATACTTGTGTATTATTTAACGCTACAACGACATCTGCGTGAAGACTCTCACCGATGTGGCCCTCAGGACCAGGCTAACATCACAAGAGAATATTATGTTAAATAGAAAAAATGGTTCCGGACGTCCGAGAAAATCAACTGAAGAAGATGACAATAGTACAATAGTGCAATAGTACAAGTTATTGAAAACAACCTTTTTCTGCCAGTCTTACATGCAGTGGGTTTGACAAATTTTCCAGCTTCGATTCACTTTGCTCAGTATTATAAATATTTTTACATTCACGTTATTTTAAAATTATCTATAATTTTGTTACTATGTATAAAGATGGAAATAAATACTCCAATAAACACCAAACAGGGTTTTTATTATATTTTATGAATATATTCCTTAGGTAAATACACTTAAATCTGCTTCCAAATTGCTCGCTGTTTGTTTTGTATGTCTCTATCATAACAACTTAAAGATACAAATTTAATTATGAAAACTACAAAAGAGATACAAAGTAAAATTTAAATTTTATGCATAATTTTAGCAATGTACGCTGTACAAATGCACTTCATGACGACTTTCATTATTTATGTATTTTAACTATGGTTTCATTTTACAAAGGTCGTACATGTATATTACTGGAAATTAATGTCTTTATCGTATCATCAACTATTATGCCATCTTTATGTGAAACATTTATTGATAATTATTAGGAACATAATATTACAATATCTTAATAATACTTTAGTTACTCATAATACGTTAGTAACGAACTAATAACACGTTAGATACAGCACCACAATACGTTAGATACAAAACCATAATACGTCAAATAGTACATTATTTGAACATGAATTTCAATATTTTGACAGTTCTCAATTTTGAAAGATATGTCTTTCATATCTGTCTTTAATCCGCGATCTTCTGCAGCTTCACAAACAATATTTTTTTCGGATGATTCAACACACATGATGTTCAAGCCGCTTACGTCCTCCAAATTTTCATTTTTACGTGAAAACTCAATTGATTGTTCAGAGTTTGACACACTGTCTATTAAAACCTTTCCCATCTGTATCTTCTTTGCAATTGCAGTTTTCTTCATTACGTTGTCTTCTAAATACCCCCTAGCAACCTTGCTCGACTCCCACCCACCCAGCTCTTGCAGATCTAAGATGTCTCCGCCGGCGTTAACCAGAAAAGTTGCTGAAAATCTTCTAATACAATGACCAGTATACAAAGTTGGATTTTCTAGTTTGAGGTATGTAGCGATTTTTTCAGGTATTTTAGAAAAGAAATGAATACCACAAGGCTGAATTGTACACCTTCCATTTCTGTACGATATAAACAGTCTCTTATGCGTAACATGACGCGGTCGCAATGCTACATATTTTTTAAATAAAAGTACGGAATTAATGTCACCGTCAGGTACAAGGACAAAAAATCTTTTTTTGTGAGTTTTTGTGTCAGGAATGGTAACAACTACTTTAGTCTCTAAAACCTCAACATCGTCCGTAGACATTCTCGCTAATTCAATGGTTCTACAAGCCCCTCCTAGACCAATCAAAAAAGCTACTTTTATCATCAAAAATACTTCGTCTGGAGCTGTACGCATAAATTCATCAACTTGCTCTCTAGTGAGTATTTTGGAACACAGCATTGTTTAAATTATAAAACCCAAACTCTGGCTGTGAACTGAAGTAAACATAACCTATCTATCAACATATAAACGTTATATTATTTATGTGGAAATATTTGGCAACAGCAGTAGGTATCATGACATACATTGTTTATGACGGAAGTCGATTGCTACAGGAAAAATAGCTGTATGTAAGTTTCCAGTTTAAAATGGCTATATCTTCTGTACATATTAACTATTTATATTCGTATAGTTATCGTTATGCTTTAGAGGATTTTTTTCAATATTTATTTTGTTTCTATGGTAATTTTATTTGTCATACACGATGGTTTTGCCTTTACAAGTTCATATTGGCCTCATTCAATGTTATTATGTGTGCAATAGGTAAATGCATTGAGAAGATTTCATACGTTACATGGTTTGAGAAATAGACCCTGCTCTGCAAAATCATTTCGTAAGTTGGTGAGCAAATTTAAGCTAACTGGTTCAGTTACCGATAAAAAACGATCGGCTAGACCGAAATTAGCTAATAACGAGATGAATACAGCTGTAGTTTTTCAAGAAGTGAGGAAACTTAGTGAAAAGTCAGCATATATTGTTTGTAGTGCTAATAAAGTTACAAAGCGTTTGGAAATAAGTTATTCTACAATATGGCGAATTATGAGAAGCAGATTCAGCTCTATCCTTATACAATTAAAATTTTATTTGAACTAGATGAACTGATTCGCGTAACTTTCGCTCAGCAAATATTAGAAGTAATTCAAAATAACGTTGAATAGTTGGACAAAATCTTGTAGACAGATGAGGCACATTTTGAGTTAAATGGAGGTGCTAACACATACAATTGCAGGATATGGTCGAATAATAATGCAATAGGACCATATTTCTATGAAGTAAGGGAAAATGGACAAACGAAAACAGTAACGGTAAACGGACAGCGTTATTTGCGAATATTGCAAGACTTCTTCATACCAGCATTACAGAATTCTGATATTAAAAACATTATTTATATGCAAGACGGAGTACACAATATCGTAAAAATACTATTAAATAACACATTTGGCGATCGAATAATTAGTAGGCATTTTCCAAACAGTTGGCCTGCTAGGTCACCAGACATAAATCCGGCTGACTACTGGTTATGGGCTTACTCGTGAGGAACTTAAACAATCTATATCAGATGTCATTCAAAACATACCAAGAAATGCACTTTCTAATGCCGTTTATACCATAAAAGAATGACTAATACTTATTAACACGGTGGTGGTCATATTTAACTTTTTCCTATTTCTTCTTGTTATAATAAAATCCTGTGTTTTTATGAACAAATTACTTCTATTATTTTTGTACATATTAAAAATTTGCCAAACTTATGGCCATTTGAAACTGGGAACTTACTTTAGAATAACCCTATACATTATTACAACTAAATGAGAATGAGGGCTGCTGGAAAGATTTCTGAAATTTAGTAGTTACTTGGTGCCCCCGCATTTTTAACTACAATATTCGTAAAGTTTTACATTTTAAACCAATAATTCAGTTGATAGTTCGTACTTGAATTAACTACATAGTTCTGTTTATACAGCATTTAAAAGAAAATACTGTTCGAAATCTTTCACCAGTTGCTTTAGGCGACGAAAATCGCTCACCGCGCATTTTGTTTTTGTTGTTTGAGAACAAATTGACAGCACAAGATGATAAATCAGGTAAATACGAGCAATAACTCAATAATTCAATATTTTTACTGGCTAAAAGATCAACGCTTTGACAGGCGGCATGAGAGCAGAGAGAGATTTAGCTATATTAATTTAAGAAGTGTAATTTATTAGTTAGTTAATAACAATAATAAAAGCAACAATAGACAATGACGAACTTAATAATTTACAATCTTTGAATGAAAGTAATCTAATCGAAAAAAAATTAATTTATGAGGATCCTGTTTTATAGGGATAATGTTTTATTGAATTATTTCGTGTAGATCTTTTATAACTGTTGCCATTCATTTCCCTTCTTCCATTTAACACACCGAAGTTCACCAAGTAATAAGGGTCATTGCAAGTTGCTTTGTGTCCATCCCTCACAGCAGCTCAATTTGAATAGAACATGGAATCGCCGTTGGAATTGACTTGAGCCGACTTGTATTTTCAAATAGAAATCTTTTTTTAGTAGATCCCGTAAACCGTGATACTTTCATCTGTCGATCAATACAATGAAACTGATACAGTTAGAAGTAAAATTTTTTGTTATTGTTATAGTTACTTTAAATTTCGATTGACTGTCATTTTATCTCAATTATTACTTATTTTACGAATATAATTAAAATAATATACTAAAATGTAAATATACAATCTGAAGAATTCCTAAGTCTTATTTTTCATAATTAAGCTTTATAATTTTTAATTTCTTTTCTATAACTAAAATTTATTATAGAAAGTAAAATATTATTCTTCAAAAAGTTACGACTTCCAAAAAAATTATCTCAATACATAAAATTCCATAGGCTTTCACGGCCGTTATCACTTGCAGTACAATCTTCTTGCGGGTTTCGCTGTGTTGTTGTAATTACACTCGACGTTTTGCTATTCATTCTGCCAGCTTCTTCAGAATCTGGTATCAAACTGATTGTCTTCATTGTCGTTCTTTCTTATCTATAGCCTTGCTTCACTGGTGTGTGACCATCTTGCTTGGTCGTGACGAGTCTATAACCGTCCTCGCGGTTGAAGTTAGGATGTTTTTCTATTTCGACAGCTTCTCTAATAATTCTTCGATGGTAATTCTTCATTGTAACTAATACTTCTGCTTCTTCAAAATTCATTCAATCACTGTTCCCATGTACACGTTCTTCTCTAGTGCTTCCATGATGTGTCGATTTTCTTCCTCTTAATGTTCGGCATCGTTGCTCTACGCATTAGCGTTTTGATAAGGGCTCTCTTCTGATTAGAATGGTAATGAAATGTTGCATGCGGGTATCTATCGGTGTGAGTTTTCTTCTTGTATACTCCATGTTGTAGTCCCCAGATTGCATGCGGTGTACCATTACATCCAGGAATAGTAATCTCCCTTCTTCTTCTATTTCCATAGTAAATTTTATAAATGCGTGTTGTCGGTTGATGTGATCGAATAATTCCTATAGCTTTTCTTTTCCATGTCATGCCAAATCCAAACGTGTCGTCAACGTATTATAGCCAACACTTCAGATTCCACTCGCTGCTGTCAATAGCTATTTCTTCGAAAGCCTCCATGAATATGTTGACTATTACTGGTGATAGTGGGCTCCCCATTGTCGTGCCTTTCTTCGGTTCGTCGTATCTGCCATCCCATAGAAAGTAATAAAAAATTAATTTAAACAGATAAATTTTGAATACTGGTGGCCTAGTTGATATGTGCCGTATGTATATTCCGTGTCGCTTGCAGATATGCAGACGTATTTGTTCACATATGGTTTGTTTACAGTGAATGAATTTGTACAAAGCAATGGGAAAAGTATTTTCAGTTTGCCTGCATAAATAAATGAAAGGAAATGCGCTTCGTGTTTTGAAATAGGTTATTCATACCAAAACAACGATACATAAACATAGTTCATAATAAATGATGTCCCTCCATCGCAGTACAAGCATCCACTCAACGCACAATAGATTCCCGAATTCATTCGTAAGTGAGCATTATTTAATTATAAATAATTAAACTATACATATTATAATTAAGAAAAAGAACAATAACAAATTATGAAAATTATTGTTTTCGCGCTTAACAGAAATAATGAAAACCTATTATTTAAAACTTATTTTAAAAACGTCGTCCTCGTATACTAATTTGTGTGACATTGACCAAATAGACGAGTCACCTGCACATTTTAAGAATGAATGAAGAAAGGTTTATTTATGGAAGAAAGAATGATTCCTTGACAGACAGTGAACACGCAATATCTACGATGTTAGTAGGATTCATTAGACAGCTAGCTACTTCGTGCGGCACCAAAACTGATTTAGTAAATACTTTAAAATTAAAAATTAAATTACTCAGCGGACTTTTTAGATAGTTGTTTTTATTAAATAATAGATAACGTTTAATCTAAAATTAAATTCTGACTTATTCAGAATAACACTGTATACTCCAGAATTCTTATTTTTTTATTGAACTAAAATTTATTTTAGTAAGAAAAATATTATTCTTCAAAAAGTTCTAAAAGAAAATTTTTCTATGAGAAAAGATTAACCATATGAAGATATATGGAAACGACATTTTATTATAAAATCGGTACGCCCCTGCTGGAGAAAGGATATTACCAGACACATTCACAGAAAAGAACCACATCGCCCTATCACCGTAATTATCCAGACCGGGCGCAGAAGTAAATTCGGCGCTGCCTGTTGTCAGACATCCGAAGTACCAAGCATACCGTCCACATAATTAATGTGAAGTAACGACGCCCTACCAAAGGTGACACAGCCAATCTCTCTAGAAAACTGCATTTTGTTTGTGTCTTCACTCATACTACGGCTTAACCGCATGTGTAATGTATCAGAATAATTGAAACATACATGAGTAGGTAAACCCCACCAGTTTTGTATAATACAAAGGTATTTTTAATAATATAAAATATTATTAAAAATCTGGTGTGAAGAACACAAATGCAGGTTCACTATTAATATTTTTTGTGAACGTGTCCGAATATATCCTATCCGCAAAGACGTAGATACGTATTTCACCTTTCTACAGGCTCATCGGTACGCCCCTGCTGGAGAAAGGATATTACCAGACACATTCATAGAAAAGAACCACATCGCCCTATCACCGTAATTATCCAGACCAGGCGCAGAAGTAAATTCGGCGCTGCCTGTTGTCAGAGGGCCGAAGTACCTCGCATACCGTCCACATAATTAATGTGAAGTAACGACGCCCTTCCAAGGGGATAGGATATATTCGGACAAGTTCCCAAAAAATATTAATAGTGAACCTGCATTTGTGTTCTTCACACCAGATTTTTAATAATATTTTATATTATTAAAAATACCTTTGAATTTTATTAAAAATAAACCAGTAGAAATAGTTGCGTATATTTTAATGACACTGACTAAGTCATGTAAGAAAAACAAAATACAACTATTTCATAATAACTATGATTAAGCACTGCATAATTAAGCACCTACCGTAAATATTTAACATGCTTATTTCTAATTGGATCTAAAACTTACTCATAAAACGAGTAAAATGAGATAAATTTATCAATGACTAAGAATTTGTAGGTAAGTGATTTATTTTGTTATTGCGTATGCTTAATTCATAGTATGCTCATGGCAAGACAAATTATGTTTAATAATTTACTGTAAAAATGATAACCTAAAGTTAATTAAGAAAAGATTGATTTAGAACAGAAAGTGGAATTTCCTACTTTAGTTAATGTTTTCGATTAGAATTGAATAACAAAATACAGTGCAATTTTGTACTGATGCTCTGCAATTTAATCTGCATTTTATAGTTTACGTGATGCAGTAAATGAGAGATCGCAATTTCCGTACGATTACGTATATAACGATCTATTTACAATAAATGGTATTGTGAAAGTCTTCATAAACTTACATATATGTTTATGTGTAATAAGTATGAACTTATCTCAAATATTCTACTATTAATCGTAATAGTGATAACCGTATATAGATCCACCATGCCTGTATAATTTAAAAGAGGTAAGAAGAAATCTCAAATAAGCATTATTGTTTTTTATTTCCTTTAATCTTTTGCACTTCAAACTTTTTAATCATCACCTATCGTCTATAGATTTCGAATGTTTTGCTAAAATTTTTGTAGAAGGTAATGAAATGTTGTACTTAGAATACCTATATTGTTGTGTACATTTTGATGTTACGTTAGGGAGTCCAGTGAAAGTAACTTAATTGGATTAGTTCCTTATTTTCTTGCCAATACTTTGCATAGTTTTTAAGTAGTTTTGAAATCTAAAAAGAACCTAAAATAAACTCTTGACATCTGACAAATAAACTGTTTATAAAATCTTTATGGGTGTATTGGAAGAAAGTTGACAATAGTTCAGAAAGCAAAAATGGATCAAAGTAAAAGTTTAATATAGAAGGAATTGGAAAAGTAAAAGCAACAAGAAATTGATATTCGGACAAGAAACTTCTAGAAAAGTTAATAGAGGTACTCGAATTGTTTATAAATTTTATAAACATACCAAAAGGTAGGAGAAACGGTGGAATAAATTTGCTCAAATGTTTTTTAAACTTGCTTGGTTTAAAAAGATAAAAAATATAGTCTTTGTTGATGGAAAGCAGCAAAACTATCAAACTGTGTTATAAACTGCCATTTTAGAGAAATAACAGTTCCATAATAGTTCCATCAAAATAATTATTATTTTAAATTAACCATTCATATCTCCAGAATTGAATATTATAAAATTGTTTTAAGATAGTTCAAAGCCAGAATTTCTGAGCCTGAAAGACAGTTTTAAACTATAAATATATGAAACCAGTTAATTGAGGAAAGATATACTTGTTGAAACTTCATTATAACGATAAGAAATAAGTAATTAAACTTCTAGTTTCAAAAATTATTTTATTGTAAATACCACTACAATATTGTTTCGCCATACAATGGTTTCATCAGGTGGATGAAATACAGTATTTCATCCACCTGATGAAGCCATTGTATGGCGAAACAATATTGTAGTGGTATTTACAATAAAAGAATTTTTGAAACTAGAAGTTTAATTACTTATTTCTTAGCGATATATGAAAACAGCAATATTAAGGACATAGAACAAGAAATTTAGAATGTGATGTAATTTACTTCCCTAATATTAACAAAATAATTCTCTAGTTAGATTTATGTGTAGCATAATTCAATATAAATATTTAATGTATGTTTTATAAAAAAATGAAGTTAAAAATCAAGCAGTTTTAGTATACGATGTTTATTTCATTAAAAAAGAAGATTTATTTAAAGGAAATTTAATATTCAACGGTTTACTGTATTTTCATTGCATGTGAAAAATTTTCTATAAATATAGGTAGTTTGAAGAAATGTCAGTTTGTCATAAATTGATATTGTAAACTGTATACGTCAATTAAGAATAGTTTTCGAATTTTGTAGGATATATTTTGTATAGGTTAATAATTACAAATAGTATAATAGATAACTAAAGGAGAAATGTCAAATGGTAATAAATATTAACATAGTATGAGTGTATAGTGAACAATTAGTAATCAACAATAAATTAACATATTAATAAAATGGAATAAGAAAAATAAATTTATGACACAGCAGTTTTGGATAAATTGGAATACCCGACTTAAACAAGATAGTCAAAAACGATTAAATGTTAATGGTAGTAGAATAAGGAGAAAAATTAAAATATAGGATTTATGAAACACAAAAAATTTAAATTACTATTTTCTAATTAAAAATTAATAACGATCCTATATCATTATTTAAAATTAATTATATATTTGATTAAATAATTTTTTTAACCTTTTTAGTCAGAAAACAATTAATATCTATATATTTTTTAATAAAATAACTTATTAAAAATTATTAAATACATTGTTAAAAATGTCATGCAAAAACTGTACTAAAATTTTATATATGGGTTGTCACTGATCCAACATTTAAAAATTAAGTAAATTTATTTGATAAATAGGATTAATAATTATAGCGTTTGTTGACAAATTGACACTCTCTAAAATAATTATACTTATCATAATATAATCAATTAATAATCCACAAAATTAATTATGAAAATAAGGCCATGGAAAGAAAAACAAGGGAGAGTTAGCGTCGTTACAAAATCTTTCTACAGCATTTGTAAATTACTCCATTAAGTTGAATAAAAAAGAACCGAAATACCGTATTTACTTATAGCAAACGCCAATTAAGTTGGCGCGAGGAGGGGTAAGTTCGCGCAGGATTAGAAGTAGTGGGGAGATTTGTATTTCGTTTTACATCAAATGTCAGATAATTCTAACCTCTGAGCGTGTATCACTTTATGATCCCCTAGCAAAGACATTATTTTCCGTCAAACGTCAATGACAAATTTACTCTGACAATTACTTGAGTAGTGGGGGGTGGACGTTTTTAAAAACGGCTTTTGCGCACCCCCTCCTCGCGCCAATTGGCGCTTGCAGTACCTGGAACCCATTTTAAAGTATTTCCTGAGGTTAATTACATAACCTAAGTCCAAAACTAATGTCAAAGCAGTTATATTTGCATCTAAAAACCGAAAATATCCATCCAGCGACTCCATATCCCATGGAAAACACTTTTAATCTGAGTTCCAAGTAAAAAAATAGATTTGTTAGAATCTTTAGAGATTAACTAACGTAAATATTCAGATAATTTATTAAATAATAAAGTAGACCTTATTCCCGCACCATTGTTAAATTTATATTAGTTATTGACACAAGTTTTCGCTAATCTAACAATTACACCTTTCTAAGTATTTAGACATTTAACTAGTTATGATGTTAATAATAAATTAGAAAATTAATAGTTTTAGGAATTTGTATTTGTTATATATAAGAGTTGAAAGTTGTATGTTGTTAGTTAATATAATATCTCCACCTGAGGAATCTACTTTGTAGCGAAACAACTGTTTTGGTTTTCTAAATATAGCGTAAATGTAATCAGATTAATTATTTGATTCATTTCAAGATGAAAATCGATTTAGATCAAGTTAAAACCGAGTCAATTCGAAAGTTCATTTTTATTATTGTATTCTTTCGCAATGCATTCATAAACATATTGATGTGTACAAGTAAAAATGCCAGAATATTATTCGTGTGAGCTAACAGGTGTTAATCCTAAGTATTTTAAACACCGCTTGAATAGTGTTTACGCTGAATCTGGGCCTTCCCTTTCCACTGTAAAGGAATGGGCAAAACAGTTTCGTTTGGGCCGAAAAAGCGTAGAAGACGAGCCACGTGCCAGTCGGCCAGTTGAGGCACTTATGGAGGAAAACACCGACCTAGTTAGGTGGACGACGCTGCAAGACAGGCGTTTGAAGGTCAGAGAATTATCAACAATGTGTGGACTTTCTTATACAACAGTATGATGAATCCTTTATGAAGACCTAAATGAATAAGGTCAGTGCGAGGTGGGTGTCACGATTATTGTCAGAAATTTAGAAACAGCAACGCGTGACATGTCGTGAGCAGCTGTTAAACCTCTGTTGCGACAACCAGGAACAATTTCTTTAATCCATTGTTACGGGAGATGAAACTATGGTTCTGTACTATGACCCCTTATTGAAAATGGAATCAATGGAATGGCGAAAGCCAGACAAAAAAGACCAAGGAAGGCAAAGTTGGCTCAATCAGAAAAGAAGATCATGGCAACAATCTTTTGGGATTCTAAAAGAATCCTGTTTATTTATTTCAAAGAAAGGAACGTAGTTGTTAACGCACAATACTATGCTACTTTACTGCATAAATTGCGAGACATAATCAAAGAAAATAGGCATAGCATATTGCGTCGAACTATTCGCCTTTTACACGACAATGCTCCTGTCGATAAGGCCACAATTGCGCAGGCTGCTGTGCAGGACTGTGGTTTTGTAGAACTTTCGCATCCACCTTACAATCCAGATCTCGGCCCCAGCGATTATCATTTGTTCTCAAAACTGAAGAAACACCTTCGAGGAAGAAAATTTGGAGAGTGATGAAAAGTGCAAGACCATTTTGCAGATAAAACTCCAGAGTACTTTTCTAAGGGTATTAAAATGTTGATTACAAGATCCGAAAAACGCATTGAAATCATATATATATATATTGCTTTCTATTCCCTCCAGAATATAGCCAGGCCGGAAACTTCTGACCCTTGCCTCGTATATTAATGGTAGCTAGAAACTCCATTGCGCAATGAAACTGTGACGAAGAAATGTTAAACTCTGTGTAGATAAACGATAAATAACTTAAAAACAATTGATTGAAATACAACTCATATTTTTAGATCACAACTTTTTCTCTATTAGATCAAAATAATACCTAACCGGATATTTGACCATAATTGCATTTAAAACAAAACTGATTTGAAAAATTCTTATTACAAGTACCCGAAAATAATGCCCCTGTATAAAAACTATATAAAAATATTTAAAAATGTACTTTATTCAGATTAATTTGGAAACAATCTTATTCCCGCTTTAACCATTTCTATCTATTTTACAGAATAGGATTACCCTTGAACGAAGAAACTACACAGAAACGTGCTTATATAGGAAATCTTGATTAGATGCTGAAAATAAAACTCGTTTAGAAATCCGTATATAAGAAACGATACCGTTATAAATTTCCAACGTAAAAATTCGCTAATAGTGTGTACAAAGCCAGTGAAGTGAACAAAGTACAAGTACCAATAAGACTTCTTACTTGAGAATCGGAAGCAAACCTTGCAGGTAAAACTTATAGAACTACTATCATTCAAGAAAACAGCTTCTTTAGTATAGTGACTAACTTACACCTTGGCAAATGGATAAAATATATCGACTTCGATATAGACTGCAGTTACAAAACACATTAAAATTGTAGCCATTAATAAATATATTATATACATCACATGCAAATTATGAAACATTACCAGAAGAAATTATTTATTACAAATATTTAAACTTTGCCATATAAAATGTCATGAATTGCATCAAGATACTATAATACTATTAAAATCTCTAGCTGTTAAACTTCAGATGATTTCTTTCAACAAGCTTCAATTGTATAAAAAATAGGAACAAATTTAGTAAAACATGGAATACCTATATATCCTGAAAAAAATGCTATGCTTTAGAAGAACATAATATGTGAAAATTATTAGTAGCCAATGAATTAATAACTATTAAGATAAAATAAAACAAATTTTATGAATTTCACTTTTTAATTATCACTGTAACGAGTCGTTTCGCACCAACCTGGGCTTCGTCAGACATATAACTAACTTATTTACAAAATATTTTTTTAAATTAAACACAAGTAAACAGTAACAAGCAAAAACACATGTTTTATTTTAAAAATAGTCAGAGGGATGGGTGCATTTTATTACGGGATGTCTATACAAAACTTTCGCTACGGTTTATAAAAAAATGTACAGTTCTTAAGTAATAAAACTAAAGGTTTACATTATATTACAGGGATAAAGAATTCTATGGAAAAATACAAAAATACTATACACTATGTAACTGTCAGCAGATCAAATAAATAGATTAAGTAAGGGTGAATTATTTGTTTCTAATTGATCATTTAAGATCTTGTCAGTTCTCTTTATTTTATTGATTTCCAGTGACTCTAATAAATTAAGTTTTTTGCCCTTATTTTCTATATGTAATATTTTAAATTCTTTGTTAAAAATGTGGTTCGTTGAATTGATATGAGACGCATATGAAGAGTCACTTTTATTATTTCTAAATGAAGAAAAATGTTCTTTGACGCGTACTTCAAACGATCTGCCTGTCTGTCCGATATAAGTCATAGGGCAACTACCGCAGGTTAACTCATAGACCCCTGACTTTTTATTGTTGTTTGTTAAATCCTTATTGTTTTTTATAAATTTGGATAAATTGTTATTAGTTTTAAACGCTGTATTAATGTCAAACATTCTTAAATATTTACAAATTTTTGTGCTTGAAGAGCCTATAAACGTGATCATTTTAAATTTTTGGGTGTTATTATTTAATATTGGGTAAACTTGTGATATGGCTTTTGTACGGAGTTTTTTATTTAAAATGTTATCTATTATATTACTTTTATATCCATTGTTGATAGCTATTTGTCTAATTAAAAGAGTTAAATTTAATTAGACAAATAGCTATCAACAATGGATATAAAAGTAATATAATAGATAACATTTTAAATAAAAAACTCCGTACAAAAGCCATATCACAAGTTTACCCAATATTAAATAATAACACCCAAAAATTTAAAATGATCACGTTTATAGGCTCTTCAAGCACAAAAATTTGTAAATATTTAAGAATGTTTGACATTAATACAGCGTTTAAAACTAATAACAATTTATCCAAATTTATAAAAAACAATAAGGATTTAACAAACAACAATAAAAAGTCAGGGGTCTATGAGTTAACCTGCGGTAGTTGCCCTATGACTTATATCGGACAGACAGGCAGATCGTTTGAAGTACGCGTCAAAGAACATTTTTCTTCATTTAGAAATAATAAAAGTGACTCTTCATATGCGTCTCATATCAATTCAACGAACCACATTTTTAACAAAGAATTTAAAATATTACATATAGAAAATAAGGGCAAAAAACTTAATTTATTAGAGTCACTGGAAATCAATAAAATAAAGAGAACTGACAAGATCTTAAATGATCAATTAGAAACAAATAATTCACCCTTACTTAATCTATTTATTTGATCTGCTGACAGTTACATAGTGTATAGTATTTTTGTATTTTTCCATAGAATTCTTTATCCCTGTAATATAATGTAAACCTTTAGTTTTATTACTTAAGAACTGTACATTTTTTTATAAACCGTAGCGAAAGTTTTGTATAGACATCCCGTAATAAAATGCACCCATCCCTCTGACTATTTTTAAAATAAAACATGTGTTTTTGCTTGTTACTGTTTACTTGTGTTTAATTTAAAAAAATATTTTGTAAATAAGTTAGTTATATGTCTGACGAAGCCCAGGTTGGTGCGAAACGACTCGTTACAGTGATAATTAAAAAGTGAAATTCATAAAATTTGTTTTATTTTATCTTAATAGCTATAATGGAATTTCATCAAGTAAAGGCCGAAACAATCATATAATGAATTAATATCTACTGTATTATACAAAAGTATTTATTACTCTCCGAAACTGCGGAACGTGGCAATTATAGTCTGTGGCAGGATATGAAACAATATATGCATAATATGAAAGACGTAATACGAGGAATTTACAATAAAGATTAAAACCAATACTACCAAAACTGATTTATTAATCTTATACAACGATACTTATTACGTTCTATATAACCCCTGTCGTGCAGTCACCCCAAGTGAAACTATATTACTAGCACCATCCTTCTGGAAAACTTAGCATTATGCTCCAATTCTTCCATCTTCTTTTATACTGACGGGTAAAGTTTTATTAATTTCTGTCACTTAATTTGACAGATACAGCCGTTTGAATTGTTACAAGGTTTTAGAAAGTGGTGTACATATTGTCGGTCATACGTGCGTCGTATTTTTCCGCAATTTGCGTAGAGTGGGCACAAGTTTGCGTGGGTCTTCGAATACTACCATTGAGAACCTCGGCTTGACAAGTTGTATTTCTGTTTAATGCCACTGTTGGTTATTTCTATTGAGTAAATTTACACCGAAATAGGTGGTTTATTAAGTAGCATACAGAGTTTGTTGAAACCTCAATTTATGTGATTGGACTGGCCTTGTTGTCTTGCCGCATATTAAATTGTACCCTGGAACATCTGTAGGTGAGTGTTTTTTCTACTAATTTTCTTTGAAATATTGCCCTTTTTTGTTATATTCTTGCACCAATTTAATCTTGTAGGCATGTCATCCACAAAGTCAATGGGCACAGGCCAAGTTCTTGCACACGATGAAGAATCGATAAATTTGGATAATCTTCAACACTGGCCTAAACGGCAATGATATTTTGTTCAGTGCGCACTCTACACAATCTCGTTGATGGATGGGAGCAAAAGAGTAAATTGAGTGTAAAATTTTTCATTCGTGTTGCGAATAGTCGTCTTAGTTACCTAATGATGTATGCCGTAAATTGGGAGAACAACTTTGTGAACATTTTTAACTGAACACTGACTTTAGAAATAAATTTCCACAATTTGTAGACGCTGCTCGGCTGTATGTTTTGCATTATGAAATGCCAAGCAATACTGAATAAAATGGCGGTATGACTTGTCAAATTAACTGTTCTAATGTCTGAGTTTCTCCCTATTGAAAAAGAAAGGTATTAAAAAACACATTACATAAAAGTAAACTATTTTAAAGTTGATTAAATTTGCTTAATTTCAGTAGATTTAACAATGAATTGGTAGATCGGTAGTTGAAACTCGTTCGACGTGAAATATCTCCGCTCGAGCTGCAATTCTCGCAGCACACAAACGCTATATGAAAGCCATATAATGACGTGATTGAATAGCCAATCACAATAACATATTTATAACTGTTCGCTGTGCACACATTTTGTATGCAATGTTGCATATACAGTTGTTTGTTGTCCAGAATATGCATTATAATTTCTACTACATTTTTAAAATATTCTAAGAAGCAGTCAATATAATTAACTTAAATAATTTTATTGCTTTACAAAGATTAATGAATGCGTTCTTCAGCTTTTATACAAAAACCGCCACTGATTGCCGGTAAATATTCTGATAATATTGCTATACACGACGGCGGGTTGACTTATTCGCGCGATTCTAGCGTAGGCCATAAAATAAAAAAATCACATCACATTTTCACAACCGACACCTTGTCAGTTTACTGCTAGTATTTGATAAATTTGTGACAATGCGTGTTTCGTAAGCAATTTTAAATTTCAATTTTACCCTAAATGAATTTAAGCACGACAGATATTGGGAATTAACATTACTGATAGTGACGCCACGATCGTTGCCAAGATGGCCTCAAATGGAAGTTTACGTCATCACGAGCCGCGCCTGGTATATAGCGTATCGTGTTAACAAGTGTTTTCGAAGTTGATTCGGGGTTTTATTTTATGTTGATTTTAATTTTTTCGTCAAGAAACATCTTTCTTTAAAGCTCTACTTCATCTGCATACTCAAACATGTTGTACTGATAATAAAGCTTTTTGACAACCAGTCATTTAACTGGAGCTGTGAAATAACACGATGTGAATGCGAAATCCAATTGTGTTGAATTTGAAGAATTCTTTAACACAAATCCCTAAATAAAACTTATATACTGTTTCATGCTATTGTGAATAACTTTATATACAATAAATTTCTAATGCATATTATTTAATTATCTCCAACACATCATGAGCAATTTTAAAATTGAAAGAACTTCAAATTTTCTTTTAATCTTTATTTTTACATATTACATGCGCCATTTTATTTGCATGCTTGTTTCTTAAAATTGTAATTAAATTATATGGATATACTTTATCAAAAGGCACTGTAATATTGATGTAACTCCAGTCATATGAAGTAAATATAAAGAAGTCGCCTCGTTTAAATTTAATATGGCCATTCCTAACTGAATTTGCGCATAATATGAATGATTTTTAGCACTGTGTTATTTTCTTCCGATATCAGATAATTACATGAATCGATGCAATTTACAGCATTTTTATCTGTTCCACTGTATAGATATTTTATTTCTAATAATTTTTCGGTGTACTATTTTCGAAAATAATACCATCTGAAGAATATGCTAACACCATGAGTAATGTTTAGAAAGACAAATTTGTCGTAAAACAGTAACGAAAACGTGAAATACCGCAGAAATGATGAAAACACAATACTGTTTTATACACGATAGAACCCAATAAACTGCAATAAGCAATACAAGTATGCCTCCAACGTTAGTTCTAAAATTTACCACGTGGTAGCGTGTCACTTAATGAAAATTCTCAATACCCACAGTGGACGGCTGAAAACGGCTAGAAATGCAAAAATGGTGGATAAGTACAAAGACTGAAAGCGTTAGAAATAGCGCAGGGAGTGGGCATTTCAAAGGAACGGATGCTTTATATTTTGGACGAAGAACATGATATTTGAAAGCTTTCGGCAAGATGTGTGTCATGTTGACTGACGACAGAACAAAGACTTGTTACTTGTGATGAAACATGAGTTCATTATTAAACACCTGAATCTAAGCAACAGTCGAGGATGTGGACCAAACGTGGAGAACCAACTCCAAAGAAGTCCAAGACAGTTTTATCGGCGGGAAAGGTGATGGCATCGGTATTTTTAGATGGGAAAAAAATATTGCTGACAGACTATCTTTAAAAGGACAAAACAGTAAACGGCGAATATTACACAAATATTTTAGACCGTTTGCCATCGCTAAAAAGGGCCCAGATATTTCTAAAAAAGTTCTATTTCACCAAGATAATGCACCTTCGCATTCCAGTACGGTTGCTGCAAAAAAAAAGAATTAAGGTTCGAATTAGTACCGCTCCCCCATATTCGCCAGATCTAGCACCATCTGACTCTCATCTATTCTCTAAATTAAAAGTTTTTTTCGGAGACAAAACATTTTGCACAAATGAAGAGCTAACTTCGACAGTGAACGATTATTTTACAGAGTTAAAAAAAAATCACTTTGGAGACGGAATAAAGAAGATTGAACACAGATAGACCAAATCTATCGAATTAAGAGGAGATTATATAGAAAAATGAAGTTAGTTTATTTAAATTATTCCTTTGTTTCTGTACGATAGCGCGAATTAAATAACCCACCCTCGTATTTTACAATTGTAATTATTATTATATTTACGTAAAAATATAATGGAAGTAAATTAATTGAATTAAAATAAAAATATAATGACAGACTTTTACGACCTTAATTTGATACATTATTTTACAGTTTTTTTTTATAACTTACCATTGTTATTAAAGGTGTAACTTTGAGGTCTATTAGACTACAACTTGTACTTATAAAATTATATGTTTCCTTAACTATACGACTCTTAATTGTTCTATTCCGACACTTAAATACATACATACAGATACAACATGGTGTTTGATAACTAATAATTTTTCAATATATATACATCCTCAAAATTTTCTACTGCAATTTTCCTCTACGCACCAAAATATACATAAAGTAAATTGCTTATATATACTTTAAATGTAAAATTAATTGATAGGAGTGATACTTAAAAGTAAGTTTACATATTTACATAATTCATATTAATTATAAAACTGGATAAGCAGCTTTGATCACTTCAACATCGGTTATTGCCTATAATAATAGATTAGGTAAAATTTAGTCAGTAAATTTTCCAATAAAATGTAAGATTGGTGCAAAAAAGTGCCTATTAATTAGGGATGCAACATCGCTCATAAAAACATCGATGTTAGAACATCGATGTTTTTCAAAAGTAAAACATCGATGTCGAAAATATCGACGTTTACTAACGATACATCGATGTTTCTTCGATGTTTTTGAAAAATTATTGAGAAGCTGAATTTTTAGTATAAGAATTAAAACACATAGATAATATTAATTAAATTTATTTGTGAAAGTATGATTTTTAATAATGGAATTCAAAAACATTAATTTTGATACCCTGGTGCCCAATAAGCGGTTTCTCTCTTGGATTTTATTGTTGCCCCAGCCTCAGAGAACAACCGCTCACTGGGCACCGAAGTTGCCACGATTGGCAAATACTTCATAGCGATTTTGAATAGGAATGGAAACATTGTACGCATGTCATGCCATATTTCTATAGGATCTCCTTTGATAGGAGTGACCGGTGATGATAGAAACATATGAAATTGTGAATCAACTTTTGTTTTGTCATTGTCGCTAGTTCTGTTTTTTATGTTTTTATGTGATAATTGTGTGTGGTAACTCCATATGTCAGGTTCCATGTTATCGTCCTTTTCAGATTCGTCAGAACTGTCAGAAGACTCAGTTCTGGCAATCGTTGCTTGCATACTGGTTACGTAATTGTTTATATAACTGAAGACTTTAGCTTTAGCAGTCGCATCTCTAAAATGCAGCATCTTAAAACTGGGCATCTAGTGCATATCCCGTGAACGAGACGTTTGCAAAAATTTGCAAACAGTAATAGTGATGTGATTCGCTTCCGCAAATAGTATGCAGATGGCGCTATTATAAACAAACATCGACGTTAAAACATCGTTCATTGATTAACGATGTATCGATGTTTTTGGGGCTTCGACATCGATACTAAAACATCGATGATTATGAATGATACATCGATGTTTGGAAACATCGATGTATCGTTTGCATCCCTACTATTAATAAAATACAATATTACACTTAAGTATTTCAAGTTAAGATTGAATTTTTTGCTCTATAAAATAAATAAGTTTGTTTAATCGCTTTGTTTTTATTGGTTCTTATTTTCAATCTACTTGTAATCATTGAAGTAATCAGTAAATGTAAAAGTAATAAATATGTATGTAGCTGGGAGAAATCGTCCAATGATCATCCTTCTGTGGATACCACTATTGAGTTATGTTTAGCAGAAGTTAGTTATTGTAATTACTGTTACTCTGTAGAGCCGTGGGCTCCTGTCTTCTGAATCTTTTCATTACGTCCGGTAAGTTTTCCATTTCTTCAACTAAATGATTTCCTATTTCCTAAAATCAGAAACATAACTATGGAGTATAAATGTAATGAAATCTTTAAATAATTTTCATTGTATATCATCCGTTCATATGGGTGGCTTCACTATGTTTGTTATAGAAGTATTAATATGCTTTTTCGTCCCAATAGGCATGACATTTTTCCAAATTTTATATTTAATTGTTCGCATTTGATTATAATGTTTCTTCTCATCACTTCTTGCCTCTATGAATTCTATGTTAGTTTAACTTAACGATATTTCGAAGTCGCGCTTTCAGCTGGATAATACATTTTACTTTAAAAATTTGTTACCAATCTAGCAGTTTTGTTACCCTATCGCAGTGATAACTTAGCAGTTTTCCTTAAAAGGGTTGCCCACATTTTACTTTTAAAAGGTTATTTGCTTAGATCTTTTCAAACTGCAATATTTTTGGTGATTTCTTTTTACAATATTTTGTATTACACACTAGGACCCCTACTACTGCTGCTTGATATGCTCTTTTCCGAATGTTAATAAAGTAAAAAAAAGAAATAAACTAAAGGAGTAATACTAACATTTCCCTAACCAACAATCATACCTCTGGCTTGTAGGCTTCCGCGGTCGTTGTCAATGATTACTTCCGGAATTCCGAGCCAGAACCGCGTTCTTGTCACTGGTTCCTTCTAGGCCGACGTTTCGCCCACTATCGTAAGGCACGTCTTCAGGGCTACTACTGCTGTTGTTGCACTGAAACTAGACCAGAAATCCTTGCATGGGATCCATCTGATTATATAAATAGCTAGCCACCCAATGAAAACTTTTCAGTAAGCTTTCGTCACGATTATGCAGAGCTAGCTCGTCATTTTATAAATTAAATTGGCATTAATATCTCTATGATAGGCAATAGTGATGATACAACTGATTAATTATGTAATATTTTGCATCGGATTCACCTGGTTGTAGAAAAACAAGCCACACACTAGAAATTTTGAGGAGACTTTCGTCACAATGACGCAGACGTGCTCACGATTTCATGAAAGAAGTAGGCATTAATAATGATTAATGTGTACTTCTTTCATGAAATATTATATGTCTGTAACATGATAAACATGTATGATTAATTATATAAATGATGTTTAGGGGTAAGGATACTTTTAATAGTGCTATTCAATTTTTATGTTTGAAATGTGTCATTTATAATGAGAATACAAGTTTTACTCTATGAACATATGATGCATTTGATGAAAATAAGTGTATTTTTTCTATCTCGACCCACCGCTTACAGATCGTAACTACGCCATGCCGCATGTTGGGTTCGCCCTACAGAATACGTTGACAAATGCCATACCACAAGCCGATAATGTCACAAATATCATGGATTGTTCTCTTTTGGTCTTGCAGGATAGCATCACGCACTTTTGCCACATTTTTTGGCGTTTTCCGTGCGTCCGGAACGCTCATCATCATCAACAGATTAACGCCCATTTCAAAAACAGTTGTACCATTCATAAGTTTGCGTCTGGTCTAAAGTATTCTCACCAAACCCTTGTTTAAGCATTTTCCGCTGCCGCGTTACCAAGTTTGAAGCAGAATTTGAAGCACGGTTTCTTTCACGTCAGACACTGTAGTATCGCAGGATAACTCAAATACAACTCAACAAATATAAACACAAAAACTGTTTGTCACACCTAGTAAAGTACTGTTAGACAGACTAACTTAGTATAGACGTAGCTCACACTATCTGGCGATATAAAGCTATACTACCATCCCTTCGCGCGACACATTGAAATTCCGGAAATTTCTGGGTAGCACCTCGTATCATATCAAGAAACATCAGTCTCATTTTTAACACTAGGATAAAACGTATCAGCATTAGTATGAACACATGAATTCAAGTTTATCGGCTGTAAAAGAATTTAAGAAGTTCAAAATTAAGATTTATGAGGCTGGCTTTAATAAACGAGGTTTATGTGTTTTTATTAAAATTAATAAAATACCTAAAAGCTCACCTAAGTTTGAATATAACTGCCACCAAGCAAATTAAGAAAAGCTTATACGGAAGTTACACTCCATGAATGGTGAGTCAAGATAAGCTATAATATTTATAGTTCAATTTGCATCAAGGATATACAGGGTGATAAAAAAATTAAGCTTTATTTTTAACTGAAAATAGTACACACAAAATGAACATAAATGGAAAAAAACTGTTATAAAACTTATAAAGTAACGGAGATATTCACACACAGTTTAAGAGAGCAGGAATTGTTAATGGTACTCTCAGCGGACCATTTATTTCACCACATCGTTTACATGCCAGAAATTATTGTTTTTACGAAACAATTTGCCAAAAGTTTTAATAAAATAGGTGCCTTTAAACGTACGTCAACACATGTGGTTTTTGCATGATGATGTTCCACCTCATAACAGTTACGAAGTGAGTCAGCATTTAAATAATACGTTTGTTAATCGATGGATAGGTAGAGGTGGGCCTATTGCATGGCTACCTAGTTAGACTTTCATGTATTCATGTATGGAAAATTTGGTGTACAATAACAATAACGAAATTCAATATATTCAATTATTGACCATACGTCTTCAAGATCCTTCAGACACAATAAGCAGGCAAGATATCCGAGCGTGTTATAACTCGTGGAGACGACGAGTACAATCTTGTATTCAAGCAGGAGGCGATAACTTCGAATATTTGCTTCAGGAGGTGTTTCTGTATTGCTCGCATAAGTGTAAATATCTCCCTTACTTTACAACCTTTATCACATTTTTTTCATTTGTCATTATTTTGTGTGTATTATTTTCAGTTAAAAATAAAGCTCGAATTTTTTATCACCCTGTATAATTTTAATCGACGCACACATTTATTCACTGCTTTGAACACTATAGTATTTTATTTTGTTTTTGATATTTTAACCTTACATAATACTAGTTAGGATTAAGGCAAAAATATATTAAAAAGCTCTGGTGTTGTTTTTAGTATTACCCCTCTTTCAGAGATGATTTAGGAATATTTATCTATTCCCCCAATTTTGAAAACATTTATTAGCAAATTATACTCACCGGCACAAAATTCGATCCATATTCTTTTTCTTTCGTTTCTTCGTTTCATCCACAAATTTGAAGGTTATTGTTATCTTGTCATAAATATTATGTCAACTACGCTTTGTTGAAATTTTTTTGAACTGTTTAAAACCCTTTTTTACATTAAAAGGGTGCTTATTCCGTCGTTAGTAAATGTTAGTTAAATTTAAACTGTTTTTTTTTAATTTGGTTTATTTTTTAATCGCTCATTTTGCTTTTTTCAAATCCGTGTTCAACAAAGTTTGTTTAGTGTTTTCTAAATTTAATAAGTAGTCTTAAAGACTAATCTAAAGACTATCTAACAGACAATGCTAGAGAGATAGCTTTGATACGAGATTGGCAATATTACGTGGCTCGAATCCTAGGTGTTTCTATGTGTTCTGTTCAAAAAGCAGTAGAGCGGTTACACGGAACCGCTCTACTGCAAGCTGGTGGCTTGAGTTGGTTCTGTCAGAAAAAGGTGTACAAGCGCTCAGGATGACCGCTTTTTTGCATTGAGAGTCCTGAGAAACAGCGACACTACAGCAGTTTGTGTCAGAAACGATTTAGAAGAAGCAAGTGGTGTAGCAGTTAGTGAAAAAACAGTAAGAAGGTTGCAGGAATATGGATTGACTCCTAGAAGACCTGCACACGGCCCACAGTTGACCAGAGAAAATCACGTAGAGTGGTTACGCTTTGGTCATGAACATCAGAACTGGGTTAATGAGGAATAAAGCCATATCCTTTTTACAAACGAGTCAAGATTTAATCTCAACTCTCCTGATAGACATCGAAGAGTTGGTGAAAGGTTTGCCTAATGCAATATTGTTCCAAAGCTTAGTTTCGGTGGTGGATCAGTCATGGTTTGAGGGGGAATTAATATGGAAGCTCGTACGGATTTATTGGTGGTAGACGGAGGAGCTCTGAATGCAGACAGATACATTAGGAATATCCTAGAACCACATATGGTGCCTTTTGCTCAATTCGTTGACGACAATGTTATGCTAATGCATGATAACGCCCGCCCTCACGTTGTTCGAGTTATTAATGAATAGTTGGAAGAAGTTGTAATACATCGTATGATGTGGCCAGCAAGAAGTCCGGACCAAAATCCGATCGAACATGTGTGGGACATGTTGGGAAGGCGACTTCGAGCTCAAATTCCAGTACCAAGAAACATACAAGAGTTAAGCGCGGCAACAGTCCAAGAATGGGAGAACAGTGACCAAAACGACATTCGACTCCTTATTGAAGGAATGCCAAGAAGAATGGAGTGTAATTCAAGCACATGGAAGCAATACACGCTATTAATTCCCATTATTTATCATTTACAAAAAAAAAATCATTTTGTTGATTTAATAACTATTCCATTTTTTTACATTATTTTTGTTATTCTGGTTATATATTTTTAAGCTCTTTTTAAATTCATTATGATTATTGGCTTTACCGTTTAAACCAACAAAAAAAAACAAGCAAAATTGAAAACTAAGAAAAAATAACCAATTTAGTACATGGAATTTTGTGCCGGTGAGTGTAGTTTATAAAATATATTTGGTTGTACCTTTCAATATTCAATGTTTATTAGCATCTAATACATAAAATTAACACTAACGAAAGCTTATTAAAATAATAACTGTACTGTTAATTGCATTTCCTATTGCATGAATATTTTGCACAGCTGACTTTTAAATGCCATAAACTCTTCTTTAGTTAATCTGGTGTTTTTTATTTCACTTCTGTGCATTGCTCCTGCATTCATGTTTATAATTTAAATTTCAAAATTTTCCGGACTTTTAGTTAAATGAAAGGAGTTAAACAAGATAATTGTTCAATAATTCACAAGCTTCTAGATAATATATTTGTGTTGGTTAATGTAGAATTTATAATTCTATATAAACAAAATTATAAGAAATTAAAAAAATGAACGAAAGAACTAAGAACGCTGTAAAAGTTTAACTAAAGTAAATAAAGAAATAGGCATTTATTTATTTTATATCAGAAAGGTAATTAATGTGGAGTTACTTAAAAGTGATTCTTTAAGCTACACTTTTTAATGATATTTATCAAGTACAAACAAAATCTAATTGCAGATAATGTAGTTCGTAGTTAGTAAATTGATTAAAAAAGTTATAATCATACCATTAATTAAAATTATAGCATGAATGTGTTTATTATAAGTTGTCCAAAATATAATCCAAAGAATAATGGAAAACGCCCATACGTGCGTGCCCAATATTACCATTGAAAAGGAATTACGTATATTTTCAATCAAAGACGAAATAACGAAGCTTCAGTGTATATGTGCATGTATAGTGACAGAGTGAGTGTCTACCCAAACCCTCTTGCTAAAAGGTTAATCAGTGCAAATGACGATGTGCGTCGATTAAAATGCCTTAAGGCCAACGATTTGAATGTCAGATTTATGGAGACACTTAGCTCATTAACAAAAATTATTTAACTATTTTTTGTTACCTATTTATTTATGTAATTACAAACTTCAATTTATAAGTATTTTAATTTAAGCTTTTTTAGAAACATGATAATTTAACATGCAGAGTATTTTCAGTGGAAATAACTCCTTCAAGTTATTATATTTTCTTTTCTTTGTTATTTCAACTATTTATTATGTGTAATCGTCCGACAAATTGAAGTTATCTATTTACCAAAAAAGAATATTTCTTATATTAAGCTTCTGTTAATTAACAACCCATAATTTTATAAACATAGATTGAAACACTACATAACCAAGACACTCCACTTTAGCCTATATTTAAGAAACTGGCTAAAGGCGGGACGCAAAGCTCGACTACTAGCACCAGCACTTGTGCACTTTACGTTTACAAACATATTGTTAAGGACGATATTGGTTTCGCTAATTAATAACAACAAATAGGAATTAGCATTAATATGTTACTGGTATGCATTAAATGTATATATACAAATAGGTTTTAAATATATCTATACGTTTATGCACGTATAACGCTTTTGTTACAATTGAAACAGACATGTAATATACATATCTGTATTGTCCATGTGTACAGTTACAGATATGTATATTACATGTCTGTTTCAATTGTAATTAAATGTATATGTGTATGTCAATTAATTTTGAATAGCACGTGTATAAATCCAATGTAAAATTCAAATTAGTTAAATGTAGGTTTCCGCGGTCGTTCTCTAGATGTAGATCTCGGTTTGCAGGTTGGAACCGCGTCGAGTTAGGCGTAATTGCCAACGTTTCGTCCACTGTTTCAAGGGACATCTGCTACGCCTTAATTTTCTCTTTCTTTAATATCGATAAATAGTCTTCATTTATTTATTGACGAGTCCCGGTATCTTTATTAACTTCGTTAAATTTTAAATGCATTCATTTGGATACTTGTCCCGCTTCCTGTGGTCAAACTTGGAACTATGTCACCCCTTCCGCTTTACCGCGGTTGAGATTCAAGGGAGAAGCAGACAGATTTTGACAGTAGAAAGTCGCTTAAAAATTATGATCATAGATCTCCGTACTGGAAGTTAAACTCACACATCTCTGACTTAAGTTATCGTATATTACGATTATGTCAGAGGGTGAGATATAATTGTGGAAACAGCCAATTTGCGTTTACGACTGGTTGTAAGTTGCGGAAAGTTATCCCAACTTTGGTTTTGCTGGCGCTCCATTCTCGTTTCCGAAAAGGGAAACAAAAACTGGCTTCCGGTTGAAGAAGTTTCGACTACTGTAGCCTGAAAATCTAGGGCGATTAATGGTCGACTAATTCCTCGAACACTTTGAGGAATTAATTACTACCTTCGAGGACGGGATCAGTATCAAGGAACTAAGAAACTCGTTTTTTTTAATTATTGTGTAATTTAGATTTCGACTTATAATCTTATATATATATTATTGCTTTCATAGCTTGCTGTAATCACTTTAACTTCTTTAAGTATAACGTAAAATTCCTATCCGATATTGATTTGTTTTATCGTAAATTTCTTCTGCAGTTACAATTTTTTTTGCTGTGTGGTACATGACCACAGATATTCCTTTTTTTTATATTTTATGCACACAGGTGTCGAAAAAATCACGACGCATTTTTAATATCTTATATTTTCCTAATTTTGAATTTAGACATTTATTAATTTGTAATTGTGAGTAGAATATTCGGCCTATCGATATTTCTGTCTATATAATTATTGTAAATTTATCTCTAATGGTATCGTCAGAAACAAATCTGCGGGATTTAACTTGTAATTAACTTAATAAATTAATTATTTTCCTTCTATCTATCATTACATTTAGCATTCGAAATATTTAGTATGCAGTACTATTTGCACCTTTGGCAATATTTACATTTGAATTTTATATAGAGTTATATACACATTTTTTTGTTACCTTATTATACAGGGTGTAAATCCAATTAAGTAATTGTATTTCTTGGTATGAATTTAGTCAATGCGTATATATATATATATATATATATATATATATATATATATATATATATATATCAGAAGATCAATTGATATACAGACAATTAATTAAATTAATTATAATCATTTTTTTTATTATTATTCTTTCTCGTGAATATACGAATTACTTGTGTATAAGTTTTTCTTTGCCTTGGCACTCCCCGTCGCAATTTATTTACAGGTATCCTGTGCAGCTTTCTGGTGTAGTACATAGTAAGTGTAGTTGTATGCGCATGCGCCTAAGATCGTCCAATCTCTTTTCTCAATTTTCAGACTGAGCTTCTGTAAGCAAAACTGAGTGGCGCTACCTTCCATGTTTTATTTTAGTCACCACTGACTACGGGCATACTTAATAAATAGAAGCTCCGATTTTGTCCATCGTCAAACGCCATTGTTGCGCCAGCTTCGCGGTAAGGTAGCATATCTTCAGGGCTTTACGTAGATGTTCTTCGTTTCACAGTAGCTTGAAGAATGCTAAGACAGAGATTATATAGGGGAGACCGGGTCAGAAGGTGGCCTGCTATTGGCTGGGGACAATGAGCCAATCGCATGGGCGTTGTATTTCGAATTAGAATTCAGTAGAGTTTGCCACGTTGGATGTAACGTATAGCAATCGTCTCTATTGGGATTGCGGGGATGTTTGTAAATTTCAATAAATACACGGATTTTCCTAGGGAAATAATGCGTTTCACGGGACAGAAGCTTAATATCTTTGAATAAAATTTGGTGACCGGAGTTGAGTTTGTGTTCTGCCAGCGCTGAACCGGCTATATTTAACAGTCTAGTACAACGTTCATGTTCAGACACACGCACACCGACTGGCCGCTTAGTTTCGCCAATGTACACACTGCCACACGAACACGGAATGCGATACACTCCTTGTGCTTGGAGCGGAGATATTTTGTCTTTAACCGAGGGTAAGAGGTCCAAAACTTTAGAATGGGGTTTGAATGGGGTTGAAAACGCTTTTATTTTATTTCTATGTAGAACATTTCCTATATGATCGGTGATACTTTGAATATACCGTAGGAAGGCGGTGCTGTTGTTAGGATCGGGTTCACTCCGAGATGTGAGGTTACGATGTCTAACTATAGTACGGTGCATGTCTTGGACGTTTTAATTATTCTGGAGTAAGGTGTTAGAGAGTAGGTATTTCGTATTTTATAGATCACCACCCGTTTGTTTTCCAATTTTGTAAATAAAATTAAAAACTCTTTAAAAATACAAATTTTCAATAGCACGCCCGTGGGCGATGGGTCATCGGACTCTCGTGTCCGGTCCCTATTAATATTCATTGGTGGAAAATATATTCATAATAAAAGTAACTCACAATTTTATATTTATTAAACCGTTAATATAATATTTAGAATATAATCTCAAGTCTTTTTATTTCTCGACATAATATTATTCGATAATATTAAGTATTCTGAATTTACAATACCTATTTCGCGACCCTTGGATTAAGCGTACTTGCTCAATAAAATTGTTAAGTTAGCCAGCGATAAAGTAAAGACCCATTTATTACCTTTTTCATTTTATTATTAAGCTCTTCAAGCTTTTAATATCAATATGTATATTACATATACGTGTGACTATAAATTGTGGTATGGACGAGGTAAGTGTCATATATTCTTGGCCTGACTTTTAATTTTAATTTTTCAATATAATTTTCACTAATTTCAATGCATTCAATACAACGATTAATTAATAATTCTTTACGTCAATAAAATGCTTTCCCCTCAAAATGTTATATTACGACTGTTAACAGCAACTCAATATCGTAATGAAAAAGATCTTCCCCAAAATCTTTTTCAAATATGAAAATAAATAATAGTCACTATATAAACAATATCCATATTAGGACTATACGGTGGTGTTCAATTTCTTGAGATTTGCATTCACAAATTGCCGTCTATGAAACTGCATCAGGATGAACGGGCGCATTGTCATGCAGTAATCTAAGACCGTTTTACAAATTTCTTCAACGTTTTTCACGAACATTGTCTTTCAGTTTATACAACAAACAAGCTTAGTATGTGCTGTTGGCAATTGTATTGCAATCTTTAAAGTCAATCAGTAAAATGCCCTTACAATCCCATTATATTGTAACCATAATCTTTCTCGTTGACCGAACTGTATTTACGTTTATGGGACTAGGTTCATCTAGTCGCCGCCATTCCATAAACTCCTTTTTGGATAGAGGATCATAATACAAAACAATTGTTTTCATCATTGTGGCAATTGACACCAAAATCAATTTTGTATAACCCCTACACATGTTTAAAAACGAGTGCACACATTTAATACACCGTTAATATTGAGGAGCAGAAAGAAGTCTTGGTAATCATTTTGCACTAACCTTATTCATACCCAAATAATCATGCAGAATTAGACGAATACTAGTTTCGAAAATGTTAGGCATTGCTGATAATTCCTTAATTTTCACCCATCTTCGAATAAGTACCAATTCTTCAATAAATAAAATCTTTTGTAGCGCGACCATTTCAATTATCTTCAAGGGATTCATGTCCCAAATAAATATATTTTGTTCACTTTTTACAGTAGCATATTAAAGCGATAAATCACCAGAAGCGCCGTCTATTCAATTTGATTAGACGTATTTTCCTCCTTTGTTCCGCGCGGTATTAAATTTTTGTTAACTGAGACATTTTCATGCATCTGATTGCGGATTGATAACTATTGTTCGTAGAACTTTACTATTTATAGCGTAAGCTTAGCGCATGTGCAACTAAGGCACTTTCAAAACATTTGAACATACCGTCTGGAAACATGGTGAGTTAACGGCGGAGACGTGTCGTTAACATACTACGCAGCAGTGTCGCAGCGGTGTCGTTAACTTACCACGTTTCCAGACACTATATAAACCTATCAAACCGAGAACATATAACGCTTACGCCGTAAAACAATTAATACATTTATTTTACTTAAATTTTGCTTAGTGTTTGTAGCGCACGGATTGTGTTCTGAAACTATAAATTTCAAAAATATTTTTAATTTAAAAAACTTTTGATTACGTACTTACACTTATAACTATTATACATTTAATACACTACAATTACTCAAATAATTAACTATCTATCACCTCCTTGTACTTAAATTTAAATAACATAAATAATATTAAATAAATGATAAAAACTATTAATAACTGTACCATTAATGATAAACGCATATTCAGTTTAACGAAACAAGTATTACAAGATAAAATAGCAATTTAATTATATGGTTCTATGTCAGTCATACTCTGCTTTATCGTTGCCAAAATTTCTGAAAGCGATAGTTTATGATAAATTCACATGATAGTTTTCTAACTTTCTTATTAAAATTATTTTTATTTGTTATCTATTAGAGTAAAAATTATAGAAACAGACATAAACATGCAGTTCTACTCTGTAAACGCAACAATGTTCCGGTCTTAACAACAAGTACCATAGTTAGGTGACTCGACTAAACAAGACCGCTTTTTTCAATCTGACAAGATAAGAATAGTGCATTCTGCAATAAAATATATAGGCTGTCTTTAACAGATGAATAAATCGGTATAGATTCAATCACTTAAGCCCAGACGTCTATCTTGATCAGCGAAGCTTGACCCGATAGCGGATATATAAGATATTATTATTCGGCAAGTTACCGGAAAAATATTTATTCGATATCTAATGGTTACAGTTCATTGCTAAGGAAACAGATCATTACATGAATCCTACGTAATACTCATTACATACTCCTTTATTTAGATGTTACACACGCACCTTTTATATACACAGTGTAAAGAGTATGGCTGCTATTTTTTAAATATACGTTTAATTAAATTAAATAAACGGAATTTCTAAATGACTTTTTCGTCTACAACGAACCGGTACCGAGTATTTTGAACGCGAAGTAAGGAAAAAGTGACAACGTTGCTCTCTCGCGCGTATGAATTGCATGTATGTCGGAAGAGATTGCATTTCGACTTATTAATATTTATTGAATATCGAAAGACTTAATCTAATCTAATTATAGTGAGCTAATAAGAAAAATGTATTAACTAGATACCTACTGTTTTACAACGAATGTTGGAAATGTCCGCCGTAAATCAACAACATGGAATGGTATTCCCGTACACTGTACCTGTTCATGTTGAAAGACTAATAATAATTAAGAAGCAGGCAAATAGCACAAGAAACGTAAACTTAAAAGCATAAAACAAACGAAATAACTAATTTTTAAATGATAGTGACACATAAATATTTTAAATTATAAAAACTGACTGTTCTTATGAATCGTAAATTGCACACCGAACAGTTCTATTAATACGAATATTATTGTGAGATCAACGGCGTAACAGTAAATAAACAAAGCCCCAATAAAGTTTTAAGTAAGATAGGTCGGATTTGGTGATGTCAAATCACCGAACAACGATATGGGAACTTTTTTATAATTGTTTTTCACGAAAATTCTTCACATTTTTATTAGACTTTTTTGCATTCTGTATCTACATTCACTGCACAAAACTTAATCAAAAATATGCATTATTAATTATTATTAGAGATGCAGCACCTTGAAAAACGAAACTTTGTATTTTTTACTTGGAAACTACTAATTTTTGTCACACATTTTATTAAGCTTTTTTAACTGTGCCTATACATTCTATCTAGATTCAAAGAGATGGCAGTATTTCTCTCTATATATTGTATTAACTAATCGGTTACAATTACATTAAATTTATTAACAAAAAATTTTGAACATCTCAACAAGAACGATTGTTGCATTAATATTATGTAAAATATCAGTTTATTATATTTATATAATTATAATCTTAATTTCAGTCAGTTGTTTATAATTTTAAATTAAAACTCATTTTTGTTTAATTAGGCTTCTTGATCAGTAAATTAAAATCATAGAAAAAAATTCCAGTATTATTTTACTTTAATAAAAATCCTTCGTGGCAATCGTTTGTAGCATAGTTTCCACTGACTTCATTATAGTGCTACCAATGTGCTTAAATTATTTGAATGTACCCCAACTTTTATTTCACGAAAGCTTTTTTTCTGGTACATTTCTGTATAGCTGACATAACATCGCCTTCATAATCTCCTTCTAAGTTGAAGGGGATATTACAGAAATGTACCAAACTACAGACTACAAATTACCAATGTTGTTGACATCAAATAACTTTCCAGACAATCTCAACGATGACAAACTTGTTGTGTTCAAATGATTTTTCACAAATTTAGTCCCCTTTGCTCTGCATAACTATACAGTGTGTATAAGCCAAATGGAATAAATTCATTATTTCGGTTACTGTACATATTTATAAAAAATCCCGAAACATGTCATATTTAATTTATAAATTAACATTCTTCAACGTGAAAATGCGATCCCTACCTTCAACCCCCTTCGAATGACAGGTACAACCCCCATTTTTTTTAATGGGAAGTATAGGCTTGTGATATATCGTTGTAAAGGTCTCTTTATTCTCTATTCAAAAATGTTATAATTTTCATGTTTGTTGCAACAATTAAGATAGAATAAAATAAAATCATGTTGTTATCGAAATTCGCTGCAATATACTCAAAAAATAAAATTTAATGCAAAATGTAAAGAAAAATTTAAAACGCCAGAAAAAAATATGAATCTCAATGAAGTAGATGCTCATTTGCGTTTATAAAGATTTAATACATACATCAAAGGCATCATTGCATTACTTACTTCCCGTTTAGGTCTTCATAATAAGAAAGTGAGTAAAAACCATACCAATGTGCTTTTTAGATGGTATCCATTAAAAATATTTTAAAAAGTTTCCGTGGCAACATTAGTTTGTTTAAAACGCCTTAGTAAATTGTTTTGTATTTAAAAGTTGTCATTTAAATTGACAGTTTGATAATTTTAGTTTGAATTTCGTAAAATACAATTCTGGGAAATGGTTAGATTAACGGAAATGCATAAAATAACAGTCATACAAATGATTGGTTACGGAGATAGAACCCGAACACAACAAGAAGTAACCCGCCTATTTCATGAGAAATTTCCTGATTTACCGCCTATAGCTCAAGGAACAATAAGTAAAATAGAGAAGCAGCTTCGAGAGTTTGGTCATGTAAGGCAGATAAAAAAACCAGCTGCCAATGCACTGAGTGATGAAATCAAAGTAGATGTGATGCTTGAGTTTATGGAAAACCCACATACATCGAGTAGACATGCATCCACTACATTAAATGTTAGCCATACATCGATAGTAAACATATTAAAAGAAAATAAAATGCATCCCTATAAAATGATATCTACTCAGGAGCTTATGGAAGACGATTTTGAAAGAAGAACTTATTTTTGTGAGCGAATGATGGACATGCTGGATAACAATATTATCAATTTAGAAGACGTTATGTTTTCTGATGAGTGCACTTTTTCTCTTAGCGGTCATGCTAATCGGCAAAATTTCCGCTACTGGTCTACGGAAAATCCTCACTGGATGAGGGAAGAACACACACAATACCCAGTAAAAGTTAATGTTTGGGCAGGTATTGTTGAAAACCATATCATTGGTCCCTTTTTCATTGAGGGCAATTTGAATGGCGATCGTTATTTGGCACTACTTCAAAATGATGTCATTCCAACTTTGGCAAATTTATATCCTGATCCAGGAAACCCTCAAGTTCCAATGAATACGATATGGTTTCAGCAGGATGGAGCACCACCACATTACCAACGCAATGTCCGGCAGTACCTCGATGCAATATTTCCCAATCGGTGGATAGGAAGGCGAGGATCGATAGAATGGCCAGCGCGATCACCTGATCTGACCTTACTTGATTTTTTTTTATGGGGATATTTGAAGAGCATTGTGTACAAAACTAAACCTTTGGATTTAAATGACTTAAGAGAACGAATAACGCTTGCGATTAGGTCGATCACGCCTGATATGTTAAATAATGTTAGAAGACAGTTTTATTTAAAATTAGGATGTTGCCAAGACGTTCATGGTGAACATTTTGAACATCTACTTCATTGACATTCATATTTTTTTTGGCGTTTTAAATTTATCTTTACATTTTTCATTAAATTTTATTTTTTGAGTATATTGTAGCGAATTTCGATAACAACAAGATTTTATTTTATTCTATCTTAATTGTTGCAACAAACATGAAAATTATAACATTTTTGAATAGAGAATAAAGAGACCTTTACAACGATATATCACAAGCCTATACTTCCCATTTAAAAAAATGGGGGTTGTACCTGTCATTGGAAGGGGGTTGAAGGTAGGGATCGCATTTTCACGTTGGAGAATGTTAATTTATAAATTAAATATGACATGTTTCGGGATTTTTTATAAATATGTACAGTAACCGAAATAATGAATTTATTCCATTTGGCTTATACACACTGTATGTGATCGTTCGTAGTTATCCAAAGTGGTAATATATGGGATTAAATTCTCATCACAGATTATTTATTCTATTCTTGAATCATTGTGCGCTCACTCAGTGGCGTGTATACCATGGAAGCTAGGAAAGCACAGCATCCCCTACATGAATTGAGTAAAATACAGTGTATAGATAAAAAAGTTTAATATTAAACTTTAATATTATATAGTAAATTATTACCTAATATTACTAATCAAAGCGCGTCCATGTCTATTTCAAATGCTGACGTAAGCAAAGGACAACGAATCATACGATGTGTCCACCCGAATGCACAACCTGTTACGGTAGGTATCTATAGCATATGGCTTTATACCTACGCAGTTTCTTAAGCATCGCGTTTGAATGGACGTCTCTGTAAATATTAACAAATGAAATGAATACGCTTTTATTAAGTTTTATTGTGGAATCATGCACATAAAATTAGTTAGTTATTAATTTATAATATTTATAGACAATACAAATACTGCGTTAACGTTACAAATACAAATACTGCGCTTTCATGTAGATTATAGGTACATATTATGGAACACATATCGAGCGTTCAGTAGTTTCGGAACTAAATCCGCGTGGTAATGTGTCCGACTGTGAATGTGTTGCATGCAATATAATGACAAAAGGATTGTCACGTTATAATTTCGAAGAAAAACTTGTAATTAATTTAACAAAACAAACTGAATTAACTGTATGTAAGGCATTTTCAAAGAGAAAACTACAAAAAGTGCGAATGGTTGTGACAATAAGTCTCTTTTGTTTTGAATAAAAAATTAAAAACCCTTACCACAATAGAATTTAACAATTCTATATACGTATTTCGGCAACCATGTTGTCATCCTCAGTAGAAAAAGCAGTGTAACACTTGAAAGCACAAAAAACACACAACACTCACTGAGCGCTATATTGTACGGCTTCTCGTTTAACACTCTTTTGTTTTGTTAGCCATTTATTTTATTTTCAAAATTTTTGCAATAGAGATGGGTTTGCTGATCTAAATAATTTACACAAATTAATAAAAAACCATGAGTTGAGTCAACCAGACTTACTTACGATAATTAAAGAAAACACTTTTGAGAAAATCTGAATTGAGCACACATTAAACAATGAGTTAAGAATTGATACAGAAAAACATAATTAAGAAGTACGAAGAAACCGCGAAATACTAAGAGGTTGATAGATGTGGTTTGCTGCCTGGGAGAACATAAACTTGCATTTCGTGGTTATAATGAAATTGAACCATCTTCAAACAAGGCAAACTATGTAGATTTACTAAATTTATTAGCAAAGTATGACGAAATTTTACAATCTCATTTGGATAATCCTAGAAGGTTTAAAGGAACTTCTAATTTAATTCAAAACGATCTTATTCTATGCATAGAAAAAGTAATATTGAGAAAAATAAAATTTGAGGCAGAAGAAGCCTTTTTTGTTGCTATAATTCTGAACGAAACTACAGATATAACAAATATTAGTCAGTTAGCAAAAGTCTGACGTTATGTAACAAAAATAGGCTAAATTAAGGAACGCTTCATAAGATTTTTAAATGTTTCTACGGAATTCAAATGCATCGTTTTTTCTAAAAGAGAACAATTTGATCATTTGTGCAATAAGTTTGAGCGTTTAAATATTCAACCACAAAGAAACAGAATAAGCACCGATATTATCACAGATGAAAAATCGCGATTCCGTAAGTTGTTCTGTGAAATAATTGACTCTTAAATTTCTAGGTTTAATTAATTTTTGCGATAAATCCACAGTTTCTGAAAGGACTTTTGAATCACTTGACCTATCGCTACTCGCGTTAGAAATATTATGGCAGTGGGGTATCTTGATAGCCTACTTTCTAAAAAAAAATATTTTATAAGTCTTAAGGACTAAGGCAATAGGACACGGTTAGAGAGGTTCAATATTAAGTTGAAAACATAACTTATTTTAATAAGCCAAATTAAACCAGCTAACGACAAAATTAAACAACAATAAAAATATAAATAAAATGAACATAATATCTGAAAATAAAGTCAGATCCAATGTCATTGAGAACAGATAAAGTTTTGGTGATTTTTGCAGGTTAACTGTTGACATTTAATACAAGTAATTGGATAGTTTTGCTTGTTTTCTAGAGCATAAATGGCATTAACTTCTGCCCATTTTTGCTTTTTTTTCGGCATTTCTTGATCCTGGGAAACTGACAGAACATGATAGTTCAAAAAAAGTTGTAATCTTTGCTTAATCTCTTTAGATAGAGTTTTTACGTAAATACGTTTGCCGTCATATTGTGCTAAGAAAAACAGTCATTTTGCCCGTAACCAATCGCAGAAGTTCACACATAATAATATATCTAAACTTGCCTTACCATTATTCCAAACTCTTAAAAGTTAAATTTGTAACACTATTACTCGCGTGGCGTACTGTGATACTCTAGTCACTTTCTGATTTTTTTTTGTAAATTCGTAGCGGTCTTTTGCAGTCTAGCTTGTGCGCGTGCACTAAACATACTGGCAACGAGGAATACCTAAATCGTAGTTCACATATTCCGGGGAATTACCAAATTATGCAAACTTTTAACACGTCTGAGTCTGGGGTATTGAAATCCCCTGCGCGAGTGGCGAACGGTTAAACAAAATTATTTTTACTTTCTTGATTTACGTTCCGAACTCACAGTAATTTACAACACATCAGAAGACTTATGGAAATCTCTTAAAGACTGCGGACAAGATCGTGCTTGCTCTGAAATTCTTAAACTATGTGAATTAACACTCACTATCCCCGCCACAGGTTTGTCTGCAAAACGTTCCTTTTCTGCACTTAAACGAATAAAAAATTTTGTTAGGACAAAAAAGACTCTGTTTTGGGATTAATACTAATTGAAAAGAAGCTAGTGCATGAATATTCTCGCCAAAAATGTTTTTATGATTACGTCATAGAAGAACTGTTTTTGAAGAATTTTTTGCGGCATATCTATTCTGGGTTCTCTTACGCGTCACTGAATAACCTTTCTTGGAAAGCAATAGTTCTCATTCCCTATTTCATGATTTCTCGGCCACCGCGAAATAAAATTTTTCTTCTATACCACAATATTGTCGTAAAGAGCTTGTCTCGGAAATCTTTTATTACACTTCGACGTAAAACACCTTTTCTTCATGTTATTTTACATTGAAATTATATTTTTTTAAAATACCAACTACTTTTACCTTTTTTATTGACCCGTAATTGAATTATAATTGAATTAATTTTTATCACAAAGTTCAAGCATCAAGACGGTTTACTTACTCGAATTCTAATTCGCAGTGGTCTTAATTTAGTGGAAAATAGCTGTGTACCTCTATATTGCAGGTACTATAATTATCCTAGAATTTTTTCATAAATTAAATATTATTTCAATTGTTAATTTTTAGTTTCTCAACCATTATCATTTGTCACATGTTCATATATGTAACAATATAGACCAAAAGCCTTCAATTGGTCTGGCTTTGGAAAGGCTAGAAGGATTATATAAAAGCGAAGATTCTAACTGAAAGTAAATCTACTAAAAAAAATAAAACATTCCAGTATCCTCAAACGCCATGACGAAGATTCCTATGCTCTACTTAATTTCTTACAACAAAGTAAATTCATCGTAAGTGTAACGGTCTAGCAATCAGTAACACTTATAGATAAACCTTCCGAAAATAATGTGTAGCGTTTCAATGCTGCAATATTTTAGCAGTAATCTTGAAGATGCCCCATTGATAAAAGGTCAGTAAATAAAACAACAAACGTATTCCAAAAAGTTCAGCTATCCATTCTAATGTGTTTGAAGTTTTTGCTTTTAAATCACGTAAGATACAATGCATTTTGTAATATAAAAACATATGGCGTTATATTCAAGTAAACTATCACCCAAATATTCGAAGGTAAGTTATCCAAATAACGATACTATCCCAAATATTATATTGTTATTGTTAAAGCACTCCATTGCATTTCTATTTCATCTGTATACATATAAAGTAAACAATTTATTAAAATTAAAAATTGCAACTGAACTACTATAGTACTATTGTCCTCTAATTCACTATATTCTTCAAGGATACTACCGATGTAGATATTTTTTTCTATTCTTCGCAATTGCCACAACAATTATATTCCATCTATTATACAAACTATTAGATTTGTCCTCATAAACATTACTAAAGTTAATCTGAAACTGAATTTCACTTTAGTCAACAGTTAACAATAACAATAAATTAAATCATACCAATCTGTAACCTAGAGTCTTCCAGGAAAATCTCTCATCTGTACGCGAAAACTCCCTATCAAATTTATTGAAATTTCGAGCCTTGTGTTTGTAGTGTGCTTCAATTTTCATTATATGTCGGCCTATTGTTTGCTATTATTTTTCAACTACTACATGTTTTCTAAATGATCTGCATTACCGCACTGTTTATCTTTACTTGTTTTACTTTCTTAAAAAATTAGTAATATATAGTATAGTAATCCTTTATCTAGCTGATGAAAGCTCACAATACAAAAAATGTTGTGAAAACGTGAACTCAATAAAAAATTTCGGTAGCTAAAGTTGTTAATACAAACAATATATTATCAAAGCTAGCATATCGAAAGTTGCCCTAAGAACAACCTTAAAGATTAGCTTTAAATGAAAGAATGTTTAGCATTGTGGGTAATATATGAAAATGGCAGCCAAAATAACGGATAAGTATCACAGTTCCAAGCTTTTAAATTGATAATTTCGAATCTTAATAAAATGAATGTTCACCGAAGTTTCGTTATTAAATTATATATTCTATTAAAATAACGAGTTATCCCTTATCTATTAAATAGTTTAGAAAAACTTGCTTAATTTGGAACTCCTGCATGTATAAAGTTTATGCTTTTGCTGTGTGTGAAGTATACAAGCACTATTTAAGTAATATGGTGCACTGGGAATACTTTGAAATAAGTTAATATATAAAAGTTTTATTATGTTCCAAGTTGATCAGCCAAAAATATCGATTAAACAATGAAAATAAATAATTTCTTATAAACGTATGTCGATAATAATATGCTATTACATTTAATTCGACAGGTCTAATGATACCGAGGACTGCAATACCAATAGTACGCTGAATAAACAGATCAATGCTATACTCAGGTCATTCAAGCAAATTTTAAAAAAATGTCTTCCGAAACTTACCTTTTTCGAAGAGAAAGAGAATATTATCTTTCTGAGGGTGAGGTTCTCTATAACAATGTTAATTTTAATAGGTAAAGATCTTTTTAAATAACATAAACTTTGTAGGACCAACTAAATTAAATTCAAGAATATAATACTTCAAGAATGTATGTTTATTTTCTATATGAAATTAAAACTGATATAGTTATTTACATCTGTGGCTATTTCTAATATTATAAAGACAAATTTTATTTTAATATTTCAGATATGACAAAATTTATGAAGAAAAATAAAACCTATGCAAGAGCTTTGAATCTAAGAATTATTTAAGAATAAATGATTATACTAAATAAAACTGGTAAATTGATATTATTCAACACTTAATGATGAATTCTTGGTCTTAAATATTTTTAGTTTGTCACTTACATGATTTGGTTTATTGTGACAATACTTGAAGAAATTTAGTTGGACTCTAACCAACTGCAATACTGCTTCTACTACGAAGAAAATTTCGAATTAGTATCCTAGCTATTGAAGAATCTAGTAGGTAATTTGAAAACAACCAATCCTTAATGATATAAATGGATAAACTTGATTGAATAGCTAATGTGTATCCGACTCCTCCGTTCGTAGACCAATTAATAATAATCTTTCCGTAGACCAGGAAATTTCCCAAAATACACCATATGTATCTAAATGTGGTCTGATATTTAAATTAACGATGATCCAGCCTTCTAGCTCCTTCTCCAGGTATTTTAAAATGACTTAATGACTCTTTTTCAAAAAATATCACTTCTTCTATTTTTATGTGATATATCTATATAAAATTGCTATTTTTTAAATTCACATTCAAAATTTCTGTCTATATTTTTTTTACAGACCAAAATAATCCTTCCTTCTTTTTTTTAATTGCTATGGTCTATGGTTATTCAATATACTTTCATTTTATCCAAGTAAGTGAGTTTTTAAAATGCCAGTTTTATATTCAGTAAATCGAAATACCTTTTTTGTTAAATTCAAACTTGAAAATGTTAGTTAAATAGTTAAAAAAAATAGTTAAATTATCAAATTATCAACTTTAAACCACTCACTTGCATATGTTCAATTTTACAATAATTTAAATAAATTGACTAAATATAATTTTCACTATTATTCAACTTTTAAAATATAATTAACTAAAAATATCTACCAAGATTCAACTCAAATCTATATTTACAAAGCTAAGTTATTAAGATTAAGATATCCAATTAATTTTTTATAAACATAATAACCATTTCAAATTCAAATAAGTCAAATATCTCTTTGCATATACTCCAATTTTAAAATCGTATAGACATAATATTAGAAATAGCTCATCAAGCAATATAATGGAAGTTTATCCCATTATAATGGATATATTAACAGATAAATTTAAATGTTATTATTCTCTTGCGTAACATATTTGTAAGGAAAATAAACCCAAGCTACATTTTTTTTAAATAAAATAGATGCTATTCAAAGCGTCTATGAGTTAATTAAACTTTTCTTCTTGATGAAATTTAAATGTTATTATTCTCTTGCGTAACATATTTGTAAGGAAAATAAACCCAAGCTACATTTTTTTTTAAATAAAATAGATGCTATTCAAAGCGTCTATGAGTTAATTAAACTTTTCTTCTTGATGAAGACCGAAAAAAATTAAAAAAATCATCATTTTAAAAGATTTTTTCTTATCTGAGTCATATTGCTATTATTCATAGTTTCAAATATACGATATGCCGGGAGGCCTTGAAATAAAAAGACAACGTATGAAAAATGGAAAGATGTAATTATATAAAATATAAATCTAAAATATTTTCCCAAAATTTCCTCTCATAAGCAAGAAAAAAATATATATTTTAAAATATTTGTCACGTCACTGTGCGATCGACGACGATATGTTAAAATTGACCAACAATAACAAGTATAGTTTTGTTTTTGTCCATCTCATCCGACTTATGTATGTAAACATACGCTGTAGCGTATGTATGTGTGAGGTATTAATTATTTATACACATTCTGAATATTTCGAATTCATAGGCGTGTAATACAATTGTCAGTATGTTTTTAATTTCGGGGTTCGCGTCGTAATTGACTCACATTATTTTAGATTTATATACTATATAATTACATCTTTCCATTTAACATACGTTGCCTCATTATTTAAAGGACATCCTGTACAATATATATATATACAGATTGACTGAAGTAATGGTGTAAATTTGGAAGCGTATTACACACACTAGCGCACGCATATTTACACGTACATGTGACTCTAATGGCCGTAGGCGTAGTTTAGTTACAATAGTGGGGATACATTCGTCAGTTTTGGCACAGAACATATAGAAGCGACAGTCTCTCTTTCTGCACTGAACAAAATTTTATACGCATGTGCGAAATCCGCCATATTTTTGAAGGTATTTCTCTCAACCACAAATCTTAATTTGTTCACAGGCATATTGTATTGTAAAAAAGGATGTTGGAAAAATATATTTTCATATTATGAAAGTTGTAAAATTCAATGCAGCATGTTTTAAGTTTCCCATTAGATATTTAATTAAATTATTTATTAGACTATGGATTTTTTATAGTTTCAAATTTCTAAATAGAGAATTAAAAACAAATAAAAGTATATGTAAAATTAGAAAATTGTCCATATTACATCATTAAAGCCAGTATATTTAATTGTATAGATTAATAAACATTAATATTAACAGCATCAGCCTTTACTATCATATTTATTTATCTGCATGCCTTTCAAATTGACGTATTCTCTTTTGAAAAACTCACGAACTTATTACAAATGTATACATATCTTGAATATAAAACTGTATTTTACATGTTATATTTTGTGTTGTATGTGTTGCATTAAATTAATTCTTTGATTAGGAATTTTTTTCATTTCCAAATATAGAAATAAAATCTAAAAAATATTTGTGAAAATAATCTATTACAAATTGTATGCATAACCAATCATATGTATAGTAATAAAATATACATACAAAAGGTTGTGTTTATGTATGACAATACGTTATGCACGTATAAAGCATTTCTTACAATATGAAACAGACATGTAAATAATTTACATATCTGTAACTGTACACATGGACAATACTCCTCGTATTTTCAGCATTTACTTCTGCTTAATACATATGTTTCTGCCATCTAGGCGTCATCAGTCAAGCTAGTGAAGCAATGTATACAAATTGATACAAATCTGTTAAACAACTGATTTGTATCTGTATTTATATTTTACTGAAATCGCCCACAAAGATAAAGCAAGTTTCGTCCTTAAAGGTGACACTATTTAATAAGTAATTTAATAACATAAACACAGCCTTTTTGTATATTTACCGCCATCTGGCTCGTTGTTAATGGACTACACTGACATACGTATTTTTTCGTTTCCTGTAACAGCATAGCTGTTCGAACGAAAGGTCGCCTTCCGACATAGTCTCTTTCGTCCGTAAGATGTCACTTATTAAATAGTGTCACCTTACAGGACGAAACTTGCTTTATCTTTGTGGGCGATTTCAGTAAAATATAAATACAGATACAAATCAGTTGTTTAACAGATTTGTATCAATTTGTATACATTGCTTCACTAGCTTGACTGATGACGCCTAGATGGCAGAAACATATCTATTAAGCAGAAGTAAATGCTGAAAATACGAGGTGTATTGTCCATGTGTACAGTTACAGATATGTAAATTATTTACATGTCTGTTTCATATTGTATAAAATATACATGTCTATTTCTCCTATTTTGCTTTGTTGCTAAGGAGAAAATTAAGGAATTTTTTTGAATTAAATATTTACTGCATATCATTAAATGTTATTATGTTTTTATGCTTATTTAACTAAAATAAAATTACTAATGAAAATTAAATAAAATTCTTATAAACAAACGAAACAAAATTTTAAATGAAATGTGCAAAATTTAATTTTAGTTTTTCGCCAGAGTTTGGTCAGACACAATATCGCACGCATCGAGATGAGAACAACGAATGTCATCCCCGGTCTCCTCATACCCCACTACATGAGTGAAGGCCATCCCTACCAGTATCCTTGAAAATTGTTATACATAAACGTATATGTTTATGTGTGTGAATCTGAAGCTAAATATCTACTTTTAATTACGCCAATCTGTATATACTGTTTCATACACTACTACAAAAAAAAACCTCAAGTAGAACATTATACTTCTTTTAAAAGTAAAATTATTATGTTTATAATAAAACAAAAATCGCCGTAAAATAATAGTAGTTTATACAACGAGTCAATAATGACGGTTATTATTCCCTAGAGCTGAATTTCCAAACCGTGCCGCGAAGCTTCGAGGGAGTAACTCAGCTCGAGGGAATAATAGTCATTATTGCGAGTTAGTATACACTACTTTATCTACGACTAACTGAAAACTACTAAAAGAAACAACAATTAGAATATTCGGGCTTGTTTATTGTTACTATGGTAACGCTGGTAAGACTATGTTTTAATGGCAGAACGCAGGGAATAATGAGACATAACGTTATCGGTATTCCCTGCATTGCGCCAATAAGAACGGTCGCATTTCATTATTCCCTGCGGAAATTATGAGTCCCATTATTAACTAATAATCACTAATATAATTCCTACTTTATTGGTTAGCCGTAGATAAAAAGCTTTATCTACGACACTAATATATAATAACTACTTTATTGTTTACTCATAGATAAAGAGCTTTATCTACGACTACACAATAAAGTACGTATTATATTAGCGATTATTAGTTAATAATGGAACTCATAATTCCCGTAGGGAATAATTAAATGAGACCGTTCTTACTGGCACAATGCAGGGAATAATAATAAGATTAATAAGTATGATAACGTTATGTCTCATTATACCCTGCGTTTCGCCAATAAAACATAGTCTTATCAACGTTACCATAGTAACGATAACTGTCAAAACATCAAGCGCCATATCGATATTATAGTATAATGTTTGTTTTTCTTTTAATAATTTTCAGTTAGTCGTAGATAAAGTAATGTATACTAACTCGCAATAATGACTGTTATTCCCTCGAGCTGAGTTACTACCACGCCGCTTCGCGGATCGGTTCGTAAATTCAGCTCTTAGGAATAATAACCATCATTATTGACTCGTTGTATAAACTACTATTATGTAGCGCGTCCAATGGGATAGATACCTGGTTTTTAATTATTTGTATGGAATTACATATTTACATACATTTTGTTTGTCTTTAAATTTGTGGTGGTACTGACAAATACCGATAAAACAATATAATTAATCGATAAAAGGAATTACTGATGAATTAGAGATGGAAGCCCGTATTGCCGCCCATATATTTACCTGCGACAGGGCCGGACTCGAATAAATAAAATTCATTTTCTCATTACTACGTGAACATTGGACCGCGATTTTTTGTATGAAGGCATTACTCACAGATATATTTCACCCCTTTTTTTCTTGCTCACTATACACAACTAGCATTATATAATATGCAAGTGTCTCCTGCGAAATTATCATAAATGATAATGCACCATTGTCCATGAGAATTCTTCAAAAATTTGATAATAATTTTTTATGTCAAAATCAATGAAATACAATACAATTTTGGTTGAATGAAACTATTTTATAAAAATAATCCACAACTCATTGAAATGCCTAAATTGATACAAAATTTATACAAATAAATACTTGTGATAAATTGCTAACCAATAATATAATTTCTGAATGAATACCGCCATATTTTTTCATCCTATTAAATTTAAATAAAATAAGCAGAATTTTTTATCCTAATGATAACAAGTTGCTTTCAAGTCCCTTATATTTTTTATTATCCTATTATACATTATTAAATATTGCTCATTCAAGTTTGTCTTATTTATTTAAGATAATCTAGTATTTAATGGATGTATAGTATATATGTACAAGTTAAATCAGATTTTATCTATAATTAACATCTGAGGCCAATGTTTGGAATGTTCTTGAGAAAGTACATCCTGTCTTATGTACATTTTTACATATTCATATGATTAATACAATACACACACGCACATATACATATACATATTAATTTAAAAATGAGATATAAGTTTGACTTCGGGCAATAAATTTAGAGTTGATCGTTAATTGGAAATTATATATAAAATAAAGACAAACTCCAAGAAAGTTATTAGATGTTAATTTTGCAAAAACAATAAATTTATTTTCAATCTCTGATTGATATTTATGATAAAGTATATAAGAATACAAAGACCTTTCAAACTCCAATAACCAAGACACGAAAACTAAAAAATTAACGTCTACAATAAATGATTTAAATATATAATCTTTTTCTCTATGCATTGATAAACACCATATGGCAAAAAAAGTGACAAAAAACGAATCACCTAAATAAAAGTATATATTGTTAAACCATATTTTGTTCAAATGTCCACTGTTTGAGAATAATTTTTATTGCAAAATTCGTACCATTTATAGACAAAATTTAATAATCACGTAAACGAATATATTCTGCTATTCGCCTAGGCATGCTTTTCGTAAGATGATCTATGGAGTTCTGTGAAGGCTCATTCCAAGTAACTTGTAAGGTATAAAGGTATTTTTAATAATATAAAATATTACTAAAAATCTGGTGTGAAGAACACAAATTCAGGTTCACTATTAATATTTTCTGTGAACGTGTCCGAATATATCCTATCCCCAGAGACGTAGATACGTATTTCGCTTTTCTACAAGCTCATCGGTACGCCCCTGCCGGAGAAAGGATATTTCCAGACACATTCACAGAAAAGAACTGGTGGGGTTTACCTACTCATGTATGTTTCAATTATTCTAACTTGTAAGGCATCATGTAACTGTTATAAGTTTATTGGAAGGTTAGACAGCATAAAGACCCTTCGACCTATCACATCCCAGATATGTTCTATTAGCGATACGTCTGGCGATCGCGCGGACCAATTGAGAATATTGGTGTTGACTTCTTGCCGAAATCGTTATGTAACAGCTACAACATGAAAACAGATATCGCCCTGCTGGCTGATATAACATCTTGTAAAGTGTTTCGCGATTCTATGAGTTAGCTTTTCCATGTTTAAGACTGTGATTATTAATTTTTCCTACTGAGGATGACAACTTAGTTATCAAAATGCGTATTTAGGATACGAGTATTAATTGTGATATGAGGCTTTATACATTTTTTAAATGTTGATAGTTAATTATATTATTATATAATTTAATGACCATGTAAGAGATAGCATGTCTATGTTTAACTAACATTAAGTGTAAAAATCCAGTTATTTTATTATACGTATGGCATCTAAGCACATCTGTACATACCAAAAATATACACAAAACTGAAAAGTGCACAGCACAAATAAATTATTCACAAACAAGCATCTAAGAATTTAATATAGTCTATTGTATTTTCCGTCGCATTTAAGAATTCCAGCAACTCTCTTCCAAGTCGCCTCAGGGGATAATCCACAACAATATGGGGTATGGTTTGATGCGCAGCTCTGCAATCACATTCCGGGTCAGCAACCTTGCACCACCTACGCAAGCTGTCCGCGTACCTTCCACTGTTTGATTTGATTCTGTTTAAGGTTGACCTGGATTGACGAGATAACTCCGAGCTCTTTGGTTTGGTGTCAATACAAGTAATTTTTATTATGTGCTTATAGCCAGGAGATCCAGGTAATTCCGAATTATCTGGCTGCATTTTGTGCTAGTTCATTTAGCGTTATCCAAGGGGCACGTGTAATATTCTACAACGAACGCGACCTAGCTCCACATCTTAAATACGGTAATACAAAAAAGTTAAAACATGTCTGTATATGTAAACATGGACATACGCAACGCATATATTACGCATTGGTTACTTCTACGTACAGACACATGTTTCGAACTCGTCTTAGTTCTCGTCAATGTACATGGAGAGGCATGCCAGTATCTTCGTTGCCGCTAAATGTAACACAATTTTGAACGTCACATCATTATGAGAAGGGTTCTCGAAACATTTGAAGGCTAAGAAGGGCACACTTCCAACTTTAGCATTTTTGTGTTACAGTATTTTTACATTTTATGTTAGTTAAACATCGATATCTTTTACATGGTTTATTGGAGCCATCTAGGCCACGAGTAGTGGATTACATAGTTAAACGCGTAGTTTTCTTAGTAGTAGCTTAGCTGCTCAAAGAAAACGATGCCGGCGTGCGTCTCTTGCTCTTCTCATAACATGTGAAGTGAAGATTGTGTTATATTTAGCAGCAACAAAGTCATTGGCATGCTTCTTCACGTGCACTGACGAAACTAAGACGATACCGAAACTCGTGTCTGTACATAGAAATTACATGTATATATATATATATATATATATGAACTTCATGTTTATGAGAATCAATAATTATTAAATCTCATTTTACATGCGATTGTCGCTATAATTTGTTGCATTTAATTCTACAATTCGGCAAATCACTTTTGCCCTAGATTGTAGACGCAACAAGCCGCGACATCAACTGTACAAGTTGTCAGTACAAATGAAAAATTTTGTGAAAAACTTATCTGCGCGGAATGTGCATATATCGATATTTCACTGTTTTTTACAGATCATCAGTGCACCTTACCGAAGACAGACATGATATTCACTTCTATACTACGTGTATATATACGAACTGTAATGAACTTCATGTGTATGAGAATCAATAATTATTAAATCTCATTTTACAGCGACAATCGCATGTAAAAATGAGATTTAATAATTATTGATTCTCATACACATGAAGTTCATTACAGTTCGTATATATACACGTAGTATAGAAGTGAATATCATGTCTGTCTTCGGTAAGGTGCACTGATGATCTGTAAAAAACAGTGAAATATCGATATATGCACATTCCGCGCAGATAAGTTTTTCACAAAATTTTTCATATATATATATATATATATATATATATATATATATGGTAAACCTAATCAGTAGGCGATTAAAGGTCTGTATATTACTTCAAAATATATGTATTTAAAAAACTCTACATGTTTCGGCTGTATACGCCTTTTTATATATATATTTATTTTTATATATATATATATATATATATATATATATATATATATATGCAGGTATGTTTTTAACAATTTTGTATGTATTACTGTATAGTTTCCTAAGTATGAGACGACTCCCATCGGACTGGCTTGTACTTATATTTGATTTGACAGTTTTAATTCAGTCATGAATTAGTTATCATTAGGAACATTAAAATATATAAAATACAAACAGCACATAAGCATGAATAAGAAAATAATGTGTTTTCAAACAAACAAATAAAACATAAACTTTTTTAATAATATAAAAATATTAAAAATCGATTATACAAGTTCATATTTGGGTGAAAGTATATTTCCAGATATGCGGACACGTGTTTCATCTTACTATAGAATCATCAGTACATGATGCTGGAAAGATAATTTGGACAAGGGATTCTTACCCCAAATTAAAATATTTTGCTCACTTTTTACAGTAGCATATTGCTGAGTAGTTTGACTCTAATAATTTTGGCTACAATTATATAAAATACACGCATATATCTCTTTTGACTCTTTGAATAAGTAAGTAGCTCTCCGGGTTTCCCTTTGGGATCTCTGTAACTAGACCTAGCGTCCAATATAAACCCAAAAAATAATAAGATAAGATAATAAGATATAAAATAAAATTCGTTTATTGTTTATACTTTCGATATATTTACAAATCATAAACTCAATATAATTTTATAAATCATTTATTAACCTAAATCAAAATACTATCATATAAAATTACGAGGATTGTCAGGAGTACACACGAATAACTTGGAAGTCCTATTCGGATTTTATAAATCTTTCAATCAGCACACTTGTGTATTATATTAGTCTAGGGAAACAAAAACCCCCCAAACATTAAACTATGATATAAGATGTTTTGTTTAATACAATAAAAATATAAGCTTTATAGATTTTTTTAATTTACTGATATTATTGTACTAAAAGAGTAATTCATTATTCATTTAGTGTAACATAATCCCTACCGAATGAAATATCTATCTCCACACTATATGGAGATATGTTAATCAAATCCCTAATTTATGAATCTTGATCACAATTCAAATATTCAGATATCGTATAATTTGCAGAATCATTCTATTACAAAGATTTTAATTAAAATTAATTGATCAGAAATTAATTATCCATATAGGCTTGAAACGTTCAATTTTAAATTTTATGAACTTCTAATTTTATGCAGACTTTCTTTTTTCGTAACCAAAATTAACGTTTAAAGTAAAGTATACGCCTTACAGGTAATTAAACTGAAAATCGTTTCAAAAATTAACAATTATATACAAATTTTACGATAAATTTTAAGACTGATCAAAAACGTTGCTCACAATCGAATATCTTTCTTTTCTGCTATCCCTCTTTTACAGCCTCGTATACGCTAAAAGTTTTTCAAACGTAGAAAAATCTTCTATAATGCCCTTTTTCACTTGACACCTGCATTCTAAAAACGTGCGTTCTTATATCAATTTTAAATGTTTTATTACACTTTGCAAGTGGTTAACAGGTAAATATTATAATCCAGATATTTCATTGGCTGTCGAGCCTCGTATATTTTAAATAAAAAATTCGTATTTGATCGTACTTCTCCTTTCCTTGTCCCGTTTACAATATTCAATGTCTTCTTTATGCGTCCAACGCATTTTAAAAACGATAAGTTCCACATCTAAATGTAAGTCAGCGACGTTCTCACTCTGACGCATTGTTTATATATGTTCCATATTTGTTTTTATCTACTGTATATTTTTAATTTTCTAACCTCCAAATAGTTGTATTTGAATGTTAAATATGCAATCTTGGTTTGTTTACACTTTTGACAATAAATACACATCTCCTTTATAGATATCAATGATATCTATCTATCTTTACACGGCGTCCACGTATAGACTCTATACAGTCTATACGTGGACGCCGTGTAAAGTAGTTGTTGCGTAAGCGGTGTTCTAGCTTTTGTCGAAAGATGTATTTCGGATACGATTAATAATTGTGGTAAGGGGTTATATACCTTTTTTAAGTTTTTATTATTTTGATGGAATAATAGGTATCCGTGATCTGAGAAAATTAAATTTAAATATTGATTTAAAAAATCAACTTCTATTTAACGACTATATTGCAATCCCTCTACAATATAGAAGTGACTTTGAAACACAGAAAATTGAAATACCCCCGCTGTCCCCCATTGTAAAAGAAATTAAAACAAATCTTCCTGACCACGAGATTTCGATACCCGAATTAAAAAATCAGCAAAACACCATTGTTATCCCAAAAAGTATTAAGTATAAAGAATGGATTAGTAAAATTAGAAATTACAAATACTGCAAATGACACACAAATTTTTGAAATTAATAGAGATTTTCTAACGCCTTTCGCATCAATTTTCATCGAAACCGATTATGAATGTTTTTCTTTCGAGCAATTAACAACTTTGTTTGCTAGTGAAATTGAAAATAATTATGAAATATCCTTGTCCAATGTAAGAACGGATCATTTAAATTTAGAAGAAAAACAAGCATTACGAAATTTAATTAACGAATATCAATCTATTTTTCATGACTCTAACGACAAATTGACTTTCGCGAATCAAATAAAACATGAAATTAAAACTATAGACGAAATGCCTGTTCATAGTAAATCTTATAGATATCCTCATGTTCATAAACAAGAAGTCCAAATTCAAATATCCAAAATGCTCCAAGATGGTATTATTCGACCATCACAATCCGTGTGGAGTTTTCCTATCTGGATAGTCCCCAAAAAGTTGGATGCAAGTGGTAAACAGAAATGGAGAATAGTAGTTGATTACAGAAAAATAAATGAAAAAACAATTGATAACAGATATCCATTACCAAATATTTCAGATATTTTAGATAAGTTAGGTCGTTGTCAATATTTCACTACCTTAGATTTAGCCTCCGTTTTCCATCAAATTGAATTACATGAAAATTCCATTCAAAAGACAGCTTTTAATGTAGAGAACGGTCACTACGAATACCTTAGAATGCCATTTGGCTTAAAAAACGCGCCCGCTACTTTTCAACGTGTTATGGATAATGTATTGAAAGATCTTCAAAACAAAATTTGTCTTGTATATATGGACGACATCATTATCTTTTCCACCTCTTTGCAAGAACATATTGGTAATCTTAAACAAGTTTTTTCCAAATTAAATGAAGCAGGCCTTAAAATACAACTCGACAAATCAGAATTCTTATGCAAATCTGTAGAATTTTTGGGACACGTAATCATCCCAGGAGGTGTACGCCCAAACCCAAAGAAAATAAGAGCAATTGAGAAATTCCCTATTCCTAAAACCGCGAAAGAAATCAAGTCTTTCTTAGGTCTTGTAGGTTACTATAGGAAGTTTATAAAACATTTTGCCCACATAACTAAACCGCTTACACAATGTTTAACAAAGGGTGTAAAAATCGAACATTCTCCCGCTTTTGTGAATTGTTTTGAAACCTGTAAGAAAATACTGATAAACGACCCCATTTTACAACATCCTGATTTTTCCAAACCGTTTAACCTCACTACTGACGCTTCAAACGTGGCTCTTGGTACAGTACTCTCCCAAGGACATATAGGTCAGGATCTTCCAATAGCATATGCCTCTAGAACCCTTAACCCGGCGGAATGTAATTATAGTACCATCGAAAAGGAACTTCTCGCCATTGTATGGGCCGTCAAATATTTTAGACCTTACTTATTTGGTGTTAAGTTCAATATCCTTAGCGATCACAAGCCTTTAGAATGGAACTTCTCCCTTAAAGAACCAAATTCTAAATTGGTAAGATGGCGACTCAAACTCGAGGAATATGATTACAATTTGAGGTATAAAAAATGATAAATCAAACACAAATCCTGATGCCCTTTCCCGAGTAGAAATCAATCCTATAAATACAGATGATAACGCTTCAATCATTGCGAATCCTGGAGATTTCGAAGATATTCTGAAGGAACTCTCACAATTAGGTCCCCAAGATATCATTCTCACGGATATTGACGATATTGACAAAATCTTGTCCGACGAATATAGGAAATATCAAACTCCAAATCCTTCACCTACCACATCTAGAGTAACAATTTTACAAGACATACCACTAAAGCCAGATTTTTCGGAAAACGATACCATTCACAATAGCGTAGAAAACCCTGTTATGGAAATTCCTTATACGGAGAAAAATCTAAACACGTTCGCAAATCAAATTGTAATATCTCTGAATAAAACAACAAGTGAACGAAATATAAAAGTCAATAAAATAAAAGTCTTTGATAATAATCGATTCTATTTTAAAATTTTTGTCCACAACATAGAAAATGATCTCCTAAATGTCATAAAAGATTATTTGGAACCGAAGAAACTATATTGCATATATTTTACACATAAAGAATTAGAAACACCTCTTATAAAAATAATACAAGAGTTTTTAAAAAATAAAGGCTTCCACCTAGTAATTTCAAATAGCTTTGTAACATATATATTTGACGAAGAAGAACGCAGATTAAAATTAAAATTATATCATGAAACCAAAACATGTCATCGCGGCATTTAAGAAAATATCAAAGCGATCAAACAATCATGTTACTGGCCTAGTTTGGATGAAGATGTCAAAAGGTATATAAACGTATGTGACATTTGTCAAAGATTTAAATACGAACGTCATCCAACTAAATTCGTTTTCAAGCCAACACCTTTAGGGCATGAACCGTTCGATCACATATGCATAGATACCTACAAATTCTTGGGACAATGTTTTATTACAATTGTGGACAGCTTTTCAAAATTTGGACAAGCTTACCCTTTACAAAGCCCAAATTCCATAGAAACCACCAATAAACTCATATTATTCATAAGTCATTTCGGTCTTCCACGAAAAATAACATGTGATAATGGTACTGAATTAAAAAATGATGTTATTCAAGAATTTTGCAAAATACATGAAATTCAGTTGCATTATACAAGGTGGCGCAAAACAAACTCCACTATTTTACACAAATATATTTTATATTTATGAACAAGTTAGAAAGGAAATAACTAAACATTTCTCAAGCCCTGGTAATGCAGTTTTAAGTTCTGAATATTACATCTGTAAGATGGCTTCCGTTGTTGGCAGCACATTGCCTTAAACGATTTATAAAGTTTTCGAACACTCTATTAAGAAGCTCTTGATTTATTAAGCGTATTTCGTTCCGAATGATTTCTTTTAATTCTTGAAGGGTATCGTAGCGATGGCGAAATACCTGCTGCTTCAAATACCCCCACAAGAAAAAATCTGGCACTGTTAAATCCGGCGAACGTGCCGGCCACGGAGTTTGACCAAAACGTGAAATAACATGGCCAAATGTTTCCCTCACTACAGCCATACTTATTCGCGCTGTATGCGCCGTCGCCCCATCCTGTTGAAGATAAACATTTCGTGAGTCAACACCAATCCTATGTAGCTCAGGGATCACAAAATGCTGAAGCATGTTAACGTACCGTTCAGCAGTAACTGTAACGGTACGATTTCCTTCTTCAAAAGTATGGTCCAATTATTCTAGACCTTGTTACTCTACACCAAACAGTTACTTTTGGAGAATGCAGTGGTTGCTCGTGTAAATTCCGTGGATTATCTGTTGACCAAAAGCGCATTTTCTGTTTGTTTACATACCCGGACAAATGAAAATGTGCTTCGTCGGACATCATTCGCAAATTAATAATATCGGGTGTTTCGTTTAACATGTGCAGCATAGTATTGCAAAAAAGTACTCTATTTTGTCTGTCCTGAGGATGTAATTTTTGCGCTATTTGTAGTTTATAAGGATGCAATTTTAACTCGCGCATAATTCTTTGGGTACTTCTTCGTGAAAGTCCTAACTCTAGCGCCTGTCTTCGTACCGATAAACGTGGAGCTGCTCGGACTGTTTCTCTAACTCTCTCTACATTTTGTTTGGTCCTTGGTGGGCTCCTTGGTCTACCATGTTTTTCGTCTAAAACGCTGCCTGTTCTGGCAAATTTATGAATCCAACTCAATATTGTTTTACTAGTGGGAATCCGTCCACGTCTTGGAACTTGAAACCTATTCCGAAAATGTCGTTGTGTTTGTATGATAGATTGTGTTTTGCTATATATAGTTTTACTGTTGTAGCACGTTGTTCACTTGACCACCGTTCCATTGCTATTAGCCCAATGAAACGGCACGATATGACGTTTACACTGACAGGTATATTAAATTCCAATCATACTATCAGTCCTGCCAGTCACACGCTGAAATAATGGAGTTTGTTTTGCGCCACATTGTACAAGAATCTACAATCCTAAGAGCAACAGTCCAGTAGAACGCCTTCATTCCACTCTAGCTGAAAGCCTTAGGATCTTAAAAGAACAAAAGAAACGAGAAACCGTGTCAAACCTTATTATGCTTATTAATTATGCTCTACTCCATTATAATAACAGCGTACATAATGCTACAAACTATACACCCTTCCAAGTCATTAGAGGAAAACTCGATTATAAGAACCCGTTCGAATTAAATGAGGAAATCAAAATCACACAGTACATTCAAAACCACTCCGAAAATTTAAGTATTCTTAATAAAATAATTCATAATAAACTAATAGATAAAGAACAAGAAAGCTTAGAAAAAATAAATAAAGTAAGAAAAAATCCCGTTATTAATTTAAATGAACCTCTCCTCCGTAAACAAACAAGGTTTACTGAATCGAAAAAAGCACTACCTTTTATTACTGCTATAGACCCTACTATTGTAGATGATAATAAAATCAAAATAAATTCCAAAGTTTATCATCAATCGTTGTTGAAACCTCAACGTTTTGGTCCAGATAACGATGGACACGGGTCTGACCAACGCAAAGTTCATGCTAACACTCAAAATGCCAATTTGGTACCTTAGACTCTGATAGCTAAATCAATATTGACTCTCAATTCATAAATTTGTATAAAAATAATGAAAAATTGTATAACACCATGTGTGACCAAAACAAAAAAAAAACATATTGAAAGAGTTAGTAAAATATACGATAATAGCTTTGAGACGTTGAAAACAAATTAAAATATTTTATAGAAAGTCTAATTCATCAAAATGTTGTAGTAAGCTTTCTCATTTACTGTCATTTACAGTTTAATGATACAATTATATTTTATCCAAAATTTAATCAACAACATAGAGACAGCCTTTACTATTTTCAACTCAAGTGATAGTTACAGCCAAAGCTGTTCAAAATCCATACACCTATCGTTGCTGTCCATTGCTAATATTTCCAGTTATACTCTGGTCCTGTCTTTAATACTATGACAATACCCGCAGAACCCTTCCTTTTACTCAATAACACAGATTACTGGATTACATCAGAAAAATGTGCAAGAATCGAAGAATACACACTATGCAACGCCTGTTCGCATAGAAGAAAGTCAGTGCAATAACAACAGAACCCTCATGATACCAAATCAGCATCGTGGCCGTTATCAGAAAGATGTAGGTGACCAAATATAAATAATACACGAGAAATTCGCGAACCTTCATTTCTCGACTTAAGGAGGAAAGAGTTATAATAACCATTATGACATTATACAGAGACGCATATGTTTAGTCTCGTATCTGTGTAATATCTACGTTCCCAGTCAAGAGGGTAAAATAACATATCATATTACAAATATCGATAACGTCTACCCTAAACGCCCGCCTACGAGTGCAGAGACTTATTATAAACAATTTTTAAGACATATATACTTTGTAAGATTAAGAAGAAGTTCAGTTGTTACCGAATCACCGTCAGAGTGCTATTGTAATCAAGCTCACACAATATTATATATTTTATGTTAAATTTAAACATTACTGTCAAAAGTGTAAATAAATAGTTTTTAAAACACAAGTTTGTTATTCGAAAACATAATTCAAAGTATATTAGGGTAAACCAAACTGTTATATTTTCTTATCGCAGTCATAAATTTTCACCGATAAGTGATAAAAAAAACCCGTAGTACAAATAACGCTCAAAACACTAACACATTTAATGCTTGATGCTCTTTAAATTCTATACACACGCAAAAAAAGTATAACGATTAGAAGAAGTGTATTATCAAGGGTATGGTTGTTTAAAGTAAACATAACCGGTCACTCACTTGAATTCTTTCTTTCGATAGGCCAGCGTGGTCTTTAAATTACACGTTAGTATTATCTTAACCTATTGATTAATGAAAAGTGTCTCTAGTAACTTCGAATAATTTTCGCCGTCCTTTGATTTGACCGCCTTGTGCCTTACACGCGTGCACACAATTACGGCGCGGGACTGTACTTACGTAAGTACGAAACTTACGGACTATACATATGGTGTTCTACTGAATCTTTCGAAGAGGTGTTCTATGTATTCTTATTAAAACCTACATCATGTTCTAAAATTTATTTTCACAATAGCGCGCTCTAATTTACTATTATAGGTAAAAAATGTCTTTTGAAAGCTTTAATATAATATTATGTAACAAGAAAGCAAAAATTGAAAACTATAGGAATATATATTACATATGAGGTTTTATGACATAGTTAAGTACCATATGTACTTACTTAAATACAAGAAGTATGCATTTGTTTTCAAACAAAACAAGGTAGTATACAGGATGACATTTCCCACGACACGTTCAAAATAATCTGGCTATTATACTTCTGCTGTCTCTGCAGGGAATATTTCAACACGTACTTATGTGGCGTCCCAATAACCTTTCCGTTGTTTCGCATTTCAATATGATTTATTTAAGTACTAACTTACTAAGAAGTATCTGAGAATTATATACTTATTATTATATACGGTACAATAGTTAATTAACATAACAATGAAGCTGCTTCAACAATTTTATATTTATTAAATATGGATATTCTTGCTTTTTATGGTTGAAAATTAATCAAAATTATGAAAGCTATTAAATTAAATTTCAATAACATATTTTTTTTCTTAATATTTTGCAACTACATATTTCTTAAATTATGTAAGAATTTAAATATAAAAATTCCTCGAATGTAATTTATTTTTCGGTAAAAATCCTGTGATTAATTAATCCAGTTCCACTAATCTTAACTTATGTTAACCTTATGTTTTGAGAAATGCTGTTAAAATCTGTAATATTAAGATACTGTAAGCTTGAAAATAAACTCGTAAAATCTTTTCATATTGATATAAATGTATAATAAAATCCTTTGCATTATTCAAAAAAGTAATTTTGAAAAGGTGCAACTACTAATTTTAATTCAAAGGTATTTTTAATAATATAGAATATTATTAAAAATCTGGTGCGAAGAACACAAATACAGGTTCACTATTAATATTTTTGTGCACGGTCTGGATAATTTCTGTGATGTGGCGATGTGGTTCTTTTTTGTGAATGTGTCTGAAGATATCCTTTCTCCAGCAGGGGCGTACCGATGAGCCTGTAGAAAGGCAAAATATGTATTTACGTCTCTAGGGAGGGATATGTTCGGACACGTTCACAAAAATATTAATAGTGAACCTGTATTTGTGTTCTTCACACCAGATTTTTAATAATATTTTATATTATTAAAAATACCTTTCTATTATACAAATCTGGTGGGGTTTACCTACTCATGTATGTTTCAATTATTCTGATACTAATTAATTCAAAATTTATTTTCAAAAACCTGTTTTAGATTTATTGAGTATTTATTTAACATAAATTAAGACTGTAATTCGACATCTAATGAACGTCGAAGTAATAATATTGTCTAACAAAGCAACTATTTAAAGGACAATGTAAAAGTTTTCTTAATATAAAAATAAAGAATAATATAAATTTACCTAGCAATATACGAGTACATAAGGAAAGAACGATAGTAAGAACTTATAAGAGGAGTTAAAAAATAAACTAAATAAAAAGATCAAATTAATAATTAAATAAAAGAATCGACGCAAAGTGCATTTCTATTAACCGCCATATAAGTAAAAGATGCCTTCCGTAAAGTGTGGTCTTGGGCTTTCTTGGGCTTTTATGAAAATAAAGACGTAATCTGTATAGATAAAGAATGAATGATTTATTATTTTAATACATTTCAATATAAAATACGATTATAAACAGCTAAAAAATCTCTGAAAACTTGACGAATAAATTTAAATCTGGTATTATAAAAAATGTATGCAAATAAAATAAGTATTTATAGAATAACTCTGAGTAGCTATGTATTTTGCAGTTTCGCTTTTCAATAAACGATTGGGCCACTGAATAAAATGAAGAAATACAAAAAAATCCTAATTCTTTTCGATTTCTTTTTGTCTATTTTTGTAAAATACAAACCAATAAATCTGGCATTATCCAAATTCAAGTTATCAAGCTATAATTTATATTATCGAAATATAAACTTTTAAAATAAGGTTATGTTTATTTCAACAGAGTGGAGCAAACAGCTGTTCGCATTTAACCAATGAATAACATTTAATACCACGATTTTCTAGTGTGTAAATTAATTGGTAGATTTACTTGCCTAATTTCCTTATTCGCTATTTATAATACTCAATCTACAGAGTAAATTAAATTTACTTGCTTACAATTAGTATTCCAGCATCTATTCTGTTTATAGTATTAGTTAGTACATTGATTCTTCTCTTTCCAAGGGCTTTCGACAGCATTAACATAAAATTTTAACTTCCATTTTGCATAATGTAAGTTTTCATGATCGTGCTAAAAAACAAAGAATAATATAAATTTACCTAGCAATATACAATTACATAAATAAAGAACGGAAGTAAGAACTTATAAGAAGAGTTAAAAAATAAACTAAATAAAAAGATGAAATTAATAATTAATAATAAATAAATAAAAGAATCGACGCAAAGTGCATTTCTATTAACCGCCATATATGTAAAAGATGCCTACCGAAAAATGTTGGTCTTGGGCATTCTTAGACTTAACGTATCTATAGATCTGGAATAAAACGTTGGAACGTTGAACTTAACCGGCGGCAATGGATATTGCGAATCGACTTTATGGTTGACGAGTTTAATTAAAATTCTACTGCTTGCTAGCTCCCTATGATGAGAGAACGAACAGATATCGTGCTTTAACCACAAGGAATCATAATCAGTTCCTTGATCGGTATAGACACCATCAAGCTTTGAAGATAGATACTTGAGAAATATCTTTGTATCTTCCCAAGAGCAAGTTGCTGATATATATATATAAATTAGGTACGAAGTTGTAAAACCATTTACTTTACCATATATCCAAGGACTAAATAATGCTACATTCCAGCAAGAAAATTCCTGTCCTCATGTTGCGGCTATTACATTACGATTCCCGCAAGAGGACAACATCAATATCCTCAAACGGCCCGCGCGGTCGCCAGACCTATCGCCCGTAGAATAACGTGTGTTCATTTGAAAAGTCAATCTAGTAGCATGTGATTTACTGAGAACATTTTGAAGTATGTCGGAAATTAAAATTTACTAACTACTTAACATACTTCTTCTTCTTCTTCAGGTGCCATCTCCTCTCAGAAGGTTGGCTATCATCACGGCTATTCTCATTTTTGATGCTGCGGCTCTGAATAGTTCAATGGAGCTGCATTTATACCATTGTCTCAAATTATTTAACCAGGAAATACGTCTTCTTCCTATATTTCTTCTTCCCTGTATCTTACCCTGAATAATTATCTGTAGCAGAGCATATCTTTCCCCTCTCAACACGTGGCCCAGATATTGTAGTTTTCTTATCTTTATTGTGTTCAATATTTCCTTCTCTTTCCCAATTTTTTTAAGTACTTCACTATTCGAAACCCTATCTATCCATATTATCTTCAGGATCCTCCTATATGCCCACATTTCAAATGCCTCTAGACGCTTGTTAGTGTCTTGCTTTAGCGTACAGGCTTCCATCCCGTACAGCAGCACCGGGAACACGTAACATTTCAATACCCTGATCTTGAGACGCAGACTAAGGTCATTGCCACACAATACTTTCCTCATCTTGTTGAATATATTCCTGGCTTGGCCGATTCTCGTTCGAATTTCTTCTGTATATTCATTTGTGTCGGTAACAGTTGTTCCCAAATATTTGTATTTCTTTACTCTCTCTATTGGCTGTTCTCCAATCCATATGCCTTCTTGATGTCGGTTAGACTTTGTAATAATCATGAATTTAGTTTTTCTAACATTTAGTGTGAGGCCACTTTCTTCGCCATTTATTACAACCTGGTCCATTAATCTTTGTAAGTCTTCCAGTGATTCTGCGATAATAATGGTGTCATCCGCATATCTAATGTTATTAATAATTCTTCCGTTAACTTTTATTCCTATTGTTGTTTCTGCTAACGCTTTCTGAATGATGTTCTCAGAGTATAAATTGAACAACAACGGGGACAACACACATCCTTGTCTCACACCGCGTTTTATCCTTATATCTTCCGATACCTCTTCACCCAGCCTGACATTCGCTGTCTGGTTATAATATAAATAAGCTATTATCCGAATATCCTTGTTGTCTATGTCTTTAGCTTTGAGAAGCCGAATCAAGTCGTCATGGCGAACCCTGTCAAATGCCTTGTTGTAGTCCAAAAAGCAGATGTACAAAAGTTGATTAACGTCCATGCATCTCTGAGCCAGCACGTTAAAGCCAAATAGTGCTTCTCTTGTTCCCATTGCATTCCTGAATCCGAATTGAGAGTCACTAAGATCTTGTTCTAATTTTCTGAATATTCTCTGGTGTATGATCTTCAGGAATATCTTGAGGGTGTGGCTCATCAGGCTGATTGTCCGATGGTCATTGCATTCCTTTGCGTTAGGTGTTTTTGGCAGGGCAATAAATGTTGATCTCAACCATTCTGTGGGAATGATGCCTGTGTTATAGATTGTGTTGTATAGATCCACCATTACTCCTATTCGCCCCTCTGTTATGAGTTTAATCAATTCTGTTGGTATTTCATCAGGACCTGGAGCCTTATTATTTTTTGCTAAATTAAATAAATGTTTTGCTTAACATACGAAGTCGTATATTTTGACAGTTTCATACATACAAATAAATAACAAATAATAGGTATTTATTGAAAACTATAACAAATAATGTTGCATGAAAATGTCAAGATCAATGCACTTTAAAATCCTCCGTTCAAAATTTCTGATGATATTCTGCAACATTACTGGATTGTTATTAATTTCCATGCATTTCTGTTCGATTCTCTGTAGCATATCATTCAAATTCAATATAGGTGTTCGAAATATGTTATTTTTTAGATAAGGCCACAAAAAGAAGTCGCAAGGTGTTAAATCGCATGAACGTGCAGGCCAGGCAATTTCAGTATTTCGACTAATTATACGCTCATCAAAAAATTCTCTTAAATAATTCAAAGATTCTGCAGTACAGTGACAAGGTGCTCCGTCTTGTTGGAAATATTCATTTTGAAGATCATCATCATACAACTGATTGACAAATGGTTGTAAAATTTCCGTACGGTATCTTTGAGCAGTTAACGTTCCCTGAAAAAATATTGGTCCAATGATTCGCCTTTGGCTTATCGCTGCCCAAACACCAATTTTCTCTGGATGTAGCGATTCTTCATTAAATACATGTGGATTTTCACTACTCCAAATTCTTGTATTTTGTGAATTTAGGTATCCCGTTTTATAAAACCATGCTTCATCAGTAAAGATGACTCTTTGCGAAAGTTCTCCATTATTGTTCATATTTACAAACCAATTACAAAACTGTAGTCTACGTGGGTAATCAATTTATAACAATTCTTGTACTGCTGTGACACGGTATGGATAAAGTTGCATACCTATCTTTTTTTAATAACTTGTGAGTTGTACCAACAGAAAGGTTTATTTGTTGACTCAAATGTCGAGCAGATGTTTGTGGTTCATTTTCCATTATTTCTTCAACACGATTGACAACTTGAGGTGTACGTTTCTTAACTGCTCCGCTGCCTGATTTTCTTAAGAGACTACCAGTTTCAGAAAAAAATTTTAAAGTTCTATCCAAAGTACTCTTAAATTGTATATAATCTATTACAAAATGTGGAAACTCAACTTGAAATTCTACCATGCAATCTTGAACTGAATAAACCCATAAACCATCAATTTTATTACCACTTCGAAAATAAGCCTGGACTAAAAAAAATTTATGTTCTAAAGTGAAAGCCATTTTAAAACTGAGAAGCAATTTATTTAAACCAGAATCGACGCACGATTATTTTATGCACTAACTGATATTTGTGATTGACATTATCAAATGTCATTTGGATTTACGTTTACGGAACAACAAACACATACTAATATATTTGCGTCTTATTCTATCAAAATTTCAAAGTAACCTATATTGACTTTTCAAATGAACACTTGTTATATTTGGAATATGATATATTAAAGGTTTAGTATGCTTCCTATCCCTCCAATAAACTTATACTAATTGAATGATGCCCTATAGTTGCCTGAAATGCATATCCACAGAAGTGCATAGATCATCTATTGGAAACATACCCAGGCGAATAGTACAATGTATTCGTTTACGTGGAGGGACATTATTAATTATATTTTCTTCTTAAACATTTAATCATTTATTATTCTCCACACATAAACATTTGTACAAAATTTGGTTTAAAAATTTATACTTTTACTGTATGATATTTTGTCAAATAGTATGTTTACACAATAAATTTTGCTTCTTTCACCGTATACGAAGCAGTATCATTTACCATTAGTATTACATTTTCTATCGGTATTTTTTTGCATTAAAAACTAGCTAACGTATCATTAACGAACCTAACGATGTTTAAATTATTGTTTTTTTGTAACACCTTTACACCAATCAAATATCCTTTTCCTTGGCTATCCTCGTTCAAAGTTCCAATAATAAAGTTGGAAATATATCTTGCAATTTCTTGTCCTGATTGTGAAGCGGAATATTGCATCCAATAAAAAGATTACATAGACCTCTTGAATAAATTTCTTGCTCACTGTTGTCTCGATGTTGACCGGTTAATTACTTTTGTATCATGTGATTTGGTCTACGTTTTTTGAACTGATGGCTTTCGGTTCCTAAGTATTGATCTACTTGGTATTTCTTGTCATCTTTTATCTTTAAAAATATGTAATGCGTTAGATTAGAAAACAGTTAAGATAACAATACAATAATTTAATAACTTTAAAATAGTTTAATTATAAAAATATAAATAACTAAATAATCATAAAAAATACAAGTCTTAGCAGTCTGTGTCTTTTTAGTGCAAGAAAGATTTCTTAAAAAATACATGCATGGTTATATATACAAGTATAGCAAGCCCCAGATAAATTTACGAGCGAAGGGGTGAGTTCGCCCAGGATTAGAAGTATTGGGGAGATTTGTATTTAGTTTTACATCAATTTGCAAGATACCATAGGTGGCGTAAACTACACATCTATCACTTAATAAATTAATAATTTATTAGAGTAAAATATATAACGTGAACGTTTATAAAAACGGCTTCTGCGCACCCCGTCCTCTCACCATCTTATTTGGCGCTTCCTTTACTTACTGTTTGTCGCACAACCCGCAAAGAATGTAGTTGTCGTCAATGATCTGCAAATCATTTTTATCTTGCTTCCACTTTCGCAATAAAGTCAATTTTTCAGACACTGCTTTCGGCATTTTTACTTTCACACTACACTATGACCATTTGGTAAAAGTACGTATTGCTGACAATTGATGTGATTCAACAACTTTATTTTTAACTTCTATTTACTTATATTAAGCAGAAACAAAGAGAACGGGTAACAAACACGCTCCTTCAGTGGACCGCACAACTTATGTAATCTATGATTTTCCGCTTTCAAAACATTCATCGAATCAATCATACAACAACTGACAAAGTATTCATATTTTGAACAGAAATTTAAATATGCAGCGGAGATTTACTTTTACAATGTAATATTAACAAGTAGTGGTACGGTTTGCGTTTACAGAATTATTAAAAAAATATTAAACATTCTCATTACATAATTGTTAATACAGCGGGAGACAAATTACAGGTAAAAGGATTATCTTTGCAGATAATGCTATTCTTGCATAAAAATTATGATTTTCTAATTTTTCCCAGTTTTTTCTCGGAGTAAATTCGTATCCCATTGCATTCTTAAGTTGACTTAAAGTGACTTTATTTCTACTTAAATTTGCAGCTAAACGATGAGATAAAAATGTTTTCATTACCATTATTGCACAAACTGCACTTATATTTAATTTTTATTGTTTTTTTTTCCATTAAGTAATGTCGTTTGTCAGGTATGGAAATCATATACACATGTGTGTCCCGTTAGAGAAGAATGTTCTGTATTAGGCCGACAAATTGTAATCGTTTCTTCGACACCATGTTCGTACGTGCTGTTGATTATAATTCACAATTGGCAGTAGAGTATTAATTGAAATGATGTAAACCAAGAAACGATACTTCATTGTGAATTCGGTACACACATGAAGACGCATTTCTTTAAGGTAGATTTCTATCTCTTTGCATTCGCAAAAAAACTGAACCGTATTCTTGCAAACGGTACTTTTAGCTCCACAGAAGTAATATATTAGAAATTTCATTCCAAGTTTATTATGAACAAAAATATTTGTTACTTTTTTTCTCAAAATAATCCTATGTTATACAGTCTGTCCCCGGATTGAGTTCACAATAGGTATAATGGACCAAAAATTTTTGAATTGGAATTTCATATTTTGGATTCCGCTCTGCTTAGTCTGAAACTCATTTTTAGTTTACTTTCAATTTTTTAAAATCAGGTAGGTCTTTACAGTTGAACAAAAATTATTGTCGTTTCAGGTAAAGTACCTTTTCCGTTCACATTACGCCAAAGTGTTACTTAGAAAAGTTGTTCAGAATGAAATGTTATATTACATTGTTGACATCTCAAGTGTTTTAATATTTAGTTCATTGTTATTTAATCCTGGTCCTGGAAATAGCGAGAGAGGTAGCGAGAATTGTTACGATTGTATTTGCGGGAAAACTCGAAGAAATAAAGTGATTAAGAGTTCTATTAGTGAGTGAAGTGTACCACAAATCGGGGTAATGTTGAAAAAATAGACATTTTACAATTAAAGGTATAAAAATAGAAAAGAATCAGGTATTTCATTTTTTGTGTCCCATTCGAATAAGAAGCCAGGCTCCGAGAAGTTGATTCGGCCTGTGATTTCTAACGCCAGGAGAAGATAGGCAACTGATATAACACGAGGACAGTACCAATTTCAGAAATAAACAGAAATGGATGGGGAAGAAAAACTTAACAAAGTATTAGGAATGTTGCAAGAAATGTCAATGGATTGGCAACAAATGAGGAAAGAATTGCAAGAAACAATTAAAGAAATGGCGATAATAAGTAAAAAAAAATGAAGAAATACGTGAGGAAAATGAAAAAATGAGAAGAGAATATGAAGAGATGAAAGCGGACATGGTAACAATGAACGATAGAATAGATTATCTAGAAAAGGAAAAGAGAAAGAAGAATATAGTGATAACAGGTATGGATATGGAAACACAGGAAACAGGGGAGTTAAAGACAAAAATGGAGAAGTACATCGAACAGCAGCTACAGATAAAAACGACAATAAAAACGGCACGTAAATTAGAGAGGAAAGTATGTATGATCGCGTTCGAGATATTCGAGGATAAAATAAAATTAATGAAAAACAAACACAAACTTAAAAATATAATCAGCAAGTATACATCAATGAAGATCGAACACCACAAGAACGCTAAATACAAAAACAAGTAAGAGATAAAGGTATGGAAGAAATACGCAAGGGGAAAAGAACCAGAATAGGATATCAGAAATTAGAAATAGACGGAGAAAAATGGAAGTAGAAAACGAAAATAAACGCAATAGAGCAGGAACGACAACAGTCAAAGAACTGAGAGTAAAAGAGAGGAGGGTAGAAATTATGACGGAAATGGCAAGGGAAAGGAATAAGAGTAAGGGAAAACAACCAATGGATGAACTAGGAAGGACAAACAAACGATCACAAAAACAAACAAAGAAGCAAAGTGAAGAGAAAGAAGAGGTTGATGAAATAATAGGAATAGATACATGGAGCATAAACACTATAGTGGGAAAGGAAATAGAGATAATCCAAGAAATGGAGGAGAACAAGTTACAACTAATAGGACTAAGTGAGACAAAGAAAAAAGGCAAAGGAACAAAAGATTTAGTAAATGAATATAACCATATTACGCGGAAGTAAAACAAGAAAAACGAGCAAAAGAGGGAGTAGGAATAATAGTCAATAAAGAAATGGACAAAAAGGTAGTAAAATATAGGGCTATAATTCCAAGAATAGTAGCGCTAACAATCAAATTAACGGTGTTAGTTAACATAGTTCAAATATATGGACCAATAGAAGGAGCGCTGGAAGAGGAGGTCATAGAATTCTACTTAGATCTGCAGAAAACACCTGACGAATGCTTGTAGGAAAGTGAAAAGACAATAATAATGGGAGACTGGAATGTCAGGGTAGGATACGACCAAAATAGAGGAATGGGATGCATGGGGAAACATGGAGAGGAAATAATGAATCGAAATGGAATGAAAATGATAGATTTCTGCAGGAGAAATGACCTGATAGTAGGTAACACAAAATGGGAACAACGACTAGAGGATAAATATACATTCGTGGCAGAAGAAAGAAATGCAAAAAGCATAATAGACTATATAGTATACACGCATAATATAGAGGAAATGTTCCAAAAAATAGAAACGAAAAAGGAATCACAGATAGGATCAGGGCATAGGCTGGTAGTTGCATATTGCAGCGCAAAAGCGAAAAGGAAAGGAGCGGAAAAGCAATATAATATGATAGCAACGCACAAATTAAGAAAAACAGAAAAGAGAGAGGAATATGAGGAAAAAACAAATAAATAATTTTAAAAAACGGAAAAAAGAGAAAGAGGAAAGGACACTAGAAGAAAAATGGAATACATTTAAAGAAGTGATAAGTATAAAGGCGGAAGAAATATGTGGAAGAAAGAAATAGGATAAGCAACAAAAACGAACAGATTGGTGGAACGATGAGGTGAAAGTCCAGTTAAAAAGAAGAAGTTAGCATGGAAAAAATATGTACAATCCCAAACGCAAGAGGATAAGGAGGAATATTACAGAAAAAGAAATAGAGCAAAAAGACAGTGAAAAATGCAAAAGCAGAAAGTTGGAAGAAATTTGGAGAAGAAATAAATACAGAACAAAGAACAGATAACAGAACATTTTGGACAAAACCTAAAAGATTAAAAGGAACGAAAAGGAGGAAATAAACGCGATAAAAGACAGCCAAAATAAACTGAAAACAGAAATAGAAGATATACTGGAGGTGCTGAATCAATACTATACGAAGAAGTATATGAATGATAAGCCAAGGCACAGCACAGAAAGGCAGGGCAAAGAAGAAAAATGCAAAAAATAACAAGAGAGGAGGTTGAGGAAGCAATAAACAAAATAAGAACGGGAAAAGCATGCGGAGAAGATGAAATAACTCCGGAAATGATCAAATGAATAGGGAAAGAAGGAAAGGAATGGCTGTGGGAAATATGTAAAGAGGCATGGGAAAAACAATGCATTCCTATGGAGTGGGAAAACAGCCTGATAATACCTATATGCAAAAAAGGAGAGCAGACGGAGTGTGAAAACTATGACCAATATGTTTAGCCCAAACATCCTTTAAGGTTTATACTAGAATAATAGAAAAGAGATTACGAATGTATCCGGAGCCATTATTGGAAGAAGAACAAGCTGCTTTTAGGCCAGGTAGACAAACGAGCGATAACATATATATATATATATATATATATATATATATATATATATATATATAAGTGTTTAGATAATTTCTTAGCCGTTCATTAAATATAAACGTAGACAATATTTTTCAAATAAAAAATTTCGTATGATTTGCTTTGTAATTTGTAGACAGCAATGTTTACATCCCCACTTACTCTGCAATTACATAGATTCCAATTTAATATTTGTAAATATTTCATATAAAAAAAGCCGAAAAACTCCAATAATTTATCAAATGTTATATATATATATATATATATATATATATATATATATATATATATATATACTGAGAAGACTGATGGAAAGGAAGATAGAGGAAGGAGAAAAATTATATTTGACTTTCATAGATTCGATACGGTAGAAAGGAAATATGGAAATGTCTGAAGGAAAGAGAAATACCTACAGAACTAATAAAAATAATAAAAAGCGTATATGAAGCAGTAAGATGTAATATACAGATTGAAGAAAAAAGATCCAAAGAATGCATAATGAGTAAGGGAATAAAACAAGTCTAAGTCCATTGCTATTCATACTAGTTATGGATAAAATAATTAAAAAAATAAAGGAAAGCAATTAGAAACAATAATAGGGTATAGGAATTTGCAACCGGCCAGAATGAGTAGCCTGTTGTATGTAGATGATATAGTGCTATTGGCAAACTCCAAAAATAAAATGCAGAAATTGATAAATATATGGAAGAGCGAAATTGGAAGAAGTAGAATGGAGATTAACGTGAATAAGACGAAAGTAAGATAATTAACGAAAATGAAAATTATCAAAACAACAAGGAAGTTAAATGCGAGAAAAAAATATTAGAAAGGGTATCAACATACGAATATCTAGTCACAATCATATCAGAGGACGGGAAAATAGACGCAGAAATAACAAATAGAGGCAACAAAGCAACAAGACTGTATTACTCAATAAACAAAACAATATTAGGCCATAAAAATATAGATATGGAAATTAAAAGAATAGCACACGATAAAGTAACAGTACCAATAATAACTTATAGTAATACATAGAAAACAGGACTCGAAAATAGAGACAATAGAGATGAAACACTTAAGAAAAATAGAGAAAACGATATGGGACAAGTGTAAAAACGAGGAGATAAGAGAAATGACAAAACAAACATAAATTATGGGAAGAATAAGAAAGAAACAGCTGAAGTGGTATGGACATATAGTAAGAATGAAGCAAGAAAGAATTACAAAAAGAATAATGGAGGTGGGAAAAATAAGGAAAGGGTAACGAGGGAGACCAAGAATAAAATGGATAAACAAAATAGAATAAATAGGAAGGAAGAAAGGGAAGACGATAGAAGAATTGAGAATGATGGCAAACGATAGAAAGGAATGGAAGAAATCGGTAGAGGAGGACTGGAACTCACAATCAGACGCCTGAAAAGGCATAAGGAGTAGGACAAAGAAGAAGAAGTTACTTCTAAAGTGGATTTTAGGGTAATTTAGTTTAATTTAATTAGATGATTTTAGCTCTAAAATATGCTAATTATGCTACTTAGAGGCAATGAGGCAATGAGTTTCAATATGCTCCATTGATATATCCACTAATTATATGATTAATGCGATGATAACTTTTGTAAGCTTTTCTTTTTGGCAATAATTAAAAACTATATCAGTTTTTTATTTAACTCTGCTGATGCGAGTATAAGAAAGAGTTTCTATTGTGTAGTGGCCTATTCCTCAATTCTATTTGAACGCTCTACCTATTATTTAAATTGCGCTTTGACATAATTACCTTATCTGCAGTCATCAGTGAATTTCAATTATTTATTTGATTTACTATTAGTGTAAAATATTAAGTTTAAATTGAGTGTTAAGTGTTACAATAAAATGTTTCGTGACCAATCAGATTCTTATTAATGTATTAACGCTAAGAATAAAGTAGCAGTGTATACGGTCTTACGTCAACGCACAATCCACGATTGTACTCTCCGGCAACTACAGCTTGAAAATACATATTGAATTTTCTTCAAAGACCATATTTCACTTACGCATGAGATAAGGCATAAGACCGATATGAATTCCGTTAATATTAGCAGAAAAAACTTAATTGACTCACCAACACGTTCCATCAATTCAAAAAATCTTTTAGGTACACTTTTGCAAAATCCATTAATGGATTTGTCCTTACATATTCGTTGTTTATTTTTCTTTTCATTTAAGTTGCCCTAACCCCTGTACTTGTTTCACGAGCTGATCTGGGTATTGGCTTAATTTTTGTTGTTTTTTGTACACACAAATTAGTTTTTGTATATGTATATTTAGCAATCCAGATTTTCTATATTTTCTAATATTAGTGTTTGTCCGAACAAGTCATCAGATAAAGTAGAAAAGTATTGTAGAACGGGGTAGCACACTTATTCATAATTTGCACTCTTATACTTCTGCAAACTATTATCAAAATGATCTCCAAAGCTAGTAGTGCGATTAAAACTGTTGTGGAAAAACATTTTTCTAGTGATACTATGAGTAAGCTCAGATATGGTCGACTAAAAAAATCTAGTCTAAAATGTTAAACTTTCCTCTGGAACACGCTCTAGAAAATTATGAGGAAGAGCTCATTGAAACGTCGACACATTAAGGGCTCGAGTCAGAATCAACTCCAAACGTGGATCAAAACTAGGAAGAAGATTGTAACTAGAGACCGGACACATCGGGCTGAAATGCACGTCATTACGACGGACAATATAATTAGTCTACAACATCTGCAAGTACATCACGCAGCTGTTGAATAGCACTATTCATTCGGTTAACTACACATCAATTTTTTGTGTGCGGTTAACCTAATGAATAGTGCTATTCAATAACTGCGTGATGTACTTACAGATGTTGTAGACTATTTACATCGTCCGTCGTAATGACGTCATTTCAGCCCGATGTGTCCGATCTCTAATTATAACTTACAATTAGTATATATATATATATATATATATATATATATATAAATATATATATATATATATATATATAAGTGTTTAGATAATTTCTTAGCCGTTTATTAAATATAACAATTGATAAATTATTGGAGTTTTTCGGCTTTTAAATGAAATATTTGCAAATATCAAATTAGAATGTATGTAATTGCAGAGTAAGTGGGGATGTAAATATTGCTGTCTACAAATTACAAAGTAAATCATACGAAATTTTTTTATTTGAAAAATATGGTCTACGTTGGGACTCGAACCCAAGTCTACAGCTTGCCGGGCTGTCGCTTTTACCACTAAGCCACAATAGACTCAGGTTCAAGCTATTTAGAAATGCATTATAAAGTAACAGTGTTAACGAATCAGATGTCAGTTATTGAATGTAGATGTCAAGTTGAAAGCAGAAGTCAGTTTTGAAAGCTCATGTCTGTTTTGATAGCAGATGTCAGTTAGTAAAACCAAATGTCAGTTAATGAAAGCAGATGTCTGATTTGAAAGCAGGTGTCAGTTATGAAAGCAAACGTCAGATTAGAAAGCAGATGCCTATTTTGAAAGTAGATGTGAGTTATTGAAAGCAGATGTCAGTATTTTGAGAGCAGATGTCAGATTTGAATGTTGGAAATGCTAATTATTACTCCATAGCTATATGAGTGTTTAGATAATTTCTTAGCCGTTTATTAAATATAACAATTGATAAATTATTGGAGTTTTTCGGTTTTTAAATGAAATATTTACAAATATCAAATTAGAATGTATGTAATTGCAGAGTAAGTGGGGATGTAAACATTGCTGTCTACAAATTACAAAGCAAATCATACGAAATTTTTTTATTTGAAAAATATGGTCTACGTTGGGACTCGAACCCAAGTCTACAGCTTGCCGGGCTGTCGCTTTTACCACTAAGCCACAATAGACCCAGGTTCAAACTATTTAGAAATGGATTATAAAGTAACAGTGTTAATGAATCAGATGTTTGTTATTGAATGTAGCAATGTTTACATCCCCACTTACTCTGTAATTACATACATTCTAATTTGATATTTGTAAATATTTTATTTAAAAGCCGAAAAACTTCAATAATTTATCAATTGTTATATAGATATATATATATATATATATATATATATATATATAAGAAAAAATTTCATTAACGGGTGAGCGGTCTGTCAAGTAAAAATAAAACTCCTTTATTCCACTCTATATTTCATAACGCATTGGTTACTTCATCAGGAGTGTCTACATGTTTAACAAAACCACAATATATTAAACAATATAACAATAACTAAATACTTACAATTCAGAGTTAAAATTTAGCAAATAACGGCACTAAACATGTTAAAATACGTCAACTTTAAAACATCACATCAATATGTTGTTAGTTTGTCGTCAACCTCTTAAAAACAAATATAAATAAATGTTAAAATATAAAACTAAACTTACAAAACACACACCAAAAAACTGATGTCATAAAAAAATTGAAACCAACAACAACTAAATTCAAATGATACAAGGACTGGTTAATAAAACTTGGCAGGTAAAATTAACCGCCAACACCGAGTATATTGCAGTAGATTATACTTAGTCCATTAGTATCCGACTTATAATTTACGCTATTAGTGTCTCCGTTGATATGTACCATTTCCAAAAAGCATCTTTTTTGTAATTATTTTCAGCGTCCACAATTCTGACATCTCCGAAATTAAATGTATGGGCGAGATCAAGTGCATGATCCACCAGAGCACAAGATCTCTTACCAATACGGACATCACTTCTGTGTTGTGTGATAGGCTGTTTTAGCCATTGGGACGTTTGGCCTATGTACACGCCAAGACAATCCGAACAAGGTAGCCTGTAGATGACATTACTATTTAAAAGCTAAGGTGTTACATCTTTGGTCTTACTATACAATTTTTTCACAGTAAATGTGTTGTATTTAGCTATTTTAATGTTCCTAAATTGTTTGAAGTGTGATATAATTAAGTGAGTAAGACCACCAATATACGGAATTTTTCTGTAGATCACACTATCCGCAGGGACGTCTTCAGTAGGGCCGTCGTAAAAGTTGGAGCTGTATATCAATTTATTTAGTATATGCCTAGGATAACCATTGTTAACGAAGATGCTAAAAAGCTCTCTAAGATTATCTTTCAAGAAGGTAGCGTGACTTATGTGTGATACTCTACTTTTCATAGCTATGACAGTGTTATATTTTTGATTGAGAGGATGATGGGAATAGTAATTGATGAAACGACCAGACGAAGTCGTCTTTCTGTACCAATTCAAAATGATCGAGTTGTTCCCATCCCGAATCACTAAAAATATATAAATCCCTTTGTTTCGACGCACACGTTACCTGTATACAACTTTTCCTGGGATGCTAAGGTGTCAAAATTTGCCATGAAGGGATTTACACTCCAAATCACGAAAGATGATCCCTGCGTCATTGATCTATAGTTCTATCAACGACATTCAAAGAATAATCTCGACATCCGAATAACAAACAGTAACTACTTGTATGACAAGGATAGCTTGAACGAAAGTATGTGTTTTCTAGCAAAGACATACGGCTCAAGCAATTTATTTGAGTAAGACAAAGACGGGATTATTACCTACTCCGTGATAAATACACACATTTCCGCTTAGTAGTTCTGATTTCTGTCGTTACTCGTTGACTTTTGACAACATACATTCGTTGATATTTGATGGAATTGTTATTTATTTTCGTTTTATAAATACATATTTTTTTAAATTTATTTTTTCAAAACTATAATGGCAGCAATCACGATAACTTGTTTTAAATTCGTTGCAATATTTTGAACGAGAGAAAAACCATGGTGGTGTTAATGTGCACATAATATATTTAGATTTTAATAAACCTTTTGTTTAGCGAGTGGCAGATGCATTGTGCTTGGGATTAGTTACAGTAAAACGCATTAAAGCTGTGTAGCAGCAGTTTAAATCGTGTACTTCACAATATTGGATTTAAATATAAAAAGGATGATAATCATATAGCATTAGTGGAACGATCCAACATTGCAGAGATAAGATTGACATTTCTTAGGAATTACATAAAGAATTTGAGTTGTTCTGTTCAGAGAGAAGTGGTATTGCTTGATGAGACCCGGCAAGATAATAATCTGCAGAGTGTGTGTAAACCTGAGGGTTACGAGGGCAAGCGATATGTTGTATTACATTGTGGTTCAAAATTATGTTTTGTGTCAAATGCTTCTTTATTGTTTTCAAGCAAATCACAAATAGAAGATTATCATGGTGAAATGAATGGAGAAATGTTTAAAAATGGTTAAGTGATAATTTTATTATTAAACAAATAATAAGGCAATTTTGTTAAATGATTACATATGTATATTAACTTGTCTAAACAAATTAGGGATATGTTTATATGGGGGTGATAGAAGAAGGAGAAGCTGTTATCAAAACTGGACATATTGTTTTGTGCGGTTCTTTAAATTCAAGTATAATAGGATACTGTTTGAAAACTTCGCAAATACATTCTGAACCACACATGATTACTATAAAGATAGAAGATAACAAAGTTTGGGATTGCTTTTGCACTTGTAAAGCAGGTGCGGGCGGCTTTTGCAAACATATTGTTGCTATGTTATTATATGCTAACAAGTATGTATAGTAGGTACTTAACTGTAGACTATCAAGAATAAATAAATTATTTTAAAAATGCATTTTATTGCAGGCACGAATTAGAAAATCTTTCAAAAACTGAATTAGAGCAAGAATGGGGAAAATATGCAAGTAAAGATATACAAGCTGAGTATAAACAGGTGATACCTGTTACCGAATTTTGCCATGTCAAAAATAGAGTTGCTAAATATGTAGTATTACCAAAGACGGAAGAAACAAATTTGCAATTACTTCTAAATTGTAAAAAGAAATATTTTAAGTATAGCTATTTGCATTAATTATTTATATTATAGGTTCCCAGGAATCGATGCTTTTTAGATTAAAAAATAGGCAACGCAAATCTAATGATTGTATTGAAGAATTACTTGATAACAGGTATGCTAGAAGTGAGTATTTATGTATTATATAAGTAACAGTTTATCGTTTTAGGAATCATAAGTTAAAAGCAATTTTTGAAAACAGCAATAGATCTTTAATTGGATTGGAAATATCTTTAATTGCAACACGTTTTCTGCATGCCTGCTGTGAGAAAACATATAAAAGAATTATTGAAACTGACGACAGATTCAAATCATTGAATAATATAAAAGTACAATGCAGGAAAGAAAGAGTTTCGAATAACAGGATCGCGTTGTTATGAGATATATACATATTCAAGAGGTGATTGGGAAAGTAAAAGTAAAAAGTATTTCTGGCCAAAATCATTTACTAATAAGTATGTAGAGCATGGACAAAAACATGAACCAAATGCTCGTGCATTATTTAGCTGAATCTTTAAGTTAGACGTGTTAGAAGTAAGATTCCTAATACCACAAGATAACTGTTGGGCAGGTTATTCTGCAGATGGCATCATTTTAAGTGAAGGAAAATATGAATTACTGGAAGTAAAATGTCCATTTCCAGGTACAGAAAATATATACCTGTATACTGTACTATTAATGAAAGTTTTGTTTTAGGGAAGGATGTATCTGCAACAGAATTGATTACTAGGTGTGATTTTTTTAAAATAGACGAAAATGGTGTAAGAAAATTAATACTGGTAGCCGTAACTTTGTGGTAATTCATTTTGAAAATAAAATAAAATAAAACAATAACTTTGTTATATATACCACTTTATTCACATCTAATCGTGACCGCGGTTTCGACATACAATGTATTATCAAACTGCAAAAGTTACAGGCCTACATAGAACTTATAAATGACACAAAAATATTTTTGTGGTAGATATTCCAGGATGATTTCTAGGAGACAATGTTTATACGTGCAGACATAACCTTCCAACTCCAGTGTTACAAACAGGTATTGTGATACCCACAGAATATTAATTGAAAATTAATTCAATTTCTACATTATAGATTCTGGTCAATTGAATGTAACACAATACACATGAGAACTTCATTCAACAATATTTTAAACCATCAGTAGAAAATGAGTATGTAATTCTATTAATTAATGTAATCTGATGTAAGTCTAGATATAAGATTTTGTTATATTGCTTCTGTATATTACGCTAATAAAAGAGGGTTTTACACTCATTCTGTTCAGATATCTCTGAAAGAGAGTGTTTTTACTGAACACATGGAGTTTCCCCCTATCAAAACAATTTTATGGTATTTATTCTTTTTGTTTTTTTATGAATAAAAAATTTAATATTTAATTTGTATTGTTTATTTAAAATACATTAAAAACACATACATTACAAGGTGTATTTGCCAGTAAAGTTATTCCATTGAGAAAAATATAATTCTGAAAACTTAATCAAGCTACATTTCCGCTAAAAGCACAAAATTTCAATGTACTTGTCATACATAAGCAAATAAGTAAGTATTCATTCACCAAGAGATATTAAAATAAATAAAAATACGTTAATCACCTGCTACAAATAGGAATAAATTATCACAAGTAATATTACTAATATCATAACTGGTATTAATAAAATTCAAATTCTCTTAAAATATAATATCCTATTACTGATATTCAGATCGCACCTATAAAATTACAAATTAATGAAGTGTTACTAAATATATTTTAAGAAAAATTAAATATATTTATCGTCTCTCAATTGCTCAAGCTAAAATAAAGCTGCTTTATCTGCAGGTTTCTAAAGATCCAGTCTTGGCAGTTCTTCCATTTTCTTCTTTTTAACAAGGTGAAGTTCTTTCTGCTGAAGAATGGATTCTGTTCTTACCTTAGCCACAGTTTAAAGATATAGCATTTGGGACACTTAACGTATTTATGAATGAAATTTGTCAGCCAACATCGGTAACCTTTGTCTATTGCGACCCTACCACACGCAGACATAATAGCGCGATACATAAATCCTTTAGACATTTTTAAATATTAATACATATATTTTTATTTTAATTGACCAAATATTCTAAATACAAATTAAGTACATTCTCATTAAACAAGTTAGTAACAAAATAATGTATTTGGCGACGATAAACAAATAAAACTACATTGTTAAGTTTACTATTCAACGAATTTAAAAAACAAAACTTAGTAAATTATTGCTTAATACAGAATACTTAAAACAATTATTATGCACATTAGTATATTTGAAGAAACAATCTCTTTAAATTATTCCTCATTATCTATAATGGCTCATAATTTAAGGATTTTTCGAAAATAGTATGCAAACGATTTTTCTAGATCGCCAACATCCAATGTTATTATCCTTAATAAAACATATTCCAGAATTACAAAATTTTAAAATATATCACAATTATTGTCGTTATTATGGAAGAAGCAATATATACGTCATTGTTCTTGGTTGATAACGAAAGTGGATTAAAATTGAGTGAAATCACTACAAGTAGTCAATATTACCAAAATATAATTACGTTAAATTAATATCATTGAAGTAAGTATCATATTATATTATAGATTAGGTTCGCCTATCAGACTAATTTTATAATAATTTAATTAACTTAATAATAAAAACAAATGTTTTAATTGTATAATAGTTTATTAAAAAAAAAAGTATGCTTCCATACAATAGTTTTCCTTTTGATTATATCAGCATTAATTTTAAAATTCCTGTTAGTAAATTTTAATGTATAATACAGTCTCATTCTTGAATATAAATGTAGTAGGTAAATGGAAGGAAATTTGTCACATGGATGAGTAAATTTAGCAGACATACATAAGTCTCTATAAAATTGGAAGCAGTTTTTCTGTACAGAAAAAACTCAAATTTATCAAAAAATACCCAATAGGTTGCTTCCAATTGTGGTATAAACCTCTAAGCATAAATACACACATATTGAAAGAAGGTTTAAAGTATCTTATGTTTCCATCATCCTCAAAACCTATTAGAGCATCAGTAGTAATATTATAAAATAGATGAGCTTTCGGTGCATCTCATCAATAGTTAATATGCACACCTTGTCGATATCTTTGAAGTTATTAATTTTATCTTTTATCAAATGATGCTTTGTTATTACCAGGTGAAAATTTATTCATTTCAGTGAAACGACTCAATGTTCTTTTTTTCGGCAATACAAATAATTCAGATATCGCTCTGTATGCTTTTGGTCCTCGAAAATAAAGGCACAATCTTTTGAAATCATCTGTATATCGATGACCTTTATCTTGTCGATTTGCCAAATCAGCTTGTAATTTAACAAATGCAGATAATTTTGGCAGTAGGAAATTGTCAGTTAGTTGGTAAAATATTTTCCTTGATGAATCCACCACTCGAGGTTTGGCTGCAATTATGTTTGTTTAGCTTGTTTTCAAGATAGTTATTTCTATTTTTTTAATTTTTACTCTGCGTTTGAATTTTTCACATTGAAGAGACATTTCTTTTGTTGCTACTGGGGTTTGAGTACTGACGGGCGACGATATGATTCTAGAGTGACCCCATTGAATGTTTTCATCTAATGTGTCTAAAACAAATAGCATAAATTAGAAACATTTGTCAACGATGTATTTCAGTACAACAAAGCATGTTTTATCAAAAAAAGCACATATTCATGGTAATTACATGTAATCGCAATACGCTAATAAAAAAAAACTATGGACATCAATAAAATTTTGCTTATAATTATGGCTATTTCCTTCTTCCGAAGTCTCAAATTCAAATTTTCCATCAGTAGATGGAGACAGGGTTTTGTTGGTTTCTAGAAAACAGTTTTTAAAATATTAATTATTTTAAAAGTACTATAATTATGTAAACAATTAAGTATATAGAGCAAAAAGAATTTTACTAACGTACTTAAAAATACTTAGGGCCGTATTCACAAAGGCTCGTAATATGATATAACGTACCATTATGCTATAACGAAGACTTATATACACGTTTTTGTATTCATAATACTTCGTTACGTTAAATCGCCTGTTAAATGCATCGTTAAAATAACGTGAAGTTTTTGGCCAATTAAACGAATCTTTATATTTCTTGTAGATAATAGTGCTTTCTGTTTACTGTTTGTTTAATTTATATAAAGATAAAAGTTTAACATATATTCTATGTAGTGCATTATTTTACTGTAATATACCAATACTCTATATTTTTGTGATAGCATGATTCACTGTCAAAGTTATTGGCATCACATTCGAAATGCTTCTTCAACATGCTTTGGAGACGTTCTCCAATTTCTCCTAGAGTCTTTCTAAACGTCCCTCCACCTGTGAGGTACAGTTTAGCCTACATTTAATTTATTAAGTAATGAACTTATATTGTGTAATTTACAAAAATTCACCTTATCATCCGCCTGTTCTTTCCTACTTTTTCGTTTAAAATGATCATAGAACACTTTCAATTGTTGTATTGTCTTATGTGAACCGCTATTAGAGCTATTGAAATTACGTGTGATTTCTTCCCATGCTGTTGTTTTACTCTTAGATGTGATGGCATCGGTCCTTTTATTCTCAGTAACCCCGATATGTGATTCTACAATATCCAGCAAGAGACAAATCTCTCTGTCCGAAAAGTGCTTACCTTTTACACGTTTTGACATCTCCATTTTTGCGATTTGATTACTGTGAAGTATGTTTTCTCCAAATAATTTTGTTAAAATTCCCTAGATCGATAATTTCGTAATGATCTGTTAAAAAATTCTTTCTAACGTTTATGAATGTGCTATTTCATTTAATGACCATTATAATTAAAACGACCATTTCATATGGAACTATTATTACCCATGTAGCTTGGAGCTATACTTTAATATAATAAAAGGACTTATTCCATGGTTAACATACCTGTTACACATGTTTCATGAGAAAATGTAATACAGCTGCGACTTATATTTTCTTCTGGTAAACCGCAGAGTGGCTCTAATAAAAAAATTTTGATCAATGTACTATTTTTCAATAACCATTAATATTACAAACCTCTTTCATATTATTTGGGAATTGCGTCCCTCTTCAAACGGTTCTTTGATGTGCCCGAAAACATTCCGTCTTCAAAATGGACACTACACAGCCTAAAATGGTCATAACAATATTGTGGTGTGACTTGTTTAAAAAATTCATGAAAACTACCATTTTGCATCCAAATCTTACATCTACAATCAAATATGATTCAACAATGTTCTATTCAAAATGTGTTATACCTATGTAAGTAAACATACCGTGTCAAATTCTTTGGAAATCGAAAAAAGCTAATGCCGTAATTATCTCTTCCATTATTTTTGCAGCCAGAAGCACAACAGCGACTATAGCTAGTCATGTTTACTGATAAAACTAAAGTAATTTCTACAGAATGTCTGAAAACAATACGCGATACTAATTAATATATTGTGTACAGCATATATAATACGGAAAACTTACGGTTCCTTGTAATTTTTAATTATATACACAAGACCAAATACGAAATCCAATTAACTGTTAACGATTTAAATATGAGATAATGTTAGTTCGCACGACGTTAAGTTCACTAGGTTCTGTATTACTGTTCACTAAGTCATGTTTCCACTTAATTTCATGTAACAATGAATATAGGTATATAATTTTAATTTCATTCCATATTTTCATGTGGTGTTATAGTTTAATTTGATTTGCTGTTTACGCAGCTTTGTTCAATTTATAGTAATTTTAATATAACTTAAGATGTAATTCGATTATATTTGTTCATATAACCTACAAATTAGACCGACTGTGTCAAATATATTTGGCCCGGAAACGAAGTTAAGTTCCATATTCATTTTTCAATTTACAGTATTTAATATGACGCCGAAGTACTGATTTGAAGCATACAATGATTATTGATGACGCAGGGATCATCTTTCGTGATTTGGAGTGTATTGTTCTATCTCTCTCTGTGTTGAGACCAAAATCCTTGTGAATGGGTTCATTAGCCAATTGGAGTGGAGCCAAATTGTCAATTTGAACAAAACTACTTTCTTTCGACTTTTCCAGAAAATATTGTCATAAGTAGTTACTTACCAGCGCATAATGCTAAGTATTAACACATTATTATTATTTAGTAATGTGAATTATTTAAATGAACATTATATTATAATATTATTAATTGAAATTATAATAATTTATAGTAAATGGTTAGTTAATAAATACAATAGGAATATCGCATAATTTGCTGCTCGATACACAACAGAGAATTATATTATTATTTGTTACGGAAAATATTATTTTTGTTGAATTGTTACTTTCGTTAGTCATCGAATTTTCCACATATCCCTGGGCTCCCGTTGATAATTGCCAACCGCCGTGTCTCTTTAAATCTAACAAATCACCAGTCGCTGACGATCGTCGTAAGCAGTACCCCGTGTAGGGTTTTGCGTCTGGTTGTCCAAGATATGTAGCTATTTGCTTTGGCACGCTTCCTAATTTACTTACACCAATTCTGTGCATTTTCCATTAACATAATTTATAAAATAAAAATAAATATAACAATATAATTTATAAATTTGTAGTACCCTTTGTTGTAGAAAGTATATTTATATATTTTTTGACTCTGGGGTAAAAATATTCTGATACAACAAAAGAACGTTGTGTCTTAGTTTTGTCAGTCGCGACTTCTTACATCTAAAACCATCAGACTTCCTTTTCACTAGAGCTAATAATTTGGAATGAGTTATAATGTTGATATCGCGATTTATGTTAATGTTAATTGTTTTTCTCAACATAGAATAAAAGGCCCAAAGCGAAGAAGGTTTAAACTTTCTTGATAATTTTTGAAAGTATGCTAGCATTTTATTCTCAGAAAATGAGCTAATCTCATTTTTTTAATCTCCACTCATATAAACTTCTGATAGGCAATTTCAAATCTATCTCGAGATTTTGTAAGGCAACAAAATTATTATGTTCTCAGGCGATAAAATTTAATTTTCACTTAATATTTTATTTCAGAAATACATAGCCAAAGGCCATAGCTAAGGCTTTGATCTACCAGTGAACAAATTTACCACTGAACAAATATTATATTATTATATTATTTGACAGCGTTTGAAAATTAATTAGGCGCGTTTGCGACTTCGATTTATTTTGTGTTTATGATGCAAAATGCAACTTATATAAATGGTAGATTGCATGCTGTTTAGTATTTACAGTAGTGGTCGTAGTGGTCTAATATGAAGAAATGGCTTTTGACCAACGGTTTAAAAGCGATGAAGACCTGCAGGATAGTGTTACAGCATGGTTTAATTCACAAGCGGCAGTGTTCTATGAAGATGGCATTAAAAAGCTGGTTCATCGCTATGAAAAATGTTTGAATCTTAATGGCAACTATGTAGAAAAATAACTGAAAGTAGTACCTTTAAATGGTATTGTAATAAGAACCTCTTCATATATTGGTGTTTTTTTTTAATAACTAAACAGAACTTACTTTACGAGTCGCCTTCGTATTTATACTAACATTTATGATATTTATATCTGTATATGGACATTTGATGAGGGTATTTTTATATACCATACAAACATCTGATTATATATTAAATAGTTAAGAACATTTAAAATGTTTAGTAATTGTATATATTTTTGTGTAAGTTAAACTCTAAACGTTTAAAGTAATAGTTCGCAGTTATTGTATATCGTGGTTTTTTTCAATTTAAGTTGAAGCTATAAGTATTTTTTATAATTTTATTAACTAATAACTCAGGTAATTAATTTCAATTACACTAATTACGCTGGAAAAACATAATATGAAATGGAGATATATTCTCTATATTTCAGTAAAGTATCAAAAAAATAGAGTGCATGTGTAAGCTTTTGTAACAGATTATATATAGTTTTCTCTCTCGTTATCCATTTTGCACGATCTATTTTACACTTCATAACATCTAATTTCAATAATCCTTTTCTCATGTGATGAACAAAAATAATGAAACTTAAGTAGACTAAGATACTACTACTATTAAAGCTCTCAGGCACCAATATAAATAATAGCATAGCAATAATTCTCATTCATAATTATAATATATGCACTTATGTACATATTTAACAAAAGTAAGAATCGTACATCTCTGTTTCTGTCATTTATATTATTGCAGAAAATATTTATCGTTCGTCATAAATTACATGACTCCTAATTAGGACCCTCTCGGCTATAAGCTATTCTTATCCTACAGAAGACTACCCTCATTCTGTGACGCCATTTTTAATGTTACGTTCCAGTTTTATATCTTCCGCTTACCAAATGACTTTCCTATAATTTAAGGGCACTTCAACCGCATTCGTGACTGCAATCCCACGTCACTAAATTAGAATTGCACTAAATTTAAAAATTCAGTAAATAACCTGTTAAAAATTACATCACATTACAAAATCAAGTCCACTATTCTTTATAATATTTTTGATTTAGTCATATAAGTTCGTCGTTCTTCTTTTGAATTAAAAAGTTAAAATTGCGCGCGCGTGTGTGTGTGTCTATATGGTAGTGATTCAACTTTGCGGGGATCACCATATATGTTATAGCAACAAGAAAAATATTATTAAATAAACAGAAATGTTACATATATTGTTATATGTTTAATTTAAAGACACAAAGTTTTGATAGACCAACATTCATAAAATTGTAAAATATTAAAAAAGTTGAAATGGCCGTTATGAATATTCATACTATTACTGACTAGGGCTTGGCTGGGGATACTAATAATGAAATTATTTGATATTAAGGCAATTAATTGGTGTTGGTGATGAAGTTCCTTCAAAGGTCCAGGACGTGCGTGGTATTGGTTAATTAAAATAAATACACAAAAACTTAATAAATAAAATAAAACACAGCGGCGTCCTTAAAGTTTGTATTTATATTTACATAAGAGCAATCGAAATTCGTATATTTAAAAGTAATTAAGCAAAAGTAATATGTACTCGAGGAGCAGTAAGTAATTAATTAAAAATTAACACAAAAAATACTCTGAAACGAACGTTTAATTGAGCAGTAAAATAAGGGTTAATTGAATACGATTAATATAAAATTACCTGTGAGTGCCGATGATGGTCACGTGGCCTTCGAAGATATACCTTGGTCAAGTATATGTAGAGCGATGTTTGGCCGGAAGATTAAGAAATTAATTAGTTAAATTAATATGGATTCGCTTAAAAGAATAATATATAGAACAATACAGTTTACCTTAGAAGCGGAAGAGGCTGGACGGCGTGGTGAGTTCCATTGTGTACTGGAACAGCACGAGGAGTTGTTTACTCACGAAAGGTTCGAAAGAGAAGATCGACTGATAGCTTTGCGTCGATAGAAAAGTCTAGAAACGGTCTGTTTTATGATCTATCGAAGAGGGGGTCGATAACTTGAATTATAATTAATTAGAAGCGCGACCTGAAGACGTGGTCTATCGATGTCATAAATATTATTAGAATAACGCTTGTGACATAAGCATATGTGACAACATATAAAAGAAGAAGTATGTAATATTAATTAAAAGAATTTCAAATGGAATGTACTAGAAAGAAATTCGACCGTTAACGTTAGATCAGGTAGATAAAAGGTCTCGGTCAGTCAAGAATATAACAAAAGAAATACACTTTCTCTTTGGACACGAATATGTACAGTTGTACAAATGTAAAAATGTCTTAAGTTAATATCGAGATATTCAAAGAAGAAATATTATTTAAAATTACATCAAAATATTTCACATGCTAAGCGTAACAATACAAATCTATTATTTTAATTTGCTACATAAAATTCACTCACATCGAAGCTATTATTTATTTATTTAACTTATTAAATATCACTAAATTATATCGAAATAACCTTAGAAGTGCTGTACAATTCAAATCAGTTCTTGGGCAAAAACTTATATTTTACGCATAGCAAGTAAAATACCATTACGAAATGAATAACATATACATATTTATAAAATCAAATCTATAATTTAGAAGTATACTGAAATAATTTAAATGATTAAGCTATCAATATTAAAAAATATATTTATAATAAAATTTTACCTTAAAATTATTCGAAAACCACCCAGCTTTGGAAAAAACAAGCGACGAATTTCCTTTCCCACATATTCTACAAGAACTTAGCTTTATTTTTTTATCACCAGTTCAAAATTAAAATACACCGTAATTACCTAGAATAAATAATATGTAATATTTCCGAAGAAAGTAAGTTAAACTATTATTGTGGAAACCAGAATTGAACTCCCCTAATGAATTTTGGAGTTATAAAATTAATATATATCCTCCCTGTTCCTACCTACCCTGTTCCACCTAGACTCGGACCAGCTCAACAAAAGACCAGAACACCACCGTCCCAACTGAACAATCCTGTCACGTTATATTTAAGTGCAAGTATTAAACCACTTCGTATTTTAAGGTTATTTAATATCAACTGAAATAAAGAGCATTAATCACAGTATTAATTCAGTATATAATCAAACACATCGTTACATTTTAAATTAAATCAACATAAAATAGCTTACCTGTTTGTCTGGTCTATTTATCCCACTAATTAAAATGTTTTTATTACTTATTTACACGTAATAACCCGAACATTTATTTGTAATATAACGCATTAATAAATTCACCCTCAATTTTTGATAAGGTAAATACAATTGCCTATATTAAAAAAAAATAAAGAACATCTGTAACACTTCCAAAATCGCTTTATTTGTAAATAGTATTCCTTGAATTTGTATATCTTTCCTAATTAGTAAAAATGCTAACTACGCGTTTAAACCGACTTAGATCCTGACCATACACAGCTAGGAAAACCCTGAGACACCTGTTAAAATATATGAGTAATATATGAGCACCATTTATAGATAATTTTGTCTTCATAAAATAATTAATGTAAATTACTATATAAAGATAATTTAAGAATATATATTAGAAGATATAAAGTAAGTATGACACCGAAACATCAAATTAAATATTGTTTGAATTACCAGGCCGCTACTCCTAAGAAATACTTAGTTTTTATCTTCTATGTATATATACATATATATGGTAAATTCAATTTGTTGGCGATTTAAGGTCTGGTTTTACTTCGCCAACAAATTGAATTTACCATAACATACAAAGGTCACGAAATAATTATCTTTATATATATATATATATTGTTACACATAGCGTATAGAAGTTTAATTCACTTAATTAAACATATATTCGTTTTTTTAAATATCTCATATTAATTATATTTAAACTCAAGACATTTTTCTTCATTTGTACAAACTTTCATTTTCGTTTCCAAAGAGAAAGTATTTCTATTTCTTTTGTCACCTTCTTATCTTGACCGACGACCCTTTTCTACCTGACCGAATCAGGACCCTAACGTTAATGTCGAATTTCTTCTAGATAAATTCCATATTTTAAATTGTTTTAATTTAATATTATTTACATCTTCTTTTATGTGTCGTGTTTGATATCGTTAGGAAGCTTATGTCACAAGGGTTATTTTAAGAATATTTATGACATTGACAGGCGACGTCTTCAGGCCGCGCTTTTAATTCACTATTATTCGAAATATCGACCCCCTCTTCGATACATCATAAACCAACTGTTCTAGACCCCTTCCTTTGCGATACAAACTAAGAGTTCCTTCTTCTCTCTCGACCCTTTCGTGAGAAAACAACTACTCGTGTACTGTCCAAGTCATGACGCTATCACGCCGACCAGGTGTTCTTTCGCTTCTAAGGTAATTGTATTGTTCTATACATTACTCTTTTAAGTGAATCCAAATTAATGTAAACTAATTAATTTCTTATTCCTCCGGTAAAACATCGCTCTGCATATACTTGACCAAGGTATATCTTCGAAGACCACGTGGCTACTATCGCCGCAAATCAAAAGGTAAGCTCTGTATTCTTCGATACAGAGGTTATTTTATATACATATTAATTAACCCTTAATTTACTACCCCGTTGAACGTTCGTTTCAGAGTATTTTTTGTGTTAATTTTAATCCACTTATTCACCACTCCACGTGTATATAGTACTTTGTTTTATTACTGTTTCACCTTTCCGTTTCCGATATTTTATATTAATTTCTCGATTACTAATTTATCGCCCCTTGTGTATATATTACTAATTTAATGACTTTACATACATCAATTTCTTTTATTTAAATATACAAGTTTCAATTATTTTATTATGTAAATATAAATACAAAATTTAAGGACGCCGCTGTGTTTTATTTTATGTATTAAGTTGTTGTATATTTATTTTGATTAACCACCACCACGCACGTCCTGGACCTTTGAAGGAACTTCACCAACACACCAAATTATCTTAATTATTACAAAATAACTAAAGTATAATTTTATATTATTTATCTTAGAATAATTTCATTATTAGTATACCTAGCCGACCCCTTGTATTTGTAATAAGTGACGCCCGGAACGTGAGGCAAAATTTGATTTAGTGTAAATCAACGAATCCACAACAACATGGTGAAGTCAAAGGAACAACAGGAAAACTCTTCTAATTCCAAATCGAATGATTTGGTGGCGCCTAACGAAAATTCATCCGATATACAAGGTTTAATCAATGTTTTACAGGAATTTTGTAGATCAGTTGCAACACCACGTGTATCACCTCCAAAGCCAGATGTTTTTAGTGGAGATATTTTCCAGGACCCTGAAGTATTCCTCCAACAACTAGAAGCACATCTGAAAGCAGAAACGCTCAGCCCTGCACGAACGATAGACGAAATCGCAACATATCTTCACGGAGAAGCAGCATTATGGTTTGAGCAATTCGATAATCAAATTGATTCTTTTGAATGTTTTAGCGAATTATTTCTTGAACGTTACAAGTCGAACGAACGTAAGGACAAACTTCAGGAAATTTTATACGGACATTTTCAGCAAGAGAAGGAACGCGCAGTTCCTTTTCTCTTAAAGAAAAAACGATTGTGCAATCGTTTATATCCAAATTGGGATGATACGAAGATCGCAGCGTTAATCAAGAGGCAATTACGATCCGAATACAAAGTGATGTTAGGACCGAAATCTCTAGAAACATCGAAAGCGCTAAGAGAAGCATGTATGGAAATAGACAACTACATTCATGGCGATCCAGCAGACATTTACGCAAGTAAGATATCGTCTTTATCATCTAAATCAATTTCAGGCAACAAAGTGAAGCAATTAACGACGAAAGGATTACCGCCATGTGATTACTGTTCTGATAATCACTGGCATCGCAACTGCCCAGTTCTGCGAAAGAAACAAGAACCATCGTTGAATTATATACAGCATAATTCATCAGCGAAGACACCTCGTATATGTGTGGAAGTCACAGGACACGCTGTCGACGCCATCTTAGACACCGCAGCGACAAATAACTTTGCCGCTCCTGCAATTGTTCGACGCATAACATCAAACAAGGTCAGTACAGCATCATTAGGACACAAATTTGCACACATGACTATTACCGGAACTGGGATCGTAAGTGCACGCATCCAGAATCAAGTAATAGAAGTCCCTGTACTAATTGCACCAGATTTGCGAGAAAACTTAATATTAGGAATGCCATTCTTCGAAACGCAAGAAGCGGTATTAAATATAGGACAACGTTGTTTACATTTTGGTAAGAAAAATCGTAAAACAATTAAATTCTTTACAGCTCCCGAATCTTACCATGAAACCAAATGTAATCCTACAATTAACCCTATCCCACCTCCACGCACAATCGAGTCTGCTTATTTTTCACAGAAAGCAAAATCGCCTAAGTTAACTAGGTCAACGCAGCTACAGCGAAAGAATTCTCCGAATCGACATCGAAGCACAACGCATCAAGAGCAGGTAGAAACGACCCCCTTCGAGCGACGCCGCTGCATACCTCTCTTCGCCGCCGTCGATTTGCAAGACCGGGGACAGTCAACAGCAACCGACCGACAACGGACAAAACACGCCATCGAATATACAAGAACCGACGCCAGGTATCAACAGCAAGACCGCCGCTACAGGGTGAATAGTACGCGAACGGGTATTTCAATTAAATGTTAGCAATAATAATTTAATCAAATTAGTTAGATATGTAATGATAGATTAGGGCCCATTCTCTTTTTTGTTTTCGTTCGATATTACATATTTATACTACATTGTGTCGCGACTAACACCTAGCGACTTACTAATCAGTTCAGTTTTTTTCTTTTGCATTTAATTAATCGAACACTGATTAATTACTCAAGTCAATTAATTCAAACTGTACCTCTGATTTTTAAGAGCGCAGACTTGCCTAGTACGGGTTTCCAGGTTTCCCCGTACGCCATACGTAACATGGTGTGGGTACAGTATAGCACAAGCCGCTCCTGGTGCGCTTTTTTATTTTATTGTCCTTAAAACAACGTAACGACTAATAAAAAAAAATTCTTACGCAAGACACTCATAGACAAAAAAATGTCTTTCAAAGGGTGGGCGAATTGTTACACATAGCGTATAGAAGTTTAATTCACTTAATTAAACATATATTCGTTTTTTTAAATATCTCATATTAATTATATTTAAACTCAAGACATTTTTCTTCATTTGTACAAACTTTCATTTTCGTTTCCAAAAGAGAAAGTATTTCTATTTCTTTTGTCACCTTCTTATCTTGACCGACGACCCTTTTCTACCTGACCGAATCAGGACCCTAACGTTAATGTCGAATTTCTTCTAGATAAATTCCATATTTTAAATTGTTTTAATTTAATATTATTTACATCTTCTTTTATGTGTCGTGTTTGATATCGTTAGGAAGCTTATGTCACAAGGGTTATTTTAAGAATATTTATGACATTGACAGGCGACGTCTTCAGGCCGCGCTTTTAATTCACTATTATTCGAGATATCGACCCCCTCTTCGATACATCATAAACCAACTGTTCTAGACCCCTTCCTTTGCGATACAAACTAAGAGTTCCTTCTTCTCTCTCGACCCTTTCGTGAGAAAACAACTACTCGTGTACTGTCCAAGTCATGACGCTATCACGCCGACCAGGTGTTCTTTCGCTTCTAAGGTAATTGTATTGTTCTATACATTACTCTTTTAAGTGAATCCAAATTAATGTAAACTAATTAATTTCTTATTCCTCCGGTAAAACATCGCTCTGCATATACTTGACCAAGGTATATCTTCGAAGACCACGTGGCTACTATCGCCGCAAATCAAAAGGTAAGCTCTGTATTCTTCGATACAGAGGTTATTTTATATACATATTAATTAACCCTTAATTTACTACCCCGTTGAACGTTCGTTTCAGAGTATTTTTTGTGTTAATTTTAATCCACTTATTCACCACTCCACGTGTATATAGTACTTTGTTTTATTACTGTTTCACCTTTCCGTTTCCGATATTTTATATTAATTTCTCGATTACTAATTTATCGCCCCTTGTGTATATATTACTAATTTAATGACTTTACATACATCAATTTCTTTTATTTAAATATACAAGTTTCAATTATTTTATTATGTAAATATAAATACAAAATTTAAGGACGCCGCTGTGTTTTATTTTATGTATTAAGTTGTTGTATATTTATTTTGATTAACCACCACCACGCACGTCCTGGACCTTTGAAGGAACTTCACCAACACACCAAATTATCTTAATTATTACAAAATAACTAAAGTATAATTTTATATTATTTATCTTAGAATAATTTCATTATTAGTATACCTAGCCGACCCCTTGTATTTGTAATAATATATATATATATATATATATATATATATATATATATATATATATATATATATATATATATATATATTGTGATAACTCATCCATCCACGCGTCGCGCGTTATACCTCTGGCATTTTCTCGAGCTTTCTGCATGCATCGAGAAAATATAAGCCACGATATAAAAGCCGTCGAAGAAGGGATTGGACCATTCCATATCGAATCATCGCGGATTAAAATTACATAAATATAAATACATAAATGTGCTTATTGTTGTTGATAGTTAGTTTTATATTGTTATACGTTTTATTATTAATATAGTGTGTGTCTAAAGTTATCGATAGTTTTATTTATGAACCTCAAAAGACAAACTTTACTTCGGATCGTGGCGTTTGCACAGAATGAGGCGGTATATATATATATATTAAAATAATAAGCTTTTTTTGGTTTAGCGACCTTTATTGAAATTCAATTTATTTAACGACGTTTCGACTTTTTTGTATATAACTAAGTCTTTTTCAAGTGATTTATAACTAAAAAAATTACAAAACGAAAGGTAAGAATTATATTTACATTATATGAAAGAGTTAAAACTAAAATAATAATTAGAGTAAAGAAAAATAAAATTTAAAATTTAAAGGATACAAAGGTTACTCTAATCATTATTTTAATTTTAACTCTTTCATATAATGTAAATATAATTCTTACCTTTCGTTTTGTAATTATAAATCACTTGAAAAAGACTTAATTATATACAAACAAGTCGAAACGTCGTTATTTAAATAAATTGAATTTCAATAATCGCTAAACCAAAAAAAGCTTATTATTTTAATATTATGCACACGGCCAATAAAATAAATAAGAAATAAATTTTAATTTCTTATAAACACTAAATATATATATATATATATATATATATATATATATATATACACCGCCTCCTTCTGAGCAAACGCAACGATCCGAATGTATGAATATTTCTCCCGCTCCGAATACAAATCCCCTGAATGCTGTAGGCGCGACAGACTGTTTGTTTTATGATTGGCTAAACGCGTTCAGGGGATTTGTATTCGGAGCGGGAGAAATATTCATACATTCGGATCGTTGCGTTTGCTGAGAATGAGGCGGTATATATATATATAGGATCTATTTCTTATCTGTTCAGTTAATAAATTCTTGGAATTTCGACTTTATATTAAATATTTAAATTAGTATGTTATTTTGGGAGGTAATATGAAATGTAAACATTTTGTCCTAGGTGAGTCTCGAACCTACGTCCATGGCTTGCTGGACCATGGCTCTAACCAACTGAGCTACGAGGATATGGTTGTAACTGTAGATAGCAATACTTACATTTCATATTACTTCGCGAAATAACATACTAATTTAAATATTTAATATGAAGTCGAAATTTCAAGAATTTATCAAATGATATATTAAATGAACGGCTAAGAAATAGACCTATATTATTAAATAGCTGAGAAAGAAAATTTAGCAATTTCGAACCGACGACATAATATTAACATCTGTTCCTTATAAGGCATTTCCAATGAACTCGAAACCACGTTCTCGTAGCTCAGCTTTAGGATCAGCACGAATAGATTCTGCGAGATCCATAATCCTAGCCACAAGTTATTCTCTCTGTATTCAGCTTTTTCTGCATAAACCACATTTTTCAGACTTCCTCATAAAAAAATAATCAAGGGGATATAAATCTGGTGACCTTACTAGTCAGGCAATTGTTGAACCTATTCCAATTCAGTGGTTCGTATAATTTTCATTAAGAAAATCTGATACTTGTCTTCCAAAGTGAGGAGATGCGCCACGTGTTGTATCCACATTCGTCGTCTTACATTAAGAGGAATGTCATCCACTAATGTTGGAAGGTCATTTTTCAGGAGCGGTAAATAATGAACGGCCGTGAGACGTTTTTCGATTATAAACGGACCAATGAAACGGTCTTCATAATACCATACCAAACATTCACCGAAAATCTATCTTGAAAATGGAATGCCCTTGTTCTACGTACATTTTCAAGAACCCAACGATATAAATTCCTGGTGTTATTGATATCGTTTAGGGTGAAGGAGTCTTCATCGCTAAACAATATTTTCCGACAAAGCCTTCGATTTCTCACTAACCAGCGACTAAATTCAAGTCTTGATGCGTAGTCGATAAGTTTTAAAGCTTGTACAGATTTGATATGGTACGGGTACAAACCGATATTGTGTAAAGTTCTCCGTGCTCTCATATGGCCTACGTTAAGCCTCTTGAATATTCTTCGAACGGTAGTAGAAGGTTGAGCGTTAACTATATTAAGTATTGCTTCTTCTTGAGCAAGTTCTTGTTGCACGAAGCGTTCAGAAGTAGCTGCAAGAAAGTCGCCTGTTTCGACGTCGTTGCCGTTCGTCCATTTCCATTACACAATCCATAAACAAAGTGAATATCGGCATATTCTTCATTCGAAAAAATTAACATACATTTAAGAGTATTTTAATCTAATGCGAAGAAATAAGCACGCTACATTAACTTAATTGACGTTTACTGTCACAATTAATAATAATAATGAATCACAGCCACCCCGACCGGAAAATACCTGCATTAGTAAGGTTATCTAAACTTGAAATACTTGCAGCTCAGTTACCAAAGAGTTATGCGCATGTGTTCATTAGACATTTTTTACTTGAAATTACTTCAGTATCAAATCCTTAAGCTGTGGCAGTCGTGTCATGGGACACCCGGTATGATATTATTAATTAAAATTGAATTCGTACAATTGATTCACTATTGAGTAAAATCCACGCGTACTAAATAACCCATATAATTATTCTTTGACTTTCTTCTGTTGAAGTTGTTTCATATATAATGCTTATTTGTTGTATATTTTAATAACTAATACTATACTTAATATAGCGTGAATTATAGCAATGATTATAATGGGTAATGGTAGAAAATGAATCTATAGACGAAATCGAACCTAGTTTTGTTTCTATACTTTCTATTAACTAGAAGCGAAATCTTTTAGCACAAATCTGCAGATAAAGTAGGCACCTTTCAATTAATCTAATGGAGTATTAATAATATTCGGTACTATATATTGTTATTATTTAAAACGCCTATGTACGCAAATTTAAAAAAATGAATTACTGAATTACTATACAGATTGACTGAAGTAACGGTCGAAATTGCGAAGCATATTACACACACTAGCACACGCATATTTACACGTACATGTGACTCTAATGCCCGTGGGCGTAGTTTAGTTACAATAGTGGGGACACATTTGTCAGGATTTATTACGTGTTTAGTACGGCAGAATGAAAGTGTGGATGTACAGATTTTCTTTAAGGAATTGCAGCCGCTACTATAATAATTGATGTATGTATGCGTTAACATTGAACTGAAACAAAACTCTTTAAAAATTGTAACTTAAATAAAATTATTAATGAAAACTAAATAAAATTCTTATAAAAAAACGAAACAAAATTCTAAATGAAATGTACAAAATTTATTTTAGTTTTTCGCGAGAGTTTGCTCAGACGCACGCATCGAGATGCGAACAACGAATGTCATCCCCGCTCTCCACATATCCCACTACATGAGTCTACTTTTAACTACGCCAATCCGTATACCTACCACATCTTCAGTTAGCTTTCTACTCGAACGAGCTTTTAAACAACTGTGCTTGTTTAACATAATAAAATTTATAATCTCCAACTCGTCAACTCGCTAAGAAAACCGTACGGTGACGGTCCGGTAGATGCGCACTGCAGAAAAAGCGTTCCAACTTAATTTTTGACCGCACATTGAACGATACCAAAAGTGTTCCAACTAAATTTTGATTGTACACAAACCAATCACAGGACGGTCAAAACAGATCACAAACTGAAGCATGTAGGATTTGTGCTGACACGCGCATTACGTAACTTCATAGGACAGAACAAATTTAATTATTACAATTATTACTGTTGGTAATATTACAAAATATATTAATAACCAAACGATCAGAAATACCTTCCAACTTCTTTATAATTATTACTGGTCCAAAAGCAGTACAAAGCTGACGCTTGCGCACAAAATGATCACCAAACGATAAGCGTACCATAACGAAACCGATAGTTGGATATACTTAAATTATTTAGTTGTTTAAATTATTCTCTCTGTATATTGCAGAAGATTACTGTATGGTTAAATTTGTTTCTAAAAGAGAAGACCTTTGTAGTGACTATATATCTCTCAACTATTCTCTTAAAACATACATTATGACACGATATTCTTAAGTTTTAAACAAATATTTTCTCTGCTGGGTGAAGATATTCATGGGTACTTATCAATACGCGTTTGTTTGTTCGGGTTGTAAATACGACAATAAGTACGGTATTCATTGCTGCGAAACACAAATACAGATTAACATAACAAATAATAAATAGATGTTTACATAATAGTTTCTATTTGACAATTTTGCATTGCGAATTCAAGCATGTCAAGACATAAAATATGTATACATTAAAATTATAATACAAGTAATTTTTTATTTAGACTGAGGAGCTACCGACATTAATATACAGGGTGAAAATGAAATATGCCGCGTTCACTAATATATAATAGATACATAAGACAGCAATTCAAATCTCGAAAGAAAATCATTCTATCGAAACTTTAATTTTTTCGGAAATTTAGGGAGCATAAACTTTTCAAATACGGTCGAGTAATCAGATTGAATCTGATATACATAGAAATTATAGGTTTATATGTTGCTGATTCAACAAACAAATAGGCATTTATTTGTTCAAGTTCACCAAAAAATCCCCTTCATATTTTATTAATGTAATACGTGTTTGTGTGAAAAGTTTATAAACATGTATTCATTCATTTCCTAGATATAAATTTTCTTATGCGTCATCTATTCTGTTGTTCTGTTGTTATTTATAAGTAGGTCAATAACCTGGCCTTTGTAATATCCCGAAAAAAATTGCAATGTGGAGTTTCTTTACTAAATTCACCTGGAGAAATAATAAATTACATCTGAAATTTTTATTTGCGTGATCATATTTTTTCTGTGTTCTACTTGCCTCTTTTTTAATGACAATTTATTACTCTAAAAAAGGGCAGATTTGTGTGAAACAGGTGGAAAGCTTAAAGGAGATGTTTAATATGGTTGCCATTTGCATAAATAAAAGCTTCTGACCGGTCGTTAAAATTTAACACGATTTAACACGGCTCGGCCTTCATGAATATGGGCCGGGCCGCAGCTTGAAAAATTCGTTGTCGAAAATCGTCTTTCACGGCCACGACTTCATAACTTGGATGCAATGTATCGCGATCTCTCAATTTGTACACGGTTTGTAAAATTAAATAATTTGATGGATATATGCGGTTCGGAAACCGCATAAATACGTCTAGTAGCCCTAACATTTCCACCTATTTCACCGTATAGCAAAACGATATCTGTTAATTCGTGATTTGAATAAGCCATACGTCACGCGGCATCATCGACATGCTTTGCTATTATTTCACTGGTTACTTTCAACCACCGTTTTGTTTACTGGTACTTAATACATAGAAATAACACGTTAAACAACGACATTATCGAAATGCAATAAATAGTATTTGAATTTATTACCTTTTAATAACTTACTTTACTAAAGCGTAAATAACCCCAAATTCACTATTTCGTCAATTACTTCTTTTAACAATTTCATGTATATTTTGAACTACATCTAAGTGTAACTATTCACTTAGAAACATGAAGAGAGTTAATTTATACCTCAAGCAGTTAAAAAAGTGTAACATTACACTTATGAATTTAAAAAAGTAGTTATATGGTAATTTAAACTACATACCGGGTGTTCCATAACATTTTTTGCATTTACAGATTAATCACTTGCAAACATAAGATATACGTAAATATACGTAATATTTCTTCTTGTACCATTACATAAACTGATAATTTTCAATATACGAGGAGAGATTATTACGTTATCTATCTATCCATGAAATCCAGAAAGTTTTGCTGTTTTTTGGAGAGCTTTATTTAACCAAAAATGAGTGAAATTCAGAAACGTAATAAAATTCTTAACTAAGGAAGGAAAGGGGCGCAAAAACATTTTACATAAGATGACTAACGTGTGTAAGGAAGATGCGCCATCAAATTTTATAGTAAGATTTTGATTTAAACAATTTCGATGGAGGTAGGGAATCAATTCAAAATGATCCAATATGCGGAAGGCCTACCGAAGAAAGAAGATGTCAATGAGTGCTGTTAAAGTGGACATATCAGAAGCCACAGAATTAAAAATTTTACATGATGATTTAGAAATAAACAAAGGGTCAGTAATATGGATTCTCAGATTGCTTACTCCCGAACAAAAATTTCATCGGCTACAAATTTGTGATGAAAACTTAAGGGTTTCTAGCTGACTATAAAAACCTTTTTCTCCTCTCAGTATTTCTGGAATCCACCGACAGCAAGAATCCATACAGTTGTTGAACAAAGGATCTCCACGACGCAAGCATTTACAAATGAATGTATGGTTATGTTCAAACGAAATCCAAGAGAATTTGTTCGTCAATACGGCACCATGAGAGAAAACTCAATACATCACTATACTTCAGAAACAAAAATACAGTCAAACCAATGAACTTCTTCGATGAACGTGCTCCGAAGAAGGCACAAACCGTTTTTTCGGACAATAATATATTTACAGAAGAGAAATAAAATAATCTATATTATGATATGAGCCGTTGAAAGCGAAAGTGGTGTAAGTCAAAAAAATAAAAATTTTAAGTTTGCTTCACAAATGGGTACTATGAAGTAATATTTATTATAATAGCTAAAATTCGTGACTGTAAAGTAATTCATTCGGCTACAGATGTCGCTATGTCTTCATGCAGATAACTACTAACTTTAAAGCTTACAAGGCAAAGTGGCGCAAGTCAGACTTTACAATACTTTACAAATTAGTATTTATCGAAGGAATATACAAATAATACGTATTACTCGTAAGTGAAGTGTTATTATAAACTAAAAATTAGTGAAAATAGTGAATCCGAAGCATCAGAACCTTTCTTAGATTCTGGATCAGAATATCAATTGTCGGGAAGTAGTAGAAGTGAATCAGGTATGTCCTTTTTTTCTGTTACCGTAATAATAACCTCACTTTTTCATTGAATTCAGAATACAACAATATGCATCCAAATGCAGATAAACAATCAGCAAAACGAAAAGGCAGGAAAAGAAACAGGGAGCCTGACAGTCATCTAGCTGCTACAAGAAAGAGAAATCGTAACCTCGGTTTGCAGTATATCAATAGAAAGGGCAATACAGTAGAAGCGAAAACTTTTAAACACGTAGACTGCAATTGCCGCATGAAGTGTATTAGTAAAATATCTGAAAATCAAAGAAAAGATGCATTCGAAAGGTTTTGGGCAATTGGATCTTTTACTACACAAAATGCTTACATTTGTGGGTTGGTAAAACAAACAGAAATAAAACAAGTACGTCCAAGAAACAATTCTAGAGTGCCTAAGACCCACACAAACACATTTTATATTCAAGCTGGTGCGTACTCCATCAAATTGTGCAAATCATACTTTTTAAACACATTTAACATATCAGATGGAAGATTGTATAGAGCAATTAAAAAGGCTAGGTCTACATCCCCCGGGGAAGATTTACGCGGACAGCACCCCCCTATTAATAAGACACCAGATGAGATGGCTAATAAAGTCCGCGAACACATATCTATGTTTCCTGCTTACCAATCTCATTATACTAGACAACATAATCCCAACAAGAAATATTTATCAAGTAATTTAAATATACGGTTAATGTACAGGCGTTATATTGAAGATTGTCAAGAAAAAAGCATACCAAATGTTAGCGAAGCTATTTATTGCAAGATTTTACCAATGAATTTAATCTCAGTTTTCACACTACCGCGAAAGATACATGCACAAGGTGTGATGCATTCAAAATTAAAATAAACTCCGAAACAGATCCACAAATAAAGCGGCAGGCAGAAGTTGAGCATGAGCTTCATTTGAGGAAAGCAGAGAAAGCACGAAATAGCATGAAGGAGGACAAATATAAAGCAGTTCTTGATGCCAATAAAATCTATGCGTTTACATTTGATTTGGAGAAGGCTTTAGGATGTCACAACCTTGCTACTGAGCAGGGGTACATGTATGCTTGGGATGAAACTATGGCCTCAAGAGGATCCCAAGAAATAGCGTCTGGTTTGAAAAAACACATTTCAACTTATGCTTCAAATAGTCAGCATATAATTGCCTACAGTGATGCATGTACAGGCCAAAACAGGAATATTAAAATGAGTTTATTGTGGCTTAAATTATTGACGGATTCAGAGAGCATTACTGTCATTGACCATAAATTCCTGGTATCAGGACATTCGTACTTACCCAACGATAGAGATTTCGGCTCAATAGAATGTTATGCAAAAGGAAAAACTATTTATGTAGCGGAAGATTGGTACACTATTATACAAAAAGCAAGAACTAAATCTCATTTTCCCTTACACAAAATGCAGCAAACAGAGTTTCTCTCAACAAAAACAATGGAAGAATCATTACAAAAAGAAAAGTGAATGAAGAAAATATTCCTGTAAACTGGCTTCACATACAGTGGCTTCGTTTTAAAAAATATGAGCCGTTTAAAATTTTTTATAAGGAAACAGTAAATGAAGACTTTTCTTTTCAATGTATCAACTTGTTGCCTCGTAAAAAAAGTAGGCCCGTTATGATGAACAACGTAACACTTGAAAAACTATATAACGATCATCGACCTGTTTCTAAAGAGAAAAAGAAGAATATGATGGAATTGCTACAGTTTATTCCACCTATTTACCATCAATCCTTTACTAATTTACAAACAGCTGACGAATATGTTGAAGATATAGGACCGTTAGAGCTACATGAAGATGAAGCATAAGAGTTAATAATAATATAATAAGTTCTCACTTGTATTATGTACCTACTTGATTAAAATTGATATTCTCTTTGCATAAATAAAGTAAAATCTAAAATCTTATTTTATTTCAAAAAAAACCCATACAACCTTTTTATTACTTCATAACTTGGTAAAGTGGTGTAAGTCATTCAAGCAACAAAAATAAGAACAGCCACTAATTTTTTTCATTATTTTTGGACCGGGTTAGGCAAATTATAATATAAAAAAAGAACAGTAACAGTAACAATAATTAATATGTGATCATGATTTTTTAGTGGTCTTTTAACTTTATGTTTAAAATACTCAAATCGATGAAAGAAAGACTTACACCACTTTCGCTTTCAACGGCTCATATACCGACGATATTCCGATGACGCACTGTTGAAAAGCCCACCTCATTTATTCTGGCAAAAGTTTAGACCGACACGCCCTTTCATTCGCCTGTTATGACAATCGCTAAATTTGACAAATTAGAATTGAAATTTCTGCGTCATCCACCGCATTCACGAGATATGACTACGAGTAAATTTTCTTGTTCCTAAACTTGGATAAATTGGCTTGATGGTACCAATGAAGTGATGACAGCAAAAGATTCTTTTTAGGCGACTTAAAACATTTGGAAAGCTACTAGGCTAAATGTATTAAATTGGATGAGAATAATGTTGAAAACTATAGTATATAGTATACCCTAAAATAAGTATTTTATTGAAAAGTCAGTATTTGCGCTATGTTACAAAAGGGTAATGATAACTAGATATACCCTCACTTATGCACTAATAAACTCCTTACATTAAATCTATAAAGAAATGTTTCCTCTCGCTTACTCTTGTTTTATTTAATGTAATAAATTACTTAAAACCCTCTTAGTATATACTTTTTATCGAACGCCGCAATTTAAATTTTATCTGTTCTATTAAACTCTATGTGATTTTATCCCAAACTTTACCAAAAAAAAAAAAAAACCAATCACAGCCGCTTATTATTAATATCCATACATATACCCCCTTACTGGGCACATTAACATAGGCACGCATGCCCTGGAGGTACTGGAATCCACACAGTTGTTTTACGAAGAGCTATCAATTTATCTTCCAACAGAACGAATACAACATGACTCTTACTAGTCGTCTATCATAGAGTTTGGTTATTCATTATTTAGAAAAATGTTCTTTTGCAGAAGTTCTTAAGTATATTTATACGACGGCGAAGAAAATTGCTAATCATCGTAATTTCGAAATATTGCCGTGGCGTAAATTCTTTATTCCTATATATGTCTTAAAAATATCATAATAGCTTCCCTTCATTTAATATTTACTGCAACTAAATCACTATCATTGATATAGTAGTGTTACAAGCTTTGAATTTTAAAAATGAATACTTAACCTTCGTTTTACAATTTTTAAACTTTCACTGGACTTCTACTGGAATCAAATTAAAATATAAACGTGTTTGTGTTTGTGTTTGTTGTAATTCGAAATTTCTAAAACTCGCTTAAACTTTATTTATAATATATGTAGCAAAATTATAATACCTCTTTAGTATTGTTATTACTAAAGCATATGTAAAAGGATACAAAAATAATAATAAATAATCGTTATTTTTTCGAAATGCCTTTCGCCAGTAAGAGAAAACTGTAATTATTACATTTTATCCTTAAATACGAGATGTGGTTGTAAAATAACGAGATTAATGCTGTAAGACTTCTTATTTTAAATTTATACATATTTAATTATTATACCCTTCCATATATACTCCTCCTCTATCTTCACACCGCTTCTTTCGAATTTTCCATTATGCAAAGCAGACTTTAAGTCTTCTGTTGCGAGCTCGTTCATGAGAGGTGTCGCTTTTCCTTTCACAGCTTCAAATGTCTGAAATCTTGTTCCTTTTAATGCAGATTTGACCTTGGGGAACAGATAAAAGTCACATTGTGTTAGGACAGGCGAATAAGGCGGTTGACCTAACACTGGAATGTTATGACTTTTTTTCAATCTTTTCTTCCTGATTTTCTCAGGGAGTTAAGAAGAACCTCAAGATAGTCATGCTGATCAATAGTTTGATTTTCAGGAACGCAGACTTGTTCGTTCGCTCTTTTTTAGCTTTTGGTGAAGTTTGGTACTTTCAATGCATTGATTGACGCTTAGTTTGTGGATCATATGTGAAAAACCAACATTCATCACATGTTATCGCTCTTTTCAAGAAATTTGGGTGATTTTCAATCGCACTTAATGTGTTAGTACAAATATTTTCACGAGCTTCTTTTTCTTCGATTATGAACATTTTCGGCACCACTTTCGTATAAACTCCTGCATTTTTAAATTCTTAGGTATAATTTACCGCGCGCATTCTTTGTTAATTCTTACAGTTTTAGTAATCGCACGAATAATTAACCGACGGTCAAATTGGATCAGATTACCGATTTTTTTCAATATTTTTATTCAATTTGACGTGAAAAGGCATGCTTTATCATCGACGTATTCTCGGCCATCGTGGAAACGCTTGAACCACTCAAATGCCCATGCACATAATAAACATTCATTGCCATATACATATTGCTATGTATTGTTGGATCTCGTTGAAGATAGTCCACAATGCACCACTATGAGTCCAGGTCGCCTTACGGAGAGCTTATTTCTTTTAACAGAGTCCTCTATAATCTCCGGTTCATTTATGAACGTGGACAGAAAAAAAATATACAAGCATTAAAACAAGCACTTTGCTAGAAAAATTTATTTAAAAAAAAGAAAAGAAAAAAAAATATCTTAATTAAATATTAAGATAGCTAATTGCATTCAATCACAAAAAGCAGGAGGAAAAAGATTACGAGATAAATGACACGCTCGTAATGAAAACCTCCAATTATTCACGAACAAATTAACCTAATTAAATAGCATAGAAAACTTTCATTTGTTAATTGTTTACGTTAACCCCCAAAATCAAACGTCAAACAGATCATAAACTGCTATCACGCGTGTCTGAAAACCAATCATGCGCACTTCAACATGAATATGAATCTCCCTCCAACTTGATTTCAAAAATATCTTACACCTGAATAAAGAAAAAAATCCTTACAAAAAACTATGAAAATTTTCCTTGCTCTTCATCTACTAAATATATATTCACTTAACTAATGAGCTCAAAATCACGAAATTTGTCAACAAGAATAATATCAAATGAAATTAATTTCCAAAAAACCTACTTACATTAATTAATGTAACCGTAGCACACACAAAAAAACTTAATGAGAGATTTTTCAGATGAATCGCATATTTCAAATAAAAATTACAAGTTAAAATACTCGTAATAACTCGATAATTACTTTAAACACATCAAAAAACCAAAACTAAAATATAAACCGAAACTATCAACCTTTTAAATAAAGAAAAAGTCCTTATTTAATATTAACGCGTGCGAATCATCTGAATATACATCAATCTCTGGTGGGAAAAATAACCTTCGTCCCAGATCAAAAAATAAATAAAGCTACATACTTCGAACGATATCACGTCCGGTAAAAGACCACGACGTAAATCAATTCAATCTTCGAACAATATACAGTCTGAATATAAAATATACGCCAATATAAATTTTAAATAAAATATTGCAAATCACTAAATATAAACCTGAAAATATTATACATAAATAATAATTGTTTTTTAAGATTATTCTTCGGGGAAAAAACCACCACAATATGCACTTCTTTTAATCAAAAAAGTATATGGCAATAAATCTCATCATTTCCGACGTTTCCATTAAAAAATAAGAAGAAAACGCCGTAAATGGTCGCAACGAAATTGCAAATTTATCAAAATTATATTTTCCTGTAATATATATTATAAATAAAGTAAATATTAACTTCAACGTCAACACTTAATTATTTACAACTACCCGCACGAAGATGAAAGTATCAAATTACCGGCAGGGATAAGCGCAAAAATTTTAAAATAAACAGATGCGATAATATGCGATAAAATTTACTTTACTCCTATGTGTACAATAGTCAGTATGTCACATCATATTTAAGTAAAATTGTTGAAAATTTAGAAAATGTAGAAAATATGAAAACAAAGTGTAAGTAACATTTAACATATATAATTAATGTAATATTAGTTTAAATTTACATTTACAGAAATCACCTAATATTATAATTAAGTTTTTTTCTGGCGAAAACAATGAAAAGTCGCAACGTTGTAATAATAATGCTGTACTTAGCGTGGGGATAATTAGCTAATTTTAATGACAGGACAAATTTTATTAATGAAAATTTTGCTATTAATTCCATCCTTGCTTTAAATTAACCGGAAAATTAATAAATTTCATTCATTTATTAATAACGGTTTTGATAATTATGCCTAGAGATGGCGTTGACACGGGTTGTCTGATATGCATAAAGAAGGTTGGTATTGTAAAGACACCAAACTGTTTTTACGCTTCAAAATTGCTAACTGACAGCTGTAATATTACTTTAATTTTTAATAAGCTCAATAACGGGTTGCTTAATCGGAGAATTTCGTATTACTGGTTTGTGCGCTTTTTCTAGTTAGACGCGCTTTAATCAAAGGTTCGTATTTCGAGTGCTTTCTTTTGTTGATTGTTTTTATTTCGTAGGCAAGTGTAATGTGGATATTCCAAAATAAAAGCGTAAGTAACTTTCAAATAATCTAATTTTATTAAATAAACATAATGCGACTCATTCAATAAATATATAAACAAATTAATACATTGTCCGATATAAAAATATATTTATTTAAAACAATATTAACTTCGAAAATACAAATGTACAAAAAATTGAATAGAAATACATGAGAAAAAGAAAACTAATAAAAGAACACCTGTGGCGCGAATATACAACAAACTTGTGTCCTTTTTTGTGATTGCCAGTGCTGCAATAGTTTGTTTTTATCAAAGCGAAAATGTCAACTTATTTTTGAATAATGACAAAATCTATTTATTTATCAAAATTATCTTGCTCACTTTTAAATTTCTACCTTTCAATTTGATGTTAAATAAACATATAAGTTTCCAATTTTATCAATACAAATTATCTGCATCGATCAAGATTAATAAACGTATAATTCCAGGCAGCGAAACAAATAATATTTAAATAACATGTGTGATAAATAGATACCGGACACATCGGGCTGAAATCACGTCATTACGACGGACGATATAAATAGTCTACAACATCTGTAAGTATGTACATCACGCAGTTATTGAATAGCACTATTCATTCGGTAACCGCACACAAAAAATAGATGTGCAGTTAACCGAATGAATACTGCTATTCAACAACTGCGTGTTGTACTTACAGATGTTGTTAACTATTTATATAGTCCGTCGTAATGACGTCCATTTCAGCCCGATGTGTCCGGTCTCTGGTGATAAATACTATCGATCTGCAACATCTTAACAGAACATCGCTAGAATAAATACAATTGTTACATTTTCTTTACATTCATGAAGCAAATAAAAACATATACTCTTAATGAACACGTACAATTTGTATTTTATTCTAGTATGTCGGGTAACACGCAGGGTTGCGATTTTGTGTAATTGTACTCTCCGTTTTTTTTTCTTAACTGAAATGAAAATTCTCATAAACTAATTGTTTCCTTTTTTTTCTCTTGTGTCTTACATTTTATTTAGACTATATGTGATTCTTTTCTTAATTAATAATTCAGGACGGGGCTTGTCCTTTTTCTACGAGGTTTTGTTCTTCAAGTCTCGACTAGGGATAATTAAATCATTGAAAAGTATGTAATATCGATGTAAGATCAAAATTAGTTTTTTAAATCACGATGCCGAACTAATTTGAATATTTTTATTTGTTTATTTATTTTATTCGGTCATTTATTAATTTATCTTTTACTTAATGTCGCGAGAAATCAAGAATTTTAAAACTAATTATGATTAAAATATTTTTGTACAAATTTTCGTAAACATCATTATAAATATGACTATTGGCTGAACCTTGTTTAAAATAGGCAATTGAGATCACCTGAGAGGGTATTATTAGAATGAAAATATAATTAATTTTTCAACAACTTTCTATCGTACTCACGACGACAAAAACAAAAGTGATTATTAAGAGAGATTTTTGCATGTAGTCAAAAAGAATAGATAATTTTTGAACTCATCCTTTAAAATATTATTGAAAATTTATTATAAATACCTATTAATATTCAAAGGTGGTGTTATAAATATTGGAAAGTATATTTACCTTGTTATTAGGCTGTCATCGATAGAAAAAGTACTATTTTTCATTATAACAATCATAAATAAGTTTTTCATCGTATCTAAATTGGTTAATAATCAAGCAGCGACTTAAAAGAAGATCCTAAATCCTTTTTGGTATATCAAAAAACATTTCAATAGAATAGAATTTACATAACCTAGTGGAAAACCACGAGGACTTGGTCCGTAAACAACTCTACGAAGAGGATATTATCCAGCCGTACGAGAAGCGCAACAACACCTAACCATCCAGTTCCTTTTGGATATTCACCGAACTTTTATCATCTAGTAAATACTCAGGGCCTGAAATCTCCATTTTCTACAAACACAACAGGTACCCAAGTGAAATAGATACTAGTATTTTCTTAAAAGATATAACTTCTCTTGTTGATACATATTTAAAAGATATTAACTCACGTAATTTCAAGGGGCATAATATCATATTCTAATATCAGTCTCTATAAATTTTTAATATTAATCTCTTGGATAAACTTAATTCGATGTATTTACTTTATGTACTATATGTGTTCTGAATAGGCAACCCAGTATACCTTGAAAAAAGGGGTTTACATGCAACCTTATTTTGTCTTGTGTATATTTTAGCATTTTAAGTGCATGTTGAAATTTCATTATTTGTATCTTGTATAATTAACGACAAATTATCATCCAAAATATATATATTTATTTTTCTATAATATCGTTTTATTTTATGTATGTATGTGCTCTGTCTGAGGATCTAGAACCTACCTTGAGACCTGAGATAAAGAAGTGTTTTTGCTAATTTTAGTTTATCTTTATAATTTTCGAATTTGAGCTAGCTATTCAGTTATATTTTATTAAATTTCATATAGCTTTTTCTCTGCATAGCCATTCGGTATTACATCATTTTGTCGCCCGAACGTGGTGGCTTTTCTCTTTAATTACTCTTTGCCATTCAGCATTATAACAATATATATATTGTTATAATTCAAGCTACTAGTGTACTAAGGTTGTCTGAGAATGAAAATATGGAAATTAAAATAAGGAAAAACATTTTGAAATGCTGCGGTCTGTGGACGCAATATGTGAAAATTAATGTCGAAGTGTTAATAAATTTATATCCCGACAATTTCTGATATTTTAGGCATAATTATATTTATTTCTAAATTTACTTTTCATTTTTATATCATTAATTTCAGTCATTTAATGCAATAACGCGATAATAAAAAGATATTTAATTTATTTACATTCAAATTTGTATCGAAATTAGTTTAGACACGACCACTTTTTAAAATAGAAAAGCTGCGAATAATATTTGTTTGTATTTGTACCGCAAACATAACCTACCATCTAAGACACACTCATGTATATTCGTAAATTCAAAAAATAATTTTATAAACATATTTAAACCGTTTCTACACTTAAAATTCTATTAAAATAATAATATTTGTCAAGATGAAAATTAAGATAATTTTTCATTTATAAGGCTTTGAAAAACAAAGGACTACCAAAGCGTCGGTTTTTAGAATTTGAAATTGTTGCATCAAAAATATTTTTGGTCTGTTTTAAATTCACATAATATTAGTTTAAAATAGAAATTTGGAGTTAAAAACAGGTTAGAAAAGTGCATAAGTCGTTAGATCAACTTTTGAACATATTTTTATACGCATAAAACCATTTTTCTACGAGATATTCTCGATAGCATCATTTGGTGAAGGTCACCCGTGTGCCCAAGTTTTTATAACGTGATAAAGTTTTGAACCTACCTGGAACCTCATCTGAAGTACCAATACTAATATACACCATACCAAGCCTAACAGAAAATCCCAAGCATACCCGTTATCCTGTCTGGCTGTATATCAAGACTTAAGCCGTAGAAGCCACTTTTACTAGGGTTTGCTGCTATCCCTACAAATACAGGTCCTTTATTATATTTAAAAGTAATTTTGCTTATTTCAATATCATCAGATATAAAGATAATAAAAAGATATCTTGATTTAACTAAGAAATAATAATCATTTAGATATACTAAAATAAAGAATCTTCTCCATTTAAAATACTCATAAATTCTACTTACCATTTGATATTGCTTATTGTAAATAATAATATTAGTTTATGTGTTATTTATTTGTTGAACATAACCACACTATTATAAGTATTTAGTTCCGCTTCACAGAGTTATAATTTAAAATTTGACCGTTAGAGCCAAGTATTACAGCGTACATGTACAGTTTTCTTGAATCAAATAAATGTTCTAACGGGTGTTCAGAAACATTCGAAGTCAAAGTAGTCCTTGAAAATATGAAGTCATGTCTGAGATAGATTTTTGACAGACAATAGTTGACATTTAATAATTATTACAAATCAGATACTTAAGTAAAGATATACGATTTTTTGTTCAGAGCCCACTTGACTTCAAATGTTTCTGAACACCCGTTATATGTAAAATATAAAGTGGTATTTTTATTTATTCATGCTCAGCGAAATCAAATTTATTAATACTGTTTGTGTAATTTTTATAGTCATATATGAGTGTTACTATCCACAATGATCCTGGAATAAGAATTATTAATATTAATCTATCAACATTTAATTATATTTGTATTCACTCACCTTTAATTTTATTAGACACTATAAGGATCGCTACAATATATATATATATATATATATATATATATATATATATATATATATTCAAATAAGTGAAGCGTGCCCGGTTCAAATAGGCCAAGTGCCAAAAGTATAAAACCGAGATATTATCAAAAAACGATTATTATTGCATGTTGCGTTGATTGGCGTTAATAAATAACTATTCTGGATTAAGCTAAGCATTGGACTAGGTTTATAGATGTGTTGTATCAAGTTAATATTAAAATACTTTAGTTTGAAAAAGAGATATGAAATAGTTATTTACGAATTAAGTGCGTGAAATCATATTTCGCGAATGAGTGACCAGTTTAAAGCGCGAGCCGCAGGCGAGCGCTTTATGGACACGAATTCGCGAAATATTTCACGCACGAAGTTTGTACAATATTTTTTGTACGAGAACTATAAACAATAATAATATTTATATAAAATATAAATATAATTTCAAAATTTTTATATATATGTCTTTTTAACAATATTACTTAGTATCTGTCAGGATGGCCGAGCGGTCTAAGCCGCCAGACTCAAGGTTTACCTTGCTCGTTATACGGGTTCTCGAGCGTTCTGGTCCTCTCTGAGGGCGTGGGTTCGAATCCCACGTCTGACAATTTTTTTTTTAGTTCTCTATAAATTTAAAAAATAATATTAGTTGCTGTTCTGACATTGAATTACATACCTTCCAAATATAACAATTTCTATTTCATTTCCTTTTATTTTCATAGAAAAACAACGAATTGGGTAGCATATTATTAAGGTTAGGGATTTATGATTTTAAAATGTCACTAAATTAATCAAGTTCCAGGAAGTACCAATTTACTTTTACGCACTCGTGCGTAAAGTGACTTTTTACGCACCCAAATCGAATCGTGAAATGACAGGTTTTGATAAGCGAGTACAAAAATATATTTTTTTAAAATTTAGAAACAATTGAAGTACCATATTAAAAAGATATGTCTCTATGTCCAGCGATAACGTTATAAAAACTTATATAAAGTTAAAAACAATAATCACCAAGTCAGTAAGTAAGGTGTATTAAACATCGTTTACAAAAAACAACAGAAGTAAACATTACAAGAGTATTTAAATGTGTAATAGGTTTCTGTAGTATTCTTTGTGTTCTTCCTTTTCCAGAAAGTTAATCATTGATGCAAATGATTTTTTTCTGTTGTCTGTTATTTTGTTATCCGGCGGCAAAAGCAGTAGATTTGTGCTCTTCACGTCTGAGATAGATTTACTCTTTTTCAATACATTAACATCCCTCCAAGGCTCAAACTCACTAAAAGTTTCTTTGACTTTAACAGTGCAAGGGTTTTCTCGCTCTACACGAAGCATGACTGCCTTGCTAATATTTAAATTTTTGATATCAATCAAAGCTTCTGCTGCCTCCTTTATATTCCAGAATCCATGCTTTTCCATGTCAACAATTTCGAAAGGGGGATGATAAACTGCGGATTTAATAACATTGTGTAGTTCTTCAGGAATCATAGCCTTCATGACCCTTTTTCTCATTTCGATATGTGCAAAATCGCGATCGCAAGCCATAAAGCTGTGACCACTTATGAGGAATTTGTGTTTTATAACATCAAATACCCCATGGGCCTGCAAATATATATATAGAAAAAGCATTATTTTATTTTTATTTTGGCCAGCGCAGTTGTCTGTCCAAATAATAACGTGTTTGTCTTTGACCACACTACTATTCAGAAACCGCAATATACAAGAGGCAACTTCGTTTCCTCCTCTGCCTGCTACTCCTTCATTCCATAGATTCATATACCCAGTATTTGTATTGTTGTAGTGGATTCCTAGATTATAGCAACTGAGCTGACTTAAGTAAAACATATCACTGTGCGTTAGTGTAGGTAGGAAAAGGACTTGTTGTAAGTCTACGCTCAAGCAACACATACGACCGCCAGGCAACTGTGCATCTGTTGGGTCTTTTTTCATCAGCTTAAAAGCACTTTCAGCTTTGCGGTGGTGCAGCTCTAGCTTCTGTTTTGCAATAGTACTGCTCTGTAACTCAGCTCTAGCCTCACAAGTGAGTCTATCACACACTCGGCAAGTGTCGCTTCTGGGGAGGTGAAATTTCAAATTTGGAAAGTGTTCTCTAAAAACTCGGCTGTAAAACTTATACGAAATATTGGTTTCCGGATATTTTTCAGCAAAAGCTTTAAATAAACGATGAATATTAAGATCTGGGCTTAAGTACTCTTTAGAAGTGTGCGACCTTGAATAATGACTTTCTTGGCGAGGAATAGACAATATGTGTTGCTTCACCATGTTCTTGTCTTCTGTAGTAAACTTTTTCAACTTATGACATGTTCGTTTATCAGTAAAGGAAGTTTCTCCGCTTTTCTTTTTTCTTATTATTGTTTGAAGTTTCATTTTTGATACCGCAAAAATGTCCATAAACGTTGATTTACAAACTCGAACCATCCGACCAGTTCCATCTGGAACTGTGTAGGCCATAGTGCCCTGGCGATGACTTTCTGATGGGTCATTATAATTTCCATGGCGTCGTCTTTTTATTGGTAACACACTAATCAAATTCATCAGGTAGGTGCCTTGAATAGGTGCGGTTTCATCATAGAACTTTTTAAATAACTCTAGTCTTCTTTCATAAGAAAGATTTTTACATGAGAAATAGCATTTACAGGACAACTAAAAAAATATTGTTTAGTAATGAAACTGAAAATTATTATTAAAGACTCTCTAACCTTTTTTTTTGGTTCCGCTTTTTTGGAGACAATTTTGTTACTTCTCGTTGCATAATCCTTCCCTGATATCCTTAGCTTGCTTTGTACTTCCCTCTGTCGTCCACGGATTTTTTGTTTCTTATTATCCATTGGTTATCACTTTATATGAGGCACAAAGTCACTTGCAGAAACACGCGCAAACATTCGTTAAAATAGGGTTAGAAAAGCTGATCTGACAATTGGCACTTAGGTTGTTCTGAGAGAATTAGCCTGGCACATACACATACTGCCATCTATGACATGATTTTTAAACTATAAAGAAATTACATTGGGAGTTGGCATCTTTACAGGACATGTCCGTTGGTATATAGAATGTTTCTAAAGCAAAAGCTCAAAAATGTAATTTTTGGCACTGGGCATATTTGAACCGGGCACGCTTCAAGTGTTAAAATGCTTTAGAATTCAGCTTATACATGTATTTACTGTTTGAAAAAATACTTTTATTCTTTTCTGTTTCTATTGCAACTTGACACACACAAGCTTGTTTCTTCTTTTTAAAAATTTATGGTACCTCTTTCTAATTATCAACAATTATTTAGTATTAACAAATTGTAACAAAAATTCGGCAACCACGTAACGAATGATATGATTGACATTTATTGAAATTATCATTTATCAATTAATAATTAATTCATTCTCTGGATCAGCAACGATTTATAGTAACATTGAATTTGAAGTTTGCACATAACTCCGTCGAAAAAAATATTAAATGTTAAAATTGTGCGGCACGAATGATAATAAATTTGTCTAATTTTTATTACAAACATTACCAATTATAAACTAAAACATATAGTAACTGTTAATTATCTTAAAAATACTAAAAATATCTAAAAAGAATTAAATGAATGTAAAAGAACCTATTTTCATATTTTCATAGAAATAAGAAAATATTTTTTTTCATATGTTCTCTCACTCTAGTATATTACTTAATTATTCTAGCCTTTATGTTGTTCAAATATGAAATGAAACATTTTATGTAAATGAAATTATTTATAAAAATGAATAATACTTAAAAACAATAATTCTAGCGCATTTTCTAAATAGCTTTTCCATATTAATTTAGGTAATTTGTATTATTCTTAATATAATACATCTAACCTAAAATAGACGTATAAATTGAAAAACTTACATGACAGTATATTTCATATATGAGTGAACGTAGACTAAGGTTTAGTAATAGAAATAAGGCTGCAGGGGTCAGTGATTGGCTCCCCTTTGTGTGAATTATGACGGAAATATACTATACCAGCTCATAAGCAATGTATCTAATAATAATAAATGAGTTATCGCAGAGGGTTGTTAAGGAAACAATTATATTACGTTTTTCAAATTTTATATTTTTACTGAATTTAAAAATTCGAATAAAATATTTGTAAACATTTTATACTACCAAAAGAAAACTTAAAACATTTTTGAGTGCCTTAAGAACTAGTAAAATAGAAAATTAATATCGATTATTTGAAAAATCAACAAGTATTTTAATACAGAATTTTTTTTAGAAAATTACTGCTTACGTATATATCATACAGATATGTATAATATACGTAATAATTCCTTTTCGTATCCGACAACATACCTTTGATATATTTTGTTCAAATTTTACACAAGAATATTTAAAAGTATTTATTCCAGTACCAGTCATTCTCTTGACAACTTATATGACCTGAACCTTTACATATTTCGCAAATTGCAACAAATTTAAATTAAATTTCAAAACGATGAAAGGATGTGAGTCATATCAAGACAACCATATTTTAGGGTTTTGTATTTGACAGCAGTATACGGGTGCTATTTGACGGTATCACAATTTGTCTATAGGGGATGCTGAACCATCAAGATTAATACATTTCAACATAATTTGAAACATACTTGAGTGGGTAAAACCTCACTACATTTGTATAATACCAAAGTATTTTTAATAATATAAAAATATTATTAAAAATGGGGTGTGAAGAACACAATACAAGTTCATTTATGTATTTTTGAATGTATCTTCTCCAAAGACGTAGATACGTATTTCACATTTCTACATGATTCTCAATACGCCCCTGTTGGAGAAGACACATTCAAACAAACATAACTACGTTACTATCTAGCCGAAATTATTCAGACAGCGCGTGAAGGAATATTCAACGCCGTCTACATAATAACAGCCGAAGCAGACGTGTTTTCTATAGTCGGTAACCACCGTATCTATACAAAACTGTATTCTCGTGTCTTCACTATTTATCGTCGTGAGCCGAATATGTATATGACAACATAATTTGAAACATACTTGAGTGGGTAAAACCTCACTACATTTATATAATACCAAAGTATTTTTAATAATATAAAAATATTATTAAAAATGGGGTATGAAGAACACAATACAAGTTCATTTATGTATTTTTGAATGTATCTTCTCCAAAGACGTAGATACGTATTTCACATTTCTACATGATTCTCAATACGCCCCTACGCATTTTTAATAATATTTTTATATTATTAAAAATACTTTGGTATTATTAATACATTTGTTTGATATTTGATAGCTTACAAAGTTACATACAAAGTAACAAAGTTACATACAAAATTTCAAGTAGCTATATAAAGTACCTATTGTTTCACACGCTTCAAAAACGAATAAGTAAATAATAATAAAACGTAGTTTATTGTGAATATGGAAAAAATTTATTTTCGTGTGTTAATAACTTTTTGCGTCGAAAAAACATTAAAACACCCAAAAAAAGTTAAAAAAGAGATGGATTCTGCGCCTTCGCATGGAATGTCTCAAAAATGTTTCGCGGCATTTCGTTGTGTCATATATGCTGAGCACCCAAGTCCATCGTTTACAGTGACAACCGAGGAAATTATTAATAAAATCCATGACCTGGTGGCGATTGAAAATGTATTCAATATCTTCCAAATATTGGAGTATGAAAAGTTATTGATGTGATGGGTACCTCGTTTGCTGTTATACGACTAAAAACGAAATCGTATGGCAATTTCAATGCAATATTTGAATACGTACAGGTGCTATTCAAGTTAGTTTCTGAGCCATTATACAACTGCGAACGAAACACAAATGCATCACTTCATACCAGAAATGAGAGAATAGTCAAGCAATGAACTTGCGTTCGTGGAAGAAAGCCAAAGTGGTTCCATCTGCCGGAAAGATTATGGCTACGATATTTTGGAATTTGCACGGCTTCGATTATTTAAAAGCAACCAACGAGCATTGGATTGAATTATGCGAATTTATTGGATCGTTGAATTAAAGAAAAATTACCAAATTTTGCAAAGAAAAAAGTGTTGTTCCACCATGACGGTGCACCGCTCATTCATATGCAATTGTAACCGCTAAATTTGTCGAATTATATTTTATTTGCTATCTCAGCGCTCAACAGGCAGAGATTCGCATTCGACGAGAATGTCATCGCTTTTCGTAAGGCATTAAGAGTTGTATTATCGCTGGTCTAAATGGATAAAATTGAAAGGCGATGATATATAAAATAAAACGTTTTCTGTACCAACAATAGTTTTTCCATTTAAGTCACGTTCCCGTCATATGCCCTTTGTATATAGAAATTTATCCTGCTCTAATTAATAGATATTAATTAGAGCCAGAGTTCCTAAACAAAGTACGAATGTGTTTTGATAATTATGCTATTCAATGATTTACTTCCTTGAATAATAAACTAATATTTTGAAGATACATAAAAATTGTATTTTAACTCTTAATATTTTGTTTTAGGCAGGTTTGTCGTAACTGCCCTTGGACCGAAAGCGGGATGTCAACTAGTGAAGGAGCCCTAAATCCGTCCCTATCTCCGCCTGCTCTACCGTCTCCCGGTGGCAAACTACCCTCTCTCGACGCTGCTGACAGGCTATTGGGGAAGGCATCCCCATTTGCGCCCGCCAACAATGATCCGCAACGCCACTCCCAGTCTGATGATGACTCGGGATGTGCTTTAGAAGAATATACATGGGTACCACCAGGTCTTAGGCCTGATCAAGTAAGTGCAATCTTTCGACATAAATAAGTTTATTTATTTTCATTTTGAACAAGAACTGAATCATATAGAAAATTTTTAAAGCTTTCTTAAATATTTCACTCCTTTGATATGTACAGATAAAATAACCGCGATAGTAATTAAATAAATAATAATATAATAAAAATAAAATATATGGAATCGCATATTTATCTAATATTGTATTTGTAAAGTAAGAAATATGTACTATTGTGTACAAAAAGAATCCAAAGTAATCGCTTTAAAAAAGCGCGTAAGTGTTTTATTTCTTATTTTTCATTATTTATAACCTGCAGCATCATTTATGAGTAGGACTTGTACATATTTTTAAATTCAAATTCAGTGTAAATAAAGTATTTCGTAACGTAACGCTTATTTTGTTGTAATTTTTTTTTTTTTTTAATAACTTACGTCTGCGTACGGGGGGAGAGAGTATCGTACTTCCAAAAAACAAGAACCGGAGTACGAGAAAAAAGAAATACTTGAAAGAAACCAAATATATTATACAAATAAACGACTATCGACACATATACAGGTAGGTTCGCTGGAAACGGCGCCTCACGAATACCCAGTCTGGTGTAATCCACCATATCGTGAAAGGCGACTAAACGGAGACCTGTTTAGTGTGTCTGTTCATTCCATCTAGAACTCGATTTTGGCCTGTCTGGGGGCTTACGAATACCCAGTCTGGTGTAATCCACCATGTCGTAAAAGGCGACTAAACGGAGACCTGTTTAGTTTGTCTGTTCATTCCACCTAGAACTCGATTTTGGCCTGTCTAAACGGAGTCCTGTTGAGTTTTGTTTTATTCCATCTTGAATACTGATTATGGCCTGCCTGGGGGCCTGACGAATACTCAGTCTGGTGTAATCCACCATGTCGTAAAAGGCGACTAAACGGAGTCCTGTTGAGTGTTGTTTCATTCCATCTTGAATACTGATTTTGGCCTGTCCGGGGGTCTGACGAATACCCAGTCGGTTGTAACCTGCCCTGTCGCAAAAGGCGACTAAAAGGAGTCATTGTTTGTTTTGTTTCGTTCCATCTGTAACATAGTTAGTTTTGGTCATCCCATCAGGAACACCGTTCTGTTTCCATGATTTTCGTTTCTTCATTTCAGATAGAGTTTTTGAATCGTTTGACATTATCAGTTTTTTTATTAGTTTTGGTACAGTACGCTTAGTAAAGTTCTCGCGTATTAAGGTTGGTTCTTCTCTTATGCATTAGACTTTTGTGAGTTTGTTTTTTTTTAACATCGTTGCTTTTCATTGCAGTTCTATATTTGTGGCTCAGTTCAGCCCTTGCGTACGTGCAAGGTCCCGTTCTATTTACTTTTTCTTGCGTTTCGTTTATTTCAGTTCTTTTTGCGTTTCGGACAGAAGGGCGTCTTTATATGTCACATGTGTGGACATCGGATTGGTTTCGGATTTGTAACGGCTTCTGGTTGTAACGGAGAGTTGTGTCAACCTTGAGTTTTGTTGATCTCTTCATCGGCGAGGCCGGATTTATAACATTTATCGAATCGTTCATTGAGATTGCTGTTCTGTGAATTCTTCTTTTAAGAGTAAAGGAATTACTTAGTTGGTTTTGTTCCATCATCCACGCACTTTAATTTTTATCGCTCACTCTTACATTGGAACTTATCTGTGGTTTTCTTTTGCAGTTTTTGTGAACGGAAATTATTTGAACTTACCTGGTTGTTGTTGTGTTATTGTTTGGGGATTCTGTTGGAATTCTCTTGGTCTTGTTTTCTGACATTTCGTTTGCTGGTTGTCTGTCTTTAGGAATACCTTTTTGACCTGTCTGGGGGCCTCACGAATACCCAGTCTGGTGTAATTCACCATATCGTAAAAGGCGACTAAACGGAGTCATAATAAAAAAAAGAGAATGCTAATTTACAACAAAATAAGCGTTACGATGCGATGAGCGTTACGGACACGTAACATGGTAGTGAAAGAAATTGCTTCTCGTCCGGTAACAAGAAGCAACTCTAAATTTGTGATATAACAAAAATAGTTTACGAATGACATCAGAGATATGATAATGATATTAGGGAATGTGCAACGTAATAATGAAGTGTTACGTATAGAAAATCACTCTGCGTTCTGCTAGTATATTCTTATTCCATTTACTTCTGTTTTAAGCCCTTCAAGTCAACGTGATCCGCTTATTTTTCAATATGTACAATTTATTCTATTTTATATTATTAGTTTGTTAATTATCATGCCTTTTAAGCTTTTCAAAACGTTAATTTCTCCAAATTTTTATTTCGGGTTCGATTATTTTGACCGACCCTATATTTTTGTCATATAATTTTGGTTCTATTGTTTAGTTTGCGCCATCTACTAGGTTCCAGATATTTCTTTAGTTGTATTATTTACCGCCGCGCCGCTTCTTTAAACATATATTTTTCCGATAAGACATTCACGCCGTAATTCGCTTATCTCGTATTTTCTAATTTCGTTACCCACTCTTTTGTTATGTTTATCTTTGATTTGAATTGTAAGACCGTCTTGACGCATTATCTTTTAGTCTTGAGTTACTGATTTGAATTTCTATTTATTTAATCTTTCGTTAGAGCGCCCTCTGTGCGGCATTTTGGTTTCTTTCATTTACAGAAATCTCTACGTGAGAGGTTAATTATTTTATAATGTAATTGCCGATTTCTGCTAATTGATTAATTGTCGAAATGTGTTCTGACGGACTCTTTAGACGTTCTTCAATCGTTTGGGAGATTTTGAGCTTTATTTTCCTTCGTTTATGTTTCCGAATATTTTGGGTGACGTATTACGGCCATTGATTGTAACACGAGGTATTCTTCGGACATTTCTTCTTTAGACATCCATGCGCTAACTTGTCTTCTTTGGTGCAAAGAAGCATATTCTGCGGTAAGAAATATTTTTACTTTATTGAGTTTTACTTATTTCGTATTTTCTTCCTTAGGATTGTTCTGTATTAGTGCTAATTACCGAAGGTATAGCTACTATTATTTCGATTGACATATACTGTCAGGAAGTTATTTTCCACTTGTCTAGCTAAGGCCTTTTTGGGACCAAGTATCCCTGGTGGAGAAACAGACTCTTCCGAGCAGCTCTCTGGTAGTATTGACCAGGAGGAACTAGGCTTCTGAATTTTCGATGCAAGCTAAGTGTGCTTTATTATTTTTTTTTTGGTGTCTTTGAGGGGATCCTGGAGACAAGAATTACTCTGAAATATCGAATCGTCGTTAGTGTGTTTCTATATTAATTTTCAATCTTTTGAGAACTTCAGAGAGGGGCTTCACCTTTTTCTGAGTTATTGTTGTATAAAACCTTTTTTTCTTGTAGTAGACAGATTAAGGGCTTCACCCACCAACTTTGTAAGGAAGGTGAAAATACGTTATACTCATTTTATTTTGAATAACTAAAAGGTTGTCTGTTAAGTCCAGCAACCGTAGCAATTTTCTTTATAATTTACACGAGGCTCGAACCATCAGTAGAGCTTCTGTTTTATAATTGGGGTTACGTCAAACCTTTCTATAGTTTTATTAATTTGTAAATGTTTCTGTAAGGAACTACTGTTTGAATTCACACTGCTGTTCTAATTAATTTCATTATTGTTAATTTGACGTAAAGTTTTAGATGTTCATTTATTAATAACCTGTGATACAGGGTGACGCTATCGTAATAGGTGTACCTGTGCTTTGTTTAATTAACGTACACTTTAGATTATTTTCATTATCAGATAAAGCGTTATCTCTGTTAATTTTTCCTTTTATTTAGATATAATCATTTTGTAAATATACCCGGTGGCTATCAAAATTGTGGGTATATACTTTTGTTTTAAGCCACTTTGTTGCTTCTAGATTTATTTGTCACTTTCTACAGAGAGGCTTAACCTCGTCTGAGAAACGTATTAATATACGGCTTAACCTTTCTTATAATATTTCGAATTGTAGATTTAACTTTTAATCCATCTTTGTTATACTGTATGTCACGTTCACAAGTTGGTTTTGTTTTACTTGATTACTGTTGATAGATTCCTAATTTATATTGTTATCTGATTTGACCTGTTGGATTGTTAATAATTTTTGTTTTGTTTAAATTAAAGTTACTTGTTGAATTTGACTTGCGTGTTTGATTTCTTTCCCTGCGGGTGCTGAGGAGAACACAGTTTCACGTTTTTGGCAGCAACAAGGTGGGGGGGGAATACATCTCTCTCTTGCGACTGAGGCCAACCTAAGTTCCACCCGCAGCCGTGTATACGGGGTGCGCCTGCCGTGGACTTATATGCGGTGGCGCCTTTATTTTTCCATCGAGCGATCATTGATCCCACACGCTCTCCATTCGTATGAGCTAGTCGGTAGGGGTATTTCTTTGGAGCGTCCACCTTCAGGTGGGTCAGCCCGGGAGAGAGAGGTATTCGCTGAACATCGAGCGTCAGCCTTGTTGCGAGCGTGCTGCTACTATTTTGGATCGCGTAGGTAGCAGAAGTCCATGACGTTTTAGGGGTGAATAAAACCGTAAATACCACAGCAAAATCACTCAAAAATCAAATTTCTTCAATTACAGAAGTGTTATACACTATTAATTTCTGGCACTTATTTTTCGGAAGAAGAATCTTATTTTATGCGTTTTGCATACATCGGTACATAGTTTTTTGACTAAAGCTTCTCCCCAGGTTTTATATTCATATATCATATTCATCGTATACAACACCTTGAATTTTTTTCTTTTCTTAGAAATGAAATTCCAACCAACTTTTTCGTAATGAGTCTTTTCACCACCGCGATGAAAAATATTTATTCAGGAATAGGAATGTTTCAAGGAAGATAATACAAGAACCAGTTGTCTTGTAAAAATGTCGATCACAAGGAACATTGACAATACTGAAAACTTGGTACTGTTAGACTTTCGAATAAAAAATGAGCCATTATTAGCAATGTCATGGTTCACAGATTCAAGCGTTTAGAATCGTTTGAAAATGAACAAAGTTAACGGCAAATAAGTAGTCAAACTTCTATTCGAGGCCAGCACCTTGTCGATTGTGAATGCTCGTTTTGATATTTCATACGATTTTGGCAATCGCTCTGGTATTCTATTATGATACTTATTTTGAATATGAAACACATGGAATATCGCAGATCGAACGAAACGGCTTCATGTGAAACCAAGGCGTCTCAATCAGAAAAATGAACTGGAATTATGAAAGAATATTTATGATTGACTTTAAAGAAAAGAACACTATACCCAGTATTATAATATCGTTCTGCCTACATTACGGAATATTATTGAAGAAAAGGAAAACTAACTTATTAAAAATTAAGGAGTTCTTTAGATAGAATACTCAGTATATAACATATGGTTCCACAGTTTTCGGAAAAATTTTAGTTTCTCAAAACTGTTTTATTTTATAAACTATATATTACGAGTACAACAATTAACAATAAATAATTAATCTTCTAATTATTGATAGTAGGTCATTATCTTCGATATTTTCTTCTGACTTGTCCCATCATCCTCTGGACAATTTTTGAAAAATTCGACGTCATAATTGCAGCGTCTAGTAACTCTAGCATAATGGCATGAAGCTGGATCAGGCCAAAACATAATATCATCGTTGCCATGATGCGTATTTAAAAACTGAAACAGTTTAGAAAGGCATCTTTGAATGTAAAGTTGTGCGGTTAAAGCACACCACACTAGAATTTTGTCCTCAAATTTGGATTTACCTTTGAATTTGACATTGTCTGGTGTGTTTTCTATGTCGTATAAAAACCGTCGTTTCCCTTTATCTGTGAATAGGACAAGGTGAAATATTTCTCATCATCCATTTCAATCAGTTTATTGACTTAATGGACAACTGGTGCTTTCCTTCGTTTTTAAAGCACCACGTTATTTTGGTAAATTGTTCGAAAAACATTAGTCTTTGGAACTCCAACTCTGTTCTTAACAACTTCAAGTATTCTTTGTTCCCTCACTTGGCTTAAAATTCTTGGCCGACCACTTTTCAGCAAATTAACACAGGGTATTCCCTCTTTACATTCCTTTATGGTTTGATAAATTGTTGATAAAGAAATATCTTGTTCACAATAAATGGCAACAATATCACACTTGGGCATTCGCCCAACTAGATTGTATGTTCAGTTACGAATATCTAGCTTATAAGACATTTTGCTGAACCAGACCACAAAAACTAAACCGTCATAATTAAAACAAGTTAATTGCGACGATTAACCAAACGTCATTTAATACAACTACAAATCATCTAATATTTTTCCGAAAACTTTGCGACCATACGTTAGTTCTGATTTTATTCCATTTTAAATCTTAAGAAAATACTGTGAGGACTTAATAATAATAATAACATTAAAACAGCAATGATTGTGCACTAAATCTACCGTAAAGATTAATTTTATAAAGGCAGCGATACTCTAATTAGAAATTGTAATAAATGCATGTAAGTCAGAGGAAATAATTTTGATAAGTAGTAAATAGTTCTTCTGTTAGTTCTTCTGTTTCATTTCAATTCTTGTTAGATCTAACATTTATGGCGTAACTTATCGGTTAATTTAAATTCAGATTTATTTATTTTTTATTATATTCATTTAATATGTTTTCAAGTGATTTAATGTTGCCTAAAAAAGTCTGGTAATAAATAATAAATTTGTTCTTCCCCAACTTCTTCAACTATATGTATATATCAAAATATTGAATTGATTAAGTTTTTACTTAATAAAAATTCATGTTCATATCCATTAGTAATAAACACACATATTGCTGTGTACTTTGATTTTCAAAATAGGCGCCGATATATTAAATATGAATCGTTAATTATAAAACATGAATCATCATACACACATATTTTTATTTTACACTTTAAATTGCTCTCAGGGTTTTTGTTTTACAAAAAGGGTTCCTTACTACTAGGCCTAGCATCTATTGTAATTAGGAGAGAAATAATACGATAGCATGTTGAATTTATTACATTTATTATTCACACCTTGTGTAATCCTTATATGTGTTAAATGTCAACCATTATTAATAAAATATAGTATGTAAATCTTATATCTAGTAAGAGAATATTTATATATACAAATAAGACTTTGAAGATCTTGTTGAATTCCAATATTAACCTTTCAAAATACAACTGTGTATTACTTTAGACCAGTGAGTTTTTATACTCTACTAGAACATGCTAAAGTATGACACAGTCTTTTCATTTAATATTTAATAAATTGTAAAGTTTGTGAATTTAAAAGTAGTATAGATTAATAATATTATAAAATATTTAGGTGGCGAGACTTTACCCTGCTACATAAAATAGTCAATAACACACGATATATTTTAATTAATATCTCAAATATTTGTGTGTTTGAAATTGCGATTTCAATTCCCAAATATACTTAAATATTCGTGAGATTTTTTTCCCTACTTACAAGTTTAAAGATAGCTGTATTTTATTATCTGTTTTAATACAGAAATTGAAATTATACACGATCAAATAAAATGTCCACGTAAAACAAATAAACTTATAAATTTAATTTTAGTACTTCAAAGTCATGAGTGTCTTTTTTACATAATTTACTTGTCGAATTCATTATTGTATATGTGATCAAATTCCTCGTGATATTGATCCATTCTTAGCTTTCTTAAAATAAAATAAAATAAACGATATATGTATAAACAAGTGTCCCGTATCGTTATGTTCAAATTTTAGGAGTGTAAAGTAGACTTCATTTCAAGTAACAAAAACGAAACTTGTATATCCATTTTTATTTGTTTCAAAGTTACAGATCTATGAATGTGATTGTCAGATCATGAAAAAAAATTTAATCCTAAAGTCAATAAAAACTGATTTTATTTAAAAAAGTTTAATTAATAATATTTTCGAAATGTCCACCTCCTTGTTGAATGCAGGCTTGTGCCCGTAAGCCAACAGAAGAAGTACTTATCCGAATTTCATACTTGTTTTGTAGGATTTTCTCGGCAGCCAGGTGAATACGATCCAACAACTCTTCTCTTGTGTTCGAAACTTGCGCGTATACTATATTTTTCATGTATCCCCATAAATAAAAGTCAAGGGGATTAAGATCGGGAGATCTTGGTGGCCATGCAACAGGATCACCTCGACCAACCCCTCTTGGATAATTGACGTTAATCCAATTTCGGACAGCAATTCCGAAATGTGGTGGTGCCCCATCCATGTGAAACCACATGTCTCGTCGAACATTCAGTGAGACATCCTCTAAAAGACCTGGTAGTTCGTCAATAAGAAATTGAAGATAATTGTCCACATTTAACCTCCCAGGAAGAACGACAGGACCAATCAACAAGTCATGGATTAGGGCCGCCCAAACGTTAATAGAAAATTAATGTTGAAATTTAGATGGGCGTATAGCTTTGGGATTTTCTGATGACCACCTGTGCAGGTTTCTCAGATTTGTAACACCACTTCTCGGGAACATAGATTCATCTGTCCAGAAGACTGTTCTGCAGAAATTAAAATGAAGCCGTGACTGTCTTAATATCCAGGTAGAATAAACGAGACGAGAATAGTGGTCTGCCTCAAGCAAACCGTGTTCCCTGCGATAGTGATATGGATATAAGCCCTCACATTTTAAAATTCGTCATACTGTCGTTCGTGGCACTCCTAGTTGTCTAGCGATTCGACGTACACTGAGAGCTGGATCTTTTGTAACAATAGCTACTGCTTCTACCTCTAAGTCTGCTGGCAAATTTACTCCTCGGTCGAAAAGATAATCACGCAGTCCGCATTCCCGAAATTGTCTGTGTACTTCCAGAAACGTTCTGTAATGAGGAATGCGCTTATCGGGAAACCGATGTTGGTATTCAATAACTGTTTGACATGCACTGCCGTTACAGTAGCCATACACAAAATGCATGTCCGCATGCTCTTGAGAAGAAAATCGGTAAGGCATTTTGAATAAAGAAAACGTGTCCACTCATTAATAAGCTGTTGTATGAACTGAAACGTACTGTAACCCTTTATTAAAAAATGCAACGTTAACAGTCATCTGAACATTTGTTAATTGTATGATATTCATCGTTGCGCACTTAAGTAAGTAAAATAAGTAAGAACCTTCTTTATCATAAATCAATTTCCAGTACTCTTTTTTGTAGGTCTCCAAGAAATTACTGTATGCACTACGACACGTGTTTATTTATTTTAGAATAACATTTTATTATGCGACGTTAACAATGACAGGCCTGTTTTTGAATCGTATAACTTTTTTTAAATAAAGTCAGTTTGTATTGACTTTAGGATTACATTTTCTAAAATTCCTAAAATTTGAACATAACGATAGAGGACACTTGTATAATATGTATTACATTATTGTATGGAAGGGAAATTGTTTTTGGGGAATCCAGCAAAATTAAACTCTATTACTTAAGTCAGTTCTTTTTTTCTCCCAATATTTCCCATCAAGATTGTATGCTTCCTCACGGGGTCAAAATGTGAACTATTTTTTTTATGGAGAAATTACCCGCGTCACTATTCATAACGTTTACAATATTTCAAAGTAATTCGACTAATAGCAATTAGCGTACACATAGTTTATTTTGAAACTACAGTTTAAAATCCAGGACAAACACATTTGAAAGTAAGAAACACGCGTAATTGTGACGAACAAAAGCAATCTTCGCACAACCACATGTTATCTGTCACAAAGTTATATACATAAAAAAAAATAATTCAGAATTCAGAATATTCAGAATTATTCTACAAATACTTATTTTACTTGCATGTATTTTTTATAATAGCAGATTTCAATTTATTCGTTGAATATATTTATTTGTCAAATTATTATTGAGAGATTTATTCGCTGTTTATAATACCGGCCTTTAAACTATCAAAATTTCTCAAAAAAGCTAAATGTCCAAATAGCTTTCAGAACAAATAATACCTTTAAAAATATATTAAAAATCAAAAATTTATCGAAAGGAAAATCTTTTAATAAGCAAATATTAGAACATAACAATTCATTTAACAATTCATTATTCAATTTAAAAAACGAATTCTTCTTTTGCCAATAATTTAATTAATAACATTAATCTATCTAATTATGAATATAAAATAATACACATAGAAAGTAAAGGACTAAAATATTAAATTTATTAAAAGGCTTAGAAATAAAGAGGCTTAAAACAAATAGAGAACAAACAAAGATAAATAATTGACCTTTACTAAATCTGTTTTTGTGATATAAATATAAAAAAGATTTAACAGCCCCGAAGGACATATTTTCTCACAATTTGAATGTATGTGTATGAATGGTGTTTGGATCAAAGATTTATTACCTATTGTAGAAACTCGATCTCCTTAAAGTCTTGCTATCTAAGTTAGTTCTAGTTTACTTTAAAGACCTGAAGAATCCATTGCGTGATAAAACAATTGTCGTGTAATATATACAGTGATTGGCAAATGTATAGAACCATGGAAATATTCGTTAAATTAAAAAAGATATTATAATAAAATATAAGACACGGAAATTAGGGATGAAGACCCATCAATTTGCAGTATTTTTTAAATAATGTAACGTATTAAAGTTTTTTAAATTGAACTTCCTGTATTTTTTTACATTTTAGGATTCCCCTTGATAACACGATTTCAACAAACTATAACGCTTTGGGTCTAAAGTATTTATCGGGATAAAATAAAACAATTTTTTTTTATTTTGTTTTATTTTATCCCGATAATAGTTGTAATTTAATTTCATCAAGTAAAGGCTGAAACAATCCTATATTCTAAAGCATTTTGCTTGAGATTTACATGCAAACGAAAATCAGAATCTTTACAATATTTATCTCGCGGCATTTTCAAAATCATTAGTATTGTTGGATACTTAGGCATGATCGTTTAAATAAAAATCTTTACAATTCGAAATGTAAGTACTACAATTTCTTTTAGTTCTTCTTTTGTTGTGGCGATTAAAAAATAGTTTTTTTTTGTCGAACGAAAAGTTAACGTGAATATTATAATCTCACATTTTATCACAAAGTCCAGTAGTTTATGGCCTTTAAAAGTGTCATTAAATAATTATGGTTTGTCAATAATGGTTGAATTAAATGAAAGAGAGTGCAAATATTAAAGAAGATCAGTTTTGGTGATAGAACAAGAACACATCTGGAAGTATTTAACCTTTTTAATACTATACATCCCAATCGGCAGCCAATTTCGCGTTCTGTTGTTACCAAAACTTTAAGAAGCTACAACATAAATGGCGGTGTTCGCAATTTTGCAAAGAATTTGTTGTACAAATTCTGCTACAAATGATGTTAAAACGCATCATATTGCCATATCTGCCATATCTGTAGAAGAAAATCCTCATTTATCTACGAACAAGCTTGCGCAAAGACATGATATCAGGCGGCGTCCAGTAAGAAAATACAATCCTTATAAAATTCGCCTCGTTCAAGAACTCTCTGATTATGATTTCTGCAGAAGGCAAGAGTTTTGTGAATCAATGATGTACATCTGTAATCGTGACAACGATTTTGTAAATAGTATAGTATTTTCGGGTGAGGCAACCTTTTATTTGAACGGTACTATTCATAGACATAACTGTTGGTATTGGTAATCCTCACTAGATACAAGAGACGCATACGCAACACCCTAGATATTTGCAGAAACAAAATAATAGGGATTTTTTTATAGAAGAAGCTCTAAATGGTCAAAGATATTTACAACTTTTAAATAACCAGATAATTTCAGCAGTGGAAGAAAATGGCCAACTTTCACAAAACATTTGGTTTCAGCAAGATTATCGTTAGAGATCGATTAGATCGAACTTTTGACCACAGATGGATTGGAAGGAGAGGCGAAATTTAATAGCCTGCACGTTCTCCAGATCTCAACCCATTAGATTATTTCTTGTGTATTTACAACTTTTAAATAACCAGATAATTTCAGCAGTGGAAGAAAATGGCCAACTTTCACAAAACATTTGGTTTCAGCAAGATTATCGTTAGAGATCGATTAGATCGAACTTTTGACCACAGATGGATTGGAAGGAGAGGCGAAATTTAATAGCCTGCACGTTCTCCAGATCTCAACCCATTAGATTATTTCTTGTGAGGCTATCTAAAACAGAAAGTGTATCTTACCCGACCTACAAATTTGCAAGATTGAGATGAAGAGATACGAAGCATTTCACCAGACATCATAGCGAGGGTTATAAGAAAGTTTACAGACAGATTGGCTCACTATCAGGAAGTAAGTGGCGCCCATTTTGAAAATCTCATTAATTAAGTTTAACTTTGTTTCTGTGATCAGTTTATTTTCTTTTCCGTAAATTATGAATGGGATATATGTATCTTTAAAATACATGATAGAAAACCACAATCACAGTAATAATACTTATTGCTTCTAAAGATTTTGTATACTTGATAACAACGACATATATCACTATCTACATCACTAAAGCGTTATTACAAAAAATATTTAGTTTTAAAGTATTTTCATGCATTTATAATTTAAACAAAATAAAAAGTTAAACATAAAGTATATACTTTGTTGACATTTTAAAAATAAGTAACCATAGCATCATTATATTTATTACGATAATCCTTGCAGTGGCAATATATCACTATTACATGTTGTATCAAATACGAGTTAATATAAAACTTCCGGTTAGAAGTTAAACTTGTAACTTTAGGCATTACTCGTATCAATTTCTCTAAACCAACTGCAACAATATCAGACACATGATACATCCTTTTCTGTTGTGATTTCTTTTAGTGTTTAAATTTTACGTATACATAGCGCCAAACAATAAGTATCACATATCCAGGATGTCGGTTTTACATGACTTTAGGAAATCCTCTAACAATAACTGCAATTTTATATTTATGTTTAGATGAATTTCTTTATGATAGTAGATATTTAATCAGAAAAAGCAATAAGTATTTTGCGATTTTATTTATCTCATATATTATACCTATATCTTTTATCGATTTATATTTCAAAGGTGTAAGTCAATCGTGTTATTAATTATACAAGAGCAGATTAATATATAAGGTCTCCAATAACGTCTTTGTGTGAGTAGTAGAGATAAAAACAAGTTCTAACCTGTGAACGGTAATTTCGAGTATCTCGTCTTAGCATGCGAAGTTTCATTTTCCTGTGTACTATGTGTTCGATTTCTGAGATGCGTACCAAGCAATGATCCGTGATAGAATTTTTAACGCTGATAGGAAGTCGCGGCTGCATCGAAATTTCCAGGCATTTGGAAGCTGTTTATGGTAATGATTGTATGGATGTGAAGAATGTTCGCCAGTGGTTCGACGAGCAAAACTAGTGTTTTACGAAAAGCCATTAGGTGGACCAGTATCAATGCCGCATGAGAAGAATCAAAGACAAGTGAATACACGGATTCAAGGAAATCGACAGATTACGCAAAAACAAATTGCTCGCAATTAGGCATTAGTCAAGACAGAATCCAGTACATTGTTCGGAGGTTGAATTACAAAAAAATGTGCGCCAGATGGGTCCCACGATAATTAATGGATGTCATGAAAAGACAAAGAAAAAAATTTGTCAAGAAGTTCTTAACCAGAACCAGTATCAAAGGAACGGAGATGTTTGGTTCTCAAACACATCATCACGGGGGACGAATTTTGGGTTCATCATTATGTCTCCGAAAACAAGCGACCACAGGAACTAACCACAGCTATGCACAGTCAATGGAATATTACCGCCCTGATTCTCCACGTGTACGAAAATCCGAATAGTTCAATCAGCGCAGAAAGTCATGCTGGTCATTTTCTTGGATTCAAAGGGAGTCATTCACACCGAATAACTACCGAATGGATCACGATTAATTCAACAAGATACTGCAAAACTTTAGGATCACTGACGAATCGTATTCGTAAAGTAAGGCCAGAAATGATTTGGCATCTACAGATTTCTGGTTGTTCTCAAAGCTGAAGCAGGTATTGAAAGGGTAGTATTTTTTATCAGACACTGAAGTTCGGATTCCTGATTGAAATCAACAGTAAACAATTTTTTTTTTCATGAATGGAATGAATAAATCGCTTCAGTGTTTGTAGAAATATGTTGCACAAAATGGTGATTATGTGGAAAAATAATTATGTACAATAAATTTACTTCATTTTGAGACTGGTGTCATTATTTTGTTTTTCTTATTCTTATTTTATAAAGTTAGAAACCTTATATATTAAGTCGTTCTCGTAATATCCATAGTTTTTTTCAGAAATTAACCTACGTATTTGCTTGAAATCCTTTGATAACATTTATTACCGTTAAAACATAATATTTTTTAATAATCATTATAATGCTGTGAATCTGATTTAATTTAGAGCATATTTTATAATATTTTAGCAATATTTGGTCATATACATGCAGAAGAACGGCATTCAACGAACTTTCCAAATATATTTCGAATATACCCTTATATAGAAATATATGAAAAAAAAGTATATGATCTATAAATTTTATATACATTACTCGCCAAAATAAACAGTACCGAACATGCAATTGTATTTTTTTTCAATTTGTATAATTTACATGTTTAAAATATACACCACTGCATCGCAAATCAGCTTTATAATGATTTTGCTGGTCATTGAATATATTATTACATAGTGGTTGACGTAGTTGCTCAAAATAGTTTATTATTATTAGCCGTACTTGCACGAGAAATTATTCTGTTTCCAAAGTTTCATGAAGTAAGACTAATGTGCATCTGGCTGTATGCCTTGTTGCGCCATCTTGTTCGAACCATTGATTGTTTACCTGTAAATTTCGAGCGCGGGAAACATTTCTTAAATCTCTCTTAGAAGGCGTAATGATGTTGTGTCTGTAACGCTTTCGATTGACAGCAACGGATCGTCGTCATCCTCAACAAAATATGGACCAATAATATCATGTCCAGATACATCACACCAAATGGTAACTCGAGTACTGAAGTGTTTCTTCATGTCGTATTAAATTGTTATACCGTATAATTAGCTACCTGTCAAACAATTTTAGAGTGTTGATCAGCGTTATTAAAATGTTCAAAAGTTGTTTCCAAATTTATCGAGATAATCCTTAACAATACCTCCAACTCTATAGAACTTTACTTATGAAAAATAAGAATGGCAGTTTTCTTCTTTTTCACATATAATGCACACATTTGTTGATCTGTATTGGCCGCACATTTTCTTGAATTACAGTAACCAGTTATAATTTAACTGTTTTATTTAATTTCAGAATATCTTTTGCTAACGACTGGTGGATTTTCGAATAATTAAAAAGTCATGATGCGGCAAGATCTGCTTCCTCGTTTCTGATTATTCTTTTGTGTTCCAATACCCACTCTAATATCACCAAATTATGTTTGGCCAGGGTTTTAAGGTTTTCTCGGCATTCTGAGACTGGCTTTGATTTAATTTCATGCTGACGCCTTCAAAGCTTAATAACGTTTGATCAAAATGTCTTTGAATCATGATAGCCATGAAATGTAAAAACCATCTATAGAATTATTTACTTAAGTATAGCAAGCGCCAATTAAGTAGGCGCGAGGAGGGGGTGCGCAGAAGCCGTTTTTAAAAACGTCAACCCCCACTACTCAAGTAATTATCAGAATACATTTGTCATTGACGTTTGACGGAACATAATGTCTTTGCTAGGAGATCATAAAGTGGTACACGCTCAGAGGTTAGAATTATCTGACATTTGATGTAAAACCAAATACAAATCTCCACACTACTGCTAATCCTGCGCAAACTTACCCCTCCTCGCGCCAACTTAATTGGCGTTTGCTATACAGAAGTATACATAAGTCACAAAGAAAATATATTTTAGGTTATGGTATAATAATTGTATACCTTTTGAAACATTTTGAATGCTGACTTGAAAGTTGTCAAGTGAATGTCAAAACTAATTGAAATAAATAATTTCATAGATATCTCGTAAATTCCAAGGCAATAGCGATCCAAAGACTTTTTGATCATACGATATTTGCTAGTCAAAATAAGAATTTTATTATTCTTACCTTACCATACACCGTCGGAAACCGTTTGGAACAATCACATTCTGGATGCTCAACTTATCACTTTCCTTAAATCTCAAGCTGTTACATTACAGTTAAAGTATATTAGGTATTATACTTCACATTATAATCACATTACCGTCATATTCCTAACTAAATTAATTGAGATTTATACAGTTGCATCACTTTCAAAACTTTTAATGTAAATTTTTATAAAATCGTTATACCAGGTGATTCAGTTTGGTATTCGCCCACCTGTAACTTTTTTACCTATAGAAAAAAGTATAATAAACCATATATATTCGTAAATCCGATGGTAAAACCTATCGAATAGGATGATCAATTTATCTTTACGATGACATCTGTCAAAAAAGTGACTGTCAACTTTTTTTTTCAAATGACACCCTGTATATTTTTTTGCAACATTTAATAGGTATTTTATTTCTAATTCAAAATATGTATCTCTCTTTACTTTTGGATAGAGTAACAGAAATAATCACTAAAATCGTGGAGATATAGCAAGTTCTAGAATAAATGTGTGGTGTGGCATCCTTAATGGAAAAATTATTGGACTAAAATTTTATGACGGTACACTCACGGCGGAAAGGTATCTACAATTTTTAAGGGAGGAATTATATGAATATATGGACGATGTTCCGTTGCAAATACGGTCAAATCTGATATTACAACAAGACGGCGCACCAGCTCATGGCGGTAGAATTGTCACCAATTATTTAAATGAAGTTTATACTAACAATTGTTTTAATCGTCATCTACTTGTTACGCATCTGAATAAACTTTTATTATTTTTGTGATTGTTTTTTATTATTTTATCATAGTGATACATATTTGGAATTAGAAATAAAATACCTATTAAATGGTGCAAAAAAATATACAGGGTGTCATTTGAAAAAAAAAAGTTGAAAAAAGTTGAAAAAAAGTTGCAAAGATAAATTGTTGATCCCTTTGTTTTGCCATCGGATTTACGAATGTATATGGTTTATTATACATTTTTCTAAAGGTAAAAAAGTTGCAGGTGGGCGAATACCAAACTGAATCACCTGGTATATGCATTAGGCTAATATATATGTAATTCACATTCTTTAGAGGGAATATTACTTTATTAATAACTGAAAACTAGATCTAATTATGCTCTGATGTCTTCTTAAATAATACGACGCTTTTGACAACACATATTTAAAAAAAATAATTTATTAAGGTATTGAGGAACGTGCGTGAATCAATTCCAGGTTAAAATAACTAATAGTAGAGGCCTCTGTTGTGAGAAAAGTATTGGCTTCCCGGGTGTCGAGAGCATGTACTCAGGAATAAGTCTTATACGTTTACTTTGGAACCTCGTAGTGGACGGACTGCCCGAAGCAGATATTATTACCAGAGGCAAGTTCAATAGCACACTCGAAAATTGCATGAATCTGAAGACCCTGAATCTGGTATCAAAGTGGGTGGATTGGTATTTACTCGTCGTAGAGACCTGGCGGAGCTCGAGCCCCTTGACCCGAAAGGAAACAATATACAGATAGTGGATAGGGAAAAATATCTCGGGGTCGCACTGAGATTAACATCTGGAAAACATTTAAGAGAGCTGTGTCACAATTAGTAGTAGCCAAGCAGTCATACGATAGAAAATGGAGTCTCAAGCCAGACATGCTGCAATGGATTCATAGAATAGTAGTGCAACCAACTCCCCCTTTTTTGCGACTTTAGTGTGGTGGTCCAAGACATTACAGACAAGCGCAATGATAAAATTTCGTAAGTTTTGCTAGTTTTTGTCTAACGAGAGCAATCCGGATCACGGCCAGCTCGACAATGAAAGCACTCCTGAATATATCGCCAATATCGCTTAAGAGTTTATCAGTATAAAAGATAACGTCTAGGCTAGTATGAGAATGGCTTGAAACACTACGAAAATTAACAGACCAGAATAAGGTAATAAGGTAATAAGGTAAATCGATCTGAATTCGCTAGACGAGGAACTGAAACAAGATTTTTCAAACCAGCGCCAACTCTAAGAATAACTAATACTTTGATCCGAAGTCAACAGACTTGAGAAAGACATCAAGTATATTGGACAAATGTAGCCAGATAAAAACACGGCAAGGAATTTATAGGTGGTTTATGCCGGAAAAAAGCTAAAGAACTTCTGCTACTGAGTAGGAACCAGCTAAGAATTATTATAAGTTTCATGACTGGAACGAAGCATTTACATAAGATTGGGCTGAATGAATGGGAGCTTAGGTGTATCCTGTGCAATCAGGAATCAGTAACAGCAAAACAATAGGATATCTATTATTTGGATGATATTATTATTTGGACTACATAAAATAGAAAAAGAATTCTACAAAACACGCTCTCCAGGGACTTGTATCTACAATCTTGACGATGGTACTAGGATACTGGAGTAGGTACTGTAATCTACGATGGGTGAAGTACAATAAGCTTATAAGCTGCAATTCTAGAAACCGAGACTTAATTAACCACCACGTCAACAACCTCATCAAGTTATTTCTTTAGAAAAATATACTACCATAAAATTATTATAATTGATTCAAAATCATTTGAAATATGTAATCAACTCAAATAAAAGTTATAGGGAAGTACTTTTATTTTTTAATACTGTAACGTAATATTTTATCACCCATCGTATAAATATAATAGTCAGCAATGACTCACAACATACACTACAAATGGACATTAAACACTTTGCATAGTCATGGACACTGACATTTACACAATTGATTCCTCTGAGTAAAGACGAGCTTTAATTACAGACTGAGCAATCGATAAGATCTATTTGCGCACTGTCTATAATTTGTTATGAGCGGTTGACATTGAAGCTTTATGCACAAACCAGTTCACATGCTCAACCGTTCAAATTTCTGACGCACTGTACCTTAAGCATTAGCAAATACACAAATGAGTTTTATATAGTTTCTCGTAAAATAATTCGATCAACATAACTTCAAATCAACTAAAAGTATTCGAAAAGATAAAATTTAAATATTTTCCATCTGCATTTTCAGTTTAGTTAATTGCTTTGATAAAAAATTACTTATGTTATCAAAAGCTAATAGAAACAAAACATGCTTCCTTTTTCTCGTAAAATTACTTTATAATACAAAATATTCTTAAAAGAAAATGAAGCTACTACGAGGACTATTGTCTGTTGAGTCTAGTACAATAATACGCATTTCCTTTGCAAAACGAATTCATTTAAAATTTTTCAAAATATTCCCTCCCACACAGCCGATGCATTTTACATCCGTGGCAACTAATCTTTAAAATATTTTCTCCAGTCTTTCCGCGTTAAATAGCTTATTTCATTTTTAAATACGTCAACCGCTTCTTCGACCCTTGTAAAACGTGAACTTCGTATTTTATCCTTTACACGTGGAAACAAAAATTAAACAATAGATGCCAGGTCCCAACGGCACCTAATGACGGTGAATGCCCCATTATTTCAATGTTTTCGATATTCAAATATGTACTCAATCGTTCGAGCAGCAATGTGACTCCAAGCGACAGAAAGTCCTTGGGGAAGTTGAAGCAAGGAAACTATAGTATACCATTCTGCATTAACACTGCCATGATTCTCCAGTGCCACAGTGGAAACATGTGCATTAATCCCAAAAAAATGCTCTGCCTATCTTTTGCTTCGATTTTTTTCTCGACGGACTCATCCAATTCATTTTCAGTATACTCAAGTTTCATCCTTGCAACGATATTGTACAGTAGATGAGACAATCCATTGACAAAACGATCTAGTGTAGAACTGCACCATTCCACACGGCTTTCTTTTTGCACAAATTGTAGGAAATCCTACGGGAACAAGGATTACGTACTTTCAATTGTTTGTATAAGTATGTGTGTATAAGTATTAGTTGCCTGCACACCAATTTTTGGGGTTTCTTAAATACTTCTTATAATAACATGCTGGTCCTCCGTTGACACTAATTGCAGCACCACTTTACAATAGTTATATAAAATGGCTTGTTACCGAGTACACGATTTTCTCAAAACATTCCAAGCGACTTAAGCCACGTTTAAAATGTCAAAAATCACAACTCTGTTCAATTCCATGATTTCTTCTGCAAATGCTTATTTTAAACCTTTGCAGTTCATATTATTCAAATGTCGCTATCATTAAGCTTATAAATAAATTGGTTTAAATTTCAAACAAAATGGGCAGCAAAATAGAATGGCTTGTTAGAATGGTTCAGCGGAAGGAGAACCTCTATATATATATATATATATATATATATATATATATATATATATATATATATTACACTGGTCTTCCTCCACTCAAAAGTTACTTTAATGTACTGTTGTCTTTCTGTTTTAACTAAATTCACCGGCTTAACTCGCGTAGTAGGCACATTGTCGTCTCTCTCTCTCTCTAGGTGGGATTCATGTAGTGGGGTCCAAAATCATTTTGGAAGACACTCGATTGGTAATAAATTTCTCCAGATATTTATATTATGGGTTCAAATATATTCTCTGTATACTAATTCAAGTAAGTACATTTATTTTTTACATAATGATCTATATTTCGCAGTATTTTATTAAAATTGTCAATTCAACGTCAATATTAATTAATTATAAAACTGTCAGACTATATGACAACTGTACAAAATTTATAACATATTCAACGTATTACCTCAATAAATTGCCTCTCATGTTCGGAGCGCCAAATATGTTACAATCTCTTCACCCAGTTCGATGGGAGATACTTAATATCAATACTAATATTCTTACAGTTTTAACTCGGTCTTTTATATAGGATTTAATGAAATATTAATGAAGCAACACAGACTTTTAATAAGAAAATTCATACATCAATTAATAATCAAATAACATCGAGGTTTCTATCGTTACAAATTTGCATATAAATGCTCAACCTTAGAACATATCTTATCTATCATATAATTCATATATCAGCAATACATACAATATCCATTCCTCAATCTTCAATCCACTACATATTTCCCAAATTCAACCAAAAACATTTTAACTAGTTACAGGTCTGTACTATAACAATATATATATATATATATATATATCTATATATATATATATATATATATATATATAGAGAGAGAGAGAGAGAGGGGAAGAGAGGGAGGGAGGGAGGGAGGGAGAGAGGGGGAGAGAGAGAGAGAGAGAGAGAGAGAGAGAGAGAATTATTTATTGACCTTTGTATGTTATAGTAGATATTGGCGATTTAAGCCTGTTTTACTTTGATACGTATATATTTAAAGCAATATTACATGTTTCGGCACATAATGCCTTTTTCAAAGAAATTAAAAATATAATTGACATTATATTAGTGTCAAATTTATATATCTGTAGTTGTCATGGATAAAATTAAAATATTCAAAGAAACATTCAAATTTAATAATAATAATTCATGCCTGAGAACATTCGACAGCAAGACGTCAAGACTTGTTGGTCACCTGTTGATCTTAATACGATTGGTAAAATTTCAATGCGAATAGCTGAGTACCTTCAGCTTCATAGCGCGAGTAACTTCACAGGTCACTGTTTCCGATGGAGTTTAGCGACATTGTTGGCAAATCAAGGAGGTGACTTGCTTTCAATTAAAAGACATAATGAATGGAAATCATCTACGGTTGCAGAAGAATATGTCGAAAATTCTCTGCATTGCAGAATTCAATCGGCTAAAAAAATGACCCAGTCAGAGTATATTCCTCCTAAAACCTGTGCAACATCTGAAATACAACAATATTTATCTGATAATACTATCAGTGTTAGCTTACCAATTGAAATAAACCAGTTAGTCCTGGAGTATCAATATTTGGTTGTGAAAACTGTAGGTACTATCAAAATTTTTAATAATTGTTCCGTTTTAATTTCTGAAAAGAATTAATAATGGTAATTTATACAATATTTGTTGCTATTCTGACATCTAATTACATACCTCAGAAATATAACAATTTCTATTACATTGTCTTTTATTATTTTCATAGCAAAACAACGAACTGGCCGGCGTATTATTATGATTATGATTAGGGGTTTGTGATTTTAAAATCTCACTAAATTAATCAAGTTACAGTAAGTATCAATATTTGCTTCCCGCGCGAGTGCTTAAAACGGAATTTCCCACACCCATTTGAATGCGTCAAATTGTATATTATGTTATATGAGTCCAAAAAATTATTTTTTGTTTATTTTTGAATTACGTATATTTGAGAAGCTTATAATTAGAGTGGACCAATCCGGAGCGAAAGCAGAGGCGTGACTAACGAATTGGTTCACGATTACTTAGTATGTTGTTCACGGTCATCGTGTGTACACGTATAAAAGCAGCAGGAAATTGTATTCTGTGTATTTAATAATGTTGCACAGCTATGTTCGATAGAAGACGCAAGAAATGAGTGTATTTTAAGTAAGTTTGAAAGTCACGCCCCTGCTTTCGCTCCGAATTGGTCCACTCTACTTATAATATATATGTACATACAAGTATATGCCATCAACCATTTTCAAGATATCCATCAACAGAAGAAAATATGCAAAACACCCAAAATAAATGTCGATTTCTGATGTTTGGTTTCGTCTAATTTGCCTAGAAAGAAAAACGATTTCGTTGGCATATTAATATTGTAAAATATGCAAATGCATGAAACCCGTCACAATAAAAACTACAACCTTCTACAAAATTCTTTTTTTTATAAATGTATAGGAAGAAATATAAATCATATTTTGGATACCTATATATAACCTATGGTATTCTGCAGGAATTACAGTTACAAAATAAAGAAATTAAATCGATGTCACGATAATATTTGATACTTAACTACTTATTTCGCTAATTTTATTTAAATTTCATCCAGATTCATTTACGTACTATCGAATTATTCCGCTATATCTTTATGTAATGAAAAAAAGACTAAGCATTTCTAGAACTGTGTGTTATCAAGTGAATATTAATAAGATTTGAACTGTTATTGTAAAGTACAAGTATGTATTAAAAAGAAAGATAAATTATGACGAAGAAATGTTTTGAAAAGACTGAATGTATTGAGTTGTATAACAAAGAAATTTTAAGTATTAGCCTTAATTACATAATACGATTAGGTAGATGACAAATCAAAAATCTTTTGGTTAAGAAAATAAACTAATAAAAGTTTTGTTAATAATTCCAATAAATACGAATAGAAAAGACATTATTTGAGATTGGGTAAAATAATAATCATTGATTCAATAAATTATTTAGTGTACGTATACGAGGTAATGACTGGAAACGAGACACGAGCCATTACCTTTATTATACCATCTTTTTATGGTGACAAGTAAGACGTGGTTAATTTCCTACGTTTGAAAGTTACAACAGTGTGAATAAATGGCCTAAATAGAAAAATGAATAAACTCGGATTCGTGGTGCAATTCAATATTCGTTTCTAAACACATCCAAAATTTTTACTGATATGCAACAAACTTTGGGTTACAGTACTCCTTCGAAAGCGATAATTTGTCATTGGGTTGCGCAATTTAAACGTGGTGATATAAGCATCGAAGATGTGCGAATGGAACTATCAAAAACTGCAACAATAAAATTAATGATATTATTTTGAATGACCGAAAAGAAGACATCAAAGAGATAGCAAACATCTTAAACACATCAACTAAATGCGAACATCACATTTTACACGTAGATTGGGCATGTTCAACCTGTCAACAAGATGGGTATCGCAAATCTTGAATGCTGATTAAAAACGCGAAAGAATGCGAATGTTAAATGATTATTTGAAGCTGTTTAACAAAACCCAGGCAAATTTTTGGGAAGATTTGTTACAGTGATTAAAACTGTGTTGGCCATTACATTCTTGGGTCCAAGCGGTAATTTCAACAGTGAACGTATCAGGCTATACCGCTCCTAAAGAAAGCCCAAATATTTTCAAAGACGGGTACAATATTTCGAATTTCAATTTGGAATTCGAAGGGGATAATTTTTATCGACTATTTTGCATGGCATCGAACCGTTAATTGTTTTATAATTATACCTCTCTACAAGACAAATTGTTAAAAGAAATGCAAAAAACCTGGAATGACCCATAAAGAAGTTATCTTTCATCACGACAACTCGCCATCTCACGTCACTCAAGTTGTTCGTAAAAAAAGTGATATTTCTGGTTATACCTCAACCACTTTATTCTCCAGATCTACCTCCAAGTAACTTATTCCCCAAACACAAACGTTTTCTTATTGGATAGAAGCGCTGGTCGGATGAAGAACCTTTGTAGCAACGAGATCTTTACAAAAGTGGCATAATCGCATTTCAGCATCGTTGATCCAAGTGCGCTGAAGTTGTAATAGGGAAATATGTTGAAAAATAATAAAAAAAACAAAATGCCCTAACTCATTTATTTTATTTCTAGTCTCACTTTCCGCCAAATCGAAGTTTGATATGTTTTGACACGCTTATACTAAAACAAAATCACAAACAAAAGAAAACGAAAGCCCAAAACGCTCAAATAAACTTGACAAAGTGTTGCTCCAGCCTAGTCAGTGAAGACGGTAATGCCGGTTGTTAACAAATAAGTGCACCATCTTGTTGAAGTTATAGGCAATATATAGAAAGCTTTTGAACATATTGTATTAGATATCATCTCTGACATTCTTAGAGAAATGATAAATTTAAACCAACATAGTTTTGTATCTCGCTTAAGCACGCAAACGAACTTATTACAATGTTCCTGTTTTATTAGCGACGCACTAGAACTCGGTTCTAAAGTGGATGCCGTATATGTTAAATTATCTAAAGACTTCGGCCGTGTTCATTTGTGTTCATCAATTGTTACTCCACAAATTCAAACTTTTTGCGATTCGTGATAACTTGATTTTGTGTACTACATCATACCTATCTTTTAGATCTCAAGTTGTTCAAATATTATTAGTAACCTTCAGACCTATAGCAGTCACTTCTGGTATCGTTTAGCACCTATTTTATTCCTACTTTTTATAAATGACTTGTACAAAAACATCACCTCTTCTAAGTATTTAGCGTACCCAGATGATTTAAAAATATTTAGATCTGTTGATGCTTTTCCTGATGAGGCAGCGCTTCAAAAGGATATTGATTTACTTGCGGAACGGTGTTCAGTCAACAATATGTTGCTTAATTTATTGTTAATTTAACAAATTCCAATTTAAATTCACAAATTCCATATTATCACTTTTTCAAAAAGAAAACTTACAAAATACTTACTTCTTTAATTATAAGCTTCAGAACATTACATTTCAAAGGGTTGGCCTGGGTTGAACTGGCTGACCTGGATGTAATTTTTGACTCTAGCCTATTGTTTAAGATACATATTGGTAATGTCATTAATAAACTCTACAGGTATGTGACGGTTTCATCAAACGTGTATTTAATGACTTTATGAATATTACCTCTATTCTAGTTGTTTATAACCCATGATCAGTGTATTGTTGTGCGGTTTATTCTTCTTATCATGCAACTCATGTAAATAGGACCGAGCGAGTCCATCGTAAAATGGTGAATTTTATTCTACTCAAATTAACCATTGATAAAAACCTATATAATTATATAGAAAGATTACAACTTTTGGGACTTATCGCTGGGGAGCAGAAGGCGAAAAGCATTTAATAACTTTGGATTCTAAATTTCGCATAATAATTTAGATTGCTCTGATCTTCTTTATTTGGTGTCGTTCCATATCTCTCTATTTCATACTCGCTCAAGTAACACGTTCAACACTCGTTTTCATCAAACTGAATATTGTAAGCACAATCGAGTGTCGTCAAGCTAAATCTTTTGTCTGGAATTTACCTATTCAACGTATCAGATCGGACCTTTATATCTGCCTTGAAAGCTTTGCAGTTTCCTAAATATAATTATACACGATATTTGTTTGTATTGTGTTTTTTTTTATATAGGAATCTATATAAGTTTGATTTTTATTTTATTTTCAAAAATAATTGTATTATTTTGAATTTTGTATTCTTGTTGTGTACACATAAATATATATATATATATATATATATATATATATATATATATATATATAAATGATATACTGTAGTTAACTAGGATTAAAGAAGGAATTAGATAAGTTAAGGCAGTTTCTAAATCTTAAACATAAGTCTACTAGGTGTGACAATTAAATAATGAGACTGCGCATGCTTTAGCCCTTAGGCTTGGTAAGGTGGAACGAGGATGGAATGTTGTTGACCTTAATGCTTCCAGTACAGGTAAAGCTATATTGCGTGTCTATCAACTTCTGGAAAAGTGTCTCTTGTATATTCACAGATTCTGTGGAGAACATGTGCTACACAAGTAATATGCAGCATATTAGTATATGTTTCCTTTAATAGTCTGCCTGTTTTTAACATATATGCAGCACTGTCACTGTCAATAAAAGTACTTTTTCTTTGTACCTGTCGTCCGAATGAAGTATTTTTTGAATATTCTCGTAAATGGTTTTAGCTACTGTTTCCGCATCAACTGTATTTATAACTTTTGTTGCGTTATATGGAATAGTTGGATGTAGTATACCAGCTACAATATTTACCACCACACAGCATCCTAATATATCGACAGTTTCATAGGCACTTACCCATAGTTACTGATTTGAAAGATGGCTTCTAATGCTTTCGTACAGCACTTAGAAACATAATATTTGCGTAAGGTTGATTGTTAAGTTTATTTAATGGAATATTAGCGGCCATAAAAGTTTCACAGAGTTCATCGTTAAAATTGTCAGATTCCAACGGTTCCAATTTCTGTGATGCTAAGTGACGTTGTACGTGCGATTTCATGGAATTGTTTAACGATATTTTACAGATTTTGCAATAAATTTCGAAATCACTGACAATGGACATACAATCAGTATGACCGTCAATCCAACTCGCCATTGTTTTACGATGCCGTTCTCGACGTTCTTCCATATCATATCTGAAAAAGTAACTTAAACAATGCTCTAGATCTAAAAAATGAAAATTAAAAATGTATGCATAAGTTATTGAAACTGAACGAAATTCAATGCACACTTACGTCGAAATAATTGGTAGAAGTGGATTCAATCAATGGAACTGTCACAAAAATTACGATGTAAGTAACAGTTAAAACTATGAAGACAAGAAACTAACAGAAATTTAACTGTAAATATCCAAGAAAAAACGTCGCAATTGTCGATGATGGCCGCGCTAGCCAGATCAATAGTGCAGTGATGTACTTACAGATGTTGTAGACTATTTATATCATCCGTCGTAATGACGACGTTATTTCAACCTGATGTGTCCGGTCTCTAGTTATTATATATATATATATATATATATATATATATATATATATATATATTAAAAATAATATACTTTTTATTGGTTTAGCGACCTTTTATTGAATTTTGATGTTTTATTCTACGACGTTTCGACTTTTATTATTATTCAGTCTTTTTCAAGTAACTAGAAACAAGAATTAATACAATGAAAACATGAGAACTGTGTTTGCTTTTGTGAGACTGAATTAATAATTAAATTAACAATTAAAATTAAAATTAGATTAAAGACTGAATTACCAATTAAATTAACAATTAAAGTTAAAATTTAAAATTAGATTAATAATGAGTAAGGAAAATTAAAGTGATTACATCTGTATAAATGAATTGAAAATTTGAATTAAACTACAATACAGTAAGGTAACTAGAAACAAGAATTAATACAATGAAAACGTGAGAACTGTGTTTGCTTTTGTGAGACTGAATTAACAATTAAATTAACAATTAAAATTAAAATTAGATTAAAGACTGAATTACCAATTAAATTAACAATTACAGTTAAAATTTAAAATTAGATTAATAATGAGTAAGGAAAAATTAAAGTGATTAAATCTGTATAAATGAATTGAAAATTTGAATTAAACTACAATTACAGTAAAGAAACAATGAATGAACAATGAATGACAATAAAACTCACCGTTTTTTTCGGGTTTCAAAAATATGCATTCTGTGTAACATGTGTTATCGGGGACATCCGAGACCTTTTTTTAAGGACCGACCGCACTAGTTGGAATATTGTAAGTGTTTGTGGCTTGGTTTAGAGAGGTTAATTTCTGTTCTATTTTGGAATTTAGCAAAATGGTCAGGACCGTGTTTAGGGGTATATAGTAAAAGTATTTACAAATGGGAACTGATAAAAAATTTATTTTTTTTTGTTTAGGTTTGTGTGTGCGGAGGGGGTTTTGATTTTATCTATTGTTTAATGAGTGGGTAATAGAGTTTAGAAAGTCCATCAAAGAAACGAAATTGATGGACTTTCTAAACTCTATTACCCGCTCATTAAACAATAGATAAAATCACCCCCCCCCCCCCGCACACACAAACACAAACCAAAACAAACAAACAAAAAATTTTATCAGTTCCCATTTGTAAATACTTTTACTATATACCCCTAAACACGGTCCTGACCATTTTGCTAAATTCCAAAATAGAACAGAAATTAACCTCTCTAAACCAAGCCACAAACACTTACAATATTCCAACCAGTGCGGTCGGTCCATAAAAAAGGTCTCGGATGTCACCGATAACACATGTTACACAGAATGCGTATTTTTGAAACCCGAAAAAAACGGTGAGTTTTATTGTCATTCATTGTTCATTCATTGTTTCTTTACTGTAATTGTAGTTAAATTCAAATTTTCAATTCATTTATACAGATTTAATCACTTTAATTTTTCCTTACTCATTATTAATCTAATTTTAAATTTTAACTTTAATTGTTAATTTAATTGGTAATTCAGTCGTTAATCTAATTTTAATTTTAATTGTTAATTTAATTGTTAATTCAGTCTCACAAAAGCAAACACAGTTCTCACGTTTTCATTGTATTAATTCTTGTTTCTAGTTACCTTACTGTATTGTAGTTTAATTCAAATTTTCAATTCATTTATACAGATGTAATCACTTTAATTTTTCCTTACTCATTATTAATCTAATTTTAAATTTTAACTTTAATTGTTAATTTAATTGGTAATTCAGTCGTTAATCTAATTTTAATTTTAATTGTTAATTTAATTATTAATTCAGTCTCACAAAAGCAAACACAGTTCTCATGTTTTCATTGTATTAATTCTTGTTTCTAGTTACTTGAAAAAGACTGAATAATAATAAAAGTCGAAACGTCGTAGAATAAAACATCAAAATTCAATAAAAGGTCGCTAAACCAATAAAAAGTCTATTATTTTTAATATTAAGACACAGCCAATAAAATAAATAAGAAAAATAAAATTCTTATAAACACTAAATATATATATATATATATATATATATATATATATATATATATATATATATATATTATCCCCTCCATTTAGTCATCATATTCCAAAACAATAAAAAAATTCTAAAGTAAATAATTTTAGTATTTATGTACCAACATAATACACAAACATGTGTTCTCCTAAGCCAGTATATTTGAAGACATGACATTATTGAAGCAGAAGCCATGTCTCGATCGTTATACTATTTACCTAATGATATTCGAGAAGCTGTTCCTGTTGTTTATTCTCGCTCAGTGATGTATAGAAAAAGAGATAAAAGATAACGTGGGTGGGCGTACTGGTCTACTTCGTCGGCGCTAATTGCTGCTGGTTGGCTAATGTGACATTGTGTGGCCGCAGCTTTTACGAAGCAGGCGAGATTCCTGTTCTAAACCAAAAACCTGAATGTTTCCATGTGCCATTAATTAAAGTGCAAATTGTAACTGATTAATTGGGTACGATTAACAAATCGTATAAGTAAATGCCACTTATACGCAAGAGTAAAATTTATAGGAAATCAACCAGATATACACAATCTGGTTATATGTTTTATTTCCTATATTCGTATTTTTATGCTGTTAGAATATTTTGTAATGTATAATTAGTAGTATGTTTTTATAAAATATTGTGTTTGTAATATACTCTTTTTAGGAATGCACCTCGGAACCAGTATACGAGGGGGCATTGATATATTCTTAGCCTACTATTGAAACAATTTAAAGTTGGGAATATTTTATTATTCAACATAGTCTCCTCTTAAATTAATACACTTAATTTAGAGATCCTACAACGCCTTTAACCCTTCTAAAAAAAGATTCATCTTGGTCTGTTAACCAGCCCTCCACAGCTTCTATTACTTCTTCGTTACACAAAAATTGACGTTTCTTAATTTTTTTTTCAATCGAGGGAATAGATAATAGTCTGAGGGGGCTAATTCTGGAGAATATAGTGGGTGTTCTAGTAATTCGAACGCTAGATCTCGAATTGTATTCATGGTAAAGCGCGATATGTGTGCAGGGGCATTGTCCTGCAAAAACAACACACCTTTCGCTACCATTCCACGTCTTGTTCCCTTAATTTTGTCTCCAGGTAGTTAGTAATTTATTAGAATAAGAAGCTCCAGTGATGGTCTGATCCTTTTTCAGGTAATCGATCTTAATTATTCCACGGGTATCCCAAAAAACTGAAGCAAGAACTTTTTCAGCGGATTTTTTAACTCGAAACTTCTTAGGCCTTGGAGAACCATAATGCTTCCACTCCATCGATTGCTGTTTTGTTTCTGGGTCGTAAAAATGGACCCATGTTTCATCCATAGTCACGACGGTTCAAAAAATCTCGATATCCTTCAAAACTGGCACAGGTTGACCGTGATGCTTTCATTTGTGTTCGGTATTCAAGCATTTAGGAATCCATTTTGCAGAATTTTTTTTCATCTCTAAATCGACGCGATGATGGACGCGTTCATATAAAATCATTAATGCCTCAGCTATATGTTTCAGCCCAATACCACGGTCTGATATCATGTCATGAACTATGTCAATATTTTTGAGGGTGAACATCGAAATCGATCTTCCTGGTGGCGTCTCATCTTCAATGGAAAGTTTTCCTCTTTTGAATGATGCAATCCATTTTTTGACAGTCGCATATGATGAGCATTGATCGTCAAGTGTGATAAAAATTTCCTTACCACTTAACCTCTTCAAATACAAGTATTTGATGATGCCTCGATACTCCAATTTATCAATTTTCAGATTTGCATTCGACATGCTTTCTTTCAAAATTTACTGCACAGCAATATTTCAACTACTTGACGTAAGATTTTACAATAACATTTTTAAAATGTCATTATTTCTTGTAATTATAACAAGATTTTGTTTTGTTCAAGGAAAATGGCCTAGGCTAACTAGATATCAATACCCTCTCGTAATATTGAAAATTATTTAAAAAATTGTAAGTATTTGCTCAGACCTTTGAATAAGAGAATTAACGAATCGATAGTTGAATTCCGTTTAGATATTAAATAACCATAATTGTTCAGCGAACTTGTATATGTACCATAAATGTGTAAAAAAAAATACTCGTGCATACGTATAATATATATAATATACGGAAGTTAATAACTCGTTGTTAAACTAAAATATAACAAACATGCAATACCTAGGTTAATTTTCTGTATATACACTTTATAAACTATAGATTGGCGCCATCTAACTGGTAATTTTTTAATTCTTCTTTGAAAGAAAAATATTATATGACGGTTTCTCAAGGGTCTGCTAATTAGAATTAGAAAAACTGCCTATTTTTCTAATGTGAATGAGTAAGGGCCGCCGTATAAGGCTTTGCATTGTTATAAAACAATAGCACACTTCTGATGGGAAAATTCCTTCTTTTGCGCCTTCTTTACTTGGACTTAAAGTTCACTGTAGTATGTAGAATTTACAATTTTTTAGTTATGTGAGAAATCTGCGTATACAACACCTTGATGATTCCAAAAAACTTGAGAGAACTTTCTCAGCTGGTGATTTTGTGTTTGCTTTTATGGATGAGAGTTTCGTTCGTCATTCCTAACTAATCCGTTTGCTTTCGAAGAGATAATGATGTGCCCAAGTCTCATCTCCTGTTAATGTGCAGTCCAAAAATTAATCTCCTACTTTATAACCTTTGATGGGTTTCAACATGTGAAATACTCTGTTCGACATTCAACAAAGATGGTACTCACCTTATCCTAATTTTCAGCAAATTAAGTACTTTGTGAATAATTGAGGCTCATTCTTCTATGGCTTATTCTTATTTCCACACTAATTTCATCCAATTTTAGCCGTCTATTAACTTGAACAAGCTGACGACTTTGTCAATGATTTTGTCGCGTTGGTTGTTGCCCTGACAAGTTTTCAACATTGTCACGGACACTATCGAATATTGTATGCCACATAAAAACTTTATTTTTGATAATGCTTCACTGTTGAACTATGCTAGTAGTCTAACGTAAATTTCTGTTGGTTTGACAAGTTCGCGGGTTAAAAACTTTATTATAATGCGTTGCGCAATTACACGAGGTACCTTCTGTTCACTCATTGTAGTTATCACTAACGCAGAACCCGCATAATTGTCAGTGATCTCTAGATCAAGTCCTTTTCTGTATGTGCCCATCCCCCAATATTCTTAGTCAAGGTCGAAAAATATAAAGAAAGAGTCTCATTCAAATCTCACTGTCTATTTTAACGCAATTAAAATCCTACATGTTTAAAACCTTAACCATTGAATCATTTGAATTCGGTTAATTTATTTCATTAAAATTAAACTTTATTTATTACTTTTCAATTTACAACAAAGATAATTTGTTCGCTTGTATCACTTATTACTGTTGCTAAGTATAACAAAGTAAAGAAAATAATATGTCATCTGAAATCTGTTTTGTTCTAACGGAAAATTCTAAGGCCCAAAGCTGCTATTATGTATCAATTTTTTATTTTATTTTATACTTAAAAACGCTTATATTTTAATATTCGAATAAATTTTTTGAGTGCGTAATAAATTTGACAAAAGAATACTAATATAATTAATTCAATCATGCATGTATGCTTGAAATGGTTTTCCAGTTTTCATGAAAATTTGCACCAAATTTGCAACTATTCTACTTATTTATTTCTTTATTTATTTAGCGTATGGCTAACATGGATTGAAAATATACATCTAAAAGCTAACTTTAAAGTCAAGGACATTGATTCAGTCGATTTTGGAGTCTCACCTCCATATGCTCATTCCTGGCAAAAGTACGGTAGGATCGATGACATAGACCTCTTTAACGGGTAGCAACACTTCCCAATTTTTTCTCCATCACTCATTTGGGTTGAAATCTACTGCTATAAATTGTTCTGCTAGCAGTAATGGAGAAGATCTAGACTTCAATCTAGACATGCCGGCATCAGACAAGTCACTGTGTACTAGAAGGTGGGGATTCGATATTATTTTATTATAGTCTCTTGCCAGGACTATTCTACTATTCCATGTTCTATTATTCCAAAAGCAATCGATTTTGGTACGTTTAAACGATTATGTAAAGATCTAAATAGGTCTACTTTCGATCAACATCAAAACCCCAAATCAAGAGAAAATCGCTATTTTCGGCGTAGTCTCCTTTTTCCGTCAGATGTCACTAGATTATCTGATGCCACCTGACAAAATTTGCTATACTTATGAGGCGATCCATTAGCTTTACTTCACTAGCCAAACTGACGAAGCCTATTTGAGACAGAAACTGAAGTAAATGTTGGAAAATACGAGGTGTATGTCCATCTGTACAGATACAGATGTATGTAATACATGTCTGCTTCATTTGTAACAAATGCGTAATACGTGCTTAACATATTGATGTACTCAAAATTCATTTTTCATACCGTTCAACAAGTTTTTGAATTCCGACTTCAGTTTTCACTTCTTCGTTGTCGTCATCGAACTGTTGACCACTAAAGAACTCCTTGAAGAACCGAAACAAGTGAAAATCACTGGGTGCAAGATCTGAACTATAAGGTGAATGTTACAGTTGTTCCCGTTCAAACGACCTTATTAGATCTTGTTTTTATACCGGAAGACAGTAGGCCACGCCGCTTGTTTCGAACGGCACGCCGGAATTTTCTCATCATCTCGCAATACGCATTAGAATCGATTGTGCCTCTCTGCCTAAAATTCACTAACAAAATCCCTTACCTGTCCCAAAATACAGTTGCCATAATCTTTCGTGCCGAAAGAGTCTGTTTGCCTTCACTCTGGTTGGCGATGATGTGTGTTGCCATTCCATTGACTATTGGATTCAGGAGTCATTTGAGACACTCAAATCTCATATCCTGTAATGATATTTTCCAAAAAATTCATCTAAAGCACAGCCCATCTTTCTTTTTTGTGATCGTCAGAAAGCAGTCTTGGAACCCACCAACACAATTTTCGATATTTCAGTTTCTCCGAAACAATGGTGCATGAAACCTGTTGTAAATCAATTGATAACTTTGAAATCGTGAATTGTTGGTCCTCTCGAATTTTGTTCAAACGAAAGAGCATGGCTCATCATCCACATTAACCCGTCCGTCCTCGAACATTCTCATCCGCTTTCGAACTTTACTATCACTGATAACATTATCACCGTAAGCTTCGCAAATCTGACGATAACTTTCCGCTGCTGTCAAATATTTTGCGCTCAAGAATCGAATTATAAATCGTATCTCACAGTCGAATCAATTTTTTTAAACATTATAAACTTCTACAGCTCAGAACACAAACAGACGATACCACTGGAAATGGTGTCTAAATGCGCACAAAGCATGTTGGTAGCAGACGCGCATTCCCACGCATCATTCACAAACTGACCTTATTTAAAAAACATCTCTTGTGTTATTCTATCGCACTCTATGTTAATTGCGACTTCAAATTTCTATAGATTACTTCGACTTCGAATTTTTCTGAATACCCGATTTATAAAATACATGAATACAAATGACTTTTAAAAATATTTAATTGATTCAGTTTCGTGTTTCGGAAGCATTAAAATTATAATACATAATGATGTACAAATTTGTATTTATCCTTTGTTGCAGGTGCACTTGTACTTTTCAGCGCTTCCGGAAGATAAGGTCCCTTATGTGAATTCCGTAGGTGAAAGGTATAGGGTTAGACAATTACTACAACAGTTACCACCTCACGACAACGAAGTACGATATTGTCACGCTCTTAGCGATGAAGAACGAAAAGAATTACGCTTGTTTTCAGCGCAAAGAAAACGAGAGGCTTTGGGAAGAGGAGCGGTACGTCAATTACCTGCTCCTATAGCATGCGATGCGGTAAGTGGTTTTCTTACCTGGAAGAAAAATGATGTTGATATTGTGTGCATAATAATTATTTTGAATAAAATATGGCAAGATATTTTTAATACCATATTTTTAATACTATAACGATTACTTGCGATGCTTGATTAATGTAAGTCTATATCATACGGTATATTAGTAGCAGAAAAACAAAAGAACCTGTAATATATTTCACTCTTAAGTTGTCTTTTAACAAAAACAGTAAATTACGCCAAATGTCTATTTAAATTCTTTCATCTTCGTCTAATCTTAAAAGATTCAATTTGTATTTTTTATCGATCATAACATTCTTAAATTACTAATAATCATACAATCGACATTGAATTATTTTGTTACTGGTTAGCCTTTTTCCATCCTATGACGATGGTCACGCTCTCTAGTTAAATTTAATATAGGTTCAGCGTAATGTTTGGTATTAGGATTTCTATAATTTTATAACGTTCTTCCAAATTCACCTTAATAGAAAATTTCAGCGCTATGGTACAAATTTTCTTCTTCTATGTACCTAGTATTTTAGTGATGGCTGGAATTGATGATGATATCATATGTACTTTGAAATTCAAGTTGTTTTCTCTACTTTATGTAGAACATTCAAAAACATTTATTTAATTTTCAGCTTTAATTTTTCATAGAAGTATCGATTTTTCATTGTGTCGTACCATTTATACGCACATAAAGCGTAAATATCCAGATGTAAAACTAATAAATGCCTTAACTACTTATATCAGTAGAAATTATATCAGTACAATTTACCACTAGTATAAGAAATTTGAACACGAAAGGAATTCTGTTCAGCATCAAAAAGGAGCAGGGCGTCTTCCTACGATCGTTACCGACAAAAAGATTGCTGCTGTTAAAAAATAATTGAAGAGGACAATAAAGCCACTTATGCGATAATGTGTCGCATCACCTTTCTTAACTTCCAAAAAGCAGAAATTGTAAGAATTTGCCATGGAACTTTAAATTTCTTAAATAATGGCGGGCACTAAATTTTTTTCCAAAATAGTGACAGGTGACGAAACTTATATTCCATTTTTCGACCTTTCCACCTACCAAGAGAGTCATGTATGGATTTACGAAGCTGAGTAAACTTCTACAATGCGAGTTCTTCTAGCAGCGAGCTATAAAAAAGGTTATGTATTCGGCATTCTTCAGAAGTACGAGCTTAGTAAATACAATTAAGCACTGAAAAATGTTGAGTAGAGTTCCAGACAAGCGCCATGATAATGCATCGTCCCCTACAACAGTTTTTTCTCTCCAGTTTTTTTCTGGAATAAATATAAAAGTAATAGAACATCCGCCGTACTCACCTGATTTAGCAATGTATGACTTTTAACAATTTTTTGGCCTAAACGCAATTTTGCGGGGTAGAAGGTTTTCTTCTGAAGAAGAGATTGATGCCGCAGTTCACGCTTCTTTTCAAGGTATTTCGAAGGAAAATTGGTTGGGAGATTCTAAACAGCGAAAAGAAAGAATGGTCAAGTGTATCATTGCTCAAGGGAATTACTTTAAGCATATTTAAAGTAAAATCCTGGAAAATATAAACCGTGTTTTTATTCTCAATAATTTTAACTTGTCCCTCGTATGTACTATCGCGTTAATGGAAAAGTAGAACAATATAATTTTTTAGGTTTAGACAATTTTTAAAAGTTTTAACATTGTAACATTCATGTACGTACTTACGATCGTAGAAACGTTACTTTTAAACGTCAACGTAATAATTCATGAATCATGATTTAAGAAAATTTGTGTGTATACTTTTAAGTTAAATATTCTCTGAAATTCTATCTGTGGAAGAAATGTGAAACAATGAATAAATTTTATGGAATATATTACATATTATCAAAATCATACAACTACTAATACTTTATCATTTCTCCATTAAATTGTATAACTTTTAGCAACCATCTGGGCATAGATGACACCAACTGTCTGGTAAATTCAGGTGAAATTTGCGTCCATCCTTCAAATATTTTCTGTTCTAATTCGCCAACATTTCGTGATCTGAAGTTGTGTTGTCTTACAAATTTTAACATTTCCCCCCACACATTCTCAACGATATTCACGGACAGAATGAAGAAAATAAAATTTTCTTCATAAATAGGGTGAACAGATGGCAACAAACATTTTCTAATATTCAGCGGTATATAACAGCATTTTTTCTCTCATTTATAATAAAGCATTCACCTGGACTTCTGGCACTAATCTAACATCACACATTTGCTTTGAAGTGACTAGTTCTGTTTTTTTTTTCTGGTATAACGTCATATCGGGTTCGACTGGGCCGGTAGACTTTTAAAATGCCATTATGGGTGGATTGGAAGGTTTTCTCGTCAGAAACACGATGGTCTCCCAGAAATTATCCTGGGTTGTCACATACTCTAGAGCAAATTGTAATGTTTGCTTTTTCTCTCGGTTATTAGCCAAATTTTGTTCAAATCAGATTCGCGAATTTTGCGCTGAACTCTTTTTTGCATGCAATACTGTGCTTTTATTTACACTTCATTAACAATTTTCCATATGCTTATTGAATCCTATCAGCGAACTTCAATCAGTTTAATTGCGGCATTGTAATTGAAAAATAGTTTTAATTATTCAGTAATGAAAACTAACAAAATGACATGCATATTTGGCACCTATGATGACTGTCTTAGTTTTCCATGAACGCGATAGTACATATATCAAGTCATTGTATAAATAAGCTACACAATATATAAAATTAAATACCGTGAGTTTTTTATATCACTGAACGTAACACATGAATACACCTATGTTCAGTTTTAAAATAAACGTTTCAATGCATGAGAATTTTATGCAACTAACAATGCGAGTGTCATCACTGTCATCACTTGTCGTAATAAGGCATTTTAGTTATCAGTGTCAACAAAGTGTGAAAATACTTTATTTAACATTTAACTTACACAAACAATATTAAAATGAGTTTTATGGTAAATTGAAAAAAAGTTTGTTTTCATTTATAATTCTTTAACTTTTTCATAAATGTTCAAAATTTCCACCTTCACATTCCATACAATATGCGAGTCGATTATGAAATTCCTGCAAAGAGTATGTTTAAAAATCCGGTTTGGTTCGTAATTCGTCACAGGCTGTGCTTTTAAATCTTCAATGTTAATGAAAATTACATTATCATAAATTTTAGATGTAAGGTATACCCAAACAAAAGTCATTTGGCGATAAACCTCCCTATCCATCGATCAGGAAGACTTGAATTTAGAAAATTTGTAATTGCTGCAGTTGAACGAATTGAGGCTCAATTCATTTGAAACCAGCAACCTTCAATGGCTAAATTTTCAAATCGAGGAACAATACGTGTTCGAAGACGCTTCATCAATGAAAAGCATTTTCTTCAACATATTATAATTTTCATTTAATAAATTAAATAGTGTTTCGCAAAAATCAACACATCTTATCCTATCTTCATGAAATAATTGTCGGTAATTAGAAAACTTGTAATGTTTGTATTTGTACTGTTTGAAAATTTTAAATACAGACGTCTTAGAAATATTAAATTGTTGTGCTATTTTACTTAATGGTGTTATCAGGCATTCTTCAACATAACATAACACATTTAATTTTAGGTCTTCTGAAAGAAGGTGGGGGGTTTTAATTTTCATTTCTGAGTGTATTTATTATGCAGCCATCAGAATAAAATTTCCTAGTAACCGCCTGAATTTTTCCTATAGATGGTATGGGCCTGTCAAGATATTTGATAGAAAACAGATCCCGCACTTTCCTTAAACTGTTTCCAGCTTTATACCAGTTCAAAATTTCAATTTTTTCATCTTTTATATATATATATATATATATATATTAAATTAGGTGAATGCAAATGTCAAATGCTAAAATATTTAAAATGTTATTTCGTTTATGCACATTACTGACATTCATTTTGACATTTGTTCAAACACATAATTGAGCGATGTTGGTTGCATAACATTCCCATACATTGAGGCGTGCTTTTTGAAACTGAACATAGGCTAATGTATAGGGTTAAGAAAAACTCACGATATGTAAAGAAGCTAAAACATATGTGAGATATAATATATTAAACACAATTAATTAGTAAATTTGATTATACACTTTTTTGAAAATACCAGACGGGTGCCAATCATCAGTCACTGATTCTGCAAACAGGGGTAATATTTTGCGAAATTTGCCGAATCATTTCATTTTTAAACTTTCCACTTCAAATTTCTTGATTTTATGAAAATATAGCTACTCCAAATTTCAAATGACATATCGTACCTACTTATGCGCTTCAATTAAAAATGAACTCATTTACTTCTATGATTCAAGGCTGGAACTGCGTCCTTGGCACGGCTTCCTTCTAGGCCGACCTTTCGTCCATTGTTGCAAGGGAGATCTGCATTGAAACTGAAACAACTTCGATACAACAACAGTAGTAATAGCCCTTAAGATGTTCCTTGCAACAGTAGACGAGACATCAAGATTGCGTAGTAGTTAGAGAATATCATACTGTTAAAGCGGTGAGCAAATGTACTTCACAAACGCTTACCATATCATAATCGCTAAGCCTTTTGGTGTTAAAGAATACCAGTCCCGACGGAGAAAATATTGGGCTACTTTGCTCCACCATTACATATTTGTTATTCCAAAAAACATAAAATAGATAACAAAATAGATGCAGTTCCCTATAATTTCATATATGATCAAATAAAATGTAATTTAGATGCAGTGCGGTGCGTAATGAACAGGCACACACAGAACTAATGAGAATGTCGTTCATAGATAAAACTAAAAGAAGTCTTATATACGAGGGCTATACTCTGCCTGTTGAATTCGAAGTATGTATTAAGAATAAGCTTTCTACTGACATTTAAAATTTAGCGAAAAGTAAATATCTTCCACAAAAACTTGTTTCTGTAGGACAGTGAAAACAATAAATGATTAATTACCCACTGATAAATAAAGTTCCGAATATCGTCCGTACAACAAAGTCGAACGCGCCTACCGCTGCGTGTATGCGCATATAACTTGATCTACGGCATTTGTTTAAATATGCTTTCATTCTCCCGTATTTATTAATAAATATAAAATATTCTATTTATAAAGTAGCTGTTTAGTATTATATTTTTTACTTCGCATGTTCGAATTAGTCCGAAGCCGTAATAAGAGCCCTTGTCCAATTCTGTTGTATGGACGAAATATTGCAACTTTACTGATAAATTTAAAATAGATAATAAACATAATTTTACCATACTTAATTTTTAAAATAGGAGTAAATTGAAATACCTCTTTCGCACTGTAAAAGTTACCAAATCAATCACATCATACCGAATGTGTTTTTTTTATTTTATTATACCGGGTGTTTCTTAATTGAATGTCAATTTTGAAAGGGGCGATTCTTAAGATTATTATAAGAAAAGAAATTAATATCGTGAGTCCAGAAATAGTCCCTTTCGAAGATACATAGTGTTAAGCTTGTATAAAAAAAATCGTAATAGTACGCCACTGCTTTTTATTAAAATAAAAATTATTTTAAAAATGCCGAAATTAGTAAAGAATTTTAATTGACTGTTTACAAATTAATAAAAATTTTGTAAAAAATTAGATGAATTGTTGAAAATGCCCTCCACCTCCCAGGATACATGCTTCAGCTCTTCTTGTCATATTCGTGTGCACTCTTTGAAAAACGCCTTGAGTATTCCTTATTACATCACAGCAATCACATACTATGTCTAACTAAAATTGGCACTTCCTCAAGCAATATTAACAAATCATCCTCTACGTTATAGCCATTTAGCCTTTGTGGTAGAAAAAAAAGGCCCAATTAAGTAACTTTCAACAATTCCAGACCAGACATTTACCGAAATTTGCTCTTGATGGTTATATTCAACAACTGCATGCGGGTTTTCTTCGGCCCAAACATGATTTTTATAGCAATTTCTGATAGCCTTTCTTGAGAAGTTCGCTTCGTCTGTGAACATTATTTTACAGCCAAACATGTGATTTTGCGCAATATTTTTCAAAAACCATTGACAGAAGTTGATACGTAAACGAAAATCTTGGGGAAGTAAGCCTTGGACCCGTTGAATATGATACGGATATAACAGAAAATCGTGAAGAATTCTCCAAACTAGAATGTGCGAGATATTCAAGTTATTTCCAGTTACTCTAAATTTTCATCAATTGAATTTAAAACTGCTTCTTCAATTTCTGGAGTTTTTGTAGTACGATGGGCACCTTTTAATTGAACGTTTGGCCTAAAGTACCTGTTTCAATTAACTTTCTATGTACGTTTGAAAATGTTCATCTATCTGGTGTAACTCTATCCGGAAAACGCTCATAGAAATCTGGAAGATTTTCGGTAAACGCATGAGCCTGGATGTGGGGCTGGATGTGAAGCTGGTTTGGGTGTATGCTGGAATATCGATAGACGTTTTGTTGCCGCTACCTCCAATATGTTGGAGCATATAATGCTACCATCTACAGCTTAAACGTTTCCGTACAGCGCGTATTGTTGGACAGTGATTTCAGAATCACAATATAGAAGCTCTGCCATGGTCTCCAAAAAGTCCAGATCTAAACCCACTTGAAAATGTATTGGGACTTATAGGCAAAAATATTTATAAAAGACATTTTCATCCTCGAAATGCGAGGTCATGTGGGAGGTCATAGAAGAAGAATGGTACTGTGTACTATTGCGGCATTTGAAATCCGGACGATTATATATTTATTTTCACTATAATTAAGCATTGTAATTCGGTTTTTGTATAATTGAGTTGTTGTGTAGGTGACAGCATAGTGACATTGATCTGTAACCTTTCGCGCAAAATTACGTTATAAAATTATGTTACTCAATGAATAAATGAAAAAGAAGAATTTATTAATCAGAGAACTACAAATATTTGGTTTTAATACTTTATTGCAGCACCATTTCTGTCTAGCAACTTTTGTAAATATCTAGGAATCGATGTTATAACATCATGTATAAATTCTGGCGACAGATCATTATCCCCCCACGTTCTCAATGAGGTTCAGATCTAGACTTCTAGAGCACCACGGTAAATACTGTATATTATTTTCTCTAAATCACTGACAAACGGCTCTTGCCGTGTGAACAGGACAATTGTCGTGTTGAAAGATGAAATTTCTTTCAGAATATATAATTTCTGCCGAAGGTAGAAAAACATTTCGTCAAATTATGAAATAGGGGGTCTATAAGTACGGATTCGGCCATTATGAGACGATTGAAAAACTTTTTCATATAATAAAATTACATTTTCCCAAAAATTAAAATGATGCGGCAAAAATTCCAACGCAAAACTAATCCTTACTGAATTAAGAAATGTTTTTTTCACAGACGCCCGATTTCTCAAGTCTGAAGTTTGTCTCAACTGTTTTCTTGTTGTGCGAACAAACCCGAGGAAATGTGTTGCGGTCACTGCATTTACTGTTGCTTCGAACGGATCGCTTCTTAAAAATGAATAAGATTTTCATTCTGTTCGAGGTTTCTACGACGCTGCCATTTAATTTTGATATTTGAAATGATATTCTTCCCAACGCCAAATCTATCCGCTAATCTTCTAACTGACCATCCTACTTCTAGTAATATAGTTATTTAAGTGTTAGTTTGAATATTCGAATGCGGCATATTAGCTTTATACTTTGAGAAACCCGATTATGACACTGACAGATCTGTAAATAGCAAAAATCGAGTATATAAAGTATAAGTTTTCAGTTCAAGGCCACGTTTTGCAATATTGTCAAAATTTTAGTAACGTGTGTTCATTTGAAAAGTCAATCTATGTTACTTTGAAATTTTGATAGAATAAGACGCATATATATTAGTATGTATTTGTTGTTCCGTAAACGTAAATCCAAATGACATTTGATAATGTCAATCACATTTGTTATTTATTTGTATGTATGAAACTGTCAAAATATACGACTTCGTAGGTTAAGTAGTAAATTTTAATTTACGACATACTTCAAAATGTTCTCAGTAAATCACATGCTACTAGATTGACTTTTCAAATGAACACCCGTTATGTTACTATTACTTGCAATATAACCAAAGATAAGCATATACATAACCTACTTACATATCAAAATAATAATAATTACTATAATTAGTGAAGTAGGAACAAGAATACTTCAAAAGTATTGTTTCTTTTCTAGTTTTGTATAAATATATTCTATCCAAGAAAACTTTGCGGAAATTATTACTTTAATATTTAAATTAGGCTGTAAAATTTAATACAAGCTGTTGAGCTTGAGAATCAAGAGGTTTAACAGGCATCTAAGAAATATTCTCTAAAATAAATAGATTAGAAATGTCATAGTGACAATCAAACAATTTCGTATTTATTGCCACTAATTGATATTATTATTTATTATCAGTATTGGTCCCAAAAGAACAGATTTTGAATTTACAAAAGTACATATTGTTTCTTTTCTAGTTTTGTATAAATACATTCTATCCAAGAAAACTATGCGGAAATTATTACTTTAATATTCAAAATAGGCTGTAAAATTTAATACAAGCTGTTGAGCTTGAGAACCAAGAGGTTTATCAGGCATCTAAAAAATATTCTCTAAAATAAATAGGTTAGAAATGTTAAAGTGATTATCAAACAATTTCGTACTTATTATTAGTATTGTTCTCAAAAGAACAGATTTTGTAATTTTTGACGACAAACTAAATATTCGAATTAGAAGAATGCTTAACCTTAACCGGAAACAAAGTCAATAAACAACAATATTGAAATAATTTGACAGCAAGCCGAATATCTTAAGACTATCTCCTGGACAACATATCCTTTTTATTTAATATAATATCTCAAAGACGTACCTCTTAAATTAAAATGACAAACGTGTGTAGTATTACAGCGTGTGTTAGAAAGAAATAAAGTACAATTTTCGGTTTACACTTGGGCAGTACGAACTGAAAACTTATACTTTATGAACTGTACCTATCTACTCTTAAAAAGCCATATTCAAATAAAAAAAATTAAGTGTCCGATTTTCAAATGCCTAGATAGTACCTACTTGACGTTAAATTGCTTCATAAATTGGTAAAATGATGAACGGCACACTTGTAGTAAATGTGGACATTTCTTTATTTCCATAAAAATTTTGTCCAAAGTAAGTAATTCGTTCTTGTAGAAAAAAAGCAGGCACTGCTTGCCCCACAGAGTGTTTAACTACTTTATCATATGTAACAGCACTAACAGATCGTCCTCCTTTGTGTTTAGACGCAGTAATTGTGCCAGTCTCATTATACTTCTTATGGTCCGATATACTGTCGATTTTGCAACGCCTAGAAGCAGGAAATTATAAAATGTGTTACATTATTTAATCCGTTTTTCTAAGATCTGGTTCGTCAGTTCACAGCTGTTTATATATAATTAAATATACTGCTTTTCAGCCACCGATAAATCCCCTAAATCTAAACGTTTGCGTTTTTCTGGAAGCGAAAATGATGCTGAACTTGTTGGTGCAATGTCCATATCAAAAACAATAAGCATTAAACGCTTCGCACATTCTAAAAAGAATGGATTTATTTACGTTTTAAAGACCATAGAACTGAATAGAATAACGGGAACACAAAAGCAACGACGAAATTTGACAAGCGTTTGACAACGATGCGTCAAAAGACAATTTATTGCACCTTTCAGCAGTATAAATCTATCTGTGAAGCAACGCAATTAATTTAAAATGTTTCTCTTAGTTTAAAAACAGACCACAATTTAGTTTAGTTTCAACAAATAAAGCGATATATTTCATACATATTTGCAAATATTATTATATTTGCAAATATTTTATCAGAATAATTGAAACATACATGAGTAGGTAAACCCCACCAGTTTTGTATAATACAAAGGTATTTTTAATAATATAAAATATTAATAGTGAACCTGCATTTGTGTTCTTCAAACCAGATTTTTAATAATATTTAATATTTGCAAATATTTTATGTAAACCAAGTGTAATAAAATGTTAAATGTTAGCTTTATTTTAAGATTTTACCAAGATATATATTTATTAGAAGTACTCTCCAAAAGAGAGAGAACGATTTCTGTGTGTATTGTCATGCAATGTGCATTCCAATAGCTTCGCTCTCATCTCACGTGGCTCATGAAAATATAGAAATGCACTTGAAAAAGTATCCCATGCGAAATTACAAGTCATTCTGCCATTAATTTGCTGTTTGGCAGAGCGAAAGCGTAAAATAGGCTGAAGTTGGTATTCGAAATGTGATTTAGTACAATTTAAGAAGGCAAAAAAGAAAAAAGGCAGAAATCTAAGAGAGAATCTTTTCGTGACTTATATCGTTTTAATTGTATAGGTAGGTAAATAAAGTTATTGATAAATTCGTGATATTATTATTATACCTATGGTATTTAAAAAACTTTCGGCAAGATAAATAAATTGTTTTATAAGTGCAGAATAAAATTATTCCGTGTGTGAACATTAATTAACTTAAAATTGTTCAACGAGAAGTTAAAAAAATACTATCGAACAGTCCAATAGTAAGAATTTTGTTACATAATGTTTTATAATACCGATTACTTAAGCAAATTTAATGTTTCCAGTCACCAAATTCACTATATTCGTGTGATTTAGTTTATTGGGATTTTTATTAATTCTGACCATGACACTCACTATCTGCAAACCAAAATAAAGCTTTATTTCAGATCGTTGACAATAGATTCGTAGCTAGTGGTGACGAGAATACGAAACACTGACATAACAAGTTATATAGTCGGAAACAATTGTTTAGTAAAATCTAATAATCGTTCATGTGATCATACTCCAGTTATTGTCAACATAAGCACTTTAGTTAAAAATAAATCATCCCCTTTTAAGCTGGCCCCAAAAAATATTGTCTGGACCGCTTTTCAATATCGCGTAAATGAAAACATTAATTCTAACCAGTTTATGAAATCCCCAGAAGATTTAGACGTTGCAACATAGAACTTCACTAGATTGGTAAAAGAAATAACTACTTCCCAAGCTAATCAAAAACCAAATAGTACAATCGATATCACCGCCGACTCATTGCTGAAAAACGCCGAGCTAAGAGGCAAAGGTGAAGAAATATCTCAAGAGTAACATAATAGATTGAGCAAATAGTTGGAAAGTAGCAATCATCAAATCGCAGAATAAAACATTGTGCAATACGTTCGCATTCTATCAGCAAATGATGACAAACTGAAAAGCAACAAAAAATCTGAAAAGACCACAGTTACGTACACCTCCAATCCGCAAATCAAACCGAAAATGGGTTTGCTCTGACAACGAAAAATTTGGAATTTTTGCTTCATTTGGCTCCCAGAAGGTACAAATCGTGAACTACAAAACTTAATTAAAAAATTAATACTTCATGTTAAAAGTCTCCTCTTATAAAATCATTTTCGCCTATAAAAGCCAAGAGCATAATAAATAAACTTAATATGTGGATATGATTTAATAACTGGACAAATATTCAAACATCTACCTAGAAAAACATTGTTCTTTTGGTAGGTATATCAAATCACATGTTAAGTCTTTTCTACTTTTCAGTGACACGAAAAAAGCCGAAATCATTATGGCACACAAACCTAACAAATCCTCACACCAATCCATATTTTATCTACCAATTAATCGTTTACCCGTAACAAGTAAAGCTTTCTAACAATTACTACCAGTATATGGTTTACACTATTTAATTTCTAGTTTAAGTTTCAATTTTACATGAGTAACTTAATATGGGTTTCTTTCTACACTATTCGAGTTGAAAGGTTCGATATTTCATTTGACTTTTATAAAATAGAACACCTATCCTCATTTGATTTTACCGCGGTACTTGTGACTATAATTTGACATTTTTTAAGGGTACGTTATATTTTGAATTGTCTCACGAAGTATATCGTAATCTTATTCTAATACATACAGAGAAAAATAATTTTTTTTTTCCGCAAATCGTTAGGAAATTTTGACATTCCTGACTTTTTCTTATACATATTCGTACTTTTCTCTTGATTTCTTTGGCAATAATTCTAATGAAGCAGTATTCACTACCTCAACCAGCTCTGGAGGAGTCCCAGATATGGAAAATTCATCATCACTGTTTTGCTATCGAAAACACCAGCAGTTAAATTTATATGCGTCAAGTTTGACAATGCAACATTAATACGTTTCCATAGTAACGCAACCAATTATATTACGAATTTCAAAACACCATTTATTTGTGAATAAAATTATTCGCGATTTTTTCAAAATTAATTAATATCTGTCGATTTTTAAACGATTTGCGGAAAAATAGTATGTTTACCTCGTAGGAAAAGCCACATTCCTGGACTCTGTGTTGCTAAGTCTCGGCTTGCGCCTCGACTTAGCAATCTTCACAGTCGTCCAGGAATGTTAGGCTTTTCTTACTCGGTAAACAATATACTAATTCTGAAACAGGAAAAAATTTTGACGTTTTAGCCCTCTTAACAGGTAACAAAATGAAACTTTCTATGAAATTACTTTTTCCCCGGGTAAAAAATGAGGTTGCGTTTGTATCTCCGCTTCGCGTTGGGAGACAAACACAACCTCGAGCTAAAATCTAATACTTTTTGCCCTTGTATAATAAATATCTATTATTTGACACACGATATTTTAATAATTAAAGCAAAAATTCTGAAGCGACGGAATCGGTGGACTTGATTTTTTCTTATGGTTAAATCAAACTAGAAATCAGACAGTGTAAAACATGCATAAGATGGATTTACGCGGGGTTTGACTTTCTTATCCTATTATCTAAACACCAGTTCGCCTTTCGAGACTATCACTGCACAACACCACTAGTCCACAGAACAGTAAATGAAATTTCTGGAAGAAGAAAGCAAATACTGCAACGTTGTATTCCTCGACATTTCTAAAGCCTTCGATAAGATGGCATAGAGGCTCAAATATAGAGACTCTATATTTAAACCAAAAGCATTCTATCAAGCAACTAACGTATGTTCCCTAAGTTTTCAGAAAAATTTTAGATGATTTGTAGTTGTACTAAATGACATTTGGTTAAGTTATCGCCGGTCGTATGCCACAATTAACTTGTTTTAATTATGACAGTTTAGTTTTCGTGACCTGGTTCAACAAAATGTCTTATAAGCTAGATATTCGTAAAGGAATTTACACGCTAGTTGAACGAATGCACAACCATGATATTGTTATCATTTATCGTGAACAAGATATTTCTTTATCAAAAATTTATCAAACCATAGAGGAATGTGAAGAGGGAATACTCTGCATTAATTTGTCCAAAAATGGTCGACCAAGAATTTTAAGCCAAGTGGGAGAACAAAGAATGCTTGAAGCCTTTAAGGACAGAGTTGGAGTTTCACAGCGAAAAATAGGTCGAAGATTCGATTCAAAGACCACTGTTTTTAGAACAATTTCCATAAATAATGTGGTGTTTCGAAAGCAAAGAAAGCACCAAAATATACCGCGCCCACATAGAAAGATTACCCAGGTATTGTCGTGCGCTAAGGCGCATCCATTTTGTCAATAAACTGATTGTAATGGATCATGAGAAATATTTCAACTTGTCCCATTCAGAGATTAAGGGAAACGACAGTTTTTATACCGACGACATAGAGAACACACCAGACAATGTCAAATTCAAAGATCAATCCAAACTTGAGGAGAAAATTTTAGTGTAGTGTGCCATTTCTGAGGCCGGATTTATCTCGCATTTATCTGCACAACTTTACATTCAAAGATGCCTCTCTAAACTGCTTCAGTTTTTAAATATACATCATGGCAGTAATAATATCATGTTTTGGCCTGATCTAGCTTTATGCCATTATGCTAGAGTTACTAGAGACTGGTATAACGCAAATAACTTTGTTACCAAATTAGACAATCCTCCCAATGTACCTCAGGCTCGGTCAATAGAGGAATTTTTTACCAGAAAATTGTATGAAAATAGATGGCAAGCTGCAAATGGAGATTAATACGCCGTCGAATTTTTCAAAAAATGCGAGAAATTGATCCTGCTGCTGTCCAGAGGATAATAAAACAAGTCAGAAAAAATCTGAGGACCGTCAAAGATAATGGCCCGCTATCAATAATTTGAAGATTAAGTATTTATTGTTGTATTTATTGTTAATTGTTGTAATATATAGTTTATAAAGTTAAACAGTTTTGAGAAAATTATCAACATCTAAAATTTTTCCGAAAACTTTGGAACCCTACGTTACCTCCTACTCAAGCCCTACTTATTCTTTCGAAAATTTTCAGTAAAATTGACTAACCAGTCTAGCAGACTCCAACTTTGAGGAAGCGCCAAACCAACAACATTCAATATCATTCACAGATTTTAATCCAATGTACTATGAGTAATAGTAAATGTCCCTCGTATGTCAATAATCAGATGGTTCACAAAGTCTGAATTAATAGGAGAGATCTGATACAGCAATTAAATAATGACCAATATGGAAAAACATCATTACAACTAAAAAAAACCTGTATCATATTTGTTTAATGTTCTTTGTCAATGTAAATTGTAGACATGTAAATTGCCAAATAAAACAAAGTTGTTCTTAAAACGTGATTTATAAGACTTGAAAATTGAATTTTGAAGTGATTATATTGCAAAGTAAAATCTTTCTTTAAATTAAATCTTTCGTCTTTAACATCGAGCCAATTTAGTTTTCAAACCACCCTATCATAATTAAAATATTTAAAGTAATTTTTCAAGCAAGCAAAAAGATTATTAGTATTACCAATGCTATGATAGTCTACAACATATTATTTACTTACTGATGTTTTTGTAAAACGCTTATATCAATTTGTTCGTTTAACAACACAGCGCTATTTTACCAAGCAAGTTAGATATTAAAGAATCTGTGATAAGTTGTGATAACAATTGAAGTCATTCGTAGAAACGTACGTGATAGAATTATATGTATGTACGTGGTCGCATACGTCGCGAACATTGGTAATGTTCCCTAGAATTGTGAATGTGAAATGCATAGAAATTTTTGTAAAATTAAATTTTGGATTAAAAAATAGTACGAGTATATTAAAACACAAATTTCATAAGGCACCATTTTGTCGCATGAGTTTGTTGTTTATAAAACGAGTTTTCTAAAGAACAAGTGCTACAAAAGGCCTTATGAAACGAGTTCTTTATACTTTTTTTTCCATTTTGCATTTTTTACATTAATAAATTGAAATTATTTAATTTGAAAGTTCAGAATTTAATTTTTATATAAAGTATGCAGTTAGGAACATTGATACTTGACATTTTCAAATTTAAATATTCCTATTCGTTACCATTTCTTGATATGTCTATTTCTGCATTCGAACAATGCCAACATTGAAAAATAAAGAAAAGCGTATCAAAATGAAGCTCATTTCAATACTCTATTGGGCTTCATAATGAGTTCATTACGAACGCAAAATAGAAAATAGTAGATTATGTCATTAGACGTAAAAGTGATACATTATGTGACGAAGTTAAACGTTTATTTTGCCGAACGTAGTGAGGCAAATAAATTCAGCTGAAACACAGAAAAATACTTTTACACCGAATAACATAAAGGCTGTTCATTTGAAAAGTCAATCTAGTAGCATGTGATTTACTGAGAACATTTTGAAGTATGTCGTAAATTAAAATTTACTACTTAACCTACGAAGTCGTATATTTTGACAGTTTCATACATACAAATAAATAACAAATGTGATTGACATTATCAAATGTCATTTGGATTTACATTTACGGAACAACAAACACATACTAATATATATGCGTCTTATTCTATCAAAATTTCAAAGTAACCTAGATTGACTTTTCAAATGAACACACGTTACTATTTTATCTGCAAACGTAGGTATATAGAACAAAATTTAGTGATTTATATTGTAAGTGATAAATCGTAATACATAATGTGGTTACGATGTAAACAAAAACAAAATTAAATTAACAAAATTCTAAAAGTGTGACTGTTTGTGTCAGTTTATAACGGGTGTTCAGAAACATTTGAAGTCAAGTGGGCTCTGAACAAAAAATCGTATATCTTTACTTAAGTATCTGATTTGTAATAATTATTAAATGTCAACTGTTGTCTGTCAAAGATCAATCTATCTCAGACATGACTTCATATTTTCAAGGACTACTTTGACTTCGAATGTTTCTGAACACCCGTTATAAAATACGCAAATTTGCTATTTTATCTGCTTAATTTGATAAAGTGAAATTTTTACCTTGTCAATGACGACAAATAAATTGTCACTTTTATGGCGTTTGAAGATAATATATTATGGGACAAGTAGTTGAAATAAAATTTTAACGTTAAGAGTGGAAAGTGGAAAGTAACTCGAGACGTTGAAATTGAAATTTTATCAGCCACGAGTTGCGTATACTATTTTCTCTATGAATTTTTAAAATAAACTTTAATAAACCGTTTTTATTATTTTTGTATAAGGTTCTCGTAACTAATGGCGATCGCCATATTGCGAGTCATCGGGTGTGCCCATGCGTTTCCTGTCTAGTTGACTAGTTGTCAAAGTACCGGTCTAGATTGATGTTTGTAGTGTTTGTAGCGTTGTTTTCTAATTTCATAGTGTTTTATATGCTTATCTGCTTATATATAAATTTTATTTGACTATTTACAAGTATTTTACATTATAGTGTGAGGTAAAATGTGTATTTCTATATGGTGCAGCTAAATTTTAAAAAATTGTGAATTAAAGTATTGTATTAACTCAATAAAGTTTTTTGTTTATAAAGATTGCAATTTTATTTTGGATATTTATAAGAAAACTGCATCAAATAATATCTTGATATCCAGTTAGTATTTGCATTTGTGAACCCATTTTTTAGACATACAAAACATTTAATTAACTCCGTAATAACAGTTTCTTGAAAGAACTGAGTTGTGACAGTAGAATGCTAAATTAATTAATATGGGATGGTGTTTCACTGAGTCAACCACATTCATTTCCTTTATAATTTATCAGCCCATTTTTAGGCAAAAATATTTACAATAAAAACTTTTTAATCCCATGAGTACACCAATAACTAGCAGTCATTAACCATTACTTAAAGTAATATTTTGAAATAAAGGACGACATGCTTTGTGTAAGTATATGCGATTAGATCGTATATAAACCAATCGTTTTGTCTATAGACAGTGATTTACTTTACTCGATTTATACCATTTAACTAATGATAAAATTAAAGTCAAAATCATTTTAATTTGAATGGGCACGCTGAATGACGCTTTCCCGCGTATGAATATTATTGGTGGAGAGTTACGAGGCAACCTTATACATTTACTAACCTTGAACAGGACCCATCAGGAAAAACTGAATTTGAGCTTGTTGATTGTTTATCTATAAATATCTGTAAATATTATGGGACAAGTGGTTGAAATAAAATTTCAACGTTGAGAGTGTTTTTTTTTCAACGAGTGATAGCGAGTTGAAAAAAGTAACTCGAGACGTTGAAATTTTATCTGCCACGAGTTGCATGTACTATTTTTTCTACGAATTAAAAAAATATGTTAGTAAACCATTTTTCATTATTTTTGATGTACTTACATTAACTATAATGCGCTATATAGCGCAAATTGTATTTATACATTTATCGGAAGTATTTGTATTCATTTGACAGGACCCTTTAGGAATAACTGACCTTGAGCTTGTTGATTGTTTATCTGTAAATAACTTCTATGTTATATCGTTTCTTGCATATATTCATCGGTGTCCATAAACTTTCTATAAGTGAACTCGTAAATGTGCTTCGATTTGGAAGATATTAAATTAGAAAATGCATTATTAGCCGCTTTTATCATTTATTCTGGCTCTACATCAATATCATTACTCGTTTTAACAAGTTAATACACCTATAAATTATACATGAAGTGACATTTCTCTTGTCAGAAATTGAATATCAAAGAATTCGAAATGCGAAATCCCGGTAGTCCGATAATTTCAAACTCTAGTGGTTGAAATGCGATTTCAACAAACCGTAATCAATTTCAAAATGTAGTATGAGATTGTTGCGCATATTTAAATATAGAATTTGACATCTTACTTCCTATGAAACCTTGAAAGGAAACCATGAAAGCCAACCTTTCATCGTCATTTCTTTATTAACTTTGCGCATAACCTTTCTTTCGCCATTAGCCGAAGGACAATATTTGCTCTCATCTCTAAACGAGTTCGACTTCATTCTTCCAGTCTTCGTATGCAAAATTCAAAATCAATAGTTTTCCTGCTGGCACTTTTCCATGGAAAGTTCATGGAAAGATCTTCATATTATTTCAGGATTTGCTAATGTGTTCGTAGTCAATGTAACTTTTATAGGTAATTTATAGTCTGTTGATCTTAAGAACGCCTACTACAAGTTTTAATAATTAGATTAAAACGAAAAGTGGTAAAGGCAAAACAATGAGTTTCATACAACAGTAATCTTATACACGCAGTTATTTAAAGAAATAGTTCTCGTCAACTAAAAAAAGTACCACTTTTTTAGATGCAGGTGATCGTGTATGATTGTTTCAACAGCTGAAGATCCAATCTTGAGTTGATGCTATATTATCAGATAAGTGGCTTTATTGTCTTCTTCAATTATTTTTGAACAGCAGCAATGTTTTTGTCAGTAACAGCCGTAGGAAGCTTCTTTTTGATGCTGAACAGAATTCCTTTCGTGCTCAAATTCCTTATATGATCGGTAAATTGTAGCCAGCGAAGTTGCTTGTTCACTAAAGTCTGAATCCAAACTCTCCTTGCACTCATAAGTACTTAAATCTCTTTTAAAATCATAATAATAATTCCATTTTGTGTTACTTTAAAAAAATAAGTAGCTGAGTTATAACGAACGTAACTTCAACAAAACGTCAAATGATAGATAAAGAGTTGCTCTAAATAAACACTGCATGATTGTTTTTCACAGTCTACTAGATTTTCTTATTCTCAATAAACTCAGCTTATCCCGCGTAGCATATGGGAGAGTGTTCATCTGGTGCACTATGAACGCCCAGCATTAGGTTGATGAGGTGGTGAAAACTCGTATTCCTCCATATCTTGAACAGCTCGAAGACTCACTTTTCTAACAGGATAATTCCCGTTTTCACGTAGCGAGAACTTCTCTAAACCTGTTCGAAGAGATCCATTTTAATATCATCCCATGGACACCCAGATATCCCAACCTATCGCCAATCGAATACGTATGAGATATTATGGAAAGAAAACTTATGAACTAAACGTTTCTGCTCAGTTTGGTTTAAAAATTCGCGCCCCTTCTTCGTGTTGCGATTTCTATGTCATGTAATGCTTCAACTAATATTTAGTAATATCTCCTTAGCACTTAACACATTGTTAATTGTTCTTTTTATTTAATTTCTTCAAATATTCTCGACACCCGTTACTTGTACATTTTCAGCAGATAGAAAATTATTTATAGATTCGGCTCTGCGACAAGAAGTTTTGTCATGCATAAAGGTGTAAAGAGCTTTACCTGCCTTTAAGAATACAGTATAGAATAACAGCGTCTCTTCCAAAACTCTTTTGAACTGTCTCTAATCCATTGTACCTTCTACAAAGAAGTCCAGGTCCTTCCGCTAAGACACAGGTCCAACTTATTATAGAGATTAGTACTTTATTATTCTTAATGTGCACTCTTCTTCCAGAAGAACGATTTCTAACAAACTGACCCCATTCTTTTACAAAACTCCTCCTTATGTGACCTAAGAAAAAGTTAAAAAAAATTAAATATTAATAAGTAGTGATCAAAAAACGTCAAAAACATCACATAACAATATACGAAATTTACCTTTTGTCAATCTTCAATCGTCGATTATAACGTACTTTTTTAATTCGCTTTGTTAATTTAAGCTTTTTAGCAGGGTGTATGTAGACCTGTATAGCTTACTATGTACAGTCGCGAGCGCGGAAAATGACAGTCAATGACAGTTCTAAGGTTATATGTCTGAGTTTAGGTTATTGAATTCTACATACTTTCATACTTCTTACACACTTATTATAACTTTACTAAATATTTATAATTAGGTACACAAACTTTCATTTTATATTTCCTTATAGCTCCATTTTCAGCAATAACTAACTCCTGTCTATATGGTATAGACTCCTTAGCCTGTCAATATAATCGTTTGATTTCTTCCTATTTCTTCCCTGTGTTCACGGTTTCCAATAGTTCGCTTTTATTTCGAGGTTTGAATGTTCTTCATTGGCAAACCCCATATCATTCTCTATTATGTTTACATCCGGGCTATTACTCGGCCAGTTGAGAACATGAACGTTATTTTCAGTGAACCAGTCGGTCACTATACGAGCACTATGTATAGGGCACTTGTCTTGTTTGTATATATAGTTGCCTTCTGGGAATAATTATGAAACAGAGGAAAGCATAACATCTTCTAGTATATTCATATATTCAGCACTATTCAATATGTCTTCCATATGCTATAAAACACCAATTCCGCCTCTAGATATCCATCCTAAAATAGTAACCCAAAAGCGCCCACTCTTATTTTGTTTATTTACGTATTTTTCCGCATATCAAGTATTTCAAAAATTAAAATTTTAATTCTGTCCGACAAGGTTATATGTGGCATTGTAAACGTGTGACAGTGTGATCACAGTATACTTAATAATGACGTTTCATCAGTGACTGCACACCAGGCGCGGCTCGTGATGACGTATTTGGGAGGGCACGTACAATGATGCGAGTGCCTCGTGTGTTTTCGGTGTTTACTAAAAAAACGCTACAGTTAGTACAGAAGCACTCGCATCATTGTACGCGCCCTCCCAAATACGTCATCACGAGCTGCGCCTGCTGCACACAGCTAAAATTCCGGTATTTTGGTATTAAGACATGGCCCGTTTTCCATGCTCGTGACTGTACATATTAATGAGAATAAAGAAACTACACAAATTGCAGTGAGTGAACATTTATTAACTTTTTAAATAAAAAGAATGCTTTAAGTAAACCTTATTAAATTCAACGTTGTTAAGGCTCATTTATATCTAAAAATAAAATGCACCGTTTGAAATAAACGAAATAATTCCCTAGAGTACATTCCCTTCGCATCATTAATCTCAGAAAACTTTCGTCGTTAAACCGCTTAAAGGAATCGGCATAAAAAGATACTTAGGATTCATTTGTAAAATATTCCACTTGAGAAACTTCCATGTCCTTCACTACTATTAAGAAGTGGAAATCTGTTATCTATGGCTTTTCTTTATCGAATATATAATTCCGTAATACCGTTTTTAACTACAAATTAAATATTTTATAATGGTAAAATTTATTTAAGAAGGAAGTTTTTCTTGTTTCTCGCATCTAATAAGGACTGTCCAAGAAATAAGTGAAAATATTAATTAAAGACTAAACATATTTTTTTTCTATTTTGCGTTCCTAATGAACTCATAATGACACCCAAAACAGTATCGAAATGAGCTTCATTTTGATACGCTTTTTTTTTCATTTTTCAATGTTGCACTGTACGAAAACAGATGTAAATATCTTTTATATCGTTTATATTTTTAAATAAAATATCAAGTAATGTTAACGAAAATTAGTAAATATTTTGGGGATTTAAATTTGAAAATGTCAAGTATGAATGTGACCAACTGCATGCTTTATATAAAAATAAAACTCTGAACTTTCAAATTTCAAAACTTCAAACTTCCAATTTATTAATGTTAAAATGCAAAATAGAAAAAATAGTATAAAGAACTCGTTTCATAAGGCCTTTTGCCGCACTCGCTCTTTAGAAAACTCGCAGCTATCCCGTTTTCTAAACTGATCTCGTGCGGCAAAATAGTGCCTTATGAAACTTGTTTTTTAATAATCGCACTCGTTCTTTAGAAAACTACTATGACATGTGTTTTAATATACTATTATATTAAGTTTAACAAATACACAATTAAGCAACTTTTAAACCAAAAACACTTTTCTTTTGATACCTACAATAACTATATGCACATTCCTACTGGTAACCGTTCCACTCTTTGCACACCACATTCGTTTAATTTTCTTGTCATGCACTGCACTTTTTTGTACCTTCTTCAATTTACTTAATAATAATTACTCAATACTTTTCAATTGGACTTATTGCATTTGAAAGACACTTGGCTGCAACAGTATGGTACATATTTGTCACATAAATTGTAATGGCAATAGCTTTTCTACAGCCGAAAATTTACTGAACGCAGATTTTCGAAAAGAGGAAATATCGTTAATAAGTATGTAATAACAGAAACAAAGACAAAAATAAATTTTTTTGTAGATGATTTCCAACTTTTCAAAAGCATCATGTATGTATGTTCTGTATTATTGGTTAAAAGTTTGAATTTTATTTAGTAATTTACAAATAATGAAGGCAATCTTCTTTTTTATACTCTATGTGCAAAACGGACCACGTTAGTGATTACTTACACTCGATTAATTTCAGTTTCACATAGTGAAAAAGTTGGACATCAATTTCATTAGTAGAAGCATTACAATCAAACCAAGATGTAATTGATTGATTCTTAATAATAGAAGGCACAATATTGAAACTGCAATGAAAACCGATTATTTTTCTTGAGCAGTATATATGTATAAATGCGATTTTGCATTGCAATGCGACATTGCGATAACTTTATACAGGGCATGATCTTTTAATATTGAGCCTTGCTAGTAGCCTGTGCTTTTTTATATAAATGTCAATGTGACAGTTTGATTATCTTTTGTTTAAGAAAAATGACAGGTTAAAAAAATATTGTGGGGTTTTGAAGTTATACCAATTTGATTCAAACTTTCTTTAATCTTTATGAAAAACTATGAAATTTAATAACAAACGTTTTTGAGTGGTAACTTTACAGCAAGCATGGGTTAAATCGGCAAAAAATATGTTCATAAACTGAAGAAGGTGTTTAATAGTTTATTAATTACAGTAAAACGCTAATATCAAATTAGTTTTGGCCGCGAGTCTTTGAAGCGTCAGCTTCATACTGGGCATACGAGAGTGGCTGTCGCCGACAAATGGTGCTATTTATTACTTAGGAAATAGCTACAAACCTTGACAGGGACAATCAACTTGAACACTGATTTTACGCAGGCGTTCGATACCATTGTATATATTATATTATTGCTAAAATTGGATGCGTTTGGTCTTTCTAATGTTTTAACTATATTATTTAATAGTTATCTAAAAACCGCAACTATACCTACTATAACGTATTTAGATCAAAGCTCTATACTTTTGTGTCAGGTGTGCCACACAGGTTCAATTTGAGACCCCTATTTTTGATTATATTCATCAATGACCTATTCATTTGTATGCCTTGTGCAATATTGCCCTATGCATATGATCATAATCTTCAATGAACTAGATGTCGCTTATCTGCAGAACGCAATGGACATTATAGTTGAATAGTAGAGAAAAAATAAACGTGATCTTAATATAAGCAAATATAGTTCCGTATCTTACACGAGAAAAGATAATGTCTTAAGGCTGAATTGCTTTACACATTTTATAGTAAAAAATACTAAATTGCATACAAATTTTAATTTATGCTGTGCCGAATAGACGTCACCAAACTTTGAGTGCGTTACCAACATAATATAAAAACTTCTGTTTGTTTATTATTATATATTTATTATTTAGATGGGTTGTGTTTATTTATAGGCGCTTATATATATACAAAAATATTATAAAAATAATGTTGACAACCAGACAATATAAACCAAAACATTTATTCAAAATATTAGGACTATATGATTTATGTAAATACAGGAAGCCCAGTTGGTATAAACGAAATAGTGTTTAACAACATAATTTGAAACATACTTGAGTAGGTAAAACCTACCAATTTTGTATAATACAAAAGTATTTTTAATAATATATAATATATAATATTATTAAAAATGGGGTGTGAAGAACACAATACAAGTTCATATGTATTTTTGAATGTATCTTCTCCAAAGACGTAGATACGTATTTTACATTTCTACATGATTATCAATACGCCCCTGTTGGAGAAGAGACACATTCAACAAAACATAACTACCTTGCTATCTCGCAGATATTATTAAGACAGAGCGTGAAGGATTATTATATAGACAGCGCTGAATATTCCTTCACGCTCTGTCTTAATAATATCTTAATAATATCGGTTCACGCCGACAAGTAGTGAAGACACGATAGTACAGTTTTTTATAGATACGGTGGTTACCGACTATAAAAAACACCCGGCTAGTTCTGCGATTATTATATAGACAGCGCTGAATATTCCTTCACGCTCTGTCTTAATAATATCTGCGAGATAGCAAGGTAGTTATGTTTTGTTGAATGTGTCTCTTCTCCAACAGGGGCGTATTGATAATCATGTAGAAATGTGAAATACGTATCTACGTCTTTGGAGAAGATACATTCAAAAATACATATGAACTTGTATTGTGTTCTTCACACCCCATTTTTAATAATATTATATATTATTAGAAATAGTGTTTAATGCGCAAGTCTAGCATAAAACTTACGAAATACGAAAAATAGGACCGAACCTAGTTTTGTAATTTAGAAACTTTGATGTGTTTCTTCTAATTTACATTATCAAAGTGTTGACCAGTACATCTAATTTGAAAATTTGTCAAAGTTTCTAGACGAAAAAAGTGTAATGTAACTCAGCCTTTACCAACTAGTTTCTCTATTTATGGTGAACTCGTGCACGTTCCAATACTGTTTTTTGAATTTGGGTGTTGCTTTTGATAATCAATTGAACTTTACGCAACATCTTATCATGATCAGCTCATCGGCTCTTAGGTAATTTGGCTTTTTTGTACGTGTTACGGGAGATTTTGAAGACGCTAGAAGATTAATGACTTTATGTTTATGTTTATGTAGGCTTTAAAATCAAATATGGTTTCAGTAGCGTGGTATTCGTATTATGAAATCCACTGGCAAATGATTGAGAAAACGGAAAGGAAACTTTTTAAGTTAATATTTTTTAAATCGAAAGAAGTGATCCCGAAGTCTCCTCTTGTACAGACATAACACGAAATCCTTGCACGTAAAGTGCAAATGAGTGCTTTATTCTTTAAAAAATTGTTGACAGTTAATAGATTCGCCACGTTTGTTGGCCCGTATTAGTTTTCATGTGCCGCATTTATCGTCTAGTTACGTTCTCACAATTTTTGTACCTAGGGTCAGAACTAATTCTATGATGAAGGCATCCTTTCCTCGTGTTTCAGTGAAAGCTAATAAACTTTATGATGACATTTCCTCTTTTTTAATTGATTTGTGAAATATTCTTTTATTTATAAACATTATTAGTGAAACAGTTCTTTCTTTATATACAAGCATACATTGCTTTTTTATGTTATGTAATAATTTAATCGATAAAATTTCTACGACATATTGCCGATTAACTAAGAGTGTTAGTAATAAAATTCTTAGCAAAACAAACAACTTCATAAGACATAAAACATCGAATAAATAAAGGTTCTGTAATTTGTACTAGTGCAAAATATCTGTCAAAAAAGGTTTTGTTATTCTATGAATTTACTGAAGATAAACTTCAACCAGCTTTTATCTTTAGCACAATTAAAAATAAATCTTCGACTAGTAAATGAGAAAATTCACATATTCGAAATTCAGTATGCACTACTCTCTATTAATTCCACGATTTCTTTTAAATTAAATAGTGAGAAAACAACAACACTATACAATATACATACTCTAAAATGTTTACAGAAGAAGAACAGGAGAAACAAATAACAAGCACCACCATACAATTTTGTACCAGTAATATTAAACTTGAACGGAAGATGAATTTAGTTAAGCCTTATGACACAATAATATAATAACAGAACAGTAATACCTAGAGACAAGACGCATCAGGCTCAAATTACGATGGGCCATATAAATAGTCTATAACATCGCTAAGTACAACACGCAGTTATTGAATAGCACTATTCATTCGGTTAACCGCACATCTGTTTTTTGTCGTTGAATTGTGATGCCATTACTTCAATATTACAGTTAAATTCCTTTCTTCATGGGCGTAGATAGAAGCCATCTTTCAAATCAGTACCTATGGATAAGTGCCGACTAAACTGTCGATATATTAGGACGGTGTGTGGTAAATATTGTAGCTGGTATACTACATCCAACTATTCCATATAACGCATAAGTAATAGCAACAAAAGATATAAATACAGTTGATGCGGAAACAGTAGCTAAAACCATTTACGACAATATGCACCAAATGCTTCATTCGGGCGACAGGTACAAAGAAAAAATACTTTTATTTGTCAGTGACACTGCTGCATATATGTTAAAAACAGACAGACTTAAAGGAAACATATTCTGATATGCTGCATATTACTCGTGTAGCACATGTTCTCCACATAATCTGTGAATATATCAGAGACACCTTTCCGGAAGTTGATAGACTTGTATCCGCTTTTAAAAAAGGTTTCAGAAAAGTAGTAGCTCCTTAAAGGGAAAAAACTTCCATCTTTGTCACTGCCTCCCTCTCCAGTAATAACTAGATGGGGAACATGGTTGGAAGCCACTAGTTTTTATGCAGAGACTTTCGCTAGTTTACAAAATTTCGTTTCATTTTTAAATGACGATACTGAACTAATACAAATTTCAAATTTAAAAAATCAGTACAACTGACTTTTTAAATTCTTCAGGAACACTTTGGAAATTTGTCAAAACTAATCACTTATGTTGAAAATCAAAATCTCAAATTAAATGATGGATTAACCACATTAGACGTGGCTATTAATAATTTGAAAAATATTCCAAGCGACTTCGTATTTGGCCTTCGGCAAAAATTTGACGCAGTTTTTGTTATAAATCCGGATTTAATAACATTGCGGCAATTGTATATGGGGGCAATGCCTCAAAATCTAACTGCTAAATATGCTGGAATAAAAGAATATTTCCAATATGCACCTATAACCAGTTGCGATGTAGAAAGGACGTTTTCTATCTACAAGGATGTATTTGATTAAAAGAGAACAAATTTTACAGAAGAGAACGTTGAGAAAGGATTGCTAGTAAATATTAATACTCCTTTACTCAACTTGAACTACAAATAAACAAATAAAAATGTATTTCGTATTTTATAGATCACCACTAGTTTGTTTTCCAATTATATAAATAAAATTAGAATCTCTTTAAAATACATCAATAGTATGCCCGTGGGCGATGAGTCAGCTGCCTCTCGTGTCCGGTCACTAGTAATTACAATAGAAACAAACAGAATAATGAAACAATTAACAAAATCTAAGAAATTTTGCCAAAAAAATATGTCCAATATGTTCTAAGAAAGGCAACGCATTTTTCTTAATAATTCCATAAAACAACGAATAATAATAGACAGTGGGTTTGCATAACACTGTATAAAACTTTAATCGGATACGAATCATATACCTGTCTTCTCTTTCTTCATTTTAAAACATTTCTAGTAGCTTAGTATATAATAGTAATAATAAACTGGAAACTACCGACTGTAGTAACTCGAAATAAGAGAAATTTCTTTAATAATACCGCAAAAGAAACGTTATGTCTCCATGAAAAATATGTGAATCTTAAAAGTGAGTGTACGATCCTGTACACATATTTACACCGGCAAATATTTGAAATATTCTTGCACTATTTATAACAAAAATAAATATTTTAAACGTACCTTGTACATAGAGAAGACGTAATTCTTCTGTTGCTCTTCCTTAAACGTTAGCCGATTTAATTTGATGTGGCCAGTAAGTCTTGATTGACGTCGTTAATTTAACTTATACTAATTACGCGGTTTGTGGTTTTAATAATGAACTAGGGGAGGAAATCGTAAAACAGTTGAACGCTGACAAAATGGATCTTGGAAAATTGGAAAATAAATGAACAATCAGACAAGGAGCGGTTCGTCCACTGATGGCAAGATCTGTTTTTAATTAAATGCCAAATTATTTCAAAGGGATTATATAAGATTTTCCAATATTAAATGGTAGTAGTTGAATATTTGTGAATAAGCTATTGGTTGACTGAAATATATGGACTGTATAATTTTTCTTTGGAATGTATTTATTCCCTAAATAATTTACAATAAACAAAATAAAGCTATTTTTATGTAACGCATTCGCTTGTATCAACATAATTTAAACCATAACCACGAATTAAGAGGTACTTAAAAATATATTATTCATTATTTAGATTATCCAAATTTTGAATTAGTTTTGATTTAGTAAATTTTAATTAATCAGAAAAATAGTTTTTAATTATAAATTAAAAACCATACTATAACCGACACATTATTTATTTTACGAAAGTACAAACTTTTGATATATATCCGGCCGATAGTCTGGTGACAACGCACTGACTTATCGTACCGGGGATCCCGAGATCGAATCCGGAATTCTATTGTCCGAAAAGGTTTTTGTGGTTTTTCTTCTCGTTTAAGGTGAATGCCGACAGCTAAACATCTTAAGTCGCCCCACAGACGCGGGCGTAAATAATAACTCATGACCTGACAACGCCCCCTGTAATTTACATTAAGCTGTTGGAGGATGCTAAGGCATAAATTATTATTTATTCAGCAACTGTATCCAGATGATTATAGGTAAAAAATTGAATATCGCAATTTGTTCAATATGAATTTGAATGGCGATATGTTGAATCGTATATTCTTTACGGATGAAGCGTGATTTCACCTTTCTAACTAAAGTAGGTGTTTGGACAACTCTATCGCGAAGTAGAATAATAGGACCCATATTTTTCTACGATACTGTAATAACTGCTCGTTACAGAAAAGAATCATTACGACCCTTTATCAGTTGCGTGAAGATGAAGCTCCTCCAAATTCTGCAAGACCAACAAAATTTTTAGAAACTTTATATCCTTGAATTATATGCATTGGCCACCTCAATAGCCAGATCTTACACCTTTAAATTTTTATTTATTTGGAAATTTTAAATCAAAGATATTTAAAAATTATCTGCATCATCAACAGGAAATTATATAATATTGGTGTAAATGAGTTACAAAATGTTTCTAATAATATGAAAAAGGCTACAAGATTATATCTACAAAATAATAGCATAAATTTCGAATACAATATATAATTATTATGAATTATTAATCTATAATTAAGCTTTTTTATTTATGACACCATTACACGAACTGAATACATACTTACCTCCAATGATTTTCGAACACTATCATGAATGAGGCTAGGTTTCATTTAGCTTGTTAAGTAAACTCAAAAAATAAAGAACATGATGCACTGAAAACATTTATATTTTTGTCGAGACAAGTTTACATCCAATTAAAATTGCTGTATAGATCCTCGTTACACATTAGCTATTGATTTAATTTTTTTTTCATGAAACTATTAGTCCTCAGAGATCAGGGGTATAAACAATTAATTTTAGATCACTCTTTATGAATAAATATGAAATAATTGCAAAAGAAAAACCGTATGGTACTTTCAACAAACCAGAACTACTACAGATACAGCTGCTATTACTTTACAGTATTAGAAACAATCCTTTCTGTTAAAGGTTAAGTGGAGGAAGATTAGCAACTAGATCGCCTGACCTCTTAGATTTCTCTATATTTCGTTAATTAAAAAATATAGTTGAACTGCAGGCATCCATTGAAAATAAAATTAATAATATTGATGCTGAAACTTTGCGAAATATTCATAAGAACATAAATTGAAAAGTTCAAGCATATTTTTATAAAACACTAGCTAAACCCGGCCACGCTTCGCTGTGGCTCAGTCTGATATGAAATGAATGGAAATGTAAATCAAATTATTGTAGCGAACTTAGATTCACCGAGAAAACACATAATTCAATTTAACACTCTGCCTTGCGTTGCTGTGGTATGTGGAATGAAAGGAAAAGAAGGAAAAAGTTTTTCACAAAAAAATATTTTGTATCGTAAAGCTAATGGATTGACTACATTTTGTTTTGCCGTTTTCTGCAGTTTACCCACTCTGGAGCATGCGACGTATAATTTCCCATGAGAGAAGCAATCGTTTTCTAAATTCAAAACGCACACTTGCAAAGATTGCCCTTGCGCTTTATTGCTAGTCACAGCGAAAGCAAGGCGTATTGGTAATTGAAGTCGTTTGAAATCGGTCAGAATGAGTGGTATTCGTGGAAGTAGTACGACTTCACCTTCATGAGGTCCAATCAGAATTGTTGCTTCAATTAGATTATTCATCAATTTTTTAACTACTAATCATGTGCTTTCTACTTTGTCTGCTCGCCTTTGAGAAGTTCTGGCTCTAACACGTTCATTCGCTCGTCTAAGCGTTTTGATCATTGCAGTTTTATCTCCGTTAGCGTTCTGTGATTGCGTGTCGAGAACAGCGGCCTATATTCGAAAGTGGGCGCATCTTTATAAAATCAATAATATATATTTTTTTCTTTCAAAAACCCAGCTACTTGTTTAATTGTTTGTTAAATATCAATATCATTAATATTTTCGCCTTTCAAATTTGACATTTGTTTTTCACATTTTTTAAAATAACATCTTCTTGGCATTTACATCTAACCTATACACATTACTTTAAGTTTTCATATAAGACATATCATTAAGATTTCATAAAAATATGTTAGCGTAAATAGAGTATATGATTAGCAAACGTCAACTTGTAATAAAAAAAGTACTACCAAATCAAGTATTTGAGAAATTTTTGCTCTACTTATGTCTACTTTCTTCACCCGTGTGGGAAGACTTTTGTCGCGCCGTGTTAAAAAAATTCATTTTACGATAAGAACACACGCGTGTTCGAATGCAACGTTGTGTTAAAATTTCAAGTCAATCGACGCCTACTTTTCGAGTTTTGCGAGCGCAAACATACGCAGGCTGAGAATTTAACGTATCTAAATATGATGTTGCATATAATTTGTAGATATTTTAATTATTATAATAAAAGTTTTATTTTAATAAAAGTTTTATTTTAATAAAATAAATAAATTTATAAACGTTTTGCTTCTTCTCTTTACTGAAGGAAAAGTGACTGCCTTATTACCAAGGATCGGACATTCGCAAAAAAATAAGCATTAGTATGGGATCCTAGTTGATATGAAGCGTTTATAGAATACGCACGTTCACACTAAAGAAATGATTAATTTTATTATACAAATACAATCGCCGCATTATAAGAATGATTTCATTACATTGAACGGAAAAAGGTGATGTAATCGACAGAGTAACTGCATTGTATAAAATTGATCAAAGAAGCTTTGATCTGTATCACAAACTGTAGACGTAAATATCCCACTGGTCGATTACCGGCAATAAAATTTGTTTGTATAAGAATTCGAATCTATCTTTTCGGTAAATCTCATTGGCGTCCAATAGGGTAAAATATTTCTACTTCATACATATTTAAGCATGCATTAATATATACAGATTTAAACAATAATATAGAATGTAGATAAATTAATTAATTGAATAACACACATTTAAAAACATTTTTATGTAGTTAAAAATATTTTTAGATTTGCCTTATTCAATGAATTCATACTATGTATTCTATCAATAATAAAATAATTATGAGAAAATAAAATTATGGTTTTTAGACATGTTTTGATGCCTATATTCGTCACATTGAATTCATTGTCGTAAAAGTAGAAAGAGTCACTTGTTTTCAAAACAAGATGTGTGTTATACATTTACAATGTAGATGTACATTTAGTAACTGGATAGAATAATAAATGGAATATTTAATAGTAAATGCATTAAGAAATTGTAAATAAACAAATCGAAAATAACTTAAATCTGCAAATTATGCTGATAGATTTAAACATTCTAAATCTGCTGGACTTTTCTGAAATGCATTAACTATCTCGTTTAATTTCTCATATCCATTTCTTGCTTTAACCCTTTGAATATATTGGTAGAGCTTTCTTCCAATTTCTAATACTCACACTATGTTATTAAATTGAGTTATTGCGTCTACAATAGGTAGGTTTTGTTTTTCTAAATATCCAATAGCTTCATTGATCTATGCGATTTTTTTTGTAGTACTTAAATTCATTATTATTGCATATAGTGCACAATATTTCTCCTTCACTAGACAGTAAAAAGTCAGAATACGGGATAATCCAATCATACTTAATTCTTTTCAACATTTTAAAAATTATTTAAACATTACTAGAAATTTATCAAACGCGACGTTTTCCACGTTGCAGAAATGACTGACTCAAAACTTACTTTAACGCGTAATATATGCTTATAAATAACCAAAGAAATAAATATTAACAATTGAATGTATGTATAATGAAGTCGGTAAATCCTGGGAAAGAATTCTCTAGCGAACTCTGTACACTTATTTTAGATATATATTTATTTTAGGATCGCATACCCACATATGCCTATTATACATTCAAACAACTTTTCCATTCATTTCATAAAATGATTTTATTTTAAAATGATGACGATTTGTGTTAGAATCTTCTATTGCTGCAAAAAAAAAATAAATACCGACGATTAAATACACATTGTTTTTGTGAATGATGTGATACACGTATATTGTACAAAAAAATATATATAATTTTTATAATAATAAAATATGTTCCCAAAAATGAATCTATGTGCATGCGCCTATGTCCCTTGCTCATTTTATTCGCTGTCGACCTAAATTCTGACCTAATGTCCGATCTCTACTTATTACTACATATTTATCAGCTAAAATACAAATTAAATAAAGGACAAATAAGTATTTATGAAACATTCTCGATTAAATAAAAATTAAATGTCGCTGCATTCCGATATATGGTAAAATAAACAATAAAGGTATAATCACTAGATAGGTTCATTCGAGTAACATCACACCGGCGTCCTCGTGCGTATATATATTTTGTCAGTCGTCGCCAGATATTGTTGAGCGCACGTCAATCATTTAGAGTAATAAATTATTACTGTTAAAAAACAAAACGCACCAAAACCTATAGATATATATTCCACAATAATTTCCGCAAACCGAGAGCGTCGCGGAGAGAAAAATATGCTCATATGCAAAAAATGAGCGTTCTACATCTACTAATATTATATTTGCATAATAAAAATAATCTTTCAAACAACTTAGCGGTTCTGTTGACGCACTTTCACAAATTTGTCTTAATGTGGCAAAATCTGAATCTTTCTCTAAAACACTTTCAAACCTATCTAGAACACAAACATTTTTTGTGTCTTCTACCGCACAATATTGTGAGTTAATATGTTGCTCTATTTGCAGAGATTCCACTAGCAACACCGAAGGATTTTCTAATTTTTCTATTGCCTCTACTAGCCGTGACTATCTTGAAATATTGACTGACTTTCCCTGATAGCTGCAGCTTCAATGTTTCCCAACGTGTAAGAATCGGCTGCGGTGGTTGAGGAATATCGGGACAGTCTGTGAAATTGATGAACAAGTTCTGGGGTTTTGAGAAATACAGCCTTTGTACTTGAAATTAATGCATCTACATCTGGATAACATCTACGAATAAAGCATAGATTTTGCATGTAAGATGTAACAAGTTAGCACAATTTTTTTAGGGATCGGCCTACAGAGAGCATGTTTGCAGCACCATCACTCACAAACGTTAACACTTGGTTTGTTGAAAGTTCAAACTTTTCCAATGTATTTAACACTAACTCTGAAAATATTTCGGCAGTTCATTGTTGTACTCTTCTGCAAGCTAGGAAAATCGAAGGTGACGATTGATATGGTTCCATTGTACATACCATAACATTAACAACCGATTTCTTTATAATTTGTTGTTTCGTCCGCAGATAACCACAGCTTCTTATTTTTGAATTAGGATTTAATCATGTTCGCATGTTCAATACACTCACGGAGGGATGATAGAAAGTTTAGTAATCTTTTCTTCCTAGGTAAGGTTTCTTTACCATAGTGAAAATGAACAAAATGATGCGTTATCTACCAACTTAAACGTAGAGTACACAATATGAAAGTGGCACATAAATGAAACTAAAATGTATCGCCACTTTTTTTGCAATTATACATTACGCTATTTACGTGTCTTTCGCAGCGAAATTTCCTTGAACACATTAGCGGTATATCACACACTTTACACTTTTTTATACTGCCATTGTACATTCAATCCGGATATCCCTTTATCAATTTATGAACTACATCGTAAAACGGTCTCTTTCTGGCTATTTCTGACATTATAAAATTATTTTTAATCACTGTAAACCAGCGAAGTGCACTGTACGATGTTCAGACGGCGACGACAAAATATACTCGAATGAACCTCCCTCTCTAACTACAATCCACAACATTAACAATCAACTATTCCAGAATGCTTTCGGTAACTTGAAAAATCTAGCTTATCAATGGACGTTTTAAACTCTTTCAGTGATTTAGTAATTAAAAACTTTAGTACAGCTGATAATATTTGAATTCATTTTATTTATATGCTTCATGCAAACCTGACCAGTTTATTGATAGCGTTAAACATTCATCGTGACAAACAAAATTTCCTAGCGCCTTGTTACTTATTTAACAACAAATTCTTAATGATCAACGTTAATATTTATCGAGTTAAACATTCATAACTTTGAAAGAAAGTGCCTGAGCCTCATATATGAAAATCTAATCGCTCGATTTGCTTTTTTCTCTTAGTAATTTCCGACATGAAGCATGTTCGATGCTACTGACATATTTAAAATATGCAAATAATGTTTGACAGAACAGTGCTATATTTGTAATAAGCTAGAAATCCCTGCTTCCGAATTACCAATCTAATTTGATCCCACTGTACAACGAAAACATTAATGAAATCAGAATAGATTGCAGTTAAATTGTTTTATTTACTTTATTTCTTTCCAATGAATTCAATTATTATATATTCTGCTTGTATTTATAACATATGATCAAATATTGACATCAAAATTAGAATTCTCTATCGGCTTTTACTGTATACAGGTATGATATAATTATATAGGTATATTTTATAAATTACTTTTTTACACACAATTAATAATATTCCTTAGATCAATACTGTTGTATTCTTAATCATTTGAATAAAATGTATTAAATGCATATTTTAAATTATAAATTAATTTCAATCTAATAAATAAATTATTCAAAAGAATTGTTTTATATGTTCCTTTTTAGTGCGAAGAACCATTATCGAGTGGTGACATTTCTGTATTCGCGTCAAGGGCAGGGCCTAATACCTGTTGGCATCCTGGATGTTTCACCTGCTGTGTTTGCAGAGAACTGCTAGTAGATTTAATTTATTTCTACAAGGAAGGAAGACTCTACTGTGGTAGACATCATGCTGAAACTATTAAGCCACGTTGTTCAGCTTGCGACGAGGTATATATGCTACTTTAATTATGTGAAATTGATTACATACATTTTCCACAATTCTTAGAAAACTTTAATGTAGTTATATAAAATACGTTTTAAGTATAATATAAAAAGTAAACTTTTTAAAGCTTTATTAGAAATACATTTAAAAAAATACTTTGTCGATGTATATGACATTCTAGAAGGTCCCGTAAAAAATGAAAATTTATTAAATGTTTTTGTTTATAGTACTAGAAGTTCACATCAACTTCTTCATGTGAAATAAAAACTACTTAATATTACTTTAGGCGAGAATCATCTACATGTCATTCAGTTCAAAAAATCTGCAATTCAAGGTACTTACGACCACTATTATAAAAAAGACAAAAGCTGCAAATCAAAAAATTCATTAGGAAGAAAATACTGAATTTGGAATCAGAACATAGAGCTAAAATTTGATTTTGGTAAAAACATTTGGTTGTATTTTTTTATGAAAATAAATTTTCATTTTTTCACTATGGGAAAAAACAAATAAAACGTACAAGCTAAAAAAAATGTGTCAAACACGGAGGACAAAACGTTATGGATTGGGATGCTAAAGGATAGATAATTTATATTAGATACATAGAAGAAAATATAAGTCAAGAAATATTCGATATTATTTTTAAGGAGTCACACATAAACTAGTAATAGAAAATATTTCTACCAAAATAATATTCCAAAGCATTCTTCTAATTGGTTACTAGGGGAAGGTGTTCTAATATCGACCACCTAACATAAATAAATTTATATCATAAATACGCGTCGACAAAATAACATATTTCGATGTGAATACATATTGACTGATCTTTAAAGTAATTAAGTAAGCACAACTAATCCTTTAAAAGTAATTTATTTTGAGAAAATAAATAAAATACAAAACGGTTGCGTGATCGGTATTATCCGACCACCAATGGGAAATATCGACCACGACCAACAATTAATAACTGAATGAATACTGTTTACTCGCAATAATTACATGATGTAAAGTCATCTGCATTTTTCTCAGTGGTGCAAGCAGCGTGAAACCATGTGGCACACGACCTGCGTGGCGATGCAGGTCGTGTGCCACTCTTCATTATCCGCTCCGAATTCACCGCAAACATAACATGTTGATGGTGTTTCTTCCTCTATCACTTCCTCTATAACTCCTTTCTTATTTATCTTCGCCTCCTTTTTCCTCTTTCTGTTTGGTTCTTTAGTTTTTCTATCTTCACAAAATACGCGTTTCTTCACACCAGCTTTCTTTTGTTTTTTGATTTCCTTTTCTTCCAGCTGTTCCTTCATCGGTGTCGAGGTCAAAATTTTGGATTTCTGTTTCTTTCTTTTGCTGTTTATCGGTTTAGGCTTAGGTGTTGGATATATGTCTTCAAATGACTTGATCTTGATCTGGATCGTTTTGTCTGTATCATCGGACGCATCATCGTCATAAACTCCTTGCAACTCGCAAGAGGATTCGTCAGTGTCCCAAAAATTGTCATTAGAATTCCTTTGCCTCAAGTCTTTTTTCAAATCAGGAATTATTTTCTTATGCTTGCTAATGGAAGTCAACCCACTTGGGCCAGCAACGGGACTTGAGCTTGCCATAGGTGGACTATTGGAATCAACAACTAAAGCTGACATGCCCATGTTATCCGCAGTAGGAGTAGGTGACTCAGGTATTTGAGTAAAGTCTTCCTCTTTAAATACATTCCTGTCCAGCAGAAATAATCCTGTAGTTTTGAATCCATTTACGCCTTTTTCAATCGTAGCCACTCTGTTGTAGGCTTTAGCAAATATCTCTGCAATATCTGTTACAGCGATTGTTTCATAGTGATGCGATTTCATATATTGGTCACACTCATGATTGTATGCAGATTTCAATCCACCGAAGAAAGTCACATCCAACGGCTGAACCCTATGCGATGTGTGCGAGGGAAGAGAAACCATCATAATTCTATTTGCACGACAGTAATTGTAGGACTGCAAGGTAGAATGTGAGGTGTGATTATCTAAAATTAGTAGGACCGGATCATCAAGGGTGGCTTTCACGAATTTACAAAAATGTTTTAACCACTCAGGAAACAGTTGCTCTGTCATCCAACCGGACTTCGAGCAGTGGTAGATTGCGCCAACTGGACCATTTTTACTCAATCCCTCCTTCATTCTTTTTCTTTTGTAAACAAACATCGGTGGTACATATTGTCCTAGAGCACTCACAGCGCAAACTATAGTAGTGGTTTGACCTCGCTCTCCACTTGTAATGGACCCAACTTGATTTCTTCCCTTTGGTGCAATAACACGAGATGGTTTGTGCACAGTTGTTATCCCGGTCTCGTCCACATTATATATGCGGTCCGGGCCAAAATTGTGTTTTTCCAGAAGTATTTCCATGTTGTCATAAAGCAAGTGGATATCTGCTTTATTAAAAGCCAGTACTCTATTCTTACTAGTAGCTTCTGGCTTTCTTAAGGAGAGCTGAGGATGTCTCCTTAGGAAACCATATAGCCATTCTTTTCCACATGTTCCTTTATTGGGGTTGAAGTTGTTTTTAATCTTGTTTGACACAGCATAATCATATGCAACTTGCCGTATATTGTTTGTTGTCAATCCACAGAAAAGGTTTGATAATTTTCTTACATAATCAGCCAGTTCCTTTTCTTGTTCGTCAGAAAAAACTGGTTTTCTTCCTAACGTAATTTTCTTGACTGGAAATCTATTTTTAAGAGGCTCTTGCAAAGTACCATATGGTACCGAGAAGAGTGCAGCTGCTTTTCTAATTGAACATGCTTTTTGATTAACCGCATTTATTGCCCGCTTCATCTCCTCTTCTGTCCATGATGAACGGGCTGTTTTTCGTATATAATTTCTTGGCATCTACGAATGAGAAAAACATACTCATTGAAAAACAAAAAGTACAATGTCGATCACTGCAACGGGTAATATCGACCACCGTGATAGATATTACCCGTCACGGACATAGCAGTTTATTTTTTTTTAATTCAGTGCCTAACCTCAAAATTGTGGCCATGCAAATGCCATAATAGATTAATAATCATACACTAATAACGCTAGTTAGAGCAGATTTTCAACACAATAATGCACAAAAATTACAAACCTTATTTCCCGATGCCAGAAAAGTATAGAAAATCAGCGCATAAACAACTTTATTTTATTTCTTCGGAATCGCACGTCCGACAGAGCACATGTGTTTTTGTTAGTTTCGTAACTACCTTGCGTAGATGGCAGCACCTAATAGATCATTGAAATGTAGCGCTATGTTTAAAAAATAATGGTGGTCGATATTGCCCGCTGGTCGATATTAGAACACCTTCCCCTACATAACAATATTTATTGCCCAACAATAAACATCAATTATGCTTCATATATGAACATAAGCTTCTCACTTTCTATGACTTATACATACTTAATGTACTATGCTTTGTGCATAAGTGTTACGCTAATTTGAATAAAGAGAAGGTGATCATACATTTAACACGAGACAGGATAATTATTTGTTACCACCGAAACATAATACTTTCTACCAGAAGGGGTTAGAGTTTAGAGAATGTATCCTCTACAACAAATTACCAAAAGTAATGAAAGCAATTTACAATTTTTATTTATTTAAGAGAAGTGTCAAGGAATGTTTACTGTATGCAATAAATGATTATTTCACAGCGTTTCCATAAGATTCACATATAATATAATTGTAACTATTACATATTGTTTGACGTTTTCCGACATGATATCGTGGCAATAAAATCGTCCATTAACTTTTTCACCCGGTGGGAGAAATTCTTTGTGTACGATGCCGTCAGCGTCAACATCGACTTGACGTTGCTTCGAACTTGCCATACTTTCTTCGGTCGCGGTGACGAAGGCGTCTTCCACTGGGATGACTGCTGCTTCGTTTCGGGATCATACGCGTACACTTATGATTCGTCGCCAGTAATGATTCTGGTACTGGTATTTTAAATCCCAAACGTTTAGATGCTACTAACGAAATATATTCGATATTATGATCGATCGAAAACTACTCTAAGATCCTTAAACGTGTTAACCTTCGATAGAACTTGATGATGATACGCAGATGATATAAATAGCTTCATCTTTACGAATGTAAGTAACGACTTGACATTTAATAATATTCAGTTTCATGTTATTTACTCGACACCACTGAAAAAAAACGTCAGTATTTTCCTGAAGGGCCCGAATATCAATGTCGCACGAGATGGTATATGGCTTGTTTTAGCATGTTACCTACTACTAATATAAGAGACAATATATTATATATTGTCTCGTAGATATTATGTTTAAACGGTACTACTGATGATGTGTGCAGAGCACACGAAATGTACATTTAGTTTATTAAAACTATTTTTGTGAAAAAAGTGTTTTGTTTTAGTTCGTTAACAAATTGATAAATTTGTAATTTGTGCTAAAGGTTTCGCAAAGACGAAGCTAGCAGAAATTTGTCTTCACCTGCTGTAGACTTTTCGAGAAATGTAGACATTATCTTGATCAACTCTTCCTCAATTATCGGTAATAGCGAGAATTATAAGTAAGCATCCCCAAACTCTTCGTCATTAGAGGATAATTTTTCTGGTATCCTAGTTTAACCCTGGTTGAACCGAATTGAAGTGAATAATTTGCATGGGTTATGATTAAATGTTTCTTCAAAGCCCCTAAAATAATTTTTATAAATTAAAAAGATAGCAAAGTTGCAATCAATCCTCAACCTATTAAATTGATTATAGTAAAATATTATTTTCGTAAACTTCCACCGTCACCTGTAGTAATTCTTAAGTTTTAATTTAGAGATTATGTTAGTAGTAAATCATGATCGATAAGGACTTTGTTTCTAGAAGTCACTGGCACAGATTTGGACATATCATATTCAGAGTAGAATAGAATTTTGATGTCGCAACATTTATATCATTAAGCTCACCTAAAAAAAGGCCAATCAGTGACCAGAAGATCATTATAAAATTGGTTAAAATTTGCTCTGCGAAAGTTGAATTCCACAGCTCGAAAATCTTGGAAAAATAGTAGCAGACAAGAGTCGAATAGAGAACGAAAGTGCAGGATAATGTGGATCAAGAGGTATAAATGAGAGTATTTAATGTTCAGTTAAGATTCCTTAATCTATGTTGCAAAGAACAAGGTCTCAAACAGGATCATCGCAATTATAAATATTATTAAATTATTGTAAATTGAATTGAATCCTTGGGTTTTTAAACATGGTAGATCAGTACTAAAGTGTGGAAGATCGAAGTCGCCTACTATGAGAAACGGCTTGTCGATAACGTTAATTTCAATCAGACGCAATATTCGGTGGAATATATATGCCACAACATAAAAATTATGCGATCCTAATTTGCAGTTGCAAATTACATCGTCAATTAAGAAAACAGAATTTAAATGACTAATTTCTAAAACAAAATCTTATTTAGATTTTTAGAGAGTTCTAGATTCGCCCGTGATATAATTGTCTTCAAGTTTTTACATCTTCACAGAGCCTAAACATTAGCCTGGTATGGTCATGTATAAGGACAAATACGAACCCATTACAATATTAGAACTAAAGAATTGGAGCACGTGTTTCTTCAAAATTAGTTTCATTTACTCCAGAAATTATAGAACAAGAAAGAAAGCCATATTAAAACTATCAAAGTTTTGCCGAAATCGTGTATATAGTAACTGTATATAGGTATAAAAAAAAACTTAATGCACTGCTTTTTGAACATGATTCCAGCATTTTCTTTTGTTAATAATATATTTCATAACTTACTTAATCTCGATAAGTGCGTTGAGCTTATTTATTAAGATTATTTAACCTGTTTTCTTTAATCAATTAGAAAATGTATTTATTTATTTTTTTCATTATGCTTCCAAACTGTATTTTGTTTGGAATTTACTTGATTATGCCTCTATTAATGGTCTTTAAAATTAATAAATCAGTATTTTTAAAAGGAAATTATAATTCTTTTTTTTATAATATATTTTTATAATTATTAAAAGAAAACAAAAAAAAGTTATCAAGTAGGTACAATTCGATATTAATCAACAATGATACTGTAGAAAAGCGTTAAGGCCCTGCACTTTCTTTTTACTTACGTAAACAATTTTCAGTCAACTCTGTGAACAGATATGGTTACTAGAAGTGCTTCTTTTAAAGCAACCGGCCAGCTCCTGGCATAACTGACGTAATATCAGACTAAAATTGATAAGAGAATTATACAGGGTGTAAATGAAATATTCCGACGTACGCTAATATATAATAGATATGTAAGGCAGCAATTCAAAACTACAAAAAAATGTATTCCATCGAAACTTTAATTTTTGCGAAAATTAAGGAACACAAACTTTTCAAATACGTGCCTGTATTCAGATTGAATCTAAATAAATAGAAATTATATGTTTATATGCTGTCGATCCAACAAACAAGTAGGCATTTATTTGTTCAAATTCACCCCTTCACAATTCGGATAATAATAGGTACGTCTGTGTGAAAATTTTATGACATGTATTCATTCATAAATTTTCTTATGCATCAGCTGTTGCCTTGCTTTTTTAAAAGTAGGTCAATGGCCTGACCTTCGCAATATCAAAAAAAAATACAATATCCAGTTTCTTTAAAAATTTTGAACGGTATCAGAGTTTTGTGGTGATATGGTATTTTTAATTTAGTTGCTTTAATATTAAATTCACGAGAAATAATAAATTACGTTTGTAATTTTAATTGAATGTTCATATTTTTTTTCTGTTCTATTTGCCTCTTTTTTAAGGACAATTTTTTTGTGTCTATCATTTGCGTAAATACAAGTATGTACATGCTTTAACACGAGTCACGATTCATTTAACACCTTCACGGATATGGGTCACAGCTTGAAAAATACGTTACCGAAGATCGTCTTTCACGGCCACGGGCTTCATAACTTGAATGCAATATATGGCAATCTCTCAATCTATACATGGTTTGTAAAATTAAATCATTTGATGGACATATTCGATTCGGAAACCGCTCTTGATAAATACGTCTAATATCTCTAACATTTTCATTGTTTCACCTTATAGTAAGACGATATCTGTTAATTCGTTATTTGAATGAGCCATACTTCACGGAAACTGATAACAGACTGACTTTACCAGAGTCGGCTCGAGCCACGCCCATTTATTAAATATTTCTTTACTTTGAATCTCATTCGAGATAGAGTTTTCGTGCAAGAGCATCATATGCTTAATATTATTGCAGATATTATATATTAAAGTATGCAAGCATATTTCGTTTACACCCTTTAAATTTTGAATAATTGCAATTGAAGAATTTTAAAAAAATTATCGATTTCCGTTTACATCATATTTAAACAACGTAATAGCTTGACTTTCTTCTATATGTATACATTCTTTGCTACTTGTATTTAGTACAGAATTACTTCATGTGACAATTTATAAATAAATAAAAAGAAATAATATTCCTCAAAATAAAATTAAAAGCTGCACTCTATTTTTTAAAAAAGATGTGCATGGCTATAAACTATTAATTATTAATATTATTGCTGTAGTATGCCCAGCCACAGATGCTCGTCAAAATGGCGCACAAAAAATATATACTGCATTTCGTTATGAACAATTTGTTAAATAATTACCATTTCTGAATTCTAAATATATTTTATCTATGAGTAAAGCTAATCATATTGGGAATAAAAAAATTTGTAGTAAAGCGATATTTAATACTTCACAAGGCTATCTTCATCAGTGTTTCAAACAATTAAATATTAATAGACGATGTTCATATACATGCATATATGAAAAGCTTAAAAAATAATATATATATATATATATATATATATATATATATATATATATATATATATATTATTATGCAAATCGCCTACTGATTAGGTTTACCATATATATATATATATTAATATTAATATATATAACGTGTGTTCATTTGAAAAGTCAATCTAGGTTACTTTGAAATTTTGATTGAATAAGACGCAAATATATTAGTAGGTATGTGTTTGTTGTTCCGTAAACGTAAATACAAATGACATTTGATAATGTCAATTACAAATATCAGTTACTGCATAAAATAATCGTGCGTCGATTCTGGTTTAAATAAATTGCTTCTCAGTTTTAAAATGGCTTTCACTTTAGAACATAAAATTTTTTTAGTCCAGGCTTATTTTCGAAGTGGTAATAAAATTTATGGTTTATGGGTTTATTCAGTTCAAGATTGCATAATAGAATTTCAAGTTGAGTTTCCACATTTTGTAATAGATTATATACAATTTAAGAATACTTTGGATAGAACTTTAAAACTTTTTTCTGAAACTGGTAGTCTCTTAAGAAAATCAGGCAGCGGAGCAGTTAAGAAACATACACCTCAAGTTGTCAATCGTGTTGAAGAAATAATGGAAAATGAACCACAAACATCTGTTCGACATTTGAGTCAACAAATAAACCTTTCTGTTGGTACAACTCACAAGTTATTAAAAAAAGATATGCAACTTTATCCATACCGTGTCACAGCAGTACAAGAATTGTTAGAAATTGATTACCCACGTAGACTACAGTTTTGTAATTGGTTTGTAAATATGAACAATAATGGAGAACTTTCGCAAATATATTTATCTTTACTGGTGAAGCATGGTTTTATAACACGAGATACCTAAATTCACAAAATACAAGAATTTGGAGTAGTGAAAATCCACATGTAATTAATGAAGAATCGCTACATCCAGAGAAAATTGGTGTTTGGGCAGCGATAAGCCAAAGGCGAATCATTGGACCAATATTTTTTCAGGGAACGTTAACTGCTCAAAGGTACCGTACGGAAATTTTACAACCATTTGTCAATCAGTTGCATGATGATGAACTTCAAAATGCAGATTTCCAACAAGATGGAGCAACTTGTCACTGTACTGCAGAATCTTTGGATTATTTAAGAGAATTTTTTGATGAGCGAATAATTAGTCGAAATAATGAAATTGCCTGGCCTGCACGTTCATGCGATTTAACACCTTGCGACTTCTTTTTGTGGCCTTATCTAAAAAATAACATATTTCGAACACCTATATTGAATTTGAATGATATGCTACAGAGAATCGAACAGAAATGCATGGAAATTAATAACAATCCAGTAATGTTGCAGAATATCATCAGAAATTTTGAACGGAGGATTTTAAAGTGCATTGATCTTGAAGGACATTTTCAACATTTGTTATAGTTTTCAATAAATACCTATTATTTGTTATTTATTTGCATGTATGAAACTGTCAAAATATACGACTTCGTAGGTTAAGTAGTAAATTTTAATTTACGACATACTTCAAAATGTTCTCAGTAAATCACATGCTACTAGATTGACTTTCCAAATGAACACTTATTATATATTAAGTATTATCGACGGTACTGTATTAGTAAAAATTAATTGAACGGGTGAGCGGTCTGTCAAATAAAAAACTCACTTATTTCACTCTATATTTCATAAAGATTTATTTCTTCTAGAGTTTTTAAAGTTTTTAAGAGTTAAAATCTAGCAAAGACGCCACTAAATATGTTAAAATCAATCGTCTTGATTTAAAACAATAAATTAATAAGATGTTGGTTTCTCGTCAACCTTTTAAAAACAAATATGAAATACATCATATTTGTTATGAAATATAGAGTGAAATAAATGATTTTTTTTTATTTGACAGACCGCTCACCCGTTCAATTAATTTTTACTATATATATATATATATATATATATATATATATATATATATATATATATATATATATATATATATATATATATATATATGGTAAACCTAATCAGTAGGCGATTAAAGGTCTGTATATTACTTCAAAATATATGTATTTAAAAAACTCTACATGTTTCGGCTGTATACGCCTTTATCAAGAGAATACAAAATATGAATGATTCATATTTTGTATTCTCTTGATAAAGGCGTATACAGCCGAAACATGTAGAGTTTTTTAAATACATATATTTTGAAGTAATATACAGACCTTTAATCGCCTACTGATTAGGTTTACCATATCATACCAAGGTCACGAAGTTATTATATATATATATATATATATATATATATATATATACATATATATATATATATATATATATACATATATATATATATATATATATAAGTTACTGTATACACGATAATTTACTCAAAGTATTAACAAAAATTTATTTTACAGATCATTCTTGCCGATGAATGCACGGAAGCGGAAGGACGAGCTTGGCATATGAAACATTTTGCTTGTACAGAATGCGAAAGACAGCTTGGAGGTCAAAGGTATATAATGAGAGACGGTCGACCTTACTGTTTACATTGCTTCGACGCTATGTTTGCCGAATATTGCGATTCATGTGGGGAACCAATAGGAGTAGATCAAGGTCAAATGAGTCATGAAGGGCAACATTGGCATGCAACTGAAAATTGTTTCTGTTGTCACACTTGTAAGACATCGCTTTTGGGAAGACCTTTCTTGCCCAGAAGAGGTGCTATTTATTGTTCAATAGCATGTAGTAAAGGTGAACCGCCCACACCATCAGATAGTTCTGGACCAGGTCTCAGATTGCCAAGACAGCAACAAAGAACTCGAGCGGCAAGATCAGCATCACCTAATGAATCCAGTACACCGCCTCCGTCTCCTAGTAGAAGAATTTATCCTTTAGGTTCACCGTCTACAAGCTCGCCTTCATCACCTCCAGGGCTTCCACTTCCAAGACAAAATAGCTTACCCAAAATAACACCGACAATAAGATCTCCGAAAATGGGAAGACGAGCATTGCAGAGATCACCGAAAACTATTCCTTCTTTACCTGTAACGCCAACTTCATCTGAACTTACTCAAAATGATCCTATTGCACATAGTGAAGAATTTTACTCAAAAAGTATACAGACAGCAACTCAACTATCTTCAGGGCGTAGTTTAGACAGGGTTCTCTTAGAACGAAATTTAGAAAAATTAATTACTGAAAGTGGCAACCAAGCACCAACACCAGATTTAGAAAAACTTTTGCATGCTAGAGACAGAAGTAGAGAACCTTTACATTTAGCAGACTTGAGTTTGGACGAATGGCAACCAAAAGTAATAAATGACAATCGACAAGATAATCTACAAGAAAAAAGTGAAAGAGAGAATAATAATCCATCAATTGAGGACTCTACATTACATGCATCTTCAATGCCAGAGTTAGTAGGCCCGTCATCTAGTAATAATACATCATGTGATTATAACGCATCGGTTTCGGCGTTTAAAAAAGATAAAGGTTTGTTAAGTGTGCGATTTCAAGGTGATAACGAAGCATTTGAAGCTGATGAAACTGATGTGGCAAGTGTTGAAGCAAGACGATTCCCTAGAAGTAAAAGTTATTCAGGAAGGTCTAAGCATATAGATACGTTAGAAAGACGGAAACCTAAGAAAACAATATCGGAAAGTCATGTGGCGGAGTCAAATCGTCACGTGACTGGCGATGATGCAGATAGTTATTGTTCGACATGTTCATCCAGTTCCTCTAGTGACGACTTAGATTACCAACTTCCACCAAGAAGGGCTTATGGAGGCGTTAGAATATCATATGTTCCCAATGATGCTTTAGCATGTGCTAGACGAAGACAAGCCGCTGAACAAAAATCGCCGAATAAAAAAGGAACACTAGACGACAAAGATAAAAATTGTGTCATATCTTGATTACCTATATATTTTTTATATTTAAAGGATGCCTTTTTATACAGAGCGCTAAAATACTGATTAAAACCAAGGTAAATAAATAAGAAAAATGAGAAATAATGACGATCAGTGAAGCTTATTTTGCCAAAAAAAAGAAAATATAGTCCAAAAATTGTGCAATAAAATTTCAAAAGGCATGATTATTAAAATTACCAAATATATGAATTTAATGCATTGCATATTGGCTATAAAATCCAGGGTATTTTGTAATCATAATAAATAGTAAAAATACTTTTTTAAAAAGCCCAAATACTGCCTTGAAATATGTACAGCTTTCTGTATAAATTGTATTATGTTATATTTTTTTTTAATATATACAATGCCGGTACAAATTTGTCTATAATTAGTAATTAAGTTTAATTTAACTTTTGTATGGTATAAATTGTTATGTATTATAATATATTGTATTTATTTAAGTTGTAATTGGATGTGCATAATGTATATATGTTATTATCAATCATTTTTAATAAATATTTAAATACGAGATTTGTTTTAATATAAAATATAAGATGCCTATTAAAAACAAAATTGTTTATTTAATATATTACAGTCACTATATCCTATTTTCTCGTCTTTTTTTATCTAGTTCAACAGTACTCAACGATTTTCTTTTACGTTTAACCTTCACGCAATCGCTAATTGTTTCCATACTTTCAAATAATTTGTCATAATCTTCATCTGCTTCATTATCGAATTCCTTTATATTTACTTCATTCTTTTCGTCGTCCTCTGATTCTTCTTTAATAATTGGCTTCAATAGTACTTGTGTCAAACCTTGTTTTAGATACTCCTAAAATCTCAAAATTTCAAATCTACTGCAAAAATTAAATAAAATGATTTACCTTATATAGCAACTCCTTAGTTTCGATATTGTGAATCCTTAAAAATTTATCAAGGCAAACTGTTGCTGCTATATTTGAAACAGGATCATATGATATACCAGTTATACTTCCTGTAAAGGATTTAATAGTTTTTACACACTTAGCTGGGTTTCTCATATCTAATAATTGTAAATAACCTCTAGTTGTACCAACCAGATATTGCCTACAAAAATATAAAAATTGTAAATCATATACGAAGTTTGCATGGGCACAGTATGTGTAATAAGTCGCAAAGGCTAAATGCTTCACGTGGAAAGCGAGTAAAAAGCATGTAGTACATATACGTACAATTTTTCAATTATTATGCAATGTAAGGCACCTTTGGCGCTCATTACGAACGAGCTAAACAGAAACATGTCAAATCGCTGTCATATTATTTTTGAAAATAAAATAGACAATTTTCTAAATAAGCATGTGTTAAGGCAGTAATACACCATCATAGAAATACATATAAAAATACATGTAAAAGTACATGTAAAAATTGAAGCGCATGATACACGATAATATTTAGAATAAATGAATCTAATGCAGTAGCTGCTACTACTATAATAAATAGAATAACGTTCATGATATAACCATGCAGCAGTTGTTGCAATGCATTTTTTTTCTATAATTTTTGCCTAGTATAATTCTTTCCAAGCCAACATGTGTTTCATCACAAAATGTTTCATGTGGCAGTTGTGACAAAGTACTAACATATCTTACGTGAGTTCCTCGTACATAAGGACAACATAAGGATATGATTTCCAATAATTATTTTAGCGTTAGTTTGTAATAAAGTAAAAAAAAAAAACCGTAAAGATGCAACTGTTTGATAAGTAAATAACTTATAAAGCCTTAACGACTTTAACGAGACGTTTCTTGAGAGGAATTCCTATATTTAAATAATTTTTAATATCGCATTAAGTAACTACAAGTTTGTCCTTTTTATTCACAAACTTATTTATTAATAAAAAACATAATAAACATATTCTTGGGTAAATAATATTAGTAATAAGTATTTCTTAATGAACTATATTCTATATATAATGTATATGTACCGTTGCGGCCAATATTATCTGGGCAGCAGTTTTTCCCACTGTAAATGGATTTTAATTGTTACATAAAAAAAGTCGCCAGGAAAACTATACTGTCATATTGATTGATGAAAAACGTCAATTATAAAAATGCCACATTTATCTTTGGCCGAGAAATTAAGGGTTGTGACGTTACTGGGAGAGGGGTGGTCGGAACGACGAGTCGCATTAATATTCCAATTACCAAAGAGTACTGTGCATAACATTAAGAGAATATGGGATGAGAGACAAACGCTTGAAAGAGGATTGGGTAGTGGTAGGCCCAGAGTTTCAACGGAGGTGGATGATGGTAATTTGGTTGATTTTATTCGCGAAAATCCCTTCCAGTGTGCGGTAGACGCACAGGCTGAAACAAACTTTCCTGGGTCCGTTCGAACGGCAAGGCGTCGTATCAAAAATGGATCTGATCTACGTAATCGTTCTGCAGCGAAAAAACCTTTTTTTAACTCCGCAAAATAATGAACAGAGAGTAGGTTTTGCTTTGCAATACTCCTTAGAAGCGTTAAATTTCTGGCAGAATGTTGTTTTTACAGATGAGAAGGTATTTAAATCGTGTTATGACGGACACGTTAGAGTTTATAGACCTCCGAACTCTCGCTTTGATGAACGTTATACCCAAAAATCACACATAAGCGGTCGTTTTTCTGTCAATGTCTGGGCCTGGATGAGCGCCCAAGGACCCGGAGTTATAACACATATAAGAGGTAGATGCAATGCAGAGGTCTATGTTGGAATATTGGAAAATATCATGCTGCCCTCAGTAAATGCAGACTTTCCCCAAAATCATTTTATATATAAACAAGACAATTGCAATTCATACAGCCAGAGTGACCTCAGACTGGATGCAGCAACAGAACATACAAGTTCTACCATGGCCTTCACGTAGCCCGGACTTGAACCCCATTGAAAATATGTGGGGTTTGATGGGAAAAAAATTAATAGAGGGAATAATTTTCGCCCACAAAATGTAGAACAGTTATGGCAAAGAATTCAAGAAGTATGGATCGAATTAACTCCAAATTATACTGCAGAATTAGTAGCATCAATGCCCAGAAGGTTAAATAATGTTATTGAAAAAACTGGAGCTGCTACAAAATATTAATTTTTTATATCATTTGTTTATGTTTTTCGTTTCTTAAATAAACACCAAAACTTTTAATTTAATTTAAGATCAATAATATGGTTGGTCAAAACCAAACTAATTTCAGTTTAAAGACATCCCTTTTTAAGGTAATGACTATTGATTATTGAGATAACCATCACATGATGGCTCATGCCCTAAGTGCGTATCCAGAGTAACGTAGATTGTAGCAAAGCCTGATTTACCAAATTTCATGAAAAAGTCATAAAATGTCAAATCACTGCCCAGATTATATTGGCCGCAACCGTACATATATGGTATATTCCAAAAAGAGAGAGACAAATTTCTGAACAGACCCAAGTGACAGTTGTATCTTATTGGTCCAGAGCAAGGCAAAATAACACAGTAGAACATTCGCTTTTTGCCATTAATTGTCAAATATTTTGACATCTTTATATTTCGTTTACGTTTCTAGAGTTTTGTTATCATATTATTATTATTATCATTATTATATTACTTTAACTATTTTGCGGTGTAGTTTAGTGCTTTTTATAGCTTCGATTTTATGATTAATAGATTATGTAAGTAATAAATAATAAGAGAATTTCAGTTCTTGTAAAATTATAATTTTGTAGCTATTGATTTCAAATATAGATGCAGAACCCAGCACCAGTGCTGCTAAAAGCACAAATGTGTGTTCTCCTCCAAGGAAACAACGGAAAGCAAGTCATTTGGGTAGCGCTGAAAAGCAAACAGCAATAAATGGTTATAAACAACTTGTGACGGATACACCCGACATAAGAAAAGGTGACATGCAGATTTCACAAGTGCTAGGTAACTTTATAGAGTGCAACATATTATATGTTGCATGTTATATATGTTACATATAACGAGCCATCGAAAAAATTCATAATTGGAGTAGACTGTGAAATTGGGTTGGTACTTTAGCCACTTCCACATAATGACATTTATTATTTGACATTGAAACTAAAAGCTTGTGTAAAATTTTTCAAAACTCTTATTAAGAAAATTAAATTTAAATGGTATTCAACATAGAACAAAAAGCAAAAATTATCGAATGTTACTTCCGTACATGTGTGAAAGTAAATGGCGAGTGGCAGTATCAATTACGGAATGCATGGCTGATTTTAGTGAAGAACATCCTGAATTAGTGTTTGACTACAATGATTTTTACAATGTTTTGACAGATTATGTAAAGTTATTCACAGAGACTGGTAGCGTCGGTCGAAAAACTGGAAGTGGACGGCCATCAACGTACAGCTGATAATATTGAAGCCCTTCAGCATATTATTGATGAAAATCCAAAAACATCCATTTCAGTAGTAATCCAACAAACAAATTTATCTTATGTTGGTTGTGTTTATATGTAAATGGACAACATTTTCAACAACTTCTGTAGCTATATGTAAATTTTGATTATGATTTCGATATTAAATAAATTATTTGTTTTCTTTTTTGTTATAGTATCATTTCAATGCCATAACCTTTTTTTACAATGAAACCAAATGAAACTGTCAAGCATCAAGTAATGTGTCATTATGTGGAAGTGGCTAAAGTACCAACCCAATTTCACAGTCTACTCCAATTATGAATTTTTTCGATGGCTCGTTATAACATATCCCCGTCTTACAAGATATGATTGTAGGAATTTCAAGACCGACAGTATATCGAGTTATCAATGAATACAAGAAAACAAGGAAAACTTCAGAGCCAAAAAAGATAACTGGTAGACATTCTGTACTGGAATCTTTCGATGAGGCTGTCAAAACTGCTGTTCGTCAAATTGTTCACAACATGTTTCGAAAAAATAAACTGCTCCCGCTAGATAAAGTGCTGGCTCAAATAAATAATAGCAGCGAACTGCCAAATATGAGTCGCTCAACATTGTACCGCTTAATGAAACAATTAAATTTTAAGTGAGAATATTTATAGTAAGTATATTTATATGTCTAAATGTAACTGTGCTAAATATTACAGATACCTTAAACGTGACAGAAACAGTGTTCTTACTGAGAGAGATGATATCGTAAGATGGAGACTACAATATCCGAAAGATATTTCATTATACAGATCCCAGAATAGACCAATTTTCTATTTAGATGAAACCTGGTTGAATGAGGGCCATACAGTGCAGAAGATATGGATGGACACAAGTGTTTTAAACCATAGACAGGCCTTTGTGGAAGGACTTACAACAGGATTAAAAAATCCGTCTGGTAAGGGACGTCGCCTAATAATATTAGTACATATTGGCAGTTCGGATGGTTTCATCGAAAATGGTTTGTTACTGTTTGAAGGGAAGAAAACCTCTGATTATCACGAGGAAGTGAATGCCACAGTGTTTGAGGATTGGTTCTCTAATATATCACCTTATCTATAAGAGAATGCTGTCGTAGTGATGGATAATGCACCGTATCATAGCCGCAAGGCTGAAAAGACACCAACAACATTGTGGAGAAAAGCAGACATACAAAATTGGTTACGAAATAAGTGGATAGATTATGAGGAGAATATGGTTAGAGCAGAATTGTTGAACTTAGTAAATACGGTCAAAAGTAAATACAATTCATATGTAATCGATGAAATTGCGAAGTCAAAAAACAAGACTGTTCTTTGTTTACCTCCATACCACTACGAGCTGAATCCGATTGAACTTGTGTGGGCAGAAATAAAAAATGAGGTAGCTGCAAAAAATAGAACTTTTAAATTAAATGAGGTTAAGCAACTTTTACATAATGCTATCAATAATGTAACTACAACAACTTGGCAAAAATGCATAACATCTTGTTATTAAAGAAGCTCGGATGAAAGATATTGACGGAATTATCGATGAAGTTATAAAATCATTCATAATTTCTCTTGGAGACGACAGTGGTAGTGATGATTCCATTTGTTGACCAACCTCAGACTGAATTCAACAATCTTCAAATAGTTTATAAAATAAGATATTTTTGTAATTAACTAATCTGTTTTAATTGGAATTAATTGTCGTACACTGTTGCAGTCGTAAAATAAGCTATTTCCTACTGTATTGCATATTATGTATTACATACAATGTTTATCAGTACTGACATGTACTATTTGACCTTTTTTCAACAAATAAATGAAATAACATGTGTTTTTTAGACATATTTACTTATTTTCATGTGCTGTAATTACAATATATGATTGTTTCGGCCTTTACTTGATGAAATTCCATTATAACTATTAAGATAAAATAAAACAAATTTTATGAATTTCACTTTTTAATTATCACTGTAACGAGTCGTTTCGCACCAACCTGGGCTTCGTCAGACATATAACTAACTTATTTACAAAATATTTTTTATATTAAACACAAGTAAACAGTAACAAGCAAAAACACATGTTTCATATGTGACAGCTCCGTCCTACAAACTCTCGAAAAGGCTTATAGATATAATTATTAAATATACAGGTTTTAAACCTAAATTAAGCGTAAAAAACTCATATGCACTAATAAACAAAATCAAAGACGTTACTCTAACGTCTAACACAAAACTTATTTCCTTCGACGTTCAAAATTTATTCCCTAGTATCCCTCCAGAAAAAACGGTTATTTTAGTAAAAGATCTGCTCCATAAAAATAATGTAAATCCGTTAATTATTAATGAAATTCTTGATCTACTAAACTTATGCATAGAACAAAATTACTTTCAATTTAATGAAAACATATACACTTGTAAAGAAGGTTTAATCATGGGTAATCCCCTAAGCCCGTTATTAGCTGAGATTTTTATGGATCATCTTGAAAATTCTATTTCAAAAAATCCTCTTTTTCAAAATGTATTATTTTGGTATAGATACGTAGATGACATATTACTAGGTTTCATAGGAACAAATAGACAATTAAATTTCTTATTTGATTATATAAATACATTGCATCAAAATATTAAGTCTACAATGGAACAGGAAACAAATAATAGTATTAACTTTCTCGATTTAACGATTACTAGAATTAACAATAAATGTAACTTTGCTATTTACCACAAACCGTCAACTACAGATATTACTATACATAACACTTCTTGCCATCCGATACAACACAAATTAGCGGCTTATCACAGTCTTATACATAGATTAATAAATACTCCGTTGAACCAAACAAATTTCGAGAAAGAGTTAAATTTAATTAGACAAATAGCTATCAACAATGGATATAAAAGTAATATAATAGATAACATTTTAAATAAAAAACTCCATACAAAAGCCATATCACAAGTTTACCCAATATTAAATAATAACACCCAAATATTTAAAATGATCACGTTTATAGGCTCTTCAAGCACAAAAATTTGTAAATATTTAAGAAAGTTTGACATTAATACAGCGTTTAAAACTAATAACAATTTATCCAAATTTATAAAAAAACAATAAGGATTTAACAAACAACAATAAAAAGTCAGGGGTCTATGAGTTAACCTGCGGTAGTTGCCCTACTAAACAATGTTATCTTTAAAAGTTACAAATATAAACATTGCAGTTTGTGTTTGTCTGTAAATATTTCTTTATACCTAGTTTCCACAAATTCTTTGCAAACGCCATAAAAAATGACAAAGATATTTAAAAAATATGTTTCGCCCCACTTTTGTTTGAGCTATAACTACCGAAACAATTTTACATGTGACTTAATCAATTTCGATCGTTGCATGTGTAGATTTCGATTATGCCTTACACAACGCATGAACTGTTCGATATTATTTACATTTATGGTGATACCGATGTAAATAAATGCTCGTAAAACTTGCCGTATGTATGAATTATCATAATATCGACAGCCGCCTAAACAATTTTATTCTTTGAAGTTTTTATAAACATAAACAATGCAGCGTATAAATTCAATAGCAGTATTCTGAATCCTTATATTTATTTCTCGTAGCAAAAAAATTACATTCAATACACATGAAATTTTTAAAATATAGGTCAATAACATCGGTATGTAAACATACACTCTAGCATATGTGTGGTTGAAAATTCAATAGAGGTACTTATTAATTATACACATTCTGAATTTCTGAATTCATGGGCGGAACATGATATAATTTTCAGGGGGTCTTTAATTTTGGGGCTCGCGTAGTAAATGACAATATTTTGGATTCATATTCTATATAGGTAATTAGATCTTTCCATTTTTCATATTGTCTTTTTATTTCAAGGCCACCATTATATATATATAATATATATATATATATATATATATACCGGGTGCGGCAATAGTGTGTCGGCGGAGCTTAGCATGAAAACTAATAAAGTTGTAACAATGAAATTTTACGTACACATGTAGTATGCTACAGTGCATTTTCTAATTTTATTTATATATTTACAGGGTGTTCCAAATTTCCGCAACCACTTTCAATTTTTTTTTTTAAATAGATTGCTATACTTTCTTGTTATTATGATGATAGCCACCCAAATTATCTTTGCAATGATATATGACAATGTGCACTTACAACTGTTAGTTTTGGTTTTATTGCAAATTTTGTTAAAATCTTGACAGTTGCAGCGTCTAACATTTTAAGTCTTAGCCTGAAAATGAGTGCAGTGCCTCGCGTAACTTTTTTGTTACCAATTTATGGACTAACACGTTATATGTTTTGAGGGTGAACAACGTGACAACATATACAGAGTGTTAAATATGTCGTGCCAAAGTTATCGAAGTTTAAAGGCTATTTTCTCTTTTTTTTTAAATTGAACCTATAATTTTTTTATTAGTCAGCAAATTCCTTGTAAAATTGCCGTTAAAATGGTACCAATAACATAGTACATACTTATTTCTAGTATTTTCGAAGTTATAACCCTTTAATGGGATATACCTATGTTTATAATATTCAATATGCGGTGCATCTAATAGTTGGTTGGCCATGAAATGATATCAAACAAAGTAACTTTTACAAACACCTGTTTCTTAATTCTTTATTATTAGTTTTAGAATTACATTTTGTAATTTTTCAATAATAAAACAAAATTAATTTGAAATGTGTTCAAATATATTTCCATTCTGCTCTACACATGCTCTTAACCGCCTCTGCATCGACAGACTTACATTTTGAGCCATGTTGTTTTCACTTACTTGAAGAAAAGCGTTTTTGATTCGTTGCTGCATGTTCTCTGCCGTTGTAGGAGGTGTTTCGTAAACTATATTTTTTACAGTAGGCCACAGAAAAAAATCACAAGGGGTTAGATCTGGTGACCGCGGTGGCCAGCTTATAAAGCTTCCTCTCCCAATCCACCTATTGGTGAATACCCTATCTAAATGTGTTCTTGCAGCAGCACCGTAATGTGCAGGTGCACCATCATGTTGGTACCACAATCTCCTTATGACGTTATCTGGTAGCAGTGGCGGCTCGTGCTAAAAATTTTAAGGTGTTCTGCAAGTTTTACAAAAAAATTTACCTTGCACGGGCAGTAAGAGGTTGTCTCCCATCGATCTTATCGTGCTTTCTTCGCCTTCCGCACTGAAGTAATGGATTTCTGGAACGATTGTCAATTGTCACACAAAAAAATAAGAGTCACTAAGCACTACTTTACTAACAACTTATTTCTTATAAATTAAATCTATTATACGTTCTTTTCGATTTGCAAATTTTGTTATCACTTTGTCATTAAAATTGTCTATTTCGGAGATAAACTTTTTTTCGATAGATAGCATGGAAAGAGATGTTAAACGATCTTCGGTCATTGAATTTCTGAGAAACGTCTTAATTCGATTTAGTGTTGAAAAGCATCGTTCGGCCTCTGATGTTGTCATGGGAGTTGTTATTACAATTTCTAATAATTTTCTAGTCTCCTTCAACGTATCTCCCAGATTGTTTTTTATTAAAAATTTTAGAAGAGGTAGTGCGCCTTTTAAAGATCTACAATCAGTTCTTGAGTAAATAACAGACAATTCAGTTCGTAATCTTTCTTTATCAAGGGTGGGATAATAGGAGAATGCGGAAGTGAGTTTGTCCTCAGGAAATTTACTGCAATACTCTCCAAAGCATTCCGAAAAAAAAAGTGATGCCACTACTAGATGCTCTTTAAAATGAAATCGATCTTTTGCACAATTTAGAATAACATCACACACCTCTAAAGCCGAAATTCGATGATTAAATCTGTTGTTATTTGGACGTTTGCGTTTTTCTGGTAGTGGCTCATCGCTTATTAAATCTGATGCTTCACTTATGATGTTGTCAATATTATTTCGAACTTGGCCTATACTGCGTTCAAAATTTTCGATAGCGTCTTTTACTAGAGTGGGTTCAATTTTTCTTTGCTGCAATTGATTAAACAGGATATCTACATGGGGCATTACATGATGGAAAAAAGTCAGCCAAAAATTGAAGATCGGATCATTTAATGTACGGCGAATAGAGGCGGCTGCACTACAGACTGTGTTGTTGGAGAATTGTTCTTCTATTTCTTCCATACACTCAATGAGAGAGGCCCTATTTTCGTACACAACATTAATGGTCCTGATATTAAAATTCCAACGGGTTGTAGCGCCGTGGGGGATCCTTCTGTTTACAATCTTGTTTAACACTTCTACTCGTTGGGGTGAATTATTAAAAAAGCCGGGAATGTCTTGTAGATTTCCAAAAAATACACGTACTTGCGAATTTGCAGAAGCAGCTTTAGATATAATTAAATTTAATTGATGGGCATAGCAATGTACATAGTGCGCAAAAGGGTACTTTTTTTTAATCAATACTTGAACGCCTGCGTGTTGTCCGCTCATCACCGCTGCTCCATCGTAACTCTGTGCAATCAGTTTGTTAGGTGAATTTTGAATTAAAGCATCTGTGACACTTAAAATTGTTTTGCTAAGTGTTTCTGCATCACATTTTTCAGGAATGACGTAGTTCCAAAAACGTTAAATTGGCTCACCATCACGAACATATCTAAAAATAACTACCATTTGAGTTTTTGCAGCAACATCCGTTGTTTCGTCCGCCATGATCGCCAAAAACGGAGAATTATTAATTTCCTCAATTATTTGTTCTTGGCAGACTTCAAGTATGCACTGTAACAGATCATTCTGTATTTCTTTGGAAGTGCCTTTAAATACCGAACAATTTTTTAGGTGCTCACTTAGAGTTGCATCTAATTCAGCCGAAAAATTAATAAGTCCACGAAATATCCCCGGATTCTCGGAAGTATCGCTCTCATCATGTCCCCGAAGGACCAATTCAAAAGCTCCACAAAATTTTATACAATTAATAATTTTTGATAAAATATACCGATTCTTTGACACATTTTCATTATGTCTCTGTATATTTACCCAATAAGCAGAATCTAGTTGAGCCATAATATTAGTTGACCCTAGTAACGCAAATTCCATACAATTATGAAGATGGCTTTTAGAATTCCCATGTCTTTTTATTTTCAAACTCAAGTGCTCTAGAGCCGTGACCCCTATTTCCGTCCAAGCTTTATCGCCACCAAAAAGTAAACAGGGAAAACAATATAAAGCATTTTTTTTGTTGCATCCACAAATCCATTCGTTTTTTGAATAAATAAGGCTACTAAATTTACGTGTATAATTTTTCCCTCTACTTACACCAGTTTTTTCAATAGTGATATCTACTAATGGCCTACCTTTTGCTTTTAATTCTATCTTTTCTTCGTATGAATATTTAAAGAATCTCCTCACATTAATTAAATTAAAGACCACCTCCATAATACACAGAGTTTATATAAATTGTCAACAATACACAAAAACAGAAGCACGCGCACTCTAATATTATTGTTTTTACGTTAAACTCGCCGCACCGTAAAAATAGTGGCGAACATATTAAATATACCGAATCATATCGCCCTCCGCGCTGGACTAAATGCAGCGAACAGGCCTGCTAAAATGACGCATTGGTTTTAAACAGCCGCGGGGGTAGCGGGGTGCGCGCGGGTGTTTGAAAGAGCTCTGAGAGCACGTTCGTGTGGACCAGATAAGCAACAAGTGAGCGATCGCGCGAATTAGGTTGGTTATTCCACTGGTCGCCTATTGAATATTATTTGATAATAACCGGCGATCGTCGAGTTGCTGCACCAATGCGACTTTGATGTTTTTGCTTTCATTTTATGTTGGAATTTCGGAAGCGAATATCTCGGCTTCTACTGGTCGGATTTTGATGATTGAGGTGTCAAATTGTAGGGTTTGATGTCCTCTACAGGATGATGTAGAAAAATATGCAAATTTTTTGATATACAGGGGAAGAATTTTCATAACAATATGTTACGCTTTTATAAACATCAGAAATGTCGGAAAAATTATGTAAAAAAAAACTAGTTATAACTAATACAGGTTCGCCCGCCCAATTTTTTGGGAGCTCTGCAGCACTGCAGCGCTTATGCGCTAGCCGCCACTGTCTGATAGGTCTTCTAACAGCAATGGTAAATTATTTTGTAGGAAATTTGTGTAGATTTCACAATTTAAAGTATTAAGACTAATAAGCCTTGATGATTTTGAATTTTGTAAGGGTGAAATTTATGTTTTTTTAAAATCCATCTTACAGCAGTGACTTCTATCCCGTTTTCTTTCGAAATTATCCTTGTAGATACGCGCGGATTTTCCACTACGGACTGGACGACTGTCACTTCATTATCTTCTGTAACCATAGACTTAGTTCTTTCATGTTTGACATAATTCACTGAACCCGTCCGAAGAAACCTTGTCAACAAATTTTCAAACGTCTTAATATCTGGTGCTCTCCGGTGAGGATACTCCATAGCATATGTTCTTGATGCTAAAAGTGAATTTCTATTGCTAGCGCCAAGAACAAATACCATGTCTATTAGCTACTTCGAAAAATTCATTCTAAAGAAACACAACTATAAACTATTACGGCATGGAAATAAAAAATAATGACAACAAAAGGATATAACTGACAACAAGATAACAACTAATAACGAACAAACGGAAATTGATAATTAACTAGCCGAACTTAAATTATAACAATTAAACGCGATTACAGTAAAGAGAAACTATTGAAAACCACTTTATATGGAAATTTTAAGTAGATATTTGACGTTTGGTTACACAGCAATTTTTGCTTAATATCATTTCATGGCCAACCACCCAACTATTAGATGCAGCACCGCATATTGAATATTATAAACATAGGTATATCCCATTAAAGGGTTATAACTTCGAAAATACTAGAAATAAGTACTGTGTTATTGGTACCATTTTAACGGCAATTTTACAAGGAATTTGCTGACTAATAAAAAAATTATAGGTTCAATTTAAAAAAAAAAGAGAAAATAGCCTTAAACTTCGATAACTTTGGCACGACATATTTGACACTCTGTATATGTTGTCACGTTGTTCACCCTCAAAACATATAACGTGTTAGTCCATAAATTGGTAACAAAAAAGTTACGTGAGGCACTGCACCCATTTTCAGGCTAAGACTTAAAATGTTAGACGCTGCAACTGTCAAGATTTTAGCAAAATTTGCAATAAAACCAAAACTAACAGTTGTAAGTGCACATTGTCATATATCATTGCAAAGATAATTTGGGTGGCTATCATCATAATAACAAGAAAGTATAGCAATCTATTTAAAAAAAAAAAATTGAAAGTGGTTGCGGAAATTTGGAACACCCTGTAAAGTAAATATATACATAAAATTAGAAAATGCACTGTAGCATACTACATGTGTACGTAAAATTTCATTGTTACAACTTTATTAGTTTTCATGCTAAGCTCCGCCGACACACTATTGCCGCACCCGGTATATATATATATGAGGTAAACTTAATAAGTCGGCGATTAAAGGTCTGGTTCATTACTTCAAAGTATATATATTTAAAATAACTCTACATGTTTCGGCAATGATGCCTTTGTCAAGAGAATACAAAATAAAATGACAGAATATTCTGTCATTTATATTTTGTATTCTCTTGACAAAGGCATCATTGCCGAAACATGTAGAGTTATTTTAAATATATATACTTTGAAGTTATATAAATTTATATATGATATTATATGTGCAGTACTCAGTAATATGATTCAAACCACTTTAAATACTTTTAATTCGTTTAATTCTAACTTAAAGTTTACCGTAGAACGAGAATATAATCAATCTGTTCCGTTTTTAGTTACCAAAAGTAATAAGAACGGAAGAAAATGGGGTGATATTGAACTGGTATAATAAACCAACAACGTCAGGACGTTTCATTAATTATTACTCGAATCATCCTTTAACACAAAAATATAATACTATCTGTTAGAGATTCTTAGAATGTGTAGTGTTCTAAGTATGCACAAGAGCCCTCTTTTGACCCCTCTACAGCCCCTACCAGTTTTAAGGACAGTAGAGATAGTAGAGCAACAGATGGCAAGCAAGCAACACGCTCGCCTTAGCAAAAACTGTAATACAAGTTAAAATATATCTATTTAAACCTATACAAACAGTATTTTGTTCATCACGGTCCTTTGAATTCCCAAAATTACCAACACATTCACAAACACTATCATTGCAATGAAAAATAGTGTCACACATATCAGCAACAGCATTTTCTTAAAGGGGAATCTAATAAAATTTTTCAACATTTTCATTAACAATGACTATCCTAAACACATATTAAACAAACTAATATATAATTCCAATACATTTGATCTTCCAACTGACGACAAATTCCGTATATTAAAAATTTAACTAATCAAATAGTTCAACAATTCAAAAAAGTAACAGTAATTTACAATTAGCCAAATATAACATGACAACTTCACAAACTTTATTTACTTGAACCAAAGATAAAACAGCCACTTTAAATCAAAATAATGTCGTTTATCAAATACCATGTCAAGAGTGTGGGGATTGTAACATAGGGCAAACTTCGCAACTACTCAACAACGCATTAGTCAACATAACAGTGATTGCAGAATTGGTAAAGAATCGTGTGCTTTGTCATTACATTTTAATAATCATATTCACAATTTTAATTATCACAATGTCCAAATTTTGGAAAAGGAAAATCACTATACAAACAAACTAGTACTTGAAATGATACTTATTAATAAAGAAAAAAAGCACGTTAAATTTTAAAACGGACGCCAACAGTTTAAGTGTAATTTACTCAAATTTATTAAACAAAGAATAAATAGTCATTTTTAATATCTTGCACATGACTGTAACCAGTGAATTTATCTTATTTACAAAAACTTTATGTATATAAATAGATTTTTGTACATAGACCTTTTTTTCTTACCACCTCGACTTTTTACAACCGGATAAGGACCCAACGTAGAAATTAGTATAGATTTTTTTCACAAACACATTATACAGACATGTAATTGAAAAAGGTTCAAGTTTCAAATATTACAGTGTTAGTTTTCTTTTAAAATGTAATTTTCAATTGTTTAATAGTGCGTTGGACCGGTCGCGTAAATTTAGAGAGATCGGATAATCAGCCGTTGCGTAGGGCCGCCAACCCTTTCCCGGCAACTTCTTTACTTTTCCGTGCAGTACTTCGACGGCCCGACCCCCGCCCCAACGAGGCAAGGCACAGACCAGCGAAGCGCACCCTGTGGTTGCTCATCGCCAACCGAGGGAACACTCTTAGTGGCTACCTCAGTCGACGACCGTCACACTTTGTGCCATCTTAACGATTTCCGCAAAAGCGGGGGCAATGCACACACGTCGAACGTGTGTGTGCTGTTAACGGCAGCCCAGCCAGGTTGCCGCCCAGGACGGGTCCTAGTGGTGTGTGCATTGCGCGGCGCCATGATTTCCACCGCGTAGCTTGGTTCCTCACTCCTGCTGGAAAGGCGGAATGGCACCTGACCGCCCATCGGGCAGACCCTCCTAGAGTTTGGTAGCGCATATGCTAGGGTACAACCCAGTAGAAGACCACATCAGCACAAAACAGAAAACAGGGAAAAGCAAGACATGAGTTCTTATTACGTATGGGCGGTCAGGTGCCATTCCGCCTTTCCAGCAGGAGTGAGGAACCAAGCATTGCCCCCGCTTTGGCGGAAATCGTTAAGATGGCACAAAGTGTGACCGTCGTCGACTGAGGTAGCCACTAAGAGTGTTCCCTCGGTTGGCGATGAGCAACACCGTGCAGGGTGCGCTTCGCTGGTCTGCGCCTTGCCTCGTTGGGGCGGGGGTCGGGCCGTCGAAGTACTGCACGGAAAAGTAAAGAAGTTGTCGGGAAAGGGTTGGCGGCCCTACGCAACGGCTGATTATCCGATCTCTCTAAATTTACGCGACCGGTCACTAAACACACGCATGAGCGCACCAACATACAAAACCCTACACTTACGCGCTCACACAAATACAAAACCACACACACCCAGAGAGAGACGCAAGCTGCCAGCAGCAACCAACACACAAGTTCATACCCAGAAAGAGACACAAGCTGCTAGCAGCGAACAACACATATGTTCACACCTTGCTATCTATTTTTTGGAATACTAAGGCATGATTTATTATTATTATTGGAATGTATCTTTGAATAATTTAAACCATAGCAACACAATTATTTGACATTTATATTCTGTCATTTATATTTTTTATATCCTTGACAAAGGCATCATTGCCAAAACATGTAGGGTTGTTTTAAATATATATACTTTGATGTAATAAACCAGACCTTTAATCGCCGACTTATTAATACCATATCATACCAAGGTCACGAAAATATTATATTTATATATATATATATATATATATATATATATATATATAAATATAATAACTTCGTGACCTTGGTATGATATGGTAAACCTAATCAGTAGGCGATTAAAGGTCTGTATATTACTTCAAAATATATGTATTTAAAAAACTCTACATGTTTCGGCTGTATACGCCTTTTTCAAGAGAATACAAAATATGAATGCTCATTCATATTTTGTATTCTCTTGAAAAAGGCGTATACAGCCGAAACATGTAGAGTTTTTTAAATACATATATTTTGAAGTAATATACAGACCTTTAATCGCCTACTGATTAGGTTTACCATATATATATATATATATATGTATATATATATATATATATATAAAGGTAATTATTTCTTGACCTTTGTATGTTACAGTAGATTAAATTAGTCGTCGATTTAAGGTCTGTTTTACTTTGATATGTATATATTTAAAACAATCTTACATATTTCGACACATAGTGCCTTTTTCAAAGAAATTTAAAATATAAATGACAGTATATTAATGTCAAAGTTATATATCTGTAGTTGTCATGGATAAAATTAAAATATTCAATTCAAAGATACATTCAAGTTTAATAATAATCACATAATTTGAAACATGCTTAAGTGGGTACAACCCACCAATTTTGTTTAATACAAAAGTATTTTTAATAATATAAAATATTATTAAAAATGGGGTGTGAAGAACACCCCATATATAGACAGCGCTGAATATTCTTTCACGCTCTGTCTTAATAATTTCTGGTAGATAGTAAGGTAGTTATGTTTTGTTGAATGTGTCTCTTCTCCAACAGGGGCGCACCGACGATCATGTAGAAATGTGAAATACGTATCTGCGTCTTTGGAGAAGATACATTCACAAATATATGAACTTGTATTGTGTTCTTCACACCCCATTTTTAATAATATTTTATATTATTAAAAATACTTTTGTATTATACAAAATTGGTGGGTTGTACCCACTCAAGTATGTTTCAAATTATGTTGTTATATACAGTCGGTTCACGCCGAACAAGTAGTGAAGACACGAGAATACAGTTTTTATAGATAGGTATGTTACCGACTATAAAAACACCTTGCTAGGTCTGTGGCTATTATATAGATAGCGCTGAATATTCTTTCACGCTCTGTCTTAATAATTTCTGGTAGATAGTAAGGTAGTTATGTTTTGTTGAATGTGTCTCTTCTCGAACAGGGGCGCACCGACGATCATGTAGAAATGTGAAATACGTATCTGCGTCTTTGGAGAAGATACATTCACAAATATATGAACTTGTATTGTGTTCTTCACACCCCATTTTTAATAATATTTTATATTATTAAAAATACTTTTGTATTATACAAAATTGGTGGGTTGTACCCACTGACGTATGTTTCAAATTATGTTGTTATATACAGTCGGTTCACGCCGAACAAGTAGTGAAGATACGAGAATACAGTTTTTATAGATAGGTATGTTACCGACTATAAAAACACCTTGCTAGGTCTGTGGCTATTATATAGACAGCGCTGAATATTCTTTCACGCTGTGTCTTAATAATTTCTGGTAGATAGTAAGGTAGTTATGTTTTGTTGAATGTGTCTCTTCTCCAACAGGGGCGCACCGACGATCATGTAGAAATGTGAAATACGTATCTGCGTCTTTGGAGAAGATACATTCACAAATATATGAACTTGTATTGTGTTCTTCACACCCCATTTTTAATAATATTTTATATTATTAAAAATACTTTTGTTTAATAATAATAATTCATGCCTCAGAACTTTCGACAGCAAGACGTCAATTACGGGGGATTGGTAAGCCATGAGTTATTATTGTCTGCGCCCGTTGAGCGACTTAAGATTTTAACCTGTCGGCATTCGCCATGAATGAAAAGGAAAACCACGAAAACCTACTCGGACAGCGCAGTCAGGGATCTAAACACAGAACTGCCAGCATGATAAGCCAGTGTACAGATATTTAAATAACATATGATAGATATTTACATAATAACAACATATATTCATGATTGTAAATTGCAGATCGTTACATTAGTTATAGTATATACTGCTTAATTTTTTTCTGGTTTAATATTAATCATTTCTCTAATTTCATTGTGTGTTGTTCTTTATCGATTATCTGCGTGTTTTCAAAATCTAAATAGTGATCGCGTTGTACTGTGTGTGTTATTAAAGCAGTTTTGTCTGTTTTGGAGTATTTGTGGGCTTGTATTATTTTGTATAAATATTGTTTAGTTTGGCCTATGTAGTAACTATCGCAATCACGACATGGTATTTTATAGATGACATGTGTTTCTCGATTTTTTTCTCTTTTAGGTTTTAATTTTGAAAATAGATGTTTATTAGTATTACTAAGTTTATATGTTCTAGCTATATCATATTTTTTTAAGTATATTTAATTTTTTCTGATAATTGTGGACCATATGGAATCGTGATATATGTTGTTTCATTGTTAATTGTTATTCGTGTCTGCAGTGTTGTATATTTGGTGGATTCGTTTTTTACTTGTTTGCTCTATAAGTTGTGGTGGATAGTTATTATCTGGTAAGATCGTTTTAATTTTCTTGATGTTATCTTTTCTGTATTGAGTGTGTGATAGTTTTACTGCTCTATCAGTCAGATTATTTATAATCATTTTATTGTATACTGTAGGTGCATTAGAGTAGTAACTCATATCTCGAAAAAAAGCTGTGGGTTTGTTGTACCAATTTGTAGAATTATCAAGAAAATTAATACCGTCATTAATTTTCTTGATATTTCTTTAACCTATGATAGACAGGGTACTATTTATACAAATTGGTGTCCATTAACACGATGCCAGATGGCAGCAAATATACCAAAGAAAAGTGAGTACATCAATACATTAAGCACGCATTACGGATTTGTTACTAATGAAACAGATATGCATTACACATATTTGCATCTGTACACGTGGACATACACCTCATATTTTCCAACGCTTACTCCAAAGAATGCCAACATTTTTTACTATCTACCAACAACAAAATGTTATTCCCCATTGTCATCCTTGATTCTAAATATTATCGTGTATTGTGTCAAGGGCTTCAATTTTGACTTGTATTTCTACATGTATTTCTATGATCATGTATAACAGACTTAAATCTTGCTTAAATGTATGCTCTGTCAGAATATGTTAAGAATTTTATCTTTCACATTTATACGTCTTGAAAATAGTAGATATTCATATTTCAAATTGTTTTTGAATATCTCAAATAGCAAAAACTTAAAAAAATTAAATAAAATACCTTTCTTTATCTATGGAGATAATTGTAGTATAACTTGCTTTTGGTTCCAAAAATTTATTGACAGGTCTACGTTGAAGCCGTTCATCATATAATAATACATGACCTTCTTTTGTACAGCAAGCTGGTAAGTTACTCTCATTGCAAGCAAAGCAAATACCTCTAATTGATGTAGGTATTGGTAGATTTAAATTATCATGACCCATCTACAAATAAAATAAAATTAATTTATAAGCACAAATAATACTTAAAACATACAGATTTTGCCTTGAAGATACACTTTTGTGTTTCAATATCCCATAATTTAAAATCATTTGCTTCCCCTCCTGTTGCAATAATGTTTTTCTTATTTTCATTATGACAACTTTTTTCTAAAGTACTATCACCAGATAAATTTAATGTAAATGTATTATTACATTTTTCATTCCACAGTGTAATATGGCCACTTTTCCGAGCAATAATTAAATTTTCTTCCACTGCTTCAGAACCTACTACTGCCCCTTTACCATCTGTTTGAATATTTATACTAAATTGAGACGTATATATATCATAGAGTCTTAATGCGCCACTCTTCTGGCCTATTATAATTTCATTGGGGTTTCTACCCCATTTCATTGATGTTATTTCAGCATTTGGGTTTGTATCAAATATCTGATAATTGGCTAACTTTCCAGTTTTGCAGCAAGTGCCTTAAAAATAAGCTTATATGATTGTGTTTAAAAAAAATAACCACTTACTCCCAATTACACCTCGAACACTCCCAAAATATATATTATATTTATTTGAGAAATCCATTATTTTCTTCTCAATGTAATATAGTACTCTGGGCTAGCCGTACTCTGCCTTTTAACCATAGACAATACTTTTGTTTTGACATTAAATCATAACTTATAACCACAAAATCATAACACAAACCATGCTTGTGTGTGACAAGGATAGCTAACGAGTTTAATGTTTAACGTTAGCGCTAGCATCAATCCACGTAATACACCAATAATAGCAAACCTACGTGTGATATTCTTCCGCTATTTTAAATCCAATCTTCCATACCTGATAAATATATATTGATAAGTAAATACAATTCAAATAGTATTCAATCAATTTGTATATAACACATATAATGTATGTACGTTGTTTATGTTTAATAATACCTAATAATTTACATTAAAATATAAATGAAAATATATTTGTATAGCAGATGTTCATTGAATATATCGTATTTGATTATTTACCCATATAAATTAGGAAAACTATTAAGATGAATCACAAAATGTTTTTCATACGGGTTTTTAAATAGAAATCTTAAAATGTTAGCTTTATATCAATATATTTTTGGTTTCAATGTATACACCTGAAAATATACATACCCAACCCAACGTACTGTCGTGAGCAAAAAAAACGGGACAGTGCAGGCGCGGCTCGTGATGACGTATTTTGGTTTGCAGTACAATGATACGAGTGCCTCGTGTGTTTTCGGTGTTTACTAAGCAAACGTTACATTTAGTACACGAGAATACACGAAGCACTCGGATCATTGTACTGCAAACCAAAATACGTCATCACGAGCCGCGCCTGCGGACAGTGTCAAAATCGTTATGTCAATTTCCTTTATTTTTTAGCGTTGTAATTTTAACGTTTGATTAACTTTCAAACTCTACGTCAAATTATATATCATAGTTGATAATTCAAAATTGAAAATGTCGCATTTTTCGAAAACTGATAAAGCTAGACTTGTTACTAGTTTGTAAAATGGGAAATCATTAAGAAGTGTATCGGTTCAATTTAATATTGGTAAAAGTTCAGCCGCAAGAATATATTAAAAAAATGGAGGGAAGAGGATAATTTAAATCGGAAAATAATTTCCGCACGTAACAAAATTTCGAATACGCAGGAAGACGAAACATTAGTTACTGAGATTAGGCACAACTCTTTAAAAACATTAAAGGAAGCTATAAGAACAACACAATTTCCGGTCTCATCTTGTAACACAATGGTTACAAGAGAATGAAATTCAAACTTGAGATATCCAGCCCTACAGTCCTTATCTAAATCCCATTGAAAATGTATGGCGATTAATGAGATAGAGCTTCTACCCAGGAAGAATTTTGGGAGATTGGTCATAATGCTTGGCATCAAATTTCTATAAATTTTGTACAAAATATTATCGCTTCAATGTCTACAAGATTAGATGCAGTTTATTATCTGTGTTATTATTATAACGGTGGAATGACGAAATACTAATTATTTTAATGTAATAATTATTTTAATTTAATAAATAATCTTTCTCTATCGTTTTTAGTAATTTTTATTTACATTTATTTTGAAAATGTTTAATAAATGTCAATAAGACACACATTTTTGACAATTCCTGACTTACTATTATTAGTAAAGATAGCCACTTAAGTAGTCACAATTTAAACCCACGCAGAAACAGTGTCCCGTTTTTTTTGCTCACGACAGTATAAATATAAACTTGTATGTATAAAAGCATAATGTGCTAACAGTTTTTTACAAACAAGTAAACTAATATATTAACTAATTTTTGCAAAAAATAATTTGTTACTAAAATAGTCTTTAAAACGTATCCCTTAATTATCTACTCATCGAATTTGTGTATAAAAATTTCTGGTAATAATAAGGACCAATATACATTACTTGTTTTAACTAATGGGGAACAATTCGACTTTTTTTATTACATATTTCGATAAATCGTCTTTAAAAAAGGCAAGTTTAATTGATTATTTTTTTTTAAATCAACTTTTTCCCTTGTAATTAAATAAATAAAATGCTTGTGACGTCACTACACTTTCATTCATAAAACTCGATCTCCGTAGTATGTGGCAACACTGTGTAGAAGAATGGTTCACCCAGAATTCACGTCGTTGTTTGTTTCCTGTCAGCGATCGTATCATAAATACGTTGACATTTGTTTGATTTTGAGGTTAGTGTATTAATTCGTTGCAAGTTCTAATAAACGGATTTGTAAATTATGGGTACACAAATATATAAAAAGTGTTGTGTGCGCACTTGTGATAACAACACAGAATCTGCACCAAATAAAATGGAGGCTGTGCAACAAATGCAGTTATTGTTTCTGATTGTGGTTACTGGTTACCTGGATATACAGTGAGAGCCAAAAATAATATGTGAATTGGCAGTACTTTTTTAGAACATTTTTGAGTTTGCGATTGGCAGCAAATCATTTTGAATGTCAAATAACAGTGTTTTCATGCGAGCAATGGCGTAGTATTTTTCTGGTTTTTGTACTCTTTGTTTTATCACGTTTTATTCAAAATTTGTCTATATTCAAAAGAAAAATACTTTAGTACTAATTATCATGGTGTTTACTATAGAAGAAGACACGTTTATAGTAATGGCATATTTTCGAACTGGCATTAAAAATGAAGACTTGGGAGTATTCTGGGGAAGCGTGTTATAATCAATTTAGAATTACTTATAACGAACATGAAATTACCTTTCAAGCATTTACTCAACATCTAGAACGTGTAATTGACCGATTCTTAGAAACCGGTAGTGTCTGTAAAGGTAAATCTTCTGGAAGACCAAAAATCATAACACCAGAGGTTGTTGAAAATGTTCAGGAGCATATCCTTCGAACTCCACAAAAACCTATACGTCAATTATCTCAGCAAGCTGGTATGTATACATATATACAGTTATTTGAAATATAGCGAGCCATCGAAAAAATTCATAATTGGAGTAGACTGTGAAATTGGGTTGGTACTTTAACCACTTCCACATAATGACATTTATTATTTGACATTGAAACTATAAAAGCGATTTTTATTTAGAATTGGTCGCTGAAACCAGGTTGCTCAGTGGTACCTCATTGGTACCCCATACGTCATCAAATTAACGGTTGGTGAATTTGTAAATCGAAAATGAATAATTTGGTTATACTATTGCGCATGCGTTTGTTTGTAATAAAGTGAATTAGACAAACTTGTCTATTTATCATAATTGTCGTACTTACATTTTGAAGTTATAGTAAGTGCTTATAATGTCTATTTCGAAAAAATTAAAGTCCACGCTTAATGCTGTTATTGTTGACGAGTTAACACCAACACTTATAAATTCACCAATTAACTATTTTGTACCAGCTATATTAACAAGGTTATCGTTGTTGCGTTACCCTGCATTGATGTTGTTGGCCCAAACATTTTCGAACGAGCATTCCAAAATACCTTTATATTACGAAGAATGGATCGATAGATACATAGATTTCGATTTTTTCAAGTTATTTAGAATGACACGAATAACATTCAGTAATCTAACCAAAGAAATAGGAAATCACGTATCCTTCAAAACACATTTTCGTGGCAAAGTTTCTGTGCCCCTAGAAAAAAGTGTTTTGATTACTTTATGGTATTTGGGAAAAGGGGATACATTTATTAATATTGGGGACAGATTCAATATAACAATTTCAACTGTTTCATCCATAACACACCGAGCAATTTGAATTTTGGTAATATTGAGGAAAAAATTTATATGCTGGCCGACAATAGAAGAGTGTGGTACCATAGCTGAGAATTTTTTAGAAATAAGCCAATATCCTGGTGTAATAGGAGCAATTGATGGTTGTCATATAAATTGTAAAGTACCTATCGAGCAACATGATAGCTATTTAAATAGAAAAATGACCCATTCAATAATATTACAAGGGGTATGTACATATACAAAGATATTTACATACATATCTGTTGGGTTTCCTGGATCAGTTCATGATGCTCGAGTAAGTTTTTAAAACCCAAACAATTTAAAAACAAATGTTATATAGATCCACTTCACGTAGGTGCTAAGAGAATCATCTATGGGAAAGTCTATTAGGGACAATGGATTCCTCAAATGGTTCTATACAAGTGATTATCATCTACTAGGCGACTCTGCATATCCATTTGAAATGTGGTTGATGACACCATACAGGTACACAAGTACATCTAATGAATGGAATTCCATTTTGTAATTTTAATTTATTTTAGGAATGCAAACATAACAAGGCTACAAAGAATCCATAATAAACATCTAAACAGGGGACGGGTTGCAATAGAAAATACTTTTGGTCTACTTAAAGGAAGATGGAGGATATTGAAATATGTAAATGTATACAAAGTCGAAGTTGTTGTTAATGTTGTCGTAAGTTGTTGTGTCTTACACAATTTCTGCATTATAAACAAAGACAGTTTAGAAGAAAAACCATATATATTAGAAGTGGATGTAGCAGAGGAAGTTGGATTAATTAATAGACATGCACAACAAAAAAGAGATACAATATGTCTTCACTTTCAATAAAGAAATTGCAAAAACTAAATTTGTTTTTATTTTAGTTATATTATACAATAATCACTTTTGTTCCAATCAAATAATATTAAAAAAAATTTATTTTTATTTTTTTCAAATATAACTTATAAAATTTTAATTTAGCAAAAATATTATGTAGTAATTGAAAATAAAAAAAAAGGACCAATTAACAAATAAATAAAATAAAAGTAGATGTGTGAAAATTTATTAAATATTTATTGAAAAGAATGTAGTCTAATAAAATAACATTTAGTAACTTTACTTACTTAAAAGCTAGTAAATATTGTAAATAATATTCTATATATTGTAAATTATGAAAAAAATAAAATAAAAACAAAATTTATACATTTAATCAGATTCGGAGTTGTTGCGTTTTCCTTTTGGTTTTGATATATCCTTCAAAATATTTATTAAAATGTTTCGCTGTTGATTTTGTTCTCTTAAAAGTTCCGTTTGAACAGACATCAACTGCAAAAACTCTTTGAATATACTGTCAATTTTTGAAAAATGTTCCTTCTGATTTGATTCTATTTCCTTTGATAGAGTTAGAAATTCCTCCTATAAGGTGGGTGGGCGAATTTTTTTTTTTTACATTTTCGAAACGGTTTTTTTTTTTGGGTGGCTGCTCATCCTCTTCTTGGCACACATACATCTCTGACTGTTCGTCGTCGGTGATTACGGACGCACCGGATATTACTGAGGTACTTGGTTCTGCACCTCTAACATCCACAGACTCCACAATTTTCTTAGGATTTATTTTGTCCTTGTCTCCTAAAATACTGTGGACCATGTCGTAGAACATGGGCTTCTCTGTTTGAGGTGTGCTAGATTGTTGCAATTGTTGGTTGAATACAATATACTGTTTTTGTAAATTAGCGAATTTTTGTCTAACCTTTTCGGCAGCTGCTTTTCCTTCTCCCAAATAAAAGCCTTTTGCAGAAATTAATTCGGCGATCTCATTCCACAGTTGTTGCATTGGGTGTTTTCTATCGTTAAATAGTTTTTTAAATTTTTCTGAACCCCTTATAGACAGGAAATAGTCTGTCGCTTCTCTATCAATGTCCGTTGGCCTTCGATTGGCCACCCAGATCTCTTGCTTTGCTAAAATATATACGTAATTAATTTACAAAAACTGATATCTTCAATGCATACATAATAAACTTTTGTTGAGTGTTCCAGGAGCAACAGGTGCATGCGGTTGTTCTTCTGGACATGTTATTTGTAAATACGGTAAGTCCTCATCACTTACACCATCAATAACGTTTGCATGTACTGCTCTTGTTAGGTAATCTATTGCAAAAGTATTATCTGCAATAGGAAATAATTAAAATCGTATTGTTATCTATATTGTACTTAAAAATTATACCACTCAATAACTTTATACATGTATCTAAATCAGCCTCGATATGATATAATCTTTCATTCAAAAGAAAACCAACAGACTCCATCACTTATTTTATTTCAATGCTAACAAAATAATATTTTAAAAATGTTTGCAAATCTACATGTGAATAGGGCGACATAGTCCATAATACATATATCATCACTTGCTTAGTATACTTATCTTTTTAAATGCTTGAGATTATCGCCCGCTTATTTTATCTGCATTTTCTTTAAAACAACGAACATAAATTTAACTCCATTACAATATTAGTTAACAAAAAAAAAGTTTCGGAGTTTGGACTACGATATAAAACATGTGTTATTGACAGTTTCAAACAAGGATAGACATATCGACCAATGCTGCAACCGTGCCAGGGACCGCGGTCGCTGAAATGACAGACCAAAAGCAACCAATATTGACGTGACGTCATGAATTCCTAAATCGAAATTGATTGGTTGCAGGTACCGTTACTGGTCGCAGCGACCTATTCTAAATAAAAATCGCTTTGTTTGTGTCAAATTTTTCAAAACTCTTATTAAGAAAATTGTGTGTGTTTAGATGTAAATGGACAACATTTTCAACAACTTCTGTAGCTATATGTAAATGTTGATTATGATTTCGATATTAAATAAATTATTTGTTTTAATTTTTGTTGTAGTATCATTTCAATGCCATAACCTTTTTTTTTAGAATGAAACCAAATGAAACTGTCAAGCATCAAGTAATGTGTCATTATGTGGAAGTGGTTAAAGTATCAACCCAATTTCACAGTCTACTCCAATTGTGAATTTTTTCGATGGCTCGTTACAATATAAAATATATTTTGCAGGTTTCTCATATGGCAGTTGTCAAAGAATATTGAAAAAACTACACATGAAACCCTATAAAATATCTCTCTGGTGCGTGAATTACACCCACAAGATTATAATGTTTCTCTTAATATGTAATATGCAACATTTATAGAATAATTCGAAGTGGCAAATGCATTTGTGTATAAAATGTCGCAGATGGTATTTATAGCAGTTGTACGTTTTCTTTTTGTATATTTGTAAATTTATTTATAATATATGATGTTTAATAATATACTTGTAGTGTTATCTTATTTAGTTATTCTCTATTTTAGTACAGATTAATCTGTTAGCACTAGTAATCATTTTGTGGATTTAAGGTTAGAATATATTTACTTTAAAATTACCGTATGACCACATTACGCCGCTGCATCACTACTGAAATTTGCTGATAAACAAAAAACCTTATAAACAAAATCAGGCCACTTATTTCGAAACGCCTACTCACTTCCTTAAAACCTTCTGATTCTAGTTTTCTACCTCTTTCCATAGCTGCTGTTGCTGGCAATTTAGTGCCTCCCAATATCAATTCTGTTAAAGTTCCATCCATAATAATACATTTTGATACTTCATATATATTAGAAGCAGTAATACGAGCATACCTCTCTCAGCTCATACCACAAAGGCTCATCAGACTGTTGACGAGTTAATTTTTCTACCTTTGCACATATATGAGCTTGTATAATACTATGTATATAATATTGCAGAAAAGTGTCTGCATCTGCCACCAAATTATTTAATTCCTTAAAATAATTGATATACATTTGATGAATATATAACAAATGTTCATTGTCTACTACTTTATAACATTGTAGTAGTACACTATCTGCATTCAATAGCTTTCCTTCACTAATTACATTTTGCAAAAAGTTATTGGTTATAATAGGCACTTCGACAGCAGGTTCCATATCCATCACTCGGATAAATTTTTTTAAACTTCCAACCTTTGAGAGCTCCGATTTTTTCCAATAACATTTTACTGCAGTTGTTGAAGGCTCTTCTTCTTCGTCTTAGCAACCAAAATAATAATGCTAATCTGTGTTTACAACCACCTGGAAAACAGTAAATATAAATTATTACTGTTACATACTGATATATTTTATATATTGTGATCTTTTATTTTAATATTTAAATATCATTACATCTTCCCTGACATTCAGATTTCACAATAATTCGTTCAGTTTTATCAGTTTCGGTCATAACTGTATAAGGTTTAGATGTAACTTTATGTTCAGGTGTAATTTTGGCTTGTATCTTACCTATATTATTCTCTCTTTTCAATTATACAAAACCAATTGCATTATCCCCATATACTTCTCTACTTGACCTTAAAATACGCTTTTTTAATACAGAACATCCAATTAGTTTACAGAAAAAATGATTACTTTGTGTTTTTTGCTCCACGAGTTTCATTACTAATAAAACTTAATGTATTATTGTAATATTCATCAATCATAGATTAATCTACAAAGGGTAAATTATTTGAATTTGCATTTTCAAACCCACGATTCATGTTGCGAATTAGAAATAAATATTTATTACAACTTAACGGCTTAACCTCACTAAGCACACAAAATTGTTTAGTAAACAAATAATAAGCGGAAAGGCCGATCGATTCCATTCCTAAGTATGACGACGGTATTGTTACATTGTAGTAATTTTAGCGTACGGCGTACGAGAGCCTTGTGACGTCACGAGATTTTATTTACATCAATATAGCAAACGCCAATTTAGTTGGCGCGAGGAGGGGTAAGTTCGCGCAGGATTAGAAGTAGTGGAGAGATTTGTATTTGGTTTTACATCAAATGTCAGATAATTCTAATCTCTGAGCGTGTATCACTTTTTGATCCCCTAGCAAGGACATTATGTTCAGTCAACAGCGTTGGGATTTTAGTGTTGGTAGATTGTACTAAAACTTGGTGCCTGAATGTAATAGATCATATGGGCGGGAAAATTAAAAATATATATGTATAGGTATAGAAAAACGCAATTATTTATTCTAGAAAATCTAATAAAATTTAACATAAATAATGCATTAGAATATTCTCAAAACAAAACGGAATAAATTCTTAAAAATAAAATAAATGTGCCTTTATAATTTAATAATGGTTAAAAAATAAAATTTATTCTTATAATATTTAACATTAAAATGTGAGTTCATTGTCCTCAACATCTTCATCTTCTAATTGCGAATTCGGATTAATATTACGCTGTATAAGAAGGCTAGAAGGTTCAAAATTGTAACATTTATTACTTATTAGTGATTTGGTGTGCAGTAAGGCGTCGCAAGTATTCAACTGCAATTTATTTCTATTTTTTGTTTTCATTAGCATTAGTTGAGAAAAAATTCTCTCTGCCGCTGCAGAAGAGTGTGGTAAAGCAAAAAAGGCCTGAACAAAGATTGTTAAATTAGGATACATTAAGTTTCCTAGAGAGTTTTTCATATTGAATACCATAGTCCAAAATTCTTCAATAGGTTTATCAACATTCTTCAATATCATGTCATTCGTTGCTATGCTTCTCCATTCGGTACTTAATTGCTCTATATCAAGATCTTTAAATACAGAATTAAATCTGACATACATTGGTGTAATGGATGAGGGTGACACAGTTATAACTTTTGGGTCCAGATTTTGGGCAAAATTTAAAACTGGATCATTAAATCGGAATCTTTTTTTTATTTCCTTGCATAATTCCACATAAAAATCCAAACAGCTTACCTTAAAATTCTTAATTTCATTTTCTGAAACTGACTTTTCTAGTAATATGATTTCAGCTTTAGCTCCAACATAAATCTCATTTAATTGTAAAAAGTTATCTGGATGAAACAAAATTTGATCTAATTGGCATTGGCCTACGTAATCTCAAAGCATAAAGTTTTTTAATACAGTTTTGTACATACTGGTAATGCTACTTAGCAAAATGTGCATTCCCTCAGCTTGAAATTGCACATTTATTTTATTAACTATATCTAAAATATACGATAAAAACGTAAAATATAGTTTAAAAATATTATTGTTCATCGCAGCCAATATATGTTTGGCTTTTTCAATATTTTCAGCAAACGCTTCATTTGAACAAAAAATTTTCAAAGCCGGCCATTATTCAAGAATTCTGCTAACGGCTGACTCTAAGCTTAACCATCTCGTCTGTGAAGGCTTCAATAATTTGTGTGGTTACAATTCTGCAAACTGTTGGTATTCTTTGAACGATTCTTGTCGTTTACTGCTGTGTGAAAAATAGGAATGTATATCCCTTGTCAATTCTTCAACAGAATTTGGAAGTTTACAACATGCAGAACTACTACATAAGGCCAATTAATGACATGTACAACCTAATACATACAGATCTGGGTTGACTTGCAGCAATTTTTGCTGTACCCCAGATTTCTGTCCCATCATTGTTGCAACATTGTCTGCTCCAAATCCAATTAAATTGCACACTGGAATTTTATTTTCTTTAAGAAATGTGTAAATAACTGTATATATTCCGTTTGCTGTTGCATCTTCAATTTTTAATAGTGCCAAAAATTTATCACATACTTTTTCAGATGTCTTATCAAAAAAAACGAGCAACCACAGCCAAACTTTTTGATGTTGCAACATCTGTGGTTTCATCAATTATTAATGAAAATTTAGATTCTTGCAGCTTTTTTGATAAACTATACAAACTTTCTCTTTTCATAACGTCTTTACATATTTTTGTTCCTTTTTTTCTGCATAACTTGACGTTTTTGGCAATATCAGAGTCAGGACAAATGGACGAAATCATTTTTGGCAAATGATCCAAAACGGAGAAAGCTAAATTATGTTCCGCAATGAAACCTACCATTTTCAATTCCGCAATTTTAACCTGAATGGCAAGTTTAAGCTCCTTTTCTTTGTTATAAAACATCATAACTCGTGGAGTTTCTTGAGCACACTTTAATTTGCTCTTATGCATTGCTGAAGCAGCATGTCGATTAATATGAGTAATTCCACCAATAATTGCCTTGGAGCATAATATACAAAAAGGCTCATCTGGTTTCCTTGGATTTCTAATTAACCACTTACTGAATTGTTCACTTTTCAGCCACGAATCTGTAAACTTTTGTTTGTAGTTTTTCTTATTGATCGGTCCTCCGTGAGACTCAGTGCTACTGCCACTATCACTTGAAGTTGAAGGTATTATGTTTCTTTTCTGTACCACTTTCTCTTGGTCGGCAGGACTGCATTTCCAATTGTTCTGCCAAGACCGTTTCATTCGGTTTTGATGTTTTTATTAAAAACCTTTGGAAATAAATAACAGTAATTAACAGAAACTAAACAACTAAAATATACATGCTTATCCATATTTATTAAAATGTTATTATCACTATTAACTTTAGAGCTGACTACATAATATATGCCACCAACAACGACATGAACACCAACGTAAAAGATAATCTATCAAGACAATTGTCACCATATCGCCAGTAATTATCACACGCCCAGGTATTGTCCCAAGCAGCAAAATCACAATTTTAGAGAAGGTTGAAAATATAAATTTGCTAATGCAGGACAAGTTTGCATATAGTGATTTTGCTACTAGGGATACTGTTCCGAAAATACAGGTCACAAGATTTGAATTAAAGTAAAAAAATCCACGAAAACGTAATAGATTTATGTGCTTTCGTAACGACGTAATAAAACACAGGGAAATGTAATAGATTTATTCCAATTGTAATAGCAATCCCAACACTGTCCGTCAACCGTCAATGATAAATGTATTCTGACAATTACTTGAGTAGTGGGGGTGGACGTTTTTAAAAACAGCTTCTGCGCACCCCTCCTCGCGCCAACTTAATTGGCGCTTGCTATACCTTATGCATGTATTACGCATTTGTTACAAATGAAACAGATATGCAATATACATATCTGTAACTGTACACATGGGCAATACACCTCGTATTTTCAGCATTTACTTCTGCTTAAGGCACGTGTTTCTGCCATCTATAGGCGTCATCAGTCAAGCTATTGAAGCAATGTAATACAAATGTATATACATTTACGCTGAAATCGCCTACAAGCAGTGGCGGCTCTTGATGACGTACGATGTGAGCTGCTGCACGGATGAGACTGCTTCGTTTAAGCTTTCATATATACAGAGAAGCAAGTAACCGTACCGAAATCTTCCGAAATAGTTCGAAGTAGTCTCATCCGTGCAGCAGCGCACATCGTACGTCATCAAGAGCCGCCACTGCCTACAAGATATAGCAAATTTCGTCCTATAAGGTGGCACTATTTAATAAGTGACATCTGACGGACGAAAGAGACTATGCCGAAAAAGGCGACCTTTCGCTTGCCAACTATGCTGGTAAATAAACGAAAAAATACGTTAAGGTGTAGTCCATTAACACGAGCCAGATGGCGGTAAATATACAAAAAGGTTTAAGTATATCAATACGTTATGCACGTATTACGCATTTGTTACAAACGAAACAGACATGCAATATACATATCTGTAACTGTACACATGGACAATACACCTCGTATTTTCAATACACCTCGTATTTCAGGTGTATTGTCCATGTGTACAGTTACAGATATGTATATTGCATGTCTGTTTCATTTGTAACAAATGCGTAATACGTGCATAACGTATTGATATACTTAAACCTTTTTGTATATTTACCGCCATCTGGTTCGTGTTAATGGACTACACATACACGTATTTTTTCGTTTATGTACCAGCATAGCTGGTCAAGCGTAAGGTCGCCTTTTTCGGCATAGTCTCTTTCGTCCGTCAGATGTCACTTATTAAATAGTGCCACCTTATAGGACGAAATTTGCTATATCTTGTAGGCGATTTCAGCGTAAATGTATATACAGATACAAATCTGTTCTTAAAAAGATTTGTATCATTTGTATTACATTGCTTCACTAGCTTGACTGATGACGCCTATAGATGGCAGAAACACGTGTCTTAAGCAGAAGTAAATGCTGAAAATACGAGGTGTATTGTCCATGTGTACAGTTACAGATTTTATTTGTTTAATTTTTTTTAAACTAATGTTTTAAACCGTAAAATTTTGTGTATAATTATATTTTGATATGTAGTTTAAGATAATATAGTTTTTAACAAAAACTAAAAGTTTTGTTCTTCCCCATTGTACAAATAAAACATATAATGATATGGACCTTTTAGCTTCATATTACTCTCGCAAATCGCATGTCGAAGAAACCCTGTTTAATTAAGGATTCAGTTTTAGTATTAACCAGCCATAAACAATTTAAAGTAATTGGTAATTTGGGTAAACAATAGCGTTGGCATTCAATGTACAGAATATTTAAGAGAAAACCCAAGGCAATAAAATCATAATAAAAATATGCATAATTGTCTATGTTGCTAAATAATAAATAGAACAGGATTTGAAAATATTTGAATTATGTTGTTGGTTGCCAACCTTTCCTACACCATAACCAAAATTCCACTACTCTGAGGCTAACTTCGATATAATACAATATTTACCTTTAGTTACATGAGTGAAAAAGTTTTTTCATTCTGTCATTTGTAAAGCTGTCTTTAGATTTGGTGTGATGTAGTGTAGTTTGTTCTTTGGAACGTAAATTTACACTGTAGAAGATCATTTAGAAAAGGTGAACTTAGCGAGCTAAGTGCTTATGTAAATAAACTGAAATGATTTTAAAAATTTTTAGTAATAAATTACGACATGAACAAAGAGGACGAGAATGAAATTAACCAATCTGACACTGTAATTTTAAATATTGCTGAAACTGAAATGATACAATTGGATATAATATGTAGATTATGTGCTAACCAAAGTGATCGAATTATAGGTATTTATAGTGAAGAGGGTATAACTCACGAATTGGCTGTTAAAATGAATATGTATTTACCCCTGAAAGTGGCTGAAAATGACACATTACCTTTGCAATGTTGTTGGAACTGTGCTTCAACAGTTCTTGCTTGGCATGAGCTTGTGGTTGGAAGTGTAGAAGCTGATCGCAAGTTAAGAGAGTTGCAAATAATTGCAGCAAAAGCAATTGTAGAATCTGTTGAAGAAGAACAAACTAAGATTCAAACTTCCGAATTTGAGTAAGTATCTGAAAATTAACTAGCTAATCAAATACTGCATTTGTAGTCTTTATAAAAATTTAATACATAAAATACATTTTCACATGATGCAATAAATTAAAGCATAGTATACATGGCTTTAGGAATTTAAGGCAATATCGATAAGATATTTTTCCTCCCACATGGTAATATCCTATTATATACACATTTATTTATTAGCTGACTATATTGATTTCACAGCTGTTTTTGATATCAACTAATTGTATGTTCTATGTCATATATACATATTTGAAAATGATTGTTTATTTTGTGTTGTAAAATTTAATATATTTTTTCTTTCTAACTGCAGGAAAATTAACGATTTTGGAGAATTTTAAAAACTATTATACAATTTTATCACACAATGAAAATTTTTTTTTTGTATTATGTACCATTAAATGTTTACAACTAATAGACAATTATGAGAATATTGTTAAAAATTAACTGTATGTAGATATTTTTACATTAACAACATACTTTTCAAGGCTATTAATTTGGACTACTGGAAAGCCTTTTCTAACATGGACTCAGTAGTTTGAATTAAACTTAGTATAATGTATACTTCATAAAAATACACAAGAACTCATTTTCTACTCCATCCCAAGACATAGTTAAAGAAATTAAATAAATTTTCAGACAATTTTTTTAAGTTTAAAAATCACTTAAGGATTTTATTACATAGTGCAATCATAAAGTGTTCACCATTTAATTATTTAAACAGTTCAAAATATGAATGTGAATGAATTTTTTATAAACTAATCGATATGTTGCTTCCTTTTTCACTAGAAATAACGTTTTTGTTTCAATTTTAAATATAATATTCTATACATTTTTATAGATCTGGGAGAAGTGATCTATCCAGTATGAAAAATATTCATTAAACTATATTCCAGTGTTCTTGTTATTTAATTTTTGAAATATCTTAAAATGTGAGAATTTGCTATGAAAATTGCATTACAAGGCCATAAACGCAAAACCTTTTCTAAGCAATATTTCATTGTAATCAACATAAAACGCTATTCCTTTGACATTAAATTACTACATTACTACATTTCATAGATAAAACACAAAATGTTTTACAAAAATTCGTGTTACCTAAATGTTAACAAATATCCTAAATTGTTTAACCATAAAAAAATTCTAATTGGTATTTGATTCGTGATAAAAAGTGATTGGTATTGCCAACAGAATCGCCTTTCTTGTTGGTAATACCATGTTTAAGAATTCCGAAATTTCCGAAATAGGTGTTCATCGAATTATTTTTGACCATCTGGGTATGAATAAGGTTCGTGCAATATGGGTACAACGACTTCGTTCCAAAAAAGAGATAATGAAATGACGGCGACCAGATGAACCTCGCTTCATAAAAACAAAAGTTGTTCAATCAACGAGAAAGATTATGCTTACAATATTTTGGGATTGTAAGGACATTTTGCTGAATAATTTTAAAGATCGCAATATGCCAGTGTTAATCATGGTGTTGGAACCAGAATACTATTGCAGTGTTATTTTTTATCATTTTAAAAATGATTTATTTGAATAAAATTGTATGCAATATGTTCCGAAAATAATAGCAAATCACAGGCGACATTGAAGCTGACTTAGGCGTGTAGAAAACCACCTAAAGTCGAATTTTTCAGAAGTATATAATTAGTGGAAGTTATATCCTTGCACGCACAACGTTGAATGTTCCGAAGATACGAAAACGTTACGTTTTCAAAATCGGATTGGAGAATACCTCTCCAAAAGCACTTTATTTTGTTTCTCTATGAACCAACAACAGTATAAAAGCCGTAGAGTACCATCTATTGTTATACTTTAAAAAATGTGGCAAATCCATGTTACACATAACCCTTATGCGTGACAAAGTTCCATGCACAAAACCTGATTTATAATATAAGAGCTTTAAACCAGTAAAATTGCCGTTATCTGGTTTAAATAAAATTGATGATCTAGGAAATACATCAAAACTTCGGGTATTCTTGATAAAAAGTACAGAGAAACATGAATTAATGGGAGAAACATGAATTAATGGGAAATATTCAAGAAATGTGAGAAAGCGTGCCTAATAGAATAATTGTAGGGGGGGGGGGGGGGAGGTCGCGAATATTATTTGGGGGGTCGCGGAGCTAAGAAGAGTTTGAGAATTGCTGATTTAGATCATGGAATTCCTAACGATCATGTTTCGAATTTTTTTCGCGAAACTTTTCCTACAAAGTTGACGATGCATGATTTAGTTTAAAAATGGAATATGTAAAAATTCGTAGAAAATTGCGTTATAGTGAAAAGAAATAATAACAAAAATCAAGTTAATGAATTGACATGAAAGGTGAGCCAATAAGAATGAGGACAAATTGAATTTCCCACCCGTTTTTAATTCTTTTAAATTGGCCAACCTGTCGTAAACTCATAAGCGTCTCAATGAACATTTTTAAAGGGGTGCAATATTAAGAAAATATTTAATCTGCTAAGATTTTATAACACAACTGGAAAAATTCTATGATCTAGCATAATTTTTATTGATAAAAAACAAATAAATAACACTTAGTACAATAAAAATACATTAAACATGAAAAATAGGGAAGTAGTATAAACCCAAATAAGAAGTTTCTTTTATTCTTACATGAACCGCATAATCTTATGTTAAAACAATATTATAATAAATGTTAAAAATGACCACCATCACTTGCTAAACACAAATTTACACGTCTTTTCATATTTTCAAATAACTCTGCATATAGCATAATAGCATCTTGCAAATTTTTCCAAACTATGTAGGCGATTTAAAAAAATTTAATCTTTTAAATATCCAAACAAAAAGAAATCTAATGGTGTCACTTCAGGTGATCGTGGTGACCAGATTCCTCTACTGATTAGTCTTTCATCGTAAATTGTTGCAAAAACTCCATAGTCGAATTAACTATATGTGGTGGTGCGCTATCTTGCTGAAAATACCCATTCCTAAGTTCATCATCATGTAATTCTTCTATAAATGGCTGTAATATGTTTGTTCGGTATCGTTCAGCATTTATTGTGTCAATGAAAAAATATGGTCCAATTATTCTGCGCCGTGACAATGCAACCCATACGCCTATCTTCAAAGGATGCAGACTATGTTCGACATATGTGAGTGGATTATCTGTTGCCCATGTTCGATAATTCTGACTATTTATGTAGCCTGAGAGATGAAACCATGCTTCATCAGACATATATTATACATTATATATATATATATTATACAAATATTATATTTAAAGTATTGTCATTATTCAGGTGATTGTTAAACCATTCACAATATTGAATACGCAGTCCAGGATCAATGGGTAAGAACTGCTGCACACTGCAGCTGTCACTTTATAGGGGTGCATATTAGGGTGGGTCACTGATGTATGAGAAAAAATAAAAGTTATCGAATCATATTCTAATAGCAATATTTTTTTGTCTTACGTTAAAACAAATAAAAATTGTTAAAAAAAAGTAAAAAAAAAGTCACATCTTGAGCCCGCGCCGGAGCTCCTAAGAATGAAGTATTTTTGAAAAAAAAAGCAATTTTTTAAATTTTAATATTTTATTTACTATAAATTATTATTAATTAAAACTGAAAACATTTTTAATTAAACTTAAAAAAAAATACAACATAAAACAATAAAATCACGAAATTATATTAGTTATTTTTTGGTCACAAAATCTTGTTTACTGTCAAATCTGGGCATCTCTCGTCTTGATTCAAGTTTCGTCTGTATTAAACCTTCTCTTGAATTTTTTATCGCATAGAGTCATGGATGCTTCTGACACTATTTTCACAGTTCGTTCCACCGCCTGAGTATGACAGCGCAGCTTGGCAAAAATTAGATTGTCACTTTCTTGACACTCAACTGGTTATTTATTTCTTCAGTAGTGATGTTTCGAAGAATTGGTGGATCGAAAAACTTTTGATTCCAATTTATAACTTCAAAGTAGTTACTTGCGTCAAAATTGATAGTCGGGACCTCAAACACGCGAGGTTGCTTCCCAGTATGAGGTGAGCTCCGTGCTTCTTGAATTCGTCTGGCTGCCAGTTCTCTCACTGTTTTATTTTCATTCAACAACATCGATAGAAGCAAGTTTTCTGGGTGAGCAAAATAGGCGTTACGTTGAATTACGGGATCTATTACTAGTTTTAACTCTGCAGGAAGGTATCGTGAGTTTGTTACTAATTTCCAAAAATTTTTAGACCCATGTTTGCCAGTTGGATTTGTTTTTATTTCAAACCATACTGGAGCATAAACTTTTACACAATACTCAGCTAATACTTTTAGCTGATATGACGGGTTTGATGTAGAAATATATAAACGTAAAATTCTATTTGCTTTTGTTAGCCATCGAGCATGGGATATTTTTCCTGGAGACCTGTTAGCTAAGCCATCATGGCAGTGTCCACTTATAACAGATATAGTTATTTCATACAAATATTTTTGATCTGTACTTAAGCCCTCAAATTGTATTTCCGGAAGCTGGCCTTCAATTCTCTCGTACTTGGCTATGGGTAGTTTTTCGCAGTTTTATAATAAGTTGCCAATAGGACCAGCATGCGAATATGGTCCCTTGGTAACACCATCTAGTTTGTTAAATAGATGTTTTAATGGGAATTCGTTCAAATGTAGCATGCAAATAATCCATTGCAGTGGGCGCTGAAGTCTTTTTTCCAATACTCTTATTACTCCGTTAAATTTCCCAGTGTTAGTGACTGTACCATCACGACCAATTGCCATCAAATTTTCTTTATTAATTTTTTGAGACGAAAGAAGGGCAATAATTGACATTTCAATACTTTTAGAAGTACTTGGATCTGGTGTGGCATAGCCAACATAAACTGAATGTTTTTTTAATGTTTTTTTAATAATATTAAGCGTCTTATCTTTTCGGTCGTCAAAGTATAAAGCTGGTAGGTCTCGCTGCTTCTGCTTTTGAATATATTCTTTACGTACTTTTTTTCTTTCCCGTCGTATTTTTGATTTATCAATTGGTTCACTGCCAGGAGATATATCTTGCAATACAGAAGAAGCAATAGCAGCCGCTGCTCTATCGGAAACACCGTAACGGTCACAAGTTTTTGACAACATAGGCAAACTAAATTTTTTTTTTGTTTTTTCTTTTTTTCCTTCTGCCTTTGACGTGGAAGGTAAATTAAAAGAATCATCACATGAAGAACTCGAATTACTTACAGATAACTCCAAGTCCTGCTGTTTTGAGTTAATTTTGTCGTGACTTTTATTTACGTTTTTTTCTGTTTTTGGTGCTCGGGGTGCTCTTTTTTGCAATTTAGTTGTAAGAACTCGATCTATTCCTCCAATGCGCATCTTTCTCGCCCCCCTTTGGTCACTAAAAAATTCCTGTTCTTCTTTGGGTACCTTATATTGCCTTGGACAGCAACAAAGATCAATTTGTTTACATTTACAGGAACAAATATCAAACAAAACTCTGCTACGTCGGAGAAAATTTTCTTTCTGATAAACGGATATTTTTTCAACGACTTTTTGAGATTTTTGCACTTTATATGATAACCGATTATTAGTTGTATGACTCTTGTATTTGAAACTGTAGGAAGAGACGATTTTCTCCAAACACATTCTACCCTTTGAGCTTCAAATTTTGCAATATCTAAAAACGATGGTTCTTTGGTAGTATTCCTCGTTATTTTTAGTTGCAACCTATTCCACTCATAGCATTTCATAACATCTTCGTAAGTTGGCAAAACGTTATCATTAATATCTTCAACATTTCCGAATATCGGGCAGAAATAACCTTGGCTTCTGGTTTCCATAATAACGATTAGAAGTTAAAACAGTTCAAATAAAAAAATAAACACACAACTTCACTGTCCGAGCAGTAAAACCAAACTGATCTTTTTATTATGTATTATTTTATATGTACGTATTCTATCAAAAATATTTCCTGGAAGAAGATATACGTTTCAATGAATGAATTGCTTGTGTGTCAGAATTCTCGAGATCTTAAAAGTCGTTAGGATACAGTAATATGCTTTTCTGCAATACAATGCTATGTTGTTATGTAAAAAAGGGATATGGTCGTTATATTCAAAATTTAACAAAATTGAAGATCAAAGCGCGGGCTCTTACACTAAAAATAAATTAATAATATTTTACAGGCGTCTAATGCAGACAAAAATACAACATATTTACGCTATTAGAAGTCGATACGAGAAAAAAAAATTTTTGACCCACCCTAGTGCATATGTAGATTCTTTATCAAAGCTCTATGACAAGTTGAATAAGTCACACCTATAGAACAAATTTGGTATAGCAAAATATAATTAAAGATGTTAGTGATATTGAAAGACACATCTTAAACTTTACTAAAATGAACTTTAATGTAGTAATATTAAATAAAAGTTTAGTGAAGGTTACCTGATTGAGCACTTAATTTTCTCAATGATTTGGTCGGACTTTCTTCTATTCTCTGTTGTAAATCATTTACAGTTTCTTCGACAAGAACTTTTGGTCGACCGGTTGATTTCTTTTTGCAAACACAATTATTATTTTCAAAGTGCAAAACAATTCGATCCTTGTGCTGGGCAAACATTTTATATGGAACATGTAAATCAGGAAATGCTTCTTCAAACTGTTGAATACATGATTGTATCGAGTATGACCATGTTCCATCCTCATTACGCACACCACTTCGATAATGAGCTTTCAAAATGAATGCCTTGTGCAGTTCTAATAAAATCTAACAAAAAAACTTATGCAGAAACTGAATGAAAAGCAGAATGAATTTATATTTATAACGAAGCCAAATACCTCCAAACACGAGCCAACTATGCAATATGCCGAAATATGTTTTTCATAGATTTACTGTCACTTTGACCAACCTAAGATAACAAAAAACAGCGGGAAATTCAACTTGTCTTCAAACTTTTTGGCTCAGTCTGTATATACATAAAGAATATCAAGATGTTCGAAGTTATTTAGTAATAATTTATTATTGAAGCTACGATATCCATAAAAATTACTAGAAATATGTACTTTTTCCACTAATTACGTTTGTGCAAACAAACAATGACGAGTAAAGTTTTCGAGTTATTTTGGAATATATCCGTTCATAATTCTATACAAAAATTTATTAAATATTTTTAATGTAACAGAATCCTAAAATGGAAAAGTAACTACAACTAATTATGAAAGTAGTCAATTTTCACATGCAACCAAGCAAGTCTTATCTGACAATTAATCTGCAATCGTAATAATTTCTATTGTCTATAAAGGCATTTTATACAGTTTGCAAACGACATGCTACTCATAAACATTTTATGTTATACATTATATCTTATATGTTATATCTTTTACTTTAATGATCTCAAGAACATTAGAAGCAACATACTTCAATATAATTTCTATATTTGCACATGGTGTTTTAGGCAAATTAAACACACAGAATATTTTATTTGAAATAAGACTGAAGTTACATTATATTATATCAGTACTACTGTTTAGTATTTTACTCGAGATTAAATTAAAAAAAAAAAGAAATTGCTTTCAAATTATAGTTAATTTAATATATAATTTAAATATAGTAAATGTAAATATTAATTTGTTTAGAAAACAAAATGAATTTATTAAGGTATCGTGTATTTAAAAAAGTTCATTCTGTATTTATAAGTTTTGACCTGAAATTTTAATTTAAATGAATGCCCTAGGGTGGAGTTGAATGTTCCCAGCCTGATACAAATGGCGGTCAGGCTATCAAATAGAATTTATTTTCTGAAGCTACAATATACCAACTGTCATTCATTAATGTAAATTGAATAAAGTTTCATCCGAGTTTGAAGTAAACAACTTTCATAAATTTCTATAAATTAAAGAAACTGAGTATCAAACACCAACTGAATAAAAACTGAAAAAGAATTTAACTCTTGGCAATGATACTCCGAAGTTCTTAACAATACAAAAGTGAACAACAGAATTTAAACATGGTCGTAGATTCAAGGTGATAAGTGTCCTGAAAGCCAAAAATCAGTCGTAACCGATGATATCGAACTCGTTCCTAATGCAGTACTAGATGATCACCGTATCAGCTCAAGGAACTAGTGGATATTGTAAAGTTCTCAGATGAAGTGGTAAGATATACGTCTTACATAAGCATTTTCATATGAAAAAGTTCTCAGACATATAGGTGCCGCGATTTCAAAAACGTTAGTGATTAGAACATTTCCAACGTAATTTCTCTGATTGCATGCTCAATTTCATAACTTTGATTGCACGATTTTATAACTGTTGATGAGAACTAAGTATATCTCACACATCCGAGACAAAATAACAGTCTAAACAAAGCGTACTCCAAATAAAGCAAGAGAGCTCCATCGGGTGGAAGGTACACGTGGTGTACAGTCCCTGCCCAAAATATTGGGAACACGATTGAAATCTTAAATATAAAAATTTGAGAATAAAACTCATTAAATTTATGGCACTACATATTTAGAAAATTTGTTTTATAGATTATAATTTACAATTATACGTATTTTAAATACGAGGCCTGATTGATATAAGGTCTTCATCACTATAAAATAAGAATAAGAAAATACAAAAGAATGAAACCAGTCTCAAAATGAAGTATTGTACTATGAATGTATATAGTATGTTCCCACATAATCACCATTTAGTGTAACATTTCTCCAAACGCTGAATCCATGATAAATATTGACTTTTCAATACCTCCTTCAACTTTAGGAAGAACCAGAAACCTATAGGTGCCAAATCAGGACTGAACGGAGGGTGCGAAACAACCGTGAATTTCAGGCTTGCCACTGTCTTCATCATTTCGTTGCAGTCTGGCATTGTCGCGGTGCAAGAAAAGTTTGTGGTTTCCGGCCTTCCTCTTTGAATACGATTTATAGGCGTATTTACGAATAGTGATAATAAAGTTTTGCAGTATCTTATTTAATTAATCGTCGATCCCTTCGGCGAATATTTGGTATACATGACTCTCTTTGCAACCCAGAAAATGGTAAGCATGAGTTTCTGCGCTGTTGGAACTCTTTTGAATTTTCGTACACGTGAAAAATCAGAACGACAATATGTCATTGACAGCCGCTTGTTTTCGGGGTCATAATGATGAACCTAAAATTGTAATGTTCATGAGAAAATCATCTCCTTCATGTCGATACAGGTTAAGAAGTTCTTTAGCAGTTCTTTAAAAAAAATTTCTTTTGTCTTTCGTGACATTCATTAATTGTCGCGGAACCCATCTGTTGCAAATTTTTCTGTAATTCAACATCTGAACAAGGTACTGAACTCTCTTGACTAATGCCTAATTGCCGAGCAATTTGTTTTTGCGTAATTCAGTGATTTTCTTGAATCAGTGCATTCGCTTGTCTCGACCTGATCGCTTTTCGTCAAACGTCTTCATCTCGCCTCTATGAAGGAGTATGCACGTCGATCCCACTGGCTAACATTCTTCATATTATAAATCATACTGTTACTCAACGACGGTACACAGGAAAATTAAACTTTGCATGCTAACACGAGACTCAGAATGACCGTTTGCAGGCTAAGACTTGTTTCGATCCCCACTACTCACACAATGACGTTGTAGACATATATCAATCCACCGTCATATATTGTATTGAGACCTATTAAAAGGGATATTATTTACTTCCTTTACTTCCTTTGTATACTAAACACACATGCGATTTCTGTTCCGAGCAGTTATCATATTGTAATTACTTCTCGTTACGTGTGCCAGTAAAGTTCAATAACAACGGTGCCTAAGGATTTGCTGTTTGCTTTTTGTTATTTAAAACTCAATCAGGTGACGAAGTCTATGTTAGACAGAAACACGTGCCTTTCGCTGAAGATTATCTAGTGCCACCTGATAGGACAAAATTTGCTATACCTATGAGGCGATCTAGCAAACTTTACTTCAGTAGCCAAACTGACGAAGTCTATATAAACGTTGGAAAATACGAGGTGTATGCTCATGTATACAGATACAGTTGTGTGTAAAGCATGTCTGTTTCATTTGTAATAAATACGTGCTTAACGTATTGAAGTACTCAAATTTATTTGGTATATTACTGAACATGTTGAACACTCGAAACCAAATGATGTCGATCACGTTTGGCAAAGAAAAATTTCTGTTTCCTCACTATAATTCACCGACTCATTCATTATTAATCGCACAAGGAAAAATGTTTGATGTAGCTCCCATATAAAGCGCAGATAGAGAACATTTCACTCCACCCTTGTATAGATACCTATACATTACCTACTGCACACTATTTAATATAATTTGAAATGCAGCGAAGATAATTAATACAAAAGGTGCCGTTGTTTATTTTCTTTTTAAAATTAGTTCCATATGTTTTCATAGTTGGCAGTAGTGTTAATACTATTTGACATTATTTGTGATGCTGCCAAGACTTAGATATGTTACAGTGTTAATGAGTTAAGGGTTAATGAGAAATATCTACTTACTAGTGTATAATATTTTGTCCCAAATTAATTACGTTAAAGTATATACTATTCGTTCAAATAAATTTGATATCAAAATTGTCTAAGGAAATAAATACAGGTAGATCACTAATTTACTTACATTCTCTGTATTAGGAATAAATTTGCTTAAATAACTTTAAAGTGTACAGGTGCTTCTATAAAATGAGATAATCAACATAAAAGCATGTTGTAAGTGAAATACTCCATGATTTTTTTTCTTCATAATGTTCGCAAATGGCTTTGATAAAATGTTCAATTTTTCAGATGATTGAACTACATTGTTATGAACGACAGTTTTTAAATAATATTGTGTGTAAACAAAGCTAACAAAAAGATCTATCGTTTGATATGTACCGTGATAAATCTTCAGTTCGGGTTTGATTCATAAAACACACGGTAATGAAGAATAACTATATTGTAAAGTACTTGTCTTTCGGCTTCTTTGTAAATAAAACTAACAGTAATAAAACACATTAAATAACATATAATAACTAATAACAGTATTTATTTCACAGTTTTTATTTCACATATAACTCGACCGCGACTTCAGCTTGAATGTCCCCAAGCTCTATATTTATTCTTATGTGAAGTCCAGAATAATCCGGGTTCTTCGCTTCGCTTCTCGAAGGTTCTGGCGTCTAATAGTGTGTTGGGTGGGGACATTACCGTCTCACGCGAGCGGCCGATGACTCACATCACATTGCCCCCTTCATAAAGAAAAAGTTCGTCCCGAAAGGTGCTTCCCATCTTGGTTCCATCAAGCGATGACGAAATCTACAGGTAGTGCCTTTCTTGCATTGCGACATCATATCGTAGTCCACGGTCTTGTTTAGACAAAACAGAATATTCAGGCCAATAACTGCAGACCAGAATTTCCATACCAGTAGGTTGGAATAACACCTCTAACATGTTTCTCACAATTCTCCAATCCAAACCACAACCCAATTTTGGTACTGCTAATTTTAAAATGTCTTGTTGCAGCATTCGTTCACGCAAATGAACCAGAGCCTCCCATAAGGCACAATAGGTTGGCTTCAAAGATGGAATAGTCTTTATTTATTACCTGGAGACTTCCCAATTGCCGGTACCTGCTGCCTTAATTCTCCGATTCTGCCAAATCTCTTTAAATTCTTTGGCAATTCCTTTAGACATTTGCAGATCTCGGACTACGCAATGAGCGAGCGCGTAGTCTGACTGTACAGTACATAAATCTTGCTATTTCTCGATGGTCACCCCAAATCGAGCTTTTCTGGACCCAAAGTACTTTTCCATGAAGTCTTCGAAGGTTAGTTCCTTGTAGTGGCTCTCCAATCGACGCGCGTCTTTATTATCTCCAGAATATGGAACTAATTGATTAAGATGCATGACTCTTGGTTTAGTATGAGGTGTTCGCCTTATGTGGTGTATTACATCGTTAATCCGCTTCAACACCTTGTATGATCCCTCCCAATTCTTCCTAAGTTTTGGAGACGGGCCCCTTCGACATTGTGGATTGTACAGCCAAACGCGCTCGCCTTCATGGTAACCACCCTTCTCGGCATTGATGTCGTAGTTCTCCTTCATCCTGTCGCTGGCATCTTGGATATTATGTCTTACTTGGTCATTCATATTGTCCAGTCTTCGCCGAAGAGTACTGACATAATCTTCCCCTGCGAGATCTTCACCAGGCTTGCTCCCAAACTTAAAGTCACCGAGTCGGAGTTCCCTGCCAAACAAGACGTTTGCTGGCGATTGTCGAGTTGTGTCTTGAACATATGCCCGGTCCGCCATTAGGAATAATGGTAAGTGCTAACTCCAATCTCTCTAGTGTTCGGAGACCACTGTGGATACCTATCCACAAAACTATGATCAGACACCTGTCTGATCATAGTTTTGTTCATGCTCTCTACCATTCCACCTGATTGTGGATGCAAGGGAGATGTTCTCGTCTTTCGGTCCACACATCTTTTCGAAAAGACTAGATTCGAAATTTCGCTCTTGATCTGAATGGAGTTCCAGGAGTACACCGAAACGACTAACGAGCTCTTTTATGATCACATCCGCCATGGTTCCAGCGTCTTGATTAGGCAGGGCATAACCTTCAACCCACTTGGTAAAATAGTCCTTCGCCACTATAATGTATTTATTTCCTTTATCACTTTCTGGGAAGAGCCCAGCGGCATCAATGGCGATTTTCTCGAAGGGTCTTCCCACATTGTATTGTCGCATAGGGACACGTCTACGTCTTTGTGGTCCATTACTCACGACACAATCAACACATTTCCCGCACTACTCTTTCACGCTTCTTAAGCAGTTTACCCAGTAAAATCTTTGGCCCACCTTTTCCAACGTTTTATGAACACCAAAATGTCCCCCAGAAGCATCATTGTGGAGTTCTCGCAATACCTCTAGTATCATTTTTCTGGGAATCACCAGTTATATTTTTCGCTCACTTCCATATTGATTTTTCACTTCACGTTTCAGGAGATCATCTTCCATTATCAAAGAATCCCATTGTGCCCTGTATGATTTCAGTTCTCGTCAACGGAGAGCAATTTCCTGCCAGGTTGGTCTTTGCCCAGTTTTCTAGCAAACCCTTAAGATAGCAAGATCAGGGTCAACTTCTTGTTCTGCGCGCAAATTGTCAGGTTGCCATTGATCATCAACCACGGTTGTTCGGCGAGTATTGGCTTGATGTAAGGATGCAATTTGGCCGAGCGTTCTTGGAGTATCCTGCTGCTCAGTCGATGTCTTTTTGGTGATCCTTCCACGTTTGTTTCGAACGTGGCCAATTTCTTCACCGTTCCAACATCGACGTACTCATTTATTTCGCTTTATTTGATTCAGTACCTGACTCACCATTTGCTCCCCAAATTCTTCATTTTCCTGGTTGTCGGCACAACAAACTCGAGCATTGTTCCTAGATGCCTGTTGTGCAGCTTCAATCTCAAGTGCGGGCGCTAAGGCATCGATCAAGGTCTTCGGTCGTGTCGTTAATGCCTGCTGTGTATCATTATCCCGGATATCATCTATAAACGTTTGGACAGCCAGGTGTTCCATGAAATTTTCTGACGCCAATGGATAAACAAGTCGAACCAGACGGGCAATATCTGCCCCAAATTCCTGAAGATTCTCGCCTTTCTTCTGAGACCGGTCCTTCTTTTTGAATATGGTATACCTGCTCCAAATGCGCATGGCCATATCTCATCTCCAACCGTTTAATGAGTTGCGTTTGCTTCTGCGGCTGCTTCGAATTGCGTCAGGTAGGTCATTCATGACGTTTTTCCATCAAGGGTTGGTGACTTGATTCTGGTCTTTGAGATAGCCACAGCTTCTTCTTTTATGTCGATTATTCAGTAGTTTTCTTTCCAAATTGTTCTCTAGAATTTTAGAGGTTTCCAGGCTCCTTTGTTCCATTTGTTGTTCCAAAGATTTTGAATTCTCTATTAGTCGTTCCATATTTTTCGCACTGTCCATATTTTTCTGCTCCATTTGTGTTTGTGAATCCATTATTTTCTGGTCCATTTGCTTCATTTGGGTTAACAGTGAATCCATGTCAGCGTCCCCATTTGAAACTTAGAAGAAATAATAATCTGGGTCTTTGCCCTCTATGGTTAACACATCTCGAAGTCGTTGGTGAAGCGTCGCCTCTTTACCTGTTGTATCTTCATGCCTCTGCTCTAATTCTTGTTTCAGGTCAGTCACTTTTAAATCAGAGAGTTTTACTTTATTTGCCATCACGATATTTAAAAATAAACGTCTTTCCGCACTGTATATTTATTTAAACAAATATTTAATTAACACTCAATTGTTCACGTAGTCCGTTATTTATTAATTAATTCCACACCTGATCATCACTGTGAAGTACTTGTCTTTCGGGGGGTTCTTTGTAAATAAAACTAACTGTAATTAAAAACACTATATTAATAATAAAACACAAAATAACATTTAATAACTAATAACAGCATTTATTTCACATATAACTCGGCCCTGACTTCAGCTTGCATGTCTGGGTTCTTCGCTTTGCTTCTCGAAGCTTCCGGCGTTTAATGGTGTGTTCGGTGGGTGACATCACCGTCTGACGCGAGCGGCCGATGACTCATATCACAATATTAACAAAAAGAATAAGTAACATTAGCTATAACCAACAGTAAATAACTGTATTTATATTTATGTACACATTTATGTCTACGATGTTTAGTGTACAACAATCACTGGTCGAATGAATCATCCTTCCCCTGAGTGTTTATATAGTCGTTCCTATTCCGGAAAGTACTATAACGTGTACAGCCGATGACGTCATCGCTTAGGTGATTGGCTGACGTAACGTCGCATAACGCACATCACAATACGATGGTTTATATTGCATAGAGTAGATTCAGAAATCCCTATTCCATCATTTTCAATTAGCAATTAAATTTTCAAAATAATCTTACCATTATTTAGAATTTATTGGCATATTTTACGTGTTAGTTATTCTTACGGTATAAATTTAGTTTAATATAAACTAATAATAACTAGTATAATTTGGTATTAAGAGAGCGATTCTCAAGAGAATTTGCTTGTGCTCATTTGTTAACAGTCGCGGAATCCAACGTGCGCATACTTTTCAATAGTTTAGTTAATGTTTAATAATCCTATCTTACTTCCAACACTAATATTCAATTTTGGAAGAAATATCTTCATTGTAATTCTACAATTATCTTGGTAAAGTGCATTAGAATGAGGTTCGTTGCGAGGCTCCACATGTTGTAAGTATCTGTGCGTTTCTGTCTTACACTATTTATAGACATTTATGTTTGACAAAGTTTCCTTGCCAGCCAGTCATTAAAGTCACATCTTCGTTTGTAAGAAATTTAATAATGCGTTGTTCAATTCTTAAATGTTCTTTGGATTCACTCATAGTAACCAGTTATCGAACAAATCAAAGTGGATAGAGGTGACGTATTGAATTAAGTTAGCACATGCTTGAACGCATCGTTAAATTTGAATTATAACTTAAATCTGAACATTTCTCCTAGAGTTCACACTTTTGTGAAAACAATTTTCACAATCCTTCCTTCATTCATCAAGTCGTAGTCAAGGCATTTATCTATAAAACATTTCAATAAATCTGAATGCTGCAAACTGCAAAACATTAAAGCAAGTAGTATGTCGTCTTATAGATAATTTAATATGTAGATGCTCAAAATATGCTTTTGTGTTGTGCTGCCTGTACACTACTATACTTTTACAAAGTGTAATTGTTATTTGAGTTTCTTTTTATCACAAATAATATATTGAGACACTATTAACCGAACTGTACATAAGTAATTTTATACCTTAATAAACCAGTCTTACACATCACATAATATTTCGATATTTAACATTATTTGGTTACTCCTTGCGTGGTTTTGTCCAAGATCTAAATTTATTTGAACGTACAAAATAATAGTTTGATCAAAGCTGTAGTCAGTGAGAACTTAAGTATAAAGGTTTGTTTAAATACTATACTAATTTTAATTTATCATTCTAAAACTATGAAGGGAATTAAATAACAATTGATTTGAAGGTAACATATTTTGAAAGTCTTATAGTTAAGTTGAGGAAAGCAAGCAGACTTGCGACTGCCTCTCTTCAGTCCTCAAGCATTAAAAATAAATGCGTTTATTTTCGCAGGCCAGAGTCGACAGCCGCAAGTCTGAGTGTTTTCTATGAATCGAGCTCCACAACCAACGATGATGATCGCCCTGAAGCCGTTCAAAGTCCAAAGTCTGTAGAAAAAATCAATTTGAAAATATTAAAGGAGGAAGACTTACAGGATAATTTTCAAGAAACCTTCGACAATAACTCTACATTCACTAAACCAACTGTTTCTGCAGAAAAATGTACTCCTTGCAAATTGGAAGACAAAGAACCCGAAATACAATTAAAGAAAGTTTGTATAACAAGAACAAATAGAAAAGTAATTCAACCCAGTCAAGAATCTTCGATTAAAGATGATAATACAAGTGGTGAATGGCTTGAAAAAAATCAAAATATGGAAATGTACCATTTCGCGTGCCAATATTGTTCTTTTATTTTCATAAATGAAGACGATATTGTACAACACGTCAAAGATAAACATCCAGATGAAATCGATGTATTACCATCTGATCCTCTTTTGCAGACACTTGACCCAAAGAAAGAAAAACGTAAACATAGTAAAATTGACCAAGACGCCGTTAACTCAGCGAAAATCGTTGTAGATGGACGCGTTTATTATAATTGCAAGATATGCGGTAAAAGTTTACATTCACCTTACACATATATGTGGCATATGCGTATTCATACCGGGGAGAGACCATACGTTTGCGATCTTTGTGGAAAGCAGTTTCGAGTTTCGCAAGGTTTGGTGCGGCACTTACGAGAAACACACGAAGGTATTAAAAATTTTCCATGTGATTTGTGCGGGAGGATGTTCTCTACACGTCGAAATGTCGAAGAACACCGTAGAATTCATACGAACGAGAGACCATATATATGCGATCTCTGCGGTAAAGCGTTTAAACAGAAAGCTTCTCTATTCGTACATAATAGATCACATACAGATTATTTTCCGTATCGATGTAGTTACTGTAATCAAGGTTTTCGAACAAAGCCGCCATTATTAATCCACGTCACAAGACATACTGGCGAAAAACCATATCCATGTGATATATGTGGTAGATGTTTCAGGATTAAATATGAGTTGAAAAGACATAGACTTGTGCATTCAGACGAGAAACCTTTCAATTGTACTGAATGTGGACTGAGTTTTCGCCAAAAAAGATATTTACGTAATCATAATAAAACGAATCACAATCTTTTAACGCCTTAGACTAATCCTAATTTATGCAGTTCTATGTTGTACGCATCTACGCTTAAAATGAATGATTGAAACTTGTTATATAGTGCGGATGAACATTATTTAATGGTATGCAAGAACCAAAATGTTAATAAGTGATCCATATGAGGATTAGTTAGCAGAAATAAATTAAATTAATCTAATATTTACTATTTATTATGTACATAAATCTAAATTTAAGGTAGTATAAAATTACTACTTAAATAATTATAATCAATTAAAAGTTTTCAAAATCAGGTTAGAGATCATTATTTTTAATTAAATTTAATTTATTATTCACATACAAAGTTCGAAAAGTTCGTAGCGATTTTTACGGAAAATTTCATAAAAAATATTAAATCTGATTTTGACAACCGCCCAGAAAGTTTGAAAATCTCACACTTCCAAAACTTTTTCCACAAATAATTACTTCAAATACATTTTACACGCCTCTCTATAATTAACATGTTCCATAGACTGCATTTTGTAAAGATCATAAACGATGGCCTGAAATTGTAACGCCTAAAGAGTTAAAACATGCCAACCAAATTGTAGCAACATTCGCCAGGTCTATAAAGAAAAATTCTATTTGTTTTCATTTGTTTTCAAATCAATGAAGTTGCTCAGAACATATTCGAATTAATAGTGTCAATAGATCCAAGAGATTCGTATTATGTACAGTCGCGGCCCTTGAAAACAGACACTTAAATAGAAAAACATTTTAAGCAGCGAAAACTTTTTTTAAACTCAAACCAGTCATTAGCGTAGAATACAAAATGTATTGCAAAAATAGTAAATTTTAAAAAATTATTAATAAAACTGCAGATAGTGTCCTGCTCTACTTAAATTTCAAAAATACCATTTCGAATATCAGAATACAAAACTTTACTTCAAAATTAGTATCTATTTATAAAAAAAAATTATTGTAATTCTGATGATGGCGGCATTGTAAAAAACTGACTATGGATTTGTCAAATGTGACATTATCATCAAAGTGATGAAAATTTGATTTACACATTACAAAATTTGAAATTTTGACATTCACATCAAAATCGAGTGTCTGAGTTTTTAAGGGCCGCGACCGTACACTACGCGACATATAAAACCCGTACAACTCTTATGATCATAAAATAGGAGTTGTTTAGTTGCGTAAACGGGACAAATATATTCATACTATCACTAATAGATTTCATAGATTATACATACATTGCTAATACCTATAACTTTAAGTCAAATTTGATAAGCCTGGCTTACATTGATAATGTGTTAGTGTACGGGTTTTATATGTCGGGCAGTGTACCAGGCCCTAATTAAATTATATTATTTGGGGTGGCCTGTGCCCAAATTGGTGACATTGATAGTTCAATAATATTTTTGAACTAAAATTTTGACAGCTGCCATTTGCTGTGTTTCAGCTGTATCTTATTTGCTGTAAAATCAAATGCAGTTTTAAATTAAAAAAAACGTTTAATGCAAGAACATATTCGTAATGTGGCCCCTAGCTTATGCAAACACGAACTCTGCGCTTTATGTTTTCATAAGCTTTGGCCAAATGTTGAAGAGTTATGGTAACACAAACTTTTCTAATACTATCCACCAAATTCATCCATTACGTGACATGTTCTAAAAATCGTGTTCCTTGCGTGTGAAAAGAATGAAATAATCCATAATTGTGAGATCTGGAGACTTTGCAGGGAAACTCATTATTTGATTATTTGACTGTTCCAAATGAACAAGTTTTTTTGAACTATTTGTACTCGGGCATTTCTAGAATAATCCTTATATAAGTTCATTATCATATAGCTGTTTAATAAAAGGTTTTAATAACTCATTTAGCTTTTATTCGTGTGTACAATATTCGCCTTCTTGACACCGCTAGAAACACCAATTTTGGAATATGTAATGGTGTCTCCACGAAATCAGGAGGATTTTCTACCGGTTATATTCTCATATTTTATTTGTTTAAATATATCAAAATATGATACCAGTACTCATAAAAAAAAGAAGAAACACTTTTCAAGAACGTCTGGCTTATACAAGTTATTCAATATTGGCAATACTCAGTTCTTCTATCACAATCAGTTGAACTGAGTGCGTGGATATATTGAATTTTTCGGATATAATTTTAGGTCTTTTTTAAGAACATCGTGGCATATGCCAACTGATTACTGAACTTTTTATAGATTTCTTAGGAGAGTTTTCATGATTAATTTTGCATAAACCCGTTTTCTAATCTCCTACTTTGATAATAACTTTCAACAATTAAAACTTTGTGTTGCTTAACATGATAGATAGTAAATATTCTACTTAAAAATGCAAGATTTAATGAAAAAAACTGTCAAAATTTTACTTAAAAAATATTATTCGTATTTTGTAATGTCGCCAACTTTATATTAAATTTAATTTTTATTAATTAAAAATCGTAACTCTCAAAAAGATTTTTTTTCCCACTGCCCTTGTATCAGGTGTCCGTTTAATACTGACGCTGACGTTAATCAAATTTTGGAAATTTCTTTACTTTGTATTTGCCATACTGAGAATTATAGTTATTGTCAATTGGAGTTTGACATCTTTTGCCATAGTCGTACATGCTTGTTTTCCGTTAGCTTTCATTATTCACATTTATTTTTTCAAACGCGACACAATCTATCTCATTTTAATAAATAATTGTAATTAGCAAACATTGGCAATAAACATTTCGAAAAGTAATCGTGTTTGATTTTATGAATTTTTATATTTACGTCAAAAGTGATTACCGCATAGGATGCTAATGTTAATTGTTGGGGTCGAACCCAAGTGCAGTAATGCTAACTTAACCAAAATTTGACACAAACTGTCAGCTTCAGTATTAAACGGACACCCGTTAGTAAGCAACCATTAATACATTGCTTCTATTGACGTAAGTTAGTTTTACTGAAATGACTGTGGTTGTTAATGACAGCGTAAGTGATTTATTTACGTCCTTTAGGGAAAAAAGTGCATCAGAACACATTCTCTATTAATTTATATTTATGGTAATATGTATTACAGTTTGTACAATTAGTAACATTATTAACAAAATTGGGATATTTATTTACATTTCTTGATAAGTCAATGTTATTATCACCCACTTTATCAGCAACACTTAATTCCGTGGTTACATATCAGATGTATCTAATATTAAATTAAGGGGTGTTCACCGTTACCGTTTATCATCATTACATTTAATTTTTGAAGATTTTATTATCTGGGGAGTGGGAAAAATGTTATAAGCAATTCGGGAGGTAACATTTACCAGTCTCGAACTCTATTGCAGGCCCTCAGGCGCAAACTAGTCCTCGACTGGTAAATCGTACTTAGCTCACTTATTACTTAAATAACTATTATTGAAACATGGTATATACAGGTAAGTTATGTAATCGAAATGGAAATAATACTAATACTCAAATCTTCTTTCTCACTTTATTAATATATGATCGTAAAACGACAATTGTCCGCCAAAACAGTGACTTCTTCAGGTGCATACTAAAGTAAGTTACAAATTAACATCTGTATACATAAATACAAAAAATATATATATATAATTTTAACTATTAGTTTTATTTCCATTTTAAATTATGAATCTTCATCAAATAAAGCCCGAATCAATCCAATTGTGTAAACGATGTTAACGACTACTTTTAGCCGAATTTTAAGTTGAGGTTTTATAGTTTTATAATTTTCGATTGATGAACAAAATACAACGATGTTAAGTATATAAAGTTGGGTTTTCTTACATTCTCACGATGTACGTAGTGCTTTTCTCTAGAGAGATTTCTGGGAACATATTTTAGGATAAGTATTTTATAATGAAGTCTTGAAACAAGGTGTTGAATACAGAGTGGTGCACTGACAATGTAATATATATATGGTCTTTTCCATCGTTTGCAACCAGCTGGTCTATCGTCGCTCTTGTCTTCTACTTGCCATCGGTTTCAACTCTAAAATTTCACTGACCGGTCTCTTCTGTACAATTATATAATTTATTCATTGCTTGTTCTGTTCTAGCCCTCTCCAATTTACTTTTGTCTCTATTTCTTCAGAATGTTTCTCCCACATTATCAATTTTTCTCTATTGTTCATAACCTATGTCTCGCAGTTATAAATTACCATCGATTTGAAAACTTATGTTCTATTGCTAAATGTTTTTGCATTCGAAAGTACTGCTGCTTATAGTACACAATCGGTCTTCAATTTTATCAAAACCAAATCATGATTTTGTTCAGATGTAGATCAACCTTCAAAAATGTTAAAGATGGATCCTTTCTCATACTCCACGACCGTTTGTGTTTAATGTTATTGTAATGTACTAACTTTTCATCTCCAATAATCATTCGTGTTGTTACCCTTAAAATGTATTTCATTATTTCATTTCCTTTCGTACAATGCGAAATTCAAACTACTAACTATTATATTTCCATTGCGCGATACTATATCTCGACGAACTTTCCAAATAGCAAACATATATATAACACTACAAGTATTTTCAAATTAAAAAATCACGAACGTTAGCTACATTTAGTGTAGGTTATTATTAATACCTCTAAAATCCATAAATCAACGTTAAAATCTATAGCGACTTTATTAAATGCATATCTTAAAGCTTACCCTACGCAATCACAAAATGATACCTATGTAGTTTTTCCAAGGAACTATTAGTCATGGCTAAATGATTTTTTTTTACGTCTGAATGAAGCTGGCACGTTTTGCTCAAATTACAGATAATAAATTCACATAAAAATATAGATGTGTTGGCTCTATTTGATTGTGCTAAACACGGTAACGTCGTTTTAACAGGGCTGGGATAAATAGTGTGTTAGAAGATTAAGGTTGACCAAAATCAATTATTTATATTTTTGAGCATGTATGTTAATAACGGAAATTTCTTGCAAATAAAGTAATAAAACTATACTTTGTTATTTTGATTGTAGTTTTGTAGTCGCTTCAAATTACAAATTAACATTAAGTAGGTGTAAATGAGGCAACTTATATAATTATTTAATCAGTCTAGTAAACGTCATTAAAGTTTTATCTTCGACTCACCTATACTTAACAATACAAATGTTTATACTACGTATTTCCAAACTCCGAAGATAAAGTACTTGTTTGTAATCGATACTACAATGTAAATGTTAAAAGTTGGAAAATAATTAAATTTATTTATTCCAACACCAATTGACTTTCAAATTGCGTCGCTATGTGGTTTAGACACTTCCTCCTTCCTGGCTGTAGACAGAGACACTACTATCTTATTCTAAAGCCTAGAATGTTTTTAATAGCATGTGTTTGGTAACTGGATAGCCAAAATGAAATGTATAATGAAATCGGATTCTAAACATTAAGAATATTTTTTTTTAGATCGAGCTTCGTTTAGGAAATAATGTAAAAAATATAAAATTAAGGCAGCTATGAAAATCAAAATGTATTTACTGTTTGACAGCTTGTCATGAACTAAGTATTTGTATTGGACTTTACAAAATCCACACGCAGTTAGATGAAGTTTTTAACGAAGATTTACAATCATCACTTGGTGTGGTATTTTTAATGGACAACTTCTTCCTATTCAAGTTTTACCTACTCTTTTAAATGTTGACACATACCTAGCATTTTTTAAAAATCACTTTGAGGCTCTATTAAACGAAATTTCTATTGCCCAGTGAAATAAAATGTAGTATCAGCATGACGATGCACCACCACATGCTGAAGGAAATGTTGTAAGGTTGGTTCATACTACTTTTAACGGCAGACGGGTTGAAAGGCGCGGTCCCGTTAATTGGCCTGTAAGATTCCCGTACCTTAAACCCCTTATCTTTTTATTTATGAGGTCACAAAACAATTAGTTTATTTTGATACAATTAATATTATTGAACAATTAAAAGATAGAATTTTTAATGCAGTACAAAATATTCAAAACATTGTGAAGTTTGCAATTCACTTGTTTAGCGTTGACAGACGTGTATCAATGCAAAATGTAGGAATTTTTGAAAATCTACTATGATTTCGTAGTAATACGTTGTAATATAATTTAAAGTTTGATTAATTTCTTCTAATTTAGTACTGAACAAAATAACAAAGTAATTTCTTTGTAACTGAGTATTTCCTAAGCGAAGCCCGATTTGAAAAAAAAATTATTCTTTGTTTTATGTTTAAATTTCGACTTTATATGACATTTCATTTTGGCAATCCAGCTACCAAACATCCTGTACTTTTCGATAACAGCGATCAACGTGTTATTAACTACTAAAATGTAATTGAAATTTTACGTCTCAATACAGAATTGCAATTGATTAAATTATCATCCGCAAATATTTAATGCTTTACATTAGCCTTCGTGTTTTTTCGTATATACGAGGGCGATTTGTAAAGTTAGTTTCGTTAGGTTATTAAAAGTACACCAGTACATGAAGAGGTTTTTATTATATACTATCAGCTATTTTTCTACATAGTTGCCATTAAGATTGAGACATTTGTCCTAGCGATGAACTAGGTTTTCAATGCTCTTTTTATAGAACCCTGTCGCCTGTGAATTAAAACATGCTGCACTTCTTGTCTCAAAAAGCAGTGGCCATGACTGTTCGCAGAAAAAGTTTGATGGCCCTTTAAAGGTTTCTTTGTAGAAGAGTTAGAACGACCTCACTGCATTGACTGTTTTTTAGATTTCTCAACGTTGACATAGGAGACCCAAGTCTCATCACCTGTTACGATATGCCTCAGAAAATCTTCATCTTCAACATCGTAACGTGTCAGAAAAGTTAATGCCGATCCCATTCTCTTTGTTTTCACGAAGTTTTTCTTCGACATTACCCACAAGTTCATTCGTCACAACAATTAGTCTTCCACTTCGTTCTTCATAATGGAGAACATTCGTCCTTCTCGAAAGATACGACACCATATTCTAACCATACTGTCACTCATTACATTTTCACTATAAACAGAACAAAGTTCACGACGAATCTCCGCAGCCTTCATGTTCTTTGCAGACAGAAATCGGATAACAGCACGCAATTTACAGTTGGCGGGATTTTCAATTGCAGCAGCCATTTCAAACGACGAAAATAGCACGAAAGAAAGTCGGAACGATTCTCTCATTAGCACTGCCAGACGCACACTGAACCAGATTACACCGCAGCGGTGCGATCGCGCCGATAACCGCACTCCTCTGCTCACTATTATTTTCGACACAAATTCATATACGAGGATTAGTTGACGTGCAGTGAGATTCGCAATGGAACAAATCATTAAGTTTTAAAGAGCATTATGTTTTTTATTATTTTTTAATATATTCCCCTTCAGCTTCAATTCTCTAACGATGCTAAAGTGCCATTATGCCATTTTTATAATTATCTTTCTCAAGATCCTCAAAATCCTGCTCATTTTCCACGAGCATGATGATGACATAATTGGCATGAGAAGGCGGCGCGGCACGTTTTCATTTTGTATAGGTCGTTTTTCAAAAACTGTTTTACTAAATATATCTGATATATCGATATACCTTTGGATGATAGTTGGATGATAGTTTGGATGATAGTATTCCCTTCGAATCCAAAAAAAAATCGTAGTAAAAAATTACTTTACTTGCGACGAAAATGTCTTGACTGTCTTTGGAAAAGGGCTACCATAATATGCGCACTGTTGAAATTATTCATTACACAATAATGAAGCCAGGTTTCATGTACTATAACAAATCCTCGCAAAAAATCCGCTTCGTTCTTATTAAACAGCTTAAAATTAATGCTTGACGTTCGCATTATTTTAAATTTGAGAATCGCAGTAATCATCTTGCTGATAGCTTACACGCGTTCAGTCGTTCTGCTCACAATGCTAGCTGTATCTTTAATGTTAATTGAGTCGTTTAAAACGGTATGTCAATTTTATTGTTTATTTCCAAAGTATTACAGTTTTTTTATGGTGCCGATCGCTCATAATCTTCGATTCTCATGTCGCCGCGTTTAATAAATTGCGCAATCCAGCGACAAATTGTGGTGTGAAAAGGAGCATCGTCACCCAAAGTTTGCTGGATATCAACCAATACTTCAGATATATTCAGTCCTTAAAAAATGAATTGGATTGTATAACAAATTTCGAGTTTGTACATTCATTTGTCAGAAATTAACTAAATTTCATATGTTACCATAAAAATATGGCGGAATTAGAAATATGTAATGCTGTTTTTTTCTAAAAAAATGGTGCTAGTTGTCGAGTCTCATTTTTTGCCAAATTAACCTCGTATGTATATAATAAGCTTTATATAAGTGCTATGTTTTACGGTACCGTCGACGTTGCCAAAATTTTCAGTTTTTTTAAATATTTTGCTAATAGTTCTCTAAAAAATGGGCTGCAATTTTGCAAGTATGTTGCCTGATGTTTTACTTAACTAAATCTATTACATACTAATCGATCCGTTGTCTAATTAATTAACTCAAAATTGTTCTTGTTTGTCCAATGTTACCCCGCTAAGTGGAGTAACTTTGGACAGGCATACAATTTTCATGAGAATATAAAGTAAGCCCAGCCAGAGGTAGCTTTAGACAAATTTCTGATTTTTAAAAAATTACTTCAAATAATCAATACCTATATGATATAATGCAACCCAAATGTGAAAAAGCTTATTAAATCATTAAGTCATTGAGAATATCATGATAAATAAATATGTCCCTTCGTAACACTTCTGTATTCCTCAATACTTTGATTATATCCTTTGTAGAAACAATACTCTCACCACGATATTCGGAAAATGAAAGTAAGATTCCTCCTTGGTATTTTTCTTCCGTAAAAACTTACAAGGCAAATTGATTTCGCAAGGCAACAAATTTCGTATTTCGCCCTCCAAAATTTTTGCCAGGTAATATTTACATCTCTTAGCAAACACTAGTTCGACAACAATATAGCTTCCATTTGATAAATCCAAGTCGTTTCCATTTCCTGATTCTGAGGTTGAGGCCTGTTCCTCTTCAGTTGATCTGTTGAACTATTAATAAGTCATTTTGTAGCAAGTCCTTTTCTCTTCGTCTGCGATCTACGATATTCACCCTCTCGATTATTTTCTGCATCATTGAAATGAGATACCACTATAGCTGTTCCTGGAGCTGCAGTTATTCGCTTTCTTCTGGTTTTCGTTTGTGGTTCTGGCATACGTGTCGTTTTAAAATAAATTAACCATCGAATCCGTCCAATTTCTCTCTATATCTTCAGTGGCTGTCTCCCTATATCCTGAAATCTTTTTAAGAACTGCTTCTGGATTGAAGGGTTCTATGCCACAGGCTTTAAACCCCGCCTGTATAGTTTGTCGCGAAAAAGCTTGGATGTTCTCTAATGTGCTAGCAAGCAAATGTAGAAAATCACCTTTTTGAAAAGACCCTCTCTTTTTAGCTTTCCAATTGAACAAAATTCTTCGATAAGCTCGTTTTAAGTTCGGTGGAAGTAATACGAAATCAATGTCGTTTCTTTCGCATTCTGTTATTATATCAACCGACAAATGTGATGAGAGATTATCACCAATGAGAATTTTTCTCCCATCTCTTCTTCTGAAATATGGAAGCAAAATTCTCATGAACTACTCGTAGAACATGTCCCCATCAAACTAGCCAGATTTATTGCAATCATATTGCGTGCTGGCCCATTATTCTCCCACTCTTCGTAACGTAATGTTTTGCTTTGTACAAAACAAATGGCGGTAAAACTTTTCCGTCAGCGGCCGCCGACATCATGACCGAGATAGAAGTTTTTGACAAATCCATCACACGTTCGCAATATTTAGATCTTCTCTTGCACACCACTTTTGGACATCCAGGATCCATCCGAAAAGTTGGTCTCGTCGAAATTCACTGTTTTCTGGTGGAACGTCAGATCTTACAGCTTCAAAATTCTTAAAATAAGCAGTAATAACTTCCTCCGATATTTCGGCGCTATTTCCTTTAATGTTTTGCCTTAATCGCACCCTTAATACTTTATGACTGCAAAAACTTCTCCAACCAATCAGGACGTGGCAAGTTGTTCTTAAAGCGTTTGTACGCCCTTTTTGTTTAAATAATCTGGTACGATTACTCTAATGTCATATTTAGTGAGAGGAAATCTTCAGTGGGCAGCACAAATAATTGCTTCTGTTAATTTCGTTTCCTCAATTTTGTCCACCATTTGGGTTTTCTTTATGTGTTTATTTTTTAGTTTCGTGTGGATCATGGATTTTGGAATACCAAATCTCTCCTCCGCCATCCTCAACGTTAATTCTCAACGTTAATTTCCCCTCTCTAACTGCACACACTGCTTTCTCCAGGTTATCGTCATTATAATTTTGGTAGGGTCTAATGCCCAATATTTTTTTCTAGCGCTGTGGCATAATTCTCACTGTCCAAAGTTAAACCTGGAATGGCAATTTTCAAATAAATTGTCGTATAAATTCTAGACAAAGACTTACTTTAAAAATGTTATTGAGGTTATGTCTTCTTAATCCATTTACTAAATTTTTGACATAGATAACATTACTTATTCATACTGTATGATGGGTGAGCACTTCCTTTTTGGTGTTTTCAAAAATCAGTCCTTATTACAGATTCTTTATTTAACAGTAATTCCCACGCAATTTGTTTTTGACAACAACGTAAGGATACTGTCTCTTGTAGCGCCTACCTTACCAGAAACCAGTTCGCGCAAGAATTGAGCCCGCCAAAAATTTAAATTTAAATTAATGTCTGATTTCCAAAGTTACCCCGCGTGTCCAAAGTAACCCCGGTCAACGGTACTCATTTTTTTAGGTAAGTATATGATATAGATATATTTGTTTAACAGATAAGAAGAAAACTATATTGTTCAAATTAAAGCATGTTGCTACTAAATTTCATCCACAAATAAATTCTACTCTGATTTCATTTGATCACTAAAGTACTTGTTATTTTAGAATGCAAGCAAGTAAACATAAAATATACTCGAGACTTTCCAAATAAAAAGTATATTCTATTTTTTTTTATTAAAACATATTCGATTAGTATGTAAATTGTTAACCTAGGAAATGACCATCTGATACAATCAAAATTGGTAGTCGTCAACAACCAAGAAGAAATTGTTTTTGAAAAAGCTAACTAGTTACCTAGGTTAGAAAAATTCGAAGAAAGCGTTACAGGAGAGATTGTATATTCTAAACCCTGGACATAATGACGCTGTAATTAGAGGCTGTAGTTCCTGAAATATTAATCAGTCTTTGGGTTAAGTCAAATTTGATCAAATCTCAAGGAACGAAAAAATATAAAAACAATTAAAAACATGTATCTAAGCGGTATTATCCACTTGCTAGTGGGTAATCTTACTTATTGATAGAATGTAATTATATACCAAATTAGTTATTTGCAAAAGTTGCAAATGTATCCCGCAGTTTTGTCCACCCCAGTGCATTGCTGGTGGGTCTACTTGCTACACATGTGCAGCGATACCAGATTTCATTATTTCTCCAAATTTCTCCACTCTCTTCTCACACGCATTCATCGTTGTCTTCTGTATCATGTTCTGGAGGTACGTAATATCCTGGTGCTTCCATATCATAGGATATTTCTCTTCTTCTCGGCCATTGCCAGGTTTTTGTTATGTGCTTCTTCATGCACTGATTTCAATGGGGTGAAAGTCAAAATTACTGAATGTGCTGACGCTTCTTTCCTTTTTTAGACTGAGATGATCTTGAAGGTTGAGGAATAGATGATACAAAGTTAACTGGCACCTTTTCTGCATTTTGAGTTTTACTGGTTGATGGTTGTTCGTTATCGGCTTGGATGTAAGAGTTGGTCAAAATAACTTGATTGTCGTTATTTCTTCTTAATGAGTTCTGATTTATGTCTAAATTTATGATATTTTCAGTATTTGCTTCTTTTCTTTGTTGGGTGAGTAGATCAGATGCAGCAAACATTTCTTCAGGAAAAATGTTTGGATTAACACGAAATATGCCAGTTGACTCAAATCCGTTAACGACCTTTTCTACTGCTGCTACGCGGCCATATGCTTTGCGAAACAGATCGGGGAGATCAGATGGTGTAAGCTTTTGGTTGGGATTGGTTTTCATAAATAATTGACACTCATATGCCTTCTTCAACGGCTCATAGAATGTCACGTCTAAAGGTTGCATTCGGTGGAAGCTGTGTGGTGGAATCGATAGCAGTGTTATGCAATTCTGTCGGCAGTAAACATAAATTGGCACTGAAATGTGGCTACTGTGATTATCTAAAATGACCAAAACGGGATTTCTTTGTGCAGCCTTTGTAAATTCCACGAAATGTCTTAAATAAATAAAGAAAACTTCATCCAACTATTTTTGAAGCAGGCATAAATATCTCCAGTTGGTCCACCTCGTTTAAGACTTTCTGTTATACGCATTCTTGCATAAATAAATAAAGGGAGTACACATGTCCCAGAAGCACTCATTGCGCAACAAACATTTGTCCTTTAGCAATGCGATGATAAGTCTAGGCTTATGAACCATTGCTATCCCTGTTTCATCGACGTTGAAGATCCTTTCCGGTGTGAAATGTTTGTTTTAATATTTCGACCATATTACAGAAAAAATGGTCTACCTCCAGTTTACTAAAGACAGTTATTCGATTAAGACTGGTTGCTTCAGATTTGCGTTTGCTCAAAGTTGAATTATATTTCAAGAATCCAATTAACCAATCTCTATCCACCCAACGTATTGTTTTATTGAAGGTATTCTTAATGTTATTCAGTTCAGCGTATTCAAAGCCATTCGTCATAGTTCTACAGTCGTTAACCCAAAAAACAAATTTGCTAGATTCAAACAATGGCTAGCAATCGCACGCTATTGTTCATCATGAAATGTTGTTTTTCTGCCTAACAGTGGGGGAAGTTCTGTCCAACTTTAATTTTATCCCTCAAAGAACTATACGGAACATCAAACCAGCGCGACGCGTCACGAACTCCTACACCATTTTCTATGACTTCCATAGAATCAGTCATGGTTTCACCTTTTTATGATCTTCTGTTTGTTGTTCTGTTTCTATTTCGAGGCATTGTCGATGATTAGGTACTCTAAAAGAAAAATTAAAAAAGAATCCTACATAATAGGGGTATTACCCTCATCAAGTGAGCGCCATTTCCCGCCGTTTACAATTGCTTACATTAATTTTTTTGTAGTTTATGTAGTCACTTCATTAAAATATCATACTACTTTCATAATAGACCAAAGCACAAACTTATACAAAGTTTATTGAAGTACTTACAGTTTCTTGACAATTTCTTATAGCAAGACGGTTGAAATACTTTTTCAAATAATTCACGACACACTGCAAGGCGTAGTTGTTATCTGTCGACACTGTGTTTAATACAACGAGAGTTAAGTGGCGCCACGGTGTCGTTTCTCAATATTGAGGACTGCACACAAAACGATGGTGAGCGCAATTACCCACTGAGCGCAGTTACCCCGCTCTCCACTAACGCGTGGTTGATTTGGTTGATTGATTTTTTTTCTTAGGGGGCTACAATTCTGCAACTTTATATTGGAATGCTTGATTTTTAAATTCAAGTTTGTCAAAAATTTTACAAGCAAGCAAATTGTTTTAATTTGCTGTTTTAGTTTCAAAATGATATTTACTGTAGAGCAAAATGTATTTGCTCACAATCGGTTGGTAAACTGAACATCATAGAAAATTACTGTCGTAATAGAATATGAAGTTAATGGAAAATTGTTCGATTGCTTCAGAGCGCCATCTATCGTGGGGACAAAGAAATTCTTCTATGTAAAAGCACTACGGTTTTAAAATTAATTATTATTTTTAACGTTAATTTGCTTATGATTTAAAAAGAAATTACCAAGATTAAATCATAAGCAAAGAATTCAACATAATTAATCATCTACTTCGAAATAAACAACGAAAATGAAATTAGAATATCAGTTAAACAATTTTATTCAAACCAACTCAAATTACTAGAAAATAAAACTAAATTTGCGATTTTAACAAGTACCTAATGGTGTATCTACTAACATTACAAAACTATTATACTAAATTTATTAAGAAATAAATAAGTAGTAGTAGTAGTTTGTAAGCTATATAGTTTACTAATGAAGACACAAGACAGATACGAAATGTAATTAAGTAAACACTCAACAAATTTCATGCACAACAAAAATAGTATCGATACAAATAAAATCATATAAATAATTGGTTGAAACATTTTATGTATGTCTTGTTGATCTGTAATATTGAAGTACATCCTTCTGCATGATATCATACACACGACTTTTAACTTCACTTTCTTTACCAATTAGTAAATGATTTAATCTTTTAATATAATTATACACTAGCAACTTGACAAATTTATCTAAGATGATTTGTTTCAAATTTTCTTCATGGACACAGAATTTAAAATGAAAGTTTACCTCTTGTACTATTACACTTTTTATATTTGCTATTAAATTAATGTCATACATTTATTTTCGTTGGGAGAATGTATCCGTTTTTGTGTCACATATTTCTTATTAGCTAAAAGGAATGATTCTGGCATCATAGGTGTGATAGGTTGTTCCACAAAACTGAATGAGGCTGATGACTCTGTTTCCATAGCTGTCGTAGTTGGCTCAACATGTTCATACACTGTCTTACACACTTTTTCCATATGGAAAAATATAAAAATTATAATAATCTATAAGATATATAGGGATAAAATTAAGTATGTGAATTTCTAGCTTACCAGAATGTAGTAATAAATCGTTTTTTTTTGGGTAATGTTTTTTCCCTTGGACTTCCCGTCTCTTCTACAGAAGTATATGATGTTCCCCACATTTCAGAAATACTGGGTTGTATGAGATTTTTATTAATTTGTTGTTGACACTGAGGCAAATCCAGGATTTCAAAGCCCCAAGAATTTGGAATTAAAACAGGATCTACAAATTAAACATGTAAAGTGTATAGTTTTGCTTCACCTTCTATAATAAACACATAAAAGCACAATACTAATCCAAACAATTTATATCAAAACTGGTTCTTATACAGGCTGGTCCACGGGAAACGGACGTTTTTGAATCGCGCAGTACTTGGCGACTGGTGGAGGGAGAAACTCGCGGTGAAGGTTATTCAACTCCCCACTCCATGCCATTTAGTTGTCATCATGCCGCTGTGGACGAAAGATCATCGCGTGTTTGTATACGATACCTTTGTAAAAAGTAGTGAGTCTGTTATTGAAACTCAACGATGCTTTAGGCGTCACTTTCGTATTGGTCGTCATGGTGAAGTCCCAAGTCGGATACAATTTTAAGGTGGGTGAATGCATTTAGATCTAAAGGATCAGTAATGAAAACAAAGCCACCCGGCCCTACTCGTACTGCACGTACACCACAAAACGTGGATAGAGTGAGAGATGCAATTCAGCGCAGTCCCGGCCGTTCCGCAAGGCGTCACGCAATGGAACTTGGACTGAGTAAGAGCACAGTGAAACGCATCTTACACAAGGATTTAGGGTTTGATCAATATAAAATTATGATTGTACAGAAGTTAAATGAGCCTGATCATCAACAACGCATTACGTTAGCTGAGACAATGTTAAACATGTTTGAAGAGAATGAGGATATGAAAATTGTGATGAGTGATGAAGCTCATTTCCATTTGAATGGGATTGTTAATAAACAGAACTGCCGTTATTGGGCCTTGGAAAATCCTCGTGAGCTACATCAGAGACCATTGCACAGTCCAAAAGTCACCGTTTGGTGTGCTGTAGGAAAATGTGGAATTTTCGGACCATTTTTCTTTGAAGAAAACGAAAGTACTGTGACTGTGACTTCTGAACGATATGTGAATATGATGACAGACTTTTTCATTCCGGAACTTGAAAGACAAGAAATCGATCTCGATCACGTATGGTTTCAGCAGGACGGGGCTACTGCTCATACGGCCCGAGCCTCTATGGCAGCAGTTCGAGCATTGTTCCTAGGGCGAGTGATCTCACGGTTTGGTGATGTTGCGTGGCCACCACGTTCACCGGACTTATCAATGTGTGACTTCTTTCTATGGGGTCACCTGAAGGCACATGTTTACAAAGAAAAGCCACGTACTCTAGAAGAATTGAAGACTGCAATTCGGAACCAAATTGAACTAATCAATGAACAGTTATTGATAAAAGTGGAAACAAGTTTTCGAGAAAGACTTGAAATGTGTGTCCGTTGCAATGGCCGTCATTTGGGTGATGTAATTTTTAAAAAATGAATCAAGGTATTTTTTTGTAAATGGCATAACCTTACCTTTAAGAGCAATTGTTTTTTTTAATCCATCCGTTTCCCGTGGACCAGCCTGTATAAGTATGTTTTCATTTTAACTTACCTGGCAAGTTAAATTTTGGAATTACACCAACTTTAATTTTTTTCCCAGTTACATCCTCCATAGCAAAATGATTATGACAAATTCTTCTTAATCTAAGTATTGATTTGGGAGTTTCTTGTAATAAAGTTGCATTGCCACATAAACTAACCCACTGCTTAAATTCATCTAGTGCCTTTTCATAATTTGGAAATTTATGTAAAATTGTATCTCCTCTTTTAGAAGTACAACCATGAACTGTACAATGACGAATCATTGTGCTACAAAAGACTTAAAGAAGATACACTGATGTAAACGTTAAATTTATTCTTATACTTACATATTTTTCAAGATGCCTTAATATTAATCACTAATTATAAATATATATAAAAATAAATAAAAAAATAAAAGAAGCTTCAGAACTTTACACTTAAAAAATTATTAAAACGATAACAAAAAACTCGTATTATTAAATATAGGTATCCAACAAAGAAAGGAATGATAACAATTAAATACTTAAAAATATTGAAACTAGTAAATAACAACCAATAACACCTAAACAACAGATCGAAAATCGTGAAAATTAGCTGTTATTGCAGAATTAGTTGTTAACGACTATGCAAAAACAACACCAACAGCGATATCTGTTGTGGGGACAGTTTACGAAACTAACACGTGTTTCAAATTAACCAATGAAATTGCGGCCCAATTTTTGCTATTTTACTTATAACCCCATGCTGAACATTTCTAACTTTCTAACGGGTTACAAAATGCGCTATTACCTACCTCGGTATGTTCACTTTATTGGCTAACTAACTTATGTCACTTTTCCGGCTAGGTAATATCATTTCAGTATTTATGAAACGTCAGTGTCATTTAAATCAGTAAATCAAATCATAATAAAACTACATATTCACAAATCTTTATTAAGTAAATAACAAGACAACATTTTAATACAAAATTTATTCGCTTTTGGAATTAATATTAATTGTTACATTAGAATTTCCATGACTGTTTACTGTTAGAGAAAGACCATGTTTAAAATCGGTGGATAATAATTTTGTAATCTGTCAGAAAATATCACTATTAATTGTTACGTTACCTAACAACAGTACCTATCAAAAGCATTTATCGAAATGCCATGAAATTTAATACTATTATATTTTTGAAATTTAGGTACTGATTTAATAGTTTATATAATAATTACTAACCGATCGTGAGTAAAATAGTATACAAACCTAGACGGAAAGATTCATTCCCGTCTCGAGATTAAGTTCACTTTCTAATCTCTCGACGGTACTGAACTACTTTCCGCCTCGGTATGTAATCTACTATTATTGTGATGGCTTATTTCACAAGCGGCTTGCACAATGACGATTGTAATTGAATATATTTCGGCTTACAAAATGAAAATTGTAATTGAATATTTTCCAAGCAGTTGACTTACTATTAATATATTGAAATGTACCCAGACAAACAAATTAAATATCACTACTTGACACAGTATTAGAATAATCGAACGGTTTCAAATATTCAAACATTGGTAATTGGCTAAAGGTAAACCTACTGGTCGTCCCAATACGCCAGATATTTTGAAAAATCTGAATTAAATTGTTAAACAAAATCAAGGAATCCAGTTTTGCCAGCGGTATAATAATCATCAGATAATCCACATTATAATTGGTGTTTGGGTGGCAATGTCAAGACAACGAATTATTGGCTCAATATTCTTTTTAGAAATAATTAACGCCCAAAGATACGAAACCATTATTTCAGAGTCATAGATCCATCGGATAACAGAATTAACTGTTATTTCCAATAGGATTCTGTAACATCACACAGTCCATATACAACTGAATTATTTGCAGTTATTTATCCCAGACCGTTTTATAAGTATAGGTTTATAGGCAAGTAAATTGCCTAATTCGTCTCTGAATTTTTATTCCCTTATTTAAAAAACGTAGTAGTATGAAATCCCATAAACAATTTGCAAGAACTACGGTACGCAATCGAAGAAGCAATTGCAAATATGTAATTTATCACAACGAATTCAGTGTTTTTTGTATTACTTGTTATACAATGCTAGTTGTGTGTAGCGCCATAGAAAAAATGGGTGAAACGTATATGTGAGTAACGCTTTCATACAAAAAATCGCGGTCCAATGTTCGCATAGTAACCAGAAAATTATTTTTAGAGTCCGGCCCTGTCGCAGTTAAATATACGGGCTTTCAGCGCTAATTCATCAGTGATTCTCCCGACGAATTATTTTGTTCTATAGGTATTTGTTAACCACAATTAAAAAATTATATTTATAAATAATTGCGTACAAATAATTAAAAACCAGGTATCCCATTGAACATGCGTACATACGCTACATAACGCTAACGATTAATCATATCTGTTTTATTATAAACATAATTTAAATTTTAAATGAAGTTTGACATACAACTATTTATTAAGATTTTAATCACATTAATTAAAATAACGCATAGGCTTGTCAACATATTCAACGTAAAGATATGATATCCGCAAAAAAAACATCACCATATGTGCGGCTGAATATGTTTTGGTATGCAAGCAACATTCACTATTTTATGAATAGGAAGTTATTGTTAAAAGTTATCGTCCGGAATTTCATCGATTTTTTTGCAGATCAATGAACTGTCGAAGTTAATATACGACTGGCAATACAGGGATCCACCGCTAAAACCAACACTGAGATTTAAATTTTAGTATGGGCATAGTCTTGACTGTGGCTACAATGGCATCCTACACGAATATTGAAAATACTAATTACTAATATTGAAAATACTAGTGATTTTAATTTATGGCGAAACAGCAAAATAGTCTTGCGGCAAAAAATTTGTACGTGAACATTTCCCGAATCGACGTCTTCCTTCGAGTAAGACAATTGTGAGAGCCATGTATCGACTTCGGGATACAAGATCAGTAATTCCACCCTTCGAAGGTCGTGGCCTCAAAGATCACGCAGAGTGCAACAAGCAAAAGAGGCTATTTTATACAGGGTGCGGCAAAACAAACAGTGCAGTTTTGATGGGCTATTAAAAAAAATGGCAAACCTTACGAAAAAGTGGTTTATTCTGCTTGAGTCAGTACTACATCCCATTTTTTCACTTAAGTTTTAAAGATCACACCAGCAAGATGACGTCCTCCAGAAGCGATGCACTGATGTAGGCGATTTCTGAAGATTTCAACTGCGTTCTGGCACATATCGATCGGAATGGCGGCGATTTCCTCTGTAATACGGATCTTCAGTTCTTCCAAATTGTGAGGACGATGCTGAAAAACCTTTTCCTTGAGGTAGCCCCACAGGAAAAAATCGCAAATGCTCAAATCCGGTGATCTCGCCGGCCACCCCAGGTCGCCCCTCAGAGAGACGAGGCGCGCAGGAAACATCTGCCGCAGTTTTGTCATTGAAATCTGCGCTGTGTGGGCCGTAGCCCCGTCTTGTTGGAACCAAATATCCCCAAAGTCTTGTTCTTCAGCCAATTGTGGATCAAAAAAATTTTCGAGCATCGAAACATAACGCCGAGCGGTGACGGTTGTTGCACGCTCATCCTCCTCAAAGAAGTATGGTCCAATAACCCCAAATTTGGAAATGGCACACCATACAGTGACTTTCGGGGAGTGGAGAGGTCTCTCGTGAACTTGTCGTGGGTTATTGTCCGACCAATAACGGAAATTCTGTTTGTTTACGGCTCCAGAGAGATGGAAGTGGGCTTCATCACTACTGAAGAACGTTGACCTTGGTGGGATACGGTCTAACATTTCTTGGGCGCGATTCACACGGTTTTGAAAATCTGGAGGCATCAACTCCTGAACCAGCATAATCTTATAGGGATGGAAGAATAAATCTTTATGCAAAATCCTCCTTACAGAGCGGCCGGACATGTTTAATGCAGTTGCATGTCTCCGGGCAGAGCGTGTTGGTGATTGTTCAACAGCAGCTCTCACTAGAGCTACATTTTCGGGAGTTCTCACTGTTCTGGGTCTTCCCATACCCCTAGGCCTTTTTGTTGAACCAGTTTCTTCCAGCGCACGAACCCAACTCGCGATAACATTGCGGTGCGGAACGGGATCACGAAGTGGAATGTTAAAGTGCCGTCGGAAGATCCGCTGAGTGATGATGAAAGAACGACCGCTTTCAAAAAACGTGCGAACGGCGAAGCCGCGATACTCTCCGTTCCAAACCATTGCTACGACTGAAAACGGGGTGAGTTACCGGACACAATGAATCCCCTCCCAGATTCCCATCCTCACCACAGCGGATGTAGTCGCCCATCGCAACTGCATTGTTTGTTTTGCCGCACCCTGTATATCGTGGAAGCGAATCCCGGCGTCAGTACAGTCCATAAAATTCTAAAAGCTAATTTACTTCATCCGTATCATATTCAACGCGTGCAAAGGTTAACGGTAATAGATTTTCGCCGCTGGGTAACCTTCTGTGAGTGGTTTCAACACAGAGAAGTTCATCAGGCAGATCTTGCATCAGTAATTTTTTTTACCTACAAATCTAGCTTTCCAAAGATGGTATTTTGAGTTACCATAATATTCACCAATGGACGTACGAAAACCCCCACTATATACACCAAGGCGCCTCGCAAGTTAGAATATCCGTTAATGTTTGGGCAACGTTACTAGGCGATTACTCGGCAATTACTCGGACCGCATATACTTCCAGAACGATTCAATGCAGAATCCTATTTACATTTTCTTCAACATGCATTACCCGAGTACTTAATGACATACCATTGGCGATGCGGCAACAATTATGGTTTATACATGACGAAGCACCCCCGCATAGTAGTAGACTTGTCTAAAATATTTTAAACAAAACCTTCCCACAATGGATTGGACATGTAAGTCACATTCTGTGATCAGCCTTAGATTTTTTTCTGTGGGGATACATGAAAAGCTTGGTGTATTATCGTCGTCCGGACATTGAAAATGCCGTAAATCTGCGAAATCGCATTTTTGTTGCAGCTCAACGCCTTCGCGAGAACATTAGAGCTCATGGTGGCCATTTCGAGCACTTTTTGTAAATTATTTTGTTCTATTTCACTTAGATCGGTATTTCTCAATACCACCACAAATTAAAAAAAAAAGATTGTATATAATTGCATACCAATAATTAAAAACTAGGTATTTGAGATCGAATAACAAACATCCCATGGAAAGCTAACGCTTAACGATTTTTGTTTTATTAAGTATAAACAACAATTGTATTTTAAGAGAAATTTCACGTTCAAAATATACTTTTATTTAATGCACCGACATATTGTATTACATAAATCCTTTAAACAGCTATTCACTATTCATACCGTGTAACAACAAGTTTAAGAATTTTATAATTTTTTTTTTGCAGGGCAATGAACTTGAATCAGGTGTATTTTCCTAAATATAGAATACAAAAATATGGAACGACTTCAACTATTTTTTCTTCTACTGTTTTGGGTTGGACGCCAGCACGTCCAGGCACTTGTTAGTCTTGTGTCCTCGATAAAAGCTACTATCCTCATCAGGGGAAGTTTGAATACCCTCGTAGGATCCAATAAATCGCCTCCGAAATGTTTCTGTCTGAGTCCTTTCAGTTCCTCACACATGCATATTACATGAAGGCTAGTTTCCTCATGTTTTTCACATCTCCTACGCCAGGGCTCGCTAATCAAGCCCATGCTGTACAGATGCTTCCTTAAATGACAATGTCCGTTTATTAAGCCGGTAATTATTTTAATTTCTTTTTTGTTACTACGAATTAGGTTGGCTGAAAACCTTCCGTCCAGCTCCCTTAGTAGTGTTTTAGTATGTAGTTGATCTTCCGTTAACCTCCATTTCTTTTTATGTTCTCTTTCTAGCCATAACCAGTTCTCCCTTTTAGCGGAATCCTTAGCGATTCCACCTACAGGTTCTGGTCTTATGAAGTTCCTATTCTCTCATTGCCTTTAATACCCTTGTGTCCTGGCACCCATATCAGCGACACAATATTGTCTTGTGCCAGTTTGTTGAGGACCTGTTTGCAATATTTCACCAGTTTAGACCTTAGATGGATTCATAATGGCTTTAATAGCTGCCTGATTATCAGTCATTATGTCGATTTTTTGTTTGTTTGCGCAGCCGGCTTCCCGAATTTCCTCGGCGCAGGCTGCGACTGCAAACAATTCGGCCTGGAAAACCGTCGTATGTTTTCCCAGACATATCGATATCTTCCTTCAGGGCACATTCCTTATATGCCTGCACCTTTAACTTTAACTACATTTTGGCCCTAAAAATTTAGAAATTTTTGATGAATTACAAATAAATTGCTTTTTTGATTTTCAGTTAGACATTTATACGTATTCTTCAGATTTGCCTAGCTTGGGCGCTATTCAGCAGTAACCATATACCATGTGGCCGCGTGCGTCTGCACTATAGCGATACCTGTAGTGTAAGCAAAACACACAGAGGTGTCCGTGTGTTAGAACGGTAAAGTAGTAGACGCAATGTTCCAATGTGTAGTCGCGCAAGCGCATTAGCTGTCGCTCCCGCATATGGGTGTTAGTTGCAATGTTTATATCGTCAGGCTAATGCGCTTGCGCGACTACACATTGGAACATTGCGTCTACTTCTTGACCGTTCTAACACACGGACACCTCTGTGTGTTTTGCTTACACTACAGGTATCGCTATAGTGCAGACGCACGCGGCCACATGGTATAGGTTCACAAAATTTGTTTCACTATCATTTTGCATAAATCTCACTTTAGATATCAGATTGATTTGCTATTAATTTTAAACATATGTCCTACATATTTATATAAAATATTTTAACCTAAAAATATAAATACAAAGCGAATAACAAGACAACCCAACTTCTCAGGGTTGCCAAATTAAATATTTCCTCAAATCATAGCCACTCAGTACATACGTTTACAGTATTCACGAGAACTAAACTAATGTTTTAATTAAATTTTCAAAACCAGTAATGTTCATTCACATTTTAAATATTTTTCCACAGATAAGTTTGGCTCGTATCACAATATTTGTAGGCGGTTGTCGACATAGTAATGACAAACATAATTAGTTCATAATTCTTCACTTTGTTAGTTGATTCTTTGATTTTGCGTTAGGTTTATGTATATATCTTGAAGTGTTTTCTGTTGTCTTGGGATTCTTGTGGTTTTTAGCATTCCTCTTCCCTTTAGTATTTTTAAGATGTTTCATTTTGATTGGAGATAATGACAAGATTGAATTTAACAAAGAGGAAGTTCTTTGCGCTGTTTATTCTCAAAATGATGTTTTCTAGACAATATAGTTTTAAACAATATACGAAAGGTAAAAAGAATACTCAAAAAGAAAGAAAAATTTCTAATAAAGAATTTTTGAATAATTTATGCGAGACTTTCCTAAGCGCTAAAAGTCCCCTAATTAAATTGAAGGACGCAGGCTTTCAATGGACACATATCGGATCGATTCTTTAGAGGACCGTAGGCGTCAGAATGACCAAGTTTTTATACAATCTGCTCGACAACGGTACAGATATACCAACATTATTGAACACTATTAAATTTGTAGTTCCACAACATAGTAACCGATTATGCAGGATACTTTATTGTCCTATGGCAAGGACTAATATCTTGACGAAGTCTCCAATATATCGTGTGTGTAATTATTTAATAGTCTAGCAGCGACACAGTGAATTTGATATTATCGCCACTAATCTCTCTGTTTTACTCAATGCAATTAATAACGAATAATTATTATAATTATATATTATTCTTAAGAACGTGTTGGTTTAGTGGTAGGTCACTAGACTTTGAATCTGTATGGACCAGATTCAAACCGTGGTCTAACCAATAATATCGATGGCGTTTTTCCCGGAGATATGCGTCCCTTAAAGACGCCGCTGAAAATCCGTTTTTCTTGAATTTTTTTAAAAAGTTTAATATAAATGCAATGGTGTCCCAGAAGCAAAGAGATTAAAATATACCAGAGGAAGTATCAAGCCCTTTGTTTGTTTTGGTCGCGAAAACGACAGCGAGGAAAGGGGAAGCAGTACGCTACCAAGCGATTGTAGTTCTTAAGTGTGATCCGTTTCCGTGCAGTTATTGGTCGAAATATTGTCCTCATACTAGCTTCGTACGTATGATTTCGTTAAATTCAAAGAAATTGGAATATCCTGCAATCACTTTGATTAAATTCTACACGCATTTATTTTAAAAGTATTTGTACCTAATGATGTGTTGATAATATAATAGGGCGAATTAAGCACTTTTAACGCAGAAATCAATAGTAAAAATGGTGAGATTGTGCTATTATATCATAGATAAGTTATTCAAAAATTCAACATTACGTGTTACAGGAAATCCAGAGGTGTAGAATATGCACCTTTTGTCAGTTGCAAATACTGATTTAAATTCCGTACACGTTGCATAAATTCTTAATTTAATGCGAAATATCGTACTTTGAATATTGGGTACAAATTCGAAACTTTAATACTCACAGCACCATTTTGACAATATCGAAGTTTTCAATTATTCAAATTAAAATTATTTTAATTCAATTGACAGCAGCAATGTTGTTAAGTCTCATTGCCTATTATAATCTTATTTTAAAACGTTCAATTATTTCAATACCCAAGTAAAATTCACAGAAAACTTTCTAATTTTATGATTCTAACCTGCCTGCGTTCATAATAGGGGTCGGTTAATTGTTCAAATTTGAATGAATTTATTCCATATTCTAGCCGCTCACTATAGATAACACATTTATTTTCTGAAATGTTTAGGTTTTCTCCTGATATTGAGAGAGAAGAATGATTTCAAATAATAGGTATGGAAATGAACAATAGAAAATATATATTCTTGTGTTCTAACCATTTTACACCCACGGATTTTTTAACCTAACGCAGCGCTGTTCGAATTTTTAAACGGTGAGCTAAACCGATGGATGCTTCATCAACTGTTATATATCGAGCATTACCTTTAGATTCTGGGGAGATAGGGTTGGTATATGAAGGTTATTCCGGTTCTTAAACTTATTCCGGTTCTTAAACTTATTCTGACTACAAAAATTAATAAAATATTTCCAGTTCTTCTTCATCGATTTCAAGTCCATTAATGAAAAGTAATCTATTATTACGGGAAATTTCACATGCCCATAATGTATCACCTTTAGCGATCCCATTAGCGTCTTCTTCAAAATCTGCTTCAGAAAATTCGTAACGGGACATAAACGTAATGGGTCCTCCCAAGAAAATGTAAAAAAAAGTGGTTCCTCATTCTTCTACTTCTGCTACAAAATCTGCAGAGCCTACTGAACGGGCGATGAAAACATCTTTAAAAGGGGTTACAGGGTATAATACTGATGAACAAGTTTTGCCTAAAATTGACGTGTTTAAAAAGATTTTGGTGTGGTTTTTTATCGACATCTGAACTCTAGGAATCACAGTGAATCTGTTTGTGCTATAGCTTCTAAAGAATTATGATTTATAATACGCAGTTTCAGACTATTTAACAAAGAACGTTACAACTCTAAAGTCCTTATATTTCGCGTTTAATATTGGAATATTGTCCCACTGTCTAGTCACCATATTGCGTCTCTCATCAATTAAGAATTGAAAAGGTTCAACGGCGATTTTTGAAATACATATATCTCATTTAAAGCCGACGGCCAGTAAGGGTATCGAATATAATTCATTACTAGAATGCCATAATTTTCCAATCCCTTTCTTGAACGAAGATAAGATCAATATTTTTGTTGAAACTATTAATGGGATTATTGGCTGCAGTAACTGTTTAAACTGGACTTCCATGTTTCTAGCTGATGTTTATTACAGATATTTTTCATGATTTAAAAAGATACTAAGTTATATATGTACATGTAATGAAGTATAATTATTTGTGTGTTAGTTTAAGTTTAAATTTATAATTAAGTATATATTAATTATAACTTGTTTGTTATTGTCCTTGTAATTTGTGTTAACTGTTGGGCAATAAATATTGTTATTATAATTATACCTTTTTTCTTTCATAATAATGTATAGTCATAGATATTTACACAAGACATATATACATTGTTCTAGGGAACAAAAGAAAATGCCTGAAGATGATTGGGATACTGAAGAAGCAGAATTTATTATTATTGAAGAGCGTGCTTGTTCAGAAAATGAAAACAATGATTATCTTAATTATTCCGAAACTGAAGAAAAGGAAAGTATTACTAATAAACTTGTAAAAAAAAATAATGGAAGACTATCTAAAAATAGAAGGCGAAAAGCTGACATTATGTACAATATATTTTGTGATATTTGCAAGAAGGGATACACACGACGTTCTGATATGGAAAGACATAGAAAAATTAAGCATTCAAATAAAATTAGTTGCAATGAAACAAAAAATTATGAATTGGATACGTTAGTAAATATTACATCTGAAGAAGTTAATTTAACGTGTCGACTTTGCAATCAAAAGTTCGAAAGAAGAATTGAATTAAAAATTCATGTGAAAACAGTGCACGGAATGTCTCGACTGCGAAGGAAACATAGTGAAATAACAGCAGAGCATTTTTGCGACGTTTGCCATAAAGGATTTACTAGGAAACATGACATGATAAAACATAGAAAGATTCAACATCCTCATGCATTATTGGTAGGTGAAGATGAAAAGAATGAAAAGAAAATGTATTTGAAAAAATTAAAAGTAATTGGTCCCGACAATCGAAGTTATTACAGATGCGATGTGTGCAAGAAAATTTTCAAATATGCTTATAACCTATTAAGACATCAAACAAGTCATACAAAAGCTTATGGTTATGTTTGTCATGTGTGCGCGAAAAGGTTTCCTTCATCCGGTGGTTTAGGAAGACATCTAAGTGAACATCATTATGGTGTTAAGAAATTTAGTTGTGAAATATGTGGTAAAAGTTTTGCTGCTAATGCGACCAGAGAAGAACATATGAACATTCATACTAACAATAGACCTTTTGTTTGTGATATTTGTGGTAAAGCTTTCAAACAAAAATCTTCCTTACGTTCCCATAAGTTATTTCATACAAATGATTTTAAGTTTTCTTGTAATTTCTGCGACAAAAAGTTTAGACGTGCATATGAACTGAAAACCCACACTTGGACGCATACGGGTCACAGACCACATAAGTGCCATTTATGTTCTTCAACATTTCGTTTAGGCCAAGATTTGAAAAGGCATTTGAGGGTTCACGATAAGTTGGGAGAATGCAGTTGTGATATATGTGGAGCCACTTTTAGTCAACAAAAATACCTTAGCAATCATAAACGTTCGCACAAAACGCATTCAAAAAATAATAGTGAACCGACAGCTGTTAAAAACTTGACAAAAGAGGATACAGTTAAAGTTTTTACTATTTTTACAAGTTGACTTTTATATGGAATAACATAGTTCGCAAAAAATAAAGAAATTGACATTACCGTGTTTACTAGGATTTTGTTTTGCAATTAAATAGTAGATAGTTATTATTAAAAAAAAACTAGAGGTAAATTTTAACCAAACTATAAAAATGCTATCAAGCAATTATGCAAGAAATATTAATAGAATATTTTATTATATGAAAAGAGGCGATAATGTGTAAAGCTGTATATTACAAACAGATAATTTAACAAATATATGGTGAAAATATGTGCGCAGCCAAATGTAACTGACTGATTTGAAATATTTTTCGATTTCCAATCGTTTATTTATATCTTATAATTTTGTAAATTGTGTTACAATGTCTGTCAAGTATCCTCCTCTGACAGCTCTACAGACTCGTTCTTTTCGACATTTGCAGTTATTTTTAAACTTTTTCTTTTAAATAGTTCCACAGAAAAATGTCGAATACAGATAAATTTCCAGTTTTAGGAGTCCACAGATGTCACCAAATCGTGAGATTAATATACGAAGGCGGATTCATATATAAAGCCCTCAACACCATCATTGCGCGAGTAGTGATAATAGGAACAAGTTCTAATCTGTAAACGGTAACGTCGAGAATCTAGTCAAAGCATGCCCTTTATACTGCCGTTGAGTAACAGTGTCATTGATCATGAGCCCGATTTCTGTTATGCCTACCAAACAACGATCCGGGACAGAATCTTTAATACTGGAAGGTTACGCGCCTATGAAATTTTACAAGCGTTTAAAGCTATTTATGGCAACGATTGTATGGATGTGAAGAATCTTCGCCAGTGGGTTCGATGTGCAAAGCTGTCAGAGGCGAAAAAATGTGTTTGGTGTTTGGCGAAAAGCGACTAGTATCAGTGACGCATAAGAAGAATCAAAGCCAAGCAAATGCACTGCTTTAAGGAAATCGCCAAAATACGCAAAAACAAATTAGTTTTCAATTAGTCATTAGTCAAGAAAGAGTTCAGTGCATTGTTAGACGTTGAATTAGAGAAAAATTAGCGCCAGATGATTCCATCAACGCAGAAAGTCATGCTCAACATTTTCCAGGGTGTAAAGGGAGTCATTCATACCGAATATCTGCCGAAGGGATCAACGATTAATTCAGTAAGATACTGTAGAACTTTACAATCACTCCGTAGAGTAAGGCCAGAGACAACTATTTTTTTTCTTGCACCGCGACAACGCCAGACAGCATTGCAGAAACGAAACAATGACTGGCGAGCCTGATATTCATGGTTGTTTCGCACTCTCCAAAAACTCCAGATTTGACACCTTCAGAATTATGATTGTTCCCAAAGTTGAAGATTTAAAGGTCAACAATTTTCACCAGACACAAAAGTTCGGACTGCTGTTCGCAATTGGATCAACAGTAAACAAGAAAGTTTTTGGTGAGAAATGTGTAGCACTAAATGGTGATTATCTAAAAAAAATAATTATATAGTATACAATAAATTTATTTCATTTTGAGACTGATTTCATTATTTTGTCTTTTCTTATTCTTTTTTTTATAGAGTTGGACACCTTATATATCATCCCACCCTAATATTACGCTGAAACATTTCTATTATATCAGATATATTTCGAAACATATAGTAACGTTAAAATTCCCTTTCAAATGTTTCTATTGACACTATATCGTAATATTACAGCAATATAGTTTTTACATTTCTTTTCTATTCTCATTAAAGTACAAGTTTTAACGTAATAAATAAATTATTATATTAGTGCTGAAAGGATACATTAAATATTTAATTAAATTTAAATTAGTAACGAAAGTAAGTATGCCCATGGATCCGAAAATATATCCTGTGTAAAAGTAGAAATTTTATTTAAAAACTATATTAACAAATTATGTATTCTAATATAAATGATGGCCATTTTACTCCAACTTATTTTAATATTATAAGTACATTGACTAAGTTCTCTTTCTAAAAACAATTACACTATAAGGCATACATTACAATCATTACATTTATCTTAATCTTACTGTTCTGTCGTTAATTGAAGCGTGCTTTGCGTTAACTAACCAAGTTGCGATATATTTAGAAATGTCCTATTGCACTTGGCATTCTTACAACTTTCAATACTGATTTGTATGAAAAAAGTTCTTTGATACCTTCTTTTTGCCTTATAGTATTGCCGAGTAACAGCAATATTATATATTAGGATTACGTACATAGGATGAATTATGCAGTCGTTGATACCTCTACAATAATTGACACTGTTATGCTAAAAATCCTCAAAAATAAGGATACTACATAAAGGAAAGCATATTCAAATATTGCAAGATGTAGCGACATCTATTAAGTGTTCACTCTATCACAAATCATCATTGTCTAAAGTGCCCCCCACACATCGTTCTTTTTACGCGGTTTTGAATGCTCAGTTTTGCTTGTGGAACGGAAAGCTGTCAAGATTACATCAGTTGTTCGTTTATTCGCGTTCAGTTAAACACGTTGTAAATAATGAAACGTAAAATTTTTACTATGGCAGTGCCAGCGTTAATGTTGATGAAGCAAAAAAAACCAAAGCGTTCTAAATGGATGAAAAATTGGCTTATGAAAAGGCGTAATTATTCTCACATAAACGTCTTAAATGAGTTAAGACTCGAATCTGGAGATTGGTTCAATTTTATACGCATGGATGAAGATACGTACTTTGAACTTCTCCGTTTAGTAACTCCATTAATAAAAAAAACAAAATAAAATAACAATGAAAACTGATAAAAGTACAGAACGCGTTTCACCACTGTACTGTACTGTATTGCCGGTTTTGTCTTAATGAAACGGTAAGGGTAGCCTTCCTTTCTTCTTGTTTTATTGCTTGTAATCTGAAAAACAACTTTATGTGGGTGGATACCCCTTAAATTAGGTTCCTAGTAACATATTTTTAAGGTTAGGTACCAATTTATTTAAAGACATATCTAAAATTATACCTTTAAATAAATTTTAAATTTAAACGCCCAAACTAGAGTAAAGATAAAAGGGAAAACAACCAATATTTAATATAAGCAAAAGGCTCAAGCAGGGATACTGTCTCTCGCTAACATTAATTATGATGACCGCAGAAAATTATTATACACTTTTTTTATGGTATGTATAATATAGCATAGAATGGTGACCAATAATTTATACAAGTGTCCTGTATCGTTATGTTCAAATTTTAGGAGTGTCAAGTATTTCAGAGTTACAGATCTATGAATTTGATTGTCAGATCATGAAAAAAAATGTAATTCTAAAGTCAATACAAACTGATTTTATTTAAAAAAATTTATACGATTCAATAACAGGCCTGTGATTGTTAACGTCGAATAATAAAATGTTATCTTAAAATAAATAAACACGTGTCGTAGTGCAAACAGTAATTTCTTGGAGATCTACAAAAAATAGTACTGGAAATTGATTTATGATAAAGAAGGTTCTTACTTATTTCGTAAGTGCTGAACCATGAATATCATACAATAAACAAATTTTCTGATGGCTGTTAACGTTACATTTTTTGCATTACGTTTCAGTTGATACAACAGATTATTAGTGAGTGGACACGTTTTCTTTATTCAAAATGCCTTTCCGATTTTCTTCTCAAGAGTATGCGGACATGCATTTTGTGTATGGCTACTGTAACGGTAGTGCACGTCAAGCAGTTATTGAATACCGACATCGGTTTTCCGATAGGCGCATTCCTCATTACAGAACGCTTCTGGAAGTACACAGACAATTTCGGGAATGCGGACTGCGTGATTATCTTTTCGACCGAGGAGTAAATTTGCCAGCAGAATCGCTAGACAACTAGGAGTGCCACGAACGACAGTTTGGCGAATTTTGAAACGTGAGGGCTTATATCCATATCATTATCGCAGGGGACACGGTTTGCTTGAGGCAGACCACTATGCTCGTCTAGTTTATTCTACCTGGATATTAAGATAGTCACGGCTTCATTTTAATTTCTGCAGAACAGTCCTCTGGACAGATGAATCTACGTTCACGAGAAGTGGTGTTACAACTCTGAGAAGCCTGCAAAGGTGGTCATCAGAAAATCCCAAAGCTATACGCCCATCTAAATTTCAACATGAATTTTCTTTTAACGTTTGGACCGCCCTAATCGATGACTTGTTGATTGGTCCTGTCGCTCTTCCTGGGAGGTTAAATGCGGACAATTACCTTCAATTTCTTATTGACGAACTGCCAGGTCTTTTAGAAGATGTCCCACTGAATGTTCGACGAGACATGTGGTTTCACATGGATGGGGCACCACCACATTTCGGAATTGCTGTCCGAAATTGGGTTAACGTCAATTATCCAAGATGGATTGGTCGAGGTGGTCCTGTTGCATGGCCACCCAGATCACCCGATCTTAATCCCATTGACTTTTATTTATGGGGGTACATGAAAAATTTAGTCTACGCGCAAGTTTTGAACACAAAATTAAATATTATTAATTGAACTTTTTTAAATAAAATCAGTTTTTATTGACTTTAGAATTACATTTTTTTCATGATCGGAAAATCACATTCATAGATCTGTAACTTTGAAACAAATAAAAATGGATATACAAGTTTTGCGTTTTTGTTACTTGAAATGAAGTCTACTTTACACTTCTAAAATTTGAACATAACGATACGGGACACTTGTATATCTTTCAACGGATAATAGTTATTTATTGTATAAGTGTTTCAGATAGCATTTTATCCACGCAAGAATGTTTAAACACGAGAACGCCAGTTCGAGCGTTTAACTTTCTTAACTGGATAAAATGCATCATGCAATACAACGTTTTATCCACAATCACTACATTAATGGAATGAAATTATTCGAAATTTAATTAAAACATATTCAAATTCATAAAATGAAATGTGGCAAGCTGTCATACGTACTGGTTGCTATGGTACGTTTCTATATTTTTTTATTATTTCATTATTATATTATTATTATATGCTTGAGTGTGGATAAAACTCCTATTATAATGTGATTGTGAATAAAATCATTTATTTCTAATAATTATCTAGAACGTTGGATTTTGAATAATTTTTAAGGAATGTCTGCTTTATTAATACTTTGCATGTACTATTAGTTCAATGACAACTGGCTTGTGAAAATTTACTAGAAAAGAGACATTTGTTGAATATACAAGAATGAATATTTAAATTTCTTAAATTATATTTTTTCGGACTTCTTAGGCTTGTCTGAAATAATGCGAAACTTTGAAGCACATTTGTCGTTTAAATTTTATGTTAAAATTATAAAGTGTATGTGAAATTTAGCGACTAATTATTTAGATTTTGCTTTAAATTTTGTATTAAATCTGCACTTAAATCTGCGCAAAACTGGTTTTGATGCCATATGCATGACAGTAGGGCTGGCCGATACCGACGTTTTCGGTATCGGGCATCGATACCAATCGAGGTATCGATACTTAACGATGTATCGGGTCTGTGCACGGTATCGATTCTGAGTACTGGAATCGGTAAGGTATCGATGCTATGGAATCGATACCTTGATTCGACACCTAGGAATCAGTGTTCATAACCCGTTTTCTAGGTATCGTTTGTTTGATATCGGTTTCAAGAGATATAAAATGAATTTACCGATTCTACCATATCTACGGTATGACATTTGCAATATTGTGATGTTTTGTTTTTGTTTTTTTTAATAATTATAGTTATTATCTTTATGTTATAATATGGATATTTGCTACGCATAATGTAAAATTCAACATCCTTTTAAATATATACTATATAACATATATAATGCATACATACTTAAAAATTCTTTATTTAATAAGTTATTGCATCCTTTATATACATTTAAAAAATGCACCCGGGTAAGCTACCCGATACATCGCTAAGTATCGATACTCAGCGAGTACTGGAATCGGTAAAGTATCGATAGGTATCGATGCTTTGGAATCGATACCTTGGAATCGATACCTTGATTCGATACCTAGGAATCAGTATTCATAACCAGTTTTCTATGTATCAATTGTTTGATATCGGTTTCAAGAGATATAAAATTAATTTACCGATTCTACCATATCTACGGTATGAAATTTGCAATATTGTGATATTTTTTTTTCTAATAATTATAATTATTATGTGCAAAGGTAAGATAATAATATATACAGATATGCGTGCTATTACCAAATTATACAAAAAATCTAGATACAAAATAGAAACAAACCAAGCATGTTTTATACCTACAGTAACTTTATAAGAATTCTCCACGCCACTTTTTTTTTACCTTATTCTCCATTTGTATGAATCATAAATTAAACTTGCAACACAAGTGCAGTAAATAAAAAGACCCTATTAAATAAAGAAAAGGAAATTGCTACAAATACCAATATAAGGGGCCTGTAGAAGTTTAGCCGATTCCAAAATAAAGCGATAGGCATACTATTTTAGTGTCGATGCTTTGGACTCCTTGCTTGGAGTCGATTACTTCGGTATACATTGACATTGATTCCAGTCATTTCTATAACTAGCATCGATTTACTTCCACATTATTACGAATTTCTAATTTTATTTCATTATATAGATTCTAAGCCAGGTCAATATTTATTTAGACCAAGCTTGGTTAAATCAGGACCATATAGTGTGAAAAGAAGAAATTTAATTGTTCATAATACTATATATTATGGTTTACCCCATTTTAGCTGCGACACCTAATTTATTGTTACCGGTAGTTGTGAAAAGTAAATTCATCTGAAGCTGAAATTTTAGACTTATTAAATATAGTTCTGAAACAAAATTACTTCCAGTTTAATAATTCAATATACACTTGTAAGGAAGGACTAATTATGGGTAACCCCTTAAGTCCATTACATTCAGAAATTTTCATGAACCACTTAGAATCCATCATTTTTAATAATCCCCTAATACAGCATATTTTCTTTTGGCATAGATATGTAGACGATATTGTACTTTGTTTCACTGGAACACAAAGACAATTAAACTTGCTACTAGAATTCGTCAATTCTATTCATAAAAATATGGAATTTACCATGGAACAAGAAGTAAACAATAGCATTAATTTTTTGGATCTAATTATTAAAAAAATCAACAATAAATTAGAGTTTGATATTTACCATAAAGAATCTCATACTGACATAACTATACATAATTCGTCAACACATCTCATACAACACAAATTAGTGAGTTTCCATAATTTTTTACATAGATTAATTAATTATCCACTATCCAAAGAAAATTATAAAAAGGAATTAAATTTAGTCAACAAATAGCTATCAATAACGGCTACACAGATACCTTAATTGAAAATATGCTGACAAAAAAAAACTTTTCAAAAAAGCAATCTCTATGGTATATCCTACAATAAAGGATAAGGAATATTCAAAATTTAGATTACAAACGTACATTGAGATACCTAATAAGCATATTTCAAGTTATTTAAAAAAACTTAATATTAACACGGTTTTCAAAGCTAATAATAATTTATCCCAACATATTAAAAACAATAAAGATAAAACAGACAAAAATAAGAAGTCAGGAGTCTATAAGTTAATGTGGATGCGGTAAGATATATGTCGGTCAAACAGGAAGATCGTTTGAAAAACGCATTGCCGAGCATTGTTCTTCGTTTAGAAATAAACAACAAGATTCCACTTTTGCGAATCATCTATTAGAAGAAAACCACACTTTCAATAAAGATTTTCAAATTCTGCATTTAGAAAATAAAGGCAACAAATTAAATTTACTGGAAACTTTCGAAATCAATAAATTAAAACACTCACAAATTTTATTAAATGTCCAATTAGATTGAAATAACTCGCCTTTATTAAATTTATTTACTTAAAATCTGTTTAGACGATAATATAAATGTATATGTAGTTTATTAAACAAATTTTATGCGTAAACTTGTTTAGTACCCTATAATATAACAGTTAGAGCCGACCAGATGTGGCACATTTTCTCACTACCGACAATACTTGTGTAAATTCATAGATTTCTTTAAAAACATTGTAAAATAATACCAACCTTCTTGTTTTTATATATACATATATATATATATATATATATATATATATATATATATATATATATATATTAATTTAGTTTGTAACGTACTCTTTAGATGTAAGCACCTGAGGAAGTCACTGTGCTGGCGAAACAATTGTCGTGTTACGATTAAAGATTAAAAGTGAAGATTAGAACCGTCTATCGTAAATTCATCTGGCGGCGATCCTGGCTAGGTAGATTGTATTGAATTTAATTGGAGTGAGGCATAGCAATTATTCAAATCTCCGCTAAACTTGTTGCGTTGATTCTACAATTTGACAAGATTACTCCTGCCGAAGAACGTAGACGCAAACACGTCGCGACGTCAGCTATCCAACTGTACGGATAATTAACATTTGTATGAAAAAAACCACATCCGTCCAGAAACGTGCATATATCGATATTTCACTGTCGTTACAGATCATCAGTACACGATATTCTGACCTAGACATGATTTTATTATTATACTTTCGTGTATATGTACGAATTATATTGAATTTAATTGGAGTGAGAAATAGCAATTATTCAAATCTCCTCTCACATGCAATTGTCGCTAAACTTGTTGCGTTGATTCTACAATTTGACAAGATTACTCCTGCCGAAGAACGTAGACGCAAACACGTCGCGACGTCAGCTATCCAACTGTACGGATAATTAACATTTGTATGAAAAAAAAACACATCCGTCCAGAAACGTGCATATATCGATATTTCACTGTCGTTACAGATCATCAGTACACGATATTCTGACCTAGACATGATTTTATTATTATACTTTAGCGACAATTGCATGTGAGAGGAGATTTGAATAATTACTATTTCTCACTCCAATTAAATTCAATATAATTCGTACATATACACGAAAGTATAATAATAAAATCATGTCTAGGTCAGAATATCGTGTACTGATGATCTGTAACGACAGTGAAATATCGATATATGCACGTTTCTGGACGGATGTGGTTTTTTTCATACAAATGTTAATTATCCGTACAGTTGGATAGCTGACGTCGCGACGTGTTTGCGTCTACGTTCTTCGGCAGGAGTAATCTTGTCAAATTGTAGAATCAACGCAACAAGTTTAGCGACAATTGCATGTGAGAGGAGATTTGAATAATTGCTATTTCTCACTCCAATTAAATTCAATATAATTCGTACATATACACGAAAGTATAATAATAAAATCATGTCTAGGTCAGAATATCGTGTACTGATGATCTGTAACGACAGTGAAATATCGATATATGCCCGTTTCTGGACGGATGTGGTTTTTTTTTTTTTCATACAAATGTTAGGTAGATTGTGTTGTACTTCGTGTATTAAAAGGGTTTTAATTAATTTAAAATTATATATCGTAAAATATTTCGAATTTAAAATATTAATTCAAACTTAGACATTTTCTGTATATATTCGTTTGCAAAGAGAAAGCCTTCCTTTTGTTACTAGCCAACCGACCCTTGATGGACATCTACCTGGTCTGAAGGGCCACTCAAGTATCTAACATTTGTTTACGAGTTATATACATTACGTTTTAAGCTATTTATTAAAGTTATTTTAATTAATTACGTACGTAATAAAATAACTTTAATAAATAGCTTCCAAGTCATGTCAAGTTTGTAATAATTTTTGAGCTTTGTTTTCAAGGAATATTTTAAAGATATTTATTTCACCAAATTCATCCTTCTTCTTAGTCCGGCCGCCATGGTTTAAACATCATTTCTTCGTACTTCGTACAAACTCCACGTACTTGCCCGAGTACCACGTGTCGTCCGCTCGTGACACACTATTCACAGATAAACTCTGTATTGTAATATGTTTATTTCAGTAGGTATATTATACACGTCCTAGACCTTTGACGCATCATCATCACCACCATAATTATTTAAACATTTAAAGTATTGTTAGGAAGTTCCAGCTAACCCGGAAAGAATCAACACGAGCCGTAAGCGTCCATCTTGTAACAATTTGGCGCTCCCGCGTGATCAAATTCAATATACCAATACACCTATAACATTCTAGTAACAATTGCAACAATGAATAAAAGAAAAATTAATTAATTCATGATAAACGTCAAATATAAAAAATTTAAAGAAAATAAAATAAAAACAAGGATGTCCATAAAATTTTATTTAACGGAATTAAATAATTAAATTAAAGCTTGGAATAGATTATAAATTACTAAATGTAAAAATATATATTCAAAAAGGAAAAATATTTATTTAACGGCTGCAAGAAACAAAAGTTGTAATGGGTGATTCATTTGGAGGTACTTTTTTAAGTGGGGATTTAATGGCTGAGCGCGCATGCGACGCGTCAGCGGACTGCGCATTCTGGTTCAGTACTATTTGACATTACGTAATGGAAAGACACAGCGGCACAGCGTCTACAAATAGTACAGCTTTATTACGAAAATGGGCGTTCTACAAGGAATGTGTATCGTGCGCTTAGAGCAACATAATCGGCCTACCGAACGCACAATTCGCTATACCATCAATAAGTTTGAAACTCAATTTACAATAATGGATAATACGCGACCACATAGACCTCATCCAGCACGTAGTGAAGGAAATATAGCGGCGGTAGCAGCGAGTGTACGCGAAGACCGGGAAGAATGAATTCGTCGCCGTTCTCAACAGCTTGGTTTGTCGTATGCAACAACTTGGCGTATTTTACGAAAGGATCTTGGTTTAAAAGCATACAAAATTCAACTAGTGCAAGAACTAAAGACGACCGACCTTCCGAATCGTTTCCGTTTCAGCCGTTGGACTCTTGATAAACTTGCAGAAGATCCACTGTTTTCGACAAAAATTTTGTTCTCCGATGGGGCCCATTTCTGGCTTAATGGGTACGCGAATAAGCAAAATGCCCGTATTTGGGGTGATGAGCAACCTGAAGAGATTGAAGTGCTACCATTACATCCAAACAAAACAACTGTTTGGTGCGGATTATGGGCCGGTGGAATAATTGATCCATATTTCTTCAAAACAGAAGCCGGCCGGAATGTGACTGTGAATGGTGACCGTTATCGCGCCTTGATAAGGGAGTATTTGCTGCCTGAACTTGACACCCGTGGACTACAAGACATTTACTTCCAACAAGATGGCGCCACTAGCCATACAGCTCGTGAAACTATGGCTTTACTGCGAGAACGATTCGGTGAACATTTAATTTCACGCTTCGGACCAGTAAATTGGCCGCCTAGATCTTGTGACATCACACCATTAGACTTTTTTCTGTGGGGCTACGTGAAGTCTAAAGTCTACATGGATAAACCGGCTACAATTGAGGCATTGGAGGCCAATATTACTCGGGTCATTGGACAAATACCACTCGAAATGCTAGAACGCGTCATTGAAAATTGGAACAGCAGAATAGACTACGTTAACCGCAGTCGGGGCCAACATTTGAGAGAAATAATCTTTAAAAAATAATTGTAAAGAATGGTTCTTTTGTATGATAATCAAGTTTCTTAAATAAATTGGCCTCTTTCATTTGTTCTTTGCTTTTGGAAAAAGTATCTCTAAATGAATCACCCATTAGAAGCAAATTCAATGAGTGATCAAAAAAGAAAAGTATCAAACGATACGGTATTTTATACGATTGAGGAATAAAGATTTAATTTGTAATCCTCCAGAACCTCTGCCGGGCGTAACTCAATGCTCTCAATTAAATAGGTTCCACACAGGCCACGGAAGGTGCAACACAATGCTGTATAAATGGAAACTAGCAGATTCTAGCCTCTGCTACTGCGGAAATGTGGAACTGACTATGATCCACATAGTAAACGACTGTTCTAGAAGAAGTTTCGCTGGTGGCATCCACGAGCTGAGCAAGACAACTTCTGGTTTTATGACACCTTTTTTGTCATAACAGTCATTCATACACTAATATCTATACTTCGATTTCGCTTCTCATACGAAATAAATAAATACGACTACGTGCGTTCATGCCTTTAATGACATAATAATGCCTGTACAGTTGCGAAATTTATTATTTCATAATATGCACGTTATGTAAAATATTTGCGAAAATTTACATATATCGACATCGAATATAGAGAAATTAATTAATAATATATATATACGTGCATAACGTATTGATATACTTAAACCTTTTTGTATATTTACCGCCATCTGGCTCGTGTTAATGGACTACACCTATACGTATTTTTTCCCTTATGTACCAGCTTAGCTGGTCAAGGGAAAGGTTGCCTTTTTTCGGCATAGTCTCTTTCGTTCGTCAGATGTCACTTATTATATAGTGCCACCTGATAAGATGAAATTTGCTATGTCTTGTAGGCGATTTCAGCTTAAATGTATATACAGATACAAATCTGTTCTTTAAATATATTTGTATTATTTTGTATACATTGCTTCACTAGCTTGACTGATGACGCCTATAGATGGCAGAAACACGTGTCTTAAGCAGAAGTAAATGCTGAAAATACGAGGTGGATTGTCCATGTGTACAGTTACAGATATGTATATTGCATGTCTGTTTCATTTGTAACAAATGCGTAATACGTGCATAACGTATTGATATACTTAAACCTTTTTTGTATATTTACCGCCATCTGGCTCGTGTTAATGGACTACACCTATACGTATTTTTTCCCTTATGTACCAGCTTAGCTGGTCAAGGGAAAGGTTGCCTTTTTTCGGCATAGTCTCTTTCGTCGGTCAGATGTCACTTATTATATAGTGCCACCTGATAAGACGAAATTTGCTATGTCTTGTAGGCGATTTCAGCTTAAATGTATATACAGATACAAATCTGTTCTTTAAATAGATTTGTATTATTTTGTATACATTGCTTCACTAGCTTGACTGATGGCGCCTATAGATGGCAGAAACACGTGTCTTAGGCAGAAGTAAATGCTGAAAATACGAGGTGGATTGTCCAAGTGTACAGTTACAGATATGTATATTGCATGTCTGTTTCATTTGTAATAATATATATGTTAAATATTTTAATATGATGTTAATTTTACTGACAAATACATTCAAATATGCAGTGCAAATAACACAAACGTGTAAAGAAATGTTTACTGTTATACATGCCCATCAATTTTAATTCAATTTATACTTGTCAGCTTTCTGTTTATGATGTACAGTACTGTGCAATAAAATATGGGGCAAACATATTTAAGTTGCGTAATTAAATCTCTCATACTTACGGAATCTCAATTGACTTAATGTCCTGTCAGTGTCATTTTTTTCCGTAGTTTTCAAACATTATCTAAAATTATAATATATATATAGCAACATAATTCATTTTTCTAAACATTAAAACACTATTAAAGATGCCTCAACATTTAAATCAACTGATGATAGCCAGGATTGTGTCCAAAATAGCAGATGGTTGGTCAATACGAAGAATGGCAACGTTTTTTAATTTAAATAAAGATTACTGTGTTTGATGTAAAAGCGGTAAATGCAAGACGGGTTTTTAGCAAGGAAAATCGAATCTGGAACTCCTAGAAGCAGCATTGACGCTGATGATGCGGCTTTTATCAATTACATAAGAATGAATCCCTTTACTAGGAAAGCAATTACATATACATTTTTTTCAGCTTCCAGAACTAAACTGAAGAATACGTGTTTCATTTAAAAAATTCTATTGCCTCTTCAAAGATTGTAATAACCGACGAAAATAAGCAGTCGCGATTACTATTCGCTTTAAATAATATCAATAACGAGGAGGACTACTGGAACAGAGTGATATTTACGGATGCAAAATGCATTCAATCGTCATATAGCGGACAAGTGAGAGTATATAGACTACCGCATTCTCGACTTAATGAAAATTATATTTACCGCTCACAGAAATCTGAAAGGTTTTCGGTAAACGCGTGGACCTGGATGAGTTCGGCTGGTTTGGGTGTATGCTGGAATATCGATAGACTTTTTGTGCCGTTAACATATGTAGACATTTTGGAGCATGTAATGCTACCATCTATAGCACAAACGTTTCCAGACAATGACTACATCTTTTAGCAAGGCAATTGCCCCGTTCATACAGCCCGTGTTTGGACAATGGTTCCAGGCTCACAATATAGAAGTTCTGCCACGGTTTCCAAAAAGTCCAAATCCAAACCCACTTGAAAATGTATGGGGACTTATGGTCAACCATATTTATAAAAGAAATTTCCATCCTCGAAATGCGGAAGAACTGTGGAAGTTCATAGAAGAAGAATGGAGACACTAAGTCAGATTGAACACCTAACAAGAAATTTAATTCGTTCAATGTCAAGGAATTAACCCAAGTCATTGCCGAAAACGGCGATATAACCAAATATTAAATATATTAATTTATATAATGTCTTTATTCTGTTATTTATTGTATTCTGTCTGTTTTATAAAAACAATGTTTTGGTATTGAATTTTATTTAAATTTTTGGTTTACTATATACAGTCAAATTCTCATATACCTACCACTAACAGAATAAGTAGAGTGTTCCAAATCCAGTACCGCAAATATTATCTACTATTATTTTCCTTGCATAATGCCTTGCTGCTGTGCCACTTATAATCACATGACAGCGCTGAAGCAAGATTTACGATATAACATATCCCAGTTTTCTTTTGCACAGCTCAACTAGACATTGGCATCACGAGTTGTCCCAGATTTTTTTGCATAGTACTGTACGGTGAGCAAGAAATCTTGCGACACGGTGTTGCCTTAACCACTTTCAACATTCTAAAATTAACATATTGTGAGTGTACTTTGCCAGACATTTACTGACGTTTACAAAATTGAGCAAATTGTATTTTGCAATCTGTGAAAAAAAATGTTGGATTTAAAAACTAATTACTTTTAATACGATTATGGTTATTATTTATTTAAAAAAGCTAGAATTAATCAGTCTCATTTCTTTGCATATCTTTAATACTTGGTCAGAGCTCCATTGACTTCAATGACTTTCTGTAATCTTCGTGGCATTGAGAAAATCAGTTGCTGCTTATGTAATGTGTAATTTGCTGCCATGCATCAGTAATTCGTTGCCTAAACTGATCCACATTTTGTGGTCGAAAATCATGCTTATATATTTCTTTGACAAGTGTTCCCCATAGGTTTTCAATGGGATTAAGGTCGGGACTTTTTGAGGGCCATTGTGGAACATTAATATTATGTTCCTCACAATAGTTTTGAACCATTATAGCACAGTAAACTGGACAATTAGCCTTAAATTTTAGGTAGGTATTATATTGTAAAGTTTGTCTTTTCGGGTTCTTAAATAAAACTAACGATAACTTTAGACACACATTATATTAATAATAAAACGAATAACAATATAAAAACTAATTACTAACAATAAGCACATTTATGTATTTATATTTATGTATTTAATCCGCGATGATTCGGTATGGAATGATTCAATCCTTCCTCGACAGCTTTATACATCGTGGTGAATACTCTTCTAGAGCGTTCTGCATGCCTTGAGAAGGTATGACGCGCGACGTATTGTTGGATGAGTCATCACATTGCCCCCTTCTTAAAAAATGAAGTTTCGTCCCGAAGCATGTCATGCTTTGGTTTCCTCAAATGATGGCGAAATCGACAGGTAGGGCCTTTGTTACATTGTGACGTCATATCGAAATAACAGTCCACGGTCTTATCTTGCCTGGATGTACAGGAATATTCAAGCCGGTAACTGCATACCAGAATTTCCATACCAGTATGTTGGAATATTACTTCTAACATGCTTCTTACAATTCTCCAGTCCAGGCGGTCCAATCCACAACCCAATTTTGGAACTGCTAATTTCAAAATGTCTTGTTGTAACATTTGTTCGCGTAAGTGGACCAGGGCCTCCCATAAGGCACGATAGGTTGGCTTCAGGTTTGACAGTTCTTTGGTGACCAAATAAAATATGGGCTGTTCTTCATTTAGTATTTGGAGACTTCCCAATTGCTGGTCCCTGCTGCCTTCATTTTTCGATTCTGCCAAATCTCTTTAAATTCCCTGGCAATTCCTTTGGCCATTCGCAGATCTCGGGCTACGCAATGAGCAAGCGCGTAGTCTGGCGGCATCGTAAACAAATCTTGCTGTTTCTTGATGGTCACCCCAAATCGAGCTTTTCTCGAACCAAAATACTCTTCCATAGAGTCTTGGAAGGTTAGTTCCTGGTATTGGCTATCTAATCGGCGCAAGTCAGCAGCTTCGTCATTATTGTCTCCAGAGTATGGGGCCAATCGATTAAAATGTACGACTCTTGGCTTAGTGTGAGGTGTTCGCCTGATGCGGTATATTACATCGTTGATCCGCTTCAACACCTCGTATGGCCCCTCCCAATTCTTTTGAAGTTTTGGAGATAGGCCCCGTTCGCGTTGTGGATTATATAACCAAACCCGACCGCCTTCATGGTAACCACTCTTCTCGGTGTTGATGTCGAAGCTCTCCTTCATTCTGTCACTAGCATCTTGGATATTATGTCTGACTTGTTCATGGATATTATCTAGTCGTCGTCTGAGCGTGCTGACATAATCTTCTCCGGCAATATCTTCACCAGGCTTGCTCCCAAACTTTAAATCACAGGGCAATCGGAGTTCCCTCCCGAATAGCACGTTTGCTGGTGATTGGCCAGTTGTCTCTTGAACAGAGGCCCCATACGCCATTAGGAATAATGGTAAATGTTCGTCCCAATCTCTCTGGTGTTCGGAGACCACTTTGGATAAATGTCTGATCATGGTCTTGTTCATTCGCTCTACCATCCCATCTGATTGTGGATGCAAGGGAGTTGTTCTCGTCTTTCGTATGCTCAAAAGTCCACACATCTTTTCGAATAGACTGGACTCGAAATTTCGCCCTTGATCGGAGTGAAGTTCCAAGGGTACACCAAAACGGCTGACGAACTCCTTCACAATCACGTCTGCTACAGTTCCAGCTTCTTGATTTGGTAGAGCATATGCTTCAACCCATTTGGTAAAGTAATCCATGACCACTATTATGTATTTATTTCCTTTGTCGCTTTCTGGAAAAAAGGCCGGCGGCATCTATGGCGATCCTTTCAAATGGGCTTCCTACATTGTATTGGCGCATGGGTGCACGTCGACGCCTCTGGGGACCATTGCTTCCGGCGCAATTAGCACACTTTCGGCACCATTCTTTCACATCTCGTGAACAATTAACCCAGTAAAATCTCTGACGCACTTTCTTCAGTGTTTTATGGATTCCAAAATGTCCCCCAGAAGCACCATTATGGAGTTCTCGCAATACCTCTGGTATTCTTTTCTTGGGAACCACCATTTGCATCTTCCGCTCGCTTCCATAGTGATTTTCGACCTCACGTCTCAGGAGATCGTCTTCCATGGTTAAGCAATCCCATTATGCCCAGTATGACTTCAATTCTCGTGAATGGGGAGCAATTTCTTGCCAGGTCGGTCTTTGCACATTTCTCTTCCAAGCCCTAAAGACTGCAATATCCGGATCAGCTTCTTGATCTGCGCGCAAATTGTCAGGTTGCCATCGGTCATTGGTGGTTCGAAGAGCGTTGGCCGATTTGTCTTCGATTCGGTTGCAATGTCGACAGTCTTCTGCACAGGGCCTTCTTTTCATAATAGCGTCCACATACAGGCCATTGGTTTGATGTTGCAAGGATGCGATTTGGGCAGTCCTCAGCCGATTCTTTCTTGGTTCTTTTACCACATTTATTCTGAATGTGACCGTTTCTTCTATACTTTCCGCATGGCCGCGCACTTTTATTTGGTTTGATCTGGTTTAGAACTCTAGTAACCACCTGCTCCATGAACTCCTCATTTTCCTGTTTGTCAACAGTGCAGACACGAGCATGGTTCCGAGAGGTTTGTTTTGCAGTCTCAAACTCAAGCGCATGCGCCAAAGCATTGATCAAGGTTTTCGGTCGTGCCACCCTTAATGCTTGCTGCGTATCAATATCCCGTAGACCATCTATGAACGTTTGGACAGCTAGGTGTTCCATGAAATTATCTGGCGCCATTGGATATGCCAGTCGTACCAAACGAGCAACATCTGCCTCAAATTCTTGAAGATTCTCGCCTTTCTTCTGTGATCGATTCTTCAGTTGGATATGGTATACTTGCTCCAAATGTGCATGGCCATATCTCATCTCCAACCGCTTAATGAGTCGAGAATAATCTTTACGTTCCACAGGAGGCAAAGTCTGGAAGATATTACTAGCATTACCCCTCAATGCTATGATTAAAGCAGTCGCCTTCTCGACAGAAAACCATGCGTTTGCTTCTGCGGCTGCTTCGAATTGCGTCAGGTAAGTCGCCCATGACGTCTTTCCATCAAAGGTTGGTGGCTTGATTCTGGCCTTCGAGATAGTCACAGGTTCTTCTTTTATTTCGATAGGCCGCGGTATGACTTCTTTGTTGACCTGCTTGGAATCAGAATGACTCGTGGTAGCGGGTAATTTCATCTGAGTCATTATTGCCTCTAAAAGTCTAGAATGTTTCTGATGTTTCCGCTAATCGCTGTTCTAGAACTTTCTCCACTTGTTCCAGACTTTTTCGAGTTTCTAGAATTTTCTAGTAATTTCTTTCCCAGATTTTTCTCGAGGATTCTAGCGGTTTCTAGGTTTCTTTGTTATTTGTTGCATTTGATTTTGCGCATTCTTTATTAATCGTTGTTCCATATTTTTCGCACTATCCAGATTCTTCTGTTCCATTTGTTCTAGAGATTTTGCTAAGTTTCCAGGTTCTTCTGCTCCATTTGTTTCATCTATTAATCGTTGTTCCATATTCATCAACAGCGAATTCACATCAGCATCTCCGCCTGGAACTTGAAAGACATAATTCTCTGGATCCTCGCCTTCTTGGATCAACACATTGCGAAGCCGTTGCTGGAGGATTGCCTTTTTGCCAGTTGTATCCTCATCTCTCTCCTCTAATTCTCGTTTTAAATCAGTCCTTTTAATTCCATCAGTTTCATTCTATTAGCCATGACGATATTTAAAATAACGTCTTTTCGCACTGTATATTTATTTAAACGAATACTTAATTAACACTTAATTGTCTACTTAGTTCGTTTTTTATTAAACCACACACCTGCACCCTGTAAAGTTTGTTTTTTCGGGTTCTTAAATAAAACTAACGATAACTTTAGACACACATTATATTAATAATAAAACGAATAACAATATAAAAACTAATTACTAACAGTAAACACATTTATGTATTTATATTTATGTATTTAATCCGCGATGATTCGGTATGGAATGATTCAATCCCTTCCTCGACGGCTTTATATATCAGAATAATTGAAACATACATGAGTAGGTAAACCCCACCAGTTTTGTATAATGTAAAGGTATTTTTAATAATATCAAATATTAAAAATCTGGTGTGAAGAACACAAATACAGGTTCACTATTAATATTTTTGTGAACGTGTCCGAACATATCCCTCCCCAGAGACGTAGATACGTATTTCACCTTTCTACAGGCTCATCGGTACGCCTCTGCTGGAGAAAGGATATCTTCAGACACATTCACAAAAAAGAACCACATCGCCGCATCACAGAAATTATCCAGACCGAGCCTAGAAGTAAATTCAGCGCTGCCTGTTGTCAAACAGCCGAAGTACCTCGCCCCGTCCACATAACCAATGTGAAGTAACGACGCTCTTCCAAAGGTGGCACAGCCATCTCTCTAGAAACTGCATTTTGTTAGTGTCTTCACTCATACTACGGACTAACCGCATGTGTAATGTATCAGAATAATTGAAACATACATGAGTAGGTAAACCCCACCAGTTTTGTATAATATAAAGGTGTTTTTAATAATATCAAATATTAAAAATCATCACAATATATAAAAACGTATTATTAAAACTCTAATATTTACATGTTGAAAGATAAAATAATTTCTAAATATTGGTATAACTGAAGGCAGCATAATTTCGTTCAAAATTCGGCAGTACACTTGAGCAGTTAACCTGTCTTCTATAATCGCGCACACACCTGGGCCTCAACTACTTATCCAGCCCAAACATTCACAGAAAAATGCCCTGCTCTGTTTATAGTACGCACATATTTATCATCATATGCTACTAGGTCTATAAACATGAAGGCGCCCATTGTGACGTGATGACTTCTCATCTGAAAATACATTTTCCCATAAATTTACGTTATCTACAAATTGTTGCGCGAATTCCAATCTTTGCTGCTTAACTGTTAACTTCCGTCAAGTATATTTTATTAGCTGATGTGCAGCTAATAAAAGATACTTTAATTCACAATTTTTAATCCAGCGACGCACAGTATAAATTGAAGCAGGGAAATTTGTTTCCGTGCACTATTTGCTGTTTCGAATGGATTCTCAAGCAGAAAATTTAGTAAATTTGTGTCTTCCTGTTGAGTCGAAACATTGCGCCCCCCAGATCCTTGCCTCCTGACAATTGATTCAAATTCAATGTTTTCTCTTTGCTGACAGCATCGTTTGTAATTCGGTAGCTACAGCACTTATTGGGACACCATCGGCCAATCTGGCACTCAAATTCGACATGTTTTAGCTTTAAATTAACCGCTGTCACTTTATACTTCCATTTTATCAATGAAATTTATATTATACGCCGTTCACGATTCGAAGACGTGCACGTCATCAACATTATTTTCGGAATCACCATCACAAGAATAATAAACGAACTATAATATTTATATATCAACATCATTGCAAATGCATATTTATGTTGGTGCGAATGTCCAGTGTTGACACATATTGTTGTCATATTTTACGTGTGTTTGTTGACTCTTGGGTTTGAAATGCCGAAAGCGTTTTGCTGCTAATGTAAGCGACTTGTTGCATCCGCAATTGCAAATTGTGAAGCAGAATGCGATAATGATGGAGCGTTGCTGCCTTTATCAGCTGTGGAAGAAGTAAAATCGTATTTTTATTTTGCTATAATTTCATATTACTATTGCAGTTTTTTTTTAGCGTGGAGCAAAAGTTTTAGGAGTAAACGTGACATCTGTAATTCCTCGTAAATACAAAAAGGACACGCAATTTGCAAGAGATTGATTACCTCCTTCGCTGAAGGTGCTATGAGGAATGTTGTCTATGAGATGTAAAGAAATAGTAAGATTTTTGAAAAAAATTGATTGTATTACAATATAATTGTGGTGTAATTATAGAACAACATATTACCCGAACATCTTTAAATACTATACTTGTTGAAAGGGATAATTTTATGGGTGGTATAACATCTTTATGAAAAGTATTGCGGAACATTAGGTACCATTATAGAAAGGATGATCCAAGAAGAGCGTACGTACTATATTGGCATGGTGTTTTTCATATTTGTGGTTATAATTCTCTTTAGGAATAGATCTGCACCGATCTATAAAATTGATAATCTTGGCCATCAGTATGGCCACATAGTTCTCCGTCTGTCACCGTACCTTTGCATATTAATGTGATGGCGAATTTATTATTAACCTTGGCGAAGACTCTGAGAATGACGACGATTTATTTTGAGATTAATGTGTCACTTGTTTTTAAGTTGTTGGTTTATAATACCTGGTACTTTTCATTTTCTTTCAACATATATACTGATGCACCTAACACAAATGTCTTTTTAGTATTCTATTTATTATTAAATACGTATTAAGTTTTCACCTGTTTTTATTGTTTGATTACTTTGTAAGATAATAAATTCGGTTATTTATAAATTATAACCTAAATATTGCAAGTTTGACATAAGCGTTTACTACCCTAACCTAAAATGTAAACAAATCGATTTTTCCAATGGATTTTGCAAATGATTACAGACGCGTTAAGTCCAATTGCAACGGGTGTTCAGAAACATTCGAAGTCAAGTGGGCTCTGAACAAAAAATCGTATATCTTTACTTAAGTATCTGATTTGTAATAATTATTAAATGTCAACTGTTGTCTGTCAAAAATCAATCTATCTCAGACATGACTTCATATTTTCAAGGACTACTTTGACTTCGAATGTTTCTGAACAGCCTTTACTTCATACTAGATCCATGACGACATATTCTATACATGTTGCCGGCAAGATGTCAGATATAAAATAAACAACAAATAAAATTATTGAAACTTTTTTTAATATTTTAAAGAAATGATATACTGCTGATATGCTATGCTGTTTTATTTATTATATGACTAACATTGTCGAAGTTCTAAATGTTTTATAACCGTAACGCAACTATAATAAAATTTAAATACCTCATGAATACTTACGATATTCACATTACGCTTAACACATACAGATAGAAAAAGTACAAATAAGTTAATAGTGGAAATTAAGCAACGTTAAAGAAAATAATTTATTAATAGTATGCATTTGCATTTATTTAAATAAATACTAAGTGGTAAAATGTCAAAATTTACTGCATTACTTCAGTGATAAGATTTCATGCTTGTAAGCAACATGTATTTCTTTCAACCCTTCCAGTCACATTCGTCACTGTCAGAATCATCATTTCGATGTATTATCAATTCTGTTTCATCTCTCTTACTCTTTTTTTTTTGAAGGGTTTGTGAGTAGTTGGTCTGTTTTGATGCATTTGGCGATGCCACTGGCGGTGGATAAACCAATATTATACCGTGTGTAAACGAGGTAAGAAAACGACACTGCAGCGCAATACGCGTCCCCGCCGTTTTACTTCTCCGATATCTTTATTGAATGTGTAGTGTAGCATTTGATTGGATAAGTATAAGTCAGCATAAGAATAGGTCAGATGTAGGTGTGGTATATACATACTGCCATGAACTTTTCCCCGAAGAAAATTGAAAGAAACTATAAAAGACTATATATTTATGTACATTTTATTCCAGAGAGATAATTATAAAGATTTGATATTTTATGTAAAAATTTATTGTAATGTGTATTTTGATCCACGACTGTAGGACGTTCGAGCCGATGATGTTTGCAGTTCCCGCCACTTTAGAAGTTATAGTGGTAGTTACTCTTTTGATTTTATGTTAGATATGCTGATATTTTTCATTTCCGGAGGGAAGAAGAGTTAGAGATTAACTTGCAGTTGAACAGATAGGTCGAAGTTTTTTTTGTGTCACTGAATAAACTTCTTTTATTCAGTAATATTTTGGATAAATTCGGTTTGTGTTTTTGTGTGATGATTGTGATGTGTTAAATTAATTCTCGAGTTATTACGAATCTTTAAACTTGTAATTTTTAATTTATAAGACCTATCTGAAAAAAATCTCTCATTTTAGTGAAGTGATAATTACATTAATTAATGTATGTATATTTCTCTTAATATTTATGTCTTTAGAAATAATTCAATTATATAGAAGAGTTCAGTAAATTCAGTAATTTTAGATTTGTAAAATTGTTGTAATCATATGAATATTAAGAAAATTGCCAGATTTTCTTTTAAAGTTTTTTTTTTAAGAAGGTTTAGAAATTGGAGGGAAACTTGTATTTGTTTCATGTTCAATGTACGCATGAATTAAATGTAGCTGCGTGCGCATTACAGATAATTTTCTGTTTTGACGTTTGAAATATTTGGGTTAACGTAATTTAAAAGTCTGACAGTTGTTCTAAATATTTAATTTGAATTTTGCTCGCGGTCACTTTGGTGAGTTTTTTTCGCTTCTACTTTCATTTAGTATCAAAGTTTTTCTCACCAACTGTTTCATTGTATATGTTTCAGTTCGACGTTATACTTTATAAAGTCGATTTTTTTTTCTTTTTATTTTTTTGGGAGTAAAAGAATTTGCGGGGAAAATTTTTGTTGTTTTCCTAATACCTTTTCTTTTAATTTTTCTTTCCACGTACCCATGAGGGTAAACTCTGAAGATTAAAGAGCTCCAGGAAGGCGTATCAGACTGAGTATCGCAGGGCAAGCTACTGTGTATTGTGAATCAAAGTTTAATAAGTAATTAACATCACAATTCACTGCAATACGTATGATTGGATAAGCAATGATACGTCAAGAGTAGGTGTGGTATACACATACCTATCGCGCAACGTATTTCAAAGATGAGAGGTCTTGGACCGCAGATAATAATGATAGAAATGCACAAATGCTGTACAATAAAAAAAAATTAAAATATTGAGAGAAAACAAACGCATAATTCCACCAAAACGAAAGAAAAATCTGTGTATTTATAAATAGCACAAACCTGTGATTGCATACATAATTAAATTCCGGTGATGTACAAACGCTACATCAAGGAAACTATAAACAAATGAAAAAAAATTAATACTATGCTAACGTAACTAAATAAAATGCTGCACTTGAAGAGAAAATTAAAAATATTCTGAGAAAACGGACGCATAATTCCATCAAAGAAAAGGAAAAATTCTGTGTACCTATTAGTAAATTGCATAAACCTGTAATATGGACTTCAGTGTAAAAAATTACTAATGCACAACCGCTACATCGGTTTGCTAACGTAACAAAATAAAAACGTAATTCTATGGTATGATTAAGAATAAACATATGAGTTAAATATTTTTTTTCTGGTTGCGTATACTTTGCCATTACAATCGATGTTCTCCGTATAATTACTCTGCACATCTATCGTCAACGTATCTGATCAAACTGAGCATAGACACGCCTGGTGCTATAACCGTCCCTCCTCTCTTATCTAGTGTACTGATGGGGTATCGTTTACCTCCCCGCCGTTCTCTCACCCCAGTTCCATACTGTACCTATGTATAGCAAACGCCAATTAAGTTGGCGTTGTAATATGGACTTCAGTGTGAAAAAGACTGATGCACAACCGCTACATCGGTTTGCTAACGTAACAAAATAAAAACGTAATTCTATGATATGATTAAGAATAAACATATGAGTTAAATATTTTTTTTCTGGTTGCGTATACTTTGCCATTACAATCGATGTTCTCCGTATAATTACTCTGCACATCTATCGTCAACGTATCTGATCAAACTGAGCATAGACACGCCTGGTGCTATAACCGTCCCTCCTGTCTTATCTAGTGTACTGATGGGGTATCGTTTACCTCCCCGCCATTCTCTCACCCCAGTTCCATACTGTACCTATGTATAGCAAACGCCAATGAAGTTGGCGCGAGGAGGGGTAGTTTCGCGCAGGATTAGAAGTAGTGGGGAGATTTGTATTTGGTTTTACATCAAATGTCAGATAATTCTAACCTCTGAGCGTGTATCACTTTATGATTCCCTAGCAAAGACATTATGTTCCGTCAAACGTCAATGACAAATGTATTCTGACAATTACTTGAGTAGTGGGGTGGACGTTTTTAAAAACGGCTTCTGCGAACCCCCTCCTCGCGCCACTTAATTGGCGCTTGCTATACTTAAGTAAACAAAATAATTTTGTACGAATAATTCAAAACAACAAAATCACTGATAGCCCAAAGAGATATTTTTTAATTCCGCGGTATTATCTATTATTTTATTATTACACTTGTGGAATTTAGAGATGCCTCCTTGGCAGGTAATTACTAGACAAATCATTTGCTTAATAAAACTATCACGATTATTATTATTTTCTGTCCGCCGTCAAAGATTTTATGTAAACTGAAATTAAACTCGAAAGAGAGAAAGGAAAATATCCTAAATAACGGAAGCATACAAAGCAAGCAAATGATATGCTAAATCCAGACGAAATTCGCGGTACGCGGATATTTAAACATACAAGTAATTAAAGACTATCATAATTACTTTATTGATCATCTTTCATATTTAACGTGCTCTATGAATCTCGCAAGGAATCCATACCATTTTTCTCCAATAAAATACCATAATCACAGTTTCGTTGAGAGTACACACATCCATTTTAAAGGACAAAAACTTTCAAAACTGCGTTGAAATTTTTCAATAATAAATTTAAGTTATTATTTAGTTATATTTTGGTGTCCATACTAGAGAAGCGTATTCCAATTTGCTAATACCACATCTCATGAACAGCAATTTCAGAAATGGTATATTACAATTGAAACAGACATGTAATATACATATCTGTAACTGTACACATGGACAATACACCTCGTATTTTCAGCATTTACTTCTGCTTAAGACACGTGTTTCTGCCATTACTATTAGGCGTCATCAGTTAAGCTAGTGAAGCAATGTAATACAAATGATACAAATCTTTATAAATAGATTTGTATCTGTATATAACATTAAGCCGAAATCGCCTACAAGATAAAGCAAATTTCATCCTGTAAGGTGGCACTTATTTAATAAGTGACATCTGACGGACGAAAGAGACTTTGCCAAAAAAGGCGACCTTTTCGTTCGACCAGCTATGCTGGTACGAAGAACGAAAAAAATACGGGTAGTCCATTAACAACGAGCCAGATGGCAGTAAATATACAAAAAGGTTTTAAGTATATCTATACGTTTATGCACGTATAACGCTTTTGTTACAATTGAAACAGACATGTAATATACATATCTGTAACTGTACACATGGACAATACACCTCGTATTTTCAGCATTTACTTCTGCTTAAGACACGTGTTTCTGCCATTACTATTAGGCGTCATCAGTTAAGCTAGTGAAGCAATGTAATACAAATGATACAAATCTTTATAAATAGATTTGTATCTGTATATAACATTAAGCCGAAATCGCCTACAAGATAAAGCAAATTTCATCCTGTAAGGTGGCACTTATTTAATGAGTGACATCTGACGGACGAAAGAGACTTTGCCGGAAAAGGGACCTTTCGTTTTGGCCAGCTATGCTGATACAGAAAACGAAACAATACAGGGAGTCCATTAACAACTAGCCAGATGGCGGTAAATATACAAAAAGGTTTTAAATATATCTATACGTTAATTGCACGTATAACGTTTTTGTTTCATTATGAAACAGACATGTAAATAATTTACACATCTGTATCATGGACAATACACCTCGTATTTTCGGCATTAACTTCTGCTTAAGACATATGTTTCTGCCATCTATAGGCGTCGTCAGTTAAGCTAGTGAAGCAATGTATACAAATGATACAAATCTTTATAAATAGATCTGTATCTGTATATAACATTAAGCCGCCATCTGGCTCGTTGTTAATGGACTACCCGTATTTTTTTCGTTCTTCCTACCAGCATAGCTGGTCGAACGAAAAGGTCGCCTTTTTTTGGCAAAGTCTCTTTCGTCCGTCAGATGTCACTTATTAAATAAGTGCCACCTTACAGGATGAAATTTGCTTTATCTTGTAGGCGATTTCGGCTTACTGTTATATACAGATACAAATCTATTTATAAAGATTTGTATCATTTGTATTACATTGCTTCACTAGCTTAACTGATGACGCCTAATAGTAATGGCAGAAACACGTGTCTTAAGCAGAAGTAAATGCTGAAAATACGAGGTGTATTGTCCATGTGTACAGTTACAGATATGTATATTACATGTCTGTTTCAATTGTAACAAAAGCGTTATACGTGCATAAACGTATAGATATACTTAAAATCTTTTTGTATAAATGGTATATTGATGAAATAGGTACGTACAATAAAACCCAAATTCTTACTAGCAGCAATACATAAATTCAAAAGGCGAAAAGAAAACTCATTCATAATTAAATAAAAAATTACATTTAGCATAATACTTCTTAACTAAAAGAAAAAATAAATTTTGTTTCTGATTTTCTTTCCAAAAATTAATCTTTTGTTTTATTTCTATTTACGAGGACGATTCGTAAGGTAAGTTCTGTTTAGTTATTAAAAAAACACCAATACTTGAATAGGTTTTTATTATATACAACTTAAAGCTACCAATTTCAGCTATTTTTCTACACAGTTGCTCTTAAGATTTAGATATTTGATATAGCAATGAAAATGAATTAAACCATGTTGTAACACTGACCTGCAGCTCTTTATCGCTCTCAAACCGTTGGGTCCCAAGTCTTTCTTGTCCCAAAAGGCAGTGAACATTTCTCGCAAAAAACGGTTAACGGCATTTTAAATATTTCCTCGTAGGCGAATTAGGGCGACTCCATGCATTAACTGTTTTTCGTCTCAACATCGTAACATATCAGAAATGTTAGTGCCGATCCCATTGTATGGTCTTCGATAAGTTTTGGCACCCATCGCGAACAAAATTTGTGGTAACCTAAATGTTCAGTAACAACCTCGTACTAAACTGTACGTGAAATTTGAGGGAAAAAGGCACTCAGTTTTATGATTGTGAATCGCCGATTTTCACGATTTTTTCTTCGACATTACCCACAAATTCGTTCGTCACAACAGTTGGTCTTCCACCCCGTTCTTCATCATGGACATTAGTTCATCCTTCTCGAAAGATACGGCTAACCATAGTGTCACTTATGATATTTTCACCATAAACAGAACACAGTGAAATTTCGGTAGCTGTTCTTTACTCACAGTCGGCGGAATTATCAATTGCAACATCCAAAATAGCACGAAAGAACGTTCGAACAATTCTCTCACTAACACTGCCAAACTTACACTGGCTGTACTGAACCAGATTACAACGCCGCGATCGCGCAGATATCCCCACTCCTCTGCTCGCTAGACGGAAACGGAACTTACTTTACGAATCGAATCGCCTTCGTATTTAAAAAATTAATAGTTCTTGATTTGGTTATTTTGATTTCAAATTTATTAAAATGTGTAACATTCAGAATAGTTTAATAAATTATAAGATACCTTCTCTAAATGAGAGTTATGTATTTGGATCTTTCAATTATTTAATATACTGTGATGTGAGTCATCCGGCGATACGTCAAGCAAGAGGTATCACGCGCCGAGTACGTCAACAGGTCTGCCGGACCTCATAGAAAAGAACTTTTGGAAGGCCCGCGAATAAGTTAGTCACTATATAAGAACCATTCGGAAGGGAGACCGGACATTCAACGAGTAATACACATATATAAATACATATTGTGAAATAAATACTCCTATTATTAGTTATTAGTTTTAAAATTTTTATTTAGTGTATGTTCTTTTATTATTAATATGTGTTTCACTTACCGTTAGTTTTAATTAAACGAACCCAGAAAGACAAATAATTTACAATACTGTTTTCTACATAATCAAATGTACCTACATGCCAACCTTATTTCGCGACTTGTTTTTTGGCAATGCTAGTAATGAAAATTAAGTATGATTTTATTTCGTTAAAGAAATTAGCAAATTAACATAATTCTAATAGATACAGGTTTTATTTTAAATTTTGTTTCGTTTTTTAATGCAATATGAACCCCTTTATTTATATTCATACTGTTATAAAACAGAATATAATGTTTAATGTAGTTATTTTCTTTCTCGGACAACTTAAAATACCCGCGAAATTTAAAAATGTCTCATTAAGCTCTTCAAGCTTGTAAGATCACTGTAAATAATTTGCGTTAATCATTCTTTTTTGAGCAGAAATTGCTACTTTACGTGTTTTCAGTTAATCCCATCGATCATCATATGAGTTAGCATGTATTTTAAATGTAATTATCAGGTTTATGAATCAGTATTTCCTGCTTACATGGATGTGAACTATAAAAATTGTGTAAATTGCATCAATTAAGCAATTATAATAAAAATAATTCAAAATAAATATATATTTTTCTTTATACATTTCGTTTTAACATAAATTATTTTCTATAAACGTACGAAAATATAAAACATTCATATACATTCTAACCTATCCACTATCCCAATAAGTTTGCCGTGGACTACTAAAGGCCCTCCGGAGTCGCCCTATCAAAAACCGTGATATAAGAAACAAAACATTTTCAGTAAACATGAGAGATATTAATTTTGAGATTATATAAGCAGAATATAATAATTTATATAAAAATTAAATAAGATAAGTACACCTCTTTCTCTTTTTACACGATAGATATGTTCCCAAAAAATTCGTGTAAAAAAAGATATTGGCTAAATAGAAAAATAGTAGGTTGGTTCCAGACCTAAAAAAGCAACTGAAAAATACAATAAACAATATTAAAAAAGAATACATTTAAGAATTTATTTTCCGCGCTTACACATTTTAATTAAATATGTACATATATTATAAAAAATAAATGATATGTATCTGAAATTCATTAATATAAAAAAGGTAAAAATAATATAAACATAACAAAATTTATGCATTGTCACTTTCTGACAATAAACGCATACGCTTGCGTAAGACTACAATATCACTGCTATCACTAGAATTATTCTTTACATATTATCATATCTAGTCTCCTGTGTTGATAATTCAGTAGTTTTTAGAAGGAAATCAGTCATTAAAAATTGTGTTTGATTTCGCGATAAACCGTTATAATGTTTCCTGTAAGATGCCATTAATGACTTCAGTTCACGTTGAAATTTTGCAGCTCGTTCCTCATCAGGATCATGTTGTTATGATTACTTAATTTCCTGGCAAGATCAAGACCTTCTTTAATTAGAGTGGCATTTAAAATGAGAAGATTTTCGTCATTATCCCTATGTTCTCTGTCATGATGAGTCTCAAACGTGAGGTCTATAATTTCATTTTCACTCAAGTTTTTATCAACTAATAAATCCTCTATATCGGCAAATGATAGATCATCGAATTGTACCAGCGTTATGATGTCAGTAAAAGCAGCGTTATTATGGATGACAAGATCAGGATCTTTGCTTTTGACACATTTTGGCCAAATATTTTTCCAACATGAGTTCAAGATTGATGGCTTTAATTCAGGTAACTTTAAATTCTAGACATTTTGCATGCATGTAGCGTCGAACTTCTGGGATGAAGTATTTCTGAAACCATTCTGTAAAGATTGCACTGGTCACCCAAGCCTTTTTGTTTGCTATCAAGTGAATTGGCAATTTATTGAAATCTACACCTTTCATCGAGCGTGGTCTTAAGGCACGATTTACTAGCAGTGGTTTTAACATACGTTCTCCTGAAGATTTGGAACAAAATAACAATGTTACACGGTCTTTTGCTACTTTAAAACCACCGGCAGTTTTCTGCGATTTTGCTACATAAGTTCTGTTTTTTTCCAAAAAAGGCCACTTTCATCTGCATTCCAAACTTGATCTGGGGTGTATCCTCCATCTTTAATAATTTTAATAAGTTTTTGAGGAAATTCTTTGTCACCCAATTCATCTGCAGACGCAGTTTCTACTTTAATTTTTATATTATGGAGAGCATGTCGTCTAAGAAAACTAGTCATCCAACCTGTACTTGCAGATAATTCAGGTTGTTTTGACCGAGTTGAAGTGCCTGGCTCAACTTCTTTAATACGTTTGTAAATTCTTAATGCTGTTTGCTTGATAGTAATTCCGTCTATTGGTATTCTTTTTTGTGATTTATCTTCAATCCACATTACCAAAGCTTTTTCCTTCTTCTCTTTAACAACATCTCTTGTGTATGACGACGATTTAGCACTTATTTTTGTTCCAGAACATACAGATTTTCTGATCGCAGTTTCATTTATCTTAATCGTTCTTATGGTAGCTCCATGAATACCAAAATGCATTCCTACAGCCATTGCACCTTGTCCTGTTGCAAGTTGATCTAGAATTTTAATTTTAGCATCTAAACTGATCGCCTTCCTCTTCGTTTTTGTTACAGGTGAATTATGTGTACCAAAATATATTTCATAATAATGCAGATTTGAAAATTATTTACCTGTTATTGAGTTAATAAATCTATATGAGCACTAACTTTATTTTACTTATAACTTTTTAAATAACTACAACAACCAAACGTTTTTTCTTTTCAACTCTCAAAACCAAACTAATTGCAAAATTCGGAGATTCCCGATACGCATATAATCGACATAATCTAACTGAATTGTGAAAAATATAACGTGAAGAAAAATTCATAGAATATTGAAAATCGTGCATCGTGTTAAAACAAAAGAATCCGTGTAAAAAGAGATATTTTTTTCTTTTTAAGTCATTTTAAATCAAATTCGTGTAAAAAGAGAATTAGGTGTACTTTATATTATGCATTTTTTATGAGGTTATACATATAGATGAATTACGCGAGGTAGCTATACAATCTATTCCATTACGACCTTTCCCAGATCTATTGTGGCTCTCATGCCTTAATAGGGTAGTTTTATTTTTATAATTAGACCTAGCAACTTTGAGAGAAAAGCATCCGTTGGGTTTCGCGCTTAGGTTCTTTATCTGTACATGCCTTACACTTACAAATATCTTCTAAAATTCGTTCTGATTACGGTTCCTTTAGTATGTATGAAATATTGGCCTTGTTTCACCAGCTTTTGCAATTAGGTTTGGAAATTCCATATAGTTGATCGGATCTCCCCACCCAGCCAGACGTCGGATCCATTTTCTTTCCAATGTTGATCTTTACTACTTTATAGTTGATGATCCTAATTCATCCTTGGCTTCCTGGCTTGACTTGCCCATAGAGGCTTTCTGCCTTGCAGCTTTTTTTGTACTTTATCCATATTGTCCCCACAAGTAGCAAAGGAAACAACAGTCCGCCCGTTCAGAGCCCCGCTTCACCGAGTAAGCCAAATATAAGACAGTTTCGCCTGGCGCCTCCAAGAAACGTTAAAATGGCACGTCCTTACGTCTATGCAACTCTCGACGAGCTGGCTTCCATCTTAGATTGCGTTTATCTTGATTTCCTCGGAATCTCCAAGTTTCTGTTTTCACTTATTGTCTGTGAGCCCCTGAGAGTGATTACGAATGTACATGCTTATAAATTCTGTAGATGTAGATGTGCTTCCAATTTAATTGAAATTTAGTTTCCCACGAGTGCTGTATGGCGTTTTGTTCAATCCTGTTATTGAAAATCCATTTCGATAGATTTAATTTTAATTTGTATAATTGCAAAAAAACGAATTATAATTTTTTACCGTAAAAGTGTGTGCAAGCTTTTAATTTAGATTACCAAGAGAAAATGGAGGAAAAAGACAGTGTATTTGTACCAGATGATATTCTGGAAGAAGCTAATGCAGCCACATTCGATTTACTCTCCCAAAAAATCTAAAGACAGGTACGTCAAGGAGCTGGAAAAATTTCGCTTGTGGATGAAGAACAGAAACGTAAATGTTGTAACTGAAGAAGTGGTTGTTTATTTAAATTGTTTATTTCATTACATTTTCGATGTTTAAATCCACCCTTTTGTTTTTGACAAAATAGGCATAAGCAAGTAAGTTTCATAGTTCCTAATTAATTTACTGATTGTAATCAAGTGATTTTGTAGGTTTAAGACCTTGTTCGCGATTTTAAAAAGTGATTCGAAAGGCTATCAACCTAAGAAAGCGAAGATATTTGATCAGAAAGAAGTGGAAAACTTTCTAAATTAAGCTCCTAACGAGATTTATTTACTAATGAAAATTATTGCTGTGATGGGAGTTATAGGCACGTGTAGGTGTGACGAGTTAGTGAACCTAAAAACTACTGATATTGAAGATAAAGAATCTATACTAGTTGTCAATGATTTTCATTGACTTGTGTAGATATAAAAAAAATATAGACCACGTTCTTTTGTTGTGACTGGTGTTACAGAAAATTATTTCAATGGTTTAGAGATATATGGAAAATATGCAGCGTCGCGTCCTAAAACTCTTGGCAATGGAAGATTTTTCTTGAATTATCGATCAGGGAAATGTACAGTGCAACCAGTGCCAGTGGGTATAAATACTTTATGCAAAATACCTAGATTAGTGGCAGACTACCTGCAATTGAAGGAAGTCGATCTATATATAGGACATTATTTTCGGGAGACATCGGTAACATTATTGACGAATGCTTCTGCAGTTACTTTGACTCTTAAAAGACATGGAGGTTGACGTTCCTCAACCATTGCTGAGTTTTACGTAGAAGAATTGGTGACCAATAAAGTAAAGATAAGAAAATACATAATTACGAGTGATACTGGCAGCAGCACCAGCAACAGTAAGAAAAGTAGTTTGCAAGTCGAAGCAGAAGAGTCTGCGGAAAATCAATTCTCTAATGGTAATTAATCGTTTTTTAACAGCTGACGCGGTAAACTTTCATATTTATAAGTAATTTTGATGATGTGTGTTACTGTTATGAATAAAATTTGGTTAAACATTCAGTTATGTATATTGACAAAATGAGTGAGTCAAAAATTTTTTATCTACTACTTTGTATCTAAGTAAGAAACAGTAATTTTCAATAACAGGATTGAACAAAATATATTTTCATCAGTTGCTTAGATTATCTTATTGTGACAGTTTATTTTCAATGAAGTTATTAATTATTTAGGTAATTGTTATTTTAAGAAATTTTTGCTAAAAAGCATTCTAGATTTACTAAAGTTAACGTAAACAGAAATGTTAACAATCAATCTTTAATTAGGTGCGCTTAATGAAGAAAAAAAAGTACGATAAGAAAGGTTAGACTAAAACAAGAGAGTAAAATAGAAAAAGAAGAAAGGAGTATGTTCATACTGCTTAATTGAAATTCTGCACGAAAATCCAACAGGGACAAGTCGGAATTGTAAGATAACTGTTCTAAAATTGCCCAACCCATATGAGCTAGCAGCTCGTAAACCGTTCAGGTTACATTAAGGTGAGCATTATCATGAAGAAGAATGACACTTTTAGTGAAGTTGTCAATATTCTTAATTCTAGCACGTAAACAGTAAGGTGTCTGTATATCGTTCAGCAGTAATGTTGATACCAGGTTCTTTCAAAGCTAAGAGCAGTGAACTCCCGTTACCATTACTTTTTCCGCTAAAGGTTGAAATCGCCTTTTTTATCTTTGGAGATCCTGCACGCTTTTATTGCATATTCTAACGTTTGAATTCTCGCTCGTAGTGATAACGCCAACATTTATGACTGACAATAATTTGTGTAAAAAGGCATTGCTTTGTTGATAGCGTATCAAATGCTGTATTCATAAGGACGCATAGTAATTCTTCTGATCACCAGTAAGTGCCGTCGGATTGATAGATAGTGCTCGTGGGCCGTAATTTGGAGACCCCTCTGGCTTAAGAACATCGTCAATGAAAATTTATACGATGGGGTAGCTATATTATTCTCATCCGGCAGTGGTTATATGACCCAATAAATTTCGACAGTTAAAGATTGTGATGCCAAAATATGAGACAGTTGAAAATTGCTTTAGATATAAAGGGATGCGTTAAAACTAGAAAACTTCCTAAAATGTTCAGATCATTTCATTATTCATATTCTTGGCTACGCTACTTCTCAGAGAATTCCACAGGACATACGCGCTATCCGGCCCGCCCTAGTTTATTTGATTACATCGTAAAGTCTACAATGTATATAGATCATATAAACCAATTTAAAACACAATAACTGATGTACATCATTAAATTAAACATTATATTTATCATTATATAATGAGATTAAATAATAACAATAATATAATATATGGTCCTCAGTTAACTTGTATCTGTAAAGATTTTTGTATATTTCATTTTGGTGATTTTTTCACACATATAAGTAATTCCGAAAGCGGAAAAAGCTACGAGTAAATTTAGGCAACTGACCAAACTGTGTAAGTGAAAGACTTATAAAAGTCCAGCAATGATGAGACGATTATTGAGCGCATGGGCTCTGTATAATTAACAACTGACATGACTTGCTTTAACACTTCTGAGATATGCTGAACTTCTGAATGGTGTAATGTACGATTAACGGTTTTGAACCACCGTCATTTTCTACGGCCTTTGATATGAAAAGAACGACACCTTTATTTTTGCCATCAGCCAATACTGATGGAAAACTTAAAGTGTATCGATATACACTTTAAGTTTTTCCATTGAAGATGTGGAAGAAGATTGTTTTTCTAAATAGCATGTTAAATTTCTTTAAAAATATTTTCCCGAGTGGTCATGCCGTGAATGCTATGAATCCCTCAAATAAAAACTAACACTTGAGCAGTATCTGAAACATCTATTGACTCATACAAGGCCAAATAGGACAACTCTAAGTGTCGATTTCTGTCAGACAATTGAGTTAATATATTTTCTGCAATATAATCTAGTCGTCGAGCCACAGTCTTTGTTGAAAAACTGATTTTTTTAAATAAATTAGCTTTTTCTGCCTGTAGCTGCAATCCTTAATGAATTCGTCACTGGTCTATGGTTTCCCATGTTTCGTTATTAAATGAACTACGTGGAAACTAGCACAAGTTACTGCTTCTTGTTCAGCATTTATTTTCGTTAACAACAATTGCTGAGATTTCGACCCGAGTTTCAAAGATTTATATTTTTCTAAATGTAAGCTTCCTATAATTTTGGAGTAATTCTGAGAATATTTAGTCTCATAATGACGTTTTATATTGGATTCTTTGAGGACTGATTTTGATTCATTGCATCTTTCGTTGTTTTTCCATATTACTACTAGTCGCATTATTAAGCTTTTCAGATCCCTCTTGTTCTCTCCCATATATATATATATATATATATATATATATATATATATATATATATATATATATATAATACATACCGTATGTGTTAAATAACATTAGGCATAGAGAATCAACGTATGAGTACATACAATGTATACGTACATGAGAAAGCCAGTCCAATGCCACCGAAGACCGCGACGACTGACGATTGTCTCCGATATCGATTGACTGGAAATTTTGCATTCAGTCTAGCTGCGGCCGTTACAGTTTGAAAGCGTACAATAAAATTAATGTATAATGGCTCTTTATACACCCACTGCAAAGCTTCAGTTAGTAAAATGGTTTTATGCTGGCAAGTCTGCAATGGAGTGCATGAATTTGTTTGCGCTGACTTTTGCAGACCGTTCTGTACCTTGCAGACAAACAATTTATAATATTATAAATAAATTTGAAACTTGTTTCTGTCTCAATAACTGTACGAAATACAAACCAAGAGAGGTATCACCACAAAAAATTGAGGAAAGAGAACGGCGGGATGTATTAATTTGTAGTATTGAGGAAATTGATAACACGAGATCTACTAGAAGTGCTGCTGAGGAATTGGATACAAGTAACACAACTATTTCACGTATTTGGAAACGTAATGGTTTAAAATGTTTCAAATATTCGAAAACTCAAGAAATATTTCCCGATGGCAATTTCCGGAGAATGGAGTTTTGTCAAGACGTTATGAAAAAGATACATCGAGATGAAAATTTCGTTAAAAATATTCTCTTCACCGATGAATCAACTTTTCCATTACACGGAAAGCACAATCCCTCTGTTCTTCGATATTGGGCTTCGGAAAATCAACACCGGCATTTTGCAAATCGCACTCAGTATCCTCAAAAACTAAACGTTTGGGCAGGTATTTTAGGTGACCATTCTATAGGCCCCTATTTTATTGATGGTATATTAAATGCCGACAAGTATCTCGAATTACTGAAAAATCAAATACTTCCCGCCATTCAAAACATTGGAATAAATCAGGAAATCGTTTGGTTTCAACATGATGTCTGCCCAGTACATAATGCAGTTAGGGTAAAGGAATTTCTAGGAAATACTTTTCCTGACCGTCTTACTACTGGAACAGGAAACATTAAATGCCCCCGCGATCTCCTGATCTATCTCCAAATGATTTCTTTTTGTGGGGATATCTAAAAAATATTGTTTATACTCATGAAGCTGGTAGAGCAGAAAATCTAGTTGCCTTAAGAGAAAAAATAACTGAGGCTGCGAATTCATTAACTGCCGACATGTTAGTAAATGTAAGAGCTAATTTCTACGACCGCCTAGGACAATGTCTTGCTGTGCAAGGAGGAATTTTTAACCTCTTGTATAATTTATTATAATTTTTAGAATCCTTTTTTATTTATTTTATTAGGATTATTCTTTAATTTTATTAGAATTACGCTTTTGTTTATGCGACGCACAGCAGCTTCAAAATTTCCTGCATCTACTGAAAGAAATAAGAAAAGCAAATCCCTTGCAATTCTGCTAACTGATTACTGCTAACTTGTATTTGCGAAACAATCGTTGCCGGCCGTCGCGGTCTTCGCCGGCATTGGATCAGCTTTTCCATATACATATACATCGCATGTACTCATACGTATTCCCTATGCCTAATGATATTTGACACATGCGGTATACATATCTAATGTGTTGGTCAAAAACACATTGTAAAGAACACGTAAGTAGTTCGAAGCACAATAATAACAAAATTAATCGACAACAGTTTATACATGAACTATGTGTAACTATCATTGTGTGTACACTACCGTTTACATTGTTAGGTAATGATACTAATGATTCATTTATTTCATTTTGGAATAAATACGCGAATCAAACATTACCGAGCACGACAACGTTACGAAGGAATTTACCATCGGTGCGTAAACAGGTTGAAAATAAAATCAAAGCCGAACTGAAAAATAAAAAACTGTGGTTATGTGTGGACGAAACAACTGACAGCAAAAAACAATCTGTAGTTAATGTGATAGCGCGTAATATGGAACCACATCAACCAACGTCTTCAATTTTATTAGCATTCAGACGACTAGAACATTGTAATGCCGAAAAAATTTCAGAGGTGCTATTAGATACTTTGGAAAAATTTAAACTTTCGAAAGACCAAGTATTAATGTTTATGACCGATGGTGCCGCAACCATGTGTTCTGTAGGCCGGTCTCTTAAAAAATATTGTCCTAACTTGTTACATATTACTTGTAAACTCCATGCTCTACACCTTGTGGCAGAACAGGTTCATAGATGTTATCCAGAGGTAGATGCTTTAATATCGAGTACAAAGGCAGTAGTCCTGAAATCTCCAAAACGTATTCGGAAGTTTCACGAATTGTGTCCCCATACCCCTGAGCCACCACAGCCGATTCTGATACGTTGGGGTACATGGTTAAGGGCGGGGTTTTAGTATCATGAACATTTTGAAAAAATTAAGGACTTGGTTTTATCATTCGATTCGAAAGAAAGTGCAGCTATCAATACAAGCCAGAAAAAATTTCAAGATGCCCAGATTAAAATGGATTTACAAAGTATTCGTGAGAATTACTTGGGACTAGAAGAAGCAATAACAAAATTAGAAAATTTGTCGCTGTCGTTCGAGGAATCACTGCAAATCGTTAAAGATGTTCACGCACAACTGTGTGCTGTAGAAGACGCAATGTTCTAATTAAATTTGAAAGTGTTTTAGACAGAAATGCAGATTTTGACACCTTAACACGTATTTGTGAGGGCACGTCTACAGATGCGTTAAGTTGCTTAAAAAAGTATTTTGATTATGCGAATATAACATCACTAGATGTAGAACGCTCGTTTTCCGAATATAAACAAATTTTTTCCTCGCGGCGGACATGTTTTTCAGAAATAACCTTAGAAACGCACCTGATGTTGAAAATATACAATCGGGTTTCTCCAGTTTGTCAATCCTTGGAAGACGCTTAAAACGGTAAGTGTTTTTTTAAATCCTCTGTCATGCACACAATCACTGATTTCATACATTTTCCATTTTATTTATAGGTACATACAACGCTGCTATATGTACTATTCTTATTTTTCGTGTGTTTATGCATATTACTTTAATAGCAGGAAACCAAATGTATATTTAATTATTTCTGATAGAATAAATGTCTCTACTTCTATACTTATATCGGTAACAAGCTCATGTTGCGTCCCTATTCTATCGCATATTCTAATATATTACGAATTACACTCCCATACCGGCGCTCATGGCGCGCACGAAAATTGGTCTGCTCTACTTATAAGTGATCCAAGGTATATGAAGCCATTGACTTCTTCCACATTTAATCGATTGCCTTGTGAAAGTATGTTTCCTCTGTCAATGATCATCCACATTCTTAGATTTGTAAGTTTTCTCCCTCTAATTGTGACTCCTCTTTCAAAGTCATCTAGTGCTCGTCTCATATTGTATTCTCCATATGCGTTAAAAAGTCGTGGAGAGAGTATGCACCCCTGTCGTACTCCTTTTCGTATCTCAAATGGCTGTGATATGTTGTTATTTAGTTTTACGCATGTTTCACTTTACTGGTACAATTGTGATATGAGCTCAATGAGATGGCTAGGTACTCCATTTCTTTCAATACCACCCACAGGCTTCGTCACTAAACACAGTCAAAGGCTTTCTTGTAGTCAATAAAGCACAGTACCAGCGGTGCATTAAACTCTATTGATTTCTTTATTAACTGTCTTATGTTAAAAATTTTGTCTCTCGTGCCTCTTCCTTTTACAAAGCTTGCCTGCTCCAGTGGTATTTGCGACTGTATAAACTGGGTCAGGCCCTAATCTATTATTATTAATAGTATCTTGCTTGCATGTGATACGAAGGCAATCATTTTATAATTCTCGCATTTTTTCGATGAACCTTTTTTTATGAATAGGAATACATGCGAATTTGCCCAAATTGCTTAGCCACTGTCTCGTGCGCCATATATCTAGCAATATTTCAAGGCCGTCGTCCTCTAGTTACGGAGTATTTCTGTTGTAATTCGATGTTGTACGGGTGCCTTGTTCAGTTTAAGATGTTTTATGTTTATTTATTACTTCAGTTCGAAGATATTTACTTAAACACTTAAAACCAAAAGCATTGATGTAGAAACTATCAATTCTTTTACAGTAAAGAAACCCTCATATATTTATTTCAGTATATGTACATATGCATTATACATTTCATAGATTGCGCATGTTTTTCTATATACTAGACTTTTTATATTCTGTTAACTACTAATAATTTAATCTTGTTAATCTTTTAGCCGCCCCTAAAATTAGCCGCCTGCGTGTTTGTCATGCACTCTCCTAAGGTAGGCACGGGCCTTCTCACTAGCACCGTCCTCTTAAAACATAGCGTTATTAGAACCGACAAAAGCCTACTTATTGTTGAATTAAAATAATTCTTACCTTACAGGGACCACCACCATCACTGCTGGTACATAATTGAGTGTTATCCACAAATGGATTCGTTTCCTCGCAATGTCTATTATTTATTACTTTAACAAAAGCATATCGTAATTTATTAGATATTTGGTTATTATTTATTCTTCCCCAACCAGTGATAATAGCGATTGTGCCTTCTGGATACAATTGATTAGCAATTGAAATTGCTTGAATTCTTTTTGAATAACGCAAAGAATATTTCAAACATATAATTGCAATATCATTACTTAAATCGCCATCTTCATAATCATCATGAATAGTAACAGATCTTATCCTATGCTCATGTTTCTTATCTTTTCTGGTGGTTCCTGTGAAAAAAAAATAGAGAGGAATACAAAAACTTTATTCATATAATACGAATTTGACTTTACAGAGAAAATTGGAATTACGTAATATAAGTAATTAAATTATTTATATTATTACTGATCATATTACTATTCACCAATACTATGTAAAGCATGTTCACACGTGTTTAAATGAACAGTTCGTCTAGTTTACCTTGACATTTTGTTAAAATAAAACATAATTAAAAAGGAACGCGTTTTTTTTTTCACAAACATAAATTCAAGTGATATTTGAAGAAAATACGGCCCTGGGGTTGTTAAGAAACGTACACCAGAAGTTGTCACTCATGTTGAAGAAATAATGGAAAATGAACCAAAAATATCTGTTCAACAATTAAGTAGACCAACTAACTTTTCTGTTGGTACAACTCAGATAATACTTAAAAAAATATTACTGTCCATAACGTGTCACATCAATACAAGAATTATTGGAAATTGATTATCCACGAAAACTGCAATTTCGTAATTAATTTATAAATATGAAGAACAACAGAGAATTTTCGCAAAGATTGATTTTTACTGATGTAGCATGGTTTTATAAATTGAGATATCTAAATTCACAAAATACAAGAATTTGGAGTACTGCAGATCCACATGCAATGATTGAACAACCACATTAAAAAAAATTATAAATGGACAGGATTAAATGAAAGACGAATAATTAGACCAATATATTCAACGGACATTAACTGCTCAAAGTTATCTTACAGAAATTTTACAATCATTTATTGATGAATTGCATGAAGACATTCAAAATGCATATTTTCAGCAAGGGCAATTTGCCACTGTCCAGTAGAAACATTGGATTTGTTTTAGTAATTACTCTAATTTAACATACACTCTGTCCTTGATCGGAATAAAGAATATTTGTTACGAAAAAACCTAATAACATGTCTTCCAGTGATAAAGTTTTCTATGCAAACTCGATTACTTTGTTACGTGTTCGTAACGCTCATCGCATCGTAACGCTTATTTTGTTGTAAATTAGCATTCTCTTCATTATATTTTGCTCCGTTTCCAGGGAACCTACCTGTATATATATCGATCGTCGTTTATTTGTGTAATATATTTGGTTTCTTTCAAGTATTTTTTTCTCTTACTCCGGTTCTTGTTTTTTGGAAGTACGATACTCTCTCTCCGTACGGAGACGTAAGTTCTTGACTATCTGGTGCAGATGTGACTGTTCTTCGATCACCGGTGTCTTTAAATGTGGCTTATGTAAATTTTACTAAGTAATTACGGCCCCGTTCAGGTTTTAATTTAATAGACACCTCAATTAGTCGCGCTGAGCGATTTCTCCTTGAGAGGATTTTGGTGATTTATTGGAGAACGCGTCGACAACTAATTAGAGTTTCTGCAATTCCATCGAAAGACACGTTTCGATGGTCCTACCTACAGACGAACATTAATCGTCAAGTTACTGTCCCTTGTGTTAAGCACCCATCGAAGGAACACACCAGGAGTCGTTGGACTATTCAGATAAGCGTTACCTGTTGATAATTAACAAACCGTGATTTTATTTGTTCAATTTCCGTACATATATTCTTAAAGATTTTAGCTAAAAAATTGTGGAAGAAATAACCTGTTTCTTTCGCCTAGTTTTTTTTGGGGGTTCGCTACACAAATATTTCAATGCTATTATATTTTTACATATTTTTATTAATGCTATTTATATGCGTTTCATGTATTATTTTTTTTTTAGCTTAATTTGGAGTAAAATTAATCATTTTAAATTTAGTTATAGTTTATATTTATTCCGCGTATTCTAGTATTATCTAGCGGGGATACTGTGAAAATTTTATTAATTTCCCTTTAATTAGAAATTTGTGAACTGGACAAAGAATACGTATTTTTTTTTACAGGGTGATTTATTATTTTGTGCACACTGTTCAAGTGATCATATGGATTGTTACTAATAAGGCCATCTGCCCCTTCGGTTGTTGTTTTTTTTCCCTTTTTCCACTCTTAATTTACAATTAGTATTAGTAAAGTACTTTTTTTCTACCTTTTTTTTTATCTCTCTCTATCCGTTATTAATAAATAGAGTGAATCTTTGCAGTAACGAATTTTCTTTCGATCCTCAGGAGTGGGATCTGGTTTCGGTCGGCGGGATTGAACCATCTGCCCGTGCGCGACTTGCCCTTTTCTTTTCTTTTTAATCGAATTTCAATACCGTTTTCCGAATTTGCGACGTCCAGCGGCACAAAATTCGGTGACGCCCTAGACCTCCTGTTTAGTAATTTTAGTCGTTATTTATCTCTGGGTCTCCCCATCCCCTGGGCTGAGGCAGTCTCAGGAGTCGAGTGGGCCGTTGGACGTTGGCAGAAACGGGAGGGTGGGCAATCTCAGTCGCCCGAGACCGGGTCTGCTCCGTTTGTTTACCTTTTTCTTTTTGCCTATTAGTTTTATCAAGCTCGGCGTTCAGCGTCGTAGCAACTTATATGTACAAATGCAACATAGATTAATTTAAATAGTATCTATGTTAAGGATTTAGATACTAATACACTTTAACAGAATTTAATTGGAAAAGCTGATGTAGTTCTGATTTCATTTAATAAGAGTACCTTATGCCAAACCTCATCGTATATAGAGAAACGCCGCTGAACATATCGCTTAGTTACTAAATCCTGATTTATTTGTTTTGATGATTTGTTGTACTTATTCTGTTGTTCTGTGCACTGTTCGAAATTCAAACTGATGCATGGGAATTAAACTTTTAAAATACTAGTTGCAATAGTTTTATTAGGAGTTTAAAAACTTGTTAAAAAGTTGGCGAATTTATGGGAGAAGTACGATTCTATATACTTGCGATTAACACATTCTAAATTGCAACACCAATTTTTATCGAATAAAGGTCTGCTTTAAATAAATTATGAGAGTTACTCTGGCTTGTAGACTTTTGCGACTTTGTCCTTTTTTGTCAATTAGGAAGCCAAGCCATGCGGTTCCAGCCCGGAATCAATCAAATTATGGGAGTTGTTTGTTGACAAAGTATTGTAGTTTTATGAGTTGATATAACCTGACAAGTGAAACCACGCTTCATCAGAGAAATTGCTAAATGCAAATCTACATCATTTAAATTATCTTTTATTTAAACCAGTGAAAATAATTTTGCTGTTAAAAATGATGTAAAACATACACTTTGTATGAATGCCATTGGTTTTCACTGCAGTCCGCGCACTTCCATAAGAGCCATTTAAAAAAAGTAAAAACATTCCATAACCACGTTTTTATTTTCCATATCGTACTTGTTTGAGCAGATAACTTCCTAAGATACTTGTTTGGAATAATTTCTATTCTATTCCAGATATCTTTCACAATATCGTCTGTCAACACTGTGGGCGGCTTTTTGGATTTTCATTTCAAAATGCTACCGTTTTGCAAAAACTTTTGAAACGGTCTATTGTGTCTACAACCTGATCAGGATATTCTGCCAAGAACTGTTGAAGGCACGATCGAGAGAATAAATCCATGTCCAAGTCCAATCTTTGTTTTGTATTCTACCTCGAAAATGGGTTGCAGTTATGAATGTATCTTGTTACACCGCAAACGGCATCATTCTAACGTCTTTATAAATAAAGATTTTTAATCAGAACGCAATAATGTACAGAACAAATATACGACACAGCTATCAACAACAAATAATAATGATAAGTATATATACAAACATGAACAATGTCGTCAATTTATAAATATTAAAATATTCTAATCTAAGGATTCTAATGCAGTCAACTACTGTCAATTGATTTTATTCACGGTATAGTTAGGTCTATATGCAAGAAATGATGAAATTATGAAGTTTTAAAATTGAATTGGTATGGTCGACATTTGATATATATTTTACTTTAGAATTTTGCAGTTCTTAGGTAAAATTTTGTTAGTTCTTTAATTAAGAACAATAAGACCTGAAGAAAACTTATTATTGTAAACCTAACTTTTGATGAGTTTCGATACGTGATGTCATATACTTATAACTGCTAACAGGACAAACACACAATAGAGAAACACACAATAGAGATGTCGATTTTCAGTACTTTTAAGTAAGTAATCGTTAGGTACTATTCGTTACTCAAACCTTGAGTAATCGTTGAATGTATTCGTTGCTTTGATTACTTTGATTCATATATAGTAGGTTGACTAACTGCCCATATTTATGAGAAAATATAGAAACATTCTACGCCTATGCATAACCGTGCGTCAAAGTGGAAGTAAATATTGAAATGTGATTAGCGGAAAGTGGTATAAGATGAGGACAACCATTTTTGCTCTCTATACTACTATAGGAATAATGTTCAATAGCTTGTATTATTTAGACGTGTGTGCCAATCCAGTTACATTCTTTTGTTACATTTTTGGTTCAGCATGCGTCCCAGTTTACTGTATATATAATTACTTTATATAACTAAAATATTATTTGTGAATTTTCCAATTTTTCCAATCCTAGCAAAAGAAAACAATAAAAAACATTCTCGTAAAACACACGAAATGATATCAGTTCTAAAAGTCCACAAATAATTTTTAGTGTAAAGTAGTAAAACCCATTTTTAAAATGGGTTTGTAAATTAATGTAACCCACAACTTAATTTTTCGATTTTGCGTTCGAAATGAACTCATTATGAAACCCAAAACAGTATCGATATGAGCTTCATTTCGATACGTTTTTTTTTTCATTTTTCAATGTTGGCATTGTACGAACACAGAAATAAATATCATTGCTGATTTTAAGAATTTAAGTACATTTGACAGATATGATATATGTTCGTACTCTACACAAACAACGTATATTGTATACAATTGACAACAAGATATATTAGTTTCTAAGTCACTCATGTTTATATTTTTAAATAAAATATCAAGTAATGTTAACGAAAATTAATAAATAATATGTAATATAATATACTTCACGGATAGCAAGATTTAAATTTGACAATGTCAAGTATCAATGTGACCAACTGCATGCTTTATATAAAAATTAAACCCTGAACTTCCAAATTAAATAATTCCAATTTATTAATGTAAAAAATGCAAAATACAAAAAATAGTATAAAAAACTCGTTTCATAAGGTCTTTTGCCGCACTCGCTCTTTAGAAAACTCGCCGCAAGCGGGTCGTTTTCTAAACTGATCTCGTGCGGCAAAATGGTGCCTTATGAAACTTGTTTTTTAATATACTATTTTAATAATCCAATTCACAATTCAATAACATCGACCGCTGTTACGTATGTAAACATATGGTCCGTTTCTAACTTCAATAGAGGTACATACACTCCAAATCACGAAAGATGATCCCTGCGTCATTGATATATAATTCTATCAACGACATTCAAAGAATAATCTCCACATCCGAATAACAAACAGTACCTACTTGTATGACAAGGATAGCTTGAACGAAAGTATGTGTTTTCTAGCAAAGACATACGGCTCAAGCAATTTATTTGAGTAAGACAAAGACGGGATTATTACCTACTCCGTGATAAATACACACATTTCCGCTTAGTAGTTCTGATTTCTGTCGTTAGTCGTTGACATTTGACAACATACATTCGTTGATATTTGATTGAATTTATTTTCTTTTTATAAATACATCAATCAACAAACCAGAATTCGGTGTGATTCGATACATACGTGTTCGATTGCAACTTTCCCCTTCTGTTTAAATAAAACATGATTATAAATCCGCTGTAATCCCCTTGCCCCTCCGAATCCTTAATAAATGATGTTTTGTATGTTTACAATCATAAAAACTTAACCTCTTAACGTAAATACAAGGCTGTCAAGAACAATTTTCCGACCTGCTGTTAATGAATATAAAAATGAAAAAGGTAATTATCCAACATGAAAGTGGCAATAAATATCAAGTTTTTTTATCGCCTTACGAAATAGAAGAAGCTGAAACGGGTAAGTTAACTTTTAAACATTTGTCAATAACAATTTATTTTTTGATGTCGATTTTTCAGATTCCAACTTCTATAATGAACTAACAAAGTATCATAAATTATACGAACAAAATATAATACATAGGATTGAAGATCACAATGATGAAGTTGCAGGGAATAAAGATCAGCAAACTACAATGTTTTCTGAAGACCTGAATGAAAATTATCATGTTGAAAAAGAATTGGATGAACGGCAAGAAAATAGAAATAGCTTTGATGAATTTTGGACCGAACAAGAAACTTTATTTCTCATTAGTTTGTATGCAGAATACCAAGATGAATTGTAGCATGCAAAAAAGAAGAAATATGTGTGGCAGATAGTATCTGAACGAACTGTCAGTATCACTAGATGAGCTAGAAGATGATAAATCATCAAATGATTTTAAAGCCATTTCCTGAAATATTTCAATTAAAATATTATTATAAAATATACATAGTCTCCATTTCTCCATTTTATTTATATACATATGTCAATCGGCACTATTATAGAATCAAAGCTCTGAATAAGACGTTCTTTTGCAATGTCGGATTAGTTACAAATGATTACTAAACACGGATTATGTTTACGTTAATCATAATCAAAATAAGTGCACAAACGAAAGCAGCTATATTCTTTGAAATTTATTTTTTCAAAACTATAAAGGCAGCAATCACGACAACTTGTTTTAAATTCGTTGCAATATTTTGAACGAGAGAAAAACCATGGTGGTGTTAATACCTATTACATGAGCACATAATATATTTAGATTTTAATAAACCTTTTGTTTAGCGAGTGGCAGATGCATTGTGCTTGGGATTAGTTACAGTAAAATGCATTAAAGCTGTGTAGCAGCAGTTTAAATCGTGTACTTCACAATATTGGATTTAAATATAAAAAGGATAATAATCATAGAGCATTAGTGGAACTATCCAACATTGCAGAGATAAGATTGACATTTCTTAGGAATTACATAAAGAATTTGAGTTCTGTTCAGAGAGAAGTGGTATTGCTTGATGAGACCCGGCAAGATAATAATCTGCAGAGTGAGGGCAAGCGATATGTTGTATTACATTGTGGTTCAAAATTATGTTTTATGTCAAATGCTTCTTTATTGTTTTCAAGCAAATCACAAATAGAAGATTATCGTGGTGAAATGAATGGAGAAATGTTTAAGCAAAGTATCACTGGAATTAACGCAGAAGTTATGCTGGTGTATTTCCATATTTATAGAAGGAAAATAGCACCTTCTTCATTGTGGACGAAGTATTCCATGTTAAGAAGTACTTTGAAAGTGTATATGAATAGTGACATATCAAAATACGGAAAACTGATTTCCTATTTGAAGAGTGAGGCAAGAACCCACAAGTCCAAAAAGGCGAAAATCTTGGAGAGGCTACATATAGAGAAGTTTCTGAATGAGGCTCCTAACAATAAATATTTGATGATGAAGGTATTATTTATTTTCTTATATTTAATTCAAAGTATTTATTCATTATTCGTTTGTGTATTCTATGCAGGTTGCCTTAATAATGGGTGCATCAGGTGCGTGTCGTTGTGATGAAATAACTAAGCTGAAAGTTGACGATATAGAAGATAAAGGATACTTGTATGTTTCGATAGCTGACAAAGACAAACGTATCTAGAAGTTTCACTGTTATGGCAGAAGGATTTACAACAGATATTCTTGACCTCTACAGAAAATATGTCTGTATGAGACCAAAAGGTATTCCACATGGCAGATTCTTCCTAAATTACAAGAAAGAAAAATGCACTATCCAGCCAGTTGGAATTAACACCATTTCTAAGATACCTCAGAAAGTTGCATCTTTCCTGAACCTACCAGAAGCTCAATTATATACAGGACATAGTCTGAGATGTTCGTCAGCATCTCTTCTGGCAAACGCAGGAGCTGATATTACAACAGTTAAACGACATGGTGGGTGGAAATCGTCCACTGTGGCAGAAGGTTATATACAAGATTCAGTATCCAACAAAATTCAGTATCCAACAAGATTGATATAGCCAGAAAGATTCAAGGTTCAGGCAGTCTAACATCCTCGACTTCTGGTCATCAAATTTCTCTTCAGGATACTTCAAATACGTCTTCTAGTATAACTCTAAATTCGAATAACCTGAATGCAGAGTCAGATATAAAGAGGATACAAAAGAGGATTTCCTTCAACTTTAATATTAATGTAAATGTTAATTAGTTGCTATTGTTTACCCTTTAGAATTAATATAAATGTGTTCAAACTATAGCAGTTTGAATGTCTCTATGCAATCTAAATTTCACCTTGTTTTATCTCACTAGTGAGATAAATTATGTTTTTAACTCACTAGTGAGTTATAAGAAGCTACATAATTGATTTAAAATCGCCATAGTTATAGGTCTATTATTAGGAGGTGTTGGATAAAATACATTTACATTGTGAAATCAATGGCTTTATAATTAACATTGATGATTCAAGCAGCAGTGAAGATAGTGATTAACAATACTTCCTATATGACCGCAGATAAAAAAAAAACTGTTAGCTATCCCATGTTTTTACTTAATCTATATTATAACCCAAGATTTAAGCCAACGTACGTGCTACACGTCGTTTTTAGTTCACGCCAAATATATCAAATTTTCTTGTGTTGGCAGTAAAAGTATCAAGTATTAGTATACAGCTGATTAGTTGTTTATGTAATGTTAGTTTATACTTTTAGTAACTGATTTTTTATGCAACAAATACAATGATATTAATACAAATAATCATACAAAATGTTACACATGCAATTGCCAGACAGTGGCCACAATTTTTATCTAAATATGTCTAGAAAGGCAGAAAAATTACAGAAACAGAATTTAACAAGTAGCTAGATTTCCTAATGTACTAAGTAGAATTGATTGTACCGAAGCAGAAAGGATATTTATCATGGAATATTCAGGTAATAGGACATTCTCAATTAAGAATTTGTGACATCGTAGCCAGATGGCCAGGATCTACACATGACCAAACAATTTTGAATGGATCGGCAATAAAAAGAAGCTAAGAAAATGAACATTTCAATAACCCAGTTATACTTTGTGATAGTTATTACAATATTATAAAATATTTTTTATATTTCCTTTTTTTTGTATATATACTCATGATAATTTTATTATTAAACAAATAATAAGGCAATTTTGTTAAATGATTATATATGTATATTAACTTATTAAACAATTATAATTCCCAGTTACATTGACAATTTAATATATTAAGTTTTTTTTTAACTAGCTCCTTTTTCTTACTGCGTATTCTTTTTCATTGCAATTTTAATATTTGGAGTTAAAAATACAATGCATATAAAAAAAATGTATGTCCAATTAAATACATTTGAATGTGTTTTCATCTTTTTGTAGCAAGTTTTTGCAAGGTACACTAGTGAAATGTGTTTCGACTGCCTTATTTGATTTGGTGTCCATCAGCTCTAATCTTGTGGTGTTAACTTAAAAATTTTTAATATACACAAAACAAATTCATACAATTTGATGAAAACAATAAATAAAATAACTTTTGTTTGTATATATTATATAAATCTATAACTTATTGCAAGTAAAATTTTTTGAAAGTTGAATTACTAAACTTTTTCTTTCTTGCTCCATTTCATGTTCCTTTTTCAAAATTTCTTTCTGCAATCGTACAAGTTCTATTTTACTAGCAGTCAACAAATAATTTCAAAGCAAAAAAAACATTTCACAGCAAATAAATTTGTATGAATATGTTTTGTTTATAATGCATACTGCAATTTCAAATATTTATACTGACCTTTGTGCAAAACTCAACTTATCTATTATGGCAGTGTTAAGTTATACTGCAATATATTCCAAAATTTATTTAAAATAAGGCACTGTAGAACGTTTAACTAATATCTAGGGTTATTCTATGATATAATTGGGAAGATAATGTTTATAAAACTGTCATAACAGTGAATATGTAATTACAGTTATACAAAGTAGATACTCTGGTCTATTGTATAATTTCAATTCCAGTAATAATGCTGTTACAACTAACTTGAAACTGTTTGGTTTTGCCATTCATTAAAATGATTAAAGAATTACATAATCTTATATGTTGACTTAAATGTTGTAAATTCTTGATAGTTCATTTTATTTTTCAAGTGGTGTTATAGTTTAATTTGATTTGCTGTTTACGCAGCTTTGTTCAATTTATAGTAATTTTAATATAACTTAAGATGTAATTCGATTATATTTGTTCATATAACCTACAAATTAGACCGACTGTGTCAAATATATTTGGCCCGGAAACGAAGTTAAGTTCCATATTCATTTTTCAATTTACAGTATTTAATATGACGCCGAAGTACTGATTTGAATCATACAATGATTATTGATGACGCAGGGATCATCTTTCGTGATTTGGAGAATTCTGAATATTTTGAATTCATAGTAGGCGGAACATAACACAATTTTTAAGGGGTTTTTAATTTTGGGGTTCGCATTGTAATTAACTCACAATATTTTGGATTGATATTCTATATAATTCTATCTTTCCATTTTTCATACGTTCTTTTTATTTCAAGGACAGATTCGCTAGATATAGGTTATGTGCGTATTCATTTTAATCATTTATAATGCGTTACTGTCGTATTGATAAATAGGTAGTGCGTAATTATTTGCTTATCTTACCTGCAATAACAATTATATCCGAGTCATTACAATCATGAACACAGTGAGCTGATGTTAGAATTGTTCTTTTATTCAGCAGTGCACCACCACACAAAGAGTATAGGAGGATTTTGTCACAAATTACCATTACTTGATATGGAAACTCTTCAATTGTTGTTTCCTTGCCACCTACTATTCTGGTACTAGAATTTGCTCCGTAAATACCTAGTGCTCATTAATATAAACATATACTTAAATAAGATTTTGTATTTACTTAATATTGATAGCAAGCAGGACCTCGTTTTTTTTACTATATAAACTAAATGAATAAAATTGTTCATTCCGCGAGTTCTTATAGATGAAAATCTATGAAGAAGCCGCAGACGTATAATGGTTAACACAAGAGCTTATGTTGCATTATATGAAGACCACAACAGTTACAAAAAAAAACTGTTTTTATTACAAAAATTCAATCTGTAAAAAAGTATTACGCTACGATTTAGTAAGGTGTCCAATCCCCACCATTGATCATTATAATGTGACGGTGTTTATATATTCCAGAAATTAATTTTTGCTGAGTTGATGGATATTTATTATCATATTTGCCTGATTTTCCTCCTATTTATAAGGCTTTTAAAACAAAAATGTCTCCCGCGAAATTTTTACTAAATATATATTTTTCATAAGATTCGTATCATTGTGACCCAGAGAAAATTTCCAGGTACTATGGTAAGCATCCTAAGTGGTAGGTGCTTAAAATGAGGGATTTTCTGTTAATCCATGAAAGGCAAAGATAGTTTTTACCAGTATGAGGAAATTAAATGGCCTGGACCAAATAAGACTGTTTGCACAAGAGTTAGAACTAATCAATAAAGCAAAGCGTCTAAGTATAACGATAGATGCAAAACTGAATTGGTGCAAACTCTTAGTCAAAGCAACGAACAAGGATACAGCTATTCTGACGACGCAGAAGAGCTATTAATAAAAGATTAAAAGCAGGAATGGTGCATTCATTGTGTACAGTGGTAGGGAGACCAACGCTTATCTATAGGGCAGTAGTCTAGTGGAGGAGGATGGAACTGTCTTCGGCAGTAAAATTCTATACAATTCTCTAACGGCAGGTTCTACTGGAAATCACAGGAGTTATGATCGCCTCCATGGAGAGCATTTAACAAACAGAGGCTATGACTGCAGTTCTAAAGCTGAAAGCTGACTATCTCAATAATGTAATTAGAGGCCACACAGACACTATGAGAATGATACTGAACAAACCGGTTTTACAAATGCCTATGGACAGTATCACATCTGAGATTACATTTGCAGTTAAACTAAAATTTATATCGACCAGGGAATAAGAAGCAAAGAGTCGGTACCTGGTTCACGGATGGATCGCAATCCAAGGGAATAAGACGCTAAGAGTCGGTACCTGGTTCACGGATGGATCGCAATCCAATAACGACACATCAGGACTGAGCCTTGAGAGGAAGAGATCACTAAGACTAGAGAAATACATGACGGTTTTACAGGCTGAGTTGTTTGCAATCGCAGCCTGTCCCACGGAAGTTTGGGAAACTACCTACACGAAAAAAAAGGATCAACATAATGACTGATAGTCAGGCGACTATTAAGGCCATTATAAATTTAATTACTACTTAATTGATATGGTGCTGGACAAGGATATTAAGGCAATGAAAGAAGATCAATCCCATACTAAGACATTATTAGGAGAGCTGTACGCGAAGTTTTCAGGCAAGCTAACTAGAAGCAACAAAAAAGAAATTAAAATTATTACCGGTTTGATAATCGGACATTGTCCTTTAAAGAAGGATTTATACATCATCAGTTTGGTTAGCGATCCCTGATGTAGGCAGGAGATGTGAAAAACAGGAGGAAACTAGCTTTCATGTAATAATATACTTGTGAAGAACCAAAGGGACATAGGACTAACAGATTGGAATTGAGAAGTCTATTGAAGATTGTACAAAGAGCATTTTGCTCAGGTGTCTTATTGGCGTCTAATCTAAAGACTTAGAAGAAGAAGAGGGTTCGCATCGAGGTGACTATCAAGGCGAACTTGAACATTATTTTCATTCTTCCAGGGCGCACAATGTTTCGGATCCTCGTCTTTCTAGAATATCCAAAATTATTTGTAGTCTCCAAATTAGTGTTTCGCAGATGGTAACCAACTTTTCTTCTACAAATTTACGTCTCTGGTCGTTTAAATGTGCTGAAGCATTTCCATACCTGTACAAAAAGATGCTCCACCTGTGGAGATCACGTCGTCCCAATTGCGCTCTAAATTCTCCCGCGCCTAGAGTAACCGTGTTTTAGCGTATTGTTGCTACAAAAGAAGTTTCAGAATTGCACCTTGCCACTAAATATTCTCGTGCAATGAATTATCATGATACTGACATTTGTGTTTCTCTTAGCAATTGTGCTTTAATGTTAATGCTGGTTTCTTTTTAGATAAACCGATAATCAATTTATCTTTCTAACTCTTACCATGTTCAAATCGTCAACATTATTATGAATTTCAATATCTTATTTCTCATTTCTTTACAAAGGCGTCATATCGATGTTAGATATTTCACATCTTATTTGTATGATATTTTGAGTCCTTTAAATTTATAGTAATTAGACTCTTATGCTAACTTCTGTAAGAATATTATATATTCAATTCACATAAATTATATATTGTTATAATAATTATATACTATATAACTATTACTTCTTAGTTTTTTCTTCCAAAAAATGTGGAGCCAATTTAGACTTTCTGATGTGGGAAGGTTGTTTTCTTCTCTAGGTTGTTTTTTCTATAAACATTCTACTTAGTCAAATATTGATTAGTTGTTTAACTTGTTAGAATTCTAATTTTACCATAAAACGAGGTCCGTAGGTATGAAAGATAATACATATGGGGATATATGTAATCAATAGGGTTGATAGTTGTTCATTACTTTCATTGACTTGTCACTTGTGTTTTGAATTCATGTAAAATGTAGAATTCACGACTACCTTTTTTAAACGTCGACGATTTGGTATTCTTAAAATAAGTACTTTTGTCAAAACTTATGCAAATCTCAAAGATTGGAAATTAGTGCATTGGATGCGAGTGTATTTAATGAAAATTACCAAGCGTTGCCTGAAGGATCACACAGAACTCCTGTTGAAATTATTTCAGAAAAAATGCAATGGTTCTCCATGTTTGCATTTTTCTGAAATAATTTCAACAGGAGTTCTGTGTCAGTCCCAGTTTCTACTGGGACTGAGGAAGAGTATACCGAAAAACAACTCCTTACAGACACCATTGCATCGAACAAAGATATTTTTCTATGGGACAAAATCATCAACATCACTTGATCATCAACAAATTCCTCAACATAATATACTCTTCCAGCCATATCATATAATATTTAATAAATACGAAGAGCAAAACTCAAAATATTTAAAAAGAACAAGATAAAGGAATCAAAATCCTTCAAAGAATAAAAACGGCAAATACTCTTCAATATTGGAAGGATACAGAGGAGAAACGTTTGCACCTTTAACAAGGTGAATTCAGAAGAAATGAATGTCTGATGCAAAAAAATAATGGTACATATGAAAAAATTTTGAATACTAAATAAACACATATTAAAAGAATAATTAAGTTAACATTCTATTAAATACTTCTCGAGGAAAGATGGCTGAATTCAGGCGCGGCTCGTGATGACGTATTTGGGAGTGCAAGTACAATGATGCGAGTGCTTCGTGTATTCTCGTGTACTAACTGTAACGTTTTCTTAGTAAACACCGAAAACACACGAGGCACTCGTTTCATTGTACTTGCACTCCCAAATTCGTCATCACGAGCGGCGCCTGGCTGAATTATAAAATACTACACGTCTGTCGCCCATACAAGCATCTGTGATAATTTGTTAATATTGCAATAGTAATTTTTTATTTTTTTTCTACAAACGCAAATCGATTTACTATTTTTTCAAAGCCTCAATCAACAAGTTTAGGAATAAGACATATCCTGCCATTAAAATGAATCTCTTCTGCAGCCAGTCGCGCATTTGTGTATAACATGATAAGCAATTCGCGGATGAAGCATACGCTGTCTTCTTATAAATCAAACTTGTCACCATTTACAAATGTAAGACATCTGCTTCCAACAAGGATAAGGATATTTCTAGACACAAAATATATTAATATTTTTTGGCAGTGACCCGGATAACAATTTTGCTGTTATATGGAATGTCTATAAACTGTTTTTGCCATTCCATCTGATCCCCAACAATGCCGTAAAAGTACGCCTTTTTGTGTGATGCATCCTATAATACAGTATCGCCCGATAAACAGTACTGAACTTATTTTATTATTTTTTTTAATAAATACGTTATTTAGATTTTATTACACGTTCTAAATGTGCACCTACACGTTCAAGAGACTTCATACCGAAGTTTCAAGTTGGTCGTCATGTTATCGAATAAAGGTTGTCTCAGTTGAGCGAAGAAGGCTCGAATGGCATCCTTTAATTCATCGATGGTTTGTGAAGGCGACAGCTTTTGAAGACGACAGCTTTGATCATGCCCCAAATGTATGCGTCTGGAAAGGTAAGGTCTAGCGAATGTGAAAGATAAGGCAAGTTAGTAAATCGTCTAAAAATTTTTATTTGAAAATGGCCCTGAAGAAATTAACGAACTACGGCAGCAGTATGACAAGTTGTACCGTCCTTCTGAAAAACTTGGTCTCGAAATGCCAACTTACCTGCAAGACAGAATCGACGTAGATCAGGATTAAATAGCTACGTACGGTTGCCTGATATACAAGAGTTTAAGTGACAATTATTCAATTCAAATAATAAATAAAGCGTGTTAAAATTTGTATTTGTAAAATTTGTATGTACCGCTGCTGATTAAGTGTGACTAGTCTACCATTCTCTTCGATAAAGTAAGGACCAATCATTCCATATCCCGAAACGGCACACTAGACACTCACTTTTGCAGTATGTAAAGGAACTTCTTGAACTTCTCATCGGATCTGGCAAATCCCATAAATTGATTTGTGCGCCGATTCACATGGCCCGACAAATGAAAATGTGCTTCTTCTGAAAACCATACATTTTTAAAAAATTCAGGATTTTCATACTGTAACACGAGAATTCTGGCACAATATTCCACTCTACTACGATAATCCCGAGGATGTAACTATTGGTGTACCTGAATAACATACGAAAAGCTCCTTCAGGATTCTTTTAAGAACTGCTCATAAACACGCTGATGGTTACTGTTAGTGTTAACTGTTCTGGGACGGTCCGTGTTTCCTTTTCGTTGGCACAATACACTGCCAGTACTTCTGAACTTTTTGACAACCTTTGAAATTACGGCATTACTCGGAGAACGTTTATTAAACGTGTGTAAATTTATCACATACGTATCGCAGACTTGTACAATTGCTCCACCAGAAAAACTTTCTCCTCTGTATTTATTTAACACTATTTTTAACAATTAAACCCTACTAATTAATTACTTAACGTTTACTTGACAGGTCTATACTATCTAACGTGGGTACAGCATCGCGCACATACATACACCGTCAACTTAGTTTCAGTACTGTTTATTTCGGACAATACCGTATTAATATTTTTCAAAATTCAGAGCAAATTTTTGAAAAAATGTCTTGTGCTTTGAAAGAAATGTCGACCGTTATCGACACTTTACTAGCAATTACTAAGAAGTAGGGTGTGCATAACCCAAATAGTGATTCCAAAGTTGGAATACGTCAGCCGTCGAAGCAAAATATATAAATTTTAAATTCCATTGATAACATACTCATTGATTACAAAAAGCTTATCAGGAATATCTAGAATATTAAGCAAACTATACGAATATTCTTTTTGAAAATGAAAATTTAAATACATATCTTGAGAATCCATGAATTTCAAATCAAACCTATTATATATTCCTACCCTCAAACGGGGCGGGGCGGTTTTCTCTTTTTATCAATTTCATCAATTCTAGTATTTCGTCCTTTTTTTTAGTGATAAGTAAATTAGACGCAAAAATTAAATTAGATACTTTAAGAAATATTATAATGACGAACGAAGGTAATAATACAAAAGGTGTCAAAAAACTCCCTAATTATGTAGGGAGTCAATAATCAATCAATAATTGATGTCAAAATTACATAAATACGAGTATCGGCGCTAAGAAATTTTTGTGGCACCGTAAAATGGATAAATTCTAAATTGCAGTTTTGCGCTTTTCTCACAGAGCCCAACATGGAAGTTATCTGTTCTGGGACCCACTGCAGGATCATCTAATCTGTCGAACGGTGCCGATCGACAACATTGAAGAATGGAAACTGCTACCTACTCGCGAAGCTGGTGCAGCGAAGGCGTCTGGAGATGGTCGGGATAAAAAAAAACTGTAGTTGTATCGCACAAAGTATGGGAGCTGAGACCGGTGTGGGTGACTAAAAGTTAGCCGGTAGCGCCACTCAGTTTTACTTATGGAAGCTCAGACTGAAAACTGAGAAGAGATTGCGCGATCTTAGGCGCATGCGCATACAAACTACTCAAACACGCGGTAGCTATAAACTTACTATGTACCTACGTACTATACCAGAAGGCTGCACAGGATATCTGTAAAGAAATTGCTAAGGGAAGTGCCAATGGCAAAGAAAATACTTGGGAACAAATAATTCGTATATTCACTAACCAAGAAATATTTGAATATTATAAAAAAAATTAAACTAAATGAAAATATTAATATATGCAAAGATGAATTTAAAGAAAATATATTTTAAAAATTAAATCTTCACACTGTCGTTTTTTTCTACGGTACCATAGATTCAAACTTAGAAAAATTTTATAACGAAAACGGTAGTAAAATATCTTATACAAAAATCCTAATGACTTAAATCTTAAAATCAAAAATTATAATTTTACAAAAAGGCGTCTATCGAACACCTGCATGTGTACCTGTGAAAAGCCAGTACATCTGGTGGCACAAAAAAATCGCGACTGCAGACGATATATCTATAAAATTTTTCGATAACTATATATGTTTTAAAAATTTTGATTTTTATTTCAAGTAGATGAATTAATAATTTAGTATTAACAAGACTAATTAGATATCTTAGTATGCCCAAAAATTATATATAAGTTATGATAGTAAAAGATTGAATGAGTACAAAATTAATATTTAAGTCATGCTCAATGAATTAAATTGATTACGGCCAAAATATGATAGCAATATATAAATATATACATTGTGTCCGGGAAAATGTGGGAAATCTCTCGGATTCAGATAGAACATTAAAAAATAAGATGACAAGTTCCCATAATTTTTTTCCTAGCGGCCCTTCCTACGGAGATACGGCCTCCTAAAGGACGCCACTGGAAATCAATTTTTCTTGAATAACTTTTAAACTACTTATTATAATTTAATGAAAATTTAATATGATAAACAGTAGTAAGGACCTCTTAAAATACTGTCCTTAAATTTAAATTAGCTTGTTTAGTTTACCAGGGGCGGACTAGGTTGTACATTTTAAAGCTTACATTTTTAACACCCTGCATGATAAGGAGTTAAAAAAAAACAAATTTGGATACCTTGAACATTAAGCTAAAGAAAAGGTACCTTGTTCATTGTCGATAAAATGAACCGTTTTCGAGGAAAAACAAAATTAAAGAATAAATGTTTTATTTCTATTAAAAAGAACCATGTTTTTTATTTTTTTTTGTCTGCAACAAAGTGTGATACAAAAGTCATTCCAGGATCAAAAAAGTTTTAGTTTAGGTTATTTAATACGACAAAATTACAAAGATTCTTAGAAATGCAGTTTTGTCCCAGAAAGGCACCTTAACAAAAATTATGTTTAGAAATGTACTCACTAAAGCTTGCAACGATTGAACCTAAATACGCTAATTAGAAATAATCAATTAAAAACTTCATAAGTGGGTTCAACATGGGCTCCGTGAACTCTGATACACTCGCGGGCACGACGAATAGAGGACTGCTGTACTCGCCACAACAACCCAGCAAAAATTATGGGAACTTGCCAGCATTGTTTCTTATCACATCACAATGAAATGTGATTCTCTGTAAAAGTTCCTCCCTAGTATCAACCGGAGAGGAATACACCAAGGTTTCGAGATGACACCACAGGTGAAAATCCATTGGCGTTAGGTCGGGAGACCGTGGAGGCCAGGCAATGGGACCTCCTCTGCCTATCCAACGGTTTGGATAGACGTTATTCAGGTGGTCGCGTACAGCAACGCTAAAATGAGGTGGGGCCCCATCATGCATAAAATACATGCTTTGGCGGGTTGCAAGTGGCAAATGCTCTATTGAATCCAAAAAAGCGTTCTGAAGGAACTGTAAATAAAGTTCACCATTCAATCGTGGCAGCAATACGCATGGTCCAATCAAAAAATTGCCAATTATTCCTGCCCAAACATTAATTGATTGGAACTGATGTTGATAATGATGAACGACAGTGGCATGAGGGTTTTCATCAGCCCATACATGCGAGTTATGTAAATTTACAATACCATTTTTGGTAAACCCTACTTCATCGGTAAAAAGAATAATGCTAATAAAGTTTGGGTTTGTTCGTTGCTGATCTAACAGCCAGTTTGCGAACTGGATTCTACGAGGAAAATCTTCAGGAAGTAGTAGATGCACTTTTTGCAGATGATAAGGGTAAAACAACTGTTCTTTAAGTACTTCATGAATTGTCGTTTTTGACGTATTAAGCTGCGCGGTTAATCTTCGAGTGCTTATTGAAGGAGTATCACCTACAGTATCCAAAATATTTTCCTCCAATTGCACCGTACGTACTGTTCTTCTCACACCAGCATCAGTACTTTTTTTCGCAAAACTTCCTAAAACATTAAAGAAAGTCAATAATGTTACCTTATTAACTGGAATCGCCCACCAGTCTCTCTTAGACGTTGGTCAAGTCGCTGAAATGTTTTCTGATTTGGAATATTGCGATTAGGATATCTTTCTTCATACAACCTTCTTGCTTCCAAAGCATTGCAAGATGCAAGACCGTACATAACATGCATATCTGCATACTCACTAAATGTGTATCCCATTATCAAATTAAATTTACCAAGATATTCAAAATTCAATAAATTAATATCGAAGTAAAGGATCAACGTGTTAACAATATGAAAGATTACAAGATTTAAAATTTACACGTCAATGCAAGATATTTATTAATTCGTGGGTACCATAGTAACGTTTGTAAAAACAATGCGTTTTTTAATACTGAAAACAGTTTTATTTCAGACTTTTGTATCACACTTTGTTGCAGACAAAAAAAATAAAAAACATGGTTCTTTTTAATAGAAATAAAACATTAATTCTTTTATTTGTTTTTCCTCTAAAACGGTTAATTTTATCGACAATGAACAAGGGTACCTTTTCTTTAGCTTAATGTTCAAGGTATCCAAATTAGTTTTTTTTAACTCCTTATCATACAGGGTGTTAAAAATGTAAGCATTAAAATGTACAACCTAGTCCGCCCCTGGTAAACTAAACAAGCTAATTTAAATTTAAGGACAGTATTTTAAGAGGTCCTTACTACTGTTTATCATATTAAATTTTCATTAAATTATAATAAGTAGTTTAAAAGTTATTCAAGAAAAAGGGATTTCCAGTGGCGTCCTTTAGGAGGCCGTATCTCCGTAGGGAGGGCCGCTAGGAAAAAAATTATGGGAACTTGTCATCTTATTTTTTAATGTTCTATCTGAATCCGAGAGATTTCCCACATTTTCCCGGACACATTATATTTATATACATATATATTTATATATATATATAAATTATTAGAGGAAATTTAAATTACACAAAGGAAAATTTAACAATACGAGTTACTTGTATCTTTTCCCTTTACCTATTCGTCTGAGATGGTAATTAATTTCTTCCGGTGTATCGCTGTTCGGCGGATTAGATGACCATGAACTGCCCTGGATGGAGAGGCGGTAGTGTGCGTGGTGTCTTCCGCGGAAAGTTAATTATTTTTTCCGAAAACGAAGTCGAAGTAGAACGCCAAGCAGAAAAAACCCAAAGTCGGTTGATAATTTTTTCGAACCTTCTTGAGTCGCAGGCGGCAAAATTGGCTGTTCTAAAATATTCACTAACTCTTGAAAATTCTTTCAATGGAGACTGTGGTTAAATAATAATTTAAAAAAGGTATATAACCCCTTACCACAATTATTAGTCGTATCCTAAATACGTATTTCGACAACTAAGTTGTCATCATCAGTAGGTAAAAACTACTAATTAAAAGTCACACATGGGGCACAGTAAAGTAAAATTACTTTACTGTGCCCCATGTGTGACTTTTAATTAGTAGTTTTTACCTACTGATGATGACAACTTAGTTGTCGAAAGACGTATTTAGGATACGACTAATAATTGTGGTAAGGGGTTATATACCTTTTTTAAACTAACTCTTGACCTGATCCGTAATTAAACGTTGAAATTCTATAAGTCGCAGAAGCGTGACTTAACTTCCGTTACGAAGATGTACTTTTTGTAACTTTTTAAACGACATTACACTACAAAAGGCTGTCGTCCAGTCTCTCTCTTCCGCATACTAACAGACGCTCGCAGAAGGGGATGATAGTTACCAATTCAACCAGTTAGCGACATCAGCACTCATACGTACTAAATGATACGCAAGCAAAATAAGATACCGGAACTCGTCCATAAATAATGAAAACTATTAAGAAAATTTTAGAAGGGAAATAAAGGCATAACAAAACTCTCCTTCAATTAGTGAAGAAATGAACTTCACTATCTTTCAAGGAACACAAAATTAGAAGAAAAAAGGAATATTAAAAACGTTGTTACAAAGAAAGCAAAGAAATATAGGTTTTATCCAAGTTATTGCCATCGAGCAGTAGTGATTTCCAGTAAGTATCGGCCACACGAAAACGCGAAGTGAAATAATTCTTACGCCGATGTGGAATATGGTTTATCAAAATGATACCACACGCCAGGATACGTATACAGGTGGCGTCTGTCGATGAATACCGCTAGCCTGTTAACGTAAAAATGTCGCTGGTATACTTGTGATATACAAACAGCTTTTAGAGACAAAACCCCAGAAAATGGTGTTGAAGGGCATTTCAGAGAAAATCGCGAAGGACCTCGCCGTCTTTTTCTGTTATCATATAAACGCATGAGATAAGAAGAAGACAAAATTTCGATGCTATTTCCACGATTTTTCCATTCATACTTACATATATTAAATTCTTAGAATTAATTAAGGTTTTATGAGTACGCACAATTATATGTTATATAATAGACCACACTGTCTGCGATTCTCAATAAAGTTGGAAGTTGCTTCAATACCAAAGACGGCCAATTTCCATCTTGTTTTAAAATTGACCAACTACGAGTCTATAAGAAGTCTAGCAAAGACTAATAATTGAATGAATCTTGTAGTGTTGGAAATTTCGGCATTGCTACTATGAGAACGCTTATATCACTAACTTACTGCTTTTTCAAAAATTCCATCGCACAACCTTTACTGATATACCTAATCCAATAACATTGCAAATTTTTAAACATATTTTAAGATAGAACTTCTAAATATTCATATACGATTGCAAACGGTTTAATCCAATTTTTCAAAGTGACAAATTGTCAATTTCATGATAGCTGAGGCACTATTTCCAGGAACACGAATAACCTTGGCGATATTTTTAACATTATCAACGGCAGTATACCCAAAACACAAGTTCAAGTCAGAATCCAAAAGAAAATTATTACTTACGATTTTAACACTAGAATTAGGACTAAGGAACATTAAATAATTTTGTAAAATTTATTATGTATGAAAGATCGAGTCGAAATTATATAATTTCGAAGGGAGTATTTTATGTTATCTACCTAGCTATGAAAGAAACAAGTTAGAAAATAAAAAAAAATTCAACGCAAGAACCATTAACACTAGCACACTTATTCCAACATTTCTTTAATTTTATTCGATAAAAATCGACGCCCTCTCAAGTGCTTTTTGAGCTTTGAAAAGAGATAATAATCACAGGGGGCGAGGTCGGGACTGTGTAATTCCTCAAGGCCGCATTCATTGATTACTGCTGTGTCTTTTTGACGTATAGCCGTATTCAAGTTCATAATTGGGTCTTTGTAGACATTTCCCGTTATTGTAGTCCCTTTTGGCATATACTCAATTATAATCTCCTCCGCGTAACAGAAAACTGTAGCCATCACATTTACCGAACAAAATTACGTTTTTGCCTTCTTGGTCGATCTAGAGTTCTTATGAATTTAATGCATAGACTCTTTGGTTCGTAGGAGGGTCCCAGTGATGTACCCAAGTTTCATTCCCCGGGTAAAGCTGTCAAATTCTCTTCACGAATTTGTCGTCTACACAATTTTTGTTCGGGACTGAGCAGTCTGGGATCCATCGTGCCGACACTCAAATCTTCGTGTAGAATTAAAAAAACACTCGTTTCTGATATTCTTATTTCTATAGCAATAACTGAAACTTGTACTCGGCGATCAGTCAACACCAAATCTTCTACTTTGTTGATGATTTCTTCAGTTCGCGCTTCCACAGGTCTTCCACACTTTGGGTTATCATGAATGGATTCTCTGCCCCATTTGAACTGCTTACACCAAAATTTGACTTGGAAATAGGACGGGCTAGTTTCTCCATACACTGCCACCATTTTCTCATGAATATTCTTCGGGCTACTGCCTTCTTTTAATAAAAATTTCATGACGCTTCTGTGTTCAAGTTTCAAATCACTCATTTTCTCTTCTTTAAACGAACGTAAAAGTAACAAATGTTAAGCAATTCGAGCCAAACTTGGAGATGACACTATAAAATGTCACTGAAATTAGACGTAAGAAAATTTTCACGAAAGCATATTGTTTTCATAGCTAGGTAGATAACATAAAAAACTCCCCTCGTAGCTTTCTGACTTGACAGTTTTTAAATGACAAGCTTGAAATGTGTTATAATAGTAAAATTCAAAATTTATGCTTACCTTGTAATGAAATCACGATGAGTACGTTCATACTACTTCTTTACTTAGTCTTAGTACGTATTGATATAAACTATTAATACTAAACAACAAGATGCATATTAAATGCGTATGAGTGGAGCGAATGGAAAATACATATGTGTATTTTCAGAATATTAGTCATAAGAATGTTAGTATACACATTATCTCAAGAAAAACATTTTTGAAATTACTTTTCATTCTTTTCATTTTTGCAATAAATAAGTACCAATATTTGCATTCTAAAATTTTCCTTACGTTTATGAAATGAGTCATAGTAGTTATGAGACTGACACTAATTAAACTGTCTTTTCTGTAATTATTTAAATCAATAAAATTAAGAAGTACTCAGTGGTAAGCGGTTTTGGATGTATTTTATTTTTAAATATATAATTTTATAATTTCTAAGCATTTCTAAAATTTAATTCTAGTCTTTAAAAAAAAATAAATACGTCGATATTTCAAAAAAATTAATTGATGAAACCAAAAGTTTTATTTTACGAAAATATATACATGAAACACCCTAAAGTAACCAATAATGGCCCACATGTTTTCAGATTTCCGTCCGTTTGAATAGTATTTATTTTCCATTCGAAACATAGCCATGCAGCCGTGTTTCGGATCATTATACTCTTGTAATTACCATTTCTTCGTGTTACTATCAATCAAACACAATTTGAAACATACTTGAGTACAGTGGCGGCTCGTGCTAAAAATTTTAAGGTGTTCTGCAAGTTTTACAAAAAAATTGACCTTGCACGGGCAGTAAGAGGTTGTCTCCCATCGATCTTATCGTGCTTTCTTCGCCTTCCGCACTGAAGTAATGGATTTCTGGAACGATTGTCAATTGTCACACAAAAAAATAAGAGTCTCTAATATTATTGTTTTTACGTTAAACTCGCCGCACCGTAAAAATAGTCGCGAAAATATTAAATACCGATAGGTCCAACTCGCAACGGGCCATAGGCAACAATATACGTATGGAACGTAATGCGGTGTGGCAACATGTGTACGATGCCTATATTGAGTGACTTTCTTAAAATTTTAATTTATTTTGCAGAATTATTGATTTTTTTACTTTTATCTTTTAGAAAACGTTATTGTTTTTTTATTACTTAAAATTACTTTATATGAAAAATAGTATACCATAAAATTGTAAACAAAGACAGTATACATTGAAACGAATATTCATTCAATTGTATTGTCATGAAATTGAATTTGTCAATCGTTGTTAAATTTGTTAGAATGAATAGATATTTATATTTATCGGAAAATACTAATACTTAAAGCAAACAAATAAGGTGTAGTGTTTTGTTATAGGAATGTATAATATCCATTTCTTCCTGCATATTGATTATGCAGCTGATGCTTTCGTAATATGCTCATATTTGTATTATTTCAACTTATACTTCGGTCGATACATACCGACTTCCTTCAAACCAGGAGGAAGCTACAGTTGTAATTAAACTATACTTCCTTTTTTTTTATTACGTACAGATATTCACAATTCCAAAATACGTTACAATGTTGCTTATTTTAGATTGTAATTAGCTGAATGCTGTCGCAAAACTGATCTCTGCATTTTTAAAAATGCCAGAATAAAATTAACCCCTGCCCTTATTATAATTTTACAAAGGAACAGACACGTACTTCAATTTCTACGAAAAACTAAGCCTACAGTTCATGTATAATACAGTGATAATGAAGACTGGACCGTTTGTCGACCTACGAAGTTGTACTTTACTTGTTTATTGTTAATAAAAGGCAGATGGAAATATTACGTGAGATTTTGGTATCTGTATTATAATAACATCACGATAATAGTAGAAATACAAATATGAGCATATTACGAAAGCATCAGCTGCATAATCAATATGCAGGAAGAAATGGATATTATACATTCCTCATTCCTATAACAAAACACTACACCTTATTTGTTTGCTTTAAGTATTAGTATTTTCCGATAAATATAAATATCTATTCATTCTAACAAATTTAACAACGATTGACAAATTCAATTTCATGACAATACAATTGAATGAATATTCGTTTCAATGTATACTGTCTTTGTTTACACTTTTATGGTATACTATTTTTCATATAAAGTAATTTTAAGTAATAAAAAAACAATAACGTTTTCTAAAAGATAAAAGTAAAAAAATCAATAATTCTGCAAAATAAATGTAAATTTTAAGAAAGTCACTCAATATAGGCATCGTACACACGTTGCCCACCGCATTACGTTCCATACGTATATTGTTGCCTATGGCCCGTTGCGAGTTGGACTTATCGTATACCGAACCATATCGCCTTCCGCGCTGGAATAAATGCACTGCATTTCGCTGCATTTAATGCAGCGACCAGGCCTGGTAAAATGACGCATTGGTTTTAGACACTCGCGGGGGTAGCGGGGTGCGCGCGGGTGTTTGACAGAGCTCTGAGCGCACGCTCGTGTGGACCAGATAAGGAACAAGTGAGCGATCGCGCGAATTAGGTTGGTTATTCCACTGGTCGCCTATTGAATATTATTTGGAATTTCGGAAGCGAATATCTCGGCTTCTACTTGTCGGATTTTGATGATTGAGGTGTCAAATTGTAGTGTTTGATGTCTTCTACAGGTGATGTAGAAAAATATGCAAATTTTTTGATATACAGGGGGAGAATTTTCATAACAATATGCTACGCTTTTATAAACATCAGAAATGTCGGAAAAATTATGTAAAAGAAAACTAGTTATAACTAATACAGGTTCGCCCGCCCAATTTTTTGGGAGCTCTGCAGCACTGCAGCGCTTATGCGCTAGCCGCCACTGCTTGAGTAGCTAAAACTGAGCTATTTGTATAAAACAAAAACATTTTTAATGATATCAAAAATATTAAATATCAGGTGTGAAAAACACAACCAACTCCATATTTGTGTGAAAATTGCTATCCAAAAATGGAGACACATGTTTCGTCTTACTATAAACTCGTCACATCGCATGATGGAAAATTTGCTCGAGAACTCCGTTACTAACTCCGGGCACATACGAGGGTGGTTTGATGGGAGAGTGACTTTTCATAAGTTGGCACCACTGTCGCAATAATGACTGTATTGCTAACTTCAGCTATCTTTTAGACGTCTACTGTCAAAATTTCATGCAGATCTGTCAGTTAGTTTACATTTGGCAGACGTTTAAAGTAAACAAGTTATTATATTATTTAAAAATGGATAAAAAGGAATTTCGAGTGTTAATAAAACATTACTTTTTACGCGGAAAGAACATTAAAGACACTGAAGAAAAGTTACATAAGTATTATGGTAAATCTGCTCCTTCGCATGGAATGATTTGCAAGTGGTTTGCTGCCTTTAAAACTGGTCATATGACCACGGATGATGCTGAACGTCCTGGGCCTTCAGAAACCGTAACTACTGAAGAAATGATAGCTAAGGTCCGTGCTATTGTAAAAAATGACCGCCGGGTGAAAGTGCGCGAGATAGCTAATGCTGTAAACATTTCAACCGAACGGGTCCACAATATTCTACACGAACATTTACATTTAAAAAAATTAACCGCAAGGTGGGTGCCGCGTTTGCTAACTGCAGAGCAAATGAGCACTCGTGCATCAATTTCAAGTGACTGTTTACTTTTGTTAAAACGTAATCCAACAGAATTTTTTCGTCGGTATGTCACCGTAGATGAAACCTGGATACATCACTATACGCCAGAGGCCAAAATACAATCAAAACAATGGACTTCTCCCGAAGAACGTGCTCCAAAAAAGGCAAAAACGATTTTTTCAGCCAATAAGGTTATGGCTACCATTTTTTGGGATTGCCAAGGCGTAATTTTTATTGATTACTTACAGAAGGGAAACACAATAACTGGCCAATATTATGCTAATTTACTGACGCTTTTCGATACGAAACTAAAGAAAAAACGACCTCGTTTATTTAAAAAGAAAATTTTGTTCCATCAAGATAACGGACCCTCTCCTTCGTCCGCGATTGCATCCGCTAAATTCAAAGAATAGGGTTACGAATTGCTGCCGCATCCACCATATTCACCAGATCTGGCTCCGTCGGACTTCTTCTTGTTCCCAAATTTGAAAAAATGGCTTGGTGGAAAAAGATTCGGCACAAATGAGGATGTGATAGCCCAAACGAATGCATATTTTGACGAGTTTCCAAAAGATTACTTTTTTTGGTGGTTTAAAAAATTGGAAAGCCGCTGGATTAAGTGTGTGGAATTGCAAGGGAACTATGTTGAAAAATAAAATATATTTTTACCCCTAAACAACTTTTTCATTGAAAAGTCACTCTCCCATCAACCAACCCTCGTATATCATCTGTTTCCTTAATGCGATTTAAGGCCTCCCACAATGATTCGAAATTACAGTCCCTTGATAGCTTAGTGGTTAAAGCAATGGTCCGGCAAGCCATGAACGTGGGTTCGAATCCTGTTTAAGGACGAATTTTCTCTATTAAAAAATTTGATTAATTAGCGTCGTAAAATGTAGGAATCAATATTTACATTCACATTATTTCGCGAAAATGCAATAAATTGGCAAAAACTGCCGACTACAGGCACATATATCATCTGTTTCCTTAATGCGATTTAAGGCTTTCCACAGTGATTTGAAATCACAGCCCCTTGATAGCTTAGTGGTTAAAGCAATGGTCCGGCAAACTTTGTACGTGGGTTCGAATCCTGCTTGAAGGCGAATTTTTCTAAAAAAAAATCGATTAATTAGCGTCGTAAAATGTAGAAAACAATATTTACATAAACTCCTTTACTACATTATAGTAAGACGACACACGTCTTACTATCAACTCGTCAAGGCATGATGCTGAGATAGACAACTTTCACAACACTTCCTTATTCCATACAATCAAGTCATAAAAAACAGAATGGAAGAAAACTTGGCGCCGTTCATTTAATAAAAGGGCGGACACAGTTACTTTTGCGGCAAGGCATATTAAAAAATAGTATTACTATCATAAGTTCCACAATATGTGAACTCTACTGCAAACTATAAAGAATCAACTGCAGTATAGTGGCATTCAAGAATTCTAATACTGCGTGCAGCTTACAAGTAACCTATAGTGTGAGTAACTTATGCAATATTAACGATAACTGAAATATCATTTGAAAGGTATTGTTCTAAAATTGAACTGTGTTTATTACACTGTAAACAATAGGACCAAATACACTGTGTCCACATTCAATATCACACACCTCATCATGCTATTTATTTATACCTGAAAAGGTCTCTCTACCTTGGGTAATCCCTTATCCTGTTCAGCAGTCGGCCTCTCACTATAACCATGTTCAACATATCCAACATTTTTGCATGCACAATCAATTATGTAGAATGCTTTTGGCAAATCCAAAAAGGGATTTACGATATATTTGTAATCATTAAGTTTCGTATTCACAAAGTACGCCAAATGGTGTCCTTTTATTATTCTAGAAGCTGAATTGTCTTGTCTCATATATCGTATTTTGCAGATAGTCTACGTCTACGAGAAAGCCTGCAAAATATTTTTCTATAATTTTGTTAACGATAGATAGCAACGATATCGATCTAAAGCAAGTCATTATGATTACGCATTATGATTACTAGACACCGACTTACAGCAGCAACTTTGAAAGACTCCGATACTATTGCCTCATTCAGAGACCAAAGGGCATAGCAGCTACCTAAAAGCAGCTGAAGAGAAATATCTATTATCCAGGCCAAGAGCTTCTTGTCCATACCATTGATAATTGCTATCAACCCCTGAGTTATTATACAGGATTCTTCTTTTATCATTACACATAGGTATAATGCATTTATTTTTCTTCTTTTAGCTTTACACATAAGGATAAATGTATGGTGGCATAGTAGGCAACCAGTTATATACCAGTGATGTATTTGAACGTATTTTTCCAATTGTCAAATATTTCTGATTTTTTATTCCTATTTAAATCTTAAATTAAATACATTTGATTGAAAAATAGATAATGTTAATTATCCCAACAACCTTGTGCGAAAACAATTTTAAATATTTTTAACAAATTCAAAGAACATAGATTTCTAAATTCCCACAAAAAATAAAATAGAACCAATCACGTGTTAACAGAAGATATGAAGCTGGATATCCAGTGTTATGCAGGATCACATTTAGATGTAGCCAAGCATTTTGGAGTATCGTACAGTTCGGCATTCAAAACCCTGAAAGAATTCAAATATAAGCCATACAAGATACCAAACCATCAAGAACTTTTCGAGGAAGAGAAAGAAAACGAACTTATTTTTGTGATATAATGTTTAATTTGTTAAATGAAAACGAAGAAATTTTAAATAAAATAATTTTTACTGATAAAGCAAACAGTTCCGCAATAGATTTAAAGAGTTTCATGTACATTCTGTATGGCAATCTAAATAATTTCCCATTGAATGCTTAAACATTCATATCTTTAATAGTTAGAAGGCATAGTAAGATGAAACCAATTGAATTATTTTTTAGCTAATAGGAAAAGGTTGGGTATAAATTTAATAAAATAAATACTTAGGTTACTTATTAATATTTTTAGAATTTTTATTTAGGAACATTATCATATTATCATTTTTTGGTTTCATCTTGCATACCTTTGTCCTATTATTAAACGAGCTGTACTATACACTCTCACTTTCTGCTGAACTCCCTAGCACATTGTTTTAAGGGTTTCAGCTCCATGCCTATTACCTAAAAGAAAATCCAAATAAAAAATGCAATTATCCTTTTTTTTAAACTTCCAAAATAAAAGAGGATCTACGTCCTGATTTGAATTTGGCCTTTCGACGTATTGCATTTTAGTTATTATTACATCAGCTGTAATTGATTTTACTTTCTCTTATTCTTTCTGGCAAAATCCAAATAATTAAAGTGACTTTTGATTACACGCATTTGTTCTTTATTTTCACGATCTATTTTCTTCATAATATTGATTCTTGTACTAGAATAGAAGTAGCCCAGGTGGCATTTTCAGTGCTACAAAAACCGTCTCCTTTATATAGAGGGTGTAAAACAGTTGCTACTCTAGTAACTGATCTTCCTTTTTATGAAAATAGCCTTGCTTTAACAGATTCCAAACGTTTGTTGCATAATGTCTTCCCTTCCGCAATCTTTAATTCCAGTAGTGATGCTGTCACATAATTGTACAGTACAAAAGTTATTGTGATTATTAAAGAAATAGTAACATATTTATTACCTACAAGAATTTACCACTACTGCTTTTTAAGATAAATTTCTCCATTCGGCACTTAGGGCACTTATTCATAAGATACCACAAGGTGTTATTTGTGTTCATCCTGTTACTGAAATGCCCCCAATACGTGAGATACGTTCGGTATTAGAAATATGATATAATGCGAGAACGTTCTACAATTTCATAAAATGGTAATATCTATTTGTACTTTTTTGTTATATTTTCTACCTTTTTTCATACACTAATTTTACTATCTTAGATATATTTCATCCTTAAAGAAATACTATCCACCTTTGAATTTGTTAAAAATATTTAAAATTGTCTTCGCACAAGGTATACGCCTGTTGGGATAATTAACTGTTTTGAATAAATTATGTATTTTTCAATAAAATGTATTTAATTTAAGATTTAAGTATGAATGAAAAATCAGAAATATTTGACAATTGGAAAAATACGTCACTGGTGTATAACTGGTTGCCTACTATGCCACCATACATTTATCCCTATGTGTAAAGCTAAAAAGAGAAAAATCAATGCATTATGCCTATGTATAATGATAAAAGAAGAACCCGGTATATATATTATATCTAACCCTAACTTTATAATTCCATCCACAAAGAATAATCAAACGCAGTAGTCAGAAAGCGCTCAATATTGTTAAAATAGCTTTTCAAGGATGTTAGAAGTTTTCTTTCTGTTCTACTTAACAATAAATTAATGTTTAACCATATTATTACTACATCTGTCAAAAAAATCTTTGTAGTGCTTTCTCTTACTAATGAGTATCATCTTCTTCACCTGTATTTTTTGTATTCTTCCATCCTTTGGATTTTTCATGTGTTATCAAATCCTTCATTGGTATAATTTTCCTATTTCTGTGTTGAAGTTTCCAAAGCCAAAGATATAAGTGAAGTTAACTAAGTTATTACTTTTGCAACTGAGTTTGAACCCTCTCTAAAGTAATAGAATTAGATAGAAGTTAATTCATATTTGTATGAAAATTTTTAACGCCCCCTTTTATGACATTTTGAAGCAGTATATTTCTAATCCGAAGGACCGTCATGTAGTAATTTTAGTGAATTTTAGAAGTGACAAACCAGCTAGAGGTGTCAAAGTGGAAACCTCTCACATAATCATAATCAGTACATAACTTCACAAATTTGTTTAACACAAGAACCTCTTGATGGTTTATTAGTAAGTTTGTAATCCAAAATATTTTTATTGTTTATTTAAAGTAAGTCTATATTTCTCTCCCGCTATTATAACATTTTTAGATTTTACCTTATTCAAGAAGCGCGCAAAGTTCGTCAAAGTAACATGCCAAGGACCTAATATTTAGATGAACATGTACAATAGAGTTTCTTAAGTCTTATATTTGTCCAAGATTCTAGATCACTCCAGTATCCATATCATTTTAGCAAACTTTTGTGAATTAACTCCACATCTGATCTGAATTATTCTGTATTTCTCCTCCCTCCAAGCCAGTATTCTCCCATCTTTGACCCATATGAGTATCCAGCTCAGTTCTTTTGCTCTTTGGTCTCCAAAGGAATTTCTGAATTTCTTGTAGGTTGTCGTAAGGTGGACAAAAAATCGTACAATTTAATGATAATTAGTTTATATTTACCAGGCTTTGGCGTTCCAATCCTAGCTGCCTCAACTGTTTCTTGTTACTTCAAAACTAGTCCCAACTACTAAATTTTAATCACCGTTTCTTAGTTATTCTCACGATTAACCCTCGCAAACCCATACGTACTCGAACTGGTTTTGCTCCAGCTCGTATATTTTATTTTGAAATTTACTTTTTATCATGTTATTTTCTCACTTATCTTTCAACAACCAGGTAACTTTTTTTATAATATTGGCGATAGTTTTCTCCAAACTATCACTCCTTCACTATTTCATCGTACATTTTGGATTTATTTACCTGGTTCAATATAATTTGTTAAAGTCTTTCAAGGGCAGACTTAATACTTTTAATATCTCTCCTTAACCAAGCAGATTCTCTTGCTGCAACCTTCATGACCTCTGATCTTGCTTACCTTTTCTGCAAGCTAAACAACTCCACTTCCTCTTTTTATCCATAGAGTTAAACGTACTTGCTTGGATCGAGCGTAGGTAATAGAATCAACCATAGCAAAGTATGAAGACCCTAGGAAGGAAGTTTCTTATTGCACTGTACCACTGCACAAATATCTCACTTATCAACTATACGAACTTATGAATAGGCAATATATTATAACGAGCCATCGAAAAAATTCATAATTGGAGTAGACTGTGAAATTGGGTTGGTACTTTAGCCACTTCCACATAATGACATTTATTATTTGACATTGAAACTATAAGTTTGTGTCAAATTTTTCAAAACTCTTATTAAGAAAATTAAATTTATTTAGATGTAAATGGACAACATTTTCAACAACTTCTGTAGCTACATGTAAATTTTGATTATGATTTCGATATTAAATAAATTATTTGTTTTCTTTTTTGTTGTAGTATCATTTCAATGCCATAACCTTTTTTTTTCAATGAAACCAAATGAAACTGTCAAGCATCAAGTAATGTGTCATTATGTGGAAGTGGTTAAAGTACCAACACAATTTCACAGTCTACTCCAATTATGAATTTTTTCGATGGCTCGTTCAAATTCAAGTTCACAGCTTATCGAAAGTTTATTCATGTACAATACATGTAATGCGGACTTAATTTTTTTTTATTAATTTATTAATATATTATTTCTATTATATTATTGAGCTTATGAAGCATTACCACATCGTTTGTCATTACAACGTCGAGATAATTAAACCCTCCACACCTTATTCATTATATATTAGCAAACGCCAATTAAGTTGGCGCGAGGAGGGGTAAGTTCGTGCAGGATTAAAAGTAGTGGGGAGATTTGTATTTGGTTTTACATCAAATGTCAGATAATTCTAATCTCTGGGCGTGTATCACTTTTTGATCCCCTAGCAAAGACATTATCTTCCGTCAAACGTCAATGACAAATGTATTCTGACAATTACTTGAGTAGCGGGGGTGGACGTTTTTAAAAACGGCTTCTGCGCGCCCCCTCCTCGCGCCAACTTAATTGGCGCTTATTGTATATATATTGTAAAAGACCACTTCCCCGAATGCAAATGATTTAAACATTCTGGGGTTCTTTAAATACATATAACTCAGGGTTCGTGTATAACTAGTATTATTTATTTTTATGCTCCGGACTAGCATGAGAGTGCTGTCTTCTACAAGGGGGGTTCTCGTGTCGTATGTCACATAGGTACAGTCTTATTCTTTCTTTGTCCTTACCAGTTTTTCTTAATAACGTCTCAGGTGTACTGAACAAGGTATTTAATTTGCTTAGTTGTTGTCAAACAGAGTGTTGTTCAGGGAGGAATAAAAAACGCTGGTAAATTAAATTAATCCTTAATAAACTTAGCTTTAGAATCCATAACAAACAATTAAATGCACATACATAAAAAATTAAACAACAAATAAAATCAAATATGAAGCAATATTATACAATATCTTTGGGGGAATTAACGAGGTAAATGAATAAACAAGTGAGGTATGTCAAAAATTATTACTGAGGATATGTCAACACGTCGTATGTGTAGACGTTTTTACGGTTATCACAATATAGAGTAAGCAATCTTTGTTTACAATATACTAATTTAATAATGATAACTTAACAAAAATATTTATGTTGTGCATTCCTCGATTCTGTTTCTTGCATGTGCATTCAATTTGTTTTTGGCTAGTTTTCGAAATGGTACCTAACGATACCAGTATATATATATATATATATATATATATATATATATATATATATATATATATATATATATACATATATATGAAAAATTTTGTGAAAAACTTATCTGCGCGGAATGTGCATATATCGATATTTCACTGTTTTTTACAGATCATCAGTGCACCTTACCGAAGACAGACATGTTATTCACTTCTATACTACGTGTATATATACGAACTGTGATGAACTTCATGTGTATGAGAATTAATAATTATTGAATCTCATTTTTACATGCGATTGTCGCTATAATTTGTTGCATTTAATTCTACAATTCGGCAAATCACTTTTGCCCTAGATTGTAGACGCAACAAGCCGCGACATCAACTGTACAAGTTGTCAGTACAAATGAAAAATTTTGTGAAAAACTTATCTGCGCGGAATGTGCATATATCGATATTTCACTGTTTTTTACAGATCATCAGTGCACCTTACCGAAGACAGACATGTTATTCACTTCTATACTACGTGTATATATACGAACTGTGATGAACTTCATGTGTATGAGAATTAATAATTATTAAATCTCATTTTTACATGCGATTGTCGCTATAATTTGTTGCATTTAATTCTACAATTCGGCAAATCACTTTTGCCCTAGATTGTAGACGCAACAAGCCGCGACATCAACTGTACAAGTTGTCAGTACAAATGAAAAATTTTGTGAAAAATTTTTCATTTGTACTGACAACTTGATGTCGCGGCTTGTTGCGTCTACAATCTAGGGCAAAAGTGATTTGCCGAATTGTAGAATTAAATGCAACAAATTATAGCGACAATCGCATGTAAAAATGAGATTTAATAATTATTAATTCTCATACACATGAAGTTCATCACAGTTCGTATATATACACGTAGTATAGAAGTGAATAACATGTCTGTCTTCGGTAAGGTGCACTGATGATCTGTAAAAAACAGTGAAATATCGATATATGCACATTCCGCGCAGATAAGTTTTTCACAAAATTTTTCATTTGTACTGACAACTTGTACAGTTGATGTCGCGGCTTGTTGCGTCTACAATCTAGGGCAAAAGTGATTTGCCGAATTGTAGAATTAAATGCAACAAATTATAGCGACAATCGCATGTAAAAATGAGATTTAATAATTATTAATTCTCATACACATGAAGTTCATCACAGTTCGTATATATACACGTAGTATAGAAGTGAATAACATGTCTGTCTTCGGTAAGGTGCACTGATGATCTGTAAAAAACAGTGAAATATCGATATATGCACATTCCGCGCAGATAAGTTTTTCACAAAATTTTTCATTTGTACTGACAACTTGTACAGTTGATGTCGCGGCTTGTTGCGTCTACAATCTAGGGCAAAAGTGATTTGCCGAATTGTAGAATTAAATGCAACAAATTATAGCGACAATCGCATGTAAAAATGAGATTTAATAATTATTAATTCTCATACACATGAAGTTCATCATACATATATATATATATATATATATATATATATATATATATATATATATATATATATATATATATATATACAGGCTGATTTTATTATTTTTCAACTCTACATTTTGTAAGTATTTTTACTACTGCTTTATACTCTTATTTATTTTATGTTATTTTTTTCTCATTAATCTTGTAGTATCCCCAGAAGAAGCAATAAATTTGTTGCGAAATATAGGGTTATTTAATAAAGGAGTTTTTTAATTGACAGACCGCTTACCCGATTTTAATTTATTTTATCAATATATTACGGTCGATAATTTCGTTTAAATTATATATATACAGGGTGATTCATTTTCGGCCCTCACCATGGGGATCTCTCTTATTATTGGAGCTAGAGTATAGGTTTAAATTTGGCAAAGTTGTTAAATTTTGTGTTTGTTATAAATCCGTAAAGAAAATAGACCTGTGACAAATGACCTTCGTTATTAAAAAAAAAACGCGAAAACCCCATTTTCTTCTTTTACCTGTAGCACCGACATTTGGCTTTGTAGAGAAAAAATACAAACACATCCTTGTGGCCATTTCTAAACCTCTATCCCGTGGTGTACTCTAAATTTTTATACGACGTTTCGTTTCTTTCTGGCCATCATCAACTATCTAATTTCTTATAGGCGCCATATTGGATTTAGACATCTTCAGAAAGAGTTTTTTTTTCTGATTTCAACCATGTACCACATGCTGACTAAAGTTTTTGGCATTAGGTTTTATTTGAAAGAATAAATTATAAGATTAAATAAGGTAGCCTTTGGAATTTCAATCTGTCAAACATTTCATTTATTGTTCATTAATAATATAAAAATGTCATCCACTAACGAAGAGAAATGAGATATGATAAGTATTTTTTATTCTTCGAAACGAAATTCAACAGTAGCGAGTACAAGATAACAAAAACATTAACAAAAATACATAGAAAAGTAAACAATAAACAATTACAGTAAATGTTCAATTATCTGGCCATCTTCGGTAATGCACAATTGGTCACGCCTTCTGGCATTTTGTACTGCCCTTTGTATAGTTCTTCTAGGAACTGCATCGAAGGCATTCTGAAGTCTGTCTCGTAATTCTTCAATGTTTTGTGGCGCATCTACTTTATAAATATTATTTTTAACATATCCCCATAAAAAAAAATCTAGCGGACTTAAATCAGGTGATCTCGCAGGCCATTCAACAACTCCCCTATTTCCAATCCAACGGTTTGCAAACTCTTGATTTAAGAAATTTCGAACAACAGCTGCATTGTGTACTGGTGCGCCATCTTGTTGCTACCATAAATATTGAAATTGATTTAATGGGATATTGTCGTCAAGATAGTCAGATACGTATGTACGTAAATTGTTTAAATATCTTTCTCCATTTAAATGTTCTTCATACATAACTGGTCCTAAGAGACGATTTGCCAAAATACCCATCCAAACGTTTATTCCAAAACGATGTTGTGGTCTTCTAGCCCTGTTTTGTCGGGGATTTTGTACTGCCCAATAGTGCTCCGTATTTCTGTTGAACATTCCAGAATTTGTAAATTTTGTTTCATCTGACCAGATGATTTTGCTTTAAAAATTTTCGTCTTTTTCTATCCTTCCCATTAACCATTTACAATATTCTAGCCTTCTCAAATTATCTCCAGGCAGTAAAGAGTGACTAACATGGATCCTATATGGTTTAACCTACTTTTATGTAAAGTTCTCCAAACTCTGGACTGGCACAAATTTAATTCTGACGCTACTTCGCGTGTAGAAATTGATGGATTATTATTTATCTATAAAAATACAAGATTAACATGAAATTTGAAAACACGCTTTTAATTTACCATTTGTAAAATATCTTGTCGATTTTCATTTAAATTCCTGTTGTCTTGACCATTACGCGGCTTAGTAAACGATCCATTCTCAACCAAATTTCTGTCGAGATCTACAAAAATGGTACGATGAGGCTGTTGTCGTTCTGGATATAATTGTAGATATCTTGTACTCGCTACTGTTGAATTTCGGTTCGAAGAATAAAAAATAATTATCATATCTCGTTTCTCTTCGTTAGTGTATGACATTTTTGTATTATTAATGAACAATAAATGAAATGTTTGACAGATTGAAATTCCATGGCTACCTTATTTAATCTTATAATTTATTCCTTCAAATAAAACCTAATGTCAAAAACTTTAGTCAGCATGTGGTACATGGTTGAAATCAGAAAAAAAACTCTTTCTGAAGATGTCTAAATCCAATATGGCGCCTATAAGAAATTAGATAGTTGATGATGGCCAGAAAGAAACGAAACGTCGTATAAAAATTTAGAGTACACCACTGGATAGAGGTTTAGAAATGGCCACAAGGATGTGTTTTTATTTTTTCTCTACAAGGCCAAATGTCGGTGCTACAGGTAAAAGAAGAAAATTGGGTTTTCGCGTCTTTTTTTAAATAACGAAGGTCATTTGTCACAGGTCTATTTTCTTTACGGATTTATAACAAACACAAAATTTAACAACTTCGCCAATTTAAACCTATACTCTATCTCCAATAATAAGCGAGATCCCCATGGTGAGGGCCGAAAATGAATCAGCCTGTGTATATATATATATATATATATATATATATGTGTGTGTGTGTGTGTGTGTGTGTTTAAATAATTTCTTAGCCGTTCATTAAATATATCAATTGATAAATTCTTGGAATTTTTCGGCTTTTATATGAAATACTCGTATTTACAAATATTATCAAATTAGTATGAAATTTCCAAGTATATGAGGATGTAAACATTGCTGTCTACAAATTACAAAGCAAATCATACGAAATTTTTAATTGAAAAACAGTCTATGTTGGGACTTGAAACCAAGTCTACGGTTTGCCGGACCGTTGCTTTACCACTTAAGCCACGATAGACCTTAGTTCAAGCTCTTTAGAAATGCATTATAAAGTAAGTGTTAATGATTCAGATGTCAGTTATTGAATGTAGATGTCAGGTTTGAAAACAGAAGTCAGTTTTGAGAAAGTTATCTCGAACACTGATAATTAATCGCTCTACTTGTTTGTAGATGTCGCTGGAGCAGCTAAATATCAATATTAATCAATTTATTAGATAAGTGATTAATTCTCATCCTTTTATATATAAGTAGGCGATTAATTTACGGAAATATTCACATATGGTCCGGCTAGCTTAACTTGTAATGGCTCACTTATTTGTTCTGCAGGGGGTTGGTAGTGCTACTTATATCAACGCTTATAACTAAAGACGGCAGACTATGTGCCCCAGCAGTGGCGTTGCGTGGAGAGTTTAGCAGAATAACAGTGGGCTTACTTAAAAATAAATATATCGAATCCCTATACAAAACGTTAAGAAAAAACATAAATAACTTACCCAACATGTTTACATTGTTGCAAAAAAATGCGGATGTGCGCGATGAAAAAACTGCACCATAATATATGTTTCTGTATTAGTCTCGGAATGGTTCGTACGTAGCGACGTATATATATGTTTATACAACGTGTCCAGGAAAGTATGCAACAAAGGGAAAACTTTTTTATTGTCTATTTCTCAGGAAATTTTATTCTTTATAAAAGTTTTTGCTCTACATAAAACCTATTTACCCGTTAAAATAAATAAGTTATCATATTAGATAGTAAAAATACAATTATTTTATTAATTGTTCAAAATTTCCGTACCTACTTAATATCGTGTGTGCAGTCATTACTCTTTACTTTTAATCACGTATGCATAGTATTTGACAGTAACTTTGACATCCTACAAAATACATTACTATGGCAGAACGTTTAACTTTGCAAGAAAGAGCAGAGTTAATGCTTACATGTGGCGATAATTATAAGACATGTAGAGACGTAGCTGCGACTTTTAACGAAAGGCATCCCAATAAAAACGTTAGTTGGTCTACGGTATCCCGAATTTTGCGACAACTTAAACAAACAGGCTCTTTGGAATTTAATTTTAGAAAGGAACATTAGACCAGCAAGAAATTTAGATAATTCTTTAAATGTTTTACAAAGTGTAATTGGGAATCCTAAATTATCTGTGAGAAAATGTGCAACTAATTTAGGATTACGTAAATCATCAGTACATCAAATATTGAAAACATACAAGTTTACTCCATTTAAACCAAGATATGTCCAAACGTTGCAAGAACGAGATTATGACCAGCGTTTAGAGTTTTCCTTCATGATACAAGGTGAAATAAAAGCAGACATAACATTTCCCAGAAAATTATTATTTACCGATGAAGCGACATTCACCACAAATGGTGTAGTTTGTTCGCAAAACTGCCGTTGGTGGTCTCAAGAGAATCCACATTTCCAAATGGAGTGTAAAAACCAATATTCACAAAAGATAAATGTTGGGCGCAGAATTTTGGAGAGAAGAGGGGTCGGGCCGTATTTTTTTCAACAAACTCTAAATGCTGAAAGATATTTAGCATTTCTGACTACTGAATTAGAAGATGAATTTGACAACTTACCTTTACAAACAAGACGTTCTTTGTGGTTTATGCGGGATGGTGCACCTGCACATAGTTCTCGTCGAGTCGTGCAGTATTTAAACCAAGAATTTCAAGAAAAATGAATAGGAAGATATTCAACATTTCCATGGCTTTCACGCTCGCCGTTTTTAAATCCTTTGGATTATTTTTTATGGGGTTGGTTGAAAACTCGGGTGTATTCAGAAAGGCCATTTGATAACCAAGAAGATTTGCAGAACAGGATTAAGGACGCAGTAACGCATTTAAATAATAATCCCAATTACCTGCAAAATGCCGTCAGGACTTAAGTAGACGTACAAATTTATGTATTGAGCGAGAGGGGCATAATATCGAGTGACGTTTGTTTAAAACATAAAAATAACATTTTTTGTATTTTCAAGTTATTAAAGAATATTTTCATTATTTAAAGCGATATTTTATTTGTTTTAACGGATAAATGGGTTTCAAGTAAAGCAAAAACTTTTATAAAGAATAAAATTTCCTGAGAAATAGACAATAAAAAAGTTTTCCCTTTGTTGCATACTTTCCTGGACACGTTGTATACAGAGGATTGTTCGACGTTGAGAGATGTTATATTTGCATAGTTAAAGCGCTCTTTGTATCTGTACAACAGATCTTCAGTATTGGTAAAAAGTTGCCCTAATTTTGTAAAATCTACATTTTTATCTAATAATGTTACTGTTAAATTTTTCACGGACACAATCACTTTTTTCATCTTCAAGGATATGCAGCACTAGTTTTACGTGGTCAATAATTGCTAATGAGTCCGATAAGGACAGCGCAGTGTTCTGTAAATTTTTTATTGCGTCCAGTATTGGAACGTAACTGTCGTAAATAATTTTTAAATTTGCTGCAACTTGAGGATTGTTAAATTGAACCTGGTTGAGCCGTATTGCAGCTGCTTCTTTGGCATCTAGTTGTAAAATCACTGATTAAATTTTTTCAAAATGTTTATAATAATAAAATGCTGCTTCTAACCAAGTACCCCATCGTATAAGAATTGGTTGCGGCGGCTCGGGTATATCAGGACACAGCGAATGAAATAGCCGAATCCGTTTCGGAGATTTAAGAAAAACCGCTTTCGTTTGTCCTATCAGTTGATCCACATCAGGATAAGTTGTACGTATAGTGTTTGTTACAAGGTGTAAAGCGTGAAGCAAACATGTGACATGCAGCAGGTTTGGTTGAATCGTTTTGAGTAAGTTTGCCGTGGAACACATAACCTTGGCAGCATCGGTAACTAACATTAACACTTGCTTCGGTAAAATCTCAAATTTGTGTAGTGTTTCTATTAATACATCATATATCGCTCTGGCAGTACACCCTTGCATTCGTTTACAGGTTAGTAAATAAGGAGGAGAAGGTCCTTGCGGAGTCAGCGTCCGTACTAGAATGGCTAGGATGGACTGTTTTTTAATATCCGTAGTTTCGTCTATTGTTAACCACAGGATTTTTTTTACCGTATTTTTCTTACAATTTACAATTCTCTCACGCATTGACGGTACGTAATTCCGTAGCGTACTTCTTGCTGGTAATTTCCACGTAGGATTGTATTTCTTCCAAAACTGACGAAACATTGGGTGTTCTACTTTCTGCATTGGTATATTGGTCGCAATTAACATCATTGTTAAATCACACACAAATTACACAAATTTATTATATGATCTGCGTCCACTATTCGATTTATGTTTGTCACTATTTATATGTCTTTGGCACTGACTTGCTTTCCAAGTTAATAAAGTTGTTTCACAAACTAAACATTTCACTACGGTACCGTGATATATTAAATCGGGAAACCGATGTAAAAATTTCTTTACTACTTTAGCATGCAACCGAGTCGATGCATTGTTTCTACGCACTCCCGATATTTTCGACACGATTGTGTTAACAATGTATCGCTTACAACGTCTCAACGGCAACTGAATTGATCGTCGTACGCCTCTACTCGATCCCTCCACATCACGCTACTGTTCGGGCACATAGTCTGCCGTCTTTACTTATAACTAATGCTAAACAATAATAATGAAAACTACATCCAAATAAAGAAAACAAGGGCGATTTCTAGTTGCAAATATCAGAAGTTTAATAGTTCCTTTTAAGGTTTATGCATCAGTACATAACAGCAAATAAATATGGTATTAACGTATTCGTTTACAATAGTTAATAATATGGATTAGGACTACGTGATTTATTCTACTAAGAACATAAATAAATGATTTTCATATAATTAATAAATCGCAAAGGAACCATATATTTACTGGGTAAACTTTTCTTTGTTGTATATTGAATCTTAGCAATCTTAAAATTTATTTAAATGATCTTATTTTTTAGTATTGATTATGTGTAGGTTTAAGGCAAAATATACAAAATAAATACCATTGAAAATACATAAATAAAAACCTGGAATGTTCTCGATGATTTCTGGTAAACTTCAGCTTGGAGATGGGACGTTTGTGGTGCGTGTAGCGGTCAGAGAGGTCTGGATATGACATTAGGATTTCTAACCTAAAATTATCGAACTCTTTCCTAATTTTATTTTTAATTGAAGCATTTATGCTTCTGCTAACTTTTGATGTCTACTTGGGGTAAGTTTAAGTAGTTTTTAAGGTAGTACTAGGATAATTTTACGGAGTTCGACAACTTAGGCGCGTTCTTCTAGAAAATCTGTCAAAGACGCTATTCGTCTTCGACCGATTTAAATATGTTTTCGTTGTTGAAGTAATTTTTGACTATACAAATATATTTAATTTATTGATGTTGAAGTTTTTTCGCGTTGTAATTCAGTATGAAATGTCGGTAGCTAGTTGATTGGGTGATGCCATTCCCTAATGTTATTATGACAATACTTAAGTACTGTCTCGTGGCACCATCTAAATTTAAATAATTATACTGCCACTGTTGATATTATCTTATTAGGCTCCTGACTTTCTTTTTACTGGTCAGATCGAGGATTTCAATAGCTCTAAACCTGCTCCGAACAACGTGGATCATTTTGCAAAAAAAAACCTCGCGTAAATAGTTCCAGTAGTTTTTTAGTTTATAACGGGCACACATACGAACATTGGTTTTATGTATACATACATAGAGAAGAGATGATAGAGACTATGGTCACGCTTTCAGTATTATTAAATCGTAATAACAGTTACTAAAGGATCTCTGTTAAGATAATCTCTACCGTACACAAAATAAAATTACATTTTGTTTATTAGCGAAAGAGATACTTGTTGAAACTTAACACATAATTTAAATCAGGGTTATAACTTCTATCCATCGCTTTACTATTCGAGATTTATGTATTGGGGAAGTTATATTGCAATACAAAACTATAATCGCACATTATTGTTACTGAAACTGGCGAATTGTCATGATCGAAGCACATCCGCATTATACTACAGTAACCGCTAATTAGAAGTTAATTAAGGCTCACATCCCCAGAAAACGACTTGAACTGATTGGAAAGTGAAGACTTCACCATGGTAAAAAGTATTGCCATGGGCAATATATTATTGACTTTTATCGTGTTTTTATCAACATTTATTTCATTTACAATGTGCCAAATGCGCATGCCATCCTCTAGCCTAGTTTCAATTATCGACTTTTACAGTTCGTTTAATTGAGGCATTTTAAAAATTGTGTACGCTTCTGATTTACAATAAACTGACACTAACATAACCACACCGGATAAAAGTCAAATTTACAAATCACGAATTTTCTTAATTTGACAGAAGTCGGTGTCTGAGTTTGTAGCGGCCGCAACTATACACTGCGCGACATATAAAACCCATCACTCTTATGAGTATAAAGTCAGAGTTTTTGAGTTGCGTAAACCGGAAAAATATATTCATACTGTTACTTATGACTAGAGCAAACCAGTTTCCGTGCGCGCCATGTGCGCCGATTATTTTTCGTCTGTTTATGCATATTACTTTAATAGCAGAAAACCAAATGTATATTTAATTATTTCTGATAGAATAAATGTCTCTAGTTTTATCGGTAACAGGCTCATGTTGCGTCCCTATTCTATCGCATATTCTAATATATTACGAATTACACTCCCATACCGGCGCTCATGGCGCGCACGGAAATTGGTCTGCTCTACTTATGACTTCATAGGTTATACATACATTGCTAATGCCTATATAGCTTAAGTCAAATTTGACAAGTCAAATAAGACATGTCAGATTTAATATAAGCCTAGCTTACACAAACATATTATCAATGTAAGCCAGGCTTACCACATTTGACATGTCTTATTTGAGTTGTCAAATTTGATTTAAAGTTATAAGTATTAACAATGTACAGTATGAATATATTTGTCTCCTTTACGCAACTAAAAAACTCTGATTTTATATTCATAAGATTTGTACGGGTTTTATATGTCGCGAAGTGACCTACAGATGCAATTTTTGTAAATACCTCATAAGTTTGTTCCAAATTTCCAACTACCGGTATAGTTACTGCACAGTATAAACTTAAACAGTATAATAACGGTAACCCAAATTATTCAAATAAAATGATAACTCGCGCATTGCCCAGCGCAAATATACTTTCCTTTATTAAATGCTAGATGTACAATTAGCAATAGGATCACTTGAATTTTTTTACTTATACTTTCTCAGACTGTTTGAATAAACCGTCCTGTTAATTACTATCTCTCAATTGCAACCTGCATTTAATAAAGAAAAGAAATATATGCACATTCGTATACGCGAATTACCATTTTATTTGAATAATTTGGGTTACAGATATTATTGTTTAAGTTTATACTGTGGTACTGCCGCTGTATGGTTTTGGAGTTGGAACCAACCTAATACTAAGAGAGAAAAATGGTTGTTCTGATCCTACACCACTTTCCACTAATGACATATCAATATTCACTTCCACTTTAACACGCGGTTATCTAGAGCCCAACTCTTCCCAAATTATCCTGCACATATGCGCATCCGTCTCCGATATTTGATGATATAATAATATGAATAGTATTGAATAATAATAACATTAATCAAAATTAATACTGGTAGCCGTAACTTTGTGGTAATTCATTTTGAAAATAATAAAATAAAATAAAACAATCACTTTGTTTTACCACTTTATTCACATATAATTGTGACCGCGGTTTCGACATACAATGTCATTATCAAACTGCAAAAGTTACAGGTCTACATAGAACTTATAAATGACACAAAAAATAAATAGGGGTGGTTTATGATGTTATTTATAATATGTTATTATATTGTATATTATATATATATTATATATTATGTTGTATATAATAGTTAAGTATATAGTAGCAATTTGTAAATAACATCATAAACCACCCCCATATATTTTTTGTGTCATTTATAAGTTCTATGTAGGCCTGTAACTTTTGCAGTTTGATAATGACATTGTATGTCGAAACCGCGGTCACAATTATATGTGAATAAAGTGGTAAAACAAAGTGATTGTTTTATTTTATTTTCTTATAACATTAATCATTTCTATGTCTATTTAATAATAATAAAACTTTTCCACGCAGCAGTTACTTTTTTATTTTTTCTCCAACATGAATTTTAAATATACTGGGTTCTTTTTTATCATTACACATACATCGCCCAATGTGTAGAGCTAAAAAAATAAAGTCAATGCATTGGTGACATAATAGGCAACCAGTTATACACCAGTGACATATTTTTCCAATTGTCAAATATTTCTTATTTTTCATTTATACTTAAATCTTAAATTAAATACCTTTTATTGAAAAACGGATAATATATTTAAAACAATTAATTATCCTAATAGGCGTATCCTTGTGTGAAGACAATTTTAAATATTTTTAACAAATTCAAAGAAGATGGATAGTATTTCTTTAAGGATGAAATGTAACTAAAATAGTAAAATGAATGTATAAAAAAAACGTAGAAAATATGAAAGCGTTGATAACAAAAAAGTACGAATAGATTTCACCATTCTATGAGATTGTAGAACGTGTTCACATTACTTCTAGTGAATTATCGAACGTAACCCACATATTGAGGACATTTCAGTAATACGACAAAAACCAACACCTGGTGGTATCTTACTAATAAGTGGCTTTATAAAATGGAGAAATTTATCTTAAACAGCAGTAGTGGGAAATTCTTGTAGGTAATAAATATGTTACTATTTCTTTAATAATCACCAGAGAGCGTACTCGAGCGATTGATGATTCATAGCCCATAGGCGTCTGCCTTGTATTCGCAATAGGTTTGTTTCTGTAAGCGAGCCATAAGTTCCGAACAATTTGATACGTATGGTCAGCTACCTACATATGCAGTTAATATGTATCTGTCAATGCACAACAGACCGAATGTAATAATCGGTTTGGTAACCGGCAGCAAGTACTGCTGAAACACAAGTAATGCTGACAAGCGAATTACGTATCGAATTTTGAATAAAAATAATTTACAAAGAACAAAACTCAAAACTTTGTATTTTCTGTGAAACATTGAAAGTGTAAAACTTACTATGAACAACTAAAATTTGCCAAAAACAAATTAGCATATCGATGCGAGAGCTCGCATCAAGCGTTGTTACAAATAATACAGATTTGTATTATTTGTATATAAAATTTGTTCAAGGTGTCCCTGTGTTAAATTAGTTCTTTTAGATGTTAAAACGACTTTAAAAATAGAAAATGTCCGTTCCACATCACAACTGGTGATGGGTGCGTGATTAAAATGTTGCAAAAGTGCATCATACTTCGAATGTATAGATTTTTCAGTCGGCTCTGTGCAGAATTGATATAATATATTCAAATCTGGATTTCTGCTAAATATGGCATCAACTTTTTGTCTCAGCTTGTTTCCAAATTCAGAAGGCATACTTTTCATTCGATCGATAACGGTTTCTAAGTTAATTATTGCCTCTTTTAGTTTAATATCATGGTGGTTATTACTGTAACAGAATTTTTGAACAGTAAAAATATCAAGTGTGTACCGCACCCTCCTTATAGTAATATAACCCCATGCGACTTCTATATCATCAAGCAAAAAGGAACCTTAAGAACGGCAATTCTAAACAGAATTGTTTCCGATATATCTTTGAACAATTGCCGAACCGTTGAAATACGCGGGGCTCTATATAACAATGCTAGTCATGATAGCCTATTGAGAATCCATTATATCTACCAAAAGCAAAAAGTTTGTTATAGCAAGGCGTGAATGAAGAGGATAAAATGTATATGCGCAAAAACGTGATTTTCTGCAGGTTGACACTACCAGAACTACAAATTTTAGAAATTTGTTCCAACCTTGTAAATTCGTCAAACGGAGGTCGTTATTTTACAAAATTCGAAGGATTCTATAAATTTCATTTAAAGCAGTGAGTAAAAATTGTGTTTAGAAAAACTGGAATTAGCTGACATTCTTAATTTTTGCGTACGTACAAAATTAATAAAATTGTAGGTAAAGATTTATTGATCTAACTTTAATTACACATATTTTATAAAAAATAAAATAAAACTTAAAATAGTGTATTTGTACAAAGACACATAACATCATCTTATTAATAATCTATGTTGAGTATTTGATTGTAAACCTTGTGCAACTAAAACGGGTGTAGTAGAAAATAATCTAATTGGCAAACTCCATACCATAGTTTCTATTGAGAGATCTGCAGGTGCTTGCCAATAAGTCGTATCTAAAGTGGGAATTACTAATCCTGGGCTGGTGCTAGTTACAAATTCAAAATGCAACCTCCATTTAAGACTTACTAGGGGAGTCAAAAATGCTGGTGTTACATGTAATGGTATTGGTAATATCACTTGAGTATATTTCAAACCTAAGCAAACTTCATGGTGCTTGCTATATGTAGTAATTTTGATTTGTTTTGAATCTTCAAGTAGTGTTTCTTCTTCACATTGCAAAGAAACCGATACTTGAACACAATTAACAGTTGCTACAGAAAAGTCAAATGTTCCAATAATATCCTCACCTAGCTTGTATGCAGGCTTAAATATACAAAATCTAGCAACCTTCCCAAAAATATTGGATATCATATAAAAATTTGGATTCCTCCTTGCAGTTATATTCTGTAATTAATATATTATATTATTAAAAACTATTAATTACTTACGAGATAGTAAAAACTAACAAATACAAAATTAGTTCGTTTGAAAGGATTAGTCACGAATATAAAGAATAGGAAGAGATGTGAGTACTTGGATCAGTTTCCAAAAAATGTATATATAAAGTTGATCTATATAAAATAATTTTATCGCATATAGCAAGTATTACATTATAATTTTGACAATCTCCGTATTAGATAGAGCATATGCGTCAAGAACGTTTAATTATGTAATTTTTCATACGAGGGACGTTTCTAAAGTTCTAGAAATTGCGATACTGCTGGATAATATAGAACAAATAACTAATGTTTTCAGATACAAACAAGTGATGACAAATTTTACCAACGATGTTAGTTGATGCTGATCAGCATACTTCGATCGTTTAACGAATACAGACCTGTTTTAAAGTATTAATTTAGCAACTATCAAAGGAAAGACACTGTAAATTCTCAAAAAAATATTTACATACTGCGCAAAGACGGTGTTCAAACAGCTGAGATCGTTTAACGATTACAGAGTATTACGAGTATTCAGAATCGAAAAATACTATTTATTATTGGGCCAATCGATTCAAAGCTGGTAGAACATTTGTTGAAAATGATCCCCATAACGGATGGCCAAACACTCCCTTAAACGATACTACCAACGCTGCCGTCAGGAACCTGCTAAATAACGACAAACAAATAACTATTCGCGAGGTTAATACAGATCTATACCTTATTAGTGTACGGCATATAACATTCTTCAGCATCATTTGAAAGTGAGCAAGGCTTCAATTCGTTGAGTACCTTGGCTGTTGGGATCAGACTAGAAACTGCACAGAATGGACATTTATTGTCACTTCAAGAGCTGTTAAGTTGCTATGGCTTAGTTTAGTAAGGAATATGAAACATGGACCCCTACTTTAACCCGGAAACAAAAACTTAATCTAAAAAATTATGCACTCACACTAGGATAATGATTAATATACAGTGTGGTCATAAAGTTTGGAACCAAGCTTATAACCGCATTATTTTGCATTTTTAGGAAAAACGCTCGGACAGGTAAATTTTCTTTTTTAAAACGCTATCTTTTGACATACAATTTTTTTCTATGACGTCTTTGGTTTTCGAGTGATGACGTTATTAACACTTTCTTTAAATGGCAACCATATTATTTTTTTCTCGTTTTTGGTAGATATTTATATCCACCAAATAGTGATATAAAACAATTGGTATGTTGCATCACAATTTTTTTGAAAAAATGATATAAATTTAGAAAAAAATACGAACATTTTATTTTTGTACAAAATTAAAATTAAATTAAAAAAAATACATCTGAACTTAAATTTATTGTAACAGTTAACGTATATTTTCAAAATGGACCCCACCAACCAACTGACACTGTCCCAGCTGAGTGTAAATGCTATGCGATCAATAGTAATCTGCGTTATTCGCTCCAGGTCAAAAGAAATTCGTCTTCCCAATCGGCCAATTACTTATTAAAAAATCTTATTTTACATTAAACAGTTTCACAAAAAAGGGCCAAAGAAGTTTAATTTATTTAAAAAATTGACATGATGTGGCAGACCATTTCTTAATTATAATTATCGCCCAAAAATTGAAGATTTCAAAAACTAATTAAGCTTACAAAATTTACTGAAATATGTAAGTAAGTTTTTTTCACGCTTCTGTCTTGTGTGAGGACTTAAATATTCTTCTTGAACAAACCGGATCGTCAAAAGCACATGTACTCATGTTACTATGCATAAAATTTACAAAAACAAAAACACGCACTTTTTTGCAAGATATTTCTTTATGACATTTATCTTTTTATACAATTTATGTACAAAAATTTTAGTTTGAAATTGTTTCTATGGCGACAACATTGTTGAATTATTTACTTCTATTTTTGACGTTAAATTTTTGAGATATTACGTAAAAATTGTTCATTTTCGCTAATATAAAAAATGGCACATTTATCTGAGCGAGAAAGAATCGAAATTTTAATTATGGTTGGGTATGGGGACAGACAAAGAACGCATGCAGAAGCATGCGAATTGTTTAACCATGAACACCCTGATAGACCTCCAATTACCAGGTCTACGGTGACAAAACTAGTTGGAAAGTTTACCGAAACTGGATCCGTAAAAGATCGACCACGGCAAGGTAGACCTCAAGTAGGAGAAGAAGTGAAATTAAATGTGCTTCTAGAAGCAGAAGAAAGGCATCATGTTTCCACCAGACAACTTGCGTTAGCCAATCAGGTGGCTCACTCATTTGTCGTCAACTTATTTAAAAAAGAACACTATCGTCCTTACAAAGTTCAACTTGTACAGGAATTACATGAGGATGACGAAGATCGTCGACTGCAGTTCTGTGAAGACGTAATGTTACGTTGTGACCAAAATCTAAATTTCTTGGAAAACATCGTCTTCTCAGATGAAGCTACGTTCTGCCTAAATGGATCTGTTCACCGCCATAATTGCAGATATTGGTCGCAGAACAATCCGCATTGGACTCAAGCGTGTCATACTCAGCGCAGAGGAAAAAGTTAACGTATGGGTTGGAATGATTGGACGACGCATTTTAGGACCATATTTTTTTGAAGGAAATTTGACTGCTGTGCAATATTTAGAATTTTTAAGATTTGAACTGGTTCCAGAGCTCGCTGTTATTTTCCCAAATCACGAGGATGGTGATGTACCCCATCCAAATATTTGGTTTCAACAAGATGGGGCGCCTCCCCATTATGGTGTAGAGGTTCGCCACTATCTTGACGAAATATTTCCCAATAAATGGATTGGACGGAGAGGCGCCATAGAATGGCCACCTCGTTCTCCTGACCTGACTCCGTTAGACTTTTTTTGTGGGGTTATTTGAAATCGAAAGTGTATTTTAACAAACCGAACAATTTAGAAGATTTAAAAGAACGAATTCGCGTAGAACTTACACAAATATCCCCAGACATAATTGAGGCGAGTATACGAAGTGTTTACACTCGGCTGGGACAGTGTCAGTTGGTTGGTGGGGTCCATTTTGAAAATTTACGTTAACTGTTACAATAAATTTAAGTTCAGGTGTATTTTTTTAATTTAATTTTAATTTTGTACAAAAATAAAATTTTCGTATTTTTTTCTAAATTTATATCATTTTTTCGAAAAAATTGTGATGCAACATACCAATTGCTTAATATCACTATTTGGTGGATATAAATATCTACCAAAAACGAGAAAAAAATAATTTGGTTTCCATTTAAAGAAAGTGTTAATAACGTCATCACTCGAAAACCAATGACGTCATAGAAAAAAATTGTATGTCAAAAGATGGCGTTTTAAAAAAGAAAATTTACCTGTCCGAGCGTTTTTCCTAAAAATGTAAAATAATGCGGTTATAAGCTTGGTTCCAAACTTTATGACCACACTGGGGACCAAATGGGGATTGCGATGGGACAATTTTGGTCAACTACCTACCTAGAGGGTACCACGACCAACGCAGAATATTATTCAAACCTTTTGCCATAGTTATTGTGGTAAGCGCACATAAAAAATCGACTTGGAAAATTGCATAAACGACCGTTACTGTGATAGGATAAAGCAAGACCATATAAAGTGTGTTTTTTATAGAGGTATAGAACTTTGAAATGGAATAAAACGAAGATGAATTTTTTAAATTGACATGAAATTTACTTTATTCGAAAGATAATGTTCTGGCATTATAATTTAAATATGACTTCTGGCATATGACCGCCACAGCTGGCTCGGATGTAGTCTAATCTGGAGGTCCAATTTTCGATGACTTTTTCCAACATTTGTGGCCGTATATCGGCAATAACGCGGCGAATGTTGTCCTCCAAGTGGCCAATCGTTTCGGGCTTATCGGCGTAGACTAGCGACTTCACATATCCCCACAGAAAATAGTCTAGCGGCGTTAAATCGCACGATCTTGGAGGCCAATTCACGGGTCCGAAACGTGAAACTATGCGGTTACCAAACGTTTCCTTCAATAAATCAATTGTGGCACGAGCTGTGTGACGTGTTGCGCCGTCTTGTTGAAACCACAGCTCCTGCACATCATGGTTGTTCAATTGATGAACGAAAAAGTCAGTAATCATTGCTCTATAGCGGTCACCATTGACTGTAACGTTCTGACCAGCATCGATTTTAAAGAAGTACGGACCAATGATTCCACCAGCCCATAAATCGCACCAAACAGTCAGTTTTTCTGGATGTAGCGGTGTCTCAACATACACTTGAGGATTACCATCACTCCAAATGCGGCAGTTTTGTTTATTGACGTATCCATTCAAACAAAAGTGAGCTTCATCGCTAAATAAAATTCGCTTATGAAAATCGGGATCAACGGCAATCTTGTTTTGGACCCATTCACCGAATCTACGCCTTGCTAGGTGATCGTGTGGCTTCAATTCTTGCACGAGTTGGATTTTGTAAGCACGCAAACCAAGATCTTTCCGCAAAATCTTCCATAAAGTGGATGGACACATATCCAATTCCTATGTACGATGGCGGATAGACTGATTCGGGTCTTCCTCTACGCTACGCTCTACAGCAGCAATGACTTCTTCTGTACGCACTGTACGGCGTCTCTGTGGATGCGTATTATCATTTAGAGTAAACTTGGTGCGAAAACGTTCCATAGTTAATCGAATTAATTGCTCTGATGGACGATTATGTTGACCGTAAAATGGACGTAGTGCGCGGTACGTATTTCGAACAGAACTATGATTTTCAAAATAAATTTGCACAATTTGGAAGCGTTGTTCAGGAGTCAGTCTATTCATGTTGAAATGCCAAACCAAACTAAATATAAATCACTTGACGGCTGACAAAATGGCCGCCAGTTAAAAAAGTTTTGCCAACTTAAAGTTATATACCTCTATAAAAAACACCCGTTACAATTGCGCTGAGAATTACTCTTTTATCCACCTTATTCGTCTGATCTGTCTCCCAGCAACTATCATCTATTTGCAGAAGGGCGAATGGATTTCAGGACTTAAATGACGTAAAAGAGCTGTAAACCGGTGAATAAAACATACTTCCAAAAAGTTTTTGAAGATAGCTTAAAAACTAGTTTTGTGTTGAGACAAGTTAAATGGAGGTTATGTTAAAAAATGAAACGTTCCTCGTATTTTACGCATAGTAACTTAAAAAGTTACAGATTTCATTTTAATCAGCACTACCTTATCATGCTATCAAATCTCTTTTATAAGTACAATAATACCAAAAAATACACATTTTTATTAAATCCTAAGTACGTAACTTAAACCCAAATACGAGTATAAAATACGAACTAAAAATTATGCACGTTACTTTATTGAAACCCGCTTTATTAAAGGGCTGTTGCTCAAATAAAGAATATGAGAAAATGCCTAGAAGCGCATATTATTTTTGCGAAAATAGAGATCTAATCAAATAGGTTTTTTGAGATTTTTATACGTACGGCAAATACCTTCTGCATTTTTGCACAATATTTCCAATTTATTACCTGTAATGTTTGTAACGCTATATCGAAGGGTGTTTCTTTCTGTCTGATTTCTAAGAAAGGATTAGCTGGCGACAATTCCTCTGTCGTATCATTGCAGAGACCACCAATATCACTTAATCCAGGTGCACAAACTGGCAAAACACGAAGAGGTACTCTTAATAATTTCACAGGACTGTTCACTCTCTGGGTTCCTATCGTTATTTTATAAGAATACTTCACCAACTGGCCTCTGTAGGACGGTGGAGCGTCACTTGGAACTTTTTCTTTATAAATATCTGCAGAAATTTTATGACATATATTTTTCAATGATAAATATTTAAAACAATGAATTTAGTATATCGAAAGAAAACATATATGACTTACATTTTCTATTATTGATTTGAATAAGTTATAGTTTGCGAAAGTAAGCCATACATTTGCGGAACTTGTTTATGTTCCGTGCGCGATGTTGTTAATGTTCATAATTTCGACGCTAAATTTATTAAAAAGAATGTTTGCTGGAATATGTGTAGTTCATTTTACATTGTAACGACCCGACTTATTGAGATCGACGATTATAAGGTATATAAAATCCTTCTAATCCCCCTAACATGCCGATCGGTCTAGCATGCTAAGTATTCTGTATTTAATGTGTAGGTGTTATCAAATATTTATACACATTAATTACACATGAAATATATAAAATTGGAAATAAAATAATGTCCAGTGATCAGAAATATTATGTATTAAGAATAATAATAAACAATAATTAATACATACATTATAATAATACATAGGTAATTAAAACAATACTCCAGAAACAATTAGTTATTATTACTATTATATCTAGATTAAAATATTAATCAGAATCTATTAGTCAGAATCAGGCTAGTCTAAATATCACACCCAACATTCATAAGTGCGCATGCGTGACTTTAGCACAACGCAATCGAAATTTAAAACCATGTAAAATTATTCCCGCCAAATTTAGTGCCTGTTTTCATACAATTTTTAATTCAGAGTCGTGTGATTAATAAACTTCTTTGTAATACTCAAATAATAAAATACAATATTATTTATTTGGATTGTAAGCAAAATCTCCAATATATAACTATAATTATTGATTTTGTATTTAGTTTTTCTTTATAGAATATTTGTTTATATTAACCTTATTAATTAAAAGTTCAAAATTATGGAATCCAGCAGTGAATATTACGATAAATTGTTTTTTAATACTAGGTCCAAAAGACGACATATTACAACAATCCATCAGCAGCATGTAGAAAATAGAAAAAAAAGTTATATTAATTGTCCACTGTGTATAGGAGAATCATCTTTGGGAAGCTACAATAGCTTAAACAAACACCTGAATGAAATTCATAATGTAAGTATAACTGAAGTAAGTTTTGCATTTTCTAGCAAAGAGCAGTATGAAGCCTGGAAAAGAACAGAAGTATTAGAAGGAAATTATGTCATTTGTCGGACAAAGAAAAAAGAAGATCAGACTGAAATTTGGTAGTTGGTAATTATATGATTTGTTTTTGAATTATATGTCAATGACAAATGTTACTAATTTAAGGTTTTACAAGCAAATGCTATTTCAAAACAAAAAAAGCGGGAGGATCCATTAAAATACAAGGAGTTTGTCCTTCATGTTTAATTATTAATTCTTTCAACAATGGTATAGTATTATAATTTATATACATAATCAGGGGTAGCAAATCATAAAGTTCTACTGCTGTAGATCAGGTCATGGTTAAATTCATAAAAACTCATGTGGGTCACAAGGAAGATATACCTAGCCAATATTTATCGACAGCAGAAAAGAATAGTATTGTGACAAGACGTCCAATGGGAAGTGGATAGAATTAAAACACATGTCAGAAGTTCTTGAGAGTCAACAATTAAGCAGATTAAATGTAATAACTAGAAAAGATATTAATAATTTATCTAGAAAATATAGTATTGATAAACGACGACATGCAAGTGATATATTTGGAGTAGAATTCAAAATTGAAGGATGGAATTCCAATGGGAAAGGTTATGCATTTTTTTTAAACCAAAAGGTAAACATCTTATAACATTTAAATAATTTTTATTTAGCTGATTATAGAAATTCACAAATTTATTATTTGATCTAAGATATAGCAAATTTATTGTAAAGTGTGTGACAAAATTAAGGTGATGGGCTTTCTAATATGTATGTAGATGTGTATAATAGTTTTAATTTAGTACTAGTTTTGTTAGCTTTATGGTAGAGGGCTTATGTAAATTTTAGATCATCCTGTTTTAAAACAACATTAATACAAATTAATACAAACCTGTTATAACAGGTTTGTATTAATTTGTATACATTGCTTCACTAGCTTAACTGAGGACGCCTAGATGGCAGAAACATTTGTATTAAGCAGAAGTAAATGCTGAAAATACGAGATGTATTGTCCATGTGCATAGTTACAGATATGTAAATTATTTACATGTTTGTTTCATATTGTACAAACGCTTTATACGTGCTTAACGTATTGTCATACTTAAACAAAACCTTTTTTGTCAATTTATTAATGTAAAAAAAGCAAAATAGAAGAAATAGTATAAAAAACTCGTTTCATAAAGCCTTTTGTCGCACTCGTTCTTTAGAAAACTCGTTTTCTAAACTGAACTCGTGCCACAAAATGGTGCCTTATGAAAGTTGTGTTTTAATATACTATTTGCGTATACATTTTTAATATTTATTATTATTAATATATTATAAAGAGCAACAGACCTCGATTACGTACGAGGAGGGTTGTCGCACGAATGAAACTGCTTTCATATATGCAGGCAAGCAAACCTACAATTTAAATAGTGCGAAGTCCATACAACAGCTCTGCATATCATCACTAAGAGCCACGCCTGATTTTAAAAATAATTTTTTAATCGGAAATCATATGAACACACATTTTTTTGGTTTCTAAATACAGTGAAATGTCGAAACTTAAAAGTTATGTAATTTATGTTTTAGGAGCAATCTTCCAATCCAGAAAAATCAATCGAAAGGCTATAAGCTAGGGTAAAAATACTGCATGGGGAAGTTTAATTAGCATTGACTTTGAGATTTATAGAAGGAAACGAATATGGGAACATTATTTCACAAATAACAGTCGTTTTAGTCATGATACTAAAGATTAAAAGGCAATGCTTTTGAAACATTATATTTAACATGCAAAAGAGTGTCATAAAAATTGCACGTTGTAGAATACCGGAGGATTTTATTGAACTTGCTAATCTTTTTGTCTACTATCAATGTCGGGTGGATTGAGTAGCTCGATAGTATTGCTGCCGGTCCCACCCGGGTAAAGGAGGAGGGGGTCTTCAGCCAGATTAGCACCGTACTGATAAACTATAAGCACATATAACTCATAGAAATAAAGAAACAAAAAAGAAGAGAAAATGCCAAACTATGCTGGATGACTATCTAATGATTTACAATGGACTGGCAAAGGAAGACAGGGCCAAGGAAGAAGTTGCCCTTTTAATACATAGAAAACTCATGAATCAAGTGGTGAAATGTAAATATATATCAGAAAGAATAGCATATGTAAGAATGGGAATATATGATAGACACCTAAGCACGGTAGCAATCTACGCACCAGAGAACAACAAAGACAAAAGCATAAGAGAAACATTTTACAAACACCTCCGGAATATGATAAACGAGATTCTGAAGGAAGAATACATAATCATCTTCGGTGATGTCCGCGTTGGAGACGATATACTACCAGGAATAAAATAAAGATATAATGAGAACACCAGAAACGAAATCGGATATCTTCTGACGGACTTCTGCAGCACGAACGAAATACGCACCAATAACACATCTTTCCAACATAAAGAGCAATACAAGTATACTTTTGAGAACATCAGACAGCAGAGATCTATGATCTACTACATACTAACGAATAGAGAAGTGCATCCCTCGCAAGTTCTGGACATGAGAGCACTGGCATCAGCAGAGATAGGAAGCGAACACAGACTAGTCCTGTGCAAAATCTGAATGAGAGTGCGTATACCAAAACAGGGTAACAGAAAGACGTAAAAACACACCAATATTATAAAGTGCTGGAGTAGAAGAAGGCTGGGCAAAACTAAAATCAACAATCCTAAAATCAGCTTAGGAATCACTCGGAGAAAGAAAAATAAATAAAACAAGAACGTCCAAGGGACGGACTCCATGGTTCTGTACAGAGATCAAGGAAAAGTGCAAAGAAAAGAAGAAAACATACCTGAAATATATGTCCAGCAGGACACAGCAAACATACGATGATTACAAGAGAATAAGAAACGAAACACACGCACTGGTAAGAAACATTAAAAATAAACGTTGGGAACACTTCTCGAAAGAAATGAAACACGGCTTCTACAGCCTTCAAGAGGAAATAGAGAAGCAGACCTGGATAGAATACCTAAGAAAGCTATATACGGAGGAACAGCGAACGACGACAGAACCAAATACACCAGAAATCACCGCAAATAAGGAGATTAGTATAAACAGACAAGAAGTGGAGGAAAAACTAGAGAGATTGAAGAATAGAAAGGCCGCGGGTACGGATCGAATCTCGAATGAACTCCTAAAATATTGTGAGGTAGCGATGGCGGAACAACTACACTGATCAACATCATAAAAGACAATAAAATATTAAGAGAGTGGAGAACGAGCATACTGAACAACCAGAGAACTACAGAGATATAAACCTACTAAATACCACTCTGAAACAACCAAAATCTTGCACGAACAAATAACGCAAAGGATGAACCTAGCAGATAAGCATCAGAGGTTTCGTACAGGAAGATCGTGCAACGATGCGATTTTTGTCATAAAACAAATCACAGAGAAGACTCTAGAGTATAATAAGCCAGCATTTCTGTGTTTAACAGACTTAAAGAAAGCTTTCGACAGAGTAAGATTTAGGAACATAGCTTATCTTTTATATTACAAAGAAATCCCGTTGGATATCATCAAAACTATTGAGAGCATCTAACAAGATCGTAGTCAGAATATATTGGCAGATTACGGACCCCATAGACATGAGCAACCGGATAAGGCAGGGCGATTCACTGAGCCCACTGTTGTTCAACCTAATTATTAGGGACCAGACATGAGAGGCCGAAATTAGGATGGACCATGTAAATAGTCTATAACATCGCTAAGTACAACACGCAGTTATTGAATATCACTATTCATTCGGTTAACGGCACATCTGTTTTTTGTCATTGAATTGTGACGCAATTGCTCCAATATTAGAGTTAAATTCCTTTCTTCATGGGCGTAGATAGAAGCTGATAATTTATTTTATTTATTAGTTTATATTTCGTAAGATAAATAAAGTACGGTGAGTTAGTTTCTTTTTTTCATTGTTTTAACTGTTATATATACTTCGTAATAATGTTTGAAATAGATTCTGTTTAATATCGTTTCATGGAATCTACTTCTCCCAATTATTTTGACGTAAGAATCCTGTGAATTTCATTAAGTTTCAATAACTTACGCATAGATTTTTAATTTTCATTTACTTAGATCTCGAACATTGTTTAGGTTACTTTTTCAGATATGATATGGAACAACGTCGAGAATGGCATCGTGAAACAATGGCGAGTTGTATTAAGGGTCAAACTGATATGTCCATTGCCACTGATTCCGAAATTTTTTGTAGCCTAAAAAATTCCAAGAAATCTCACGTAAAACGTCACTTAGCATCGCAAATATAAACAGAAATTAAACCAGTTGGAATCTGACAATATTAACGAATTTTAGCGTAAAACTTTAATGGCGCAAATATTCCATTAAATGAACTTAAAAATCCCACCTTCAAAACATTTCTCCAAAAATATACTGGTCGAAATGTTCCTGATGAATGCACCATACGCAAATATTATATTTGTAAGTGCTACACGAAAGCAGTACAACGCACCAGCTAGAACGTGGTAAATGTTGTAGCTGGTGGCCAACAATTCCATATAACGCATATGTAATAGCAACAAAAGTTATAAATGCAGTTGATGCGGAAACAGTAGCTAAAACCATTTACGAGAATACCAAATGCTTCATTCTAACGATAGGTACAAAGGAAAAATACTTTTACTCACAATCGGTTAGTAATCTGTAGATTTGTACCCTTCAAAACAGTCGGGAAGCGACTTATTGCTTACCAACTTCACTTTCCCAGCTATAGCCGGAAAAGTGTTTTCCCAGCCAGCAAGTATCAGTTCATTAGTCACAAATATGACATCATTGTCATTTTGGCATTAAAACATGTTTTTAAGAATAAATTGGAATCAAACTCTGTATTTATTTAGTAAAGAAACAATAATAAACCTATTTAGAGTTGTAAATATTAATGGTTACATTAGAATTATCATTACTGTTAACTGTTAAAGAAAGATTAAGATTTTTTATTATTAAAAATGCCGTACTATATTTTGTAACTGGCAAAATAATTACCTAACTGTCAGATTCAACAAACTTATTACATTGCCTAGCAACGATTTTACAAGTATCTTCCTTAAAATAGTTTATCAAATTATCATAAAAATAAATACCGATACTCATGTATTATTATTATTATTATTATTTAAAGTAAAACTTGTATAGAATTACTAATAGTAGATTGTGAGTAAAATCGTATACATACCTCGGGAGAACTCATTCCAGCCTCGCGTCTGCAGCTTACATCGGTGCTTTGCACCTCGGTATGCTACCTTGACGCTCGGCTGTAATAGAGCACTTCCCCGCTCGGTATGTAATATACTATAATTTGTCAGTGACAGTACTGCATATATGTTAAAAACAGGCAGACTATTAAAGGAAAGATATCCGAATATGCTGCATATTACTTGTGTAGCACATCTTCTCCACAGAATCTGTGAATATATCAGACACCTTCTCGGAAGTTGATAGACTTGTATCCGCTTTTAAAAAGGTTTTCAGAAAAGCACCATTGAGAATAGATCATTACAGGGAAAACCTTCCGTCTTTGTCACTGCCTCCCTCTCCAATAATAACTGTATGGGAAACATGGTTGGAAGCTTCTAGTTTTTATGGAGAGAATTTCGATAGTTTACAAAATTTCGTTACATGTTTAAATGACGATGCTCGAAGTATTTTTTCTGAGTGCAAACTTTGGAAAGTAATCACTCAAAGCAAAGTTTGAGTTATGGGAATAATCGAATTGTTAAACCCACAGTTTTCGAATTGCATCTTGAGCAACATCAATGGTGTGAAGACATGCATTGCCATTAGAAAATACAATCCCGGGATCTCGGGATTCCGGCCGGGTTTTGATCCCGTAAATCCCGGGTCTGTGCTTGGCTAATCTCGGGATTTTCGGGATTGCCAGTTTGCATTCCGTAATCCGTTGCGTCTTGACAATGACCTTACCTAGATTATATTAAGGCTACTTATTACATAAAGACAAAAAATCAACCTTAGATACGCCGTACGATAAAAGAACTACATAGGTACAGCCTAAATAATATGTAACTTAGAAGGGACTTCTCCGCCCGGCATACTTCAATACAATACTGTTAAAGTAATTACCCAACGGGCCAACAGGGGAATCACCCGATCACCTCATATGATATATCATAATATTGTTGCGAGGGATTCCCCGTCGGGGATTCCCTGTACGAAAGTATAAATACGCTTATTAGGATTTACTTTTTTCATTTATTATTCTGTCAGCGACAAGGTTACCCAGGTTACGTCATTTAAATTTAAAAGTCAATTATCTGAAAAAGTTATTTTAAATGGCGGGGGACTTTGTTCAACCTAAAAAAACCAGTGATATGTCGTCAGCGTGCAAACTTTGGAAATTTGCCAAAACTAGTCACTTATTCTGAAAATCAAAATCTCAAATTAAATGATGGATTAACCACATTAGATATGGCTATTAATAATTTGAAAAATATTCCAAGTGACTTCGGATGTGGCCTTCGGCAAGAGTTAGACGCAGTTTTTAATAGAAATCCAGATTTAATAGCATTGCGGCAATTGTGTACGTGGACAATGCCTCAAAATCTAACTGCTAAATACGCTGAAAGAAAAGAATATTTCCAGTATACACCTATAATCGGTTGCGATGTAGAAAGGACGTTTTCTATCTAGAAGGATGTATTTCATTCAAAGAGAACTAATTTTACACAAGAGAATCTTGAGAAAGTATTGCTAGTTAATATTAATACTCCTTTACTCAACTTGAAAACTACAAAATGAACAAATAAAAATGTATTTTGTATTTTATAAATCACCACCCGTTTGTTTCCCAATTATATAAATAAAATTTTCAATAGTACGCCCGTGGGCGATGAGTCATGCACCTCTCGTGTCCGGTCTCTACTAATCATGGAAGAAATTATCGGGAGTGTTGATAAGGGAAGAGGATACAAAATGTGGAATATCGAAATCAAAATACTCTGCTACGCGGACGATGCTATACTAGCTACTATAACTCAGAATGAAGATAACTTGCAAAGACTGACCCACAGACGCAATATAACAGCTAAGCCATCCAACATGTTAATCTCTACCCAGAAAACAAAAACAACCGCAATTAACACAGAACCGATCACATGCAAATTGGAAATTAATGGCGTCAGCATTAAGTAAGTCCCTTGGTATCACGCTGTAGAGCTATGGAGGCGTGGAGAGAGAAGTAAAACATTAGGTACAGAAAGCCAACAAGCTAACAGGATGCTTTAACAACCCCATATAGCAAACCAACACATCAACACAGAAATAAAGTCAAGAATATATAAAGCTACTATAAGACCAGTGATGACGTACGCATCGAAAACAAGACCCAATGCCTCTAGAACACGAAAGATGCTCGAGACGGCAGAGATGAGATTTCTAAGGATTACCGGTAATATATTAAGAGACCGAGTAAGGAGCAATGAGATCAGAAACAAATGTGGTGTATGAGGAATAAACAAGTGGACATTGGATAGAAGAGGGGGTGGAAGGATCATATAAGTAGACTGAAGGACACAAGACTGGTCAAGATAGCAAAGGGGAAGTCACCAAGTGGCAGAAGCATCTGCCCAGAAAAAGATGCCGCGACAACATTCCATAGAGGCATTACCCCTTTAGCGAACAAGCAAAATGCTTAAAAAACGAAGAAGCAATTATTTAAGTTTTTTTTCTTGAACGAACTAATTAATTAATTTTCATGTTTATTCTCGATTTTCAATTTAAAATTTTTAATCTCTATATCCAGACCAATTACATAAAAAAAGGCTCATTATTAACCCAGGGATGCATATCTGGTATATCTAGTTTTACATAAACCGGGTCTATAAGCCCGCCTATTAACTCATAATAAAATGCGATAACAGAAATTTGTAGAAGTGAAGCTACCTACATTCAAGAAACCATTTCATAAAAAACAAACATAGTTATTATATAACAAAAATTGTTTATAGATTATAATAACAAGTAGTGCATATTCTTACACTGTCTTCACTACATAAACTATTTTTGTAATTACCATATACTATTTTTCTTTTGCGATCTATTTTTGAAGGACACACTGAGCATATTTTTTCTCTTGAACGTTTCATCCTTTTGAGATATAAGTGCGCCGGGCCATAGATAAAAATAAATTTTTCGTACCCTTCACAATGCTACATCATATGTTAGGGTTATCCGATCTTCTTGCCATTTAGAGGATCACCAGTCTTTTAGAAAGATTCTGTGTTTGTGAGTGACACCAGCGTTATAATTTGGATGTTCTTTGGTAAAAATAGTAAATGCATTGCCGCCACGTCAATTATATTGAAGAAAAACCTCATCGGCCATCGTTTACTTTTGCCTTTTACACGTATATATGTACACGTGTATGTGGATATCATGTGATCCATAACGTCAACACTGCCTTTTGTTTTATTGTAGTAGAAGATAATTTCGAGCTTCTTTTTAGCGTCGTCATTGACATCTGTGTCATGATACGTAGCTTAGTAAAATTACGCATTTGTTCTTTTTAGGTGCGTAGCTTACAATGCTTACATTGTTTTTGAAGCAAAATAAAGATTTTTCGATGGTTTCATCTCCTTTGGAATATCTCGCTTATTTTGACGTAGCGCACCAACAAAAGTAATATTTTTCCAAAAGATACTCTGCCAATGGAACATTCGTAAAATAATTGTCAGATTCTGACCAAAATTATGAATACTACATACTAAAGTTTGCGCTATTTCAAATCCCAGATTCTTATGTATAGATTCCCCAGGTTGGCGACCAACATAAGCTCAACCATCAAGTGCTAAGCCCCAAATTTAGATTCGCACATCCTAAAAATTTTCAAGCCATATTTTGCCGGCTGCCTCTGAAGCCAACAAATTGTTCATCAATTGTTCCTTGGTATCTGGTATGATGCACGTTTTGCATTGTTGAATAAAACAGATCCCAGGTGTAAAATACCAGTGCTAATTTATCGGTTTCTAAACGCGTTTCTCGAGTTCTTTTATGGTCAAATCTAATAAATCTTCGCATTTCTTCAAATCGAAATATGGACATCGTGGCTCGATACATGGGATTAGCAAATTCACCAGAAAAAAATTCGATTGCAGGAACATCGCAGTTTCTGTCAACTCCATCATTAAAAAATGAATCCACAAAATGCATAAAATTTATCAACAGTTACATCAGTCCACGTTTTTGATTTCCCATTTTAAACACGTCTTGCTTCTTGCAGTTGATACACTGCACAATTTCCTGCATAATAACTTCAGTCACAAATAACTGAAAAGTTTCTCTTGGTACAGCAGCTATATGTTTTTGTGCTATGGCAGATGCACGCCAAATAATATTATGTGGTTGAATTTTATTTTTAGCTTGGTGGTTCTATTCTCTACTCCAGGCGGTTTGGATAGATATAAAAACTGTAAATGGAATATTAGCGTTTGAATTATCACTATCACTAATATTTTCTGCAAAGTGTTATCACCATCGCCATCGCTACTAGATTCAGAGAACTCGTCACAATTTGTTTCGAAATCACTGTAAATTATATCATCATTTTCTACTTCTGAAACAACACTTTTTCCAGAAGGTGGATCATCGCATCATTTACCCGTTGCAACAACGTTTCCTCGAACTTCGGAACACCAAGCTTTATACTTTGTACACACTTTTTCTATGCCATTATTGGTTTTGTACTACAACTTCACTCATTGCAGCTTGTGACTCAACTGAATGACAACGTATGCTTCACCGATATGTATACAGCCTGTAATAATGCAGATTCCAATTTGTACAAACATGTAGACACGTTTACTTCAAATTATGTAACACATGCCAGCAATAACAAGCTGATAGGTGTTAATACAAAAAAATTGCTAGTGGGCCTAGCAGGCCCGGTTTATATAAATGCAGCATAGTGATGATAAAAAATTATTTTCTAATTTAAAAAAATAAATAAAAATTACTTGACCTGAGAAACAGTTGAATGAATACATTTTATAATATTTTTGTAGTTTCCAAAAAGATTTGGAAATATTTGATTAAAAACGCCTTAATGTATCTGACTCGACACTACTAAGAAAGACCTTTTTTGGTATTAGAATCCAAAAATTTCGACATGACGATACCACCTACACCTCTTTTGTGGGAGTTTATTAGTCACTATTAAATGATAATTTAGTAAACTCACACTCAGTAAGTACTAATTGTGAGAAAGGAAAATCAAACATTCAAAAAATTATGTACCTATATGTAAAGAAGTAACTGAAAATGAAATTTTTAAGAAATTACTCTAATAGGTTGTATGTCAATATCATGGCATGCCCTAATCTGCTATTATCTATGTTTCAAACATCTTTATTTCTATTATTATTTTGAGTTAAATAAGAAACAAAAACCATAAGGTGCTTATTTAGTATGGTGTATTTCCACCTCTGCTTCTAATTACAGCATTATCTTTACATCTTTGCATACATAATTAATCCATCAATGTCTTCTTGTGGAATTTCATCCCATATACGTAGGAGATATTGTTGGAGTTGATTTAGGTCCGATGGTGGTGAATGCTGCTGTCTAATTTTTCTTCCCATCATGTCCCAGACATGTTCGATTGGATTCATGTCTGGACTACATGCTGGCCGGTCCATAGCTCAAATACCTACGTCATACAGATAATCATTTACTATGCGTGCAGCATGTGGTCTAGCATTATCGTGCATTAAGAGGAACCCATCTCCGATATAGAATCTAGAATATCTGTAATGTATCGCGCAGCAGTTAAACGACCACCATCAACAATGCACAGTCCTGTCCGTGTTCCTAAAGATATACTACCTCAAACCTAAACCTGAACCTCTCCCATACAATGTCGTTTGTCGAATGTTACAAGCTACGTATCTTTCATTTGGTCTACGGTACACTCTTAGGTGTTCCCTAGCGAAAGCTAATTTTGACCTGGGTGTCTTACAGATAATCTATGACCAGTTGCCGGCATTCGAGGGTAATAATTTATATATTTGTGAATGTATCTCCTCTCCAGAGACGCAGATACGTATTTCACCTTTCTACAGGATCGTCGGTACGCCCCTGCTGGAGAAGAGATACATTCAACCAAATATAACTACCTTGCTATCAACCAGAAATTATTAAGACAGAGCGTGAAAGAATATTCAGCGCTGTCTAGATAACAACTGCCGAACTAAGCAACGTGTTTCTCTAGACGGTAACATACCATATCTATAGAAAACTGTATTATCGTGTCTTCACTACTTGTCGGGCGAACCGAATGCGTATATAACAAAATAATTTGAAACATACACATGAGTGGGTAAAAACCACACCAATTTGTATAATACAAAAGTATTTTTAATAATATAAAATATTATTAAAAATGGGGTGTGAAGAACACAATACAAGTTATATATTTGTGAATGTATCTCCTATACATTCACAGATACATTCACAAATATATAACTTGTATTGTGTTCTTCACACCCCATTTTTAATAATATTTTATATTATTAAAAATACTTTTGTATTATACAAATTGGTGTGGTTTTTACCCACTCATGTATGTTTCAAATTATTTTGGTAATAATTTTGCTCAGCTAATCGCCGTGTAATAATGTCTGCACTGGCTCTGTTCCCGTTGATATTAGGAAGTTGCATTTGGAGACTTCTTGCCGTAGTGAATCGTTCCCGAACAGCTCACAACAATATAAAACGATCCTCCACAGCATTGGTAGCACGTTTTCTGCTTTGCCCTTGCCTTCTTCTGTGATCATTGGTTTCGTTAAAACGTTGCAGAACTCTAGAAATAGTCGTATGAGGCACTCCAAATCTTCTCCCAGAAAGCGGTGGGAATATCCTTCACCAGATAAAGTATCAATTTATACACACTCATCTCGTGTCAAATTACGTGCACCACGCTCCATTGTTGTTCAAATACTGTCAGTTATTTCACACTTCCAAAACATGCTAAAAAACGGCTTACTAAGGTATTTAATTCATGCAAATAGTGCTGAAGCGCAATATATGTATAATTCAAAAACTACACAGTTATGTGAATTGTTTCCATTGTGCTTTATTAATCGAATGTAAAAAAATGCAAATTTAACAAACAGAGTTGTACATGCACTGGTCCTTCTTAAAATATGAATAGAGTTGAATATAATTTGTTGCTCACAAAACCAAAACCAAAAAATGTAGTGGTGCGTTAATTTTGCGGGCTAGTGTATATATATATATATATATATATATATATATATATATATATATATATATATATATACATATAAAGATAATTATTTCGTGACCTTTGTATATTATGGTAGATTTAATTAGTTGGCGATTTAAGGTCTGGTTTTACTTAAAAATGATATTTAAAACAATCTTACATGTTTCGGCAAATGATGCCTTTCTCAAAGAATTTAAAATATAAATGACAGTATATTAATGTCATACTTATACATTTGTAGTTGGCATGATAAAATTATTCAAAGAGACATCCAGTTTAATAAAAATAAATTATGCCTTAGTATTCAAAAAATAGTTAGACAACAAAAACGGGGAATGGCAAGGCATGAGTTATTATTATGTATGTGCCCGTGTAGCGGCTTAAAATGTTCAGCAGTCGGCATTCGCTTTAAACGAGAAGGAAAACCACGAAAACCTACTCGGACAGCCAGTCAGGGATCCACACGGAACTATCAGCATTATAAGCAAATGTATAGATATTTAAATAAAACATAAGATATATATTTATATAACAGCAACATATATTATGATGGTAAATTGCAGATCGTTACATAATTAGGTTGTAGTATATATTGCTTAAATTTTTTATTTCACTTTTGTTGTTAATTGAATTTTTTTCCTGTTTAATACTAATCATTTCTTTAATTGCCCTTTTCATTGTGTGTTGTTCTTTATCAATTATCTGCGTGTTTTCAAAATCTAAATGGTGATCGCGTTGTAGTTTGTGTGTAAATAAAGCAGTTTTGTTTGTCTTAGATATTTGTGGGCTTGTATTCTTTTGTATAAATATTGTTTAGTTTGGCCTATGTAGTAACTATCACAATCGCGACATGGTATTTTATAGATGATATATGTTTCTCGATTTTTTTCTATTTTAGATTTTAGTTTTGAAAATAGATGTTTATATGTTGTAGCTATATCATATTTTTTTAAAGTGTATTTTATTTTTTTCTGATAATTTATTATTATTAAACTGGATGTATCTTTGAATAATTTTATCCATGACAACTACAAATGTATAAGTATGACATTAATATACTATTATTTATATTTTAAATTCTTTGAGAAAGGCATCACTTGCCGAAACATGTAAGATTGTTTTAAATATATGCAATTTTAAGTAAAACCAGCCGTTGCATCGCCAACTAATTAAATCTACCATATAATATATATATATATATATATATATATATATATATATATCTTTGTGACCTTGGTATGATAAGGTAAACTTAATAAGTCGGCGATTAAAGGTCTGGTTTACTTCAAAGTATATATATTTAAAACAACCCTACATGTTTCGGCAATACGCCTTTGTCAAGGGTATACAAAATATAAATCTATTATATTTTGTATTCCCTTGACAAAGGCGTATTTCCGAAACATGTAGGGTTGTTTTAAATATATATACTTTTAAGTAAACCAGACCTTTAATCGCCGACTTATTAAGTTTACCTTATATATATATATATATATATATATATATATATATATATATATATCGCTGCAATTTCAAATCCAACATTGTGCTTGTCAAGAAGCATCTCTCTAAAGAAAACACCCTAATTTTCAGACTAATATATCAAATAGTTTTGTTGTGACAGCCATTTGAAGCAAACGTCTACGAGCATTTTCGTAAAAATGGAAAAAAGCGAATTTCGTGTGCTCATTAAACACTGTTTTTTTGCGCGAAAAAAACACCGCGCAAACCAAAAAAAAAGCTTGAAAAATATTATGGGGACCCTTCACCATCGATTGAAACCATCACCACTAGTTTACTCAATTTCGGTGTGGTCGTACCCAAGTGACGGCGAACGTTCTGGTCGCCCAATTGAGGTCACCACACCAGAAATGGTCAATAAAATCCACGGTATGACATCCGACGATCGGCGAGTAAAGGCGAACTTGGAGGCTACAGCGATATTACATGGATCAGTGATTTTAATTTTGCATAAATATTTGGAAATGCTATCCGCAAGATGGGTGCCGCATTTGCTCACAATTGATAATAATCGTTTGACAACTTCAAAGGAGTGTTTGGCGATGTACAATCGCAATCCGAAAGTTTTTGCGACGTTTCGTAACCGTGGACGAACCATAGATTCGTCACAGCATACCAGAGACCAAAGAACAGTCGAAACAGTGGACTTCTCATGGTGAATCGAAGCCTAAGAAAGCCAAGGTAGATCTATCGGCCAACAAGGTTATGGCCAGTTTTTTTTATGTGCGCGGTGTCATTCACATCGATTACCTTGAAAAGGGTAAAACGATCACCAGCGCATATTATGCAGAGCTGTTGGATCAATTCGAGGCCGATTTGAAGCAAAAGCTACCGCATTTGGCGAGAAAAAAGTTTTCTTCCACCAGGACAATGCACCGGCGCACAAGTCCGTAGTCGCAATGCCAAATTGCATGAATTAGATCACGAATTGCTCCCTCATCTGGCATATTCGCCAGATTTAGCCCCCTGCGACTATTGCTTCGAAATATGAAGGAATGGCTCGGCGGTAAGAGATTTGGATCGAATGAAAAATCCATTGATGAAACGAACGTCTATTTTAAAGGCATTGAGAAATCGTATTATTGAGAGGGCATCAAAAAGAGTCTTATCATTGTATACCGAATGTAGTTAACTGCCGCGCCTATTTCACTTTGCTATTTTTAGTGGAAAATCATAGTTTCGCTGTTGTATTTCTTTAGCGCTTTCGCTGGCGGGTTTACTACAATATATATATATATATATATATATATATATATATATATATATATATATATGACCTTGGTATGATATGGTAAACTTAATAAGTCGGCGATTAAAGGTCTGGTTTATTACTTGAACGTATATATATATATTTAAAACCCTACATGTTTCGGCAATGATGCCTTTGTCAAGGATATAAAAAATATAAATGACATAATATAAATCAATTTATAAATGACAGAATATAAATCAATTTATATTCTGTCATTTATATTTTTTATATCCTTGACAAAGGCATCATTGCCGAAACATGTAGGGTTTTAAATATATATACTTTGAAGTAATAAACCAGACCTTTAATCGCCGACTTATTAAGTTTACTATATATATATACATATATTTATAATTTGTTGGCGATTCAAGGTCTGGTTTTACTTTAAAATATATATATTTAAAACAACCCTACACCAAAATAAGTAAGTACATATTAAAAAGGACATGTTTCGGCAAATGATGCCTTTATCAAGGAATATAAAATATAAATTATCATTTGCCGAAGCATGTAGGGTTGTTTTAAATATTGTAATGTTTGTCTTTTCGGGTTCTTAAATAAAACTAACAATAACTTTAGACACACACTATATTAATATTAAAACGTATAACAATATAAAACTAACTATTAACAACAATAAGTACATTTATGTATTTTATATTTATGTAACTATATTTATGTTTACTTCGCGAGACTTGGGTATTGAATGAATGTCCATCCCTTCTTCGACGCGGCTTTTATATCTGGTGAATACTTTTCTAGAGCGTTCACGTAGGCCTCGCTAAAACATCCAGAGGGATGACGCACCTCGCGTCATCGGATGAGTCATTACATTGCCCCCTTCTTAAAAATGAAGTTTCGTCCCGAAACATGTCATGCTTTGGTCTCCTCAAACGATGACGAAATCGACAGGTAGGGCCTTTGTTACATTGCGACGTCATATCGAAATAACAGTCCACGGTCTTATCTTGCCTGGATGGACAGGAATATTCAAGCTGGTAACTGCATACCAGAATTTCCATACCAGTATGTCGGAAGATTACTTCTAACATGCTCCTTACAATTCTCCAGTCCAGGCGGTCCAATCCACAACCCAATTTTGGAACTGCTAATTTCAAAATGTCTTGTTCTAACATTTGTTCTCGTAAGTGGACCAAGGCCTCCCATAAGGCACGATAGGTTGGCTTCAGGTTTGACAGTTCTTTCGTGACCAAATAAAACATAGGCTGTTCTTCATTTAGTATTTGGAGACTCTTCCCAATTGCTGGTCCCTGCTGCCTTAGTTTTTCGATTCTGCCAAATCTCTCTTTAAATTCCCTGGCAATCCCTTTGGCCATTCGCAGATCTCGGGCTACGCAATGAGCTAGCGCGTAGTCTGGCGACACCGTAAACAAATCTTGCTGTTTCTCGATGGTTACTCCAAATCGAGCTTTTCTCGAACCAGAATATTCTTGCATAAAGTCTTCGAAGGTTAGTTCATGGTATTGGCTATCCAATCGGCGCAAGTCAGCGGTTTCGTCATTATTGTCTCCAGAGTATGGGGCTAATCGATTAAAATGTACGACTCTTGGCTTAGTGTGAGGTGTTCGCCTGATGCGGTATATTACATCGTTGATCCGCTTCAACACCTCGTATGGCCCCTCCCAATTCTTTTGAAGTTTTGGAGATAGGCCCCGTCGACGTTGTGGATTATACAACCAAACCCGATCGCCTTCATGGTAACCACTCTTCTCGGCGTTGATGTCATAGCTCTCTTTCATTCTGTCACTAGCATCTTGGATATTATGTCTGACTTGTTCATGGATATTATCTAGTCGTCGTCTGAGCGTGCTGACATAATCTTCTCCGGCAAGATCATCACCAGGCTTGCTCCCAAACTTTAAATCACAGGGCAATCGGAGTTCCCTTCCGAATAGCACGTTGGCTGGTGATTGGCCTGTTGTCTCTTGAACGAAGGCCCGATACGCCATTAGAAATAATGGTAAATGTTCGTCCCAATCTCTCTGGTGTTCGGAGACCACTTTGGATAAGTGTCTGATCATGGTCTTGTTCATTCGCTCTACCATCCCATCTGATTGTGGATGCAAGGGAGTTGTTCTCGTCTTCCGTATGCCCAAAAGTCCACACATCTTTTCGAATAGACTGAACTCAAAATTTCGCCCTTGATCGGAATGAAGTTCCAAGGGTACACCAAAACGGCTGACTAACTCCTTCACAATCACGTCTGCTACAGTTCCAGCTTCTTGATTTGGTAGAGCATATGCTTCAACCCATTTGGTAAAGTAATCCATGACCACTATTATGTATTTATTTCCTTTGTCGCTTTCTGGAAAAGGGCCGGCGGCATCTATGGCGATCCTTTCAAATGGGCTTCCTACATTGTATTGGCGCATGGGTGCACGTCGACGCCTCTGGGGACCATTGCTTCCGGCGCAATTAGCACACTTTCGGCACCATTCTTTCACATCTCGTGAACAATTCACCCAGTAAAATCTCTGGCGCACCTTCTCCAGTGTTTTATGGACTCCAAAATGTCCCCCAGAAGCACCATTATGGAGTTCTCGCAATACCTCTGGTATTCCTTTCTTGGGAACCACCATTTGCATCTTCCGCTCGCTTCCATCGTGATTTTCGACCTCACGTCTCAGGAGATCGTCTTCTATGGTTAAGGAATCCCATTGTGCCCAGTATGACTTCAATTCTCGTGAATGGGGAGCAATTTCTTGCCAGGTCGGTCTTTGCCCATTTCTTTTCCAAGCCCTGAGGACTGCAAGATCCGGATCAGCTTCTTGATCTGCGCGCGAATTGTCAGGTTGCCATTGGTCATCAACAACGGTGGTTCGAAGAGCGTTGGCCGATTTGTCTTCGATTCTGTTGCAATATCGACAGTCTTCTGGACAGGGCCTACTGGAAAGGGCATCTGCATTTTGATGTTTGAGGCCTGCTCTGTGTTCAATGACAAAGTCATACTCCTGTAGCCTCTCAATCCATCTAGCTACTTGACCCTCTGGATTCTTAAATTGCAAGAGCCACTTTAAGGCGGCATGATCAGTGCGGATCAGGAACTTCTGCCCATACAGGTACTTGTAAAAGTGCTCAATGGTCTTAACTACTGCCAATAGTTCTCTCCTGGTTACGCAGTAGTTCCTCTCCGGTTTGGACAGGGTCTTGCTGAAGTATACAATGACCCTTTCTTGTCCATCTTGGATTTGAGAGAGCACGCCACCAATCCCGACGTTACTGGCATCCGTATCCAAAACACACTTCCCAGATGGCAGTGGATAGTTTAAAACAGGTGCACTGATCAACGTACCTTTTAACAACTCAAAGGCTGCTTGGCATTCGTTGTTCCAAATGAATGCTCGATTTTCTGTTAGGCGCGTAAGTGGTTTTGCAATGTTGGAGAATCCAGGAACGTAGCGTCGATAATATGTGCATAACCCCAAAAAGCTTCTTAGCTGATGTTTGTCTTTGGGTACCGGCCATTTTTCCACAGCTTTTACCTTTTCGGGATCCACAGCAACTCCTTTTCTGGAAACCACATGTCCAAGGTAATTTACCTCCTTCCGGAAGAGGTGACACTTCTTTGGACTTAATCTCAGGTTGGCATCTCTTAACCTCTGGAATACTACTTCCAAATTTTTCATGTGATCTTCAAAGGTCTTCCCTACCACAATCACATCATCGAGATATACCAGGCAGGTGTTCCAGGAGAGTCCCCTCAGTACAGTGTCCATGAGTCGCTCAAAAGTAGCTGGGGCGTTACACAGTCCAAATGGCATGACTGTAAATTGCCAGAGTCCTGTACCTAAACTGAAGGCAGTCTTCTCTTTGTCATTGGGATCCATTCCCACTTGCCAATAACCGCTCTTTAAGTCGAGAGTGGAGAACCATTTTGCTCCTGCCAAGGTGTCTAGCGTATCGTCTATTCTTGGGAGAGGATAGCTGTCCTTTTTGGTCACACTATTTAAACGACGATAGTCCACACAGAATCTAGTAGATCCATCCTTCTTCCTGACAAGGACCACTGGTGAAGCCCATGGACTATTCGTTGGTTCAATTACTCCTTGGCCTTCCATATCTTGTATAATTTGCTTGGCTTCCTCACGTTTTGCCAGTGGTAACCTTCTTGGTCCTTGTCGAATTGGACTTGCATCGCCGGTATTTATTTTGTGCATTACAATATTTGTTCTGCCTTTCGTACCAGTTTCAGTTTCAAAGACGTCTTCATAATGTTTGATTAGGTCCTTAACTTGACTTTGTTCCTTCTTGCTCAATCCTTGACAGGCGGAGTCGATTATCTTGGACAATTTCTCAGAAACCTGCACGAATCCATTCTTCTTCGCCTCTATATGATGAACGACGGCCGACCTCTATATGATGAACACCACCCCAAAATAGTACCCTTCTTCAATGAAACAGGGTAATGGTTCACATTCATTACCCTTATCGGTACAGTCTTCTGAGTCTTGACCAGCATTTTGGCAACTACTATTCCTCGAACCACCTCGTCATCATCAGCCTTTGGTTCCAACATTGCAACATTTCCGTCCAAATAATCACCTTCCGTACACGCCGTCAAAAATGTCTCACTTCTTGCATCCAGAACAACATTCTCTGCTGTAATTACTTGTACACTCCCACAATTTTTCCCATGAAGAAACAATTCCTCATTATTTATTTTTAAAGTGCCTTCTTTCATGTTTAACTGGAAGCCGTAGGTGTTCATGATGTCTAATCCCAAGATTATCTGTTCTTCTATGTCGGCTACGAGAACACGATGTCGGATTGATGTTGGTCCTATGACAAAATTGACATCTACTTCACCTGCCACAGAAGCTGCTTCTCCTGTTGCTGTCCTAAGTCTCCATTTGCTAGAAAATAGCTTTTTATTTCTGGGAATTAAATCGGGTCGCACGATGGTTTTCGTCGATCCAGTATCTAGCAAGCAAGCATAGGTCTTTCTTTCCATAACAGCGTCCACATACAGGCCGTTGGTTTGATGTTGCAGGGATGCGACTTGGCCAGGCGTCCTTGGGGCTTCCTGATGCTGGATCGATGATTGCCCCCGCTCATCGACCCGCTTTAGTTTTCCTGCTGCTCACACGATGCTTTCTTGGCCATCTTACCACATTTACTCCGAACGTGACCAATCTCTCCACAATTCCAGCATCGCAATACTCTTTTATTTGATTTGATCTGGTTTAGAACTCTACTAACCACCTGCTCCATGAACTCCTCATTTTCCTGCTTGTCAACAGTGCAGACACGAGCATGGTTCCGAGAAGCTTGCTTTGCAGTCTCAAACTCCAGCGCGTGCGCCAAAGCATCGATCAAGGTTTTCGGTCTTGCCAACCTTAATGCTTGCTGCGTATCAATATCCCGGAGACCATCTATGAACGTCTGGACTGCTAGGTGTTCCATGAAATTATCTGGCGCCATCGGATATGCAAGTCGGACTAGACGAGCAATATCTGCCTCAAATTCCTGAAGATTCTCGCCTTTCTTCTGTGATCGATTCTTCAGTTGGGTATGGTATACTTGCTCCAAATGCGCATGGCCATATCTCATCTCCAAGCGTTTAATGAGTTGAGAATAGTCTTTACGTTCCTCAGGAGGCAATGTCTGCAAAATATCACTAGCATCACCCCTTAATGCTATGACTAAAGCAGTCGCTTTCTCGGCAGAAGACCATGCGTTTGCTTCTGCGGCCGCTTCGAATTGCGTCAGGTAAGTTGCCCATGACGTCTTTCCATCAAAGGTTGGTGGCTTGATTCTGGTCTTTGAAATAGCCACAAGTTCTTCTTTTATTTCGATGGGCCGCGGTATGACTTCTTTGTTGACCTGCTTGGGATTAGAATGACCCATGGTAGCTGGTAATTTCATCTCAATCATTATTGCCTCTAAAAGTCTAGAATGTTCTCCAATTTTCTCTTCTACAGCTATGAAAACCTCTTCTTTAACGCTTCTGATTTTTTCGCTAATCGCTGTTCTAGAACTTTTTCCACTTGTTCCAGACTTTTTTCGAAGTTTCTAGAATTTTCTAGTAATTTCTGCTCCATTTGTTGCATTTGAATTTGCGCATTCTCTATTAATCGTTGTTCCATATTTTTCGCACTATCCAGATTCTTCTGTTCCATTTGTTCTAGAGTTTTTGCTCAGTTTCCAGAAGTTTCCAGGTTCTTCTGCTCCATTTGCTGCATTTGAATTTGCGCATTCTCTATTAATCGTTGTTCCATATTTTTCGCACTATCCAGATTCTTCTGTTCCATTTGTTCTAGAGTTTTTGCTAAATTTCCAGAAGTTTCCAGGCTTTTCTGCTCCATTTTAGTTTGTGAATCTATTATTCGTTGTTCCATATTTTTCGAACTATCCAGATTCTTCTGTTCCATTTGTTCTAGAGTTTTCGCTAAGTTTCCAGAAGTTTCCAGATTCTTCTGCTCCATTTGTTCTAGTTTCATAAACAGTGAATTCACGTCAGCATCTCCGCCTGGAACTTGAAAGACATAATTCTCTGGATCCTCGCCTTCTTGGATCAACACATTGCGAAGCCGTTGCTAGAGGATCGACTTTTTGCCAGTTGTATCCTCATCCCTCTCTTCTAATTCTCGTTTTAACTCGGACACTTTTAATTCTGTCAGTTTCATTCTGTTGGCCATCACGATATTTAAAATAACGTCTTTTCGCACTGTATATTTATTTGAACGAATACTTAATTAACACTTAATTGTCTACTTAGTTTATTATTTATTAATTAGTCCACACCTGAATACCACTGTAATGTTTGTCTTTTCGGGTTCTTAAATAAAACTAACAATAACTTTAGACACACACACTATATTAATATTAAAACGTATAACAATATAAAACTAACTATTAACAACAATAAGTACATTTATGTATTTTATATTTATGTAACTATATTTATGTTTACTTCGCGAGACTTGGGTATTGAATGAATGTCCATCCCTTCTTCGACGCGGCTTTTATATCTGGTGAATACTTTTCTAGAGCGTTCACGTAGGCCTCGCGAAAACATCCAGAGGGATGACGCACCTCGCGTCATCGGATGAGTCATTACAATATATATATTTTAAAGTAAAACCAGACCTTAAATCGCCAACAAATTGAATTTACCATAACATACAAAGGTCACGAAATAATTATCTTTATATTTATATATATATATATATATATATATATATATATATATATATACAAGGTGTGTATAAATTGTCGCAAAAGCTACACGTAGCGACATTCTTCGTTCGGTTCTGAATAAAAAATCTTAATGTTAAAATGTCGTATCATGCTTCATAATTTCGTAAATGTCAAAATTTGACAGTAATGATTTTGATTGAACTCACTTTGAAATACAAACCTATTGTTCTACAACGTTGCCAAATGTGTTTTTCATGGAAGTACGTTAATGAATAAATGTTTAAAACAAGCTTTTAATAAAAAAGAAAACGTTTACGAAATAATACTAGTAAAAATGTTTTCTTTAAACTAAATTGCATTCTATCTCTATTAACAGATATCGAAGAGCAAAGGTTAGTTACGCACTAAAAGTCTGAACTTCAAGAACCCCGTGAAAACATACGAAGCATGATACATTTTAACATTAAGATTTTTTATTCAGAACCAAACGAAGAACGTCGCTGCGTGTAGCTTTTACGACAATTTATACATATATATATATATATATATATATATATATATATATATATATATATATATATATATAACCTAAATGAATAACCTAAATTTGATCCAGCCTTTTACACTCAAAGGAATTTTACCTATATACCGGGTGCGGCAATAGTGTGTCGGCGGAGCTTAGCATGAAAACTAATAAAGTTGTAACAATGAAATTTTACGTACACATGTAGTATGCTACAGTGCATTTTCTAATTTTATTTATATATTTACAGGGTGTTCCAAATTTCCGCAACCACTTTCAATTTGTTTTTTTAAATAGATTGCTATACTTTCATGTTATTATGATGATAGTCACCCAAATTATCTTTACAATGATATATGACAATGTGCACTTACAACTGTTAGTTTTGGTTTTATTGCAAATTTTGTTAAAGTCTTGACAGTTGCAGAGTCTAACATTTTAAGTCTTAGCCTGAAAATGGGTGCAGTGCCTCACGTAAATTTTTTGTTACCAATTTATGGACTAACACGTTATATGTTTTGAGGGTGAACAACGTGACAACATATACAGAGTGTTAAATATGTCGTGCCAAAGTTATCGAAGTTTAAAGGCTATTTTCTCTTTTTTTTTAAATTGAACCTATAATTTTTTTATTAGTCAGCAAATTCCTTGTAAAATTGCCGTTAAAATGGTACCAATAACATAGTACTTATTTCTAGTATTTTCGAAGTTATAACCCTTTAATGGGATATACCTATGTTTATAATATTCAATATGCGGTGCATCTAATAGTTGGTTGGCCATGAAATGATATCAAACAAAGTAACTTTTACAAACACCTGTTTCTTAATTCTTTATTATTAGTTTTAGAATTACATTTTGTAATTTTTCAATAATAAAACAAAATTAATTTAAAATGTGTTCAAATATATTTCCATTCTGCTCACACATGCTCTTAATCGCCTCTGCATCGACAGACTTACATTTTGAGCCATGTTGTTTTCACTTACTTGAAGAAAAGCGTTTCTGATTCGTTGCTGCATGTTCTCTGCCGTTGTAGGAGGTGTTTCGTAAACTATATTTTTTACAGTAGGCCACAGAAAAAAATCACAAGGGGTTAGATCTGGTGACCGCGGTGGCCAGTTTATAAAGCTTCCTCTCCCAATCCACCTATTGGTGAATACCCTATCTAAATGTGTTCTTGCAGCAGCACCGTAATGTGCAGGTGCACCATCATGTTGGTACCACAATCTCCTTGTGACGTTATCTGGTAGGTCTTCTAACAGCAATGGTAAATTATTTTGTAGGAAATTTGTGTAGATTTCACAATTTAAAGTATTATTAAAAAAGAATGGACCTACAATAGTGTTTCCTATGATGCCTCCCCAGGTGTTAACACTCCATTTTTGTTGGTATAAAATGGGTTGCACAAAATGAGGGTTTCTAGTGTCATAATAATGAGAATTTTTTCTACTTGTTATTCCACAATTAGCAAATGTTGCTTCATCTGTGAAAAGCACATGATCTAGAAAAGTTAGATCTTGTCGTAATTGGAAAAGTAGCCATTCACAGTAAACAAGTCTCCTTTCAAAATCCGTTTGTAATAAGCCTTGATGATTTTGAATTTTGTAAGGGTGATATTTATGTTTTTTTAAAATCCTTCTTACAGCAGTGACTTCTATCCCGTGTTCTTTCGAAATTATCCTTGTAGATACGCGCGGATATTTCACAACAGACTGGACGACTGTCACTTCATTATCTTCTGTAACCATAGACTTAGTTCTTTCATGTTTGACATAATTCACTGAACCCGTCCGAAGAAACCTTGTCAACAAATTTTCAAACTTCTTAATATCTGGTGCTCTTCGGTGAGGATACTCCATAGCATATGTTCTTGATGCTAAAAGTGGATTTCTATTGCTAGCGCCAAGAACAAATACCATGTCTATTAGCTCCTCCTTCGAAAAATTCATTCTAAAGAAACACAACTATAAACTATTACGGCATGGAAATAAAAAATAATGACAACAAAACGATATAACTGACAACAAGATAACAACTAATAACGAACAAACGGAAATTGATAATTAACTAGCCAAACTTAAATTATAACAATTAAACGCGATTACAGTAAAGGAAACTATTGAAAAACACTTTATATGGAAATTTTAAGTAGATATTTGACGTTTGGTTACACAGCAATTTTTGCTTAATATCATTTCATGGCCAACCACCCAACTATTAGATGCAGCACCGCATATTGAATATTATAAACATAGGTATATCCCATTAAAGGGTTATAACTTCGAAAATACTAGAAATAAGTACTATGTTATTGGTACCATTTTAACGGCAATTTTACAAGGAATTTGCTGACTAATAAAAAAATTATAGGTTCAATTTAAAAAAAAAAGAGAAAATAGCCTTTAAACTTCGATAACTTTGGCACGACATATTTAACACTCTGTATATGTTGTCACGTTGTTCACCCTCAAAACATATAACGTGTTAGTCCATAAATTGGTAACAAAAAATTTACGTGAGGCACTGCACCCATTTTCAGGCTAAGACTTAAAATGTTAGACGCTGCAACTGTCAAGATTTTAACAAAATTTGCAATAAAACCAAAACTAACAGTTGTAAGTGCACATTGTCATATATCATTGCAAAGATAATTTGGGTGGCTATCATCATAATAACAAGAAAGTATAGCAATCTATTTAAAAAAAAAAAAATTGAAAGTGGTTGCGGAAATTTGGAACACCCTATAAATATATAAATAAAATTAGAAAATGCACTGTAGCATACTACATGTGTACGTAAAATTTCATTGTTACAACTTTATTAGTTTTCATGCTAAGCTCCGCCGACACACTATTGCCGCACCCGGTATATATATATAAATTGTTATTCAATCATTCACTTCAATATTTTTATGGTGGTGTATATGTTACAAAATTTAATTCAGTAAAATATCTATCTTCAACAATATACACCTACTTATCTATGGGAAGACCCAAGAAAACTTGTATATGCTGGTGGTGGTACATGATATAGGAAAAATATATTTAATAGAGAGTTGGTGACAAGCATCTTGTTTAGGATGTGGTACACGTCTACTATTGTGCTGTGCTAAACCCATTTAAAAAATGTCATTAGAATAGTGATATGGGTTGACCAGCCAAATATCAAATTATTCAATGCAATCTGTCAATTTATCATCCACATAAAACCATCACCATCCACAAGAACTGAAAACCCTTCTTTTTTCAAAATAAAATAATTTATTTGACCTCTATGTAGAATCATGACTCATGATTCATGACTCATGAGTTACGGATTGACGTTAATATACAAAATAAAACAAGTTTTGATGAAAGCTTTTCTACCACTTCAAAAAATACTTTTGGTAAAGGCAATTATTTTACTGTAATTGGGTATGTTAAAGTCAATGAAGTAACGTAAAATCGTTTTAGCAACGTTACCTTATCACCATGAACTGAATGAATCCTATAGGATAAGTATGAGTTTAGATCAAGAATTATATCGTCTTAAAAAACTGAAACTTTTAAGATAATAGAAGATAATTATTGTTCTTAACCAAAGCAGCAAATACTTAACGTAAAATATGTATTGGCTATGTTGTACAGGCAGAAAAATTTGTTAATTTGATCATTTAGGCGAAGATATTATATTACCAATTATTTTATTACCTGCAAATAATAGTTGTACTAATATATAACTAAATATAAATTATACAATATAACTTATGCATTAATTATATTTTATTTTAAATCAATGTATATTTTGTTACTTTTGATATTTTTTAAACTTTTTAAATTGTAGACATAACAGGTGTTTATTTGAAAAGTCAATCTAGTAGCATGTGATTTACTGAGAACATTTTGAAGTATGTCGTAAATTAAAATTTACTACTTAACACGAAGTCGTATATTTTGACAGTTTCATACTTACAAATAAATAACAAATGTGATTGACATTATCAAATGTCATTTGGATTTACGTTTACGGAACAATATGCGTCTTATTCTATCAAAATTTCAAAGTAACCTAGATTGACTTTTCAAATGAACACACGTTATTATGTCAATATATTAAAAACTTATAAAAAATAAAAAAAGAACGTATTAATATTTCAATGATTTATATAAATATTTTTAATCCTGATCACTAGTACATAAATCATTTATTCCACAGTAAAGATTATCTAATAAATAAATTTAAGTTTGCTAAACAATACGTACATGTTCTGGTTTGTCCTGGTGATAGTCTTAAGTCACAAAAAAGTATTCTGGGCTTGGTTGCAACTTCAATTCTTCCAGCATCTTGAGTGCAAATTGCTAAAGTTGTATTATTATATAAAGGACTATTTTGTTTATTTTCAGATTTGTTTAGCTTAGAATCAGTAGTACATACACAATGTATTTGAGCCGAGGCCCATGCCAGACTTTCAAAGATGTCATTATGACTCTGAGAAACCTTATGTTGTGGTGAAGGTGGATGAGTAAATGAAATGCTACATTCAACTATTTCTCCTAATAAGTAAACTGGACCACGAATTAATCTTGCATTAACTTCAATCATTATTTATTTATCTTTTGTCCACGTAAATATTTCACTATAATTACTTTATAATTTAACCTACAACTTAAATGAGTACAATACAATATGTTTCATATTCGGAAACATGAAAGTAATTAATTTAATTGAATATAACTAAGATCATTTAATCACAGAAAAGCACAAGTTCCCAAATATATAATCGTAAACTGCATTTGATTGTATTGAAAAAAAATGGGCCAAATAATACCGAAACAAACAGAGTGAAGCGAAATGTAAGGAAATCACAGTGCTACCACACGTACGAAAATAATATACCGTACTTGGTGGTATAAATTACCGTAGTTCCAATAAAAATACCGTACATGTTTTTGGGAAGTAATGCTATATGTTTAAATAAAATATGTATTTTTAAAATTTATTACACATATACATAACAAAAAATAAGAAAGTTACAAAATCCCTTTTGTAACTTGCGGCAATTACGTTATTAATTATGCCCTGGATTTTGTTCTTCTGGTCTGGACATTTTCTTTGCTATATTGGAGTCTGGAAAAATGTGTGCTAATAAAAAAGAAAGGGCCCATAGTTTGAAATGACACCTTATGTTCGGCTAAAAGCCCACATAATTTTATTTCTGCCTCTTGGACGGAATCAGAACTTCTAGAAATTAAAATCGACTGGGTAAATTGTTCCATAAATGTGGAAGAAGTTCCTTGTTCATTAGCTTTAATTAGTTTTTTTAAATGTTTTATGCTCTTTAGCTGTGGAAAATTCTGCATCCAATTCATTGTTACATATGACACATTACCTCTTATAACTATTATTCTAAACAGGCCTTAACCACATTTTGTATTCTGGCAAATTTGTCCACACATTACGAAATTTCTAGAATTACAAAGAACATGCTAAAGATAGTATTTATTTGACAGCGTTGCGAGATAAGTATACCTACAACAACTGCCGTTTATGAGTTTCAGGTTGAAAATTCTGATTGAAGAGAAAAAATTAAAATATGTATTTTTTATAGATTTTACACTTAAATAGCAACATTCTAATATCTGTAATATAACATTTCAAAACGGAGCTATGTTACTATTATTTTTTCCATTTATAAGTCGGATTTGGATCAATGAAATTTCCCTGTATTTAGTCCTAATTATCTGGGTATACAATTTATAACGAAACTGTTCTACTTTTAGAAAATCTTATAATCAGCTACTGTGACTATTACCTTCAGTTAGCCTTGAGAAAGGTGTTAAAGTCGTAAAATAGAAATAATAAGTATGTTTATTTTTGACAAAGCTACATTTGATAAAGCTTTCCTCCAGAAAGAATACTAATCTAAAACTCCCAAAGAGTTGCCTCTCTTTGAGTTTAAAAATAAATACCTGCAATCGATGAGTTGTTTCATTAGCTTCTTTGGAAATGAAGCATCATCGCTTTCACTTTTTTTCACACTAGACAATTCTCTACTATAGATAATTTTAAACACTGGAAGTTACTGCACCAAGACTGAATAATGAAGCTAATGGAATGATGTTAAATCTTTACAAACCAGAGCAATTTGTTGTTAGGAGATTCACATACGTGTGTTGCGGGGATTTACAACAGAAAATTGTACTTTGTGGGTGATTCACATAAATTCGAATCACGAAAATTCACCAATTTTATACTACCAGTATCAGTATACTACGCAAGCGACATCTGTTACGTATTCTAACAAATTTTTACACACATCTTCCCTTAGGAAAAATATTTAAATAAAATTATATTTAGACAATTACAACAAAACTTAAAGAACCAATTAGAAGGAACAAATGAAAATTAGCTAACTGTAAGCTAGGTTTGTAACGAGGATCATTAAAATTTTCACTCAAGTAAGATATGTATACAAAAAGCATGTCGTAACTTAAATTACTAGAGGAGATCGAGATATGTTTTCAAGCGTCATGAATCATGACTCATGAATCATGACTCATGAATCATGAGTCATGATTCATGATTCATGATTGTGGTAAAATAAAATAAAATGTTGGATTTATTTATATAATTTTTTGAGATACGTTCTACCATAAAAGCTTTATGCATATTGTAAAAAGCCATTATTTTTTCTTATAATAGACTTTTGAATTAACATCTTACTGACTTAAGTTACGACATACTTTTTATATTCACGGCCTGCTACGAGTGAGAATTTTAATGATCACTCGTTATACCCTAATTTTGAATTATCCCAGCTATCACCATAATTTATGATGATATCTAAGACTATCTCTTAGATATCATCATAAATTATGGTGATAGCTGGGATAATTCAAAATTAGGGTATAACGAGTGATCATTAAAATTCTCACACTTAAATCATGAACTATGATCATGATTTAAGTTTTGTTGTAACGGGTGTTCAGAAACATTCGAAGTCAAAGTAGTCCTTGAAAATATGAAGTCATGTCTGAGATAGATTGATACCTTTACTTAATACAATTTTATAGGTTATCAAATTAGTATCTTCGATATTAGATTCTGACAATTTTTGACAGACAACAGTTGACATTTAATAATTATTACAAATCAGATACTTAAGTAAAGATATACGATTTTTTGTTCACAGCCCACTTGACTTCGAATGTTTCTGAACACCCGTTATAATAGGCACTACACTTTTAACATAATTTTAGCATTTAATTGATAGTTATAGTTTGTATGTTATAATATATATGGTATAAAGTTATGTTATTATTGAATCCCCAAAGTTTCTTGGACATCAAAGATGAAAGTTGTACGTCACAGGTTCAAATTATAAATTCACAATATCACAATTTTGTTATAATGCATTAACAAAGCACTCCTTTCAATTTCGGAATAAGTGACTATTTTAATATACCTATTATAATAGTTTCCGATAGGCAATGTTATTAATTTAAAAATTCGTCTAGAAACAAAAGCAAATTTGAGCATAGCGGAACGTGTATACAATCACTTATATTAGTAAAATTCGTGGAGTTTGTTATTTTGTCTTGATTTAGAATAATGAGTAGGAGAAGGAGTAGGGCTGATTTAAAAGTTGTGCGCGACTAAATTTCATGTTAGTTTCAATACGAAATAGTGTTGTGTATAGTGTGATTATTTTTTACGTAACACCGCATTATATTTTAAATTGCTTTAAAAATGAACCCCTGGCCTGAAAATGTAGGAATATTAGCGGTGGAGCTAATAATTCCTTCCTTATATGTTGATCAAACACAGTTAGAAGATTACGATGGTGTTTCTCGTGGAAAATATACAATTGGATTGGGACAAGAACGCATGGGTTTTTGTTCAGATATTGAAGATATTAATTCACTTTGTCTAACTGCAGTACATAAGTTAATAGAAAAATATAAAATTAAGTTATCAGACATAGGAAGATTAGAAGTGGGCACTGAAACTATTATAGACAAATCCAAAAGTGTAAAGAGTGTACTAATGCAATTGTTTGAAAAACAAGGTTGCTATGATATCGAGGGTGTGGATTCTACAAATGCTTGTTATGGAGGCACTGCAGCCTTATTTAATGCAATATCATGGATAGAATCTTCTGCATGGGACGGTAGATATGCTTTAGTTGTAGCTGGAGATATTGCTGTATATGCGAAAGGTTCAGCAAGACCAACTGGCGGAGCTGGAGCAGTAGCTATGTTAATTGGCCCAAGTGCACCTTTAGTTTTTGATAGAGGTTTGCGAGCTACTTACATGAAACATGCTTATGATTTTTATAAACCTGATTTAACATCAGAATATCCTTTAGTTGATGGAAAGTTATCTATACAGTGTTATTTAAGTGCTTTAGATAACTGTTATGGTTTATATAAGCGAAAAGCAGAAAAGAACGGAATAAAGGTAGCTTTAGAATATTTTGATGCAGTATTATTTCATACACCATTCTGCAAACTTGTGCAGAAATCATTAGCAAGATTAGTATTGAATGATTTTCTTGAAGACCCTGATAATGTTAAATTTGAATCGTTAATGCCCTTCAAAAATTCAAAATTAGAAGAAACATATTTTGATAAAGATATCGAAAAAGCATTTATGAAGTACAGTAATAATATGTTTAATTTAAAAACTAAACCTTCATTATATATAGCTAGTCAAGTGGGAAATATGTATACACCTTCTTTGTATGGAGGTTTAATTTCATTTTTAATTAATAAAGACATTTCTGAAATAGCTGGAAGTAAAATTGGGTTGTTTAGTTATGGTTCAGGTCTTGCTTCATCAATGTTTTCTATTACTGCATCTAATGATTATAGCAATAATTCATCTCTTTTTAAGTTAGTGTCGAACTTGCAATATATAAAGCCATTATTAGCACAGAGAATATGTATCGTGCCTGAAAAGTTTAGTGCAATATTAGATTTAAGAGAAAAAAATTGTCATAATGCTCCATTTGTTCCTTCGGGTGATGTGAATCAATTATTTCCTGGCACATATTATTTAAATAAAATAGATGAAATGCACCGTAGATTTTATTCTAGATATTTAGGAAAAATTGTAAATGGTAATTCTTAACAAAGGTTGATTTTTATTATTTTCAGTTAATATTTTTGTTACTAAATTAAGTGAGTAAAACATGTACATGGTGTTATGTCAAATATTGTATTATCGTTATTTATGTTTATTAAGAGAAATGATAAAATCATTTATTAAATTATATATATAGTAGATTTAAAACAAAATGTATAAAAACTTGTGAAAGGACTTTTTTTAAATATAATTTATAAACAAATTTCTTTTTAATATTACCTTTCTTATTATTAAACAATAAAGATTTAAATGATCTCTTCAAATATAGGTATATATATTTAAAATTTTTAAAATAAAATTGAAGTGATAGTGAATTTATTTAACTTTTTCAAGAAAACGTGGAAAATATAAATAAATTAAAAGCTTTTCCCGTATGGCGATAATTCCCGAATATATAAATAAATAAAAAAATAAAAGAAATAACCCGAATTCTATCAAAAAATTCGCTTCAAGATAAGATAATAATATATTAGATTACAAAAAAATTAAGTAAATTTTATTAAAAAAATCTGTAATGGCATAGGTATGTTCCAATTTTGAATATACATGTCCATTATTAATAAACAAAAACTATTCATTTATGTTTTTTATCAGTTTTTTATAAAATACCAGAATTAATAATAATATATTCAAGACGATCTCAATCTAAGTTTTTTATCAATTTAGTGGAATATTTTACGTTGTGCATTCGCTGTTTAAAAAAAAAAACATAAATGATACACTAAAATGACCGTTATACGAATAATCCTTAAATTCTTTCTAAGAAAGCTCAGTAAATTTTGTGTAGGTCAAGGTTGTATACATAAGATTTATATTCTTCCATTAATATGAATTTAAACAATGAGAAAATACTTTTTTAATATTAAAGACGTTATTGTGACTATTGACAATAACGTCAAATTTAAATTAAAGGGAATATTAGGTTTGGAACGGCATTTAATCATGCTATTTAAAATAATCATAATAAATGGAAATATTTCCTTGGGGTTTTGTTATTGTATACGGTGAAATATTTCATATTACGTATTTATCAGAATTGGATTTATTTCGATTGTAAGTGTAGGTACCACAAATTATTTTAAAAGTAAACGGTTTGGTAGAGCTCCTTACTTACTTGCTCTATAATAATCTAATGCTAATAATTAGTAAATCAATACAATAATTTAACAGCATTATTAAATATTATGATAATAGTTTTGAAGAGCTATTATTATTTTCCCACATTTATTTACTGAAATTAATTTTATTTTATAATTGTATTATTATTTAATTAATACCCAAATACTATTTTATTTTATTTTCGATTCAAATTTCCAATTGCTTAAATAATCTTTGATAAAAAATTATTATATATTATTGAGAAACAGCTAAATCTACTAAATGTGATTAATATTTTAAACCAGCTATAGTTTTTCTGAAAATAACCAACCCCAAATGCAGCATTTCCTTTATTCATATGATGTAGTTCAATACAGGAAGGAAGTAATGAAACCGTCGTATTAGCATTTTATTATTAAACAATAAACAGTGTAAATTTTATGGGTATATCAATTATGTTGTCATGTCATAATTACTCATAATATAGGTACAAAATTTGATTTCAAATTATTAATTTTGACATTTCATCAACATGCCAAAAGCATTTCTTTTAATTATATTACTGTATACCTATAATAGAGTTATGGGCAAATGTGTATACCTATCAGTTAAATCAAAAAAGATACCGTAATAAAATTCTAGACACGGAAATTAGGGATGAAGAGCCATCATTTGAATGAAGTATTTTTAAATATACCTAGTGTTAAAAAATGTAACGTACTAAAGTTATACTTTTTTAAATTGAACGCCCGTATTTTTACATTTTAGGATTCTTCTCGATAACACGATTACAACAAATTATAACACTTAGCGTCCGAAGTATTTAGCTTGAGATTTAGATACAAACGAAAATCAGAATTTTTAGAATAGTTAGGACAGTTAAGCTCACATAAATCTAGTATAAACCATTTTTTAATTTTGTTTTGTTGTAATTCATTCTTGTAACGTCAAAATGACATTTGTCACATTTTGATATCGAAAGTCGCAAGAAAACTGACTCCAGCAGACAAAGTACAATTTTGTTAAATTTGGAAAGTCGCTCCATTAAACAAGTCGCAGAAGAATTTTATTTGAACAAATCTACTGTACTACAAGTTAAAAAAAAATGTGAAAATGAAGGCAGTATATGTCACACGCGAAACTGGTCTTAAAAGTGTAGAAGATCACAATTTGCTTCAATATTTGAGAGAAAATAAAAAGAATGACAAAGCAAATTCATAGATCTCGTATAAGATTTATTAATAAGGAACAACTATGGGAATCTATTGAAATACCTGGGAAAACATTGTTGAGAAACCTAATTGTTTAAGAATTCTCGTTGATTCTGTACCTAGAAGGTTAAAGGCAGTCATTGATGCGAATGGCGGATCAATTAAGTATTAGTTTATTTATGTTTTCTAAACTGTATTAAAAAATTACTTGACATTGGGTTTGTCTTTCAAAAAAAGATCAATAAACACTAAGCAATATTAGAAAATTTTGGCAATTTTGTTATACAAGTTAGGTTATACTACATTTATGTGAGCTTAACTGTACTTAAGTATCTCTCGGAATTTTCAAAATCATAAGTATTGCTTGATACTTAGGTATGATCGAATAAATGAATAAAACCTTCACAAATCAAAATGTAAGTATTACTACTTATTTTATTTCCTCTTTTGTTGTGACGATTAAAAAATTGTTTTTTTTTGTCGAACAAAAAGTTAATGTGAATATTACAATCTTTAAATTTTGTCACAAGGTGTAGAAGTTTGTGGAATTTTAAAAATGTCAATCAATAATTGTTGTTTATCAATAATGGTTGAATTAAATGAAAGAGAACAAATACAAATATTAATGTGATAATAGGACAAGAACTCATCAGGTATATAACCTTTTTGATACTATACATCCCAATCAGCAGTAGGCCCGGCTCGTGATGACGTTTTGGGAGGGCGCGTACAATAATGCGAGTGCCTCGTGTGTTTTCGGTGTTTACTAAGAAAACGCTACAGTTATACAGTTAGTACACGAGAACACACGAAGCACTCGCATCATTGTACGCGGCCCAACAATACGTCATCACGAGCCGCGACTGATCAGCAGCACATTTAGCGTTCTGTTCTTACCAAAATTTTAAGAAGGTACAACATACATAGCGTTGTTTGCAATTTGCAAAAAATTTGTCGTACAAATTCTGTTACAAATGATATTAAAGCTCAAGATATTGCCATATATCTGTAGAGAAAAATCCCACTTACAAACGGGTTACGCAAAGGCATAATATTAGTCGTCGTTCAGTAGGAAGAATTCTTAAAAAAGAAAAACACCATCCTTACAAAATTCGCTTTGTTCAAGAACTCTCTGACGATGATTTCAACAGAAGGCAAGAGCTTCGTGAATCAATGATGAACATTTGTAATCGTGATAACAATTTTGTATTTTCGGATGAGACAGCCTTTTATTTGACCGGTACTATTCATAGACATAACTGTGGGTATTTAGTACAGAGTAATCCTCACTATACTCTATTTTTAATGTAGAGAGACGAATTTCTGAACAGACCACTTTGACAGTGAAATCTCATTGGTTGAAAGCAATTTGGCCTTGCTTTCAACCAATGAGATTTCACTGTCAAAGTGGTCTGTTCAGAAATTCGTCTCTCTACTTTAAAAATAGAGTATAGATGCAAGAGACGCATACGCGACACCTTAGAAAGTTTAATGTTTGAGCTGGTATTTGTAGAAACAGAATAATAGATTTTTTTAGAAGAAACTCTAAATGGTCAAAGATGTTTAGAACTTTTAAGTAACCAGATAATTCCTGCATTGGAGGAAAATGGTCAACTTCCACAAAACATCTGGTTTCAGCAGGATGACTCACACTCACTCACTATTCAGTTATAATTCGAGATCGATTAGATCGAAGAGGCGAAATTGAATGGTCCGCACGTTCTCCCGATCTCAATCCACTACAAGAGATACAAAGCATTTCACCAGACATCATAGCAAGGGTTACACGCCCATTTTGAAAATCTCGTAAATTAAGTTTAACTTTGTATGCACAGTTTATTTTCTTTTCCTTACCAATTAATAAATACAAAATACTTTAGACCCTAAGTACTATAGTTTGTTGAAATCGTGTTATCGAGGAGAATCCCAAAATGTAAAAAATAAAAAAAAGTATAACTTTAGTACATTACTTTTTTTGAACACTCTGTATATTTAAAAATTACTTCAAATTATGGCTTTTCATCCTTAATATTCGTGTCTAAAATTTTATTACAAAATCTTTTTCAATTTAACAGATATCTTAGAATATTTTATTATTCAACATAGTCTCCTCTTAAATTAATACATTTAATACTGCGATTCTGCAACGCCTTTCACCCTTCTAAAAAATTATTATTCTTGGTCTGCAAATCAGCCCTCCACAGCTTCTATTACCTCTTCGTTACACAAAAATGAACTCTTTTTCAATCGAGGGAACAGATAATAGTCTGAGTGGGCTAAGTCTGGGGAACAGGGCGGGTGTTCGAATTCGAACCATAGATGCCGAATTGTTTTCATGGCAATGCGCGATTTGTGTGCAAGGGCATTGTCCTGCAAAACACACATTTCGTTAATATGGCACGTTTTGTGTCTTTAATTTTCTCTCTCAAGGTGGTGAGTAATTTAGAATAAGAATCTCCAGTGATGGTCTGACCATTTTTTAGGTAATCGACCATAATTACTTCACGGATATCCCAAAAAACTGAAGCAAAAACTTTACCAGCGGATTTTTGAACTCGAAACTTCTTAGGCCTTGGAGAATTATGATGCTTTCACTCCATCGATTGCTGTTTTGTTTCTGGGTCGTAAAAATTGTCCTATGTTTCATCCATAGTCACAAGACGGCTCAAAAAATCTGGATCTCCTTCAAAACGGGCTCAGATTGACCGTGATACTTCCACTCTTGCTCGTTTGTGCTCGAAGTTCAAGCATTTAGGAATTTTTTTATATCTAAATCGACGTGAACTATATGATGTAAGCGTTCATATGAAATATTTAGTGCCTCAGTTATACGAGGAATAAGCTACAATTATTGAGAATAGAAAAATCTAGTTACTTATGAAAGACAAATTGTTGTTTTTTAAATAGTGCATTATTTTATCTGTCAAATGCAGTTTCATTTGTTCAATTCGTGTCTGTGAAATAACCTATAGAATACACTTCTGTTACCGGAAAAATGGAATTATCACGAGAGAACTTTCGGATAATGATTTACTATGATTTCAAGAAAGGCTTGAGCGCATATGAGTGTGAGAAAAGTTTAATGTTGGTATTTGGGGATCTCGCACCGTCATTGGCTACTGTTTATAGATGGTATAAAGAATTTGAACGAGGTTGTACACAGAAAGGGAGTTGGCCCTCCTTCAACTGTTGTTAATCCCAAAAATATTGCTGCAGTGAAGAAGATGGAGGAAGAGGACAACCGCATTACCTATGCAATGATAGAGTCCAAACTGATGATTGGATCCTCGCAAGCGAGATCAATATTGCACGAACATTAACATTTGAAAAAGGTTGTAGCTCGGTTTGTACCACATCATCTGATGGACTTATAAAAAGCAGAACGTGCTAGAATTTGTAAACAAACTTTAGATATGTTGAATGATGAAGGCCATCAAATTATTTCTAAAATTGTAACTGGCGATGAAACGTACATACTGTGTTTTGATGTTTCCACTCGCCAAGAAAGCCGAATCTGGATACATGAAAATGAGGAAACCCCTACTATTACAACCACGAGCTGTTCGTCTTGGGCTGCTGCCTATTATTAACAAGCTGTACGTCTGGGGGACATTTATTACTAACAAGCGCTCTGGTTGGCCGGCTAATAATAATGTGAATTATTTAAAATAAAATAATTAGTGGTGCTGGTGACGTTTCATCAAAGGTTCATGACGTGTGTGATAATGCTTAAATATATTACAACTTACTAACTAAATAAAACACAGGAGCGTTGTCCTTAAAGTTTGTATTTATTATTTACATAAACGAAATTGAACTTGGTATATTTAAAAGTAATTAAATAAAAGTAATATATACACGAGGTAAGTAATAAGATAAGTAATTAAAACATTAACACAAAAATATACATACTGAAACGAACGTTAAATTTGGCAGTAAATTAATGTTAATTAGTAATTATTAATATAAAATAACCACTGTATCGAACAATACTGAGTTACCTGTTGAAGCGTATGTTTGTCGGCCACGAGGTCTGCGAAAATGTAATTGGACAAGTATGGAGAGCGATGCTTGGCAGACGGGCGAAGAAATTAATTAATTAAATCAATTAAATTAATGTGGATTAGCTTGTCATGGAACTGCGTCAATATTTTCGGGGGTGAACACCGAAATCGATCTTTCAGGTCGCTTCTCACCTTCAACGGAAAGTTTTCCTCTTTAGAATGACGCAATTCAATTTTTGACAGTCGTATATGATGGGTATTGATTGCCAAGTGTGTTAAGCATATCTTCGTAAATTTCCTTATTCTTTATGATGCCTTTATACTCCAGTTTATTGATTATCACATTTGCGTTCGATATGTTTACTTTCAAAATTTACTGCACAGCAATACTTCAACTTCTTGACGTAAGATTTTACTGTGACACTTTTAAAATGTCATTATGTCTTGCCATTATAACAAGATTTTGTTTCGTTCAATGAAAGTAGCCTAGGCTAACTAAATATTAATACCCCCTCGCATCTAATAGTATAACAAAATTATTTTAAATACTTATTTGAAATTAATTCCACCCCAATTGATAAAATTAACATGAAAACCTATGAACTGGGAAAAATCAAAATAAGAGCATTAAATATTTCTAGGAATCATTTGTCCTAAGTACCTGAGAGGAAATTAACCATTTTATACTTGATGCCGAAATTACACACATGATTAAAGATACCCTGCTCTTAGTGAGGTAATGAAGGGATTTGGTGTCGAAACTACAACTGCCGGGTACAAATGGCGGTTTCTTTTTATAACTTACGTAAGTAATTTTTGAGCGTATGAAGATGTACAAATGCAGTCTGTTCCAAACGTGGTCTTAAATATCCAATTTTAGCTATTTTTTTACGTTAAAAGCAATTTACATTATTTTAAGACAATGTAAAATAATTTGTATTATATTATCTATAAGAGAATGTCAGATTTAAACAAGAAACGCTGCTGTCACTTTTTTTTATATACGTAATTTTTTAGGTATAGAGTCATATAGATGTTCGAACATATGGTGACAGTGACATATTTGCCAAGAAAAATCTATGACATTGTATACATTTAGAATACCGACGTAAGAATTATAAACATGAAATTATAGTTAGAATAATACATATGTATGCGCATATGCAGGATGTTTCATTAATAGGAAGTGCAGAACTAATTTAGTCACTGTAACATTCTGCGTCCTACTGCTAATGTGAGAAGTTAAAAACGAACGAATTTTAAATACATACTATCCAAAGTATGTATCTACTGTCTGCAAACATTTCTTATTAAACTTTATATAATTTCTTAAAATACAGAAGTTCAGAATTTGACCTTTTAAATTATAGCGTAATTTCAAGCCCGCTCTTATTATAGTTTATGTACCAACATTATTCTTTATACACAATCAAAGTGTGGTTTACATTCTTATCAATACAAAATCGAATAATCTAAATATGAATATATTTTGAATAGGTATATTAATATAGATATATTGTGGAATTATTCCATTATTCCATAGACTAATTTTGTGTTTTCCGTTATAAATAGCTATAATAACAACAATAGAAGCAAGATTAAGAAATTATGTCTCGAAGATTTGCGAAGACAGTAAAAGAATATAGGTTACATCATTTGCTGCGAACTTTACGGGCGGGGTCGAGTTATCTATCAAAAGCAAATTATTACCTACTCACGCAAAACGCCATGGCCGATTTGTCTCCCAATAGCCTAGGGCCACTCCAAAGCAGGTACAGGATTATATTCAATAAAAACATTTAAAATATATGCAAAAACTGAAGGTGTTGAAGTAATTATTGGATTAATGTTGGAGCATAATCATAACTAGAGTGGACCAATTCGGAGCGAAAGCAGAGGAGTGACTCTCAATAAACCTATTGACTAACTTTGATGATAGCGGTTTTTTTACTGTACGCTCCTTCAACATTATTAAATACACAGCATACACTTTCCTGCTGCTATTATACGTGTACACACGATGACCGTGAACAACATACTAAGTAATCGTATGTGCGATGGGGCACGCGGGAACCAATTCGTTAGTCACGCCTCTGCTTTCGCTCCGGATTGGTCCACTCTAATCATAACAGAACACCAGAGGAACGGTTAAACAGACAAACATTAAGTAATAGCCGTAAAACGTGAAGCTATGAACTTATTCGAAGGGAATTACAAAAGTAAGATCCAGAAACTTTAATAACAGCCAGTTACCAAAAACAAGAAAAAAAAAACAAGAAGAATTGTTGAAATTATAAAAAACTAAAACCAATATAAGGGAAAATTTAATTGTAAAAAATGATGAAATTGGCACTATTCTTGTGAAACAAATTAGCGGTTTTTGTGTGGAGTGTTAGTTTTATATGTAAACGGCACAATATATTTCGTGCAGTAACCCGAAATATTATTTGCAGCTTTTTATTATACATGGACAGAAAAATTGGCATTAGGTACATTCCTTTCGTATTCTGTCTATTGCTAAATAAATGTGTATTTCTTACGCTGATTATTACCTAAGAACTACGAATGTATATGAATCATTTCATTCGAAATGTAACGCATCTTTTTATACCTCATTCAAATATAAATCAGTTTTTGAATGTATTATTCAATTTTCGAATAGAGACTTATTAAAAAGAGCAGCTGAAATAAGGTGAACCAAGTGAATGATAGTCGCGCTAAAAAGAAAAACCTTTCTCAAAAAAAAAAAAAAAATTAAAGAAGGAAAATATCAGTCTTACTTAACAGACATTAACTTCGTCAAAGCAATTTTTTATCATTTTAGAGTATCTAAAATAAAATAGTTACTTTGTAGAACATAAATATTGGCAACATTGATGATTTCTTTTTTTATTTGCATCTACTTTTTGTTAAAAAATAAATAATTTGTGTGCAAAAGCCCCTTATGTTTTGCTATTTATATCTATTTTGTTAATACAATAATACCATAAGTAAATATAATTCGTACCAAAAAGAAGAACACTCGACTCCATGGAAACTTTACAATATATAGATGATAGGAAAACATAATAATAATGAAAATACTAGGGGATAGCCATCGAAGACCCACATAAGAAGGTTACATTTTTTTATAGGAATTTGAACGCCAGATTATAGCCCAGTATGTTTATTAACAATAACATCAGTAAAATCTCGAGCACTTGCAACAATTTTATTTTTAAACAAGTTTTATTTTTTTATGTCATTGCATCTTATCCCACCAATCGGGAAAGATGACGCACAAAGCAGCCAAAGATGGTGAATGTGATTCATCATCATTAATATCTCTATTAGTATTTTAAAAATAATAAAAATAACAAAAATTAGTTACAAACGTCTTGATTTAAGTATACGAAAACAACAAAAATACTAACAGTACGTACAAAAGTCGCATATGTAGTCTTTTGAGCTGGACTAATCAGAGCATTCTTTATGGGACCAACCTTCGCATGCTACACAACTAATATTGCAGCAATTTAAACTACCACGACGTCAATGTCGTCCAGTTCCTCGTCGTGTCATAGGTCTTCTCACTGATATTGTCTTCACTTTCTTCTCTCTCCGATTCAACAATATTTTTTTACTGTGGTTTTGGCTTCAAACTTGACTTCTTGACTGTTTTTAGATGCTTTTTTCAATTATTTTTCATCTAATACATTTTTAAGGGCGTCGCAATTAAAATTTCAGAGTGCTGTCTAAAATAGCGCACTGTGTCAACTTTGCCGCATCTACCCTCTCATCAAATAACGGCACATATCTTTTCTTCTGTACCACTATTTTAATTTCAACCAAATATATCTAATCAGACGAGTAGAACCCAAATATATTAAAATGCAATAAAATTGTTTCGTAATAATTAAATAAAAAATACTTACGGCTTAATAAACGATACTTACGAATTAGATGATAACTACGTGTTACAAATCATGCGTTGTTTGACATACTAGTTGTGGCGAGGGTTTGCCAACAGTCAGTCACTATCTTAGGGTACATACAGAAAAAAAGCAGGTTACCTGCTTACTGGTTTCGGCACCGGTAATTCAATGCCTATTTCATTGAGGTCTGCACAGATTCAAAACAGGCTTTTTTAGCAGCTAGTGTCTAGTGAAGAAGATGTCATCTTCTTCCTCAGATGACAATCCATTTTTTAAATTAAAAAGGAATAAAAATTCAAATATATGCGGATGAGTCTGAGTACCTTCAACTATATTTTACTATCTGTGGAGCATAAATTAACGAAAAGTTGGTACAACTGGCATAAGCAACCGATATTACCAACGGACAGACTTGTAATTACAATAAGGTAGAATATATATATATATATATATATATATATATATATATATATATATTCGGCTTTCATATAAAAGCCGAAAACCTCCAATAATTTATCAATTTATATATATTAAATCTACCATAACATACAAAGGTCACAAAATAATTATCTTTATATATATATATATTGATAAATTGCGCTGAGATAGGCCTCTACGTTGGGCTAGCCAATTGATAAGCCCTTTAAGCCCTGGTGAGATAATGAAATGTTAATGAAATAAAAGTGTAAGATAATTATGTATTTGAAAAGATTAGTTGGGCGCCTTAATTTATAAAATCTCACCTCAGACTGCGCTATCTTTATCTCGAATAGCCAACTAGTCGGAAAGCAAGAAACTATTTTTTTTAAAAAAAACTTTACTAAATGTGGGTGATCTCAGGTTCGTCGTGAATTTTAGGTTGTTGCTTCCAAAAAAGAGAATAATATTAATGTTGACGCTTAATATAATAACTCCTACAAACAAATATGAACAAATAAAAGATTCATGTAAAATTAAAAATATGATGTTTATTAAATTAAAGGAAACTGTAAAAATATAACGTATTACAAATGAGATATTAACGAAACTGCATATACGCATAAACAACAAGGTGTTACTAATGTGAAAAGAGGTTATGTGTGTTAAACTAATAAATAATATGAATATAAATGTGAATACTCTTATTACAATAATGGTGAGTACCCTTTTATTGCTATCTCTAAGTTATAAATAGATTGTTTAATTAAATATAAAAATCATGACAGGACGTGATAGATTAGGTAAATAATTCGAGAATATAGTTAAATAAAAGTTTAAAGAATTTAATTTTTGGGAAAATAGATAAATATTATCTGAAAACCTGTTATAATAATGATCCGGATGTATGTTTGTAGATCGTATGTGTGAATTGGGAAGATTCTCGGTGATCCGAAAATGTTCGGGTGCAGTACAAAACGATGGCGGTGTAGGTGGCTGCTTACGCCGACGCTATCGAAGATTTTCCTCGGACTTCGTCTTCGGTGCCTAATTATTCCCTGCGCTCGTTTCTGGCTGTAGGATTTCAGGTATCGTTGTAGATGTACGTTAGACTATTTAGTTGATGTTCGGCGATGGATTCTTGAATATTTTTCCTTTGATTTTCTATCGTTTTCGGTGGAACTACGTCTGTGACGCTATGTTGTTTGAAAGTTCGTTATTACCGAAAATTCTTGTAGTAATTCTCTTGTCGATCGAGTTAATTAATATTCAGGATACTTTTAATAACATTTAGATGAATTTATAATTTAGATTTATGTTTTTTAAGAGATTTCTAAGTGTTGGTCTAAAAAGATGCGTCTATTTATTTTTTTAAATTCAAGGATCCAATATCTCGACAGCACTTGTCTGAATATTACCAAACACGCTATCTATTGATATCAAAAGTCTCGATGATTTACCCTTTTAACAATTTTATATAAAAAGAATTTGATTAATTTTGATTATCTAATTGATTTTAAAAATTATATAATAAATTACCAAGTTAGGTTAAGATAGATTTGAATGATACAAATCGCATACTGCGCATGATAAATGTAAGCATAGCGAGATGTCAATTTGTAGGCGTGTCTTACTAGTGTCGATATAATACAAAGATGCATATGGATTTGAATATGTTTTTCGCGCTAATATTTGAAAATTTGAATATGATATAATAAAATTAAATAATGAAAGGAAAATAAATATAGAAATTTAAAGAATGAAATGATCGTTATAAAAATACATATGCACTTCGATACTACTAAGACTTAATAATATTATTTATATAACCATTATATTATAACCCTTTTTCACTTTGTATGTCTTATTCTTCCTATTTTAGATGCAGCTCTATATGGATAACTTGCATCACAACAATGTCCCCGTCGAAAAGATGTCGGAATGTACAAATGAGGATATTCTTTTCGCTGAAGATGATATAGGAAATGAAAGATAACAACCTTGTTTTTCTAAACTTATTACGTGTCGTTCGAATAAAACAATTAGAAAGAAAAATAAGTTAACACCTTAATATAAAAACTTTATAAATTGTAAAGACGAAGTGTTTGTTTGTGTCATGAACTTCCTAAACATTATATTAGTATACCAAAGTCTTTTCTTCTTTTTTTTTTTATTATCAAATATGATTCTATTGTTTCTTTGTAACTTCTCTTTATTTATTCAAGCTGTCCAAATTCAAATTATCTAATCTAAATTAATGTTTCTTGTTTAAGTATATTTATTTGTAATTATATAAAAATAGTTTAGTTATAGTATTCATTTAATTGATGTATTTTGCGAGCTATAACATACCTTTCAATGTAAATAATAATTTTACTGACTGTATTTATTCAATTGTATATTACTGTTCCGTTAAATAATCCTGCAACATCGAAATATGGTATCTACCCTTTATGTACCCGGTTTCTTCTTCCATTAATTCATAGGTATTGTTGCCTAAGATTTTATTAATAATATAAGGTCCTTGATATGGTTTTAGCAGTTTTCCCATTATTTTATTTTTAAGATCAGTTACTCTCAATCTTTTCACTATTACCCTATCATTAAGATTATATGTCTTATATTTCTTATCAACGGTATTCCTCTTTCTTTCCCATTTAATTTTCTTTGTCAATAATTTCTCTCTTACTTCTATAAGTCGTTCGTTGAAGTTGATGGCTTCTGGATCTGTCCAAGGTCTCTGCGGTGGCTGACCAGTAAAAATTGTTATGGGACAATGGTTATGAACTGTACTGGGTGTGTTATTAATGGTGTGTTCTATTTGTTGTAAATATTTGGCCCATTTATTATGATTGTCATGTAGAAGTATTCTTAAATATTTCAGAGTTTCTCGTATATATCGTTCTGTTGGATTGCCCTGTGGATAACGTATTGATGTATAGTAGGTGCGGATGTTATGCGAATGTAGAAAGTCCTTGTATCTGTCATTGTTAAAGTATGTAGCGTGATCGGATAGTATTGCTAATGGTTTTCCAAATTGGGTAAAATAATCTGTTAACGCTTGTAGTACAGTATTGGTGTTGCATTTCTGTGTAGGAATAAGTTTGATAAATTTGGAAAAGATATCACAAATCACAAGAATATTTCTATAACCTTTCGTACTTGGTATTAAGTTTGAAAGAAAATCTATTGATATCAATTCTAACTTGTCGTATGCTACAATATTGTGGCTGATATTGGTATTCGTAAAGTTCTTGTCCTTCGCAAGTTCACATGTTCTGCAGTGTTTAATTACGCTTTTGATGATTCTCTCATCATTGATACAGTAGAATGCCTCTCTAAACAGTAACCAGCACTTTCTACCTCCTATATGCGTGTATGAATAATGTAAATATTCCGTTATTTCCCTGGTGTGTTTCTCATTTGTGACATATACGATGTTCTTACCTATCTGTTTTACTATTAAATTATCCTTAAATGACATGCCTTTGTAAGTTCCCTTTTTCTTTAAATGTAGATGTATTTCAGTGAAATCTGGACCTGATTGTATATATAAAAGCTTATTGTAGGAAAATATTCCCTGTCTTTGAAGTTGTACCAAATTTATGCAAATATTTTGTCGTTTCACATCCCCGTCCTGTCGTGTTAAAGCATCTGCTGTTATCATTTCCTTACCTGGTTTGTATACAATGTTAAATTCGTACTGCTGTATGAGCAACGTCCACCTGTAAATGCGACTATTATTCAGTTTGCAACTCATTATGTTAACCAGAGCTTTATGGTCCGTTTCTAGCGTAAAACTTTTTCCAATAAGGTAATATCTTAACTTAGTAAGCGCAAAAACAATAGCTAACATCTCTTTCTCCGATATTGTATATCTGGTTTCACATGCTTGGAGTGTTCGAGAAATGAAGTATATAGGTGTTTCGATGTTATCTTTGATTTGAACAAGCTCCGCTGCGATGGTTTGATATGATGCATCAGTTCTAACTACAAACGGCAATGTAAAATCAGGGTGGTGAAGTTTTAAGTTTTCAACAAAGCTTTCTTTCAACAGATTAAAACAACTTTCATGTTCTGCGGTCCACGACCATTTCTTGCCTTTCTTCAATAGATCCAATAATGGTATGGTTCTTTCACTATAATGGGATATGAATTTACGATAGTAATTAAGAACCCCTAAGAATCCTCGTAATGTTTTTAGATTTTTAGGTCTTGTATAATTCTTAATTTCATCCAGGCGTGTTGGATCAAGTAAAATGTTATCTCTATTTATCACGTAGCCAAGGTAATTTATTTCGTGACGGAAAAATTGACATTTTAAAAGGTTTAATTTCATACCTTCTGTTGTTAAAGTATTTAGAATAATTTTCAGGTGCTGTAAATGCTGTTCTACACTCTCGGAAAATATTATTATATCATCAAGATAATGTAATGCGAATTCGTCGTATTTATCCAATATTTTATGTAAAAATCTAATAAGGGCGGCGGGCGATGTTTTTAGGCCAAATGGGCACACTCTGAATTGATAAACAATACCATTCACCAGAAAACCACAGTACCTTCTTGATTCTGGTTCTAAGTTGATAAGCCAAAATGCGTTCTTAAGATCTAACTTGCTGTATATGGGCTTATTACCACATTTTGTTAATAATACATCGATATTTTGCGGCATTTCGAATTCGGGTTTAATTCTTAGGTTCAATGCTCTTGCATCTAAACATATACGTAGAGATAAGTCTTTCTTTTGGACTATTACTATCGGATTTATAAAGTAGGTATTTGACTTTTCTATTATGCCAGTCTGTTCTAATCGTTCCAGTTCCTGACTTACTTTCTGCTGATAATGATACGGAATGGGGTAATTTTTACTAATTAGTGGGTCTTCGTTATCTATTTTAATCGGATGCTGGTATCCTTTTGCAAACACTACATCATTGTTAATAAGAGTAATATTATTGTATAAAATTGCTATTAAGTCGGGTATGACAGTTGTATCTGGTATCTTAGAGTTCTCTATAAAATTCTTTATATCATCATAATTATTTATTGTTTTCGCTACTTGATTATCCATTCTAACTTCCACAACATCTCCTCGCTCGTGACTATCCTTCGTTCCTTGCCTAACTACCATTCTCTCTATTCCAATATTTGTATTATTAAATTCTATTATTTTTCCATCTGTTTCATTATTCCCCTCGTAATCTCTTCTATTGCACGGTTCATTATTTAATATAATATTATTTATTTCACTCGTAAGCACTTCCTTCTTATATAGGTTATAACCTTTTAACTCTTCTTCTGATAATTGTTTTTCAAATATAACTTTATTCTCATCTATATTTAGTATACCATTTTCGAAATCTAAGATCATCTTGAGTTTTTTAATACTGTCAATACCTATGATACAGTCGTATTGTAGTTTAACTATTATATAGCAATGTATGATGTATTTTGATTTGTCGACTAATATTTCTGTTGATAATTGTTTTGTTACCGTCCCCATGCGTTTTCCGTTCGCTGCAATGATATCTGTCCCTTTCGTTTTTACAATGTTCTTCTCGTATCCCCGTATATTCGTAGCTTTCTCTGCCTTTAATAAAGTTATTTCCGCTCCTGTATCGATTAAGCAATATAAAAAGGTATTTTCGAATTTTAATTTTACAATAGGTAAAGTATATATTTGGGTAGTTTGATTGCCTGCATCTTCTACATTGATGAATTCTTCCGGATGTTGATAGAAAGTAATATTTTCAAATTTAAAAGGTATGTTACAGTCGTCATGGGTTTTTAATTTTGTGCTGATGATGGGCCTTGTGTTGGATTGGTGTAGAGGTCCTCGGATAAAATTGGCGTTTTTTTTAATACCTCCTCCATATTTGTTCGTATCGGCGATACAGATCGATGACGTCTGTTAATATTATTTACGAGACCACGTCCACGATTTCGGATATGATTAAATCCTCTTCCTTGTTGATTAGTATTATGGTTTGTATTGTTATTGTTTGTTTGTCGATCCGTAGTGCGATTGTAATTATTGAAATAATTATTGCTGTTGTATCTGGATGGCTGGTAGTTGTAATTAGGTCTATTTGATGGATTGTTTGAATTATTAGTATCACGATCATTGTACATATTATTGTTAGAATTGTTATTATTATTATATGATCTTGTAAAATTTTGATTTCTATTATTGTTGTTGAAATTATTATAACGTTGCGGTGGTGAGTTATTTGGGTTATTGTTCGGATTATTTGAATTTTGTGACGGATGATTGCGAGAGTTGGGATTGCGATATATGTGTTGTGGCTGATGGTTATTCTCCGAATAATCATCTAGACGTCTCATTATGTCTATGAGAGAGTCCATATCCGTAACTCCTTGACATATGATAGCCTGTGTATCGGTGTAGATGAAATGATTTAGGAGCTGCCTGGCAATCATTGATTCTTCCATGTCATTCAGGTGTTTACACTGGTTATAGATACGGGAAGCGTATGTCTCGCGTGATACTTGTCCCAATCGATATTTACCTGTCAACAACCGTATTTTAGCTCTGTTTTGTTGCGTTTCGTCCCAATAATTCTTCTTAAAGAGTGTAACAAATTGGTCAAGAGAATTGCAATGGTCCTCAATTCTTTGAAACCACTCCTGTGCACTGTAACGTAAAGTTACTCGTATGACCTCCATCCTCTGCTTCTCCTCAGGTATATCCTCTAAGTAGCGTAAAAGACAACTAAGATACGTCATAGGATGTACACGTGTGATATCCCCGTCGAAATGATGTAAATTTTCTATCTTTATAGAGCTATTATTAGTGTTAATATAATTAGTTGATGTAAAATAGCCTTTTATTTTATTTTCAAATCGTTTAATGTTAGTCTGTGTAGTCGTATAATTTTCATTATTAGTTATAGTTATAGTATCTAAATTTTGTCTGACAATATTGATTTCCTGTTTATTATGATCTTTGTATTGGTTTAACGTTGATTTTAATTGTTCTGTGTTATCATTATTTATTTTGTTATAATTGGTCAATTTTGTATTAAACAGATTATTATTTTCAGAAATCATTTTGTCTACGTTTTGTTGTATGTCTTGTGTTGTAGTTTTAAGTCTCTGTTCAGTATTATTTTGAATTTCAGTAGTTGCGATCTCTAATTGCTTAGCCCAATGTAAATTCTGTAGATTAACGGTTTCATCAAGTTTAATTAAGTACTTAAGTTCGTTTTCTTCCATCTTTTTCTGAGCTGTAGAAATTTCTGCTATCTTACCCTCTAAATCTACTTTGAAAGCACTTAATTTGTTATCGATGTTTGCATTATTTATTTCAAATTTTTGATTAATATTGTTCATGTTTATCTCTAATTTAGTTGTTAGATCACTATTCATGTTGCTTATGTCTGTTTTCATATTAGTTAGTTCTTGTTTTAAGTATTTGTTATCTTGTTTTGACTCCTTATTATTTGTATCTAATTTGTTGTTCATATTTATATTGTCTTGTTTTAAATCGGTCATTTGTGTCATTAATATCTGTAACATATTCATCACCTGGCCATTGTCTGGTGGACTTACCCCTTCAGTTGTAGACGCTTGTGCCACGGGAATGTCTCCCTGTTCAACCCTGTCTTCTTCAGTACTGTCCTTTACTGCTTTGGATCTATGTCGAGTATCCATTTTGATATTTATTAAATTTATGAAGTTTACTGAATTTATATAAATATGTATCCTTTATTTTAAAAGTATGATAATAATAAATAGTTAAAAAATACAGAGTTATGTTTAAAATATGAATAATAATACTCGAGACACCGTAATTTTATTAGTGAATCAAAAGTTAAATAAAATAACGTATGCACAAGGTGATATTTTCCCTTTCACTAACCTTTAATATGTCCTAGAATCCTCCAAAGTCTGCTATGTAGTGAAATAAAGGTAACAATCTGCTGTGTAATAGGAAAAACATGTACACACAACGACAATAATAATCTACACCTTTTTGTCTATATAATATATGAAACAATTTGAAAAGTATCAATTATTTGCAATATTTAACTTTGTAGATGAGTTATCAACAAGAAGCAACAGGCCACACGTTGTCGGCGACAATTGATAAATTGCGCTGAGATAGGCCTCTACGTTGGGCTAGCCAATTGATAAGCCCTTTAAGCCCTGGTGAGATAATGAAATGTTAATGAAATAAAAGTGTAAGATAATTATGTATTTGAAAAGATTAGTTGGGCGCCTTAATTTATAAAATCTCACCTCAGACTGCGCTATCTTTATCTCGAATAGCCAACTAGTCGGAAAGCAAGAAACTATTTTTTTAAAAAAAAACTTTACTAAATGTGGGTGATCTCAGGTTCGTCGTGAATTTTAGGTTGTTGCTTCCAAAAAAGAGAATAATATTAATGTTGACGCTTAATATAATAACTCCTACAAACAAATATGAACAAATAAAAGATTCATGTAAAATTAAAAATATGATGTTTATTAAATTAAAGGAAACTGTAAAAATATAACGTATTACAAATGAGATATTAACGAAACTGCATATACGCATAAACAACAAGGTGTTACTAATGTGAAAAGAGGTTATGTGTGTTAAACTAATAAATAATATGAATATAAATGTGAATACTCTTATTACAATAATGGTGAGTACCCTTTTATTGCTATCTCTAAGTTATAAATAGATTGTTTAATTAAATATAAAAATCATGACAGGACGTGATAGATTAGGTAAATAATTCGAGAATATAGTTAAATAAAAGTTTAAAGAATTTAATTTTTGGGAAAATAGATAAATATTATCTGAAAACCTGTTATAATAATGATCCGGATGTATGTTTGTAGATCGTATGTGTGAATTGGGAAGATTCTCGGTGATCCGAAAATGTTCGGGTGCAGTACAAAACGATGGCGGTGTAGGTGGCTGCTTACGCCGACGCTATCGAAGATTTTCCTCGGACTTCGTCTTCGGTGCCTAATTATTCCCTGCGCTCGTTTCTGGCTGTAGGATTTCAGGTATCGTTGTAGATGTACGTTAGACTATTTAGTTGATGTTCGGCGATGGATTCTTGAATATTTTTCCTTTGATTTTCTATCGTTTTCGGTGGAACTACGTCTGTGACGCTATGTTGTTTGAAAGTTCGTTATTACCGAAAATTCTTGTAGTAATTCTCTTGTCGATCGAGTTAATTAATATTCAGGATACTTTTAATAACATTTAGATGAATTTATAATTTAGATTTATGTTTTTTAAGAGATTTCTAAGTGTTGGTCTAAAAAGATGCGTCTATTTATTTTTTTAAATTCAAGGATCCAATATCTCGACAGCACTTGTCTGAATATTACCAAACACGCTATCTATTGATATCAAAAGTCTCGATGATTTACCCTTTTAACAATTTTATATAAAAAGAATTTGATTAATTTTGATTATCTAATTGATTTTAAAAATTATATAATAAATTACCAAGTTAGGTTAAGATAGATTTGAATGATACAAATCGCATACTGCGCATGATAAATGTAAGCATAGCGAGATGTCAATTTGTAGGCGTGTCTTACTAGTGTCGATATAATACAAAGATGCATATGGATTTGAATATGTTTTTCGCGCTAATATTTGAAAATTTGAATATGATATAATAAAATTAAATAATGAAAGGAAAATAAATATAGAAATTTAAAGAATGAAATGATCGTTATAAAAATACATATGCACTTCGATACTACTAAGACTTAATAATATTATTTATATAACCATTATATTATAACCCTTTTTCACTTTGTATGTCTTATTCTTCCTATTTTAGATGCAGCTCTATATGGATAACTTGCATCACAACAATATATATATATATATTATATATATATATATTATATATATATATATATATATATATATAATTGAAAAGAAATTATCGACCGTGATATATTATCAAAAATTAATTAAAATTCGGGTAAGCGGTCAATTAAAAAACTCCTTTATTAAATTACCCTATATTTCGCGACAAACTTTGTCGCTTCTTCTGGGGTAACTACAAGATTAATGAGAAAAATAACAAAAAATAAATAAGAGTATAAAACAGTAGTAAAAATACTTACAAAATGTAGAGTTAAAAAATAATAAAATTGACGTACAAAATATAAAAATGATTAGATATAAAAAATAAAGTAACTATAGAAACAAGCCTTAAGAACTTTTAAAAAACATATATATGAAAAGTTAAAACATGAAAAATAAAAAATATAATGCAATATAAATTAAAACAACATATGGAACAAATAACAAAACGATTTAAGATCGTCAACTAACAGTCAAACCCAGTATATTAAAATAAATTATACTAAGACCATTAGTATCAGATCTATAATTTATGTTATTTGTGTCTCTGTTGATGTGGACCATTTCTAAAAAAGTTCTTTTTTTATGGTTATTTTCAACGTCTAAGATTTTAACGTCAACAAAATTGAAAGTATGGTCACGATCAAGTGCATGGTCCACCAATGCACAAGATCTCTTACCAATACGGACATCACTTTTATGTTGAGTAATGCGCTGTTTTAGCCACCTATATAAACGCCACAACAATCCGAACATGCTATCCTGTAGACAACATGACTATTTAAAAAGAAAGGTGTTATGTCTTTTATCTTACTATACAACTTCTTCAAGGTATGGGTGTTGTATTTAGCAATTTTAATATTATTAAATTGTTTAAAATGTGATACAATTGTATGAGTAAGACCGCCAATGCATGGGATTTTTTTTGTAAATCACACTGTCTGCTGGAATGTCCTCAGTAGGGCCATCAAAAAAGTTTGAGCTAAATATCAATTTATTTAGTATATGCTTAGTATAGCCATTGTTGACAAAGATGTTGAAAAGTTCTTTAAGATTGTCATTTAAAAAGGTTTCATGACAAATATGTGATATTCGGTTTCTCATACCTTCACTTGATCGTGACCATACTTTCAATTTTGTTGACGTTAAAATCTTAGACGTTGAAAATAACCATAAAAAAAGAACTTTTTTAGAAATGGTCCACATCAACAGAGACACAAATAACATAAATTATAGATCTGATACTAATGGTCTTAGTATAATTTATTTTAATATACTGGGTTTGACTGTTAGTTGACGATCTTAAATCGTTTTGTTATTTGTTCCATATGTTGTTTTAATTTATATTGCATTATATTTTTTATTTTTCATGTTTTAACTTTTCATATATATGTTTTTTAAAAGTTCTTAAGGCTTGTTTCTATAGTTACTTTATTTTTTATATCTAATCATTTTTATATTTTGTACGTCAATTTTATTATTTTTTAACTCTACATTTTGTAAGTATTTTTACTACTGTTTTATACTCTTATTTATTTTCTGTTATTTTTCTCATTAATCTTGTAGTTATCCCAGAAGAAGCGACAAAGTTTGTCGCGAAATATAGGGTAATTTAATAAAGGAGTTTTTTAATTGACCGCTTACCCGAATTTTAATTAATTTTTGATTATATATATATATATATATATATATATATATATATAACATTTGGCTTTATTTATATGAAATATTTACAAATATTAAATTAGAATGTATGTAATTGCAGAGTAAGTGGGGATGTAAACATTGCTGTCTACAAATTACAAAGCAAATCATACGAAATTTTTTATTTGAAAAATATGGTCTACGTTGGGACTCGAACCCAAGTCTACAGCTATCCGGGCTGCCGCCTTAACCACTAGGCCACAATAGACCCAGGTTCAAGCCATATAGAAATGCATTATAAAGTAACAGTGTTAATGAATCAGATGTCAGTTATTGAATGTAGATGTCAAGCTGAAAGCAGAAGTCAGTTTTGAAAGCTCATGTCAGTTTTGATAGCAGATGTCAGTTAGTGAAAGCAAATGTCAGTTATTGAAAGCAGATGTCTGTTTTGAAAGCAGGTGTCAGTTATGAAAGCAAACGTCAGATTAGAAAGCAGATGCCTATTTTGAAATTAGATGTGAGTTACTGAAAGTAGATGTCAGTATTTTGAGAGCATGTGTCAGATTTGAATGTTTGAAAATGCTAATTATTACTCCATAGCTATATGAGTGTTTAGATAATTTCTTAGCCGTTCATTTAATGAACGGCTAAGAAACATCTGCTATCAAAACTGACATGAGCTTTCAAAACTGACTTCTGCTTTCAGCTTGACATCTACATTCAATAACTGACATCTGATTCATTAACACTGTTACTTTATAATGCATTTCTATATGGCTTGAACCTGGGTCTATTGTGGCCTAGTGGTTAAGGCGGCAGCCCGGATAACTGTAGACTTGGGTTCGAGTCCCAACGTAGACCATATTTTTCAAATAAAAAATTTCGTATGATTTGCTTTGTAATTTGTAGGCAGCAATGTTTACATCCCCACTTACTCTGCAATTACATACATTCTAATTTAATATTTGTAAATATTTCATATAAATAAAGCCGAAAAACTCCAATAATTTATCAAATGTTATATTTAATGAACGGCTAAGAAATTATCTAAACACACACACACACACATATATATATATATATATATATATATATATATATATATATATATATATATATATATATATAGCAGATTTAATTAGTTGGCGATTTACGGTCTGGTTTTACTTAAAAATGCATTTATTTAAAACAATCTTACATGTTTCGGCATTTTTAAGTAAAACCAGACCTTAAATCGCCAACTAATTAAATCTACCATAACATACAAAGGTCACTAAATAATTATCTTTATATATATATATATGTATATATATATATATATATATATATATATATGTGAAAAACGCGATGTAAATGAGAATTAATAACTATTAAATTCCCACATTACATGCAATTGCCGCTATAAATTGTTGTATTAATTCCTACAAATGACAAAATCACATTTGCCTAGGGATGCAGACGCGGCGCCAACCGTCCAGATTGTCCGGCCAAATGAAAAATGTGTGAAAGCCATATCCATCCGGAATGTGCAGATACCTATATTTCATAGTTTTTACTAATCTTCAGTACACATTATCCGGGAATTGATATGACTTTCATTTCTATACTGCGTGTATATATACAAATGATGAAAAACGCGATGCAAATGAGAATTAATAACTATTAAATTCCCACATTACATGCAAATATAAAACTGAAAGTCGTATCTATTCCCGGATAATGTGTTCTGAAGATGAGTAAAAACTATGAAATATCGGTATCTGCACATTCCGGACGGATATGGCTTTCACACATTTTTCATTTGCCCGGACAACTTGGACGGTTGGCGCCGCGACGTGTTGTGTCTGCATTCTTAGGCAAATGTGCTTTTGTCGTTTGTAGAAATTAATACAACAAATTATAACGGCAATTGCATGTAATGAAACTATGAAATATCGGTATCTGCACATTCCGGATGGATTTTTCATATATTTCATACATACACACAGGAAAATGAAATTTTGCATACTAAAACGAGATACTCGAAATTCCTGTTTGCAGCTTAGAAATAGCTACTGCAAAAAAAAAACAAGAAAATGAAATGATAGAGTACAAAATACATTAATCTAATTTAGGTTTGTTAAATAATAACATGGAGATCATTAAAGCAGGCGAAGAGGAGCTGGAAGCAAATTCTGAAGAAAATTGGAGTCCTCGTTGATAGGCGGACTTATCAACAATGTGCTGTATTTTCCCCCTTAATGCTAAATTTTGAATTGGCGGTATCTTGCAGACATGTGGCAGTAAGTTTTTAAAAAAGAAAAGATCTTCATCATCCACCTCTTTTGGTTTTTCATGTTTTTGTTTTAAATACTCCAAGTTTTGTTTCACGATGTTAATAATTGGAGCATTCTATATATCTGTTTGAGATCGTTGTCGTTTTTGACGTTTTGGCGTATTCTGCAGACTGAATTCTGTCTTCGATTGGTGAACTTAAGCTTCTCTGGTTTCCCTATCTTCGCCTTCATCTACTTCTTCCTCTTCTTCGCCTTCTGCTTCATCTTCCTCGAGATTCTGTGATTCTACTGGATTACTGGCAGCACTTTCTGCGAATACTTCCGTGGATACTCGTGAGCAATTGCCGTTGAACGTTCTTGCTTTCACAGCTTAAAGGCCATTTAGAAAAATTGTCTGAAATTGCTTATTTTCTTGAATGGGCGACTGGAATTTTTCCTAGCTCAACTACAAACTGGATCTTCATTTAAAGCTCTTGCCTTTTCTTTTCGGCTTAGAGCATCTACTGTAGGATGTATTGTGCACAGCATTACAGCCAGAATATAGAATACAGCCAGAATAATGTCGTTACCAACAAAGGACAAATTTAAAAAATATAAAAATATAGCAGAGGATTATAACAAAATTTGGAATTTTTCAAATGTTATTGGAGCTATCGACGGAAAGCATATTCGCGTTCTTTGTCCTCAAAATGCGGGATCTATGTTTTACAACTATAAACAATATTTCTCCGTTGTTCTGCAGGCCGTAGCTCATGCAAATTATAAGTTTGTATCTATCGATGTTGATGGTTACGGTAAAAGAAATATAAATTCCTGAACCAACATGCCTACCAGGCGCAAACATAAAAGCTCCGTATGTACTCGGCAGATGAAGCCTATCCCCTTTTGTATTTTTTGCTAAAGCCGTATAAAGGACGGAATCTACCTTTAGCAGAATAATGCTTTAATAACAGGTTATCCAGGGCAAGAAGAACTGTAGAGTGTGCTTTTGGAATATTATATGCTACATGGCATATAATATCCAAATAAACCAATGTTGATACTGCCGATAATATAATAAAATGTTTTGCATTCTACATAACACAGTTTTAAGTAGGGAAGGATGTGAACGTCACCTTACAAATGTTGAAATAACTAGTAACATTGAGCAATGAATTGTAGGAAGACCAGGAACTTCGGCTGTAGTTACGAAGGACATTTTCAAAAAGTACATTTCGTATAATCCCTTAAATTATACAAAGTAAATAAAAACATGTGTACACAGTGAATTGTAATTACTTTTCTACACAATCAAAGACAGATATGTACACAAGTCTTATTTATTACTTACCATCTACACCCAGTTCTTTGCTAATATCTTACCAGTACTTTTCCACTATATGTCTATTACTATGGGACTTTCCTCGTTTGTTCCATATTTGTTTGTCCCATTTTTAAAAACTGTAGCAATTAATAACTCAATATTCATAGTCGAACTAACAATAATTTGTGTACTAATTCAAATGATCTTTATGCCAAACCTGCTTGCCGATAATTGAATGTTCATTCCGATAAAACTGGCGGCGCACATACGGCAAAATAACCACTTTAGAAGGTCAAAAATAAATTTTACTACTTTAATATAAGGACTAAAATTGCTTGTATTCTTCGAGTCAAGTACCTGAGTCATCGTGCTGGCCAATAACATCCTTTGTTATGCTTATAACAAAGGCGCCCGGGGGTCCGACAGATAAGCGTTGTGCAGCGTGCGGCTAGTTGCATTCGAAACCGGAAGGCATTACAACGTGATATTTTCGTTCAAATCGTGCATAAATCTAAATATTAATTATGGACATTGAGGCCACAAGTATGTTTATTAATTAATTATTTTTCCACCCTAGTTATACAAGATATGTATTAATAAATGACGGTTTCATTCCGCTCTTACTGTTCATAAAAAAAATATACTTCCTTAGACTTTCAAAAAAAGTTCCGCTTAGTACCGCTTTCTGTCCTAAATATTTACGCTTGTGTGTTTGTTGACCACTAATACTGTGAATTCTAGGAACTCAAACCAACTCATTGTGACACTAGACCTTTTTTTTCAAAGGTAGTGGGAGTAGTTTCGACCAAGACACTCGGAATTCAATATTAAAAAAATGGATCTGGTTTTGGTGTTAAAAAGCGAAAACTTTTATAAACAATCATCATCTCAGTGTGTAGAACGATTAACTAGTTACATAATGAACAAATTTAGTGAATATAAACTGTCAAAAGTCTGTGTAACTAAAATCAAGTGTGCTTTGAAAGTGTTTGTTTCAAAATTGTTACAAAAATGGAAAAAATCTAATTGGACCATGGACAGATTCATGAAATCCAATTCAAAATGGTTAATGAACGATTTGGTATTGCCAGCAATAGGCACTATAAGCTCGAACAAAGATTTGCAAGCGAAAAAGACCAGAGGCAGACCTGCAAAATCTTTTGAAGAGAGCTCTTTACGAACAAAACGAAGGGTGATGAAACCACTTGTTTCTGAGTCAAGCCCAGAGCTATTATGTTCTGCTGCTCGAGCCAGCCTTACTAAGGGCGGAAAAAAGACAGCTGCCAAATTAGTGAGTTTAGCCTTAACTACAAGCCCAAGGAGATACAAACGCATGAAAAACATTCACGATACGCCATCATATTCGGCTTTAAAGCCTTACTCTCCTGAGAAAGCATTAGCGCTCATAATCGACACAGACATGGGAAAACAAGATTATATACATTGGCAAAAAGGAGCGAAATCGCGAGGCGCCAACATATATCCAGCTTACAACGTCATAGCACAAACAAAAAGGCAGTGTTACCCGAATAACATAAAAATCACGGAGACTGAAGTGCAAATTCCAGTTCAAGATATTTTGGACCACACAATACAAAGACTTGCTCATGTGCAGCAGGATGTACTTTTATTACACCACGATCACGAGAAAAACTCAGCGATCAAAGTCGTTTACAAGTGGGGTCTTGATGGGAGTGGAGGACATTCGATTTACAAGCAACGTTTTGCTAACAATTCATTGTATGGAGACACTAACATAATTCTATGTACCATCGTTCCATTGCAAATGTCAGAGGTTACCACGAATGGAAAACAGATTTTCTGGCAAAACCCAAGTCCGTCTTCATCGAGATATAACCGCATCATTCGCCTGCAGATTGAGAAGGAGACGAAGGAATCCGTTATACATCATTACGAGGTAATAAAGGAACAAATATCAAATTTGTTGCCTACTGAATTCATTCTTGGGGATAAATCTTACACATTCGAACATCATCCTGTGTGTACAATGATGGACGGAAAGACATGCAACGTACTCACAGACACTTCATCGTCACAAGCGTGTAATGTGTGTAAGGCAACACCCAAGGAGCTCAACAACCTTAACTTACTTTTACAGAAACAATATCCTATAAGTTCATTTAACTTTGAAATATCCGTACTGCACTCATACCTTAGATGTTACGAGTACTTATTGCATATCTCCTATAAACTAGAAATACGGCAATGGCAAGCGAGGGGCAGAGAAGCCAAAGAAAATATAAAAAAGCGGAAAGAAGAAATAACCACTAAATTTTACCAGCAAATAGGATTAGTGGTAGACCAACCGAAGCAAGGTGGGGGCAACTCAAATGATGGGAATACGGCTGGGAAGTTTTTGCCGAACCTACAAAATCTGGGGCTATCACAGGCTTAGATCCTGAACTTATAAAAAGATTTGCCAACATCCTGAGTGTTTTATCGTGTGGATTTAGCGTGAACTACAAGTTTTAAAAACTACTGCATCGAAACTGCAAAAATGTGCTTAGTTCTTTATAATTGGTACAAAATAAGTGCATCTGTGCACAAACTATTAATACACGGTGCAGACATAATAAAGGAGCTACCTTTGCCTGTGGGGTTGTTTTCAGAAGATGTGCTGGAAACCAGTCAAAAAGAATACAAAGGTTTACGACTTTTCCATTCTAGAAAAACCTCCAGAATCGACACCAATACCGACATTGTGCACTGGATGCTAATAGCTTCCGATCCTATCATTGCATCCAAGAGGAGGAGCCATCACAAAAAAAGGAAACCGTTTTCTAAGGAGGTGCTGGAAATGTTGGATGTGCCACTAGTAGAAACCATCGAAAACAAGGATGGTAATGACGAAGAGTCAATGGATGATCATGACGACAGTGATAGTAATTAACTACATTGTTTACAACATAATTGATGTATAATTTATAATTATGTGTACTTTAATTAAAATATACTAATTTGATTTTCAATTGTATTTAATTTTTATAATCTATAAATACCATTTAGGTAGGTAGGTACCTAGAAATCTTCTCAAAACTCAACACAAAGTAGCCCTATAGGTAAGAAACATATCTAAGCATTAATGCACATATTATTTCACATATTTCTTTTTTGACCCTCTAAAGTGGTTATTTTGCCGTATGTGCGGCGCAGACTGCAAATACGAACAAGTAACAACCTGCATCTTCTCTGTCTAGGTACGTCTATCAACATTGTGACATTATCGGCCACGGTCAGAGTAAGCAGGCAACCTGCTTTCTTTCTATATGTACCCTTACGCTTGGCTGTAAATATGAATTCAAATGTTTAGAACAGGCACGAGACCTACAAATGGGGTGCGCCATCTTTTGCGCTGCGGCATCTTACCCGGCGCTCCCCTATACAGATCAAGAATACCGACGATAAAGTTGATTTGTATGAAAGAGTGAAATTATTTCTTTATCTAGAAGCTCTAGTGACGAACAGCGCATATGAGGTACAACATGCTGTCATTATCAGTCAAGTTTCTTACACTAAGCTTCTTTTCGATGTTTTCGATTATTTTTTCTTTCACACCCGTTCTTTCTTTAATTACTTCATATCTGATTCTGCCTAGTTTTGATATCTTTGCGGACCTCTTCAAGGCATTCGTTTCTGTGAGCTCAAATTCTTTTCTTAAGATAATCTTTCAATGTCCACATTTTTGGTACATATCTTAGTAAGCTTTTAACCATAATTTAGTATATATTGCGTTTCCGTTGTTGTCCAATGTCTATACTCCAGAATATTCCATTAAAGCAGTTGATTACCCTTCGTGCGTTGCTTTTTCTGAATTTTATCCATCCCATCATCATCCGTGCCACTCTAACCAAAAATTATACTCAGATATTTGTCCTGATACGTTTATGCAAATTTTCTCTTCCAGTTCTAAATCAGTTGCTTCTTCTCCTATGTAAAGATAGGAGGTTTTCTCTCAGTTTATAATAAGCCGCCATTTATGGTATTCTTCCTTAAATTTACATCCTATATATTCCAAGTCATTCTTATCACTTGCACATATGACTTGATCGTCTGCAAATTGGAGTCTATAAATACACAAGTCGTCATGTACTAAAAATTACATTTTGCCGCATTTTCTTTTCTATTGGTGGAATGCTTGGACTACATAAATTTTAAACAGGCTTAGGCTTAAACAACATCCTTAACGTAACCCTTTGTTGACGAGAAACTTTTGTGAAGTATTTTTTCAATTTTTGCCATGAATCTCATGTCTTTATACAAGTTCTAAATTGTCTATATTAATGTGTTTGTTGTAATACTTTCCACAGTTTTGATATGGGAACATTGTCGTATGCATGGGTAGCTCTATTTCTGGACAATCTCTTCTCTATAATTTATTTTAGGCAGAATACATTATTAGTACATGATCTACCAGCTCTAAAATCAAATTGTTCTTCCCCTCATACGGTTTGTATTCATTTTCTATCATGTAACGTAATATTTTCCATAAATTCGATCTATGATACTCGTTACTGAAATTCCTTTGTAATTGTCCCATTCTAATTTTTTGCCTTTTTGTGGTACGCGATTTTCCATTGTTTCTGGAGTGAATGTTCCATTTACGCTTTTTGTAAAAACATGAGCCATGATTTCAAAAAGTTTGTCGCATCTGTTCTTTATTAATTCGACGTTTATGACCCCGGTCATGGTGACCTTCTATTTTTTAATTATGCAAGGGCAGCTTTAACCCTTTATTTATTTCTATTGGTTCTCCTTCAATTAATATTTAAGGTTTACTAGGGTGATGGTATTCGTCTCTTTGTTCGCCTACTTTATAGTGTTTCACCTATTTATTAATTGTAATTACAAGTTATTGTTTGCAAGTTGTTATTAATTCTTTCTGAAGATTTTATTTTGTTAATGAATTTCCATGATTCACTACATTTTCTTCCTTCTATGTGTGTATTAATTTCTCGACATTTCCGATCCCAGACTAATTTCTTTTGTACTGTAACATCATTTCTTGTTTGTCTTTTTTATCCACATATGCACTTAATCTTTCTTAATTTTTATTGTTTAGCTATTGTTGGTAGAGTCTTTTTCTCATGGACTAATTTTTCGATTTTAGTTATCCATCAATATTTGTTACTGTATAGCTTGTTTCTTATACCCATAGTTTCTATTGTTGCCTGTTTGATGGGTTATGAGTTATTTTTCCATATATTTCCTCAATTTTTTGGTAGTTTATTTGAGAAAGATATTGATCTAATCTTTGTTTATACAATTCTATAGTATTTTCTTGTTGTAAGCTTTCCATACTATATTTGTCATCCTCTATTTCGAAGCTCTCTTGTTCTTGATTTTTGTCTAATATTGGCTTAGTTTATTTAATCAGGAAGAATATACTCTGATTCACATTCTCAATTTTTAAAATTGTCTGATGTCTTACTACTAAGTAATCTATTATCGACTTTAAATAACGTCGACTTTAAATAACGTCGTGCTCAGGTGAATCTATGGATTTCTTTTTGTTGGAAATAACCCTTGACCATTTTTAATTTGCACTGGTCACAGAGTTCTTTGAGTCTTTTTTCATTATACTTTTTCTATATCGTTCCAGCAGAGATTTATAGGAAACCACCATATATATCGAGGCATAAAAATCATCATCAGGATCGTGCTTGATCTCCTCCGAAGGTGTTCTTGAATCCTTTAGGCTGTTCAAATTCGTGTAACATAAATTGTAAATCAAAATAATATTTATGTTAAATTAAGTAATGGAGATGAAGAGGAACATAATTTGTTGTCATTACGTATGTACATTATTTATGTAACATGTATTACGTAATGAACGGTTAAATAAAGTTTGTGGCAATATGACCTTAAAAATAAAATAAAAATTTGTATATTTGTAATCATCAACTTAAAGTATATACCTTAACAAATTTTTTAATTGTTTTACTAAATAACTTATGAAGAATTGAATATTTTAAAGAACCGTCCCGGACATGCTAATATGGCCGTATGTCAATGCCAAATTTTGAATATTGCACGTGAATTTTATCATTTAATAATTAACAAAAATATCAACTAATATATTGTTGTAATTATTCATTTCTGTATTTATTTTAAGTCAATATTATGATTTCTATTGAAAATATTTGCAAATATTTCTTTATTCAAGCTCTAGGTTATTAAAAAAAAAGGTTTTCTCAGAATCAATAATAATTCAGTAAAAACAATTCGTGAAGTTAATTTGTGTACTAATAACATTAACATCATTTATTCTTCTTCCGGCAATGATAAGCAAAACATTTAAGTAATTACAAAGCGAAATTAAAAATGCTGTTTTTCATGAACAAACATCATATGATTATGTATACATATAAATATTGTTTTGATTAGAATTCTTACGTAATCGCAGATTTATTCATGTATATTTTGAAGTTCCTAAAAAATAAATTATATGTATACTTTGAAAAAACTTTTAATTTATTTAAACGAAATGTAATGACGACATTCTTAGGTATATCTAAATTTTATATGTTAAGAGCTTTAAGTATAGTAATAATTGTTCACAATTTGTTACATAAACTTATCACTCTCTTTTAATTGATTGGTTACTTGTTTTTTAATATATTCAAAAACCGTCAAACAACTTTGATCACTTAAATTTGAATATTGTGGTGACGTGATTTTACCCGGTTTGAATAATTTGTTGAAAACTAAGTAATATTTGTATAATACAGCTAATCAATGTTGTTCTGCTGAAATGATACTAGGTTGTAGAGAATAATGTTTCGCATAAAAAAATAATTTACTTAATTCTTAATAGGATTAATAAAAGCATTAGTTTTCATTAATAACCATTGATGAAAAACTAAAATAGAACTACTACTGCAACAATTATAATTCTACATTTAAAAATGTATGTTTTCCCCTAATAAGTGCCGGAGGTCCTACTATTTTCTGAGTTTCGGATTTTCGGATGATCTTTTCACCCTTTACATCAGGAAAATAGAAATATATTTCTTATTTACTGCATTTTTTTCTTAGAAAGTTAACATTATAATTAGTATCTATTTCTTGTGTTATTATACCCAAAAAATGTTTAATCACACATTTAATCTACCAACTTGCAGCTTCACTTCATCGTAATCGCCTACTTTATATAATTTGTTTCAGATTCTTCTGCTAACAATAGCAGTTGCTTTGCACTTACTTCACCTTTCTGTTTTTCATTTGCTTCACGTTCTTGCTCTTGGCCATTTTCCGAACTTTCGTTTTCTCCCATAGCACTAACACTATTCGCGGGTTGGACATTCAAATTCAATTCAAATTTTCTTGTTTTTTCGCATCCTTCTCTCGGCTTGATCACCATATCTTCCAGTTGGTTCAAAGTTACTTATAGCATTTTTCTTTAGGCGCCTCGTTCTTTTGCGTTATAGATCGATATCTTTTTATCCATCTCAATTAAGGCTTTCTGTAAAAGTTTTGGCAATTGATCTTTCTGTACTGTACTGTACTATACTGTACTGTACTGTAGTAGTTCTCTTTCCATTTTAAAACTCTGGTTCGCCAAGCGATCTTAAACGGACGAAAAAAAGTTGAGTTAGATACGTCGAATTCGAAGGTAGACAAGCGAAGTCGATATTGTTCTCTTCACATGCCCTGAAAGCTTCTTTTGTAAAATAGGCCGATAAATTATCACCCAAGATTATTTTCTTTCCATCCTAATTTCTTGAATGTGATAAAAAATTGTTTGGGGCCAATCAGTAAATATTGCAGCCTCCATTCATCCATGATTTGATCTATTGTATGTACTATAGGCCCGTTGTCGGTCCATGTATTCTACATTCGTTCCGATTTACATATAACGTAAAGCGGCAGTAAGGCACCAGAAGCAGATATGCAGAAGACCATTATGGTAGTGACGCTTTTAGTGAAATTGTAAACATGTTCAGGATATTTTGTGCCACGTTTAAATAGCTTTTTGCTTCTTCTTGGGTCATCTCCAACTTTGGTCTCATCGTAGTTGAAAATATAAGTGAGTGAAACATTTTCAACAGTTTTTTTTAAAATTATCAAAATATATTTTTATAGTTTCTAGGCTAACGGCAACACGTGAACCTTCAATATTTGCAGCAACTATAAATAATTTCATCTTTATGTCTCTTCAAGAGACTATCAACCCAATCAATTCCTGGTTTATTGTTTACGGTATGTGGGATAATTCTGTCTCTTCTATCTGCATAAGTTTTAGCTATCCACTGGATGTCTGATTTTGTTAATGGATGTCCTCATTCCCTACACGTCGCAACCGCTTTGATGAACGCCATTTCTTCATTATGAGTAAATATAGCTGGGCGGCCTATACGTATAATATGTATGCCGTGATACCTGTTATACAACGTGCCGAAAGGAATATTATAAGTACGAGCTGCTCGCTTAATAGACCACTTTTCATCAAATATTGTTTGCAATGCTTCCTCAATTTTGTTTGGCGGGTAGTCGGCATAATGCCTAGCAGTGGAATTAAGCAAATAGTTGACACAAATAAACAAAATATAATGATCAAAGTTGCCCCAAAACAGTAATCAAAGTTGCCGACTAGATATTATTCATATTACAAGCAAACAAAAAATTGCATATTAAACAATTCTAGAGATCTGTTATTCTAAAGCACCAAGACCAAGACGCAGGAAAAGTAATCGCCACCTCAAAAAAGAGTACGGTCAAACGGGGTTACTTTCAACTTTGATCAAAACTGTCTCCATTATCGTTTTTTTTTATTGCCGGCTTGTTTAAAGTTCCTTCACTTTGGATTTTCACAGTATGCCCTTTCTTGTGTATAGTATAATACAAAAACAAAGTTTATTTGATTAAGAAGATACAAATTTTTGTCAATACTTCTACACAAGTTTCACTTAACCTTACTTCACATGACCGCCAGATGAACAAACACGCTATAATCATTGTAGCTAACTGTGAAAATCCAAAATGAAGGAACTTTAAGCAAGCCGGCAATTAAAAAAACGACAATGGAGACAGTTTTGATCAAAGTTGGCCAATATTATTAAAGTAACCCCGTTTGACGGTACTCTTTTTTGAGGTGGTGATTACTTTTCCTGTGTCTTGGTCTTGGTCTTTTGATTAGACCTTAATCAAATATTTGGTCAGATGGTTTTTTTATTCGTTTCGTTGGTGTTGCTTGCGAATTATGTCTCTGTTGAACGAATTCTTTTTTTAACTTCTATCACAAGAAAAATTCTGTTTCAAGAAAAAAGTAATAAAAATTTACAACCGCATGGTGAAGTTCAGTAAAACTGAGTTACGATTTCACCTTGAATTAATAAAGACTCAAGTTCGTATAAAGGAAATTAATGCCTAAAGTTTAATCAAATATATAATGCCAAAATAGACAGTATTACCCAATAACATAAGGAGTCCCACAGTGTAGCGAGGTGTAACCTATCTCATATACAATATATTCAGCTGACATACCCACAAATGACAACATGACTACAACACAATTTGCAGACGATACAGGGATCTTTGCTGTTCATAAAGATCCCATCAACGCACCATTGAACCCCCAGAGTGTATTAAACCAAATTGAAATATGGCATAAAGTTTGCGTATCTAATTGAATGAACAAAAATCAAATCACATTGTATTTCCAAAATATTGTAATGAATCACCAGCGGTCGCATTGAATAGCCAAGAAATTCCCACAGCTCAATCAGTAAGATAATTTGGCATACACTCGGACAGAAGTCTAAGATTGAAAACTCATGGGGCATCCACCATTGCACGTAGTGCATGCTCCATGGTTCGTCATAAATAAAAATATAAACAAGCGATCCGGAAGTACAGTCAGTAAAGTGTTTGCGAAGGGTAGCAAAATGTATATCACAGGTTTAAAAAATGTGCTAACAATAATGTTATTAACCAATAGTCATGTAATTAGACGCTTAAAACGAGAATCATAGCTGGATTTGTAACTTAATAAAATAAAACGCTTTGCCTTCCGTTCAAAATACTCATTGTTTATAAATCAATAGAATTGTATGTCATTGGACAAAATCTTCAAGTCACCTTGTCAAGAAGCAATTATGCTTATTGTTATTGTACGGTAACAGATCACATAGTACACATACAACAACAACAAAAAATAGGCAGAAAATATACCAATAACTTCCACCACATTCTTGTCTCATAATACGCGTCACAAGCGCCATTTTAATAGGGTAGGTCAGTGCTCATTAAAAAATATAGAAGAGCAAGAATACGCACCACATAAAGTTCTTAATGTCGATAAAACTGGGCTTTTATGGAAAAAATACTTAAAGAACCTTTATATTGTAATAATAAGAAGCTCCACGCGTATTTAAGGTAGGTATCTAAGGATGGCAAAACACTACTTTTGTGTAGTAATGCTGATAATGCATCAGGCGACTTTCCCCAAAATCCAAGGGGTCGTTTCAACTATGAGGGATGTTTACAAAGTTCTGGGAATTGTGCTCTAATTAAATTACGCAGAACTTGTAGGAAATGCTATTCGTTATAGACAAATTTTGACATGTTTATACAGCTACCTAGTGCAATATCGTTCAGTTTGATTCAAGTGTTCGACCGATATAGATCGATATATTCATAGCACTGTTTGTGTAACCATGGAAGACAGGGTTAAATCTCAATGAGCGATAATTTCTTTTTGCGGGAACAGGGTATGAAAACAGAAATTGTTAAACGTCTGCAAGGAGTGTTTGGTGAGTCTGGAGAATCTAAAAGTACTGTATATCGGTGTATCGATCATTTTGAAAGTGGTAGAACATCATTAGAAGACGATCCACGCAGTGATCGCCCGTGTACGTCGGTAAATGAAAGGAACATCACTACCATGGAGAACCTACTGAAAGAGGACAGACGAATGACTATTTCTCAAATTAGTGTACGCCTGGAACAAGTTCATGATATCTTACATGATTGTTTGGGCGTAAGCAAGGTTTCAGCCCGCTGAGTGCCAAGGCTGTTGGGACCGGAACAGAAACTCAATAGGTCTGACACTTGTCATCAACTTCAAGAGCTGTTAGCCCGTTACGGTAATTGATTTTGATAATGGATAATAACCACCGACAAAACGTGGATTCCTTATTCCAATCCTGAGAAAACCCGAAAAGTGGGCCTCCACTTATTGCACAAATAGTTCCATCTGTTGGAAAGGTAATGTTTACTGTATTCTGAGATTGCCAAGGGATTATTTTTATGGATTATATGACGAAATTTACTACAATTAACGCAGAATATTATTCGAACTTATTATCCGGACCACTGCGGCAGGCGCTTATGAGAAAACGGCCTGGGAAGTTGCATAAGCGTCTGTTATTGCAGCAGGATAATGCAAGGCCGCACACCGCAAAAAAACGTTCCGAAAAATTCGAAAAACGGATTTTTTGAACGATTTACGATGGGAATTGCTGCCGCATCTATCTTATTCACCAGATCTCGCACTTAGTGATTCTCATGTGTTCCAAAATTTGAAAAACTCTTTACAGATTGTTCGTTTTGAGAGTTTAAGTAACGTAAAACGTGTCGTAAATAAGTGGATTGGGTAGACACCGAAAAAGTTCGAGGACGGCTTAAAAAAATTAATTTATCGTTTCGATAAACGTTTTTCATTAAATGGCGATTATGTTGAAAAACTACATTGTAATATTTATGAAAATTCATAAAATAAAAAAATTATAGCTAAGTTCCTAGAAATTTGGAAACACCCCTCGTACAATTGTTAGTAGCATCTTAACTGTTCTAAGACCTTGAGGAAACTTTAATTCTATATATATTCAAATTTAGTTTAATACATTTGATAAAGATGAATTGATCTGAAATGAGTTAATCATAAAACCTCGCCGCTACAATAGGATTAGTACGTACAGGACGATAGCCGTTGTAAGCCCTTGTAAAATATAAATTATACGTGGGTCTATGTAATGGAATTTTTATAATTTAGTTCAAGGCAATAACGAATACCCTATCGCAAATGTGTAATTAAATCAGGTATCCTTCAAAGGGATGCATTTGCTGATTTGTTTACTTACCCAGTTTTATTGCTTCATTCATTAAATTTGAAAAAACTGTCTTTCACGTACCTTTGTTGATGATTCAACGAAATGTACGCAACTAGTTTTAAAAACGCCTTTTTGTAATTCTCGCCACTCATATCAATAGTGGTGAAATTAATTTTGAAATTAGAGCTTTCCTTACAAGACATAACTAGAAGACAAGTGAGTACCATCTAAAACATCAAACAGAAAGGTTCTACCTTTAAGTCGAATAGAACTCTTTCTACAACTACCAAAGAATGTTCCGTATTCAATAATCAATCATTTATATCATTTTTCTTAGCGTTAGATATTTAGTTTGAGTTTAGTGTCAAGTATTTAAATAAAATACTTCAAAGCAAATTTTGATGGCAAAAATTGAAGTGGTTCTCAATATAATGTAGATCGTGTAAAAGATTTGGTTATTCTAAGGCATTTTTGCAATCTATGATGCTATGTGAGTTGTCTTTTAAATTAAGAATTAAAAATTAAATTAAACTTACCTCTAACCATGTACCCTGCCGCGTGATGACTGGTTGAAGGGGTAAAAGAAGGTCCGGATATATTTTTTTTATTTATTGTTATTAAAGTTGGGAACAGCTGAGCAAGAAATGACAAAGAGAAAGCCACTTTATTTGCTGTCCATATACAACAAGTTTTTCAACCAATCGATACCGATACCTAATACTAATGACATTAAAGAAATTGATGATTTTCTTGAATCCACTTTCCAAATGGATTTGCCCATTAAAAATTCAAAATTAACGAACTTAAAAATGTGATCATGAAGAGGATTGATATAAAAAAGAGCTCTAGGAATTGATTTAATTACTGGAAAAATTTTGCAAGAATGATAGAAAAATAATATGATTCATTTAACACATATGTTTAATGCAATAATGAAAACTGATTACTTCCCAAATAAATAAAAAATTGCGCAAGTCATCTTGCCATTATCAACCAGGCAAGAAACCAGAAGAAGTGGCTTCCTACTGACCTATTAGCCTGTTATCCGTATTGTCCAAAATTTTCGAGAAAGTATATGTTAAGAGACTTGTAACGGTAATTAAGGCAAACGGTAATACTAGACTATCAATTTGTGGAGTGTCAGGGGAGTCTTTTGAGTCAGTTTTATATTTACTGTATACTAGCGAACTGTCTACAATACGAGTCACAACTGTCGCAGCGTTTGAGGATGATGCCGTAGTCATGTCATCGCATTCTGACCTTGCAAAAACATCCAGGATTTTACAAAGCAACCTTAATGATATCCAAGAATGACTGCAAAAATAGCGTATGAAGGCTATGTCCACTTGAAAATTAATAATTGCCGCCTACTTCAAGTTGACAAAGTAAAATACCGGAGCGGGCTCTTAGATAGAAAGCTAACGTGGCAAAAACACATTTTTCTGGAACATAAGCAGTTAAATATAAAATTTAGGCAAATATACTGGGTCATGTGTGAACGATTACAAACATCTCCTCAAAATAAACTTTTAATATACAAACCCATAACGAGGCCAATTTGGACGTACGGCATATAACTATGTGGAAAGTCTAACAAATTTGCATACACAATTTTAGGTCGATATATCATATAGTTATTGTTTCGCAATCTTCAAATTCGTATAAGTTCGCAGTTAATTGTGAATGTGGAAAAAAACGGAATTTTGTGTGTTGATAAAACACTACTTTTTGGAACTATTGTAAACCCGAAGAAAAGTTAAAAAAAATTACTGCGACTCCCCCTTTTCAGGTGGAAAGAGCGCTAGCGAAAATGTAACTATTCGGTACATTAGTATTGACGCGGAACCAAAGTAACGATTACCTATTTGAAAATGTATTTGTTATTTTCGTATATGATTAGCTTTGGTACATATCGTTATTTTCGTATTTGATTACTTTTGGTACATATCGTTACACGTAATTACTTTTGTACATATTGTTATATTCGTATTTGATTACTACAAAATGTGCAAGCAATTTAATTTATTATAAGAAAATAAATTTCAAATAAGCTGATCATGTTTACCAGCGATTATTTTTAAATTTATTACATATTTGCAAATAAATACGCAACTGTAACATACACAAATACGATACACAATTAGGATTTAAAATATAATTTTATTTGATAAGATCAGGAGTCTCGGTTAGAAATTTGGTTGGGTAAAGTTTGAAATACTCTTTTAATTGTTTATGTTTAGTCAATATTTCGTCACTCAATTGGTGTGTTTCATGAGGGTAAAGTAACGGTAATTAAGTTGTAAATAATACAACATATTATATAATATCTATGCAATAAAAATATACTTACAAATTGAACTAATGCGAGGAAAGGTTTTACGACAACATATCTATAATCAAATGACAGCAATAATATATTTATTTCTGTGTTCGAACAATGCCAGTATTGAAAAAAGAAAAAGAGCGTATCGAAATCAAGCTCATTTTTATACTGTTTTGGGTTTCATAAAGAGTTCATTACGACCGCAAAATGGAAAAAGAACACACCAATAATAGTCACAATCATGAAGTGGTCAGAATGACCACTACACCCAGCCACACAAATGCATATATACAGTGGGTATAAGCCAAATGGAATAAATTCATTATTTCGGTTAATGTACATATTTATAAAAAATCCCGAAACATGTCATATTTAATTTATAAATTAATATTCTTCAACGTGAAAATGCGATCCCTACCTTCAACCCCCTTCGAATGACAGGTACAACCCCCATTTTTTTAAATGGGAAGTATAGGCTTGTGATATATCGTTGTAAAGGTCTCTTTATTCTCTATTCAAAAATGTTATAATTTTCATGTTTGTTGCAACAATTAAGATAGAATAAAATAAAATCATGTTGTTATCGAAATTCGCTACAATATACTCAAAAAATAAAATTTAATGCAAAATGTAAAGAAAAATTTAAAACGCCAGAAAAAAATATGAATGTCAATGAAGTAGATGCTCATTTGCGTTTATAAAGATTTAATACATACATCAAAGGCATAATTGCATTACTTACTTCCCGTTTAGGTCTTCATAATAAGAAAGTGAGTAAAAACCATACCAATGTGCTTTTTAGATGGTATCCATTAAAAATACTTTAAAAAGTTTCTGTGGCAACATTAGTTTGTTTAAAACGCCTTAGTAAATTGTTTTGTATTTAAAATTTGTCATTTAAATTGACAGTTTGATAATTTTAGTTTGAATTTCGTAAAATACAATTCTGGGAAATGGTTAGATTAACGGAAATGCATAAAATAACAGTCATACAAATGATTGGTTACGGAGATAGAACCCGAACACAACAAGAAGTAACCCGCCTATTTCATGAGAAATTTCCTGATTTACCGCCTATAGCTCAAGGAACAATAAGTAAGATAGAGAAGCAGTTTCGAGAGTTTGGTCATGTAAGGCAGATAAAAAAACCAGCTGCCAATGCACTGAGTGATGAAATCAAAGTAGATGTGATGCTTGAGTTTATGGAAAACCCACATACATCGAGTAGACATGCATCCACTACATTAAATGTTAGCCATACATCGATAGTAAACATATTAAAAGAAAATAAAATGCATCCCTATAAAATGATATCTACTCAGGAGCTTATGGAAGACGATTTTGATAGAAGAACTTATTTTTGTGAGCGAATGATGGACATGCTGGATAACAATATTATCAATTTAGAAGACGTTATGTTTTCTGATGAGTGCACTTTTTCTCTTAGCGGTCATGCTAATCGGCAAAATTGCCGCTACTGGTCTACGGAAGATCCTCACTGGATGAGGGAAGAACACACACAATACCCAGTAAAAGTTAATGTTTGGGCAGGTATTGTTGGAAACCATATCATTGGTCCCTTTTTCATTGAGGGCAATTTGAATGGCGATCGTTATTTGGCACTACTTCAAAATGATGTCATTCCAACTTTGGCAAATTTATATCCTGATCCAGGAAACCCTCAAGTTCCAATGAATACGATATGGTTTCAGCAGAATGGAGCACCACCACATTACCAACGGAATGTCCGGCAGTACCTCGATGCAATATTTCCCAATCGGTGGATAGGAAGGCGAGGATCGATAGAATGGCCAGCGCGATCACCTGATCTGACCTTATTTGATTTATTTTTATGGGGATATATGAAGAGCATTGTGTACAAAACTAAACCTTTGGATTTAAATGACTTAAGAGAACGAATAACGCTTGCGATTAGGTCGATCACGCCTGATATGTTAAATAATGTTAGAAGACAGTTTTATTTAAGATTAGGATGTTGCCAAGACGTTCATGGTGAACATTTTGAACATCTACTTCATTGACATTAATATTTTTTTGGCGTTTTAAATTTTTCTTTACATTTTGCATTAAATTTTATTTTTTGAGTATATTGTAGCGAATTTCGATAACAACATGAATGAACATGAACAACATTTTATTTTATTCTATCTTAATTGTTGCAACAAACATGAAAATTATAACATTTTTGAATAGAGAATAAAGAGACCTTTACAACGATATATCACAAGCCTATACTTCCCATTTAAAAAAATGGGGGTTGTACCTGTCATTCGAAGGGGGTTGAAGGTAGGGATCGCATTTTCACGTTGAAGAATGTTAATTTATAAATTAAATATGACATGTTTCGGGATTTTTTATAAATATGTACAGTAACCGAAATAATGAATTTATTTCATTTGGCTTATACACACGGTATATACTTATACATTACATAGTATTGAGTAATATTTTTATTTGAGAATGGCAAAAATTACTGAAACAATATTGTCACAACAATAAAATAAAATAGTGAAACTTATCAAGTGTTTTTTTTTTAATTATAATTTATATTAAATATATCTAAATACAATGTTTCACCAGGAACCTATTGCAACATCCATTAACCAATTTATCAACTCAATTCCATAGTGCACCTATTCGGTATTAAATATTCCATAATAAACATTATTGACTTTATGGACACGAATTCTTATAACATTTTTTTATATATTCAAGAACTAAGCAATCTTTATCCGAAACAAGACTTTACTGTATTGCTTCTTAACACTAATGACTTATGCTTCAAAATATCCAACCCGGTTTTTAATAAAATACTAATAATGTACTCCAATTAATAATTTACTAAATACACCTGCTAAAGTAACTAACAAATTATATAAATGAACGCTTAAGGAATATTTATTATTATTTAGATATATAATAAAAGATATAATGGCGACAGAATATGGGTTAACTTAAAAAATCTACCAAATAATTTTATGTAGTAATGTGTCCTACACAAATCTATTATCGCCAGGTTAGAAAATACGTCACATATGTTCCACTTAAAAAATGAAAGTTTATTGATATTACGTATTTAGGTTGTCTTCACTTTCCAATTACATTTTCTTCTGTGCAATTTCACTTTCATCGTATTTCGCTTTTCTTAGTGTTTAATAAATGAAATAATTTTAACACTAATTTCCGGAAATTAACAATAAATAAATATTTTTAAATGTAAACATTTATACTACATGTTTTAGTACGATAACCAATTAAAAAATGGAAAATAATAGAATCGAGAACATTTTGCGTACGTTTAGGCTGAAACTAGATTTAGGACGAAGCATTAGTTAATTCATGTACTCATATTCGCTTCATGTCATGGACGACGTTTACTTTTTTATAATTACCTAGAGACTAAATAACTTTCCTTTTATTAAATGTTTTAGCATTATTTATTCTTATAAAAATAGTAAATATTTTTAAATTTTGTGAAAAATAGAAACTTCGCTAAGTTAAAACCAATTTGTACACAATTTAACGTTTCTAAAAGAGTAAGTTAGTTAAACGGTTACGGCACAATGATCCATTTTTAAATGAAAAGGAAACGGTACTTTTTTAGTTTAATGACAGGGTGAGTTTAACAATAGAATAATTGAGAGTGCCTATGCTTCATTGAATTCTATCAGGTCTAGTAACAGTAAATGTCATTTTTGTGGTATACTTTTAATACTATTCAAGGAACAAAATTTAGTCCATAATATTTTTGAATTGATTCGACTTTTTAACAAGGATCCTACAAATTCGTATCAATTAGTAATTCCAAACCCTCTAAAAATATAAATGTTATTATTAATGATAAAGAGAAAAGTAGTTTAGTAATTATAAACCCGCAATCTCAATTATGCTCATTGGTTAAATTACATAAACAAAACTAGCCCATCAGATTTACCGTACCTTTTGTTAAAATATCTAGAATACTTACTGATATCAGTAGAGTATCTCAACAGATTCTAATACCTCCTCATTGACCTTGATCGCATATTCAAGGTCAATGAGGAGGTGTTAGAATCATCTGGGTGATCAAGGTCATTTAAAGGTCATACAAAGGTCAATGTCATTTTAAAGGTCGGTCAAGGGGAGATTAAGGTCGCGCCAAGGTCAACCAAGGTTATTGGGAGGTCATGTCAAGGTCAAAATCATTTTAAAGGTCAATCAAGGTTATCTGGAGGGCAAGGTTACTGTCATATGAAAGCAATGACTACCACCTCCTCATTGACCTTGATCGCATATATATTGACGATCAAGATCAAGGAGGAGGTGTTAGAATCGGCTGAGGATAATCGACCTTCTTGAACAAGGTGAGGGGGAATACGTGGTGAATATGAGGTGATGGTTAAATAGGAGGTTCCAGAATCATATTGGCGATCGAAGTCAATAGGGAGGTTTTAGAATTGATTGGGGGTGATCAAGGTCATTTGAATATTAAAGAATAAAGAAGAATGTTAGGGTAGGGATAATGTTAGGGTATATAAAGTTTGCTTGTGTTAAGTAGATGATAGTATTAGAGAATATGTTGAAGCGGAAGTTTAGTGAAGTACCACAGAGTTCTTTATGTTCTTTAATAGTGGAAGAAACTGATTTGGAAAAAGATAGCAGTGATCGCTTGATAGTGGAAGAAAGTGAATTGGCAAAAGATAATAGTATTGATAGAGGTTTACAAGTGGTTGGAGATATTGAGGTAGATTTGGGTATTGAAGAATTCTTTAATAAAATGTCTGAATCTAATAAATTTTAGGAACATGTAGATGCAGCTGGAGAGAATTTTGCAAGAGATACATTAGGTGGTGAAAGATTTGTAGAAAAATATGTTAGAGAACCAATTTTGGAGTTACCATTAGTTGGAGAAAAAATTTTTTTTCTGAATAAAAGTCATTCGAAATTGATATGTATTTGTTTATTACCACATCAAGATTTTGAACCAAGGTTAAAAATTGTTGGCATAAAAAAACAATGTTTTAATTCAAAAGAATAGAAGTGGGTAATTGCGGAGACTGCAAAGTTAAGGCAATATTTTGATTATAATAATGGCATATTTCCAAGCTTTAGAGGTATGAATATTCGAATATCACCTGAATCATTTGATGGAGTGAATAGAATTATGAAGATAGAAAAAGGTGGCGAGTCTGTGTACTTAGCGTTTGAAAGTTTATAGGAGTTATGGCGGTTGAAGGAAACATTGGATTGTCGATTAGCGGTTTTACAAGATATGAAATATAATGTATTTTATAATGATATGGTTCGATGTGTAGCTGAAAGTGGTGGAGAAGTGGATGTAGAAATCGATCGAATGGTGTAATATCCGAATATGTTTGTATAATGAAGGAGCTAGTAATGTATTGGCCTCAGAAAATTAAAAATTATGTAAATTATTTGAGGAAAAATTATATATGATTATGAAATATAATACTAAAATAAATTTAATGTGTTTTATTTTTGAAATTTGTAAGGAATGAATTCCGTGAGACAAATTTAAGGGTCTTTAGGGTTAAATAAAATGGACTAATAAGTATTTGTATATATGATAATTACAGATGCGGTTTTGGTAATTTAGATTGTTGATGTTGACTGAGATAGTTTAATATATAAGACTTTAATGGTATTTAGAAGTGCTAGTTTGAATAAGGCACGTGGAAGGAAAGGTGGTGGATTGTTGAATACTGTGATAAATAACCTCCCAGTAGAATTGCACATGCCGGGTTATTTTTTTTTGTGGTCCAGGAACGAGGTGTAAAGATATATATCATATATATCATATGCACAATCAAGTGAATTGTTAAAAAGGCACGAAGCGGATGAGAAATTGTATCAAAAGGTTGTGGGACGAGTGAAGAGTAGAGACGCAGGTATAGGAGAAAGGTTAGCTGCAACTATGGTTTCAGCTGCTATGAAAGCTAAAACAAAATTAGGTATGGGTTGGAGTAGACAACGGAAAGAAATGAGTAAAAGTGGAAGGAAGGGTAGTAGAAGAAATTATAGGAGGAGTAGGCAGGGGTATCGATTAGGTGGTGCTATTTCATTTTTACAAGCAATGAAGAAAGCACGGAATGCAATAAGACGGATCGGCATGAAGAAGAGTGTTTTAGAGAATGCTAGAGTTGCATATCAAAGTTTAATGAAATCTGGAAGGAGAATAAAATATCCGCGATCCAGGGTAATTGCAATACCAAAAAAAGGTGGATTTTTACCGTTAATCCCATTGTTTGCAGCGTTAGGTGCTTTAGGATCATTTGGTGGTGGTGCAGCAGCAATTGCAAAAGTAGTAACTTCTGCAAAAGCTGAAAGGGATCAATTAGAGGAAGCGAAGCGACGTAATATTGCTATGGAACCATCTGGAATCTGGGAGTGGTTTATATGTAAAACCATATAAGTCTGGGTGTGGTGTATCTGTTGGAAGTGGATTATATGTAAAACCGTATAAATCTGGTTGTGGTATTTATTTACCAAATAGTGCTAGTTCAAAAAACTGATAAGCAATTTACCTCAAAGACCTTTAACAGAAAAAGATTTGTGAGGGTATGTTCAAAGGTGGAGAATTGGTAAATTTCGGGGTATTTTTAGTAAGGATGTGTTACCGAGAATTATACGCAAAAGGGAGAATGGAATAGTAAATTTGGATGATGATGCTGTGGAAGGGACTCATTGGGTAGCATATAAGAAAAATAATGCTGTAATAAAGTATTTTGATAGTTATGGTAATTTAAGACCTCCGATTGAGGTTGAAAGGTATTTATTACATGATACATGGCGATCCTGCCAGCCACTTAAGACTGTGTATACATTAAGTGGAATCCGGAACGAGCCCGAAAATATGATAAGCCGATAAACAAATGGGAACTACGCGATGGAAGAAAAAGTCATCTTCAGCCAGGAGCAAGCCAATGCCGCTCACAGGTTAGCCCCGGAAGCTCTTTGCCACTTCAAGAGAAGAGACGCAGGTATTTTTTTTTTTAGATATTTAAGTAAAGACAATTACAGTGCGTAAAAGTGACTGAACAATATATAGACTCTTTTATACATAAACTGTGTATATTTCAATAGTTAAAATGTTTCTTTGTATTATAAAGAATAATATTAGTTTGATGCGTATGCATAATATGTGTAATAATTTCTGCTTACGCCAACAAAATGTAGTATGTAAAGAGCGTAGCACCGTTCTTTTTTTTTAAATTTCAAGTTCACTTATAATTAATATAATGTAATTGTAAAACATTACATTATGGCCGAAAAGTTCAATTCAAAAACCTGTCGCAAGTTTGTTATCCATCGTACACGGGAATATAGAAGTTCTTACACATTTTTTTAAAGAAAAGCCGCCTACCTAAAATGGAAACAACACGTTATATTTTTAATATTAGCGAGCATAAATTCACTTACGTTCAATGCATATATACAATAAAATGCATACATTTTATTTTCAAAATAGGCGCCGCACAATAAGTGTAGTATTTCAAAATTGTTTATCCAAGCATGTGTATAGACAGCAATATGTGTATTTAAACTAGTCGAATCAATAAACATCGATACGGAAACAAACATTGAAATGAAACACTTACAAAATTAATTTAGAAATCGGAAAGGCCATGTTCGTCTAAAATGCACGACATCATTTATTTCTAAACGATTACACTCCGTGACATTGAACAAAAAGTATGTCTAACGCATTCATAAAGTTTTGCAAACTAAAGTGAATTCAGATTAATATACGAGGAACATGATTTTATTATTATATACAAAGAGTTCCAAAAATTTTGTTCAAACGCCTTATCACGGATAGAAGTTGATTCCAATGATGTAAAGGTTAGTAACGAAACGACCGGTAGCATCCTTATCACGTCAAGGGCTCAATCGACGACAGAGACCTATCGATCGCACCATTACGAAACCGACAACAGCTACAGATTCCGCCAACTCCAGGACTGATCATCTCAGGGTTATGGAACTGTTGAAAAGGAAACCAGCAGAATCAAAAGAATTTCAAGTGATGGAAAAGGCAAAACTTCAATTCGCTCCAGAGTCGTAATGAAGCAGGCATGCACTTCAAGGAAATGGTCCTATACGGCGAAGACGCTCTCACAATTTTTATGAAAGAGAATGCAGTTATAACAAAAATGTGTATTGTTAACTGGTCTCTAGAATTTCTGCATTGAAGAAAAGGGCATATATAGTATAAGGGAATTACCGCAGAACGTGCACCCTTACTATGGTCAAGAATTGCTTCGCAGAACATGACATACACGAAATATGTGTTGTCTACGATAATTCACGAATCAGTGATTTCCTAAAATAATTTTGCCATTGAGCAAAAGAGAGAGAGAGTTGAATTATTTTAAAATAAATATGATAAAGGGGAGCACAAAGAATTGAAGACAAACAGTCGAAAACAAAGAATCGAATGCGAAAAATTAAAGAAAGACAAGAATTGCGAACTGCGAAACAAGGCAACTATTCTAAATTACTACCACATGTTATGGAGATCAAATTTAAGCAAACAAACAGAGAACAAACTTGAGACAGTGTACAACGGCCCATTTACCATTTACAATTTACTATTTACAATTTATCATTTACCATTTGTAATAATTTTAATTTATAATTATAATAAATTTCAATTCGTTTATAATAATAATAATTTTAGTGTAACTTATCTATACACACATCGTTATATAGTATAGTATAAACTTGTATAAGAAATATTGTATAGTATATCTTACTAATGTTTAATATATTAAGCACCTACATATTGCTATGAACTTTTCCCCTCAAATATTTTGAAAAGTTATTTAATTATTTATGAGTGAATTATTATTTTGAATATTTATATTTGACTTGCGCAGTTTGAGCAAGCCGTTTGCATTGCCGTGTACGATTTTGATAACTGTATTTTTTATACGAAGCCTACGTGCTTCATGTGGACTAACCAGACACACGTGTACTCTGGGTTTAGAAAGACGTGTTTATTATAAGATAAATTTTTATCTTTGTTAAGTAACTTCGTGATTTTTGATTAATTTGTGGTTGGTGTTTGTATTCATTACCGATTTTTTTACGAGTTGGTTGACCTCGTTTTTGTTAATTTTGTACGCTTTCTAACTCATGTGTCTCGAGAAAATATATGAATATATTTTTTAATTTTACGTAAGTAAATTATATTAAAAGATATCTTATTATTTATTATTAATATTATTTTTATTTTGAATTTTGTATTTTTCCATTGTGTTAATTTTGATATATATATTTTATTCTTAGTTATTTGATTTAAATGACAAAGATCGTTTTTTAAAATTTCTAATATAAAAAATTTCTGTAACTGAGAATTTTGTACGCTTGGGATATCAAGGGCATTTTTTTCATGTGGTTGCACATGTGTTAGAGATTGCTTCGAGCTGTCAATTTTGTTAATTTTGATTTAGTTTCTTGTGGGAGAAATTAAAAAGCATCTTTGTAATTTATTAGTTTTTATTTTGATCGGCTGTCATAAAGAAAGTTTTTTATCGTATGCTGCGGTCATTTCCATACGATATTTTTACCTTAATAATATTGTTTAATGAGGCAATATTAATCTTTATACTTTATAAAGATTTTTTTTAATTTTTTTTATTTTTGTATTAAAGATTCATTTAAATATCCAAGCTAGACAGATTGGTTGTGAATAGTGGTATTATCAAATTCAAAACCGCTATTCATAGCAATATGTATGTAAGGAAATCTAATTATATATATTTAACACGGACAAGAAAAGCCAAACGGCTTAGAAGCCCTTTTCTTTTCTTTTTCGTCAAGTGGAAGATGTGATAACTAAACCAGGTCGTGTATTCAAAATACTCATTTCGTCAACACGACCTAGCTGAGTTATGATCTTTCATCACATTGTGTTTATCTTGTAACCAGGTCACTAGTCTAAGGGGACACACTCTAATATATAACGAGACACTCAGAGGTCTCGACAGTCAGTCAGAGACAGAGTCACAGTCAGAGTCAGAGAGTTAGAGTCTCTACAAGACTAGTGCCTCATAATTATAATGTAGTTTATTATTGTTATCATTGTTATTATCTTTATTAAATTATATGTTGTTATTTAATCGTTGTCCCGCCTATTATTTATCATACTGGTAAACCTCCGGTGTAAAGGTAACAATGTGACCTCCGGGACCAGGTGACATTACATGGCGATCCTACCTTTAGTTAGATGATCAGATATTACATGGTGATCCCGCCATCCCTTCATCTGACATTACATAGCGATCCTGCCCACGTCTGATATTACATGGCGATCCTATCTTTAGTTCGATGATCAGATATTACATGGTGATCCTGCCATCCCATCATTTGACATTACAATAGCTATGTAAATTATAAATAAAAAAAAGATATTAGATCATTGATGTTTTATTTATAAGGTATAATATATAAATAATGTTAATAAAATCATAATACATTTTTATTGTCTATCCATGAATTGTGTTAGTTGTTAAACCCCAACCACTTCACGTATACTTTATTATGCTTCCGTCGCAATATCCTTTCGACAAGGTAAACATCCCTATGTTTAGCCTTTTGTAATTCTAGCTCGTAGAAGCTGCCTAGTATCGGTCGGCCTGACATATTCTCAAGTACATATTGCTATGAATAGTGGGTTGAAGATTTGTTTCACCACTCTCCACAACTAGTTTTCCCAACTAGGTTTTCCAGCCGGTGAATTTTCAAATATGGACCTCTAACTTCTCGGGTTCCACTTAGGAAAAACGTGTCTATAAAATGAGTTGAGCGCCAGTGAAATGTTCACAAAAATTTATATACTTATTTTATTAATTAATTAGCAATGATGGACTGAGTCAAATGAAACAAACGCAAGATAAAAATTTAAATAAATATTTAATACAAAAATAAAAAAAATAAAAAAATATATCTTTACAAAGTATAAAGATGCTGTATTATACAAAAATACTTGATGTAAAAACATTCATTGAAAATTGACAGCTAAATGAATGGAAAACATCCTCTAAATGACACCGATCAAAACTTATCTAAAAATAATCAAGTTTAATATTAATTTCTCCCCAGTGAACCATACTGTATAATCAGATACTGATACACGAACAAAACTTACACGTGTGCTATCGACACGCACAAAAACCCTTGAATCCTCTCGAACAAACTTTTCAATAATAATATTAACATATAATTTTAATATTTAACTGTATTATCTATATTCTTAATAATTAAATCTCTTAATTACTTGTTTTAATATAATAGAAATATAGTTACTATATTTATGCTTATGACGTCATACAATTCTAAATACTTACAAAGACTAAAGTGGAGACTCTAACAAAGAAGGTATTTAATCAACTTTAATCATCAAATACATACCAGAATTTATCTCTATAAATATCGGGACTTTAATAACAATATAACAAAATCACTTTCAATCAATCAACCCGAATTAATTAAAATATATTTAAATATATTTCACAAAGCAACCTTCTTGTTCAAACTATAAATTTCGTCTCCCCGCAACTTCGATCTCTACATGAAATCCCGGATAACAAGTTTTTTCCCTTTTTTAAATTTATATACATTTTCAATATACAGTTCTATCCAAAATTCATTTATTTTAAAATATTCAAATATTATTTTAGAAAAAATCCATAGCAATATATTTAAGGATTTGTAATAGTCGCTTTAACTATTTTAAATAATTCTGTTGACCAATTTAGCGTGTATCCTTTAGTAAATGCACCTTTATATTTACTTACACGAACAACGTCACCTACATGAAATTTCTGAACTCCGCTAATTTTTATATTATTATAAACACTTTTCAGCACGCGTTTTTCAATTTTCCTGGTAACATCACACGGTCGCATTTTAATCGTTCTATGCTTAGTGTGGTTATACTTTTCAGTAACTGTCGGTAATATATCTAACCATTTATATTTACCCCTCATACTAAATTCCCAAAACAATTTTTCCTTGATCGTTCGAATTACACGCTCAGCAATAGATGCTTTCATTGTGCTATATGTAGAATAATGATTTATATCATATTTTTTATTAGATTTTGGAATTTAATATTATAGAACTCTTTTCCAGCATCGGTCTGTAAATTTTTAGGCTGTCGTGATCCTTTAAGGATTTTTTCCATTGCGTTTCTCACATCTTGTTTTGAAGTATCTTACTTTTAAAACGAGTGGTGATTATCCTCCTAGAAATACTGACCATAACCTACTTCTCGGGAACATGATTTGGTGTTGCTGGATGTCCGGCTCGAAGTAACCTGTGCTAACTTTCTACGCAGTGTTGTGAATAATAACATCGATTGTCCTTCGATACTTGGAAGACTGTGTTTTGCTGTGCCTCAGTTTGCGTCTCGCAATTCTGCAACTTTTGCCTATCCCGTGTGCCGGAGTAATGCATTGGTGAGGAGTCCGATTTATCAAATATGTAGATGTGGGAATAAATACTTTAGTGACATATTTTTTGAACCGAAGAATATTCAATATTTCTTTCGAATTTTTTTTAATGCTACTTAAAAGTACATCTAGATACTCCAAATTAGTCAAAAAATGTACATCTAAAAGGAGTGTGGTTGTTTTGATGAACAACTATGAGATGGTTGAAAAACAAAATACTTCCTATTTTCTTAAATTAGACGTAAATATATTTTTATAATTGTCAGTATAGTTTTTCTATTAAAAAATTCTCTATTTCCACAGTTTTCTAATTAAGGAATAAATAAAGTAAGGCTTAAATATATTAGTAATAAACACACAGACTTTTCACTATTTCTTTATTTTAATATTGTATATTACTTGACAATTCTTTCATGACAGAGAGTTCAGTGTTTGAAGTAAACTACAACTAACTTACATAGCAAAGCTTTAAGGGGATCGTATTTCTAATACTGTGATGTGAGTCACGCGATGCCCGTAATGGATGATGTCACCAGAGGCGTACGTCCAAGAACTTTCCCGAATAGAAAAATTCTAGAAAACTGATTACTATAGATATCACTAGACAGAGAAGAAGAGGATTATTCAAGTAGCGACTTTCGTATTAAAACATAGTTATAAGTATAAAATAAATATACAAACTTTGTTATATACCTGTGAATGTAAATAAATGTTATTATTTTGATAGTTATTAAGTGTTATTAGTGTATTTAATAATAATATAGTGTGTTTTTAATTACTGTTAGTTTTATTTAAACGAACCCAAAGGCGAGTTCTTCTCAATACGGTAAACCTTCGACCAAATACGAACATGTTCAAATTATGAGGAAATACGTCCTTCGGGACTGTGAACTCTTTTATATTTATATTACACAAATAGGTCTAGTAAATGTGAATTGCTTATCTATGTTTGTTCACTTATTTAACTATTTGATTTTTTAAGTCTACTTATCTATATTTGATTGGAAAACTTTGAAATCAATAGATTTAAAAATTAAATAGTTTAATAAATGTAAAACAGAGATAAGCAATTTGGAAAGGCTGTTATCAATTATTAAAAGATCTGGGATCTTATAATTTAGAGGAATTCTTTAATACATAATCTTGTTGGTTAAATTACAATTTAATTCTATTGTATTTTTCACGTTTGTTTTTGTTCACTTTGTCATATGAATCCAAACTTATTATTATTATAAACAAAGTAAATGAAAGCGAAAAGTTAAAATTACAATATAATGTGTACATTTCGATCGTATCTAATAATAATAGTATTTATTGCCCAACTGTTGTACCCCATACCGCCTCACTAATGTACTTCTGTAATCTCCAGGTGATTCCTAAAAGTCGATCTACCTTTAACGAAGTCGGGCTGCTGTGGTTAAAAGTATGCCCAAATCTGGTGTGAAATATCATTATATAGAGATCCCGCTGAATAGAGAAAAAGCTATACGAATCTGAAGAATATGTATAAATGTCTAACTGTAAATCAAAAAAGAAATTTCTTTGTAATTCATCAAAAATTTTAGGGCCAAAATGTAGTTAAAGTCGGTCCATTTCTTTATTCTATATTTACCGAGACTTATTTTGACGATAGGTTTAACTATAAATTCCTATTTAGAAGAATAGTGAATATTTGTTGTTCTCTTACCAAAACATTTATGCCCGTGTTTTTATTGCGATGTTTTTTTCGTGGATATCAATAATAGCCTTTACGTCGATATGTCTACAACCCTATGGGGCATTTTTATTAACGTAATTATACTCTTAGTTAAATAATTAATATTATACTTTTTTTAATAAAATTATTATAATTATAATAAAACGAAAATCGTTAATCATTGACTTCACGTAGCGTGGTCATGGGATACCTAGTTTTTAATTATTTGTGTGCAATTATTTATATATTATTTTTTCCTTAAATTTGTGGTGGTACTGACAAATACCGATAGTACAAAATAATTCGTCGGCAAAGAGAATTACTTATGAATTAGAGGTCGGAGCTTGTATTGCCACCCGTATATTTAACTGCGACAGGGCCGGACTCGAATAAAGAAAAATCATTTTTCCGTTACTACGTGAACATTGGACGCGGTTTTTTGTATGAGGGCATTACTCATATGTATCTTTTACCCCTTTTTTTCTTTGCCGCTATACACAACTAGGATTGTATATGTATAAGATAATTTAATACTTTTTCAAAATTAGGCAAAATATTGATAGGTCTATAATTGTTAATATCACTCCGAGAAACGTTCTTATAAATTGAAGTTACTCTATTAATCTTACAAGAAGTTGGAAAGGAACATGTTTGACAGGATAAATTAAATATTAACGGAAGCGGCACAGCGATAACATCAGTACAATATCTGATAAGGAAGCTAAAGAAAGTTATTGTACGTAGCTGAATACGAAACTGAAGTCGAGACAGGAGAATGAAAGACACTGGAGAAAAAATTTGCAAGTGAAAATCAAAGACATACATTAGAAGAAATTAAAACAGTTAAAAATTATTTAGATATCTTAACTCATGATTAATTACAGGATATGAAGTAATCATACTAAAGTTTAGGAAAAAATATTAAACATATCACTATAAGTCAGACAGCTTAATATTTGACAAACATAAACGTATTGAATTAATTTGATATGCATATTTTCTAACCAACCCACCTCTCTTTTATTAGTAAATAATAACGGTCGAAATAATCCTGGAGGCTTGAATAACAAATCCAAGTATCGCGCCCCATCGGTGATGAACATCTCCTTAAGACATAAATTTAAGAATCTGATTGATTGATTGATCTATAAAACATTTTTACACAGCGCCCAAATAAATTTAAAACTTGTAAAGTTTCTATCTCGAAAACAGAAATTTCTGCTCAAATATTCGCCTCTGACTCGTTGATGAAGTAAGTAAATCAACCCCGAATCTTTGTATAAATTCTTCATATTTGTCATTTTTAATCAAATTTAGTATTCACTGCACTAAGTTAATAAAAGAACTAAAATAGATTCGCATACGGAGCAACATTATACAATCAGACCTGTACTGAATGTTAGGGAGAGGGGAGGTTTAATGATTGCTGGTAATAATTGAAAAACGCCAATTGAACACCGAAGAAAATACAATTACAAACGTACATTAAGTAGCTACGAATTTTAAATTTTATGGTTTATTCAGATATTTTAGATATTTAATCTACTAACGCTGGGGAAGCTCCATTGCTTTTAAGAGCCAACCCCTTGTGAAGTATCTCTAGTTGTGAGAGCCGTCTACCTTGGAATATTAAATTCCAAGGGATCTTTCAGACTATAAATGATTTGACGGTAGATCTGTCTGTATTCCGAGCTACTTACCTCGAGCCTCATGAGTAGTGCTTTTGAATTTCTAGGGGCTTAACAGGGGCTTTAATCCATTTATGTAAGCTCTAATATTAAATTCTTCCTTATTTTGACGCTTAGATTTTTATATAAGTGGATGATCTCATGGCATAGTTTCTCTGACAGCATATACCTTCAATAAGGCCTATCAAAATGTGCAAGGGTTTGCTATCAAATAAGCGGGATAGTAATAGAAACGAATAAAAACACATCTAATTTTTAGTATGTTGTATTTAAAAGACCTTCCCATGTGCAAGGGCGATGAGATATATCTAAATATATCTCATCGCCCTTGCACAGCTTTTTCACTGAATATACTAATATATTCAGTGAAAAAGCTATTGACTAGTGTATATATTATCGCTTATTTAATTTCGAAACCACCTAAAATAAACACATCTTACGTTGAGTCTCTGTATAGTGCCTTTGAATTTCAAGAGGGCCTTTACGATTATAAATCATTTGACGGTAGACCAATCCTCTTATAGCATTACTGCATATGTAATGTATAGAATTCACGGTTGGCTCTTGGTGAAACATGATTAATAATTTACTAAATAAAACACTTGGTATATTTGTTTCACAAAATGTATTTAAAATATATCTGACATATGTTTCGACTTATACAGTCATTCTCAAAGAGTCATGTAAACTAAGTGAAAAGAATACTCCTACCAATATTTATGGCTTATTTTTTAAAAGTTTTATTACAGCATCGATTGTGGGGGTATTTGAAAAATCTAATTGCGTGTTTGTGACCTGTCTGTTGAGATTTATGGCTTTTTTTATTTCTAAAATTTCTAAGAAGTCAAGCCTTTTACCCTTATTACAAGAGTGTAAAAGTTTGAAATTATTAGCGTTAAACAGATGAGAATTTTGAATACAGTGTTCCGCGAATCCCGTGGTCATATTGCCATGTAGAATAGAACTTCTGTGCTCTTTTATACGTTCTTTTATAGAGCGTCCTGATTGGCCAATGTATACCGCGTCACAATCACTGCAAGTTAATTCATACACCCCTGACTTATCACGCAATTCTTTCGCGCTTTCCTTATGAATAATTTTTACTCCGGACATACATACATAAAAACTAACAAAGTGTTCCATACCCTAAACTATATACCTGGGGTTAGCAATAAAGTTTCTAATAAACTAAATAAATTAGGTTTAAATGTCATCCTAGTAAATAAATGCAATTTAGGAAATATTCTAGTTAACAATAAACGAAAAACAGAATTGCGTGATAAGTCAGGGGTGTATGAATTAACTTGCAGTGATTGTGACGCGGTATACATTGGCCAATCAAGACGCTCTATAAAAGAACGTATCAAAGAGCACAGAAGTTCTATTCTACATGGCAATATGACCACGGGATTCGCGGAACACTGTATTCAAAATTCTCATCTGTTTAACGCTAATAATTTCAAACTTTTACACTCTTGTAATAAGGGTAAAAGGCTTGACTTCTTAGAAATTTTAGAAATAAAAAAGCCATAAATCTCAACAGACAGGTCACACACACGCAATTGGATTTTTAAAATACCCCCACAATCGATGCTGTAATAAAACTTTTAAAAAATAAGCCATAAATATTGGTAGAAGTATTCTTTTCACTTAGTTTACATGACTCTTTGAGAATGACTGTATAAGTCGAAACATATGTCAGATATATTTTAAATACATTTTGTGAAACAAATATACCAAGTGTTTTATTTAGTAAATTATTACTGCATATGATTATTTTACTTAATGTGAAAAGTTTAGTTGATTAAGCTAGTGTACGTGATGCTTTTACATGTATATTCTCTGCTAAAAACATTTAGAATACAATCCTCGCCCCTATTCTTTACTTATGATCATTTTATCCTCATAAGTAATATATTTGAATTTCGAAATGCTTAACAGCTGTAACCTTTACTTCTCTAATATTTGCAAACATTTTACTAGTTATTGATTTTAGTAATCTAATGTTTAAATCTCACCGTGTTTAATGCTTATGCTATTTATATGGGCGTTGTAATAATATAGATCTTCTGATCCATACAGCGTATGTAGTACCCTATCGAATCTATCAAAATAAGGTAAGAGTCGGCTGTTGGAATATATATAAAAAAGGCATTATACATAAAAAATATTTAATTCTCTTTCCAAAGTAGAGGTATTATATACAATATAATATTAGTTTAAAGTTGTTTATGAAGGTACGAAACATAATTAATCTGCACGTTAATAATACAACTCATTCTATAGTCATAATATTGCAAATGTTCCCAAGGTAACCTATGGTAACTGTTTGTTATTAAGTATCTTTCGTCACCATGAGGACTTTCTGTTTGATTGCTGCTATATACTTGATGTTTTTAATATTGTATTAATTTTTGGTTCACATATTTTTCATTGGTATTGTTCCAACATTCTATATAATCATCGAAAATTCGATTTTTAACAATGTTCTTCTTGACCCTTTTAGCTTCCCTTACTATATCTTTACCCTAATAGTACCCTTAAATCTTAAGCCTATAAATTTTGTTATAATTTTTCCATTTATCTCATCCTTCATAATTCCCAAGACCTTTTTGTTTCCAAGAGGAATACCATAAACATTATCTTTAGGAAAATCACTTGTATCAAATCTTCTATAAGAGTCACGACGGACTAAATCGTAGATATACGAACATTGAATTGGATAGATAATTGAATTAGTATAGGCTGCATGACATTTATATCCAGACATTGGTTTCATATACTCGTGGTCAATATTATAGATTGATGTTTTAGAAATATCTAGTATCGCCATTCCTACATAGATAGGTTTATTAAAATAGATCTCTATTTTGTTGAGTTCAAGAGCAATAAAGTTTTCATTAAATATAGTCGCCGATTTGAATTCTGATTTTGGCATTAATGCTTGGACACCATATCGTCCTTCCCATTTATTAACCAATTTTGCAATGGTACGTTTGCAAATGTTTTCGATCGTTTTCCCGAAAACAGCATTGTTCATTAGTTTGAACAATTTTTTTCCAAAGTCGTTTATAGCTAATGTTCTCAGTTTGGGGTTCGATGTAACCCATGAACATTGTCGAAATGATAGAATTCTATGAAGGATTAACTTTAAACCATGACTTAAGGCTTTTTTGGGTTCTTATAATGTCTAACAACGTTTTTTTTTAGAATAAAATAGCCATTAATTTCTGCTCTTTAGATACCGGAGTAGACAGATGTTCTGGACAAAAAGGTGAATCAACGTGTATATCATGTAATTCCTGCGGATACCCTAAATACACCTCCAAAATATATCCTGTATCATTCTCATCAGGTATATCCAAAACATTGAAATTTTCAACATTTGATATCCATCGAAATCCACCACAGGGAAATATTGTGACATCGCCCATCTATATTGGTTGTTGATGTCATCATACGTTATAAATTTGTCGGGTTTAGAAGAATCAATATCTAACATGTATTTATTATTAGCTTTGAGGTATCTATAAGAACATTGACTGAGTCCTCCTCTGATCTCACGTTCAATAAATATAATCATATCTAGATATCAGTATGTTTAGGCATACGATCCCATGTGAATCCGGGTAAGGTGTAGTAAAGCCTCGGATGTAGACTATATAGTAAAGCCCCGGATGTAGACTATATATCTTCAGACAGCTGCTTCTAAATTGTTCGAAAATGCAGGATAATGAGATATAAGTCTCAATATTCATCCAAGTTTTCGATATTAAATTCATTTCATACTTTTTGTACATGGTCATAGTATTCATCTGAAATATCTTGAGCGTTTAATTGATTGAAGAATTTTTATTTTTTGGGGAGCTTCGTTTCCTTGAATTTCCCTTCTGAATCAAAATAATCGTAAGGGTATACCCCTTTTCGTGTCAGCAATTTTGATTTTTCATCGCTTAGATTAAAAAATTCTGGTATAAGTTCGGGATATGCTTGAAGGTATGATGCCGAGGTATCGAGTCCAGAAGCCATAAATTGAAAAAGGTCTATGAATCCAAATTTAATTATATTCTCATCGACGTGTTTTGTGAATAAAGTATATATTTCTTTTGTTGTTGGCAACACATCGATACGACCCACAGCCAAACTCTTTATAATAAAATATGAATCATATCTGGTTAGATTATGGAAACCCACCAGAACTGCATGTGGATCTTGATAATTCACATTACATTCTTGATGTGCGACTCCCCGGTATTTTCCACGTAAATAATCATGATCTCTAACCTTCTTCTTTTCATTTGGACTAAACGATTTTTCAAGAATATAGCATATTGTAGTGTTTTCATACAAATACTCTTTATCGGACGTTATCCATGAGAATGGGGTACAAAAATATTGTTTCTAAATCTTCCGCCAAAGTTTCGAGTCCTTTATTAAGCCATTCTACACAATCACTTCCTCGATAGTTTCGATAAAATGATAATGAATCATAATAGCTGCACAGGCTGCATTTGACTATATATATATATATATATATATATATATATATATATATATAAATATTAGTGATGGGTAGAATCGAGAACTTTTAAGAATCGAATACTTGGTTCTCGAATACTTTTTAGAATCGAATACTTATCCGAGACCGAAACCCAAAGTATTCGAATACTTTGCCGCAAGTTCTCGAGAACAACAAATTGCAAATACATACTATTTTCGGTCTCAAATACTCGCATCACAAGTATATATACATACACACGTTGTTTTGGATTTGTTCTTTATCTCGGTTATATTATTTTTCACTATAACAAATCTCTCCCGTTCACTTATAATTAACTCATATTACAAACATCATACCGTATAGCTTACCTATATTCTAAGACGGAATGGAGAACCGGGAACAGCCAGTATTCGAATATCTATTATACATACATATACGTATGAATGCGAGAAGAAACGCGTTTCCTAGTACCGGCAGTGGCTCCGAGACCGAAACCAAATGTATTCGAATACTTCACCGCAAGTTCTCGAGAACAAAATGCGTTTCTTACTGACCGAGTACCGGTAGTAGCTCCGAAACCAAGACCTAAAGTATTCGAATACTTTACCACAAGTTCTCGAGAACAGCGAGAACTTTCAAGAATCGAATACATTACTACTTTTGTTCTCAAGAACTCCCATCACTAATAAATATCATTTAATTAGATAATAATGGTCACGTAGTAGATTTTATTATTTTACACATATATTCTAACTCAACACCCTCCGAGGTCTCGCGGTGAACGCGTATGAAACTATAACCGATTATGAGTCACCTCTAAGGTGGGGCGGTATCTCCCAACCCCTAACAGTTAAAACTGTTTTGATGTTATTTTCAACAACCCGTAGGCCCTTCTGGCAACCCCTTGCAGCCTCATCGCTTGCAGAGTCCTGGTACTCCCACGCTGTGATGGCCAGCGTGGGCACCCCCTTGCAGACCTCTCTGGCACTTCAACTTATCATGAGTCTCCGATCACCTAACTCACCCCTATAAATTTTAAAAATCACCACAACTTACCTTCCCCAACCACAACTCATCCCAAAAAATGCAAAATGAACCTGTGATAAATTGCATTTTTAATAAATGAATTGTAGTGTCACCTTAATTTTCATGTAAATTTATACCTTTTTTAAATGTTATAATTCCCGCATGCTTGTTTGTATATTTACAAAAAAAATATAAAATTATAATACATACAAAATTACTGTATTTATCGGCGGCAACTAGTGGTCACTGATAAATAAAGTAATTTTACATAAACGTTTGATCAGTGTAGTAAACTGTGTACCCGAATTTCATAAATTTGTAGAATCACTCATGTTTCTGAATAACCGAGTTATGAACCGAGAAAGAAACCTAAAAATTAAAAAGATGGAGTCTGAAGAGAATTCAAAACCTGAGGAGTCAACAGCGACTCCCTTGGCAATGGAGACTGATAGGATTCCAAAATACAATACTGAAACGCAACGGACTGAAACAGAGAACGTTGCGAAAACAGAGGGTGCTCCTAGGAAGAGAAAACATCTTTCTGGGGTACAAAGAAAGAAGTTAGAGAAGATGAGGAAACAAAGGGTAGATACGAATAAAATAAGGCTCCCTCTTTCTCAAAAAGAACCTTAGGGAGAACCTAAGCCAACAGGGCGGGCCGTTAATTGAACCGTGTCGGCTAGGGATACTCCTGAGGTTAAAGTAACTAAGCGGACGAAGTTTTTTACTTCGGGCGTGAGTTACGAAGCAGCTCTTAAAGGTATTAAGGCTGCAATAGTTCCTAAGGATTACCCGGTCAGTTTAATGACTGAGGGCAACGTAGGAGCTATACAAGAGACCCTAATGATGGTGATAGATAGGGCGCAAAAGGCGCCGAAGTTTGAATCCTCCCATCTTCTGTACTGCTACTATGGAGTGATCTGCGCAGATGAGGACTCATACAACACTAAGAGAGATTACTTGGAAAGGGAAACCATCCAGGTCTTAAGGTGAACAGATGCATGGTCCTCAGTTCCAGGTTTTCCGAAAAGGGCCTACATATGGGCCTTCTGATTGACAAGCAGTCTGAGGAAACGTTGATGAGGACTGATTGGATACCTTGCTACTGCTTTCAGAGGGCTAGCTTTGTAACCCTCAAAACAAAGAAAGATCAGAAACCGGGCACGGAGGATAAGAGTACTCTAGGAGAACCTCAGGCATCAACCTTTGCGGGTTAAAATGATATCGATATCCTCCACATCTAAGAGCTGTGGATAAGTAAAGGTAAGGTGGGAGGACTACAGATTAAGGGAAGGGAGCTCTTGGTTGGTGCTCCAGACCCTAAAATTAGAACTTGTATCTGTTTCAGAGCCGACCTGGACGTGATGCCTATCATGAAGCTCTTCACCGGGGACATGACGGCAGCCAGGATCAGACTAAGTGTCGATGGAGGGATATTGGAGACGACAACTGCGTCTCTATTTCTACTCATTGACTCTCCAGAGCTACCAGGGCCTGATCTTGAGCCTTTGGTGGCACATACCAGTAAGAACAATCCGGAATTGATTATCGGCGCAGATACTAATGTTCATCATAAGGCTTGGGGCAGCAAGGATAACAATTATAGGCGAGTCTCTCTTTAGCTATCTCTGTGGTACTGAGCTTGATTGTCTGAATCAAGGTGATAAACCGACATTTAAAATATTAAGTGGGGAATCATTCATAGATGTACCTTATGCACGTTGAGAGTACAAGAAATCTTAAGGGGGCGGCATGTATCCGACGAGCCGTCGCTCTCTGATCATGCGTATATCAGCTATGAATTATATATGGATTTAACGGAACCCAGACTATACAGGGATCGCAAGAGAACAGCCTGGGGCTCTTACAAGAAAGACCTAACTGCAACCCGAAGCATTCCTGTTAGAATTGGAAATGTGGAAGAGCTGGAGTTAGCTGTTGTGTGGTTGCAACGAGCCATTCCTTCCTGATATAAAAATAATTGTCTCCTTAAGGAGCGCCGTATAATTAGGCGGGCTGCCTGGTGGAATACAGTTAACCAATCAAAGAAAGAAACTCGCCGGTTATTTAATAATGCGAAGAGAACAGGTGATTTGGAAGCCCACAAAGCTCTCCTCAATAAATACAATGATAAAATCAAAGAGAGCAAAAAGAAGGCCTTGAGAGAATTCTGTGAGGACTTGAAGGTGTCTCTGACATGGGCAGAATTAATAAAATTCGCAAAAAAGATCTTTCCAACGCAATGAGATGTATACAAAAATAGGACGGGAGGTGTACCAGTACCGTGGAAGAGACTTTAGAGTATCTTCTGGGGGTACACTTTCGAGGTTAGGAGCGTATGGATAACTGTGATACCAATAAACTTATCTCCTCTTGAGGGCGACTAGGAATGATTAGAAAATACCAAACGAGATCTTCAAGTTCCATTTAGTTAGATGGGCGATAGTGTCATTTGAACCATACAAATCTGCAGGATGGAGTATTTCCCAAGTTTCTTTAAGAGGGAATTGGGGAAATTAGGAGCCTACATCACAAGGAAATTGCGTTTGCAGTCTTCTTAGATATAGAGGGAGCTTTTGATAACACTTCAACGTCTTCCATTATTCGATCTTTAAGAAATCGAAAAATTAAGAGTACCACATGCAATTGGGTCCATAACATACTGCGTAGCAGAGTAATTAATTCTCAAATGCAAAACAAAACGATCCCCTTGAAGACAACAAAAGGGTGTCCTCAAAAAGGCGTCTTGTCACCGCTACTATGGAGTCTACTAGTGGATAATCTTATCAGGAAATTAAATGACCAGGCAATATGGACGGGAGGGTTCGCCGATGGCAATGTCATTGTATCCCAGGGAAAATTCCCGGGGACAGTGGCGAGCAAATCTGGAAGGATGGTGCTTTGAGGAGGAATTAACTGTCAACCCTAAAAAAAACAAGTTGGTAGTCTTTACCAACGTGGGCAGCGTAAGACTGTTTGGACAAGAGTTATAACTAACCAATGAAGTAAAGACCAGGGAGTAGGCAAAATGTCGCTCGAGCGATTGTGGTGCCGGCACCTGATACACGGATAGATCACAATCCAATCAAGGAACAGGTGCAGGAATATGCGAAATGTGTCCAGGAGGAGGATATCAATAAGTCTGGGAAAACATACGACGGTTTCGCAGGCTGAATTGTAAGCAGTCGCAGCCTGTGCCGAGAGAATTCGGAAAGCCGGCTGCACAAACAAAAAATCAACATAATGACTAATAGTCAGGCGACTATTAAAGTCATTATTAATCCATCTACCAGGTCTAAACTGTGTCACTAATATGGGTGCCAAGACATGAGGAAAATAAAGGCAATGAGCCGACGAACTGATCGAGGAAGGTACTAATAGGAACTTCATAGGTCAACTCCAAACTAAAACACTACTAAGGGAGCTGGACGCTAGGCTTTCAGCCCAGCTAAGTTGTAGTAACAAAAAAGGAATTAAAATAATATATATAACTGGCTATACATTCCTTACGGAATTGGAGCCGCTGCTTGAGCTCTTCTGACTATCATTATGGGGCGGTTCGTCACTCCTCTCCATTTTCTTGTTTGTTTGTATTTACAGGTTGTCATGTTTCTTTGCTTCATCTGCTATTTGCCTCCATACCTTTCTATCCTTTATCTTCTCTCGCCAGTTAATGATTCCCATGGCCCTTATGTCATTAATCACTTGGTCCTCCCATCTTAACTTAGGTCTTCCTTTGGATCTACTTTCCTGCGGTTTCCATTTCATTATTTTCCTTGATATTGATTCTTCCTCCTTTCTCATTATGTGTCCATACCAACGTATTCTTTTCGATTTAATTTCCTTTACTATATCTTCTCCGTTTAGTATTTCTCTTATAGATTGATTAGTTAATCGTCGATACTGCTCCTCGCTTATCCTCTCCGGTCCATAAATCCTTCTAATTATCTTCCTTTCGAAAATTTTTAAATTTTCTGCGTCCCTGCTTAAAATAATGATCAGTTTAATAACCGTACATTGTCCTTTAAGGAAGCATCTGCACAGCATGGGCTCTGTTATCGAGCCCTGGTGTAGTAGATGTGAAAAACAGGAGGAAACTAGCCTTCATGTAATATGTACGTGTGAGGAATTTAAGAAACATTTCGGAAGAGATCTATTGGATTCTAGAAGGGTACTCAAACTTCCCCTGCGGAGAATAGTTGTTTTTAGGAGGACACAAGACTAACAGAGTGGAACTGAGAAATCTATTGGGGGTAGTACAAAGAACACTGTGCTCCAGTGCCTGGACGTATTGGCGTCCAACCCAAACAGAAGAAGAACCGAGTTATATGTGTAATGTACTAGGTGTCCTTGAAATATAAATACGACGTATGAAAAATGGAAAGCTTCAATTTTATAACCCCAAATATATTCCCAAAATTCACTCTCATAAACGAGAAAAAATGACGAAGATATTTCAAAAAATTGTGTTACGCTACTGTGCGACTGAATATATCATAAATACTGACGAAGACAAAATTTTAAATGTAACCCACAATAACAAAAAGAATAGTCTTGTTATTATCCATCCGTTTTAAATTTCGTTCAGTTGTCGATCGTTACGTACGTTCGATAGAATTTTTCGATTAAAGATAGACTGTTAGAAATAGCACCTTAAATGCCCATAAATCACACCTCTTACATGTTATTTTAATATATCATCTTTAAACTTGACTTTCGCACCAGGTTGTTGAAATCTTGAAATATAAAATATAAACACTCCCGCCTTTAAATTCAATAGCGATATTCTATTTCTTATTTCTTCTAACAAAAAAAAAAACATTCTCGTAATACACATGAAATGACGTTCTAAAAGTCCACAAATTATTATTGGTATGATTTTTAAAATGGGTTTGTAAATTAATATATAGCACACATTTTATTTTTTAATAATTCAATTCACAATTCAACAACATCGACAGCTGTAACGTATGTAATGTGTGTAACTACAATAGAGGTACATAATTATTATTTATGAATTCGGAATATGTTGAATTCATAGGCGGAACATTCACAGGAGAAAAACTTAATTTTGGGATTTGCGTCGTAATTGACTCATAATATTTTGGATTCATATTCTATATAATTGCATCTTTCCATTTTTCATACGTTGCTTTTTTATTTAAAGGACTTTCTGTATATTATGTATTCCATCATCATTTCAGTTAGTTAAAATCTTTGAAAATATCCATGAACCTGTGCCTCGATGAAGCTCTTAGAACCTATGCATATGTATTGAAAGAAAAACCGACGACTAAATCAAACTAAATGGAACTTCCTAAAATTAATAGTATTTATATTTATAACAATAGTAATAATAACAGCAACATTTGGAGTGGTGTAGGTGAATACCGATCTTTAATTGTCACATGCTCAATATCAGGAAAAGTTAAGTGTGTAGTGTGATATACTAAATACCCATACAATAGGTTCTTTCTTATTGACGGCACTTTAACAGAGAATAAATATCTTGAATTACTCAGGTCGTAGTTTACTGCTTCAGGAGAATATTTAATATTTCATTTTTAGTTCTCAATAAGGAGGAATTTTTTTAAATTTTTACAAATAACCTAACAAACAATATTTTATTTATTTATATAATGAACTTTTATTTTCTCTTTTTGCATTCTATTGTTTTCAATTTTTTTATTATATCTATAAAAATAAATTTAGTTGCATTATATTACAAGTTAGTTTTTCATTTCCCACCGTTACACATAAGAAAATGTGTATATTAAATCCTTAATTTTATTTTAGATAATTTTCTGTAATTCTGGCATTTCAATGTGTTTCGTCATAAAACGACATTTGTTATATTATATATATTTATATATGATAAATATAAGTAAATTCAGCATAAAATAATTAAAGTATAACATTTCTAATTTTATAAATATTCAACGTGCATTTTCAATCTTAAACTACTGTATAACATAATTTTATTTGCATATTCGAATTGTAAAACTTTCTTCAGATTCTAAGAATTTATATTTCCAAATTTATTTATTATCTACTTTATAATTTAGACCGTTTATTTTATTGCCTAGGGTTATTACTGAAAGCATTCAAGAGATGATATTTAATCTGACCACCCATTGTTAACTAAATATGTATAATAGAGTTGCATTACTGTACAAAGTAATTAACCAGAACTAGATACTTAGGTTTATGACACCTACTAATACTTAATTAGTAATTATATTTTATTTATATATTTATTAGGAAGATCTTTAAGAGCCTATCGTAAACCTTGGGTATATTGTTGAATAGGTACTACTTCGACGAACGAATTAATAACACGAAAAATTGCCTATTTGTAAAACAGTATCAATCAGCGTCTCATACCAGCAATAACAAGAAACTCAATAGTATTAACTCAATCACAGTACAAGAAAAGAAAACAGTATCATATTAACAACACGAGACATACAGTCTCATATAACAGTAAAGAATTTTAAGTTTTAAGTACATTAAGTATTAAATTTGTGAGATTACCTTAATAAATTAGGTTTAAGTGTTTTTTGTTAAATAAATAAAATACTCAGAAAACACACCTGAATTGAATATACCTTCCATCAACCAAAATAAATAACCAGCTTATACGCCCCGTGAGCGGTGGATCAAGAAAATAATTCTTGGTCCTTCACGAGCACTTATCTACTATCATCATTTCTAAACTTTATGTTTGGTTGTTTCTTAATGCATTTATATAGTTCGCCCACTGTCCAATAAGACATGATAGGCATATATGCGATGATTGAGAACTGTATCTGGGTCGTATCGCCGTTTAGTTACCTCGCTTCCACAATGTATATATGTTATTTAAAAAAAATGTAAGCAATCTTTTTTTTAGCATGCGATCTAGTCAAACTTCAATTTCATTAAAAAAACGTGTCATTCAACCAAGTAGTTCTTTCTATATTCCGTTTAAATACGCGAGTGTAATAGTACTAAATGCATTAGAGTCAACGAGCGTAGTACTTGTGATTTTAAATTTCGTAATAAAAATACGAATATTCTTATAGTTTACATTAGTGGTAAGTATATTTAGGAAAGGCAGCGTAATGCTTAACTCGAACACACGTTCTTAAAACAATAATTACAACGACAATATTTCGAGCGAAATCCAATGAGTCATTAAAATTTCGCATCGTGCTGTCAATTGTTTAAATACGTCAGAAGAACGCCCTAATCGAATATAAACAGCGTAATTATGATCTTCTTTTCCTATTATTTCACTTCCTGAAATTGATCATCAATATTCTAAAAATACGTTTCTACTATACTTCATTATTCAAAATATCCCAAATATAAACTCACTTAATATTAACTACTAGAAACATTGACATTAAATTTATGCAACCAATACTTGTGGCATATTGTTATAATTCAAAACACGAAATTTAAAAAAGAATGTCTATTTACTATTTTTTAAAGTTTTTACTTTTCGTCTATATTTACATTAAAATAAACAACAACAACAGGAATTGATTTGCATGACATTTAAAACACAATTGTGAAGTACTGACGTTTTAACCTAAATGAACTAACTCGTTTTTATATTCAAATTTTTACCTGAGATAAGTTTTATTCTTTTAGGCGCGTCGGTCTGATAACGAGATAAAACTATGTGAACTTTGATCTTTAAGCTTTGTTGTTTGTTAAAAATATTGAATTACAAAACTAGATACCTATAAGACGAGGACTGATAAGAAATAAAGGCTTTACATTTATTAATGATTCATTCATTTGAATATTTTTTTTAATATCCAATAAAATATTATTACTCAAATATTTGAAAAATACCTGAGTAACAATCTTTCTATCGATCTGTCCAAATCATCACGAAAAGTTAATTGGTAACTAAATGGTAACAAAACAAAGCGCATTTTATAACATGCAAACGAAAATTATTGTCGCCTACGTGACAATATACTTATGCAACAAATATATACCGATTGAATTCCTGCGTATTGAAATTCTGTTAAAAAATTCAGTATTGTGTCATTTAAATTTAGATTATGTAGCAAAATTTAGTTTTATTTAATTTTTTTGCAAAATTTTAGAAACCGATATTGTTTAAATATAACAAAAACACTTATTACAAATAAATTTATTTGGTTTGTATTTTGTAAACATTAAACATTTCAATGTGATTAAATTTATTACAGTAGCTGCTGAATGTGCCCACCGTGGTTTTTCAAACATACAATTACTCTCTTCCTCATGTTTTCAAATACTCTGCAATTCGTCCGTAATTTCTTATATTGCTTGTTCAGTACAACTACAAATTAATATAATATTGGTGAACTGCAAGTTCACCAATATTATGATATATTTTATTTCTCAAAGCCCAAAATAAATATGAAGCTAAGCGTGTTAGATCTGATCATCGTCGTCTGCTAATAAGACGATGACCATAAAATTGCTCAAAATATTGTATTATCTGTAATGTTTGGACTGTCACTCCATCCTGTTGGAAACAATCCCCTAGTGGTTCATCATCCTGTAATTGGTCACTAAAAACTTTCTGCATTAATTGATATCATAAAATGACACAATTGGTTAAATATGACTCCAATTATGCGATGTCTTGACAAGGCTACACAAATTAAGATTGGAGTCATCTTAATTTGTATGTAAGGATGTTTCTACAAAATTGTGTGGATTTTCTGTTAAGCAGTTAAATGGAACCGTGCTTCATCTGAGAAAAACGTTAAATCCAATCGATGATTATTATTTAAATGTTCTTGAAACCATTGATAATATTGTATTGTGAGTTCAAAATCATGCTAAAGCAATTTATGACAAACACTAACTGTGTATGGATGGATGTGTAAACTATTTTTAAGTCCTTTTCGCCAAGAACTATAAGATATGTTTACAAATAAATAAATTTTTAGATTTTAATTAATATAATTGATTATTTACGTACTAGCTTGTTGTGACCAGCGCTGCCAATCGGATGGAAATTGTTCCGTTTCGCGGGAATTTTCAATACAACAGGGAAAAAGTCAACTCGAAACGGATTTTTTTTAATCTGGTCTAAATTGCCAAAAATTCATGAACCTTACATAAAAAAAATATTTTTTTAAAGATACGCAGTCGCTTTTATATATAGGCTGATTCATTTTCGACTCTCACCATGGGGATCTCGCTTATTATTGGAGATTAGAGAGTAGGTTTAAATTTGGCAAAGTTGTTATGAACCCGAAGAAAATGGCCCTGCGTCAAATGACGTTCGAGATTTTAAAAAAAAACGAAAGAAGAACTCTTCTTTTACCTCTAGCACGTTTATTTGGGGTTGCAGAGGAAAACTAAGAACACATTCTCCAGGTCACTTTTGATCTACTATCTAATGGTAAACTCGAAATTTCCATATAACATTCTTAAAATTCTTGACCTTCAATACCCAAATTATTATTTTCGAAAATTATTAGGATTCTTTACTTTAAATTTACTATTAAGATTACTATTAGCAGAATAAATTTCAGGTTTTAAAAAGTTACCACACATTTGTTTAAACAATTTTTCTCAGGAATCAAACAACTTATGAATTAATATTTTGCTTGACTGAAGTAAACATTAAAACTATTCAAAAAAATTAAAACATATTTGAGAAAAAGTAAATAAGCTTTTGACCGCATATCTTGCATTAGTATTAACATATTCTCTGTTGACTTTTAATTTGTTTTCAAATACTGCCAGTATAAAAAAAATGTTTGATAATTTCCAAATTATCCAAAATTCTTACAATGCAAGCTTGACAACTAAGCCAACGTGTTGTAGATAAATACAATATTTTTGTCCTTTTGAATAGCATAAGTTCTTGAATTTTTTTTTTGTAAAATGGTACATCTTTTCGCGCTCCCATGTATATTGATATATTTATAATTTAATTTTCAATCGATGTTGGTAGTTCTGCAGAACCAGCACTAATATCAACTAAAGCTGCAGAATTACAAATGCATAATCTTAATGTCATCCAAAACTTCGCTTTTTAAACGTGAAAAAAAGAAATAATTTCTTCCTACTATCACATTTCCTCGATCCGAAGTTGCAATTTTAAGAATGTGTTTAGGTACAGTTTTATGGGTACATGCATTTTCGTCACCGACCAGGTAGATAAACCGTGCGCAATAGTTGGGGCATTTATGACACATGCATTTTCGTAACCAAAGTGCTTAATTACGGATTACTCCTTTAAGCAACGGGCTATTACGAGGTACTTAGGAGGGCCGGGTTTCCCCACGTTATTACATAGATATAATAGGTATGTATATATACATCTATCTACGTAAGAGGTAATATTATCGATGTATTAGAACTTAGAACTATAAATATAAGGTGATTAGTGTAATAGGGTTATTAAGGTAATTGAGAGAATGGGGGTATCTAATGTACGTATATACCTACAGAGCATTCGCACGCTATCGATTGCTCTGAGCACATCGGTAGTAATAGAATACATCAACCGTTATATTATATTATAATATAATATATTTTCCACAACACAGCGAAACCAGAAGAAATGGCTGGCACCAACGACAACGGCCAACGTATAGCAATGGATATATTGCAGAATATTGACACCTACGATGAACTGCAAAAGACAATGGAGAACTTTATGAAGATGATGCACGACGCCTTCGAAACAAAGATGAACGAGCTTAAGAAGAACGAAAAACCACCACGAAAATCCAACAAACGACAGAAAACAGAATCACCGGAAATAGAGACGAGCAACATGTACGAAGCACTCCGCACGATCGACGAAGATACGAAGAAAGAAGAAACGACGCCAATGGACAGCAGCGAAGAAGAACCGACAGCCTCCACCTCCGCAGAGAAACCCGGGGTAAGTACCAACATCACAAAACACACAAACACACACAAACAGCACAAAACAAACACAAAAACAGCAAACAACACAATCCAATTATCCAAAATGCCTTCTATCTCCCCAATTACAATCACTAACCCAACACAATGGTATCGAGTCCGAGATCTAATGAAAACACACAACATTCAATACACACAAAGTAGGTCCGTCCCGGCCGGAGTCCAAATCACTCCAACAACAGAACAAGACTATCGCAATCTCAACCGAATTCTCAACGAAAAAGCCATTCAATCTTTCACATACCAACTCCGTAGCGAGAAAAAATTAAAAATCGTCATCAGAGGCGTACCCCAATTCCTAACCGACGAAGACATCAAAGCCGATCTAGATTCTAGAAACTATCCGATCGCAAAAATCACTAGGATGAACGGTAAAGACCGCCTTCCAGCCCCCCTTATTTTAATAGAAATAGACAAAGAATACAAGTCAATTTTCGACATCCACACAGTTTGCGGATTAGAAGTAAAAGTAGAGTCCCTCAGACTTAGAACAGACATCGTACAGTGTCACAGATGTCAGAAATTCGGTCATCAACAGCGTACTTGCAACGTGAATTTCGCGTGCATGAAGTGCGGAGAGTCACACTCGACGCATGAATGCACAAAGCCGTCAACCACCCCCCCTAAATGCGCAAACTGTGGCGGAGCTCACCTCTCGTTCAGCTTATCATGCAAAAAGAATCCAAATAACCCAATAAACACACCAATACAAACACGCAAACTCATAGAAGCACCACTACCAAAACACAACGCGTGGACTCAAAGACAACAGACAAATAACATCACCGCAACCACACCCACACCCACAACCCGGGAAAATACACCAAAACCAACACTTAACTCACACGAAAAAGCTGACGACGCAATTGCACTCATGATTGGGAAACTATTCCTAACATTTAGCTCGACAAACCCTACACTCCAACAAACACAAAGCTTTTTCGAACAAACAAACGAACTTACAAAACTTTTCCACGCACGCAGACAATGAATCACAAACACAACATTAAAATAGCCTATTGGAATGCACAAAGTATAACACACAAAAAACATGAATTACACGTATTTTTAGACGAACACCAAATAGACGTAATGCTGCTAAATGAAACACATCTAAAACCAAGTCACTCATTAAAAATACAAAACATACAGACACGATAGGCCGGTACAAAAAGGCGGCGGAACCGCTATACTCGTACACGAAACAATAAAACACAGCGAACTTGAATACAAAACACTCGATAAAATCGAAAACACAGGCATACAAATAAACACAAAAAGGGGACCGATAAACCTTTACGCAAGTTATCTTCCCTCCGGATTAGACATAGTAGAATCAGACATACAAACGATCTTCAATCAAAACACACCTACAATATTTGCGGGAGATTTTAACGCGAAACACCAAAACTGGAACTCGAAAGTAGCAAATAAAAACGGTAAAAAACTAAAGAAAATAGCACAAGACAACAACCTCAATGTAATCGGGCCTGTAGAACCCACACACATACACATACCAACGGGCACTACAGACGTTTTAGACATAGCAATACTTAAAAACATAACCACAACACATACAATAGAAACTATAAACGACCTCTCCTCAGATCATTTTCCAGTGATATTAACGCTTGACATGGACACAACTAGAACGAAAAAACATTTAATAAGACAGACTGGGAAAAATTTAAAGAATCCCTAGTACTCAGAACAGTAAAAATTCACAACGCGAAAGACATCGATCAAGCAGTGATCACACTGGAAAATGACATAAAAAATGCAATAGCACAAACGACAAAAACTAAAACCATCGACACAAAACTTAACATCCCGACTGAACTAAAAATAAAATTACGACTCAAAAAAAACATACTTAAAGAATATAAAAGAACGCTAAATCCGGTAATAAAAACAAAATTAAACGCGATAACAAATGAAATAAAATCTGACATGATCGAACACTTTAATAAAAACTGGAATAACAAAATTGAATCCCTTAACACGCAAGATCAAACACTCTGGCAGATGACAAAAGCCCTAACAAACAAAAAAAAACAAAATTCCACCGCTAAAAACAGCAAACGGACCGGCAATAACTGATAAAGAAAAAGCAGACGAATTCGCGAACGCGTTAAAGAAACAATTCGAAACGAACCCAACAATACCGAAGCATAACACATTCACAAACCAAATTGAACGGCAACGAAATACAAAAATCGATATAACAGATGGAGAAATCGACGCCACAAATACCGACGAAGTGGAAAAAATAATTAAAAACCTTAAAAACCGAAAAGCTCCGGGAGCGGACGGGATAACTAACATTGCAATAAAAAACCTACCAAAAACCGGTATACAAATTATAACCGACATAATAAATGGAATAATAAAACACGGACACTATCCCGCGATTTGGAAACACGCGCAGATAATAATGATCCACAAACCTGGAAAAACAACAAAAACAACCGCAGATTACCGGCCAATAAGCTTACTTCCGTCAATAAGTAAACTGGCAGAACGCGTAATACAGACAAGACTTGAAAACGAAGTCGAAAACAAAAACATAATCCCAAATTTTCAATACGGTTTCCGGAAAAATCACTCTACCACACAACAGGCACTAAGACTAACAGAACACATAACCGAAAAAATGAACATATCGACATCAACGGGCGCAATCTTTCTCGACATTGAAAAGGCCTTCGACCGGGTTTGGCACGCCGGCCTCATACACAAAATGAAACGTCACAAAATATCAAACACATTAATAAAAATAACCGACAATTACCTAAAGAACCGTACATTTAATGTCACAATCGGAAACGAAAAATCGACAATCGAACACATAGCAGCAGGAGTACCACAAGGATCCGTTCTCGGACCGCTCTTGTATAACATATACACTTCGGATATTCCCACAATAGAAAAATGTAATATCGCACAATACGCAGACGACACCGCTATATACATAAGTAGCAGACGAACATCGTACATACACAAGCAGTTACAAACCAATCTAGTCCTCCTAAAGGACTGGTACGACAAATGGAAAATTAAAATTAACCCACTAAAAACCGCGGCAACACAGAAAACGACACAAAAGGCCGGACGAAGTCAAACTCGAAGGCCACACAATACACTGGCAGGAAAAAGTTAAATACCTCGGGGTCACAATGGACTCACAACTAACATACACGGCACATATTAAAGAATTAAAACGAAAAATAGGGTTCACAACACACGCACTGTACCCGGTACTAAACGGCAAAAGCAAACTAACACTGGAAAATAAAATATTAATAATAAAAACGATAATACTCGCGGGCGCAACATATGCCGGAGAAATATGGCATCAAGCCAGCGAAAAGCAAAGACAATCGGTACAAGGGAAAATAAACAAGGTAATTAGACTCGCGATAAATGCACCGCGATACATGACAAACGCGCAGATACATAAAGAGACGAAACTCGAAACACTGGAAACAATAATATGCAAACGAACACTAAAAACAATAGAAACAATACAGTCACACGAAAACCCCACAATAAGAAAAATAATAAATCCAAAACGGAGACTAATTAAAAAAGACGGACTTAAGCAAATTAAAAGACGCGCAGAGGATAACGATATCCAAATAGCCGCGAAAAAAATCAAAAATTAACAGATAAACAGAGGTCAACACAAACACACAAAAATGTAGCAAAACACACAGCATTCCATATAGGATAAACAAACGTAACACACAAACACACAACTACACATAATAACACAAAACATACACAACCCCGGGTAATGAAATTGGAGTGGAAATGGGGGCAACTCCGACCACCGAACAAAATCAAGAGGACTCATATAAAACCTACAGAGCAAAGATATTATGTAGTTAGTAGTACAGTATCATTTCTTTGAGTAAGTATTGAGATTTTTGCAGTGATGGAAGCTAAAGTGATTTTAAGCAATCGTGGCAAACAAATGTTGGTTATTAAAGATTTTAAATTTAATTTTAATAAAGTTATTAAGTCCACTAACGAAAAGTTTTGGAAGTGTATCAATCGACAGTGCAAAGCAACAGCTCACACCCTTGGTTCGACAGAGAAATATTGTAGTAACGAAGTGCAGTGGAGTTCATTGTCATGAGGCAAATATAGCAAAATTGAACCGACAAATTTTATCTAACTCGTGCAAAAGGAAAGCGATGGAGGACCTTGCTGAAAAACCAGCAAAAATACTCAGACAGGAGACGCAAGAATTTCTTCCAGCAAGCTTAACAACAACGGACGTAGAGTATATAAGGCATGCTATGTACAATGCCCGAAGAAGGATACGCCCCGCTTTACCAAGAAACATTAGTGAAGTGCACAAAATCCTCGCGAATATCAATGTAGTGACAAACAAAATTGAAAATTTTATTTTTGTGAACAGTGAAAGGGACAATATTGTAATTTTTTCGTGTGAAACAAATGTACGCACACTTGGCACAGTCTCACGAATTTATCTCGATGGAACGTTTGACTATTGCACAAAGTACTTTTGTCAGTTTTTACAATCGTAAAGTTAAAAAAAGGCAGCAATTTATTGAGTCTATGCTTACACAATACCAAAACAATGAAATAAGCAGGTTACATCTAGTTAAATGTCTCTCATATCATTGTTATTTTACATAAAATGATGTTTTAGATATTTTTTATATAGCTCTGTACCTATGTATATATATTTGAATAAACAACCTTGTTTTATATAAATTGTTTCGTTTCATTTTCAATTGCTAAGTACCTACTTAATAAGATAAGAAAAACGTCGGTGACGAAAATGCATGTGTAAGTAACGTCTGCTTTTCAGGACGGTGACGAAAATGCATGTCCGATTATCACTTTTCTTACCTTGGTGACGAAAATGCAACCACCCAGTTTTATATAACTATTACAATTCATTGTCAGTTACAAATTCAAGGTTGCCACTTAATCACAAATTTTTGAAAAATCTACACTTTTTAGATCCCGATGTTGCATTTAATTTTAATAATCGCGCTAAATAGAACATAGACATAAAGGAAGTAGCAAAAATGTATCCAAATCACATTGATTTTACTAAACTGTGTGTAGAGTGGTAAAATATGCCAAAAACATTTAATGAGTTTGAAGCTTAAGATTTTAAAAATATGTCAATTGAAGAAATTGGCTTAAAATAATCGACTGTATAAATTTTAACGAGTAGGCACTTATTTCCAATTTTAAAAATATTAATAAAAATGTGCTTTTGTTGTCCCATTCCAATGACGAGGTTGAAAGAATATATTCTTGCATAATAGATATAAAATCAAGATACCTTAATCGCATAGATGACGTGACGGTAATTTAAATGCAATGTGTATGCTACAATCTCCATAATACCTAATGATATGAACTGTACCAATTATGTAGTTACCAATGAGCATTTAAAACTACATAATTATAAAGTGTTTGACGTTAAGAATAAACAAAATTAAAATGCGTATTTGACGTATTTTCTATGTACGGTGGTGTGCAGAAAAATTGCGTACACCTATTTTTCGATATATTAAGTTGATTTAGACTGGTTTTAACTTTATTATTTATTAGTGTTAAACAACTAAAATGCCAGATTTAAGGGAAAATGGAAAAGGTTTAATATTTTCTAAATTAGAGGAAAGATGGTCATAAGAAGGGTAGCAAATCATTGTGGTATTAATAAAAAGTACAGTCACAGAGTGAAGAAAAAATGGGAACATGAAGGAAGCAAAATAGGATACGTGATTATCCTATTTTGCTTAAATTATGTTTATCGCCCTTTTCAATTTTGGAACAATGTCATTTTTCTGACAAGAAGTTTTTCCAGTCAACTCGTGACGGCCGTATCCGTGTGTACCGTCCACTCAATTCACGTTACAATGATATACAAGGTGGTCCATAAAGATATTAACTTTTTGAATAGAATTAAAAACAATACAAATTGATCTACTTGAACAAATTTATTTTTAAGGCTTACAAAAATTACGGGAAATTTATTTTTTAAAAATTACGTTATCTAAATGTGCCCCATTTGTGTCCAGGCACTCTTGAAGACGACCTCTCCAATTTTCCATAACACGGCGGCAAGTGTCTGCAGTTATGCCTTCGATTTCTTGTCGAATATTGTTCTTCAGTTCCTCCAGAGTGGCAGGGCGGTTGCTGTACACTCTACTTTTAAGATAACCCCATAAAAAAATCACAGGGACTCAAGTCAGGGCTTCGGGGGGGGGCACTCAATATCCCCTCTTTGAGAAATCAGTCTTCCCGGAAAAAGCCCCTGAACAACAGGCAAAGAAAGATTGGAAGTGTGGCAGGTGGCTCCGTCCTGTTGGAACCAGGTGTCCTGAGTGTATCCTTCAAATTCTTGAAGAGCAGGAGTGAGGAAAGTTTGAATCATGTCTACATAACGCCGAGAATTAACAGTGACTGTGCGACCTTGTTGGTCTTCGAAAAAAAAGGGCCAATTATTCCGGATGCCGACATTGCAGCCCATACTGTGACCTTCGGACTATGCAAAGGCCTTTCATGTTTCCGTTTAGGGTTTTCACTACTCCAGTAGCGACAATTTTGAGTATTGACGTGGCCATTTAGGTGGAAATTGGACTCATCGGAGAATAAGATGTCGACTGCTGCTGGAATTCGGTTCCTTATTTCGTTAGCGAATAAAACTCTATTAGCGGGATCTGTAGCCTTCAGTTCTTGCACTATTTGAACCTTATACGGATGCATGCCTAAATCTTTGTGAAGAATGCGAAGCACCGAGGTTCTCGTCACATTTAAAGCAGCTGCGCGCTTTCGAGTTGATACGGTTGGTTGGTCGCGCACAGACTGACTCACTCTCTCGATGTTCTCAGCGGTTATCGCCGACCTTGGACGTCCTAAAACGCGCTTATTTAACGTTGAACCAATTTCCTCAAACTTATTAACCCATTGCTTAATCAGCTGAATGCTTGGACATTGCTGAATATCGTGCAAATTGAAGTGTTGTCGATATCTACGGCGCGCAATGGTGGCAGAATTGTTGTTACGGTACTATTCGCGCACACAAAACGATCGCTCCTCTCCTGTGTAGCGCTGCATGATGACTAAGTTTACCAGAGCCGAGCTATCGTTTAAGACCGACCCCACCTCTCTACCTTGCGTATAAAATTTTCTACATCATAAGCAAATATAAACAACTTTTTGGACCACCTTGTATATGTGTTGAAAAGAACTTGTCTTACGGGTTCGTTCAAATAAAACTAATGCTAATTAAAACACACTATATTAATAATAAAATACACTTAACTAACTATAACAATAATGACAATATTTATATTTATTTATAACTACAACGTTAACACGGCGGTCGGTTGTTGGTTGAATAATCCTCTCCCTCTAATTAGAGCCCTTATATAGGCCTATCCGCATTCAATTAATATTCTCCGCTTCGAGAATCCTTCGGAGGACTGATGCTTAGTCAAGAACGGCCTCGAACGTGTTGATGCGTACGGCAAGTGATGTCATTACATGACTTACATTACAGTGTCCCCTTCTTAAATAAATCCCTTGGTTCCATCAGGCGATGACTAAATCTACAGATAGGGTCTTTGTTGTATTGTGACGCCATATGGAAGTAGCAGTCCACGGTCTTATTTTGTCTGGCCGGAAGAAATATTCAGGCCGTTAATTGCAGACCAAAATTGCCATACCAGTATGTTAGAATAACACCTCTAGCATGCTTCTTACAGTTCTCCAATCCAGACGGTCCAAACCACAACCCAATTTTGGTACTGCTAATTTCAAAATGTCTTGTTGCAACATTTGTTCATGCAAATTGAGCAGAGCCTTCCACAAAGCACGATAAGTTGGCTCCAGGCTTGTCAGTTCTTTCCTGGCCAAATAAAAGATGAACTGTTCTTTATTTATTACTTGGAGACCCTTCCCAATTGCCGGTCCCTGTTGCTTTAACTCTTTGATTTTTCCGAATCTATCATTGAATTCTTTGGCACTTTCTCTGAATATCTGCAAGTCTTGGACTACACAATGAGCGAGCCCGTAGTCTGACGACGATTCAGTAAACAGATCTTGTTGCTTCTCGATAGTCTCCCCAAATCGAGCTTTTCTTGAACCAAAATACCAGAAACTTAAAGTGATACATATTGCTAACATGAAGAAAAAAAGCAGTACATTCTGTGTGCTTATAAATAGAAAACAAAAACACTTCATCTAATAGTCAAGTATTTCACAAATTACTCGTTAGAAAGAATATGTCATCATATAGTTTATCGGCATTCACTAAAGCATACGCAAGGGCACTTTCATCATATTAGTTCTAGCACTAGACACAGAGAATGTGGGAACGTTTCTTGACGAAAGACGCGGCACATGAAAACTAGCTCCAGAAAACAAACAGGGCGAATCAATCTCGTCGTTGATAATTTTCCTCAAAAATGAAGCACTCATTTGCTCTCTACACGCACTCAACGATTCCGATTTCGGTGCAAGAGAAGATTGTAGTCAATATTACGCTCGCGAAAAGCTCCATCCAATTTTAAAAATCTTCTCTGCACTTTCTCAACATTCTGGTGTTGGATTGTATAATAAAGATGCCACACAACCGATCCATATTCAAGCTTAGAGCGCACATATGCGTAATACAAAGTTGTTAATGTTCTGGCGTCATCAAAATCCCTGGTGACACGTATAATAATGTACTTATTTCCTTTATCCTTTGTCCATGAGTCGTTCAAACGTAGCTGGCACTTTCCATAATCCGAATGGCATGACTATGAACTCCCAAAGTCCAGTGCCTAAACTAAGGGCAGCCTTCTCTTTTTCATTGGCGTCCATTCCCACTTGCCAATAGTCGCTCTTCAAGACGAGCGTGGAGAATCATTTTAGTCCTGCCAAGGTGCATCGTCTATTCTTGGCAAAGGATAACTGTCCTTTTTGGTTACACTATTCAATCGAAGATAGTCCACGCAAAACTAGATCCAGCAGATCCAGTCTTTTTTCTTACAAGGACCACTGGTGAAACCCATGGACTATTTGAAGGTTCGATTACTCCCTGGCTTTCCATATCTTGTATGATTTGCTGTGCTGCTTCACGTTTTGCCAGTGGTAGCCTTCTTGGTCGTTGTCGTATTGGAACTGCATCGCCGGTATTTATTTTATGCATGACGATATTAGTTCTTCCTTTCGTGCCGCTTTCAGTTTCAAAAACATCTTCATATTGCTAGATTAGATCTTAAATTTAGCTTTGTTCTTTCCTGCGTAATCCTTGGCAAGCTAAGTCGATTATCTTGGAAAATTTCTTAGGAACCTGCATGAATCCGTTCTCCTTTGCCTCTACACGATGAACGACAGAATACCATCCCAAAATAGTACCCTTCTTCAACGCAACAGGGTAATAGATTACATTCATTACCCTTATTGATACAGTCTATTGAGTCTTAACTAGGATTTGGGGAACTACTATTCCTCGGCCTGCCTTGTCATCATCAGCCTTCGATTCTAACATTGTAACATTTCCTTCAAGATATTCGCCCTCCATATAAGCCGTCAAAAATGTCTCGCTTCTTGCATCCAGAACAACATTATCTGCTGTAATTACTCTTACAGACCCATAATTTTTCTCATGAAGAACCAATTCTTCATTATTTATTTTCAAAATGCCATTTCGTTCTGTGGCTGCTTCGAATTGCGAGTCGCCCATAACGTTTTTCCATCAAAGGTTGGTAACTTGATTCTGGTGTTGGCGATAGCCTTAGCTTCTTCTTTTATTTCGGTGGGCAGCGGCATACCTTCTTCGTTGACCTGCTTGAGATCAGAATGACGCATGGTCCCAGGTAACATCATTTGAGTATTTATTGTCTTCAAAAGTCTAGAATCTTCCTCCGATTTTCTCCTCTACAGCTATGAAGACCTCTTCCTTTAACGCTTTTGGGTTTTCCACCTGTCGCTGTTCTAAAACTTTTTCCAAAGTTTTCACAGTCTCCAGATTCTTTTACTCCATTTGTTCTAAACTTTTCTCGAAGATTCTAGAATTTTCGAGCAGTTGTTTTTCCAAATTTTGCATTTGAGTTTGCGTATCCATTATTTTCTGTTGTTTCCATTTGTTTTGTTTGGGTATTGCGAATTCTCTATTAGTCGTTGTTACACTGTTCAGATTCTTCTCCTCCATTTCTATCATTTGAGTTTGCGAATTGTCTATTAGTCGCTGTTCTAAAGTCTTCACACTGTCCAGATTCTTGGGTTCCATTTGAGTTAACAGCGAATCCACATCAGTATTTCCAATAATTCTCTGGATCCTCGCCTTCTTTAGTTAACACATCTAGAAGTCGCTGCTGGATAATTGCCTTTTTATCGGTTGTTTCCTCATCCTTTTCCTATAGTTCTCGTTTCAGGTCAGTCATTTTTAAATTAGAGAATTGCACTTTATTCGCCATCACGATATTTAAAATAAACGTCTTTCCGCACTGTATATTTATTTAAACAAATATTTAATTAACACTCAATTGTCCACTAAGACAGTTACTTATTAAACACCACACCTGACACCACTGTAAATAACTTGTCGTTCGGGTTCGTTTAAATAAAATTAACGCTAATTAAAACACACTATATTAATAATAAAATACAATAAATGACACTTATAGAAGAAACGCGTTAAGTCCAATTGCACGTCATTGATGACGTTTACATACTGTCATAACTATATCAGAAAAACTAAAAAAGTTAGTTTGTTAAACTATATTTAATAGTTATTTATGTACCTAGGTTCGTAAGTACAGTTTTATGGTCGAGAATACGATTGCAAACCGAGACCCGTAGGGTCGAGGTTTGCATGTATTCGAGACCATGAAAGTGTACTGTACGAACCGTGGTGCATATGAGATTTTTCGTCATACCTACGTTTTTTTTAAATAGACGAATTTGAATGATTTTCCACTTTACTTTTACTATATGTATACACATTAGTAACATCAAGTCAGGAATATTTGTCGTATCTATGGTAACCATGTTTGTGTCGATATAAATTTATATTTTTGATAAATGTCAAAGTATATGCAATAGATTTTCAAAAGTTTTTCTTTCTAAATAAAATTTATAAACATGAATCAAATAGAGATGGATGCTATTATAGCTTGTACTGAGATTTTGCCGGAGAAATCTAAAAACAGATACAATGAAACCTATAAAATATTCAAAGATTGGTGTCACCAGAGGTATGTGGAGAGTATTTCAGAAAGTGTAATGCTGGCATATTTTCGTGATAGATCTATGAAGTTAAAATCACCAAACAGTTTATGGTGTGAATACTCCATGTTAAAAACTACCATATTTATTAACGAAAATGAAGATATTACAAAATATCCTAAATTGAAAGGATTTTTGAAGCGTAAAAATGATGGTTTTAAGACTAAAAAGTCTAGTATCTTTACAAGAGAGGAAATGAATAAATTTCTTATTGAAGCTTCCGACGATACATATTTGTTGATGAAGGTAAGTTTACAGAATGATTCTTTTTAATTCGTGTTCATTCTATACTAATTTTTTGCAGGTTGTTATGATTATGGGAATTGCTGGGGCTTGTAGGAAAGATGAACTAGTTAAAATGAAAATTCAAGATGTGGAAAATAAAAATGTTGTAATAATAATTAAAATACCGGATACTAAAAATGGATTAAAACGTTCTTTTACAATTATTGCGAAGTAAGAATATCCAATTAATTTCATGCTAATTATTAAAAAATACATTGGTCTGAGATTAGAAAATATTACCAATGATAGATTTTTCTTAAAGTACAGTTTTGGTAAATATCGAAATCAGCCTGTAGGAAAAAACACTCTCGCAAAAATTCCTAGCCAAATAGCAAAATACTTGTCGTTGGAGAACCCCACTACCTACACCGGACATTCCTTTCGAAGGACCTCGGCAACATTATTAGCCGATTCAGGAATTGATGTTCTTGGTCTGAAAAGACACGGCGGATGGAAATCTTCTACCGTGGCAGAAAGCTGTGTTTCCGATTCAATGATAAATAAAGTACAGATAGCTGACCGAATTTTATATAAACAAAATATTACAGAGGCTGTTTGCTCAACTGTGATACAGAAAAATGAGAAGAAAGTTGATGATTCCATTAGGAATCCAACCATTAATAATGTTGACATTATTGAAAATATAAACTTGCCTAGTAAGAAAGAAGACTGTATTGTTCAGATAGCTAATTGTTTTAATTGTTCGTGTACATTTAATATTACAAAATCATAAGTTTTTGTACAAGATTCTATTTTTCCTAGTTATGTTAATTAATCATGTTTGAAATAAATTTGTCATAAATTTTCTAATATTGCTATTATTTCCCTAGGGTCGTAATAAATATTACAGCCCGCTACCATAGCAACTGTCAATACGGTATGTAAAGTGTCACTTACGTTTCAAAAAAAGGTGTCATAATTGTTTACTTACGCAGTAGGTGTGACGAAAAAGCTTTTATTTCGTTAATTTAAATACAATATGATGATAATATACATGATGATAATATAGATACTCATGGCAAATAAACACATAATTTTCGTTTCAATACTAAATGTTTCTTGTAGATATTTTTAACAAGCTAATAGTTACTTGCGGTGTTGAAAGATAACATATCTGTCAAATAAGCCTAGATTTGTATACATTTTTTCCGTTTATTTTTGATTGTTTAAAAACAGTTCCTTTTAGAACTACATTGTGTTTATTATCTTGTTGCGTCATTTTGATATAATGCCGAAAGGTTTCTGCAAACAGTCGAAGCAATTAATTGCTTTATTATTGACCTTTTTATAGTTGACATCTTATAATCTTATAATTGGCATTTTACCGGAAACATATATAGGACGTGTCGCCATGGATCTAGTATGACGTACAATTGGATACAACGCGTTTTCTCTATAACTAACTATAACAATAATGATAATAACTTCATCTTCCATCAAGATAACTGCCCCGTTCATACAGCTAGGGTGATAATGCAATGGCTTGAGATGAATAATATTGATACGGAGCTGACGTGCTACGTACGCAAGATTAATGATTAAATAGAATATGAACTTAGAAAATAATCTATTGATGTTGCTGTTGTGTATCGTTTTTTTAAATACAAATTTTGGGCGCCATAAGTATAAATATACTTAAAGTGTGCTACGCTATCTGGGTGTATAATAAATAACCAGCTAGCATTCGTAGAGCTTGAGAACAACAGAACAATTATTAACATAAAAAGGATCTTCGTCGGTCTGCTCTTACCCCGCGAGAATAATGCTATAATTAAACAATCTAACAAGTAAAAACTCCACAATCAACCACTAACAAATAAAACATCAAATTTAAAATCAAGAAATGAAAATTTATTAACGGAAAAATAGTTTTCTGTAACAAGATTGACGTAAAAATAAGCATAAAAATAAGGATAAAAATAAGATAACTGTAATATTATGTGAATTCTAACTTAATACTAAAAAAACGGTATTACGTAATAATGCACGTGTTACTTAAAATTGATAAATGGTTGTGTACCTACATAACAAGTAGTGCAAATATATAACAAATGTTGCTTAAAATTGACACAGAAGGTAAGTTATAGGTATATTCCTTTTATAAGGATATTGAAAGAATGAATGTGATATTAAGTATGTGTTTGGAAATGTATAAATTTACGTTTATATACAGATGTAAACAATGTTTGAATTACGTGTTTAATAATGAATAAACGTTGACTTTAAAATGAAATTCTAGGATATTAGATATTGGTAGGAACCTGGGTTTATATTCTCTGTATGTGTGGATCTGGTATCTGGTCAAGAACGTCGAAATGGAGCTGGGTCCAAGTACGGCAGCACCTTGTCCAAGTATATGCGGCGAAATCGGTCAATGGCTCTTGTTGTCGGTCCGATGATGTTCCAATAGTGATATGATGCTATGCTCGTTAATTCCGTTATTTAACATGATATTGGTCCAATTTAAGTTTCAAAAGTTGAGCTTGATATTCAGGTATCGTATGTATATGAATTTATTAGTTTTTAACTGAGTTTAATATATCATTTTAAATAAAACTTTTACTTGAGTCTGAAGTACGGCCATTTGTTGTAAGGATTTTTTCGGAGAGGACGCCGCCAGCGTTCTTTTATTTTCCAAAGCCTTTTTAATTTTCACTAAAAAGCCTCGACGTTTTAATGTTTGTTACATCTATCAAAATATAAATTTATACAATATTTCAGTATAAACTGGATTATAAAATTAGCGGAATAATTAACAAGTATAATAAATTACATTCTTAACATAGGTTATGTTGTTGTTTACATTCTAAAAATCGCATTCGCGGGACAATGGTATTTTCAAATTGTGGGCGTGTCTAACTAGTATCGTAAAATGTGGATAAAGTAGCTGTCTGTAATATGTCGCGTATGATTTGAATTTAGAAATTGAAATATAAAAATATTAAAAGATAAATAAGAAAGAAAATAAGCAAATAATTAATTATAAAGTTAACGTCATTTTAATTTATTCACATCTCGACCCTAGTTTCACATATTACGTCCCTCAATTTTTGCTATTATATACAATGTGTATTATGTGTATACTGCTGGTGCATAACTACTTTTTCCATTATAGGAACTGTTATTTGAGTGCAGTATGCCTCACAACAATATTTAGTTATTGCCTTGTCCTTCGTGCGAAGCAATAACTTCGTGTCCTGATCTAAATCCGATAGAGAACCTTTGGGATTTATTAGTCAAAAAAATTTATAAACGAAACTTCCCACCTCAAAACGACAAAGAATTCTGGACGGCTATCTAAAATACTTGGGAGTAATTAATTGAACCTGGATGAAAATGATTGGAGGGACCTTATTTCATCAATGCCTACAAGGTTAAATCACGTTTTAGAAGCTAATAGACCAATGACAAAATATTAAAAATACATATATTAAAGCAAAATTGTTGATTGTTGTGTTTTATTTATTTAATAATGATTGTATAACTTTGTTTCAATAAATAATAAATAATAAACAAATTTACTTGCTTTCAAATAAAATAGTGACAATTTCAATAACAGTTTATAATCTATTTGCAAACACATGTTTCAAAAGGAACTTCATCACAGTAGGCACTGAATAACTTGTACTATTTACAAATTTACACATATTTATAACTATTTATCTAATTGGCATTTTGACATTTGTCATGCGGAATGTAAGCGACAGTTTCACTTGCAGTTTCCTAATAGAGTTGTAGATAATACTGCTTAACATCATCACATTCGTCTAGTCCTGGAGAAGTTTCGAGCTACAGGATCTGTGTCAAAAGGCAAAAGTTCTGGTAGACCAGGTACACAGCAAAATATTGTTGAACACGTAGAAAACCTTGTTGGAGAAACCCCACATACATCAGTTCGTCGTTTATCAGTTCAAACGAACGTATCTTCTAGTACGGTTCATAGAATTTTGAAGCGTCGTTTACATATGTATCCATACAAAGTATCCAATGTTCAACAGATCTTACCTAGAGATCACGTTAGTACGCTTACTTATTGCAACTTCTTACAAGAAAATTTAAATAATGACGAAATTCTTGATCTAAGTTTTTTTACTGATGAAGCAGGCGCGGCTCGTGATGACGTATTTGGGAGTGCATGTACAATGATGCGAGTGCCTCGTGTGTTTTCGGTGTTTACTAAGAAAACGCTACAGTTAGTACACGAGAATACACGACGCACTCGCATCATTGTACGCGCACTCCCAAATACGTCATCACGAGCCGCGCCTGTGATGAAGCATGGCTTTGTTTAAGAGGGTTTGTAAATAAACAAAATTACAGAACAAGGCATATAAACAATCCAAACAATCACATCGAAGTTCGTTTCCATTCTGTTAAAATTGGAGTATGGTTAACCGTATCTCGTCGTTGAAAAATAAGACCGAATATTTTTTCACAGTAATATTAATGGCCAACGATAGCGAGAACAGTTATTAACACCATTTTTAACCCAAGTGTAACGAGACGAATTCATTAGGGGTACTTCCAACAAGATGGGGCTACTGCACATACAACTCGCGAAAATTTAGCGCTTGGTTATAAGCAAAGGTGTTTGGCCAGCCCGGTCACCAGATCTTACTCCGTTAAATTTTTCTATTTTGGGATTGCTAAAAAATGAAATATATAAGACAAGAATGAATAACTTAAATGACTTGATGAATACAATTACAATTAAATGTAATGATATAACACCAAATGTATTGCAGAAATCTTTTGACAACATGAAACGTATTGCATTATGAATTCAACACAATGGTGAACACTTTGAACACTTGTTAAAAATTATAATAACTAAAATTTCTCCAAATTAATTATTTACCTTGGTTGTTTGATTAATATTCCATCTTTAAAGTTTTCTTAATAAATAAATTAATAATCTAATTGTACTTGTTATTAATTTCATCACCATATCTCCTGATGATAAATTTTAACAGTGACAGGTAGATAACCTTCATACCATTTAATCTATATCCGCATTTCAATAATGCAGATAATAATTTACAAGAGAAATTCTTGGACAACTAGATGTAATTCTTTTTGAAACACGTTGTATAATCTCAAAATCCACTTTTACAAAATACTTCCGAAACTATATTGCTTGGTTTTTGAAGTGTACGCGATTTTTCTGAACTCAAGTGTATGTATTTAAAGTTCTACTTTTTTCTAGTACATATAGTTGTTTTTGGGTTAGAGCTATCTTGTACGTTCATTTATTTTTTAATAAATTAAAGTATTTTTCTGCTTGCATGTCGTAATGACACATTTATGTTCTTTGATTATAGTGACGTAAGTAAGTTAATTATGGCTCTAGTAGTATAATGAAATCCAAAAAGTCGTAGTACCATAATGAGTTTCATAAAGGGCTATTTCAACAAGTTTATTTAACTATAAATAAACTATATATTTATTTATTTGACAGTAAATAAATAATTTGTTGATGCATTGTCAAGGAAATAGTAAAGCATAGGTCACTTAATATTTTTTTAAAGAAAGTTATTATTGCACCAATCGTTTCAAAAATACAAAATTTAAAATTTTTAATCAAATATATTTATATTGATGCCAGCAGATAAAATTTTGTATGCAATTCGGATCATAAACAATCATTAATGATTGTCTTTATTATCCTCATTACATAAATATTTTAATATATATATGCCCGTATTTTGCTATTTTTAAATTAGGGGATTTTTTTACAGTTTTTTTTAAATCTGGGGATTTTTCCATAGTTAATATAAAACTAATTTAAAAATTATTGTAGATATTTTACTTAATTACATGTAATTAATTGGCTATATAAAGTTTTGACTATTATAGGTTATTCTCATGATGTGCTCTCTAATAGACAATGGATGAAGTATCGTATTGTAATGTTTGTCTTTTCGGGTTCTTAAATAAAACTAACAATAACTTTAGACACACATACTTTATTAATATTAAAACGTATAACAATATAAAACTAACTATTAACAACAATAAGTACATTTATGTATTCTATATTTATGTAACTATATTTATGTTTACTTCGTGAGACTGTAGGATTCAATGAATGTCCATCCCTTCTTCGACGCGGCTTTTATATCGGTGAATACTTTTCTAGAGCCTTCACGTAGGCATCGCGAAAACATCCAGAGGGATGACGCACCTCGCGTCATCGGATGAGTCATTACAGTATCATGGGAACGAACCATTTACTTTTCGTGGAAAACGTGTTCAATGTACTCTAATAGAGAAATAAATAAGTTTACTCACAATCGGTTAGTAATCTGTAGATTTGTACCCTTCGAAACAGTCGGGAAGCGACTTATTGCTTACCTACTTCACTTTCCCAGCTATAGCCGGAAAAGTGTTTTCCCAGCTAGCAAGTGTCAGTTCATTAGTCACAAATATGACATCATTGTCATTTTGGCATTAAAACATGTTTTTAAGAATAAATTGGAATCAAACTCTGTATTTATTTAGTAAAGAAACAATAATAAACCTATTTACAGTTCTGGTGGGGTGCATTCAAGTTCACTGTCGGACATATTTCTTAGTATACACGTATAAAGATTTTTTATTATTAAAAATGCCGTACTATATTTTGTAACTGGCAAAATAATTACCTAACTGTCAGATTCAACAAACTTATTACATTGCCTAGCAACGATTTTACAAGTATCTTCCTTAAAATAGTTTATCAAATTATCATAAAAATAAATACCGATACTCATGTATTATTATTATTATTATTATTTAAAATAAAACTTATATAGAATTACTAGTAGTAGATTGTGAGTAAAATCGTATACATACCTCGGGAGAACTCATTCCAGCCTCGCGTCTGCAGCTTACCTCGGTGCTTTGCACCTCGGTAAGCTACCTTGACGCTCGGCTGTAATAGAGCACTTCCCCGCTCGGTATGTAATATACTATTACTCACGATCGGTTAGTAAACTGATCATTTCTAACCTTAAAATCGGTTAGAAAATGCGTTATAACTAGAGAACGGATGCAATTTCCATAAAACGCAATCGGCAATTGGAATTGTGTATAACGTCGCTCAGTACATCCCGGCGTAATTCAATGAAGTATTTGTTTGACTTACTCGGCCACCTGGTCTCGCAGCGATAACAATGGACAACCCAGCCATTGTATTCGGAGAATATAGTGTTTTCAGTGGTGTCGTGTACGTAGATAAAATAAATAAGTTTATCGTATTTCGTAAGAGAAATAGCACGTACATTCCTTTTCTTTTCATTTAAGCAACATCTTCCAATTATTTTCACGTAAGTGTGCATAAAATTTCGTTATTTAATTTCGTTTATTTGGATTTAGAATATTCTTACTTTTTCAGACAATGGAAGAGCGTCGAGAATGGCATCGTGAAACAATGGCGAGTTGGATTGAGGGCCATACTGATTGTATGTACATTGCCAGTGATTCCGAAATTTATTGTGAAGTGTGTGAAACGTTATTGAAAAATTGCAATAAATCAACCGTAAAACGTCACGTAGGATCGTTAAAGCACGAAAAAAAATTGAACCCGATGGAATCTGACAATTTTAACGAAGAACTCTGTGAAAATTTTTTATGGCAGCTAATATTCCATTATTTAAATTGAACAATCCAATTTTGAAGACATTTCTGAAAAAATATACTGGTCGAAATGTTCCTGATGAATCAACTTTACGCAAACATTATGTTTCTAGGTGCTATACGAGAACAGTAGAACGCATTAGAAGGCATCAATACATATGGATAAGCGCCGACGAAACGGTGGATATGTTAGGACGCTGTGTGGTAAATGTCGTAGCTGGTGTACTACATCCAACTATTCCCTATAACTCATATGTAATAGCAACAAGTGTTATAAATAGAGTTGATGCGGAAACAGTTGCTGAAACCATTAAGGAAAATATGCAAAAAATGCTTCATTCGGACGCCACGTACAAAGAAAAAATACTTTTATTTGTCAGTGATAGTGCTGCGTATATGTTAAAAACAGGCAGACTATTGAAGAAAACATATCCTAATATGCTGCATATTACTTGTGTAGCACATGCTCTCCACAGAATCTGTGAATATATCAGAGACACTTTTCCGGAAGTTGATAGACTTGTATCAGCTTTTAAAAAAGTTTTCAGAAAAGCACCATTGAGAGTAGGTCTTTTCAGGGAAAAATTTCCATCTCTGTCACTGCCTCCCACTCCAGTAATAACTAGATGGGGAACATGGCTGGAAGCTACTAGTTATTATGCTGAGAATTCCGATAGTCTAAAACATTTCGTAACACTGCTAAAGGAGGATGCTAGAAGTATTGGTGAGTGCAAGGAGCTCACACAAATCCCAAATTTAAAAAATCAGTTGTACTTTCTTCACGAACACTTTGGAAAATTGCCAAAACTAATCACTTATTTTGAAAATCGAAATCTCAAATTAAATGACGGATTAACCACATTAGATGTGGCTGTTAATAATTTGAAAAGTATTCCAAGTGACTTCGGATGTGGCCTTCGGCAAAAGTTTGAAGCAATTCTTAATAGAAATCCAGATTTAATTACATTGCAGTAATTATGTATGGAGACAATTCCACAAAATCTAACGGCTAAATATGAAGAAATAAAAGAATATTTCCAGTATGCACCTATAACCAGTTGCGATGTAGAAAGGACGTTTTCTATTCATAAGGATGTACTTAATTCAAAGAGAACAAAATTGACAGAAGAAAACCTTGAGAAACTATTGCTAGTCAATATTAATACTCCTTTACTCAACTTGAACGACAAAATGAACAAATAAAAATGTTCCAATTATAGAAATAAAATTAAAAACTTTAAAAATACAACTTTTCAACAAATACATATTGCTATGAACTGTGCCTTAGCTTAATGGTGCAGTTCACAACGAATGTCCGGTTGCTCAGTCGCTAAAACTTCAAGCTGGAATCTTCTTATCTCAAGTATTAATTAATGTATCGAAAACACAACACGAGAGATTTTTTTCTTCAGATAGGTCTTTTAAATTAAATCTATTACAAGTTTAAAAGACTCGTAAAACCACGTCAAATGAATTTTAAACATAATCGAATCACCAAACAACCAATACTAATTATCCAAAATATAATATTAAACAAAATTAAGTCTTGTTTAATATCCAATACAATACAACCTATCTCAGAAAGCACCCGTGAATCTCTAAAATGAAGTTCCAGGAAACGCTAGGGCATCCCCACCTAACATAAACAACTCAAGATAGCGATAATGTATATATCTCTGTACTAGTATGACTTCCAGGTTGGCGCGGACTTCGAACATCAAACTAGGCCTGGACAATCTACAGTCATGGATCAAATTCATATAATAATAAATCATCACCTAAAATTTTACATTTTTACATTTATCTCCAAAGAATACAATATACAAAAATATAACGAAATATAATGTCTTATATATCTTCCTTGATTTCTTCTGCAGGGAAAAATCCACGGCACATCCCCAAAATCATCCGAGAAAAAAGTTAGGACACTTCTAATCTTTGTTCAAGGATAATTTTCTGCGACAGTATCGCACTCTGTCATACCTCCCCGCACTAACATGTTGCATTGCTGTCCAGCAGGGTCATTCTCCTCCTGGTGCAACGTTGTAGCGAACAATTCACAGCATCTCCATATTTTTACAAATTTTTAAAAAGCAATGTCTTATTTAACTTTAGACATTTTTATTGCTTATTCTCTATGTCATTTAGCTTGACATAATTTATTTATGTCATTTTGACTTGACATAATTTTAATTATTTATGTCATTTTGACTGGACATAATTTGAATAGGCTTCGTTACATGCATCGTAGACGAAGGAACACGCCGAAGTAACAGTCGTCATCGTAGTATATTCGAGCACTTCCTCGATTTCTTGGACATGGACAACTCCAATGAATTTTCATAAATAAAAAGAAAACATAATATTACCATCTCATACACCAAATCATCATAACTAAAGACGGCAGACTATGTGCCCGGTGCATGGTGACAAGAATCATTTCACCATCTGTACTAAATATTATTTTTCATTCCTCTCGCTTTGTTTACATATCGGAGCAGAAAAACATATATTTAGTAGTTATAGTTATAGTTTACACTTAGTTTCCTAAATATTTCCATACATGCATTCAGGCGCGGCTCGTGATGACGTATTTTGGTTTGCAGTACAATGATACGAGTGCCTCGTGTGTTTTCGGTGTTTACTAAGCAAACGTTACAGTTAGTACACGAGAATGCACGAAGCACTCGGATCATTGTACTGCAAACCAAAATACGTCATCACGAGCCGCGCCTGCATGCATTCATCAAAGAGGTAACAGAATTTGAACATATATTTTACAGTTCTAAATCAAAATAAAAAAAAACATTATTTTGTATTTCTAACAATGAACGAAACATTTATTCTAAAGAAAAAGTGGTATTATTGGCAATAACAGATGCACCTTCAAAACATATTTATATTATAGTATCCAAAACAATATTTAGTACACATGGTGAAATGATTCTTGTCTGTCTGGCACATAGTCTGCCGTCTTTAATCATAACAATCAAATTTATAATCATATCATTAACAACAACAATAATAATAATAATCCCATATCATAACTTTAATTTCTTCTTCCAACACGTTATCATCTCCTGTATTATAATTTTAATATTTTCTTATAAATCAATTACCATAATTAATAAACTTTTATATTCGCAGATAATTTAATTTCTTTCTAACTTCATCAACAATAACTTTATTATAAAACTCATCCTGTATATACCAACTTACTTAATCCTGATCATTACCTAGTCAATCTAATCCAAAACTCGTTAACCATCATAATCAAATATCATACTCATTTTCCTTTTAACATGCCAACAATTCTTTTTATAAATTTATTCATTATCATCATAAGATTATTTTAATATACAATGAAAGCTCTCTTGAGCGGACATCGACGGTTCCCTAAATTTTGTCCCCACAAGAGAGGTGTCCTCTCAAGAGAAGCAGCTCATTTTTACAGGTCTCTCATTTTAAAGAAAAGTAAAAATTATGGCAACTCTAACTTTTTATTTATTTGTATGAGAGGTACACAAGTACTAAAAGTAGATACATAAATACATATACAATATGTACATTATTTTTTAAAAAATTCAAGCAAGCTTGTTTGTCTTACTTTAGTTTGTTTACGTTCTAAATATTTTTTTTGAAAATGTGTTTCTACATGTTTAATCATCTCAAAACCGATAAAATCATCTTTGTTCTTGGCAAACAATTTTATCTCTCCTATTATCTTCAAAACTTCCTCAAACGTAGTTACTTCTTGACCTTCATTTTCTTTTCCTGGGTCCACATCATCATCTGAGATTTCCTCTGATCTACTAGCCTCATATTCTTCAGTCATATCAGTGACTTCCAATATGTCATCTTCGATTGCCAAATTTGCATCAATTGCTATGAAATCTTCTAAATTGATTTCTGTTATTCCAGTTTCTAAAGCAATCCTATGCATTTCCGATAGTATGGACAAAGGCAGATCATCTTCTGCCTCCCATTGCTCATATTGTTGCATATTATTTTTTTTTAAATCCTGCCTTTGAAAAACAATTTCGTATTGGTTCTGGTGTTACCTTCTGCCAAGCATTATGTATAAAATAGATAGCTTCTAATAAATCTATCGATTTTGAAAGATCACGTGCAGAATTAATGTTATCCATTACAGATAAAATTTGTCTTAAAATAAGTTGTCTATAAAATACTTTAAAATTGCGAATGATTCCTTGGTCTAAAGGTTGGCAACAAGCTGTAGTGTTGGGAGGCAAAAATAATATTTTAATGTTTTTCAATTTCATACCTGTAGGATGTGAACCTGCATTATCCATAAATAATAAAATCTTTCTCTTTTGTCTGCCCATTTTCCTATCAAACTCTGACAACCAGTCCATCATGATATCTGTAGTCATCCACGCTCTTTTATTAGATTTCCACACCACAGGTAACAATTTTAAATCAAGTTTTTTGAATGCTCGTGGTCGTGCTGCTTTTCCATTGACCAGCAACGGTTCTTTTCCGCCTGACATGCTCACACAATGCAAGACAGTAAGTCGCTCTTTTGATAACTTTCCCCCAGAACACTTTTCTGTCTTCAAAGCTAATGTCTTGTCTGGTAAAGCTCGGAAAAAAAGTCCTGTTTCATCACAATTGTACACGTCTTCTGGCTGATAACCTACAAGCCCAATCAAAATTCACAAAAGTAAGATTTTTATCTTTTTTAATTTTTGATGTTTTATTTTTTGTTTTAAATTTGAACTAACTTTTCTTACCTAGTAACAAAGATGGAATTTTTTCAAAAAATTGAGTAACATCATCTGCATTAACACTGGCTGCTTCCCCAGATATGCACTTGAAGCTGATATTATGACGTGTACGAAATCTATGTAACCACCCATCAGACGCATGAAAATTGTGATAACCAAGCCCTTCTGCAATTTCTTTAGCTTTGCTTTGTATTATAGGTCCTGATATTGGAATGCCTTTGCTTCTGGCTTTTGCAAACCAATCGTAACATAATTTACCCACATTGAGACCTTCAGTTTTGAAGAATCTTCTTTTCTCGTTAATGTTACTTCCTGATTGCCATTTTGCCTTATACTCTTCTTTTTGCTTTATTATTTTACCAACTTGGGTTTTTCCAATTTTAAATCGGTTGGCTAATGCACGTACACTAACTCTTTCTTTATCATATGTATTAATAATTTCCATTTTCTCTTTTAAAGTTAAAAAGTTTCTCTTGTTAGCGCTCATTTTGCATACATACGCGGCACACTTCACACTAACGACGCGACGTGAAAAAAGTGCAGAATACGGGATAAAAACGATATTTTTAAACGGGAATTTACCCAGCGTTTCGGGGATTTACTCAGTGTTTAGAAAAAATATGCAGCGTAAGAGAGCGTCATGTCCGCGTAAGAGAGCTTTTTGCCGATTACGGAGTGTCTAACGGTGTCCGCGTCCATTCTACAGGGCGACCGCTTAAGAGAGCTTGGCGTCTCAAGAAAATCGTATGTATCAGGTTGGTCACCACAGAAATGTCCGTTTAAGAGAAATGTCCGCTCATGAGAGATGTCCGTTAAGAGAGCTTTCACTGTATATATATATATATCTATATTTTTATCACAATAACTTTTTCTAACTATAGCCACTGCTACAACATACTTTTTCATATAACGACGAATTTTTATAAACAAACTTTTATTTTCATTCAAATATTTCATATATCATCGACGAATTTTTTTTTTATAAACCTTTTCCCATTCAAATACATCATATAACTTTTTATCTCGACGACTTTCGTAAACACATTTTTATTTTTCATATAATTCCTCTTCTTATAATAATTTAATTTTAATTATCTCTACGTTTAAATTTTTTCAACATCAAAATCATATCCAATAACTTTTCCAAAATTTTTATATACTCTCTATTACATCGAATTCCAATAAATTTAACAAAGACAATAATCATTATTTCTCGCATATTCATCTTTAATAGTATACAACAAAATTTTTCTTATTATGTTGGGCCTATCTAAAATATCCGACTGTAAACAATTTCTGATTTATTTTCATCTTTACCTTTATTCTTATGTTAAATGTGGGTCTAATTATCTTAAATTTAGTACCCTTATATTTCATAATTTTCAAAGTATTTGTTTTTATAAAATCATTGTTGACATTATTACGATTTTCACTACTTGAAAAGCAATTGTGTTTTAAAATATTATTACAGGAATCATTGTATTTATTTTCTATATAGTTATTCAAATTACACTTATAAATTCCACTTGCCGGCCACTTGGAGAAGCCAATCCCCTTTTAATTTCTATTTGTTCATCATTAATCATCTTAATGATAACTGCCTGTTTTATTTCTTCACTTGCCTGTTTATTTAACTCATTAACCATTTTCTCATCATTCCTTACATTCTAAATTTGAATTTGAATTGTTCTAAATTTGAATTGTTTTAATTATATCTAATTCTCTTACTTCTTCAGTTTTAAAATTAATTATATCTACTATAAATTCTTTTCTTACCCCTATTTTTTCTTCCTCCTCAAAACAATTTCCATTGTCCTGCAGCTGTTTTACTTCCCCATACATCTCCAAATTATTCTTCATAATCATTGATTCCTTTTCTTCTATTATATTATTTACTCCCTCCTTTTCCTCTTGTTCCATTATTATTGATTCCTTTTCTTCTATTGCTTGTTTTTCCTCGACGTGTACTATTTTACTTTTACTTATTATGTTTTCTTTATTTATTTGTTTATTATCTTCAAACGCCATGATTTGATCCAATTTCCTTTTCATTATCTCTTCCAATTTCTTTTCTAATTTCCTCTCCATATTCTCTTGTTGTTTTTTCACCTCCTTATGGTTTTGTTGCATCTTATTTATCATCATTTGCATCATTTTATGCGTCATGTCCAGCATCTCGACCGCTTTCTCCATTGTGTCCTCCTTCATGCATGTAACTAGCATTACCCATTCTTAGTTTTACATTTTCCATTTTTAAGATTATGTTGTTTACTAATAATTTTATTTTTGTAAATTTTCTTCGTTCGCTGTCACGTTGGGTTGCCCCATACAATTATGCTTTTCTATTTCTTCAATATAACTCTTTAAACTCTGTTATATTCGCGTCACACGTTGGGTTCGCCACAATTGTGCTATGAACTGTGCCTTAGCTTAATGGTGCAGTTCACAACGAATGTCCGGTTGCTCAGTCGCTAAAACTTCAAGCTGGAATCTTCTTATCTCAAGTATTAATTAATGTATCGAAAACACAACACGAGAGATTTTTTTCTTCAGATAGGTCTTTTAAATTAAATCTATTACAAGTTTAAAAGACTCGTAAAACCAAGTCAAATGAATTTTAAACACAATCGAATCACCAAACAACCAATACGAATTATCCAAAATATAATATTAAACAAAATTAAGTCTTGTTTAATATCCAATACAATACAACCTATCTCAGAAAGCACTCGTGAATCTCTAAAATGAAGTTCCAGGAAACGCCAGGGCATCCCCACCTAACATAAACAACTCAAGATAGCGATAATGTATATATCTCTGTACTAGTATGACTTCCAGGTTGGCGCGGACTTCAAACATCAAACTAGGCCTGGACAATCTACAGTCATGGATCAAATTCATATAATAATAAATCATCACCTAAAATTTTACATTTTTACATTTATCTCCAAAGAATACAATATACAAAAATATAACGAAATATAATATAATGTAAAGTATAATATCTTCCTTGATTTCTTCTGCAGGGAAAAATCCACGGCAATATGTATTTCGTAATTTTATAGATCACCACCCGTTTGTTTTCCAATTATATAAATAAAATTAATAGTATATTATACTATAAGGGAGAGAAATGCGTTATTTTGGCAGAGGTGCAATTTGAAGCCCGAGGGTGAAGCCTGAGGGCTACAATGCACCGAGGACAAAATAGCATCTCTCCCGAATGGTATATACTATTTTTTCCACGATCTCATTAACTTAAAAACACATATTTTGTCATTATGAAGTAAGTAGCACCAGAATTATTGTATTCGGATTTGAGCATTTATTTAGTAGTCGTTGAGTTATTGTCATAACTACAAAATAAACAAAGAAAAAGAATTGTCAAATTAAGGTGCTAGTTTGGTTTAGTTTAAAGTTTGTTTAGTGCACAAACTGTAAATGTAAGCGAAAGTAATATTCCTTCTAATATTAATTTTGAAAATTGTACAAATGTAACATTTAATTTAAATGTCAATAAATAATTTCAATGTTATCTTTTTTTTGCATGAATCACAAACGTTCTCCATAATGTAAACTCCCTTGGGAGCATTATACTCCCTTGGGAATAATCGACTACTTCTGTTTTAATTTTGATGTCATAGAAACTGATTTCTACTCCCGACCGTGGAAAAAAACTTTATAATTACAACTTTTCAACAAATAAATATGTATTTCGTAATTTTATAGATCACCACCCGTTCGTTTTCCAATTATATAAATAAAATTAAATATTTTAGAAATACAGCCTTTCGCCAGTACTGCACTGGGTGGTAAGCGTGTCCGTTCTCTAGTTATTATCATCAATCTTGAACCAGATCAATTGAGAGAAGTAAATAATTTTTTTACAAAAGCTGATTTAGATATTCTTTTTAGAAAGGAGAATAGAAAAGTAATAAGGAAAGGTATTTATCCATATGAATATATGGATTCATATGATAAATTTGAAGAGACAAGATTGCCACATATTAAACATTTCTATTCATAACTAACTAAGGAACATTTATATCAAAGGGATTATAAACATGCTTTGAAGGTTTGGAAATATTTTAATGTAAAAAATATTGGAGAATGGCATGATTTATATTTGAAAATGGATGTTTTATTATTGGCTGATATATTTGAAAATTTTAGGAATTTATGTTTGGAGAAATATGAATTAGATCCTGCTTGGTATTTTACAACACCAGGACTTGCTTGGGACTGCATGTTGAAATATACTAAAGTGGAATTGGATTTATTACTTGATTATGAAATGTATATATTCTTTGAGAATGGGATTAGAGGTGGTATATCTCAATGTTCTAATAGATATGCTAATTCTAGTGATAATAATTCACAAAGCAGTTATCTTGATGATAATAATCTATATGGTTGGGCTATGTCTCAAAAAATGCCACAAAAGAATTTTAAATGGATGTATGATATAAATCTTGATGAAATTTTAAACAGCGATAATGAAACTGGATATGTATTAGAATTTGATTTACATTTTCCAAAGGAGTTACATGATAAATTTAATGATCTTCCTCTTGCTCCAGAAAATAAACCACCTCCAAATAGTAAAGTAAACAAACTTATTTGTGATTTCCATGACAAGAAAAATTATATAGTACATTATAAAACATTAAAACTTTATAAAGATTTGGGAATGGAAATAACAAAGGTACATAGAGACAAGATATTAAACTTTATTCAAACGAGTTAAAAGCTCAAAGAGCTATTAATAAACCAACATTTAGAAAATGTGTAATATATGGTGAAAATCTTGTATTAATTCATAAATATAAAACAATTGTTTCATTTAATAAACCCATATATCTTGGACAAGCCAAACTACACTTATCGAAAGCATATATGTATGATTTTCATTACAATATAATTAAAAAAGAAGATAATGATAAAGTAAAATTAATGTACATGGACATAGATTCCTTAATCTATCACTTTAAAGAAGATTTTAATAAATTTATTAAGAATAATCAAGATTTTTTGATACATCCAATTATCCAAAAGATCTTGAATTATACAATGATAAAAATAAAAAAGTAATTGGTAAATTCAAAGATGAACTAGGTGAAAAAAAGATATGTGAATTTGTTGGATTAAGATCTAAATCATATGCATATAGAGATAATAATGTGCATAAAAAATTGAAAGGAATTAAAAAATATGTGCTTGATAAAGAAATTAAATTTTAGCATTATAAGAAATGTTTGTTTGATCAGCAGGAATATTATCATAAACAAAGCGTTATTAGAAGCTATGATCGTAATATATGCACTGAGGAATTAAATAAAAAATCATTGTGTTGGAGAGATGATAAAAGATGTATCCAACGAAATAATACTGATACATTGACTTGGGGGCATTGGAGAATTGATAACAATTGAGATCTATTTTATAATTGTTATAGGAATAAAATTATATTTTTTAACAACAATAACTTTTATTGGAAAGAATTTCTCTTTTTTCATAATTTGATACCCAATAATATAATCAAACAAAATATTAATTTTATCTATATAGTTTCTATTTATTTTATATTTCTTGTTCTCTACAAATACTATGTAGTCAAATGAATTTGTCTGAATGTTTTTGAATTTTGTGAATAGAATTTTATTTATTGGTGGTTGGATCATTATTAAGTGATTTAATTTCCTTCGTGTAACTTTTGTCAGAATCCATACCAATTTATTTATATTTAAAATAATTATGTAATTCATTTATTTTCTGTTGTTGAATATTTGTGATCAAAAAAATTGTTTATTAATACACACTCATATTTTTAACGTTAGACGTTATACGTTATATTACTAGAACTATTTCGTTTATGTTCACGTTTATGTTAACATTCAATGTTCACGTTTACGTTACGTTCTGTACTCATGTTTACGTTTACTTTTATGGTGCGTTATAGAGTCAATACAGTATAGCTATATAGTAGGGTTATATTTTTTCGAAAGTGTAAGAATAAATATTTAAAATCAAAAAAAGAAACAATTTCACATTCATGTTTGATAATTTCTTATAAAATCTGTCCTTAATGTAATAATTATTTGCACTAATCAATTGAAAACTGCCTGTTTTTCAATCCATGTATTTATGCATTCAGGTGTTTGATTCGATTAGATTTTTAATTTGTTAAGGGCTGATAAGCCCTTGAAAGATTCATTTACAACAGAAGGAATATAGGCTTTTCTCAGTTCTTGTTAGCATAAGCAATCTGTTAATAAAATTAAAACTCATATTGTACAAACAATTACTTAAGAAAATTATTTTTATTTGTGATATAAATTTTTGATTTTAATTTAAAAATTATTGTTTTTTTTTAATTACAATGATGTATTTTATCATTATACAAACTTTTAGTTCATTATATATGAGTATGTATTTTTTAATACCTATCTGTACTAAAATCTCTTCAAATGTCTTAATTTTGCGAATCAAAGTTTAATCCATGTATTTATGAAAATATCAATAAATCTATAAACATATTTAATTGTATTTTAAGAAATTCAATGAAAGACAAAAGTAGGTACTATAATATACTTTTCATTAAACTTATTTTCTAAATTATCATACAGCTGATGTAATTTGCAAAGTATAAAAATAAATTTCAGCTGTATATGTCTCTATTTCCGAGCTTTGCTTTTTTGTTCTTTTTTTAAGGTATACATTAATTAAAAGTGATAAAAACTTGTTTAAAGGTTTGTTCGAGCGTCTACAGCTTCTACATTATTCCACACCGGTGTAGTATGTGTACCGTCAAACATATGCTATACATATTACAACGGTGTAGAATAGTGTAGACAGTAGAGGCTACGAACAAGCCTTTAAAATACTATAATTAATATATTACTAAATTTAAAAACCACGCTTTTTTTTCAATCGACTGTGGCTCTAACTACAGTTATAACAGGAACTATAAATAAACAGGGTACCACTTTTTAACGTTAAGTTTCCCTTCTCCTATTCCTGCAGTAGGGGAAGGGCGAGTAATTGTACGCTCCTAAGGGATTTTCTAGGTAATTCGAAAACTATATATATTATTGTTACAAAATTCCATAAACATATACAAAATTATAGTAACTATCTCACTCTCTAAGAACAGACTTCTAGTGAGTACAGTTTTGAAAAAAACAATTTTTTTTTTAATGTAAATATTCTTTCTACACTTTACATTACTTCGCGAAAACGCAATTAGTTTTTTCTAAATGTTGCTTCTGCGTACAACTATACATGGGGGTGGGTAATTATACACAGGTGTGGGGTAAAATAAAATGTAATATAATTAAAAGTATTAAAACTAAAACGTCTAAGAAAATTTTAATAATAAAGTTAAATAGTGAACAGTTGAAACAATTATTTCTTATCGTTGACTCATGAATCCCAAATTGTTTGCCTGTTTGTGTAATCAATTGCATTTTTAAGTTGATCTACCGTCCAAGACACCTTTTCAGTTTTTTTGAAGGTATTTACATGGCATCTGTTACAATTAAAATACAAATAAGAATTGGCGGAGTTGTTGTGGGGGAATTATACGCAGTGTGTAATTCCCCCACCGACTGAGTTTAAACAAATTTGATTATAATAAGTTGATTTAAAAAAATTGACAGTATTTAATTAATATACAAATGCAAACAGAATCATGTTAGAGTTTCATTAATCATTTTTTTTAATAAACAATAATAACAATAAATAACAAAAATTAGTGATCTTACCTCTTATTTTCTATACATAAAATATAACTTGCAGCACAGAAATTTCGGCTTTTCGATTACAATTTTAAACGTGGAAGAAAACAGAAATCTGTAATCACACATAACGGGTGTTCAGAAACATTCGAAGTCAAAGTAGTCCTTGAAAACATGAAGTCATGTCTGAGATAGATTGATTTTTGACAGACAACAGTTGACATTTAATAATTATTACAAATCAGATACTTAAGGTGGCGCTTAAAATAGTGGGGACTTTCAACAAACAAAATAGGTACGATGCCTCTGCATTGTGCTGGTATCTATGTTTGAAAAGTAGCATCAGGCAAATGGGTAGCTCCAAATAAAATACTTGGTGAATGGGTTGCCTATTGTGTAACATTAACCAAATGTAGAATTTAAATATGTATATTATTTTGGATCCGATGTTTACTGTAGTTTTTACACGACACTTCAACACGCATGCGTTGCGTCCGCTGCGTGCTTCGTTTTGTAACTTGTGTCTTTGTACTCTTTGTTGTTACCTGAATCTCTTGCGTATAATAGTTATTGTATATTTATATATTTTTTTTTTGTATTTTGTATTTGTTATTATTTTTGTGTTTTTTGTTGTTTATTTTAGATATTGTGGTGATAGTGTTTAATTTTGCATATTTGTATGGTGAGTAATTTGAGTATTGCAATATCCACATGGTTTTATTTTTTGTTGTAGTGTAGTTGTTTGACTTATCACACGTGTACGTTTGGTTCGATTTGTGTGGTACAAAAGAAGCCCATTTCACGGTGATAGACACTGTCTATAGTGAGTACAGTAGATCATACATCTGTAATTAGCAATATTTCTATTATTTTTGGTAGAACTTAACTACGTCTGCATTGGATTCATAGTTATAGACACTTTTTATAGTGAGTAAAAAAGATATATGTAACAGTTTTGCAATTATTGCATGCATTTGTTTAGGATTTTAAGTTTCCAATTTGCTGCTTTTACCACAATGTGTATTAAATTAATACTGTACAATTAATTCTGTACAAAAATTGTCTCTATGCTATTTTTTCTACGAATCATCATTTAAGAGATATCGCAATTTCAAACATCGAAAATACTCATATTTACTCTTATGCGACTTGTAATGCTTCATCGACTGTTCCGCATGAGTAAAATATGAAAGTATTTATATCATTAAAATATAATATTTATTATTATTTCGTATAGTTTTTAAAATTTTTATAATACAAAGAAATATAATATTCAGAATATTTTCAGATTTCCACACCACCTCTGAGGTAGTGGACTTAGCGTTTTTTTTAACGTGGTTTCCCAGTAGGCATACTCCACCGTCAATCTTGAAAAAAATTTAATTAGACAGTGCAAATATTAAATGAAAATTCAAACTATTGCATTGAATTGAAAAAATTGAACTATTGCGAATGATTATAATGAAATTAATAATTGTATATTTATGGAAATTGTAATCTTATTGAGAATCTTCAAGTGCTACTTCTACTATAATGTCTTCGTCGCTTCCTTCTTCTTCTTCCTGTATCTCTATAGATTCTTCTAAGAGAAGAGACTCACTGAAATGCTATTTTGACTGGGCTATATCTGATTTGTAATAATGATTAAATGTCAACTGTTGTCTGTCCAAAATCAATCTATCTCAGACATGACTTCATATTTTAAAGGACTGCTTTGACTTCGAATGTTTCTGAACACCAGTTATATCTTTTTCCACATGACAACCATGTAGTAGAAAGGAGTTAATTTTTTTTTTTGAATATATATGTAGGTTTGTTTAATCCGTTGTCTAGGGTTGGTTGATTAATTAGGCCTGAACACTTCTTATATTATTTATTTTGTCAATAACAAGTATTTAACTAATTCATTATAATCATATAAGTATCAGTAATATCGCAGGGTATGTCTACTTTTGATGTTTCTATTACGATCGTTGATGAGTTGATGACTGACTGACTGACTGCCTGACGCTGTCGCATCGATGTATTGCGCAACTAAAATCCTACATTCGGGCATCCGACTCTGAATCGGACTCCGATTCATCAAGGCCTTCTACCCATGTCTTCCTGTATTCTGCGCATGTGGTGGTTTTGATCGGTCCCTCGTGTATTCCCACTGCTATAACATTATATCTTTCATTTGGTTTGACTTTTGTCACTTCGTATGGTCCTAAATATTTCTTGTGAATTTTTAAACCAGATCCAAATTGAGTTCTTTTAATAGCGACTAAGTCTCCTCATTTGTAGTTCTTCGGTTTCCTCCGGCGCAAATTATATCTTTCTCTATTCTCACGTTGCACTTTCAAAATTTGTTCTCGGCATTTTTCTCTCAGTTCCTCTCTTGTTTCATGGCTTCATCCTCCAAGATTTCTTTTAGCAGTATGTCTTCCTTATTTCTCATCTTGACTCCAGTTGTAAGATCTTTATTTTGCATAGTTTTTTGGTAAGCGGAGCTGTCGGTTACAATTTCGAACTTCGTTCCTAACAAATAAACGCGGAACTTCTTGACTGCCTGAATGATTGCAAGGACTTCGAGCTCATAGCTAAACCATTATTAATTCTCGGTCCGTCGTTTTTCTCGTGCTGTTCTTCCTCTTCCACCGCAGGGTCAACCTTTTCGTCTTCTTAATCTTCGTCTTCTGCCGACTTCAGGTTCGTCGAGAAAGAACAAATGCGGTCTGCCACGTCGTCAACCGTTCCAGAAGAATTCAAATTGAGAATCTGGCACACAGCGATAAGGTCGGCTAGTTCTAGCTTTTGTGTGACTTCTTCCCTTTTCTTGAAATATTCGTCTGAATTCTTCTCGAATCCAAAACCAGTAAATGATCGCAGAGCCTTTCTGACTCTCCGCGGTTGGCCCTCATCTCCCAAAGAAATACAATGTAATGCCTTCATTGCCTTCAAATTACCATGCGCAATGTGATATTCGATTTCCGCAATGTCACCCAACGTTGCAGACATTTTGTAAATGTGCCAAACAAAATTGAATAAACCCTGTATATTACGTTTGAAATATTCGTCAAATAAATACGTTTCGTTTTGATTTTTTTTTTTCAAAGAGTTTGCGTCTTACAATAATGTTTATTGTGTCTATTCTCTTTTTTCAACGTCGACAGTCAATCATCAAAATGTTACAAAATGAGGAAATACTTAATTCAACAAATAATAAATAAAATATCTTCCTGCCAAGTTACTTTACATAAACGTTACAATATTATTGTATATATTTTCTCAATGAATCAAATCTAACATATAAATTTAAAATGAGTATTTTACTTTGATTTATACCAATTTACTTCAAATACAATAAATATAAAACATTTGTCGGTCAAGCCGTATATAAAAAAAAGGTTGAATCTACCTCTCGCTCTTCCGTCGCTTACTATATGATCAGCGTGCATTCAACGTCCCTTTTCCCGCAGCTCCAACGATGTCTTCTTTCTCCGTCTTCGTCTTACATTCGCTAGCTTCTCCAAGGACAGTCTTCACTGGATACCCGTCCTTCGCTAACGGTTCTTACTTGTTTGAATTCCGTAGAATCTCGGGCGAGCCTCCAAAATGTAGGTTTGTTTTGTTCCGTTGTCTAGGGTTGGTTGATTAATTAGGCCTGAGCACTTTTTATATTATTTATTTTGTCAATAACAAGTATCTCATTCTTTATAATCATAAAAGTTTCAGTAATATCGCAGGGTATGTCTACTTTTGATGTTTCTCTTACGATCGTTGATGACTGACTGGCATTTATTTATTTATTATTCTCTGACTAAGAATACTTATTGAACTTGTTGTGTGCAGCAAAATGTGGAAAAAGCCTGCACCAAGTAGGGCCAGGAAACGTACCAAGCAATCTCTAGCTCCTCGTGCATTTTGGAAAAGGAAAAAAACAACAGAGTAAGTGCTTACAGAAAACAATAGTAATTTTCTAACTATTTTTTTTTTTAGAATGAATTGTGAACAGCTTTGCGAACAGCAACCACAAAGTGATAATGTTCAGGCAGATATGAATATGATAAATGTAATGCATGACTATTGGTAAGTCATAATACTACTATAATTGTATGATGAATGTTGGTCAACATCACCATACCAGCAGTAAAGCAAAATATTTAGAATGTAGCAAAATTACACCAGAGCTTACAACAGCGTTTTGTACTTTCAGTGCTGCATCTAGCACAGTAACATGTTAAACTCCCCTGTCTCACGAAGAAGTTCTTGCTCCATGGGACCCAAGCAATGAGTATGGTAGTTTTTTTTTTCTGAATACAGCATATTTGTAATAGTTTTTAACGTACATAAAAATAACTATTAGTTTAACAACTTCTTGTTGGTTAAGTTGTCAGTGTACATATATTTTGTAGCATAATGGATCATAAACTGGAAGTGGCCATAGATAAATCTGAAGACCCTATTGCTGCTATAACAGGAAATAGGATTGTTAACAAATAATATATTAAAAGTGCAATATGATCATGACAAAAAATGTACATTTGGGCGCCTTGTTGTTCACAACGAGAAACGCTTTGGTTTGTTTTCGATTTTTACTTTGAAATGTACATTTTGCAATAAGCTCTTTGGAGTTACCAGTGAGGAACCCGTCGGTCCAGCTAATAATACCTTAGTTGCAATGGTTAATGTTTCAAATGTGTGGGGTACATTAGCAAATGGAAGTACTTACACTCAAACAACTGATGTCGTGAGTGCTTTAGATATACCCAGTATGACATATCCTACATTTTGGACAATAGAGAATGCACTTGGCGATCACTGGAAAGAAAGTTTGTGGAAATCTATGAAGAAGGCGGGAGATGAAGAAAGAAAGCTAGCTATTGAAAATAAACAACTCTGTGATGATGGTACTACATGGATCTATGTCTGTTGCGATGGTGGCTGAAGTAAAAGATCTTATGGACATTCATATAATGCATTATCTGGAGCGGTAAGAGTAATTTATATTTTGTGTACGATGTTTTAATTTCCATTTTTCTAGCTGTTGTGATTGGCAAAGAAACCGGAAAAATGTTGTTTCTTGGAATCCGGAATAAATACTGTTGTATTTGCACAAATGCAAAAAATAGGAATGTAGCTCCTGGCAAACATAAATGCTTTGAGAATTGGAATTCTTCATCAACAGCAATGGAAGCAGATATCATTACAGAAGCCTTTAATACTTTCGCTATTTTTTATATACAAGGGCAGCTCAATATAACTAGACGAAACTTTTGTTATTTTATCGTTTACATAGATAATGATTTTCACATTTTTATCCAAAAGATATATCGTAATGAACAGTTGTGGAAGGAAAAAATGCTGCCCAAATTAAAGAGCTTTGACTTTCGATGCTTTTTGCCAGAACAAATTAAGCACTATACAAAGACAAACATACAACTTTTATACAAACATAATATTATTATTATTTTAATATTAAACATTCATTTGACAATTGAGATTTTTATTTATAATTAACACTTTCGCCTATACTCTTTTACTGGCGCTGTATAAATGTAGGAGTATTACTACCGCGTTTTCCCATTGGAAAACCGGAGAATAAGTTAACCGACTGAGCATCAAAGTTGGACAGTGTTGTGGTGAATAGTGGTTCATCTTCATTCTAACCCACTATTCATAGCAACATGTACACGATCGTCCTGTCACAGTGTGTGTAGACGAAGAGGAGACTGCACTCCACAGTCTCTGCAATTGTGGTGCCTTAGCAAGGACAAGGTTTGTACTACTATTATTCAACGACCACTTCGAGAAAGTTCTAGCAATGGTAGCAGGAGATATAAATATTGCGCTGTTATCGGTCACTCGAAGTTAGATGATTTGCGATAGCGAAGCCAGTCAAATCGAAACATTTAAAATTAATGAGTTTAAGTGCTTTCTTTTGACTTTTCTTTGTATTTGTATATACTAAGTCTGTAAATAAATCAAGTTAATTTGTCAATTATGTTGTTTCTGTAAACCTGAACTTTCTTTTTAATCCTCGAAAAACGTTACAATAATATTGCGATAATGGCTTCTGCGATTCAAGTGGTACTTATGTACATGGTACACTAAATTCTCCAATAGCAATCATTAAATCTTCTGGATCTTTGTTTATTTTTGCATATTTTGTAAACTGAGTATTGGAAAAGACGATGTTGTGTGCTCTGTTTTTTAACTTTAAAACAAGTTGAACCAAAAAGGTAAATGAGATAGCAGGACGTGTTTGTACATTTATTAATTTCCTTTTGTGCCATTTTCACTTCGAAAATGTTTATATACATATGCTTCTATTGTTTACTTCTACCTGCATATATTTAATTGGATAGTATACATACATTTGATTCCATTGTAGTCAACATTTTCTTTCTCCTTTTTGTCTACTTCATATTTTATAAGACCAGCTTTGGACATTTTATAAAAGAAAAAGGAATACATTTTTATGGAAAATAAAAGTAAAGTCACAGCATTCTTTGCTTGTATTCTATATTGCACAATGTAGAATTAAAGGATTCGGTCAGCACAAGAACGAACTAGGTGACAATTCGACATTGAATAACATAGTTTTTAAAAACACTTGCAGTAGACAACTTACGATACATTACATCAAAGTTCATTTTTAAATTTAGGCGTTAAATTTTCCAGCGCCATCTTTTGGGAAGATGCTAAAGGTTACTTGCTTTGCTCTTTCCATATGTTATTTACAGATTGCTTCTTTATCCCCAAAATCTTATTTCGAGGGTTTTGTAAAAATTAAGATTACTTTGGAATTTCTGAAAACTTTATATTAATAGCCTAGGTCCTACAATTGGCCTAAGACTAATCTTTTTATTTTTTTCAAATTGTGCAAATTGTGGATGAAATTAAAAAAGGTAAAATTGCTTAGGATAATTGTGACAACAGTTGGATTGTTTTCGGTTTTGAAAACATTACTTTTTCTATTTGTATAGGTCAAAACCCATGAATTTGTATTTCGTACCGACTTCGTGCTCTCTACTTTATCATAGCGCCCCTTAAGGTGGCGCTTAAAATAGTGGGGACTTTCAACAAACAAAATAGGTACGATGCCTCTGCATTGTGCTGGTATCTATGTTTGAAAAGTAGCATCAGGCAAATGGTAGCTCCAAATCAAGTACTTGGTGAATGGGTTGCCTATTGTGTAACATCAACCAAATGTAGAATTTAAATATATTATTTGGGATCCGATGTTTACTTTAGTTTTTACACGATACTTCAACAGGAATACGCTGCGTCAGCTGCGTGCTTTGTTTTGTAACTTGTGTCTTTGGTGTTACCTCAATCTCTTGCGTATAATAGTTATTGTATATTTATATATATTTTTTTTTGTATTTGTTATTATTTTTTTGTGTTTTGTTGTTTATTTTAGATATTGTGGTGATAGTGTTTAATTTTGCATATTTGTATGGTGAGTAATTTGAGTATTGCAATATCCACATGGTTTTATTTTTTGTTGTAGTGTAGTTGTTTGACTTATCACACGTGTACGTTTGGTTCGATTTGTGTGGTACAAAAGAAGCCCATTTCACGGTGATAGACACTGTCTATAGTGAGTACAGTAGATCATACATCTGTAATTAGCAATATTTCTATTATTTTTGGTAGAACTTAACTACGTCTGCATTGGATTCATAGTTATAGACACTTTTTATAATGAGTAAAAAAGATAAATGTAACAGTTTTGCAATTATTGCATGCATTTGTTTAGGATTTTAAGTTTCCAATTTGCTGCTTTTACCACAATGTGTATTAAATTAATACTGTACAATTAATTCTGTACAAAAATTTTCTCTATGTTATTTTTTCTACGAATCATCATTTCAGAGATATCGCAATTTCAAACATCGAAAATACTCATATTTACTCTTATGCGACTTGTAATGCTTCATCGACTGTTCCGCATTAGTAAAATATGAAAGTATTTATATCATTAAAATATAATATTTATTATTATTTCGTATAGTTTTTAAAATGTTTATAATACAAAGAAATATAATATTCCGAATATTTTCAGATTTCCACACCACCTCTGAGGTAGTGGACTTAGCGCTTTTTTTTTACCTGGTTTCGCCAGTAGGCATACTCCACCGTCAATCTTGAAAAAAATTTAATTAGACAGTGCAAATATTAAATGAAAATTCAAACTATTGCATTGAATTGAAAAAATTGAACTATTGCGAATGATTATAATGAAATTAATAATTGTATATTTATGGAAATTGTAATCTTATTGAGAATCTTCAAGTGCTACTTCTATTATAATGTCTTCGTCGCTTCCTTCTTCTTCTTCCTGTATCTCTATAGATTCTTCTAAGAGAAGAGACTCACTGAAATGCTATTTTGACTGGGCTATATCTGATTTGTAACAATTATTAAATGTCAACTGTTGTCTGTCCAAAATCAATCTATCTCAGACATGACTTCATATTTTAAAGGACTGCTTTGACTTCGAATGTTTCTGAACACCAGTTATATCTTTTTCCACATGACAGCCATGTAGTAGGAAGGAGTTTTTTTTTTTTTATTTAAATATATATGTAGGTTTGTTTAATCCGTTGTCTAGGGTTGGTTGATTAATTAGGCCTGAACACTTCTTATATTATTTATTTTGTCAATAACAAGTATTTAACTAATTCATTATATGTAAATGGGATTTAAGTAAAACACTTATACTAATTTCCAGTATATATTACACTTTATTATATATTAATAAATGGATGACATGTTTCGCTACGATGTAGCTTCTTCGGATCTTATATTACTACTGAACACGCTCTTCACAAATGTATGGCTTTTTTCTAAACTATTTCAATGGGTTGCACTTGTCTACATTAGAATCGTCTCTTACCGATATATCGTCTAAAATTACTGTTATTTTAATATTTAATGAAACCAGTTTAAAAGTGGGGAATTATTAAGGTCTAATTGGTCATTTAACAATATATCTGCATATTTAAGTTTATTTATTTCTAAGGATTCCAGTAAATTTAACTTTGATCCTTTTTGTTGTGACTGTAAAATTTCGAAATCTTTATTGAAACTATGATTATTTTCCAACAAATGAATTGCATAATTGGAATCTGTCTTTTTGTTAATAAAACTTTTAAAATGTTCCTGTATTCTTTTCTCAAAGCTCCTACCAGTTTGGCCTATGTATGTTTTAGGGCACTCTTTACATATTAGTTTGTATACTCCGGATTTATTACTTTTGCTTGTCTTGGATTTATTATTTTTTATGAATTTCCCTAAAGAATTATTAGTTTTATCAGCTACCTTTATATCTGTTTTTCGTAAAATTTTTCCTATTTTTTCACTTATCGGTCCTATGTATGTTAATAATTTATAATTGCTTGGTTTATCTTTTATTATTGGGTACACATTTTCTATTGCTTTCCTATATTTCTTTTTTCTTAAAATTGTATCTACTATATTTGGGTTATATCCATTATTTTGCGCTATTTGTTTAATGATATTTAATTCTTTAAAGAAGTTTTCATTATTTAAAGGTACTGATATTAATCTGTGTATCATACAATGGAATGATGCTAGTTTTTGACTTACCGGGTGACAGGAACTATTGTGAATGATAACATCTGTGTGTGAGGGGGTTTGTGATATATTGAAAAGACATGTTTATTATTTTGTCTAGAAATTGTAAGGTCCAAGAAGTTTATACTTTGATCTGATTCTTTTTCTATGGTGAAATTAATGTTTTGGTGTAGATTATTTATGTGTTCAAAAAATTGGTTTAATTGTCTATCTGTGCCTCTGAAACAAGCTAATACGTCATCTACATATCTGTGCCAGTATATAAAATATTTAAAATTGGGATGTTCTTTAATTTGACTTTCTAAATTATCCATAAAAATCTCTGATAATAGCGGACTCAATGGGTTGCCCATTATTAGGCCATCATTACATGAATATATCTTACTGTCAAATTCAAAATAGTTTTGATCTAAACAGATAGTTTTAAGAGAACTTATGATATCTAATTTTTTAAATATATTAACATTTTGAATTGTTAACAAATTCTCCACCAAATTAATGGTGTCTTTTATCGGGATACTAGGGAATAAATTAGTAATGTCGAATGATATTAGCTTGGCATTGTCTGGAAGTGTAATGTCTTTTATTTTGTTAACTAGCTCTAATGAATTTTTAATTGTAAATTTCGCTGAAAATTTAGTATTTTCTCTAATATGTTCTAAGATTTTTTTCGATAATTTATATGAAGGAGCTGTGACAAACGACACGACTGGTCTGATAGGATTATCTTTTTTATGAAGTTTGATTAATGAATATAATTTTGGAGCTTGTGGATTCATATTGATAAGTTTACCTTCCTCCTTATCATTAAATAAACTTTTACAATTCTGTATGCACTTCTTAACTGAAGATTGAAATTTCACTGTGGGATCTGATTTTAACAATTTATATTTTGATGGGTCTAAAAATTGCATAGTTTTATTAATATAATCGTTTTTGCTTAATGCTATAACTGTATTTCCTTTATCTGCTTTTATTAATTTTTTTATTAATATATAATAAAGTGTAATATATACTGGAAATTAGTATAAGTGTTTTACTTAAATCCCATTTACATATAATGGATTTCCAGCAAGTATCGGCCGATTCAATTAAATTTATTAAAGAAGCTTCTATAAGTTTCCTGGCCCCATTGTATTTTAAATTACTAGTCAAATGTGCAAAGTGTTCTGAGAATCTATGGTTTTTTGACCAGTGTTCCAAGAAGGGTGTGTTCCCGAATTACATGAAACTAAAAACGAACAATAGCAGTAGACCGGCATATTTAGGTCACAAGAAGGGACTTGAAAAATGGCTTACCGAAGACAAGAAAACACAATTCAAGAAGAGAGGAAATTTACACATATATTTAAAGGTTGTTCATACAGAATTGTTATATAAATTAAATTATGTAGAATTTATTATGTTAGATAGTAATACTAGAGAAAAAGTAAACTCAATAATTAACAAAAAGTACATTAAACAAAAACATAAACTAGAATATTTGATTACTAATAATAAAAAAAGAAATATGAGCAAAAACATAAGTAATTTTTCAAATCATCAATTCTCAGACAAATTTAAAAATTTAACCTCAGTAGAGTTTTCTAACAAAGAAAAACGTTTATTGGAAAAAGGTTTCAAATATAATTTACAGCCGAAACAATCAGCCTCAGAATTAGACAATATAGCAATAGATACAGAAATTGCATTAAAAAATACATTGCATAACACAGATAAAAAATATGTAGTATCAAATTTTTTAAAAGCTGAATCTTCCGTAAATTCGAGTCCAAATCATGAAATGTTTACATTAAAATCAATAATAAACAAATCAAACAGCAATAATATTATTTTCACAAAAGCAGATAAAGGAAATACAGTTATAGCATTAAGCAAAAACGATTATATTAATAAAACTATGCAATTTTTAGACCCATCAAAATATAAATTGTTAAAATCAGATCCCACAGTGAAATTTCAATCTTCAGTTAAGAAGTGCATACAGAATTGTAAAAGTTTATTTAATGATAAGGAGGAAGGTAAACTTATCAATATGAATCCACAAGCTCCAAAATTATATTCATTAATCAAACTTCATAAAAAAGATAATCCTATCAGACCAGTCGTGTCGTTTGTCACAGCTCCTTCATATAAATTATCGAAAAAAATCTTAGAACATATTAGAGAAAATACTAAATTTTCAGCGAAATTTACAATTAAAAATTCATTAGAGCTAGTTAACAAAATAAAAGATATTAAACTTCCAGACAATGCCAAGCTAATATCATTCGACATTACTAATTTATTCCCTAGTATCCCGATAAAAGACACCATTAATTTGGTGGAGAATTTGTTAACAATTCAAAATGTTAATATATTTAAAAAATTAGATATCATAAGTTCTCTTAAAACTATCTGTTTAGATCAAAACTATTTTGAATTTGACAGTAAGATATATTCATGTAATGATGGCCTAATAATGGGCAACCCATTGAGTCCGCTATTATCAGAGATTTTTATGGATAATTTAGAAAGTCAAATTAAAGAACATCCCAATTTTAAATGTTTTATATACTGGCACAGATATGTAGACGACGTATTAGCTTGTTTCAGAGGCACAGATAGACAATTAAACCAATTTTTTGAACACATAAATAATCTACACCAAAACATTAATTTCACCATAGAAAAAGAATCAGATCAAAGTATAAACTTCTTGGACCTTACAATTTCTAGACAAAATAATAAACATGTCTTTTCAATATATCACAAACCCTCACACACAGATGTTATCATTCACAATAGTTCCTGTCACCCGGTAAGTCAAAAACTAGCATCATTACATTGTATGATACACAGATTAATATCAGTACCTTTAAATAATGAAAACTTCTTTAAAGAATTAAATATCATTAAACAAATAGCGCAAAATAATGGATATAACCCAAATATAGTAGATACAATTTTAAGAAAAAAGAAATATAGGAAAGCAATAGAAAATGTGTACCCAATAATAAAAGATAAACCAAGCAATTATAAATTATTAACATACATAGGACCGATAAGTGAAAAAATAGGAAAAATTTTACGAAAAACAGATATAAAGGTAGCTTATAAAACTAATAATTCTTTAGGGAAATTCATAAAAAATAATAAATCCAAGACAAGCAAAAGTAATAAATCCGGAGTATACAAACTAATATGTAAAGAGTGCCCTAAAACATACATAGGCCCAACTGGTAGGAGTTTTGAGAAAAGAATACAGGAACATTTTAAAAGTTTTATTAACAAAAAGACAGATCCCAATTATGCAATTTATTTGTTGGAAAATAATCATAGTTTCAATAAAGATTTCGAAATTTTACAGTCACAACAAAAAGGATTAATGTTAAATTTACTGGAATCCTTAGAAATAAATAAACTTAAATATGCAGATATATTGTTAAATGACCAATTAGACCTTAATAATTCCCCACTTTTAAACTGGTTTCATTAAATATTAAAATAACAGTAATTTTAGACGATATATCGGTAAGAGACGATTCTAATGTAGACAAGTGCAACCCATTGAAATAGTTTAGAAAAAAGCCATACATTTGTGAAGAGCGTGTTCAGTTGTAATATAAGATCCGAAGAAGCTACACCGTAGCGAAACATGTCATCCATTTATTAATATATAATAAAGTGTAATATATACTGGAAATTAGTATAAGTGTTTTACTTAAATCCCATTTACATATAATGGATTTCCAGCAAGTATCGGCCGATTCAATTAAATTTAATTCATTATAATCATGTAAGTATCAGTAATATCGCAGGGTATGTCTACTTTTGATGTTTCTATTACGATCGTTGATGACTGACTGCCTGACGCTGTCGCATCGATGTATTGCGCAACTAAAATCATACATTCGGCCATCCGACTCTGAATCGGACTCCGATTCATCAAGACCTTCTACCCATGCCTTCATGTATTCTGCGCATGTGGTGGTTTTGATCGGTCCCTCGTGTATTCCCACTGCTATAACATTATATCTTTCATTTGGTTTGACTTTTGTCACTTCGTATGGTCCTAAATATTTCTTGTGAATTTTTAAACCAGATCCAAATTGAGTTCTTTTAATAGCGACTAAGTCTCCTCATTTGTAGTTCTTCGGTTTCCTCCGGCGCAAATTATATCTTTCTCTATTCTCACGTTGCACTTTCAAAATTTGTTCTCGGCATTTTTCTCTCAGTTCCTCTCTTGTTTCATGGCTTCATCCTATAAGATTTCTTTTAGCAGTATGTCTTCCTAATTTCTCATCTTGACTCCAGTTGTAAGATCTTTATTTTGCATAGTTTTTTGGTAAGCGGAGCTGTCGGTTACAATTTCGAACTTCGTTCCTAACAAATAAACGCGGAACTTCTTGACTGCCTGAATGATTGCAAGGACTTCGAGCTCATAGCTAAACCATTATTAATTCTCGGTCCGTCGTTTTTCTCGTGCTGTTCTTCCTCTTCCACCGCAGGGTCAACCTTTTCGTCTTCTTAATCTTCGTCTTCTGCCGACTTCAGGTTCGTCGAGAAAGAACAAATGCGGTCTGCCACGTCGTCAACCGTTCCAGATGAATTCAAATTGAGAATCTGGCACACAGCGATAAGGTCGGCTAGTTCTAGCTTTTGTGTGACTTCTTCCCTTTTCTTGAAATATTCGTCTGAATTCTTCTCGAATCCAAAACCAGTAAATGATCGCAGAGCCTTTCTGACTCTCCGCGGTTGGCCCTCATCTCCAAAAGAAATACAATGTAATGCCTTCATTGCCTTCAAATTACCATGCGTAATGTGATATTCGCTTTCCGCAATGTCACCCAACGTTGCAGACATTTTGTAAATGTGCCAAACAAAATTGAATAAACCCTGTATATTACAAAAGTTGTATATATAAAATGTATTACAAATGCAATATGATCATGCCAAAAAATGTACATTTGGACGCCTTGCTGTTCACAACGAGAAACGCTTTGGTTTGTTTTCGATTTTTACTTTGAAATGTACATTTTGCAATAAGCTCTTTGGAGTTACCAGTGAGGAATCCGTCGATCCAGCTAATAATACCTTAGTTGCAATGGTTAATGTTTCGTATGTGTGGGGTACATTAGCAAATGGAAGTACTTTCACTCAAACAAATGATGTCGTGAGTGCTTTAGATATACCCTGTATGGCATATCCTACATTTCGGACAATAGAGAATGCACTTGGCGATCACTGGAAAGAAAGTTTGTGGAAATCTATGAAGAAGGCGGGAGATGAAGAAAGAAACCTAGCTATTGAAAATAAACAAGTGTGTGATGGGACAGCATGGATCTATGTCTGTTGCGATGGTGGCTGGAGTAAAAGATCTTATGGACATTCATATAATGCATTATCAGGAGCGGTAAGAGCTATTTATATTTTGTGTACGATGTTATAATTATCTTTTTTCTAGGCTGTTGTGATTGGCAAAGAAACCGGAAAAGTGTTGTTTCTTGGAATTCGGAATAAATACTGTTGTATTTGCACACATGCAAAAAATAGGAATGTAGCTCCTGGCAAACATAAATGCTTTAAGAATTGGCATTCTTCATCAACAGCTATGGAAGCAGATATCATTACAGAAGCCTTTAATAGCAGCATTTCCATGCATCGGCTTAAGTATTTAAAAATGATTGCGGATGGTGACTCTAGTGTGTTCAGCAGAGTTAAACGTGATGTAAGTTATGGCGCAGAAGTGGAAAAAGTTGAATGCATCAACCATTTAATTAAAAACTATGGCAAGGCGTTATATAATGTAAAGAAGAACACAAACGTTCCATTTGCAGCGAGAAAGACACTGACAAATGAAAAAATTAAAAAACTCCAGCAAGTAGTAATGTATGTTGCTAAAATAAATGATGATCCAGAGGATTTAAAGATGGATATGGAGAATTCAGTGTACCATGTATATGGAGACCATTTGAATTGCAGCAGCCGTTACTGCAATATTATTGGCCATCTTGATGTAATTCAAAAAACGAGGCTTTTGGAATCTGGATTATTATTCTACTTAAATGGTCTGTATAATTAAATTTGTATATAAATTTTTTCTATAGGCCTTCTCCTACCAGGTGCCCTGGAACCTCTAATGACTAAAGCTCATAAACTAATAGCTTATGAAAATAATAATAAGGCCGAATCATTTATGTCATTGCTTGCCAAATATAATTGCGGAAAACGAATTAATTTAATACAAAGAAGATCTTTTGAAATCAGAAGTATATTAGCTGCATTACAATATAATATGGGTAATATCTTTTTGCCACACAGTACAAGTTATCATTTCCTTCAATGGCAATCTGATGCCCTGCAAGAGCTGGTAGGTATCAGTCCTGGTCATTATTTCTTGAAAAGGTTGAAACATCATGAGAAGAGAAGAAGTAACAAACCCAAACAAGGGAGGAAGAAACAACATCTTCTTTTTAGTGCGGATGAGGAGTATGGTCCAAATGCCGCTGAAGCACTTCTAAGTGAAGAGGAATTTAAGTCTGAATACCGAAGGAAAATGAAAACATTACAGGTTTCTTGTTTTTATAAGTTTTAGCTCATCTGTAAAACTTTTATTTTATTTATAGGATATATAACATGATATAGAGAATATTTCTATCAAAAACTTAGTTTTACTAAGAATTTAGTTCGTAGGAATGATGGGAAATTTTTATTTATTTTTATTGACTGTAAGTCAAGACTACAGATTTAATCATAACGACCGCTGAGATACGGTCTTGCAATCTATAATTCTTTTACGTCTTTGGTTTGGGGTTACGGTGAAATATTTCAACTTTCCCAGTGCCTTGCTCACATGTTCTTCTTCTTCTTCTTACAAAGTATACGGAGTTATTGTGTATGCGCTTGATCTTGCTATAGTTACCCACTATTTTCTTTTATAAATAGCTCAAAAATATGTAGAAAGCTTTACAAGAAGTTTGTCTGGCATTTTTCCTTTTTATTTAGTTGCATGCTGCATCGATTGCATTATATTTACATTAATTTATAATTTTTACAAGTGCTTTGTTTAATTAGGTTACGCAAGAACAACAATGGCAACTCGCCATTGCCACCATTGGGCAATTTAATAATGATTTGTATAAGCAAGAAAGGGCTTGCCGCTTGACTGCATCTAACTTTGGGTCTGTGATTAAAAGAAAAGAAAAGACATCTTGCTCGCCATTACTAAAGAGAATGATGTATTCACATTTTACCAACACTGCGATGGAGTACGGCAGAAGGTGTGAAAGAATAGTAAGACACAGATTTGAGGAGTTGTTGCAAGTACTTGTACATGATGCTGGTTTATTTGTTGATGTTGATCATGGCTACTTGGCGGCTTCACCTGATGGTACAAATACTATTGCAAATATTATTGTGTATTATTCTAATTATCATGTTTTGAAGGGCTGATTGGTGAAGATGCTATTATTGAAATAAAGTGTGCATATAATTTGCATCTTAAAAAGCAGACAATTGATGAGGCAATAAGAACAAATAGGAATTTTTATTTGAAATTTAATGCACATGAGACACCAATTCTAAAGAAAAATCACAATTACTTTTATCAGGTAGCCGAAATTCCCATACTATAGCATTATCAGTTATAAAGTCGTTTATTATTATATTACTATCCCTATAATACTTTCACTATTTTTTAGATACAAGGGCAGCTCAATATAACTAGACGAAATTTTTGTTATTTTGTCGTTTACATAGATGATGATTTTCCCATTTTTATCCAAAAGATATATCGTAATGAACAGTTATGGAAGAAAAAAATGCTGCCCAAATTAAAGAGCTTTTACTTTGGATGCTTTTTGCCAGAACAAATTCAACACTGTACAAAGACAAACATACAGTGCAAACATGAAGTTGCAAGTTTTTAGAGCAAGTTTGCAAGTTTGCAAGTTTTTAGAGTAACTTTTATACAAATATAATAGGACCAAACAATGGTGGAAATATGTATCTCGCAAAAGAACTACACAAAAGAGAAAGGACAAATATGAAGATGACAATAGGACCGCTGACCAGTCATTGCAGGCTGACGAACACATTGCTATAAACTTTTCCCCATGATTATTTTCAAAAGTTTATGAACTTTTGATTCAACTATTAATTTGTATGCAACTTTAGATTTTTTACATTTTAAAAAATTGTTAAACTTTTTGTATATTGTATTATGTATGAATTTATGTTTTGACTAGCGCAGTTCGAGGGAGCCGTTGGACCTACTGGGTAATATGATTTATAACTGTTATTATTCTTATTATTTCTTTATTGAATGCATTTAGGGTTTTGTTTAGATTGTCAGATTTTCTATATATATATTTATATTCGTTCATATATAAATGACAAAGATAGTTTTTACGTTTCAAGTAAATTTTTTGTTACGTTACATTCTGGAACGTTTTGGGCATTTTATAAAAGAAAAAGGAATACATTTTTATGGAAAATAAAAGTAAAGTCACAGCATTCTTTGCTTGTATTCTATATTGCACAATGTAGAATTAAAGGATTCGGTCAGCACAAGAACGAGCTAGGTGACAATTCGGCATTGAATAACATAGTTTTTAAAAACACTTGCAGTAGACAACTTACGATACATTACATCAAAGATCATTTTTAAATTTAGGCGTTAAATTTTCCAGCGCCATCTTTTGGGAAGATGCTAAAGGTTACTTGCTTTGCTCTTTCCATATGTTATTTACAGATTGCTTCTTTATCCCCAAAATCTTATTTCGAGGGTTTTGTAAAAATTAAGATTACTTTGGAGTTTCTGAAAACTTTATATTAATAGCCTAGGTCCTACAATTGGCCTAAGACTAATCTTTTTATTTTTTTCAAATTGTGGATGAAATTAGAAAAGGCAAAATTGCTTAGGATAATTGTGACAACAGTTGGATTGTTTTCGGTTTTGAAAACATTACTTTTTCTATTTGTATAGGTCAAAACCCATGAATTTGTATTTCGTACCGACTTCGTGCTCTCTACTTTATCATAGCGCCCCCTTAAAATAAAATTAATAAAACTGCTCACAAATTTACCCGCCGCGTACAATTACCCGCCTCTCCCCTAAGTATATCATAAAAAAATAATTATTTGCAATTAGTTACAAATAATTAGTGTAATCTCCTTGAATATTTAATAAGAATATTCAAAAATCTATGGGAGAAAAAACACCCCTCTTGAAAACACATTCAGATAAAATATAGGGTGGCTCTGGGGTCCACCCCTACAATAATTCAACATTAGTTTGCAGCATATATAATCAGATTATATATATTTTTTATATTGGTATCTACCATAGACCCCAGGTAAAGATGATATTAAAAGTTATAATAATTTACGGCCGCCACAAAGTAGGACTCCTTGAAATTACCTAGATGATAAAATACTAAATTTAGTTTGCTTATCTAAAATACTGGGAGTCGCAGTTTTTTTGCCACGCTTTAATAATTGAACCATAATTGGTAAAATGCTATGAATGTAATTTTTTGGTTTGGAACAAAACCGACTGTCCCAGTACTGGTAAATGTACATCTACTACTAAGTAATTTAATGTACATAAAAAAAAACCTAAAACATAAATAAAATAGTTACAAAATGAGTATATTAATTTCTTGTATTGCTGAATAAGTAATGCGGTTTTGAAAATTAACCCCTTGGCATTTGTTTTCTATAAATTCTATTATTCTTTTGCTGACTACCAATCTATCTTGCTAGAAACACCTATTGAGTGAGATATTCTCGTGTACTTACTCAAAAACACTGATACTGTATCAGATAGAAAATAATAAAAGTGTCAAAATTTTTTTCTGAACCAAAAGCAGATTCACAAATCATTATTTAGATGGGTCTAACAAATATTTTTTAGATAGGCACAGTCTTTCAATATATGTCACGAATGTAAATAAAAATGATCTAACATCAAAGTAATTGAAGAGACTACATTAAAAATATTCAGAAGAATCAAATTGGTAGTAGTAAAAAAAAACCATTTAAAAAAAAATTGAAAATATTTGATTTTTATTAAAAGAATGGCAGCTATGAAATTGTAATAAAGATTACGCTACATAATATTGAATAACTTTTACTTTATAAAAGATATTTATTATAGAACCATTAATGAGACAAACGATTTATATCAAATCAAATTGATTGTATGTTTTATACGCTTCTAAGTAGAAATCAGATAAGTCAGCTTTCCTTTATGTAAAACTAAATGGAAGGTTTTTGAGTTAAAAACTACAAAATAATTCGGATATCCCCAAAATATTGTATAAATTTAAGTGTCTTTTTGTTCAATAATTGTTGATTCATTCTGCTTGTGTTTAAAATTAGTCTCCTCTTCATTTCCTATTATCTAACATACAAAGTTCAATTTCGAGATTGTTTGAATTTACAATTTATGTTGATTTACAAAATTAAAAAAAGGAAATTATTTTTTTATTTTACCAAAAAAATTAAAGAATACATGTTCCACAGTACATTTTTAAAAACTTAAAACATTACATATTTAAAATAACATCCATAATATATACTAATTATAACTTAAAAACAAACATCATAAAAATATAAAACAAAACCATTGTAACAGACTTTTAGAACAAAATATTAAAATAGGTTTTTGAGTCTTTACAACATGGTGTACAAAATGTAATTTTTACTGCTAATAATAGTTTTAGAGTACTTAGTTTTTCTAAAAACTATTTAAAGTTGGCTATTACCTAAAATAGCAAAAAACTAAATTTTAATTCTTTAGTAGGAAAATAAATTTTGTTCTAAAACATTTCAAATAAGCAAAATATACAAATGTCAACGTTTACAATTGATCTTGAAGAATTTCTTTGGCAAGTAAACAGTCCCTGATTAGTAAAGTTACTCTTTTGGCATGTAAGGCACACAGGTAACATTTTCGAAAAAAATCTATCAAAAACGCTTCTGTAGCAACCTGCAAAGCTCTCAATGCATTCGATTGTATCCTTAGATCACTAGGTCCATATTCCAGACAAATTTCTCTAACTAATTTAGCAAATGGAAGTATAGGTATTAATAAATTTGTTTGCTGCAGATGCAGTATTTGTTCCTGAATATTATTATTGACTTTAAACCTTTTTCCCAAAATTAGCAATTCACTATAAGGTACTCTTTTTTTTGGATTACTCTGCTTTCTTCGAGAAACATGCTGTTGATAACTTTTTGAGTGTTTCTGGGGTGTTGCTTTTTCAGACTTATATGTTGCGACAGTCGCTTTTGTGACTTTCGAACGAACTTTCTTCCTAGGCATTCTGAAAATATTTAAATCTGTTCTATTACTGTTCGCAAAACGATAATTGAGGTTATATTCAATTAAAAAGGCGGGGAAACCCTTGTTTTGGTATCAACTGGTACTACTTCACAGCAGAAACCGGCAACTGATAACAAAAATTTGTCCTAGTAAAATGTAGTGATGGGTTGCTACGAAGCAAACTGCTATTTTGAAACTGCTAACTATCGTTAGCAGTTTGTAGCAGCTAACGAATATGAAAAGAAACTGCTACTTTTTGTAGCAGTTTTCCGATGTAAATATTTCTGACGTAGCAGCTCTAACGGAAATATTAAGTTAGCAATATTTTTTATGCAGCAGATTAGAACTATTTTAAGAACTATTTATAAACTATCGATTCAGAAACTTCTTTCACGTATTAGTAATAAAAAATGGATGGTTTATTCTAATACTAAGGTAATACATATAATCATTTTTCAAATACCAGAATTTAATTGCATTTGTATTGATTATAGCAAAACCAAATAACAATCAATATTGAAAAAGACAGAAAATGTTGTAACGTTTATTAGTTATTATGTAAGACAATAACATATTAAAAAATAGCCGTATTTAATGAAAAATGATTTATTTAAAGTATATAGTACGTATGTTGCTATATAGGAGAAACTGCTACAAAAAGTAGCAGTTTTTTTAAACTGCTAACGAAAAGTAGCAGTTTGTAGCTGCCAATGAAAAATAGCAGTTTTACACATCACTAGTAAAATGGAAGATCTTTACGTTCTTCTCTAATAATTGAGCAGTCAATTAAAGATGGCACTGTCCAACGATGACGCATTCACCCGTCAAATTTAAACTTGCTTTTCAAGTTTATTGTCGTATTTATTTTTTGTCATACGAAATGTTTATCTTTACATTTTCAGCAATTTATTATGTTTAATACATAAAGAAAAAGAACTGAAAATGTATAAACATATCGTACAAACATTTGTTTTCTTCTTTAGTGGTACACTTCACTATGTTCAATGAAATAATTGGAATACTTCACATCAAATTTTACTATACAATTCTAAATAACTAAAATAATATACAATAATATAGACCTACGGAAATTAATACCTTTAATATCAATAATGGTATAAAATAGACATGTTTTAAAAGTACAATAAAAAAAACATATTTTCTTAATAAATAATTGATGATTTAATGTTTTTAATTTTTCTTGTAGTATTTTCGTTCCGTAAATTTCTACTAACCTTGTGCAGTACCAAGGAAGTTTGTTTGAATTATTGAACATCAAATAAAATGGTAATGCAGTGTCGAAGACATCCACGAAAAACCTAATAATCATTAAGCCAATACCTTGCCTTTTACTGTCCATCTCCTACCTTTTGGAAGATGCTTCACACAACAAAGTTGAGAAAACAATAATGATTGTGCACTTGATGATATTCCTGTTGAATAAATAAAATAATTAGACATAAAAAAGAGGCAGAATACTGTTGATGTGTTGGATATATTTACTTGCTGATGGATAATAAGACACAAACTGAATTACAAATAGGTGTTCGACAGGTACTGTAAGTAAATTGCAGTCAATTACTGATGTATTTTGTATTGCTTGCAATGGTAATTTTTGTGGAATATATGTTTCTTCTTACAGTTGAGATTCAGAACTTTTTGATATTGACATGATTGTTCGTGCTAGATGTAAAAATGATACAGCTCTGGAGTAAAATTGTAACACATATTCTTAAATTCCTAATACTTCCTATGACAAATTTTAAACCCATTACTTCCAAACCAAGTCTTAGATCAAAAACATGGATGCCTAAATATTAATTGTTTTGTTATATATTCATTTATTACTGACTTAAGGATTTCTTGGAAAATAATGTAATTTTTCCACATCTATTATCTCCTTTGCCTCACACGATATACAAAATTTTGAAGAAATTTCCAAATAATTTATATGCTGAAAAGAAAATGGGCTATAGTTCCTAATGATCACCGCAGCTTTAATTAACAAACTATACAAAAATAGAAAGCTTAGTTTCGCTGGTTTCAAAAATGTGTGTCTTTTTATGTGAAAATTAAAGGAAAGTATTGAAATTAATACTTTAAAATCGCATTTTGAGGTTATATTTCCCCAGTTTCCACAACTTTTCTGTCGCACAAAATGAAACGTTACCAACAATTTCTGTATTACCTGATCGGAAACCGTCAAATATAGTTAGTTTGGTTTTAAATACAATTAAATACTACAGAAAACAAATGTACAATGGGCAGTAAGTAATATGTTGAAACGATGGTATCTTTAATTGCATTTAAGTAAGCCCACTCGCCATTATGATCACTTTAACTTATTTCCTTATATTCCGCCTTATGCATAGTCGTGAAGTTAATAGGGTGTTAGTACGCTATTAGTTAGTAGCTACTAAGAGCGTACAAAGTTGCATTTATCTTTTCATATTCATAGTCGCATATTTCATCATACTTAGTGGCCACTAACTAATAGGATGTTAGTAGAAAAAAATATATGGCAACCGTGAAAACGAAGTTCGCAGGCATGCGCATTTTGAATGAGGGACACATTTAAATTAATTTACCTATTGGAATTGTGTGTTATTTTAAATACGTTTTGAATAATCTTATTTGTTTTAATAAATTTTTGATTGTTTGCTTTTAAATTTGATATAAGAAAAATATATAATCTTACTTAAAATTTATCCGCCTTATGCATAGTCGCGAAGTTAATAGGGTGTTAGTACGCTATTAGTTAGTAGCTACTAAGAGCGTACTAAGATGCTTTATCTTTTCGTATTCATAGTCGCGTATTTCATCATACTTATGTGGCTACTAACTAATAGGATCTTAATAGAAAAAAATATGTGGCAACCGTGAAAACGGAGTTCGCAGGCATGCGCATTTTGCATGAAGGAGACATTTAAAATAGTTTACTTATTGGAATTGTAGGTTATTTTAAATTCGTTTTAAATAATCTTATTTGTTTTAATAAATTTTATGATTTTTTGCATTTAAATTTGATATAAGAAAAATGTAAGTATAATATATAATCTTACTTAAAATTTGTATTACTGAAATTATATAATTTTGAAAGTATGGAAGATCTAGTTGATATACAAGCTGAGTTGCAAGAAGATTGAGGAAGCACAGGTAGATATCATACGAAATCCCAAAGCTTATGGTGATGATATAGGTATATACATATTTAACTGGCTTTGCAACATATTTATTACTGAATCTATTATAGCGGAACAACATGGATTCACATGACAATATCCACAGCAATTTATTCCGACAACAATTATATATGAAGATATTTTAATTAGTAGACTTTAATTATTTACTGAAATACTTTAGGGATATTTTGATATAATTTTTATTAGTATTAAATATAATATATGTACATATTTTCAATCAAAGATAAGGGTAGAAAATCGAATTAAATTTTCATGATGTTGCCGGTCTCTTCACAGCAATTCACAAATATTTCATCAAAATATGGACGAACTACAGTGAAAATTTGTTCAGACGTGCATAGACAAAGAACATAAAGATGGAGTACGGCAATACAATAGATTTCGTTGCTATAACGCCATTTGCAAGTGGAGGATGGAACTAACAGTTGTTTACAATAGACCCATTTAGTGTGACGTCAGCGGTTGACTAGCAACACAGAAACGATCCATACAAGACTTGGGAGAAAAATTTATTTGTAAATAGTTGCAAAACACATAACACATAACCATAACATCAAAAGACATCATAAGGAAATAGGAAATTACAACTTATACATATATTTTTCAAGTAATAAAAATTATCGTTTTGCAATGCCAAATAAGTAATATACGTTATATTGCTATTATTTATTTGCCAAATATTCGTTCGAGAAGCTATCTACGGAAACGTGTGGCATACGGACACTTTCAGGAGAAAACAGTATGCAAGTATAGCAAGCGCCAATTAAGTTGGCGCGAGGCGCGAGGAGGGTGTCCGCAGAAGTCGTTTTTAAAAACGTCCACCCCCACTACTCAATTAACGCGCCAACTTAATTGGCATTTGCTATAACTGCATGCAAAATTATATTAGCCGCACTGATTTGTCGCTGGTTTATACTGAACAGAACTATAACAGATATTTTAATACACAATTGAACGCTAGTACTTTATTGATTTTGCTAATTATAAGGTGCAAATTATCTAATATTAATTAAGAATAGCACAGAAAAACTATAAATTAAAACATAAATAAAGGCGACCAAAAATTACACTGGGCAACAAATTATTTGTGTAGAAACTTCGATGAGGGGCCATAGAATTTTGTACACATAAAATAAAGGGCTGAGAGACCAAAAACCCGAGCCACGATTCCATTATTTTTTTTCGGATATCCACATCGCCAGACAATTGAGTTTGACTGTGACTGTTTATTATGACAATAGGATGAAGTAATTCAAAATATTGGATAAAGTAGATATGAATATTTGTTACATGTAAATACTTATAAATGTATTTATTATATTTAATATTAATAAAAATTATATCAAAATATCCCTAAAGTATTTCAATAAATATTAAATTATATATTAGAATTGTTAAAGTCTACAAATCAAAATATCTTAATATATATTGTTGACGGAATAAATTGCTGTGGTTTTTGTCATGTAAATCCATGTTGTTCGACTAAACCAAATTCAGCAATAAATATGTTGCAAAGCCAGTTAAATATGTATATATCATCACCATGTGCTCCTTTAGCTAAATATCTAATTGTTGCAAAAACCTTGTATTTCAAGAGTTACTGGTAATCCACGATTATTGTTGGTTAAAAGTTAAAATATCTTTTCTCATGTGGTATTTTGCATTGTCATATATGTCAAATGGATTCAATTGTTCCAGATAGACTTTTAGATTTCGAATGATATCTACCTCAACTTCGTGTAACCCCTCTTGAACATCAATTAAATCTTCCATATTTCAAAATTACATAATCTCAGCAATACAAACTTTAAGTAAAATTATATATTATACCTATATTCTTCTTATCTCAAGAAAATATCAAATTTAAAAGCAAAAATTCACAAAATATATTAAAATAAGTAAGATTGTCCAAATCGTATTTAAAATAACCAACAATTCCAATAGGTAAACAAGTTTAAATGTCTTTTCTATGCAAAGTGACTACTAACAGCTAACACCCTATCACAGACTAGACCCTATTAACTTCACGACTATGCATAAGGCAGGAAATAATTAAGAGCGGAGAGACGAACTCTTATGTGCCGAAACAATTTTTAAACTTATCTAGGGTTAATAATTTTTGTTCGCATTTATTTCATTATGAAACAGACATGTAAATAATTTACATATCTGTAACTGTATACTTGGACAATACCACGTATTTTCAGCATTTACTTCTGCTTAAGACATATGTTTCAGCCATCTATAGGCGTCGTCAGTTAAGCTAGTGAAGCAATGTATACAAATGATACAAATATTTATAAATATATCTGTATCTGTATATGCCATTAAGCCGAAATCCCTTACTAGATAAAGCAAATTTCATCCTATAAGGTGGCACTTATTTAATAAGTGACATCTGACGGACGAAAGAGACTTTGCCGAAAAAAGGGATCTTTCGTTTGACCAGCTATGCTGATACGAAAAACGAAACAATACGGGTTGTCCATAAATAAGCCAGATGGCGGTAAATATACAAAAAAGGTTTTAAATATATCTATTTAGATAGATTGTATATTTACCGCCATCTGGCTTATTTATGGACAACCCGTATTGTTTCGTTTTTCGTATCAGCATAGCTGGTCAAACGAAAGATCCCTTTTTTCGGCAAAGTCTCTTTCGTCCGTCAGATGTCACTTATTAAATAAGTGCCACCTTATAGGATGAAATTTGCTTTATCTAGTAAGAGATTTCGGCTTAATGGCATATACAGATACAGATCTATTTATAAAGATTTGTATCATTTGTATACATTGCTTCACTAGCTTAACTGACGACGCCTATAGATGGCAGAAACATATGTCTTAAACAGAAGTAAATGCTGAAAATACGTGGTATTGTCCATGTATACAGTTACAGATATGTAAATTATTTACATGTCTGTTTCATAATGAAACAAAAGCGTTATACGTGCATATTAACGTATAGATATATTTAAAACCTTTTTTGTATATCGCATTTATTTGTTTTAATTTATAGTTTTTCTGTGCTATTCTTAATTGATGTGAGATTATTAGCACCTTATAATTAGCAAAATCAATAAAGTACTATCGTACAATTGTGTATTAAAATATCTGTTATAGTTCTGTTCAGTATAAACCAGCGACAAATCAATGCGGCTAATCTAATTTTGCTTGCAGTTACTTGCATACTGTTTTCTCGTGAAAGTGTCCGTATGCCATAAGTTTCCGTAGATAGCTTCACTTGAACGAATATTTGGCAAATAAATAATAGCAATATAAGTATAAAAACTAATAAAACTACATAATTACTAATAAGTGATCCATCTTAACTGAAGAGGGTTGGCAATGGAATATTTAAGATGGCATTCCTGGGTAGTTACCACACCTGTAAACGCGCGCTAATGTTCTTTCAAATGCTTTTGACAGTTCTCTCTTAGACTTAAGTTTGGTTAACTATTGACAATTTTTTCTTTACATATTTATATAAAATTTAATTTTCAATGTTTATTATAAGACAGAATATTTCATATAGAATGTGACAATGGTTAGTACTTGAAATAAATGTAGAGATATTCATGTGCAAATGATAAATACAAATATAATTCACTAAAACAAATTTATAACAATGTATTTAATTATTAAAGTAAATGTTCAAAATGTCCACCTTCACTTTTTAAACACAAATTAACACGTTAGAAAATACTCTGTTTTTCAAGTACCCAAACAAAAAGAAGTCTAATGGGGTCAAATCTGGAGAATGAGCTGGCCAACATCCTCTACTGATGAGTCGATCATTAAAAATATTGGTCAGATGATCTATATTGATTTATGCCGTATATGCTGGTGCACCATCTTGTTGAAAATAGCCATTATGTAGCTCATGCTCTTCTAAATTATTAATAAAAGGCTCTAATATCTCTTCCCTATATCTAACTGCATTTATAGTATCATTGAAAAAGAATGGTCCAATAATACTTCGTTGTGGCATAGCAATCCACACTCCTATTTTAATTGGATGTAAACTTGTTTCTTGGTATACATGTGGGTTATCAGTTGACCATGTGCGATAATTTTGGCTATTGATATAACCTGTTAGGTGAAACCAATCTTCATCAGACAAGAAAATTATATCTAATCTTTCATCATCATTAATTGTATTGTTAAACCATTGGCAATAATTTATGCTTTGCTCATGAGGATATAACTGCTGTAATACTGACACTTTATATGGGTGCATATACAAATGTTTTTTAAGAGCCCTCTGCACACTTCCGTATGATATATCTACAATAGTTTTTCTTATATACACATTATTTCTAGTTTTAAATTTACACACAAACCTGACTGTGTAGATAATTTCCGAATAGATTTATTAGGACTGACTTGTATTCTATGCTCTATGTCAGCTATGGTGTCATCGGTCAAAACTGTTGGTGTAACTTCACGCTTTCTTTTTAAAATACTGCCTGTTTCCATGAATCGCTTCACCAATCTATCTCGATGCTGTACAAATGTATTATATACAACATTTTCATTCCCATATTCAACAATGAACTGGTTAAAGTAGGATTGTGCTGAGTACGTCCATTGTCCATTTTCATCTTGCACGCCACTATGAAAGTGTGCCATAACAATGAAAGTATCTTGCTGCACAGAGAACGGCATCGTAAATAAACGCTACAAATATAATTTATACAACTTCTAAATAATCTTTGGTGTTGTTTACATAAATGTTTAAGTTGTAAAACTTGCTTTAAAAATCAAATAATACTTACCAATAATCTAAAGGCGGATTGATAATAGCGTCTTTATAAAAAATAGATTTCGAAGAAGACGAAAACGAGAAAATAATAAATAATGAAAGTGAAAAATAGCAACAAAATCATAGCGAACGAAAAACGACAGTGAAAATTATTCATGGTTGCTATCTGTTTAACATAAAATTGTACTAATCTAAGGATTTCTACAGTGCCAACCCTCTTCAGTTGAGATGGATCACTCCGTATATTACTTATTTGGCATTGCAAAACGATAATTGTTATTACTTTATTAATTTTTATTAATATTAGATAATTTGCACCTTATAATTAGCAAAATCAATAAAGTACTAGCGTTCAATTGTGTATTAAATATCTGTTATAGTTCTGTTCAGTATAAACCAGCGACAAATCAGTGCGGCTAATATAATTTTGCATGCAGTTATAGCAAATGCCAATTAAGTTGGCGCGTTAATTGAGTAGTGGGGGTGGACGTTTTTAAAAACGACTTCTGCGCACACCCTCCTCGCGCCTCGCGCCAACTTAATTGGCGCTTGCTATACTTGCATACTGTTTTCTCCTGAAAGTGTCCGTATGCCACACGTTTCCGTAGATAGCTTCTCGAACGAATATTTGGCAAATAAATAATAGCAATATAACGTATGTATATTACTTATTTGGCATTGCAAAACGATAATTTTTATTACTTGAAAAATATATGTATAAGTTGTAATTTCCTATTTCCTTTTGATGCCTTTTGATATTATGGTTATGTGTTTTACAACTATTTACAAATAAATTTTTCTCCCAACTGTGAAAGAACGGTTATAGAATTAAGAGTTTTTGAATATTATGTTCTGTATAATCAAGTAATGGCAGTTTAGATATTGAGATATAATATACCAAATATGTATTTTGAATTTAAAATATTACCTAAAAAAAAAAGAGTTATTAAAAGTTAAAGTTTGGAATGTGAGACATTCATTATAAAAAGAGATGTGGTCACCACACGGCCTCTTTATACTTATTACGAAATAGTTTCTTAATAGTTTTGTATAACTACTTCATAAATTTATGAAAACCTATTTTTTGCGATAATAGTTAAAAGTATTTTGCAATAAGAGTAAAAGTGGCACTTCCGGTAGGAATTTTGAAAAACTTTTCTAGAAAAGTTTTTTGAGAATCTACTTTCAAACACTTTTGTACTCTTGAGAAATTTTCGTGAACGCAAATTATGAAGAATTTTTCAAAATTTTTTTCAACATTTTGAAAAAGAATATAGACAAAAGTTATTCAAAATTCATTTGTAAACACTTTTCTATACTTAGGAAGCCTACGAAAAACCTTCTATTTTCAGCGATAATAGCCAAAAACCGTTTTGCGCTAAGAGTAAAAGTGACACTTCCGGTAGAAATTTTTAAGATTTTTCCTAAAATAATTATTTTATGTTCCATTTCTAAACACTTTCGTACTCTTTAGAAATTCTCGTAAGCTTAGTCGTTAACGAGATATTAACGGAGCCAACTTTACGGACCTACTTTTCAAACGGGAATATCTCGGGAAGGGGATGAGCACAAAATTCATGCTTTGCGGCACCAAACAGCACAAAACGATGGCGTATTTGAATTTTGAAAATGAAAAAGTGTGAGAGCCAACTTTACGGACCTGCTCTTCAAACGCGGATATCTCGGGGAGGGGATGAGCACAAAATTCGTGCTCTACGACACAAAACAGCACAAAACGATGGCATATTGGAATTTTGAAAATTCGAAAATTTGGAAGCCACCGTAAAGTTGACTCCCAATTTTCAAACGCGAATATCTCGAGAAGGGGATAAGCACAAAATTCGTGCTTTACGGCACAAAACAGCACAAAACAAGCACAAAACGATGGCGTATTTGAATTTTGAAAATTTGAAAATGTGGGAGCCACCGTAAAGTTGGCTCCCACTTTTCAAAAGCGAATATCTCGGGAAGGGGATGAGCACAAAATTCGTACTTTACGGCACAAAACAGCACAAAACGAGCACAAAACGATGGCGTATTTGAATTTTGAAAATTCGAAAATGTGGGAGCCACCGTAAAGTTGGCTCCCAATTTTCAAACGCGAATATCTCGGGAAGGGGATGAGCACAAAATTCGTGCTTTACCGCACAAAACAGCACAAAACGAGCACAAAACGATGGAGTAGAGGGACATAGCCGATTCTAGCACCTCCTCATGTTGAACCTCCTCATTGCCCTTGACCTTGCATGTGGCACAGCCCAAGGGCAATGAGGAGGTTCTACATGAGGAGGTGCTAGAATCGGCTATGTCACGGTCAAGGTCAAGGTCAAGGTGAACCTCTAGCACAGCCCAAGGGCAATGAGGAGGTTCTACATGAGGAGGTTCTATAATCGGATATGCCAAGGTCAAGGTCAAGGTGAACCTGTGGCACAGCTTAAGGGCAATGAGGAGGTTTGTAAAGAAAATTTTCCATTATCTTTCAAACAATTCTAAAACCTCCTCATTGACTTTGATCGCCAATAAATATTGTTGAAAATAATATAGAAGCTTAGTATACTGAAACCAGCGATTAAAACAAAATGTCCCAACACCTAGAATTGATATTAGAAGCAGTAAAGTTTGTTTATGAAAATTATGGTCATCTAATAGAGTATATTCCATTAGATTTATTTAAAACGAAAGTAGCCCCAGAATGGATAGAGGAGTTCTGGCATTTAATTTCACCTGACAAACAAATTGAACTAGAAGAATATCGACCGTGTTTTAGACACTATAATACCGGTGAGGAACAAATTGTCGGTCCAGCCCCTTCAAAGAGAAATTGCTCAGTTTGTAAAAAGAGTATTACCCAACAATTTAGAAAATTTAGAATACCGAAAAAGAAAAAACTAAAACATTAAATATGATTTAAATAATATATTTTAAATAAGGTGAACCTGTGGCACAGCTCAAGGGCAATGAGGAGGTTCTACATGAGGAGGTGCTAGAATCAAAGCGCAGGTTTACCGATGAGAGGTTTATAAAGACGCAGTTGGTGTTTGCCAGCGGCAATTCATAGGGGCTACTATATAAATCCAGCGATGTTAAGAAGTCAGTATATATATAATGGGAACGGTGAAGCGTAAGTGTGGCTGTGATCGTTTAGATAGTTTAGAAGAAGGTGAATTAAGAATTGTGAGTTCTAACGAAGAACATTTTAATAAGGTAATGGAGAAACAAGTGCTCGATCCTATTATAGAAATTTTTTTTGCGGAAGTGGGAAAAATGGATAATTTTTGGAAAGAATTTGACAGATGTTCTGAAAAATTAGTTTTCGAATCTTCATGGAATTTACCTCTAGTAGCAGAGAGCATATATTTTTTAAATAAAAGTCATTCAAAGTGGGTATGTGTTGGTTTATTACCAGATAATTTTTTCAAACCGATAGTGAAGATTGTTGGTGTGAGAAAGCAATGCATATTTTTTAATTCTGAAGAATGGGCAGAATTTATGATGCAGAGCGCGAAATTGAAGAAGCACCACGATTATTGTGGTGGAAAGTTTCCAAGTATGCGCATATCGAATTTAGAACTTTCTAGCGAATGTTTTTATGGGGAGAACAGAATATTAAAAATTGACAAAGACGGAGATTTGTTGTATTTATCATTTGAAGGTTTGTCAGAATTGTGGCGTGTGAGAAAGGTGCTGGAATCCCGATTGGAATCGTTAAGAAACTTAAAGTATGATGAATTTTATAAGGATGTTATTCAATATCTATCTGTAAGTGGAGGGGATCTGAATATGGAAATAGAGAAAGTTTTGCAGGGATCAACTCTAGAATGTGTGTGTATAACAAAAGAGATGTTGGTAAATCATCTTCAAAAAGTTTACCAGGATATTGATCTAATAAGAAGAAATCGTAATTGAAATTATATGTACATATAAAAATTAATAATAATAAATTATGTTATGAATACAGTCTTTTATTTTATATTATGAGTAGAAATTAAGGAACTAAGTATATTGAATTATTTAAAGTGTAGAGGTTGTTGTATGATAGTTATAATTGCAAATTAAGAGAAAAGAGAGTGTGTATAAATATAAAAATTGAGAGCGTTTTGTGTTAAAGTGTGAACCATCGCTTATGATAGATACATTAAAGCCTATAAAAGATGGGGAATTTGGTTAAACGGCGTAGTTTAAATCGAAAAGGCAGAAGGAAAGGTGGCGGCCTATTGAATACAATAATAAATAAGCTTCCAGTAGAACTACATATACCAGGGTATAAATTTTGTGGACCAGGAACGAAATTAAAAGAGCGATTGGAGAGAGGTGATAAAGGCGTGAATGATTTAGATGAGGCTTGCAAAGAGCACGATATAGCTTATTCAAAATCTGGTGATTTATCAGAGCGACATATAGCAGATAAAAAATTGTATGACATTGCTATTAAACGATTAAAGAGTGCAGACGCTCGAGTTGGAGAAAAATTATCTTCTGTTATAGTTGCTGGTGCTATGAAAGGTAAAACAAAATTAGGTATGGGTGTGAGGAGACGGGTTCGAAAAGGAGTGACTCGACACAGTAAACCAGTTAATAGACAAAGGAATAGAAACATGAAACGGAATTTTGTGGGTGGTTCTATATCATTTATGCAGGCAATGAGAATTGCACGCAATGCAATAAAACGGGCGGGCAGTAGAAAAGGAATGTTAGAAAATGCAAAAGTGGCATATCGGAGTTTGAGGAAGTCTGGAAAGAAAATTTTATTACCTCGTTCGAGAATTATTCCAATACCAAAGAAGGGTGGCTTTTTACCATTAATTCCGTTATTTGCAGCTTTGGGTGCCCTGGGATCGCTAGGTGGAGGTGCTGCAGCAATTGCGAATGCAGTTAATTCATCTAAAGCTGCAAGAGATCAATTAGAAGAAACTAAACGCCATAATACTGCTATGGAGTCAAAAGCTGGTAGCGGCTTATATGTGAAACCATATAAGTCGGGGTGTGGAATATCAATTGGGAGTGGGTTATATATTAAACCATACAAATCTGGTTGTGGCGTATATTTACCCAGTGGAAATGTTTCAAAAAACGGTTAAGCAAATTACCCCGAAGACCTCTAACTGAAGTCGATTTATGGAAATATGTTAGAGGATGGAAAATAAGAAATTTTCGGGGTATATTTAGTAGAGATGTCCTAGCAGCAATCATACGCAAAAGAGAAAAGGGAATAGTTAATTTGGACGATAATGTTGGAGAAGGTACTCATTGGGTAGCTTATATGAAGCATGACGATATAATAAAGTATTTCGATAGTTATGGTGATTTAAGACCTCCGACTGAGGTCGAAAACTATTTATTATCGAATGCGGGTGGCGTTATACGATATAACTATAAGAGATATCAAGACTTGAATACTGTGAATTGTGGACATTTGTGTTTATTCTTTTTGAAAGGATTCATTAGTTGAGAACGAGTTTCTCTTAGTAAATAATTTAATATTGTTGTATGTATATAAAATGGAACGTGATGGTGATGGAGGTGCGGATAATTTGGCTTTTGTTTTATCAGGAGAAGGACCACAGTTGACATGTGTATTGAATCCGCCTGTATATTTAAATGGTGAATTTGAAATGTGTATGTTGAGTTTGCAAACTTATAATTCTATTTCAAATGTTACATCGGAGAATAATGTATTTCGATATTATGCTATAGCTCCGGGTAAGCCCGGGAATTGGGAGAATATATTAGTTCCACAGGGTACTTATGACGTAGCAGATTTAGAGAAGTATATTGAAGAACAAGTGCGTCTCGGTACAGATGATAAGAATTTTTTAAATTTAAGCGCAAATAATAATACCTTGAAAGCAACTAAGTCTTCAGTGGATATCGATTTTACTGTAGAAAATTCAATTGGTTCTCTACTAGGCTTTGGAAAAGTTAAAATACAAGGAAATATTCCGAGGACCAGTGATGAGGTGGTTGATATTAATAAAATGAGTGCCATCGATATTATGTGTAATGTAGTTGCTGGTTCATATATTAACGGGGAGTTGCCGCATGTTTTATATCATTTTCATCCGAATGTTCCACCAGGGTTTAAGATAATAGAAGTTCCGCAAGAGAACATTTATATGCCCGTGAATGTGAACATGTTAACGAATATTATAATTCGAGCCGTCGATCAGAACGGACGATTAATTGATTTGAGAGGTGAAGAGATAACAGTTTATTTACGATTAAGAAGAAAACAGTGACTACTACAAACAAATTTTAAGCAACATGAGAAGTAATACTAACAATAAATTGTGGAAGCAAGTTCGACGATCTACAGGAAAGTCATCAAATAAATTGAGGAGCGGGATGGAGCGAACAGTGAAATATAATAGTTTATCAGGTGAAAATAGAACATTTTTGAAAAATTTGGGTTACAGAGTTTTGGTATAAATACGGAGGAGTATCATAATAGTATTTATAGAAGAAGGATGAGGATATTTTGTCAGTGTAAGAATAATTTGTGTTGCGAGAAGTTGATTGTCACTGTGAGGTAGAATTATTTTAATTATGGAAGTGTTAGATGTTTTGAGAAAAGTTCGTGTGGATAATTCAATTATCGAATTGGAATACCACAATCATGCACCATTTGGCTCACCAAAATATTGGAATAATGATGAAATACGAATTGTGGTTCCAGAAATAGATAAATATACTCTACCATCCGAATCGGAATTATTAATAGAAGGGAAATTACGATTAGCTAGTGATGATAGTAAAGCAAGTGCTACAGCATCTCTGATTCATAATGCCGGAGCTTTTATGTTTAGTAATATTAGATATGTAATGAGTGGATCGGAGGTAGACGAAGTTAGAAATGTGGGTATAACATCAACTATGAAGGGATATTTTTCTTATAGTCCGAGTTATATAAATAAATTAGAAAATTGCGGTTGGGAATTTACTACAGGGAAGGCTCCACTTTTAGATGTCAGAGGAAATTTTAGTATTTGTATTCCACTTAAAATGTTAATAGGTTTTGCCGAAGACGTAAAGCAGATTATTATGCATATGCCGCAAGAATTAATATTGAAGAGATGTGCTGATGATAGCGATGCGATAATGAACACTGTTGCTGCTGAAGATATGAAATTAATTATTGATAGTATAATATGGCGAGTACCCCATGTTAAAGTGGGTATGGCTCAAGATTTATCCCTGACAAAATTAACAACGAAAAATACTCTGATGGAAATGTTTTTTAGAGGTTGGGAAATTCACGAAAATCCTGGAATTCCTGAGACAACTAAACATAGTTGGGCAATTAAAACTGCTCCACAATTAGAAACACCGAGGTATATAATTTTGGGTTTTCAAAGTGGGAAAAAAGGAAGTTTGTCTCAAAATATGAGCAAATTTGATGCAATTAATTTAACGGACGTGATGGCTTATTTGAATGGGAAGAGATACCCATACGAAAATGTTCGTGTTGATTTTGACGAGAATCGCATAGCTGTTTTATATAATATGTACGCTAGATTTCAACAGAGTTACTATGGTTACGATCATAGCGAACCGCTTATGAAACTGAATCAGTTTAAATTGTGTCCGCTAATAGGTATCGATTGTTCACATCAAGAAGATGCGGTACATAAAAGTGGCGTGTAGGTTAGAATTGAGTTTACAACGAAGGCTAATGTGCCAAAGGATACCACTCTATACTGTTTGATCATGCATAATAAATTATATCAGTATTCACCATTTAATAAAGTGGTTCAACGAAAATATTAGCGGCGCAATAGATACCGTAATAGGGGTAGGATGTTGTTGTTAAATGAGATGCGGGCTGAGGTGATGTAGTTTGTGTAGATGGTTAGTTAATCGTTAGATGATGACTGCAAGACGTGGCAAAAAGTCTATTGTTATCGATTTTCAATGGTATCGTTCTGAAATACATAGGGTAATGCCGAAGGAGTTGGCTACATGTGACAATAATTTCAAAAAGAGTGATTTTGTTTTCAAACCTGTGCTAAGTTTTAATGCTTTGACAGATGAGGATAAACATGTCGCAAGATATGCTTACAGCTGTCATCACGGGTTAAGGTGGGAAGAAGGATATATATGTGCGACTGAGTTTGAAGGAATTATTAAACGATTGTGTGCCGACGTGAACGTGGTGTACGTTAAAGGAAGGGAGAAGCTAGAATTTTTGAAGAGTATTTTGAAGAATAAACGAATAGTAGATTTAATTGATGCCGATAAAATAAGAAAAGAAGAACCAAGTTGCAGTTTTCACGTTGGTGATTCCGTTGTTTGTGCACTAACTAATGTCGAACGATTGCATAAGTTTTTAATGTACAACAGTTTAGAGAGAAAAAAAATTTAATCGATATCGGTAAATATTTACAAATAGTGTAGTCAGAATGGGCAATATTTGGACTAGAATTGTACGGAATGGTGTCGAGAGGGTCGGAAATGTTATACATCAATATGAAGCAGTGGGGGGGGGGGGGGGGGGGGGGGAACATAGCCGAAATTCGTAATAGTTTTCGAGAAAATTGAGATTTTTTGTTTTTTGGGTTTTTCGATTAGTAAGGGCAAAACAAAAATTGGAGGAGAAATTTCCCCCCTACAAAAAAAATGGGGTAGGAGAATCAAAATTGAGTACAAGAAATAGAGAAAATATAGAGAACAAAATGGGATGCGGAGGGGTAAGATTGGAACATTAGAATAGCAGAAAATGTACGTTTTTCGAAAAAAAATTAAGTCTGTTGTTCTTTTACATTTTCGCATCTACCACATCTAAAAATGGAAACATAGCCGAAATTCGTAATAGTTTTCGAGAAAATTGAGATTTTTTGTTTTTTGGGTTTTTCGATTAGTAAGGGCAAAACAAAAATTGGAGGAGAAATTTCCCCCCTACAAAAAAAATGGGGTAGGAGAATCAAAATTGAGTACAAGAAATAGAGAAAATATAGAGAACAAAATGGGATGCGGAGGGGTAAGATTGGAACATTAGAATAGCAGAAAATGTACGTTTTTCGAAAAAAAATTAAGTCTGTTGTTCTTTTACATTTTCGCATCTACCACATCTAAAAATGGAAACTATATTTAAAAAAATTAAGAAATCCTTCACAAATTGTGTAAACAACTTATTAATAGCAGACAGACGTAAATAAATTAAAAAAAAACCGTAACCTTCACAAATTGTGTAAACAACTATAGCAGACAGCAGACAGATGTATAAAAATAAAAAAACCTTTGACATTCATTTATTCTGTAAACAACTAAATTTTCCATATTAGATGACAGACGTATAAAAAATTGTTGTTTCAAAAGCGTGACGTGTTCTAACATAGGTATTTTTGATATAAATACTGCCTCTATTCATCTTAGAAATCATTCACAAAGTATCTCTTGCAACATAATGGTGAGTACAATTAAATTATATTTCTTTTTATATTTACATATTATTTACACACATATTTGTATTTGATTTTAAAATTATTTATACAGTTCAAATTAATGTGCTTACATCCACTAGATTCTTGCGTTTACTCTTTTATCATAATATGACAGTGCACACAAATTCAAACTTTTGTCTATAGTTAATTTATTATTATTAATATCACTATTATGTAAAAAGAACATTAAAATTTAAAATAAATTAAAAATAAAATAAAAAAAATATTAACCTTCACAAATTGTGTAAACAACTTATTTTCCATAATAGCAGACACGTATAAAAAATCTTTAACATTCATTGATTCTGTAAACAACTAAATTATCCATATTTGCTGACAGACGTATAAAAAATAATTGTTCTTAAAACGTGACGTGTTGTAACCTTGGTATTTTCATATAAATACTCCCTTTATTCGACTTGGTAATCATTAACAAAGTATCTCTTTTAAGATAATGGTGAGTACAATTACATAATATTTCTTTTTTATGATATTTACACACATATTTGTATTACATTTAGCCTTTTATCATAATATAACTGTGCACACAAATTCAATCATTAGCCTATTGTTAACTTTTTATTATTATTAATATCACTATTAGGTAAAAAGAACATTAAAATTACAGCTACAGTTTACTTCGAGTTTTGTATTATGTTCCGATTATACGGAACGATGTATGGTTACTAAATTTACCATTTAAATGATTTTCTGGGTGTGAGTAATTATTTATTGCAGCGAGAAAATAATTTTTTGTAATTGCATAGAGAAAATAATTTAAATGTACAAATTCTTCACCCAGATCATTATTTTCTTCATTATCATTATTTTCTTCATTATTACCTTCTTCTTTTTCTTCCTCACTTTCCTCATCTTCACCAATACTTTCCAAAATGTGTTGTATTATTTCATCTTCTTCCTCTTCTGTTAACTCACTCACAGAAAAAATATATTTTCTATGTAATAGTTCCATAATATTGTTAAGGGTTACACTATTTGCGAATACGTTCTCCACGTTTCTTAAATAGCGCCTTAAACTCCCTCCACTTGTCATACCATTCACCTTGTTGTGCCATTGACCTTGCCGTACCCTTGACCTTGCCGTAACCTTGACCTTGTCGTGCCCTTGACTTTGTCGCGCCCTTGACCTTGATATAACCTTGATATGACATTGATATGACCTTGACCTTGATATGACCTTGACCGTGATATGACCTTGACCTTGCCGATTCTAGCACCTCCTCATGTAGAACCTCCTCATTGCCCTTGGGCTGTGCCACATGCAAGGTCAAGGGCAATGAGGAGGTTCAACATGAGGAGGTGCTAGAATCGGCTATGTCCCTCTACTAACCTGTAATATGGATTTTAGGTGAAAAAGTACTGATGCACAACCGCTACATCGAAAAAAATAAAAAGTTTGCTAACGTAACAAAATAAAAACGCAATTCTATACGATAAAGAATAAACATATGAGTTAAATAAAATTTTTCTGGTTGTGTATACTTTGCCATTACAATCGATGTTCTACATATAATTACACTGCACATCTATCGTCATCGTATCTGATCAGACTGGGCACAGACACGCCTGCTGATATAACCGTCCCTTCTCTTTTATCTAGTATACTCATGGGGTATCGTTTACCTTTCCCCAGTTCTCTCACCCCAGTTCTATACGGTATATATTATATATATATATATATATATATATATATATATATATAGTGTGTTTCACTTTTCATAGGGACACCTAAATAACTTTTTTATTTTGAAAGCAATCAATATAAAATTTTTATCAGTTGTGTAGGTCCCGACAACGCACCTTTTTGTGTGAATAGAGTTTTTATAAAGTCAATATCTAGCCAATTATAATTAAAATAAAAAGTAGTGTTTCAAGTAATGTCATACTAGCGATTAAGATAGAGCAAAAAAGTATTAGGAAAAGTTTTTACAAATCACTCAAGAACCCTTAACCCCTTCTCTACCTGCTGCTAAATCGGGTGCGCCTCCAGTATACCGTTTTGGCGCGCTCGGAAGCAGTTATGCATCACAAGCATTTGGGAGTATTTAGGTTTAAAAGTAGATAGAAATAATAAAAATTGTGTTTACTAAATAAATATTTATTTTTTTTACAACATAAATAATATTCAAAAATAAAATGAATAATTCAAATAACTGAATAAACATGCTTCTAGTGTAAATAATGAATCCTTGTATGTAATCTAAATCGCATTGTGGTATTCTTCAAAGTGTGTTTGAGAACACAGTGAAACATCGCAACTTGAGCAAAAATTAACTGTATATTTATTTTTATTTTTATAAGTATTGTAGCAGACCCAGCATCTCCTTCTGCGCTGCTCGGGTTTTGGCAGACATATCAGGGAATTATCATTTACCTTAGACTTTTTCTTCTTGTAAGTACAGTCTTCTTTTATGCTTTTATAATTAGGGACGTAAGCATCCAACAACTCATCGCATAAAATAAGTGTAAAATCCACGACTGGTACATTTTTCTTTTTATGTGAAATACTATACAAACATTTTGCATTCAACACTATTCTCTGCAAAATGTGAATGCCAAGTTTTTTGAACCAACAAAAATTTTTTCTTGCACAATTATATGGTTCAATATCTTGATCAATGGCATCTACTGCCCCCATGCTAGTGTTATAATGATCTATGTGTGTTGGCTTCTTGTAAGTTATATTAGATTTTTTCTTCACATCATATCTGGATTTTTCTTGAAATCCGGCGGTTAGTTTAGTTGTTAGCACGTAAACATCCCTCCTGTTCTTGAATCTAACTATAAGAGTATCATTTTTTCTGATAAAGCATGATTGGTGCGTTGATAAAGGAACATTTGTGAGATCTTGAGGAACTCCTCTGTTTACTCATATAGTGCCTGTCACGTAAGTTTTTTTTTACTACACAAATTCCGCTAATCTAACGTACAGATACCAGTTATCTAAAATCACTTCCCTTCCCTCTTCAAAAACATTTTGTAAGAACTTTGCAACCACTCTTTCGGACATAGACAAATTTTCAGAGCCATATATATGAGAAACATCATATGAATCTTTTCCGGTATATAAAAGAAAATCATATGTATATCCTCGAAATTTTGGATCACTTGGTGATAAACAAAAAAGCTTTATTCCAAATCTGGCACGCTTTGTCTTGATGAATTGCTTGAAGTGAAGTCGACCTTTATAAAGCATCAAACATTCGTCCAATGCACAAGTTTTCCCTAGATCAACAAGCACCGTTGTGTTTTCCCGTATGTATCCAAAAAACATAGTAAGCCTAGAGTGTGGGTTAGACCTAACACCAATAGCAGGACTGGTAAATCTTAGTAACTTTAGAATTTATAGGTATCTGAAAAATTGAAATAAAAATAAATATATTTTCACTGAATGAAAAACTTAGTACTTACCGAGCTCTGCTCATGATTGAAGCTGAAAACGCAGGCGGACCGCCAAGTAGAAACTGCTACCGCCAGTAATCCGTGATTTTTGGCAAATGTGTTAGGCCCATAAGAAACGTGAGTGATATGAATGTATACATTTCAGGCAATTGAACATTTTTCCAGTAAATGCCATGAATTTTCAAGGCAAGGTTATTATTTTCTTCAAGATACATCATTGCTCTTTCATTTGTCCACCGACATAAGAAGCCTACTACTTTATGTGACACAAATGCTTCAAAAAAATCTTTAGCACTTTTAGTTTCATTCATATCGATAGCCGGGTGAATATAATATTCAAACTCTTTTTCGTAAATAGAAGAATCTCTTGTATCTGAAAATGGGTCAGTGATAATTCTCCACTCACCAAATTGACGAGCCTCAATCTCTTCGTCTTCATCAGAACAGGAAAATTCTTCTTCGGAATCACAAGAGTCATTGTCCGCTTGCACCTCGAAATCTGAGTCGCTATCAGTATTTGCATCCGAGGAAGACATTATAATCAAACAAGTACACCTTACCGCGTTGCCTATAAAAGCAAACTGAATAATATAACCTTAAATTAGCGTAATTTCGTATAGACGCACTTGTAAACCTGACCGCCAGATGATTCGACGTGATCTAACTAGTTAGAACAAGAGGGCGTGTCCAATTTTATTGCAAATATGATGACTAACTTACTGTGCGCAATACTGTTGCTGTATATTTGTATCTAAAATGACACAGGCGGTAGCAACACGGTGTATACAATTGTACATCATGATGATGCAACCGTATGCATCACTGGTATTTTACTCCATATATAGCGTGATGCAAACGGTTGCATCACGGTGCGGAAGGGGTTAATACCAAATTTCGCGGAAAAATTTTCATTTTTAAATTCTTCTACATTTTTATGCTATCAGTAAATAATAGTTTGTTATTGCAATAATAAGAGTGCCATGAAGCAAGAAAATAATTTGTCAGTTCAAATGTCAAACGTCAGTTCACTAAACAGTTTATTTCAGTTGAAACTATTGTACTTTGCTGAGCAATGGCCGATAGACATTTAAGTATTGCTGAAAAGTAAAAATTATTCGAATTGTTGGTGATAATGTACGTTCTACCCGAGAGGCTGCAAGAAAGTTTAACGCGAGACATCGTGAATGTCCACCCATCCGTCATCGAACTGTTGCATACTTGAATAACATTTTCAACACTACTGGAGATGTTGCTAAACCACATCAACATGAATTGAACAATCGAGAACACCATTTCGATGCAATAATACAGGGTTTTTCGGTTGCCTTTCACGATTTGTCATTTGTAATTCACTAATTCTCAAATGACTTTACCAACTGTCAAATTTGTGTCAATTGTAATTCCCTTTTATCAAAACTGTTTCACTATTTGCCAAATGATTTTCTCTATTCTTATGCAAATAAAATAATAGAAAGCAATCGAACTCATATATATTTATTAGGAACCAACGAAACTTATTATGTAAAATAGACAATAAGTAATGAAATACTTAAACATTCAAGTACAATTTACGAAAGAATTTCGATTCTTTGTAAACAATCGCCTAAGTAGGACTCCATATGTTGTATGTAGTGAAGGCAGTGTTCGTGAGTGATATTTTCTGATACTCTGTGGATGGATTGATATAGCTCATCCGCATTTCTTGGTTGTGATCTCTTGATGTAATTTTTCTATTGACTAAACAATTCATCAATTGGATTCAAGAATGGGCTATACGCCGGAATAAATACAGCATGGTGGCCATGAGCTTGAATAAGATTTAGTACTTCAGAATTTTTGTGAAAGCGAACATTGTCCATTATAAGATAAGCTCCTACGATATTATCAACACGAAAATGATTAATCAAATTTAACAGATACTCTGAAAAATGTTCCACGTTGTATGGTCTATCCTGTATTTGAAATAAATATAACGAATTAAAATTTATTCCAGCTGCAATTGAATAATTTCGTCCTCTAACTTGGGCTTTACGTAAACATGCTGGAGTATTTTTGGCAGATCTACCAGAGGACACTCTTGAGTAAACATTTATACCAAATTCATCAATGAAAAAAATTTTGTCTCTCTCATGCATAATTCTGTTGTATTCAATTGCATAATCAAAACGATTTTGTATTATAGCTGGTGTATTTCTTCTTTCTGGTATGTACATCACACGTTTCATAGAATAATGGAATTCTTTTAAAGCCCTATTCATTGTTGATGTAGATATTTGCATGTCGGGCCATTGGCAAAGACTCTTTGCTTGTAAATCACGAAGTGTAAGAGTACAATACTCGTCAATCCAATCACATATTCGTTCCTTTTGAGCTTCATTAAGCTTTTGCTTTCTTTGACCCGGGGGTTGTTTATGTATCTGTCCCGTTTGCACATGTTTTGCATCAATTTTACGCACTGTATTCGGTTTTACATTAAACTGTATTCCCACATCAATAGAAGATTTTCCCTGATTCATGGAGTTAATAATTAATGCGCGCACTTTGTTACTAATTTTCGCATTTCGCCTTCTCACACACTCCATGTTACAGTAATGACAGTTCATGAAATTATTTTGACAAAAGATGAAATTCATTTGACAAATGTGACTATCATTTGAATAATGGTGAAATACAAATGACGAATGGTGAAAGACAAATAAAAGAGTGAATGTCATTTGATAAATAATGAATCACAAATGACAAATCGTGAAAGGCAACCGAAAAACCCTGTATTAGCAGCGTATCGTAATAATCCTCACGCGAGTTTACAAGATATGGCTAGACATTTAAATATCTCTTACTCCAAAATTTGGAGATGTCACCGTCACAAATTGAAACCGTATAAGCCAAAATATTTACACGCCCTTGACGAAGGAGATCTCAATAGAAGAATGGAGTATTGTCTGTGGGCTCAAGGCATTTTTCTAAATGTCAGAATTAAAAAAAAAAAAAATGATGAATGATGAAAAGTGATGAAGCTACCTTCACTACAAATGGTATTGTTTCATCCCAGAATTGTAGATACTAGGCAACAGAAAATCCAAAATGGGTTATCAATTGTAAAAGACAATATTCGCAGAAAGTTAGTGTGTGGTGCGGAATTTTAAATACACAAATCAATGGCCCGTTTTTCTTTTTTGATAAGCTAAATGCAGAAAGGTTTATAAATTTTTTAAATACTGTATTAATTGATGTGCTTGATGATTTATCATTGGATATGAGATTTACACTTCCAGCTAGATGGATCTCCAGTTCATAACGCAAGAATAGTGCGAGCATGGTTAGACGAAAACTTTCCGCTAAGATGGAAAGGCCATAATAGCCCTTTAATAGAGTGGCCTCCGATATCACTTGACATTAAACCACTCGACTTTTTTCTTTGGGGGATTATTAAAAATGCTGTGTATGGGTCTAGATCTCAAAACATACAGGAACTGTGTCAGAAAATCCGACAAGTCTGTCGAGAAATTTCTCCAGAAGTATTACGATGCATCACTGAATCACAAAAGGCGATTGGAAAAATGTATCCGTTTTCAAGGTGATTTAGTGGAAAAAGATCCTATTTAAAATATTGTTCATTAAATTGTTGCTTTTGTTTTGTTAGTTCTTTAATGTTGAATAAAATTTATGAATTGTTTTCTTGCGTTATGGCACTCTTATTATTGCAATTACAAACTATTATCTACTGATAGCATAAAAATGTAGAAGAATTTGAAAATGAAAATTTTTCCGCGAAATTTGGTATTAAGGGGTTCTTGAGTGATTTATAAAAACTTTTCCTAATACATTTTTGCTGTATCTTAATCGCTAGTATGACATTACTTGAAACACTACTTTTTATTTTAATTATAGTTGGTTAGATATTTACTTTATAAAAACTTTATTTATACAAAAAGGTGAGTTGTCGGGGCCTACACAACTGATAAAAATTTTATATTGATTGCTTTCAAAATAAGAAAGTTATTTAGGTGTCCTCATGAAAAGTGAAACATACTGTATATATGTATATATATACAGGCTGATTCATTTTCGGCCCTCACCATGGGGATCTCGCTTATTATTGGAGATAGAGTATAGGTTTAAATTTGGCAAAGTTGTTAAATTTGTGTTTTGTGTGTTTTGTGTGCGCTATAATTTGTTGCATTTTAACAAATTGCAACAAATTATAGCGACAATCGCATGTAAAATGAGATTTAATAATTATTAATTCTCATACACATGAAGTTCATTACAGTTCGTATATATACACGTAGTATAGAAGTGAATATCATGTCTGTCTTCGGTAAGGTGCACTGATGATCTGTAAAAAACAGTGAAATATCGATATATGCACATTCCGCGCAGATAAGTTTTTCACAAAATTTTTCATTTGTACTGACAACTTGTACAGTTGATGTCGCGGCTTGTTGCTTGTTGCGTCTACAATCTAGGGCAAAAGTGATTTGCCGAATTGTAGAATTAAATGCAACAAATTATAGCGACAATCGCATGTAAAATGAGATTTAATAATTATTAATTCTCATACACATGAAGTTCATTACAGTTCGTATATATACACGTAGTATAGAAGTGAATATCATGTCTGTCTTCGGTAAGGTGCACTGATGATCTGTAAAAAACAGTGAAATATCGATATATGCACATTCCGCGCAGATAAGTTTTTCACAAAATTTTTCATTTGTACTGACAACTTGTACAGTTGATGTCGCGGCTTGTTGCTTGTTGCGTCTACAATCTAGGGCAAAAGTGATTTGCCGAATTGTAGAATTAAATGCAACAAATTATAGCGACAATCGCATGTAAAATGAGATTTAATAATTATTAATTCTCATACACATGAAGTTCATTACAGTTCGTATATATACACGTAGTATAGAAGTGAATATCATGTCTGTCTTCGGTAAGGTGCACTGATGATCTGTAAAAAACAGTGAAATATCGATATATGCACATTCCGCGCAGATAAGTTTTTCACAAAATTTTTCATTTGTACTGACAACTTGTACAGTTGATGTCGCGGCTTGTTGCGTCTACAATCTAGGGCAAAAGTGATTTGCCGAATTGTAGAATTAAATGCAACAAATTATAGCGACAATCGCATGTAAAATGAGATTTAATAATTATTAATTCTCATACACATGAAGTTCAATATATATATATATATATATATATATATATATATATTGATAAATTGTGAATGAGCTAATGAATAATAATAACAGAATATTAAGTAATTAAATAGTGAATAAAACGTTAGCTGTAAGTGTGTTGGGCGTCTTATAAAATATGAACAGGTAAAGTTAGATTACCAGCCAATAGTACGTAGTATCTCTGATTACGACTAGATGTCGGTAGAGCATGACCAAATAAATTTGACTCTTACTTAGGATCATCGTCGGTGGTATTGTACTCCTAGAAAACTGAAGGAAAATTAATTAATACTATCAAAAAGATATTTCTAGCTACGCATTGATAAATAAAAGAACTTCTTTAAAATAATAAGTATAAAATATTTATTTAACGCAAGGTATCTGTATACAATAATAAGCAACTTGACTAACGGCAAAACAAGGAATTATAATTATATGCACTTGTGAATTTATGGTTATGTAACTAGTGATATAATAAAGTAAAGTTTGTTTTAATATAAATAAATAAACACTGTTATGGTAAGTACTACAAATTCTTAATAGGTAATGTTCTTTTCATAAATTATATCAAAATAGTGATATATTTAAAAGTAAAATCAATATGTAATTATTTCGTAATTTGATTGGTTAAGAAAAAGTTATTGATTAGGCTTTTACAAAAAGAATTAAATTAAATTAACCTGTGTCTTGCAGGGAGCGTTAAGGAATCAAGAAAGGTTTCGGCTAATCAGGATATTCATCTGAACAGGATCAAGAGAGGTATTCTTGGGTTAAATGCTGCAGGTATGTAGAAACTTATTCTTGTATGTAGCTATCGGGTCGACGCTCTGCGGCCAAAAGATGCTTTCGTAGTTTTCTTGCCGGTGTCGGATCTTGTTCTCGTAAAAAGTGCTTCAAATGTTGCGCCAGTACTAATTACACATTTTCTATATATTTTTAATCTTTTAACACCAGTATTTCAGTATATACTTAATTTAATAGACTGGAGTATCACTTTTTTAGGCAACTCGTGTAAAAATTCTGCACCCACGCTAACTATCAATTATTTCTTTTTCAAAGCCTTATTAGAAAGTTAATAATTGTCTTGATTAACAAGTATATTTAATTAACAAGTAGATATGACAAGTAGATATGACTGGCTTTTTGATGTTAGGTTATGTACAATTTCCAATACAAATATAACCTGTTCGCGGGTTTTTCTTATGATTTGAAAAGTGAGCGTGTTCAATTAGTATCGATATAAAATTCAAATGTAAATAAATTAACTATATTTTTTAATTTCGCGTAATTGATTTGAATGACTATTCTTCTTCTTTCTCTTTCCTTAAGACTTAGTCTTGTTTCTTCTACTATTTCAATTTTGTTCAGCCTCTTGGGAAGCAGATGTCCAGCTCTCGCACCATCTCTTGGGAGGTCGGCCTGGAGGTCTCCTTGAGTTCGGTTTTTCGTTCTTTGCCCATTTTGCCCATCGGTCCCCCGTCATTCGGTCGACTTGAATGACAAAAATGAAAATTAAAAATATGAAAAGTAAATTTTGAAATCAATATGATTTAATCTGAAATATACAAAGTTATCGTAATATTAATTTATTAACATTTCGACACTAATTTTACAAGTTATGTCCACCAAATGTAGCTATTCAATTGAGTGTATTTCTTGTATTAATTCTTACTTTTTCATTTACAGATAGCTGGAATAACTGAGTATCATAACAATATATATATATATATATATATATATATATATATATATATATATATTGTTAAGAGCTGCCAGCATTAATACTAACTCCAAACTTCTTAATAGCAATGTAAACTGGAATACGAGTATATGTAAGTTTATAAGAATTTCAAACTAAATAGAAAATAACTGCAATGAAATAGGTATTTGATTTTGTTATAATTTATTTTCAATTTACTTCAAATTAATTTTTTTAAATAACTGAAATATTGATTATAATATAACATTGTTATTAAAACAAAAATTAAATAAATTATTCACACAATAACATTTTAACAGGAAGAAAGTATCTAAATTTTTCTTTTTAAAAATAACGTAGAGGAAAATCCATTAGCATATATATGCACAGTAATTTTTGTATTTGTTATAGGTACATAATAGAGATGGACAAAATCGTTCCTTTTGTGGACTCGTTCCATTCTGCAGATGGAACGAGTCCAGAGGATATTTTAGAACTACAAGAAGCTATCACAAATGAATGAATTTGAACAAGTGCATAAGCTGCATGTACATTCATCAGTAAAGATGCCCATTTGGGAGCAAACGCAGTGGAAGGGGAATAATAGTTATTTATGCAACAAGTGCAAAAAGTAAGTGTTTATTGCACAGTAATACTTTAGAATATCTCCGAGCATATTTTGATAATAGACTAATTAGTAAAGATCGTTGGCTGTCACGTTCACTTAACTTGACACCATTAGATTTCTGTCTATTTGGATATCTAAAAACTAAAGTTTTTAAAAATCGGCTTCATATTTTAGAACTACAATAAGCTATCACAAATGAATGAATTTGAAGAAGTGCATAAGCTGCATTACATTCATAAATAAAGATGCCAATTTGGGAGTAAACGCAGTGGAAGGGGAATAATAGTTATGTATCCAACAAGTGCAAAAAGCAAGTGTTTATTGTAGGCGACGTGAAATTCACAGTGCAATAAACACTTTTTGTACGAATTGCATACAATATTTTTTCTATGTTCATGCAAAAAACAAAATAAAATTATTTAGGTGGTACTAAGTATAGCAAAATAGGAAGCGTATTTTAATAGCAAAATATTTAATAATTAATTAGCACTATCGATTTGCATTGAGGAAGTTATGAACTAATATGTTAGGAGCAATTTAACTCAGACTTTATTTTTATTATTAATGTTAAAAGTAAATGTCCAATTTATGCAATTTTCAATATTAATATTTCTTACAATTAGTTAATTATTTTTTAATTCTACTTCTTGATTTGTGACTTCTCTTTGCAACACTGAGTTTGCAAGTGATTCCTCTACTTATCCCTCCGCTACTGTCGACGATTTCCATCCGCCATGTCGTTTGAGCTCTAGTATATCTGCTCCAGTATCTGCAAGAAGTGTTCAGGATTCTCCAAATGCAGAAATTTTGCAATTTCATACGGTATTTTAGCAAACTTGATCACACCAATAGCTTGGACAGTGCACTTTTTATTTCGGTAATTGATAAAAACAATTTTTGCGGAATATTATTGGGACGTAATTTCGTGTATTTATGATATATCCATATATCCATCAAATTTAATCCTTCTTCCACCCCACCTCTAATGACAAAACTTCGTTCTTTGTCAGTTTTTGACCGTGGCACATTTACAATTAATATTGAGCCTACTTCTTCTACGTCTTAGATACACAATTTTTGGAGCTCATTTCTACGACATGCCCCTGCGATGCCAAATATTGCAGCGACCTACAACAACTAGTTTTAAAATGTTTTACAAAAGCTAAAAAACTTACTTTTTCATCAAATACTGGGAGTTCGGTGCTTCTTTTATAGATTTATAAATGTGTTCCCTGTTAAATACTTTTTACTTTTTGGGCCGAAATCCTACAGAGTTCTGCTTCATGAATGCCTTTAATTTCTTATAAGGTTTAATATCATTCGATCTTTTGAAAAATATACAAGAAGCACATTTTCTGTAAAACTTACAACTTTTTTATCAAAGCACCACTTTTTAAAACGATTATAATTTACTTCATATTGTTTTCTTAATTTACTAGGTAATAAGTTTAATGACGCTATTTCACTGACTTCTGATGGGCTACAAATACATAAAATCGGAAATAGTTAATTCGTATATTTAAAAAAAAAACAAAGAAAATGAGTAATTAACAAGTTATTAGCAAATGGCTCTCATGCCGCAAATAATATACCGGGGGGTGCGGCAATAGTGTGTCGGCGGAGCTTAGCATGAAAACTAATAAAGTTGTAACAATGAAATTTTACGTACACATGTAGTATGCTACAGTGCATTATCTAATTTTATTTATATATTTACAGGGTGTTCCAAATTTCCGCAACCACTTTCAATTTTTTTTTTTTAAATAGATTGCTATACTTTCTTGTTATTATGATGATAGCCACCCAAATTATCTTTGCAATGATATATGACAATGTGCACTTACAACTGTTAATTTTGGTTCTATTGCAAATTTTGTTAAAATCTTGACAGTTGCAGCGTCTAACATTTTAAGTCTTAGCCTGAAAATGGGTGCAGTGCCTCACGTAACTTTTTTGTTACCAATTTATGGACTAACACGTTATATGTTTTGAGGGTGAACAACGTGACAACATATACAGAGTGCTAAATATGTCGTGCCAAAGTTATCGAAGTTTAAAGGCTATTTTCTCTTTTTTTTTAAATTGAACCTATAATTTTTTTATTAGTCAGCAAATTCCTTGTAAAGTTGCCGTTAAAATGGTACCAATAACACAGTACTTATTTCTAGTATTTTCGAAGTTATAACCCTTTAATATACCTATATATATATATACATATGTTTATAATATTCAATATGCGGTGCAGCATCTAATAGTTGGGTGGTTGGCCATGAAATGATATTAAGCAAAAATTGCTGTGTAACCAAACGTCAAATATCTACTTAAAATTTCCATATAAAGTGTTTTTCAATAGTTTCTCTTTACTGTAATCGCGTTTAATTGTTATAATTTAAGTTCGGCTAGCTAATTATCAATTTCCGTTTGTTCGTTATTAGTTGTTATCTTGTTGTCAGTTATATCGTTTTGTTGTCATTATTTTTTATTTCCATGCCGTAATAGTTTATAGTTGTGTTTCTTTAGAATGAATTTTTCGAAGGAGGAGCTAATAGACATGGTATTTGTTCTTGGCGCTAGCAATAGAAATCCACTTTTAGCATCAAGAACATATGCTATGGAGTATCCTCACCTTAGAGCACCAGATATTAAGACGTTTGAAAATTTGTTGACAAGGTTTCTTCGGACGGGTTCAGTGAATTATGTCAAACATGAAAGAACTAAGTCTATGGTTACAGAAGATAATGAAGTGAAAGTCGTCCAGTCCGTTGTGGAAAATCCGCGCGTATCTACAAGGATAATTTCGACAGAACACGGGATAGAAGTCACTGCTGTAAGAAGGATTTTAAAAAAACATAAATTTCACCCTTACAAAATTCAAAATCATCAAGGCTTATTACAAACGGATTTTGAAAGGAGACTTAACTGTGAATGGCTACTTTTCCAATTACGACAAGATCTAACTTTTCTAGATCATGTGCTTTTCACAGATGAAGCAACATTTGCTAATTGTGGAATAACAAACAGAAAAAATTCTCATTATTATGACACTAGAAACCCTCATTTTGTGCAACCCATTTTATATCAACAAAAATGGAGTGTTAACATCTGGGGAGGCATCATAGGAAACACTATTGTAGGTCCATTCTTTTTTAATAATACTTTAAATTGTGAAATCTACACAAATTTCCTACAAAATAATTTACCATTGCTGTTAGAAGACCTACCAGATTACGTCATAAGGAGATTGTGGTACCAACATGATGGTGCACCTGCACATTACGGTGCTGCTGCAAGAACACATTTATATAGGGTATTCACCAATAGGTGTATTGGGAGAGGAAGCTTTATAAGCTGGCCACCGCGGTCACCAGATCTAACCCCTTGTGATTTTTTTCTGTGGCCTACTGTAAAAAATATAGTTTACGAAACACCTCCTACAACGGCAGAGAACATGCAGCAACGAATCAGAAACGCTTTTCTTCAAGTAAGTGAAAACAACATGGCTCAAAATGTAAGTCTGTCGATGCAGAGGCGATTAAGAGCATGTGTAGAGCAGAATGGAAATATATTTGAACACATTTCAAATTAATTTTGTTTTATTATTGAAAAATTACAAAATGTAATTCTAAAACTAATAATAAAGAATTAAGAAACAGGTGTTTGTAAAAGTTACTTTGTTTGGTATCATTTCATGGCCAACCAACTATTAGATGCACCGCATATTGAATATTATAAACATAGGTATATCCCATTAAAGGGATATAACTTCGAAAATACTAGAAATAAGTACTATGTTATTGGTACCATTTTAACGGAAATTTTACAAGGAATTTGTTGACTAATAAAAAAATTATAGGTTCAATTTAAAAAAAAAAGAGAAAATAGCCTTTAAACTTCGATAACTTTGGCACGACATATTTAACACTCTGTATATGTTGTCACGTTGTTCACCCTCAAAACATATAACGTGTTAGTCCATAAATTGGTAACAAAAAAGTTACGTGAGGCACTGCACCCATTTTCAGGCTAAGACTTAAAATGTTAGACGCTGCAACTGTCAAGATTTTAACAAAATTTGCAATAAAATCAAAACTAACAGTTGTAAGTGCACATTGTCGTATATCATTGCAAAGATAATTTGGGTGGCTATCATCATAATAACAAGAAAGTATAGCAATCTATTTAAAAAAAAAAATTGAAAGTGGTTGCGGAAATTTGGAACACCCTGTAAATATATAAATAAAATTAGAAAATGCCCTGTAGCATACTACATGTGTACGTAAAATTTCATTGTTACAACTTTATTAGTTTTCATGCTAAGCTCCGCCGACACACTATTGCCGCACCCGGTATAAAGAAATAATATGAAAAGCGAAAACTCGCTTGAAATCAAGTGATAAAGTGAATGGTTAAATAGTTGAAAGTTAATTCATGAAAAATTGACCCTGGACTGTGAATCACCCGGTATATCAATTATCAAATAATTGAACAATTTACACAATAAAATAAATTACATACGTTTATACTGAGTCAATTTAAAACACCAAAATCAAATTAGTTACACTATACTGCGAGATTGTATCAAAATTAGGATAATTATTTAATAAATCCAAATTTCAATTAGCCTTAACTTAAGATCAAAAATTCATAGTTCGACGGCAGATCTGTAGTTTAACCCTACATTTGATTTTGCACACACAGTATATATTACGAGAATAGCAATATAATTTTAATAGAAATTACAATTTAAAGTTATAGCGAAAAAAACATTATTGAATTTATATATCTTTAATATCTCACGTTGTTTCATAAAAAAAAACATAAAAATAAATGAACTACTTAAATGTATGAAATCAACTAATTAAGCATTAATTAAAAATTCAAAATTATAATTTTGTGGAACCCGCTAAATTTTAACATTAATAATACAAAATTATTTTAGAATAAAAATATTTGTACCGAAAGTTTTGGACGTTATCAAAATTTTATAAATGTTACAACATTTATATGAGCTTTAAATATATAAAGTACAATAAAGTAAGATATTCTTTTACAACTTACGTAAAACATATAAGAAACAATTTATAAGAGCCCCAATTACATATACGAATTAAACTAACATTGAATACTGTTTTAATTAATATTAAAAATTCGGAGTCGTAAGTTTAGCCAATAAAAGACCTGCGAAGATTTTCAGGTTATCTGCGTTGCAAAAAAGGGGTCTTGTACAAAATACCTTTGACAGACGACACAGATGTGATCCACAAAAAAAAACCACGTACGACACAGGTGACCAATCAAGCACAGGATGACCTTGACTTGCTAGCTCCAGGCACACATATTTCTGTGTATCATAATCGTTAGAAAGAACAATTGCAGTATTTTTCAACCGATGAGGGTCTTTCGTATTGCAAGAATGTCGACGATTTGATGTTGACATTAGGTCACCAACACCATTCCGAAGAATGGCGTCTTTTTATCGATGCTTCAAAATTGAATTTGAAAGCTGTCCTTCTTCACATAGTAAACGTTTATCCATCCATCCCCAGTAACCACGCAATCCACTTAAAAGTAACGTATGCAAATATGACTTTTCGTCTAGACAGAATTAATTACAAAATTGATAAATTGTATTTCAGCGTAGACCTCAAAGTTGTAGCAATTCTACTCGGTTTACAACTAGGGTATACAAAGAATTTTCTTTGTGAGTGGGACAGTTGATCAAGAAATTCCCACTATATTGTTAAAGACTGGCTAGTCAGGGCTCAGTATTTTCCTGGACAAAAGAATATACTTCACAAGTTAAATCTGATAAAATAAATCTACCGCCATTACACATAAAATTAGGTTTGATGAAAAATTTCGTGAAAGCAATAAATAAATATGGCTGTGGATTCCAATTCATTAAACAAAATTTCCCAAAATCTCACATGCAAAACTTAAGAGGGAATTTTTAAACTTCTACAAGATTCGAAGAAACCTTAAGTGAAGTGGAGTGTGTTACTTGGAATGGTTTTAAAAATGTGACCCACAATTTTCTAAGAAACAGAAAATCTGACAATTATATAGCACTTGTTAATGAGCTTCTTAGAAGTTACCATAAATTTGGTTGTAATATGAGCCTTAAAATACATTTTTTGTACTCGCATCCGGATTCCTTTCCCCAGAACTTCGACGACGTGAGTGATGAACACAGCGAAAGATTTCATCAAAAAACATTTTAAACATGACGATACCATACAGCCATATAATATAATACCTAATTAATATTATTTCATTTACTTTTCAATATTTTTTTCCAAAACTTGACGTGCTAGAAAAAAGTTGTTGTTGCCATTGTTAGAACTATAAAAGAAACTAAGTTTTTATTTGGAGCTCCTTATAAATGGAACAGTCTCATAGCATGCGGAATGTCTTTCTCCGCAGTTTACATATTTGGCGTCGTTACAGTCCCTCTTGGTGCACAGACGCATGTGGGTAGTCATAGCAGAACTTCTTTGTGGATCCAAATATTTGGCACTTCACACATTGGCATATTTCATACTTCGGGCGAGGCGGCTCTAGTTTTGCTATAGGGTCAAATACTGTAAATATTTTTATTATTAGACCACATAGTTAGTTCAATACTAAATCAAGGAAAAACTGAATAATTTGAACCTTCTCGACAAATATAGGCAGAGGTCTAGATATTTCTTTATTGTTGAGCTTCTCCGTTACGGTAGTAGTAACACTTCAGGACTATCCTCATTTCTATTGCGTCTTCTACGTTCAACATTAATCCAGTCAACATCTGATTTCTCGGGAATATTCGACCCTGTTTCATAGTTAGGCTGAGTAGATAGTTTTATAAAATTAACTGTTATTCGTATGAGAAGCGAAATATAAATTTAGAGATATTAGTGTATAAATCACCTTTATGACAAAAAAAAAGGTCATAGTACTAATTTATACAGTGATATAACATTTTTCAATCAGTCCAGAGCTGCAGGAGTTGCCTTGCTCAGCTCGCCACCAGGGAAACTTTTTAGTTTATTCCACATTTCCGCAGTCGCAAAGGCTAGTATCTTTATACAGCATTGAGTTGCACCTTCCGTGGCTTGTGCGGGACCTATTTAATTGAGATCAATGCCTACGTGGGAGAGTTAGGAAATCTCTATTTCTCAACAGGGTGCTGTTTGAGGAGGGCTCTCCAGCAATCATTTGCATTGATGGGATACTGAACAGCATTCAGCCAAATCGGTCTCCTAGATTTCAGTCAGGTCCTGGGGATGTATGAGAAGATCAATGTTGTTGGAAATCTTAGCCTATTCGTTCTGTGTTGCAGCGCGACGTCTGATATCCAGAGAAAGAATCGGTAATCAGAGACTAGAAGTGGATCTAACAGTACTGGTGGCGATCCTCATTATATCGTTAAGTTGAATATCTACTAGCTTGGTGTGAGAGTTTCGATACAAACAGCAACAGAGTATTTAGCAGGAGAGTAAGGCACTGCAATGGCTGTCGTTCGCAGGGTCTCCCAACGAATTGCTGACAAGTTTACGTATTATATTATTGCGGGTCTTCACGTTTTGACTAGCTTTATAGAGGTGTCGCTTGAATGTCAGAGACAGGTGGCTTCCTTGTTACACAAATGATTCGGATTTTGAAGGGTTTGGTTGTGCCATTTCTTATAATATTCAGCTAAAGCTTGCAGATTTTCAGCAAGTTGTAATTCTCCATTCTCTAAATTCTTGGTTTTGGAGCATAAAGCAAGTCATCTGCTTTATGCATGTTCTACGATTCGGCGATTGGTCAGCGTAATCTGGACAAGTTTGCCTAATTTAGAACATGAGATGATTTTTTGGAATCTAAAAATAATTTCATTCTTCCAGACTGTCATAGGCACTGCAAAGATCAACAAAGGCAGCGGATGTTTTCAGACCCTTCTGAAAACCTGCTTCAATGAGCATTGTTAACCCCAAGACTTGAACACAGCAGTTCAATTCCGTTCTGAAACCGGCTTGCTCCCTATTAATAATCTTGCCGACGGAGGGCGCTATTCTATTATAGATAAGTCATTTTAGAAGTTTAAAGCAAACAGATAAGAGAGCTAACTAATTGTTGGTTATATTTGCTGCGAAAATGCAGTGAGCCCATTACTTTGGAATAGCATTGGTTGAGATAGGTCCGGTTCTGTATTTTGTTGCAGTGACATATTAAGATCATAAGTTAAAGGTATGTTAACTGCGTGAGTTGTGTAGGGGAATGAAATTTTACATGTTTGACATATTACCTCACCATTGTAAGCTCTAACGAATTGCAGTCGTTTTGTTTTCAACAGGTTTTACGTGGTGTAAAATTTATTGAAATGTTTTTCTGACGTGTGGTCATTTTTATATCACTGTACACGTACACTTTCTATCTTTGTATGGACAACAATAAGCAACAAGCTTTTCGATAATCAACTCTATACAATAATCTGTTAGGAAATAATAAAAGATTACACGAAGTTGCGGAATAATAAGTAAAGATATTTATTTCGCGTAGAAAGATTGTACAATATAAAATCTACGAGCTGGGTGCAGGCAGAGAGCCAATCAAAGTGAATTCATAAAAGTGATTTGGAATTAGCTAAAGTGTTGACCTTTTGTTAGCTGAATTAAAAGAATAAAGGGTTCTTATCCTGTTTGATTTCATCGGTCCATATTCGCCATAAAGAAGTAAATGTAATGTAAATTAAAAATTGGCTACTTTTTTAATTCTCCGTCAGTGAAATTATCATTCTGATCCCTTTTGCTAGGTATGCGGGAATTTCACGTCAATATTTCAGCAAGCTATTTGGTAAAACTATGATATGGAACCAAAAGATAATTTTCAACAGTGTCTATTTTTATGAAATAGATGTTTGGCTTCTCTGTGAAAAATTAAAAGAAAACAGTTTATCTAGCTGTGGAATTTGCAAGTACGCCAATTCATCACAGTGAATTTATGCCATTCCCATACCACCACCATGCACAGCTTTCCTAAGTAAAAAAAAAAATAGGGACTGATGAAAGCGTTGGTTGTTACATCAGATTCAGAATACATTTCCGCCAATATCTCAGAAGATTTTTCTTTCCTAAAAATATGTAGAATTTCTGGCTTCTAGGCTGTAAGAAAAGAATTGACTGGAATCAAGTGTTTGTGTTTCATACTAACGTAATTTATTTCTTAACATTACAAAAATGTTTAAAGTAAAAGGACTACTTTGCTACTGCTATGATGTTAATGGATACTTTAAAAAATTGGCAGATTCGTCTAAAAGAACTCGAAAAGCAGTTCTTTTACATGACAGCAATAGAAACCGAATTCCCATAGCTCACTCTGTGCAGTTAAAAGAACATGTGGTAACATATTTTTAGAAGCAATTATAAAAACATTTATGGAATATTTGCAGTGATCTAAGGGTAATTGGGGTTTTTATGGGTTTACGAGCAGGATTTGCTAAATACTGTATTTTCTGTACCTATGAAATAGCCGCGCCATTTCTCAAATTTCTTTAAACGAAACTAGAAATGATAGACATTATATAAACCGGATGAAAACAGTGTTCAAACAGTTCCACTATTTAATTCTAGCAAAATATTTCTTCCGCCTTTTTAGATAAAACTTGGATAAACGAAAATCTTTGTTAACACTCTTAAAAAACTAATCCGCAGGATTTATGTACTTTACGTGGGGCCCCAATAAAAGAAACCTTACAGGATAGCAATTTTGAAAAGTGCTTAACTGAAAGCATGGCAGGCTTTTAAGTAGTTATGTCACAACTTTTTTGGTAACAAAAAGTCCTCGATATATTAAAATGACATAAAACACTGTTAACTACACATACAAAAATGGGATGCCGAATGTCCTTGAAAATGCATGTCTTGCATTCACATTTAAATTTTACTTGAAACATTGGAACAGCAAGTGGTGAACCGGGTGAACACTTTCATCACGACATTAAGTTAATGTGAAAATGTTATCAAGGTTTGTGGGGTCAAAACATGAATTAACATGGGGGTTGAATGCCGTATCGGCATGATCCTAATAAAATCTATCATATTATTATGATTGATAATAATTATTATATTTATTGCTCAACAGTAAACACAAATTACTGGACAAACATTAAATATAGACTCAATTATAAATTTAAACTAAACAGAGATACTTTTATGTACATTTTATTACATGTACGTACATACATCTTCCAATCTCGTCCAAAATTATGAAGAATATATGTATAATAAACGTCAGCAAACTTATACATACTTTATCGATTTATAAATATAAATTAATCCCCCATGTCGGGAACACAAATGTTGAAATATATTTAGGAAGATGAAAATCCAGTTCCATAATAAATTCATGACACTTTGGAGTTATAATTGAAGCAAGGAAATTGCGGATCCTTAAAAGTTGATGCATAAAATAAATAGAGCTCAAACACTTGCCGTTTTAAGAGTCATCCGTGAAGTAACAAACGGGATAACATCTGTTAAATATTACAACCATTAGATATGTTTCCACGATTGTTTCAGTCAAGCTAGTACAACATCCGAAATAAATGTTTTTAATGTCGAAAACGACCGTTGTACATCTTATACATATTTAAAATAATCTTTGAAACAACTTAATGGATCTTTAGACGTACCTTTACAAACGTTGTGATACGGAGGGTGGGTGGATAACATCAAAACGGCTCCAGCTGCCTGGGGGGTTAGCGAAATACCGTAATGGCGCTCATAATAAACGCAAAATGACTACAGGGTGCATTTTTTTTAACTTTTGTGTTACTTGGTAGTATTGTACTTTATAGTTCATTCGGAAATATACCGTTGACTATATAAGTGGCGAATAGTTTAAGCCAACCCAAAAACCTGGAATTTCGGCTGTAGGTAGTCGACATACGAATAACCACACACAGAACCGTATTTACAAATTATGAATGCGTCAACTAGGTATATTACAATTACAATGAAATAATTATTGATCTTAATATAATACTTACCTCTAATATAGTTTTCCTGCTTTATTGGTCAATAATAGTAATATTAATAATAATAATAACAATGATAGATAGATGAATTTCAGAAATACTGTATAAAAGACAACGTATGCAAAATGGAAAGATGTAATTACATATAGAATATAAATCTAAATTATGTTCCCAAAATGCCCTCTCATAAGCGAAAAAAAAATTATAATATTTAAACAATTTTTGTCACGCCACTGTGCGATCGATTATATTATAAAAGACGATATCTTAAAGTTGACCGACAATAACAAAAAGAATAGTTTTGTCATTGTCCATCTCATCCGGCTGTTACGTATGTAAACATACGCTGTAGCGTATGTGTATGTGAGGTATTTATTATTTATAGACATTCTGAATATCTTGAATTCATAGGCGTCACGTAATACAATTTTCAGAATGTTTTTAATTTCGGAGTTCGCGTCGTAATTGACTCACAATATTTCAGATTTATGTTCTATATAATTACATCTTTACATTTATCATATGTTGCCTGTTTATTTCAAGGACACTTGTATAAGCATAGAATACATCAAAAAATCTGTAAATGTACATAATAATTACTAAATACTATTTCAATTGACCTTTAGGTATACAAATTAAACAATCGTAAACGTATCTTTTATATAATGGCACTTCAAAATATATTTTTTTAAAGAAGTATTTGCCAAAAAAAACTTTTAGTTAGTCGGTGTCGGTATTATTTGTTTTATCTGCACCATTAATTGAAATAATTAATTGAGGATGTGCAGTGAATATGTCACTGTAATTGTTCTCTTCTTTGATGACATGTTGGACTGCATTAGACAACCCAAAAACCTGGAATTTCGGCTGTAGGTAGTCGACATACGAATAACCACACACAGAACCGTATTTACAAATTATGAATGCGTCAACTAGGTATATTACAATTACAATGAAATAATTATTGATCTTAATATAATACTTACCTCTAATATAGTTTTCCTGCTTTATTGGTCAATAATAGTAATATTAATAATAATAATAACAATGATAGATAGATGAATTTCAGAAATACTGTATAAAAGACAACGTATGCAAAATGGAAAGATGTAATTACATATAGAATATAAATCTAAATTATGTTCCCAAAATGCCCTCTCATAAGCGAAAAAAAAATTATAATATTTAAACAATTTTTGTCACGCCACTGTGCGATCGATTATATTATAAAAGACGATATCTTAAAGTTGACCGACAATAACAAAAAGAATAGTTTTGTCATTGTCCATCTCATCCGGCTGTTACGTATGTAAACATACGCTGTAGCGTATGTGTATGTGAGGTATTTATTATTTATAGACATTCTGAATATCTTGAATTCATAGGCGTCACGTAATACAATTTTCAGAATGTTTTTAATTTCGGAGTTCGCGTCGTAATTGACTCACAATATTTCAGATTTATGTTCTATATAATTACATCTTTACATTTATCATATGTTGCCTGTTTATTTCAAGGACACTTGTATAAGCATAGAATACATCAAAAAATCTGTAAATGTACATAATAATTACTAAATACTATTTCAATTGACCTTTAGGTATACAAATTAAACAATCGTAAACGTATCTTTTATATAATGGCACTTCAAAATATATTTTTTTAAAGAAGTATTTGCCAAAAAAAACTTTTAGTTAGTCGGTGTCGGTATTATTTGTTTTATCTGCACCATTAATTGAAATAATTAATTGAGGATGTGCAGTGAATATGTCACTGTAATTGTTCTCTTCTTTGATGACATGTTGGACTGCATTAGACAACGCTTCTGCCGAAATGGCCTCTATTTCTTCTTGAATCAGATGAACAACATTCGCGCTAATTCTCGGATGGCGATTTTTTCCCTGGATATTTTATTTTAGTGTGCCCATATTAGCTCGATCTGATTAAATATGCAATAGTATAGTGGCAATCGTAAGACATCGTGACCATATCGCTAACTTGTCTATTACATACTCCCGTCGAACTTCGAAAGCTTTTAGACATTCCAGCAAGTCTTTTTTGGTATATTTTTCTTCGAAATAGATATCATTTTCAATCAAAGACTTCTGTATGGTCTCTTTCTTGCTGGAACTGTTTGGTATACTTTTCACTGCCCTCGAATGATATGAACGTTGTCCAGTACAATTACACTGGATTTTGGGCAACCGTAGCATTAAAGTAATTCGAACCAATTCTCGAAATTGGTGCCATTCATGTCTTTATGATAATCCAGTGAGGAATTTTAAAGGTTTTTTGAAGATATATAAACGACACCATATATGTACCCAACCTTCTTCAGATCCATAAAGTAAAATTACAATTCTTTTTTCTCTTGATGAAAGAGTGTCTAATTTTTATTTTTTTGAATCATCCTATCCTTTTTTTTTATATCATGTGTCATGCCAAGTTTCATCCAGAAAAAATATGTTCCTGCTCTCTTCTCTGTACTTTCTTATAACTGATAAATAATTGTATCGCCATTTGCAAATTCTAGAGGTCTCCATAATTGCATGTTGTTTATCTATTGTTGCAAATTTAAAGCCATTTCTCTTCAAAACTTCCCACAATATTGTTCTAGAATCTAGAACATTCGATGTCAATTTGTTTTTGTTTTAAACTATCCAGTGTAGGAATTTTATTTTCAATATAAATTGCATACACTGTGTGTCTAACAAGATTTACGTCTCGAAGACTTACTCTTTTGAACTTTTCAGTCGTTCCGATTTTTCCGTGGTTTAACACCTAACAATATAATATCATTGACAGTATTCAGAGGAACCTTAGTTAGAGTGAAATTTTCTTTCTTACTTCTATAGATGGCATTCCAATAGACCGTTATATATATTTAATACAATCTCTTTTCCATATGTCGTTAAATAGTGTCTTTTATATGCACTTATTATTCTCATCATCACCACAACCAGGTATTCTCTTATTTACATTAGTCACATTAGAAATGTATTTTTTAGAGTTCCTTAATATTATTTAATCACTTCATAATTCAATAATAACAAAATCTATAATGGGTATGTATTATTTATTATTACAAGCCATTACATTACAGTCTATATTCCATGAGTTAACATCATAGAGTAAAATTACTTTCGGATGAGACTAGCGCAGAAACACATTTTAGTAATTAGAACGAGAGACACCTCATAAATGAGAGAAACAGCTAGTAGTATAAATCCGTGTACTATACGAGCCACAAACGTTTATCGATTATTTGTCAGTCGATACCAGGCGCTCGATCTGTGTGTTTCGTAGTGGTCTTGTACGTGCATTGCTCCCGCTGCCGACTGCTCAATGTTTTTAAGGTGTTCAGTATTTTTGTAATGTCATCGCTCGCGCAGCTTCAGTCTCATCCGAAAGTAATTTTACTCTAACATAATCATAACCAGTCAACTCATAACCCACATAACATCAACTCCCGCGTGTCACATGACTAAATCTGTTCACGCGTGACATGCAATACCAACCTATATAACACAAGAAACACTATCCACTTCCTACGGTCTGCACATCTCGAAAATTCAAGAACTAAACACCGTACATATTACCACCATTTTATAAAATTTAAAGCTACAAAAATAGAGATATTGAATATATAATTTGATATTCTCTAATCATTTCAAAAATATTCGTGGAAATTTATTATGTGCAGGTACACTTCATTAAAATTTTATTAACTGAAGCTATTACTTTAATGACTTTTTAATACACACAAATTTAAACTAAGACCGACCCTGGTACATTAAGTCCCTTTTTCTGTTAGGGTTAGACCTCATGTTGCGTTAATTACAATGCAATAAATAGGATTTAAATTTTACTTAAAAGTGAAGGGTATATTTCCGGATGAACTGTACTTATTCCTAAATAATTTAATAATTTTCAATGTTGTGCAAAAGCAGATTTATTGAAATACTAAAAAATGACAAATAAAGACAAAATATACTTTCATTACAAATTCGGTAAACACATATAAAGTATGTAACGTCAATTTATACATATAAATACACACAATTTGAATAAAATAAATTATAGTAGAATAATACTAATGTTATATCGTTATATGTATAAATAAAAATTATATAATTATTGCATACAGTTTGTACTCATAGAAAATCAACTAAATAGATTCTAATCAATATCGTTAGGATATATTTGACGTTCACCTTCCTGTAAAAATATTTTCATGGATTTGTACAATAAATAAACACCTAATAGATTTTTCTGCTTTTTGGACCAAGTTGCCGAGGCTCCATAAAAATCGCCTGCTTTATTATTTGTAATATTTTCTAAATTTAAGGCACTAATCATTGCAGCTTCTCTAGTATATGCCTCAACAGGAATAACGTTCTGAAAAATGTGTAAACAAATTACACCATGATTATCCTTCCAAATATCTAAAATTTTGTCAATTTTCTTGCTGTTCGTGCTAATACTAGGGTTATTGAAAATATTAACTGCGGCATATAAATGTGAAAAAGGCCTAGTCCTTTTTCCTTTACCTATATAAAAAATGGAAGCCAGAAATGTTTCCCATATTTCTTTCTTTTGAAGTTTATCGCAACGATGGGGTAAATTTTGCGTGATGCGAGGATCTAGAAGTAAATATGTAAATGATGATTTTGTAATACCTTCTCTCCATTTTCTAGACGGATCTGGATTACCAAATTGTTTTCTTATTAAGTCTTCTAGATACTTGAACTGAGAAAGATTCAGGTACCAATTTAAATCTGTCAGTGTATGCTGAAGTTCTCGTGAATAAACTGAAACTATCAAAAAAATGACATTTTTAATTATTTCTCGAAAAAGCCAGTTTCATAATAGGTATTTTGATATTTTGCTTTAACTTACATCTACACGAAGAAAATTGAAAATACCTCAGAGAATAAAAAAACATGATTGTTTGTACAATAGTATTCAAACTCTGAGAAATAAATAAAACATATTTGAAAAACAAAAATAATCAAGGAAATCGTTTTTAAAAAATAACATAAACAAAATTTACATAGAATATAATAGTTATTTATGTATCAAGGGCGTAAAGAGGTTTTTATGATCCGAAGCATTATTTCTAGCTCGAGGCGTTAGCCGAGGGTTAAGAAAAGGCTGTAGAGCCATAAAAGCAAGTTACGCCCGTGGTACAGTCGTGAGCAATAAATTCTGGTCGTCAATGTTATATAAAATGCTGTCATATTTTGACAAACTAGAAATTTTAGCTGATTGATTGTATCTATTTATTATCAACAAGCTATCAAATATAAATTTCATTTTGAGTTGTCAAGCAATTTTCTAGTCATTGGCACCAATTTCTTACTTTTATAAAGTTAGAGCCATTTTCCTAGTAGAAACAGAGTTATCAGAAGCTGCTGTAGGTCAGTTAGGGATGGCAAAAAATTCGGTAAATTTAATTGTAAGTAGGGCTGGGCGAAGTATCAATACATCGTCCAATACCCGATACCATAATTGGTATCGATTCCCCGATACCTCAGATAACAAAGGTATCGATTCCAAAGTATTGGTTCCAAAGCATCGATACCTATCGATACTTTACCGATTCCAGTACTCACTAAGTATCGATACTTAGTTATGTAGTAAAGGATGCAATAACTTTTTAAGTATGTATGCATTATTATATATTATATAATACATATTTAAGAGGATGTTTAATTTTATATCTCTTGAAACCGATATCAAACAGTCGATATCTAGAAAATGGGTTATGAATACTGATTCCTATTTTTTAAGTATGTATGCATTTTATATATATATACAAAGAATTCAAATAAATTTTACCTCAAAGTAGCCCTTGGAAATTATGATTATGTCTTAGCTTGTTACTAATTTTAATAGGAATTTTGTTGGTTATGAGATGAGATATTTGATTGAAATGACAAATGTCAAAATAATAAAACGAACATTTTTAAGTGAATGAAATATGTTTATTTCCAACAAACAAGCAAAATTTTATAAAAATTGTTCAAAGTATCAACCACCTTGTTCGAAACATTTCTCACATCTTCTTCTAATGGAGGAAAAAGTGTTTTGTAGTATCGCATTGTCAATTCCATTAATTCTTTCAGCAATTCTGATTTGAAGGCCTGCAAGATCAGGTATCTGTACTTGATAAATTGAGTTCTTTAAGAATGGCCATAAAAAGAAATCACATGGGGTAATGTCACAAGATCTTGGTGGAAATTCATGTTCAGTGTTTAAACTTATCAACCGATTTTGAAAAAATTGCTGCAGAATATTAATTGTTTCACCTGCTGTGTGTGCTCTAGCTCCGTCTTGTTGAAAGTAACCCTGTGTTATTTCTTCGTCGTCAAGCTGTTCGATAAATGGCATAATAATTTCTTGTCGATACATTTCTCCTGTTAAGGTTCCGTTAAAAAAAATAGGGCCAATAATTCTCCTTCGACTAATCGCACACCATACAACAATTTTCTGCGGATGAAGTGCGGTTTCAACAAAAAAATTATGTGGTTTCTCATTAGTCCACATCCTCATATTTTGTGAGTTCACATATCCATTCAAATAAAACCATGACTCATCAGAAAAAAAGGTTTTGTCAAGAAGGTCATTATCAAAATTATTTAAGAACCACTGACTAAACGTTATTCTTCTGGGATAGTCGATTTCCTTGATTTCTTGATAACAGGTCATGTGATATGGAAATAAATGTAAGTCCTTTTTCAAAATTGTATGACATGTGCCAATTGACACACCCACTTGTTGTGATAATGCTCGTACGGAAGTTCTTGGTGCATTATTTATAATTTCTCTTACATTATTAACTAGCTCTTCTGTACGCTTTGTCGCCCGACCTGCGCCTTCTTTCTGTTTAACACTGCCTGTTTCTCTGAAAACCATAACGGAATGTGTCACCGTGTGCCGAAAACTGTCATAATCAAAGATGACGTTAGGGAACTCATTTCTAAATTCTTCTAAACAATCTTGAAGAGAATACTGCCATTGTCCGTCAATCTTACGTCCGTTTCGAAAATAAGATTCTAGCATGAATGATTTGTGTTGTATAGTAAAAACCATGTTAAATCAATTTTAAATTACAAAGCAATTTTTGTCAACTATGCATCTGTCTAATTGACAACTAATGCAAATTTAAATTATTAATGATCATACGTTTTTAAAGGAATGGCCTACTAGAGGCAAAGCTTATTTGAACGCTTTATATATATATATATATATATATATATATATATATATATATATATATATAATAACTTCGTGACCTTGGTATGATATGGTAAACCTAATCAGTAGGCGATTAAAGGTCTGTATATTACTTCAAAATATATGTATTTAAAAAACTCTACATGTTTCGGCTGTATACGCCTTTATCAAGAGAATACAAAATATGAATTCATATTTTGTATACATTGGTATGTACTCTTACTTTAAGTCGGTAGGATACACCGTTTTCTAGAAAAATCGATTTGTAAATTTTTCGTTTTTTCTTCATTAAAGTTCAATTTTTTATTTTTTGCAATAGTTAGCTCTGAACTGCCAACAGAAGTAAAACCTACGTTTTTCATTGTCAAATTGTTGTCAGTTCACGAAGTTTATCTTTTCATTTTTTACTTTGTGTTATTCAAACACAACGATTTCAATTTAAAAAAAAATGTTTTTTACTAATGAGTAGTAATGAGGATTACGCCGATATGCATTTAGTTTATGGCGAAATGAGGTGTAACGCTCGAGCGGCGCAACGTTGATACGCTGAAAATACGATACGATACGATACGATGAAAAACAGGTTCAGTGGTCCCAAAAAATAATGAAACAGGGAGACATAATGATGTAACAGCAGAACATGAAGATGTTATTTTAATGGAAGTTGAGGAAAATCCAGAAATTAGCGTTCGAAGACTATCTGCCATGTACCCCACAATTTCAAAATCTTCCGTAGGAAATATCTTACACAAAGAAAATTTATATCCTTTTCATTTTATAAAGGTGCAAGCACTGCTAGAAGGAGATTTTCCTGCTCGCGTAGAATTCGCTAGATGGTTACAAAATCAGAAAAATCAAGATGAAGATTTCTTCAGGAACATTTTGTTTGGTGACGAAGCTACATTCTCAAAAAATGGAATTTTTAATGTACATAATGCACATTATTATTCGTACGTTGGTGACAATCCCCACGTTGTTCAAGAATTTAAGCATCAGCATAGGTTTAGCATAAACGTCTGGATAGGAGTAGTTGACGATTATCTACTTGGACCTGTGGAATTACCTGCTCGTTTAAATGGTGCTGATTACTTACATTTCCTGCAAAATATTTTACCTGATTTGTTAGATGAGGTGCGTTTAAATATTCGGCAAAACTTATGGTTTCTACAGGACAGCTGTCCGGCCCACTTTAGCAGGAATGTACGAGACTTTCTAGATAATAACTACGAAGACCATTGGATTGGAAGAGGCGGTCCAGTTGCTTGGCCAGCAAGGTCGCCGGATTTGAATCCCTGCTATTATTGTGTTTGGGGATACATAAAAGCATTTGTTTATTCCGTTCCGATACAAAATCGCGCACAACTCTGGCTAAAGATACAAGATGCTTGCAACGAATTTAGAAATAACTTTGGAATTTTTGCAAGAATTCGGCGTTCTCTAAGCAAAAGGGTAAACTTATGCATAGAGACTAATGGTCATCACACTCATCACATCGAGCAACTTTTGTAACAATCTACCTTTGATACTTGTTCTTTTTTTGTTAGTTTCGTTCCATTGTAATAAATAATTTGTTTTTAATTTATTAAATTAATTTTCATCCATGCCTTGATAGTCCAAGCCAACTTCGTCGCTAAAAATAAGTAGGTACATAATAAATTGAACTTTAATGAAGAAAAAACGAAAAATTTACAAATCGATTTTTCTAGAAAACGGTGTATCCTACCGACTTAAAGTAAGAGTACATTTTAGTACTGGAATACCTGAAAATTTAATAATCTAGTGTCACAAATGCTTAAAAGTTAAAGACAAGAAAGTTATGCCTTAAAATAACCGTTGACCTACCCAAAACGGACGCCTATGACCGGTACTAGAAATTCGCAATTGATGGAATCGATTCATCTCTGGAGGATAAATAAGCATACCAGTTTTTGTTTTTCTAAATAGAAGCGTTCTGGAGGAATTAAAAAAAAAATAAATACAAGGCGCCATCTTCGAAGAACTCTAGCTCCCTTAGGAAGCATTTTCGGACTAGGTGAATTTGGGTTTAATTGTCTTAAAATTATCAGAAGAATCTCCGGTCTTCGTTTGTCAGGAGAGTTTCTGGACACCCTGTATATATGATATAGTATATATTTAAAAGGAAGTTGTTGAATTTTACATTATGCGTAGCAAATATCCATATTATAACATAAACATAATAACTATAATTATTACAAAAAAAAAACAAAATATCACAATATTACAAATTTCATATCGTAGATATGATAGAATCGGTAAATTAATTTTATATCTCTTGAAACCGATATCAAACAATCGATACCTCGATTGGTGTCGATACCCGATACCGAAAACGTCGGTATCGCCCAGCCCTAATTGTAAGGCGGTGGAGAGAGAAAGGTTTCTCGAAAGACAAGTGGGTTCTGGAGCATCTACTGCGGTGGCCACTTATTTATGTTGGTCCAAAATATTTAAAATCTAAAAGCAACAGAGGCAATAATTTATTCTAACTTCCCCGCATCCGTTTTCACAGCACGACGTCGTATTCGGGAAGCAAATTAAAAAACTAGGCTGCACAAAGAATCCAGATTGCGCGTTGCATTGCAGTACCTTACGAATAACAATAACTTTGGGAGTACGTAATTTTTAGTAATGAAAAGACCTTCCAGTCATCCTCTCTGGTCCAGTATATAGACAAGGAGTCGGCGGTATGATGCAAAATATACACAAAAGCTGAATATATGGGCAGGGATTTCTACAAATAGTCCTATTATTGCATTTAGAACAATGTTTCACAAATAATTTTTATATTAGGGTTTTGGAAGATGTTGCCCTCAGTGATGTGACGCAAGTATTTTCAGAAGACGACTTTATATTTCAACAGGACAATTGTCTAGTTCATACTGCTCATAAGGTAACAGAATGGTTTCAAAACCACAATATAAATGTGCTTGAGTGGCTGAGTTTGAGTCCTGATTTGAACTCTATAGAAAATTTGTGGAGAATGTTGGCCAAAAGTATACACGACTTATGTATACATTTTCAAAACAGGAAGGAAGTTTTGGCCGCTATACGTACAGCTTGGAGTAATCTTCCATAAGGCGATTTCAGAAATTTATGCTTGTCTATGCCCAACTGCTCAAATAAAGTGAGTAATTCAAGTGAACGTCGAGACGATCAAGTATTAAGATCTTGTTTATTTATTAGTCTAGTAAAATGTGTTCTATTTCTTATTTAACGTCTTTATTGTATTGTTATTCATCATATTTGACAAGTATCTGACAAATGAAAAATAATGACAACGTTTGAAAACCAAAACCAGATATACACTAGGAGCGCTGTCAATATTAAGATTGACATTGACGACCAGAATTTATTGCTCGCCACTGTACACTTGTATCCATAAAAAAATGAACACCTGATATTTTCCATGACAGCTTTCGTAAATGTTATTATTTTGATAGACTTTTTCTAATTGTCAAAATTTATTTAGCAATGCCAAGACAAACGTCAGAAATAACAAATATTATGAAATATTGCCAAATTTGCTTATAGTAGTTGTACGGTTCTTTTATGAATAAACTGTAGGTACATGCATGCGTGCAACTTTATGCACGGACGAAGATTTTAATTTAAAAATCTTATTTATAAAATAAAATATATACATATATATCTCGTATATATATTTAAATTAGATGTCAAAAATTGTACTCTTTATTGAACATTTATTTTGGAAAATTTATATTCAAAATACAACTAAAACAACTTGTCATATTAATATTCAGAGGTGCAACCACTTGCTTGTAATTACACATCAAATTATATTTGTTAGTTGTTGCTATACAATTGGTGGTGTTGATAACTGTTGATTCACTTTCAGTAGCTGGTAAATTTTCTTTTCTGGTTAATATTCTCTCAGCTAGTCTAATTTTGTTTGAGAAAGAATCTTCAATAAACTGCTCTTAACTGACCAATATATGTAGCAATTAATCCTTCGCCAGTGTTTGTCAATACCGTCGCTGATGAAAAACGATATGTGTGACCAGTAATTTAGTAATTTGAGATAAGCAGCAATTTTTGTCGGAATTGCACCAAAAATGCTTGCTTCGTACATTTTCCATTCCTATAAGCTAAGAAGAAACGGCGAGTCCCCACATTTACCGGACGTAAACCAGCGTACTTTTTATAAATTTCCAAAAAACTTGGCGATTTATGGTTGTCGACTACACATTTGATTCCTTTTGGCTTTAGTATCTTGTAATGTGATCTGCAATGAGGACTGTAGATCCTGAATGCCATCAACTTTTAACTAAACAAGTTCTTGTTTTCAGCACGCTCCAAATATCAAAACCAGGTGTTTTAACAAAACCTAAAACTGAAGTGAAATTATATTTTTTCACTTTATTCATTAAATATATTTCATCTGAAGCTTGTTATATAAATGTTTCTGTCTCTTCCATGGTCAAAACTTTGGAATTTTTGGGCTTGAATTTCTCTGACTTTCTGACAATCCGAATAAGCTTGAATAATTGTACGTTGTGTTGGGCATTGATAGTCGCCTTAAGCATCGAATAGTAAGACCACATCGAAGAAGGTTTTCTTGATTTTGATAGATACCAAAAATAAACCAGCAGACTATTCTCACAGTAGCAATTTTCGATAGAATCTTCTTTATGTTGTACCATTTAAGGTATTCATTAAGGCATAAGAATACCGTAAAATGATTAACGTGTGTAGTATTACAGCGCGTACTTATGTGTGTTAGAAAGAGATAAAGTACAATTTGCGGTTCGCACTTTAAGCAGTACGAACTGTAAAGAAACACTATATCAACTTTGATTATCCGTCAAAAGTTTTATACGTGATGATCCCTGCTTAATATGTATATACTGCCAAAGTTTCCACAAGTTCTGATTTAGAGATCTAATGCTGTTTACGCAGTATCAATTTGATATTTGGGGAACCACTAATATATGGTACTACATGGTATTATCTGGCTAATATATGGTACAAATCTTCAGGTTGAGTTAATTTTCGGTTGAAATACTTCTCTGCAAAAAATTTTCTAATCGACAATGGTCGCATTATTGTGTTGTAAGATCGAAGAACTGGCAATGTCAAGTCGCACACGCAAAATCTTCTTCCGCAAACATTCAAGGACCTTGAGATGAAAGGTTTGATACACTGTCTAATTCTGCGGTACGAATTCCTTGTTAACAATTCCACGACAATAGAAAAATATTGTCAGCATGGATTTGAGCTCATGTGAGCTTTCTTCGGCCGCGCGGTTATGATGGTGGGTGCCGCTCCAGGCTCCGTTCTTTTGTTTTGAGATCGTATTCAAATACCCATGTCACTTATTACCACTCTGTGCATGAAGTTGGGTTAGGTTGTCAAGCGATCCAATAGTTCTTGGCTAAAGGATTAACGATTTTCTTTTTGTACTTGAGCAACAGCTTTGCACAAATTTTTCTGGTGCCTAGTCTTCTGTCAAATTTAGATGAACAGTATCCTTACTCATGCTTACCTCATCTAAAACCATCCTGACTATTACCCGTATGTCTCGTGTTAAGACAGAACGCACCTTCGATATGCTTTCATCGGTTTTCGATATGGACGACACGATGGTCATCTTCAATGTTTACGCAGCCCTCTTTAGAAGCCTTTTGCAATCTGAAACTTGTGCTGAAGACAAAGCAGCATCTATATATGGTGTTCTTAATACTTGAAGTGTCTCTGAAACAGTTCATTCCAGTTTAACAAAAAATTTAATTGCATATCGTTGCTCGATTTTTCGTGTGCCTCGGTATGGGAACACAACTGTAAATAACTAGCGATCACAACGCTAACACTGAACAGAATGGTCTGCTCCTTTTCTTTTTGCGTACCTACCCCCTCCACTCATATGTAATTATCTTCAGAATGATGCGGTGTTGCCACATTGAACGTAAAAAATCATTCTCATTACTTCTGAGACATTCCTTGTAACATTATAACATTATAACGCTCAAAATACTCTAGATAATTAATTATAATATACGAGGGTGATTTGACGGAAGCGTAATTTCTCGAAAGTTGCCAACACTTTCGCCACGATAAGTACTGCAAACTTTAGCCATTTTTTGGAAGCCTACTGTCAAAATTTCGCTGACATCTGGAAGTTTGATAAGTTTTATAGTCGTTTAAAGTAAACTATTTCTTGTTTTTATCTTGATATAGAGAAAAAAAAATAATGTATTATTATTATTAATTATTATTATTATTATTAATTAAACATTATTTTTTAAGTGGAATATCCATTAAAGAAACTCAAAAAAGTTACATAAATATTATTATGAATCTGGTGCTTCTCATACAATGATATTGTGATGTAAGTTTTTTGATAAACTTAAACTTCTATAGATTTTTCAGGTAATAAGCTATAGTTTATGCTGTCTTCGCGGATTCTTCTATTTCATTAATTTTTTACCGCACAATTAAACAATTGAAACTTTTCAATAATATACCACGTCGAACAAAACTTATTTGAGGCGATTTAAGATACTACCGCTTATCAAAAAGATCTGTCACTGTATGACATTTCATTATATTCCATGGGCTATAAAGAGCTGTTTATGTCACAGAAATTCATGTATAATAGTTATTTAGGTATCAGTAAAGGAGTAAAGTAATATATTGCAGTCGAGACATGGAAATTGCCGAGAGCGTAACCATGTCGAGACTGTGTATTACTTTGCTCCCGTATTCTGTAGAGCATTTTTTTGCCCGCACCATAATTTTTACTCAAAAAAATAACATAAAAGTACCTACTGAAATTAAATAGTCGCAAAACGCAGTTACTTGTTTTTCTTTGCCCGTGTCATCATTTTTACTTAAAAAAAGCAAAACTACTGAAATTAAATAATTACAATAGTTATTTTCGCTTTCACTATAACTCATTGTAAAGATTAAGAAAAGAAACGAATTCACAAACTTTTTCATTTTTTGACAGTTACTGATGTTCAACTGGCAAATTGGATATAAGGTCGTGATGAATGTATTCGTAATTGTGTCGAATATACAATACAATATACACCATAGCGGTTGTTATTGTTTTTCTTTCTCTATGTAATGAAATTTTGTATCTTTCTATCATTGTTCAGCACTGGGATGTAATGTATTTGATTCCCATAGGTCGTTATGACTAAGGTTATGTCTTCGATAATAAGTTAGTTGTTTTCTTAACACAGTGAAGGGCGGAAAAAGATACCTAAAACATGAGATACCGTAGCAAGAAAATATTACAAATGCTGCAGACAATGGAAACCATGGATTCAATTTCTGATGATTAGTAAGCATGAAAGTAAAGAAACAGAACCTAAAATATATGAAAAATTAAAGTCGGTCAGACTGCATACTATTGAGCAATCAACTTTGCATGCTAGTTCCGCTTTTAGGGATATTCAATTTGATTCAGATGGCTCACTTATAGACCCTGACTTTTTGATGTCTGATTCAGAGGGGAATTCTGAATCAGAATCACGTCAATTCCAATGCCGCTGATTGGACTTCTATCGATACAAACATTACTATTGTTTCTCCAATCGATGCCATCTACAACAAATTCTGCCGGGTCTGCTACTGAAAATCATGATGGAAATTATATTAAAAAGGGAGAACTGAGAAAAAGGTATGACAAAACAAAGCAAGAAATAAAAGAACAGGCTCGAAAGCAACGAGACGAGCTCTGCATTCGGTCTGGGTGGGTTGTGTGCCGTAGAAAATGTAAAACTTTGTTCAACGAGAACCATCGCGTTTCATTAACCCATTAATGCCTGAGTAACTTTTGGTTTCTAAAATTTACAATTTTTTAAAAGTTGCTTTGTTTATGTTATCTTAATGCAATGGTAACAGATTTTCGTTTGTTTTTTTGTATATTCCATTTTTTTTTAACGTGTGATATATTATACGATAGGCAACTATGGGTATTGCGTATGGTAATATTCAAGGGTGTAATTAAAACCATAAAATCCGATTTCAGGAATGTTTATTATACTTTTCGAAAACTTATATTATAGACATGGTAATTATTACTGAGGTGGTGTGTGGTACACTCGAAAACATGTTTTTGGATGTAAGCCTACGTTACATTTTACACAGAAAAACTTAGTGCATTTTCCACAAAATGCGAAACGTCTTTGCGTATTTTGTTGATCAATAAGGTGATCAATTTTGTCGTATCTTATCTCGTGTAAAACGTTTTTACTACGCTTGGGTTTTGGGCCATTTAAATACTTCGGTGCGGTAAGGAGGGAAAGTACTATTCTTCTAGTATAGTCCAGAAGGCTGGTGCTTGGATAAGCATATCGATAAAGCAGCCAACTGTTAACCACTGCTGTATTTAAGCAAAATCGAACTAGAGGCCAATACCATTTTCTAGAACGAATGCGGATTCGATATAGGCCTCTCATATTATCAAAAAGATCCACTCCCCCCATGCCTTGGTTATAAAGATGAATGACAGAAGGTTCATCCACGTCAACATGTTTGTGAAGTTGTCTTGACCAACGTTTACACAATCCCTTAGTCAGGCAAACATCATCAGACTGCACGTTGGTTCCAATCGTTACTTGATTGTTATCCTTCCACCTTGTAAGTGTTATATGATCATCAGGATTTTGTAATGTATGCGTGACACCTCGTATTGCTTTCCTGAAATCTTGCAGCGGAGCTTTCTGTATACGATCTGCTCTTATAGTACCAATACAATTTATTTTATTTTTTCCCAATTCTTGCAGTAATGATAGAGAATTGAAGAAGTTATCTATATATACTGTGGAATTGGCAGGTATGTAGCCTAAACAAAGACTTTCGGTTACACTGGAACGAAGTGATTTTCCTTCAATTTTGTCGCCAGCACCACAATATGGCTTAAATTTTAATACGTAGCCCTCAATAGTTGTAAGTACCCAAAATTTAAATCCATAACGTATGGGTTTACCTTTAATAAATTGCTTCATGCTATGGCGTCCATAATAAGGTTCCATAGCTTCATCTAAAGAAAATGAAAAACCAAGTGGCTCAGCTAATTTTTGTAACACAGTATTTATGTGATCGATGAGAGGTTGCACCTTGTAAGTTTTATTGTTGGTGTCTATGGTATTATTATCATTGAAGTGTAAAAACGATGTATGCTTTCAAACTTATCCCGTGATATAGTGTTACGTGTTAACACATTATGCGCATCTGGTTTGGTTTCCCAGTACATCCTTCGAAAAGGAGCTTTACTGTATCCTGTAAGTAAAGAAAAAAGGTATACAAGCGTGTAAATTTGACATAACCTTACCTCAGGCTCATTTTTCGGTGGAAAGAACAAACACGCGGTAATAAAATTGTGAATACTAGTATTCTATATTACTTTAGATAAGTATTACTGTATGCAATTTGTTAAAAACATATAAGAAAGTCGATTTTCGAAACGATGAAACTGAATTACCGTTAGAAACAACGTGCTCAGATTACTTTGAAGAATATCATAACCTCCGTATGTTAAATCATACCGTAGGCACTAATAGGTTAAGCACACGGTATCGGTGGATACCGGGCGGGCAGGAAAGAAGAATTTTTGTTTCGTCAAACGTCACCGCGCACGATGTGAGAGAAGGCGCGTTATTGTAGAAGAAAACGGACATTCAAGTATTTTTAAAAAGTGAGGGTACAAAGCACGAAGTGTGTAAAACATTTTCTCAGAGCACACTAGGATATGATCTAAAAAACGACAAATCATCACAAATGTTTTGATGAAAGAAGACCCATAAATATCGTATCGAAATCTATAGGCAATGAAATCCCATATGAACGGCGACATGGTAAGAAACTCAATAAAGAAAGGTTGCTGCACATGGGCATTAAATCAAAAGGGAAGTAAGTTAGATATGAAAGCTGAAAAATGCATATTTTTGGGATACCCAGAAGGCACAAAAGCGTATAGATTGTGGCATATTAGAGACAGAAAGATTATTGTAACGCGAGATGTTATATTCCAAGAAGATTATTTTCCATTTAAAGACGACGCCGGTAAGGATGATAATAAAGCAAGCCGAAATGAGTTTAGCTTTCAGATAGATGATGAAGAAACCAGAGATTATGACGTACCAATAAATAATGAAGTAGAATGAAATGAAATGGAAGGAAACGAAAATGAAGAAGACGAAAACGAAGAAGAGATGATTGTTCGAGGGGAAGTTGATGAAGTAGAAGTGAGAAGATCTGAAAGAGAGAAAGCCAACAATTTGCCATTGTTGCAATTTGACACAATGTGAAGGTGGAGAGATAGAAATACCAAAGACACCAGAAGAACCTTTATCAGATCCTAATGCAGATAAATGGCGCAGCGCCATGGAAGAAGAAATTGCAAGTATGCAGAAAAACTGTGCATGGGAGATAGTAAAGCGACCTCAGGATGAAAACATAATTGGTAGCAAATGGGTGTATAAAGTGAAAAATGAAAGTGGTGGTTGCTCAAAATTCAAGGCTGGATTAGTAGCTCAGGGTTTCAAACAAATACCTGGAATAGACTTTGAAGAAACATTCAGTCTAGTAATATATAGATACTTTAAAATTTGTATTAGCATTAGCAGTGGAAAAAGGATGGAAATGTGAGCATTTAGATGTAAATTCAGCCTATTTGAATAGTACAATAGAAGAAACTGTATTCAAGGAACAGCCAAAATTCTTTGAAACAAAAGATCCTCAGAATTATGTATGCAAACTGAAGAAAAGTATATATGGTCTGCATCAATCTGGACGTGATTGCAACAGGTGCGTAAATGAGAAACTGATAAAATATGGCTTAGTAAAATGTAAGAGCGATGCTTGTGTGTATTATAACAAGAAGAAAGATTTAATAATAGGCATTTATGTCGATGATTTTATAATTATCGATGTAAAACATGAAATCCAATATATAAAAGAAGCACTTTCTCAAGATCTTGAGATAAAAGAATTAGGAGAGGTATCCAATGTGCTCTCAATAAATGTTAACCAAATGGAACTACAGCAGTCGACTTATATAAGTAAAGTATTAAGAGAGTTCAACATGAGTGACTGCAATGGAATTTCAACCCCTATGGTAACAACTAATAGCACTGAAAACATGGAGGGATTTGATGAAAATACTTACCGAAAAGCTATTGGAAGTTTATTATATTTATCTAATTATCTATTATCTAATGGTACTCGCCCTAACATATCATATCCAACTAGCTACCTCAGCCAATTTAACAACACGGTAACTAAAAGACATTGGAGTGAAGTCAAACGGGTGTTTCGATATTTGAAGAAAACAATGGATGCAAAGTTAGTATTCAAGAAAAAGGGTGAAAAATTAAAACTGTATGTGGACGCAGACTGCGCCAATGATAAAAGTGATAGAAAATCGTGGAGCGAGTTCGTCATAATGTTCGCGGGTGCGACTATTGTGTGGCGTACTAGAAAACAAAGAAGTGTGTCATTATCAACGGTAGAAGTTGAATATATTGCTATGACTGAAATAACTAAAGAATGGTTATGGACTAAGAACCATTTTATTGATGATTGAACTTGGGATGAATGAATTCTTACCAAATCCATGTATGATCTATTGCGATAATCAAGGTGCGATTAGTTTAAGTAAAACAAATGTAATTTCAAACAGATCCAAACATATAGATATTAGATTACATTTCTTATGAAATCTGGTAGAGAATAATGAAATAGTGTTTAAGTATGTACCATCTGGCAAGAACATTGCAGACAATGTTGCAAAAATTCGCTTATTTTGCTATTTATGTAATAGCAAAATAAGCGAATTTTTGTTAGTGTTTGGCCTACAATTTGAATAAGTTGTAAATTAGCAATATGTTATCGCATGTACCTCAATAACTAAAATATTTTAATTTTCATTAGTGGATATTCAACATCTCAACAAGGGGAAGTGTTAGTAATATTATTAAATGAACGAATATGTTGAGCTGTTGAATATGCAACTATGCTTACATAGAATACATTGTTTTGTATGGTGGGGAATATTTATTATAATAATGATATGTAAGAAACTTCATAATAGTAGTAGATAGTAGTAATAAAATAAGCGTGTAATATATGTCTGTCAAATCGTATAATATCGTATAATAATCGTTTTTGACCTTTTGTTTATAGCTATTAATATAACGAGAACATTAAGCGATTTATAATACTCGAGGACGTTGCCAGGTGACGAGGCGCTAGCCGAGTCACCTCGTAACGTCCGAGAGGGTTTAAATCGCTGATGTTCGAGTTTATATTCAAAGCTTTATCGTATCATCAACGATATCAAGATTAAAACAAAATCAACAATTTGTCTGTCATACAAAATACTTACGTCAAAGCTTGCACGTTTTTGAAATAAATTAATAAATCATGGAAGAATTTGATGTTCCCGCAAATATTGTAGAGGCTGCAAAAAGTGCAAAATTAGATTTGTTGCCAGCGAAGTCAAAACTGCATTATGAAAACGAATATCGTCTGTTTTGTAAATGGCGAGATGAAGAACATGTTCAAGGTGCTGGGGAAACAGTCTTGCTCGCTTATTTTGTGAGACTGTCTAAATTGAGAACACAAAATATTGAAATTCATGTTCACAAATAATGTACTATTTGACGTATTATGGTTTTGTATCTAACGTATTATGGTGCTGTATCTAACGTGTTATTAGTTCGTTACTAACGTATTATGAGTAACTAAAGTATTATTAAGATATTGTAATATTATGTTCCTAATAATTATCAATAAATGTTTCACATAAAGATGGCATAATAGTTGATGATACGATAAAATAAATTAACTAACATATATATATATATATATATATATATATATATATATATATATATATATATATATATAATGTATAGAATTCACGGTTGGCTCTTGGTGAAACATGATTAATAATTTACTAAATAAAACACTTGGTATATTTGTTTCACAAAATGTATTTAAAATATATCTGACATATGTTTCGACTTATACAGTCATTCTCAAAGAGTCATGTAAACTAAGTGAAAAGAATATTCCTGCCAATATTTATGGCTTATTTTTTGAAAGTTTTATTACAGCATCGATTGTGGGGGTCTTTGAAAAATCCAATTGCGTGTTTGTGACCTGTCTGTTGAGATTTATGGCTTTTTTTATTTCTAAAATTTCCAAGAAGTCGAGCCTTTTACCCTTATTACAAGAGTGTAAAAGTTTGAAATTATTAGCATTAAACAGATGAGAATTTTGAATACAGTGTTCCGCGAATCCCGTGGTCATATTGCCATGTAGAATAGAACTTCTGTGCTCTTTGATACGTTCTTTTATAGAGCGTCCTGATTGGCCAATGTATACCGCGTCACAATCACTGCAAGTTAATATACACCCCTGACTTATCACGCAATTCTGTTTTTCGTTTATTGTTAACTAGAATATTTCCTAAATTGCATTTATTTACTAGGATGACATTTAAACCTAATTTATTTAGTTTATTAGAAACTTTATTGCTAACCCCAGGTATATAGTTTAGGGTATGAAACACTTTGTTAGTTTTTATGTATGTATGTCCAGAGTAAAAATTATTCATAAGGAAAGCGCGTTGTTTTCTGTAAATCATTTTGTCTAAGAATTCTGTTTTGTACCCGTTATTTCTAGTATATACCATAAAAACTATAGCTAGAAATAACGGGTACAAAACAGAATTCTTAGACAAAATGATTTACAGAAAACAACGCGCTTTCCTTATCAATAATTTTTACTCCGGACATACATACATAAAAACTAACAAAGTGTTTCATACCCTAAACTATATACCTGGGGTTAGCAATAAAGTTTCTAATAAACTAAATAAATTAGGTTTAAATGTCATCCTAGTAAATAAATGCAATTTAGGAAATATTCTAGTTAACAATAAACGAAAAACAGAATTGCGTGATAAGTCAGGGGTGTATGAATTAACTTGCAGTGATTGTGACGCGGTATACATTGGCCAATCAGGACGCTCTATAAAAGAACGTATCAAAGAGCACAGAAGTTCTATTCTACATGGCAATATGACCACGGGATTCGCGGAACACTGTATTCAAAATTCTCATCTGTTTAATGCTAATAATTTCAAACTTTTACACTCTTGTAATAAGGGTAAAAGGCTCGACTTCTTGGAAATTTTAGAAATAAAAAAAGCCATAAATCTCAACAGACAGGTCACAAACACGCAATTGGATTTTTCAAATACCCCCACAATCGATGCTGTAATAAAACTTTCAAAAAATAAGCCATAAATATTGGCAGGAGTATTCTTTTCACTTAGTTTACATGACTCTTTGAGAATGACTGTATAAGTCGAAACATATGTCAGATATATTTTAAATACATTTTGTGAAACAAATATACCAAGTGTTTTATTTAGTAAATTATTAATCATGTTTCACCAAGAGCCAACCGTGAATTCTATACATTATATATATATATATATATATATATATATATGTTAGTTAATTTATTTTATCGTATCATCAACTATTATGCCATCTTTATGTGAAACATTTATTGATAATTATTAGGAACATAATATTACAATATCTTAATAATACTTTAGTTACTCATAATACGTTAGTAACGAACTAATAACACGTTAGATACAGCACCATAATACGTTAGATACAAAACCATAATACGTCAAATAGTACATTATTTGTGAACATGAATTTCAATATTTTGAGTTCTCAATTTTGACAGTCTCACAAAATAAGCGAGCAAGACTGTTTCCCCAGCACCTTGAACATGTTCTTCATCTCGCCATTTACAAAACAGACAATATTCGTTTTCATAATGCAGTTTTGACTTCGCTGGCAACAAATCTAATTTTGCACTATTTGCAGCCTCTACAATATTTGCGGGAACATCAAATTCTTCCATGATTTATTAATTTATTTCAAAAACGTGCAAGCTTTGACGTAAGTATTTTGTATGACAGACAAATTGTTGATTTTGTTTTAATCTTGATATCGTTGATGATACGATAAAGCTTTGAATATAAACTCGAACATCAGCGATTTAAACCCTCTCGGGCGTTACGAGGTGACTCGGCTAGCGCCTCGTCACCTGGCAACGTCCTCGAGTATTATAAATCGCTTAATGTTCTCGTTATATTAATAGCTATAAACAAAAGGTCAAAAACGATTATTATACGATATTATACGATTTGACAGACAAATATTACACGCTTATTTTATTACTACTATCTACTACTATTATGAAGTTTCTTACATATCATTATTATAATAAATATTCCCCACCATACAAAACAATGTATTCTATGTAAGCATAGTTGCATATTCAACAGCTCAACATATTCGTTCATTTAATAATATTACTAACACTTCCCCTTGTTGAGATGTTGAATATCCACTAATGAAAATTAAAATATTTTAGTTATTGAGGTACATGCGATAACTAATTTACAACTTATTCAAATTGTAGGCCAAACACTAACATATGTCAGATATATTTTAAATACATTTTGTGAAACAAATATATCAAGTGTTTTATTTAGTAAATTGTAAATTATATATATATATATATATATATATGTATATAACGAGCGATCAAGATAATTTGTAATCGAGTCAACCTTGAATCCGAAATCGTATGTATTTACTTGAACTGCACTTACATTACAAACGTCAAGTAAAATGTCAGTTGACAGCTAAAATAACAACAGTTAATGTAAACTATGCAACTGAGGACGAATGTATTTACGACATACAATTTCGGTTTCAAGGTTGACTCGATTACAAATTATCTTGATCGCTCTTTATATAACAAGTGTTCATTTGAAAAGTATCTAGGTTACTTTGAAATTTTGATAGAATGAGACGCAAATGTATTAGTATGTGTTTGTTCTTTCGTAAACGTAAATCCAAATGACATTTGATAATGTCAATCACAAATATCAGTTAGTGCATAAAATAATCGTGCGTCGATTCTGGTTTAAATAAATTGCTTCTCAGTTTTAAAATGGCTTTCACTTTACAACATAAAATTTTTTTAGTCCAGGCTTATTTTCGAAGTGGTAATAAAATTGATGGTTTATGGGTTTATTCAGTTCAAGATTGCATGGTAGAATTTCAACTTGAGTTTCCACATTTTGTTATAGATTATATACAATTTAAGAGTACTTTGGAGAGAACTTTAAAACTTTTTTCTGAAACTGGTAGTCTCTTAAGAAAATCAGGCAGCGGAGCAGTTAAGAAACGTACACCTCAAGTTGTCAATCGTGTTGAAGAAATAATGGAAAATGAACCACAAACATCTGTTCGACATTTGAGTCAACAAATAAACCTTTCTGTTGGTACAACTCACAAGTTATTAAAAAAAGATCTGCAACTTTATCCATACCGTGTCACAGCAGTACAAGAATTATTAGAAATTGATTACCCACGTAGACTACAGTTTTGTAATTGGTTTGTAAATATGAACAATAATGGAGAACTTTCGCAAAGAGTCATCTTTACTGATGAAGCATGGTTTTATAAAACGGGATACGTAAATTCGCAAAATACAAGAATTTGGAGTAGTGAAAATCCACATGTAATTAATGAAGAATCGCTACATCCAGAGAAAATTGGTGTTTGGGCAGCGATAAGCCAAAGGCGAATCATTGGACCAATATTTTTTCAGGGAACGTTAACTGCTCAAATGTACCGTACGGAAATTTTACAACCATTTGTCAATCAGTTGCATGATGATGAACTTCAAAATGCATATTTCCAACAAGACGGAGCACCTTGTCACTGTACTGCAGAATCTTTGGATTATTTAGGAGAATTTTTTGATGAACGTATAATTAGTCGAAATACTGAAATTGCCTGGCCTGCACGTTCATGCGATTTAACACCTTGCGACTTCTTTTTGTGGTCTTATCTAAAAAATAACATATTTCGAACACCTATATTGAATTTGAATGATATGCTACAGAGAATCGAACAGAAATGCATGGAAATTAATAACAATCCAGTAATGTTGCAGAATATCATCAGAAATTTTGAACGGAGGATTTTAAAGTGCATTGATCTTAAAGGACAACATTTTCAACATTTGTTATAGTTTTCAATAAATACCTATTATTTGTTATTTATTTGTATGTATGAAACTGTCAAAATATACGACTTCCTAGGTTAAGTAGTAAATTTTAATTTACGACATACTTCAAAATGTTCTCAGTAAATCACATGCTACTAGATTGACTTTTCAAATGAACAAGTATACATACTTGTCGGGTCTGGAATAAAAATAGCAAAGTAAAAGAATTAAAACTCATTTGATTATAGAAAATTTTTATTATTTCTGTGTTTATAAATGTTTTAATATATTTAATTTAACACTTTTACCCTTTTGAGAAGTTCAATTTCTGTTAAAAAACTTTAGCATTTATATAAGTACTCATTATGCCGTAGTGAAAGTGTTGGCTGAAAATTTCGATGGCATTGTGGCTGCAATTACAAAATTATGTGATCAACAAAAAAATTTAGACACTAGAGGTGCTGCACAGAACCTTATGCCTGCTGTGTGTAATTTCACATTTCTTTGCTGTCTCTTCTTTTGGAATGATGTACTAAGGGAAATAAATTGTGCTTAGATTGCATTGCAAACCAACAGCTTGAGTGTTGATCAATCAGCTATCAAAATAGAGGCACTTCGTCTTTATATTGAAGAAAAACGGAATCACATTGTAGAAAAGGCAATAAATGTATTATTATTAGTGAAGATGGACTCCAGACACAAATTTTTAAAATTGTCGATTTTTTGTTTTTATTATTCCAGCTTCCATATTTATATTATGTAAATCAATTCAGCTTACTCCAAGCATTCTCCGGTACACTCAAATCTTAAAAGCCTCTAGTTTTTTAACTTCGGCATCAGGAAGAAGTCATAAGGGGCAACATCTGGGGGGTAGAAATGGTGGGATAGTACTATCGTTCTCGTTGAACCCAGAAGCTGACGCACAAATGACGTGTAGGTTGGTGCATTGTCGTGGTGTAGAATCCACGAATTGTTGCGCCACTTAGCAAACTTGAATGTATATTTGAATATTTTAATTTTATCCAAGACAACTACAGATATATAAATATGACATTAAATATTGTCGTTTATATTTTAAATTTGTTTGACAAAGGCATTATGTGCCGAAACATGTAAGATTATTTTAAATATATACATACTAAAGTAAAACAGACCTTAAATCGCCGACTAATTGAATCTACTATAACATACAAAGGTTATATATATGCTTGTATATATTATGGGCTATTATTTGAATAGTAAAAGTATTACTATTAGTGAAGATGGACTCCAGTTTGCCAAAAGACTCTAGACGATCACATTTGGGAGTAAATGAGAAGGAAATGAACTAAACTTATATAATCATCTGTCGCAGATGAATTTTGAGAAGACAATTGACCAATTTGTTGAGCAGTGCGCAACAAGTACATGTATATCAAAATCAATGATATATCGGATACATAAAGAAAACCGGGATAATGGATGTTGCTCTTCGGAAAAGCGAAATTAGATTATGGACGCTATTCTCTGTAAAGTTCACTCTTTCTATATAAACAACGAAGTGTCTTCCCTGAACAAAGTATTGGAAGAGACAAGAAAAGACGAAGATTTGCCAAAGCTAGGTAGAGCAACGTTATGGACGGTCCTATGCCAACTAAACTTCCGATTTCTGAAGAGTAATCGCAATAGCATTTTAGTTGAACGGAGTGATATCATTGCTTGGAGAAGAGAATAAGTGACGAAAATAAAAGAGTATAGAGCGACTGGAAAACAGATTTATTACTCGATGAAACATGATTAAAACAAAGGTCACACTGTGGAGAAGGTATAGCAAGGTCAAAATATTACCAGTAGGAAGCAGGCTTTTATGGACGGTTGGCCAACGGGGTTAAAAAATCCAACCGGAAAAGGGCGTCGACTCATTATTACACACATAAGTAGTAGTCAGGGGCCCTTGGATGATGGTTTGCTTTTATTCCAATCAAAGGCCACTGGAGATTATCATGAGGAGTTAAACGCAGCAGTGTTTGAAGAATGGTTCTCCGCCGAAGTACTGAACTCTGTCCCTCCAAGTAGTGCGATAGTTATGGATAACGCGCCATACCATAGTGAAAAACTAGAACGTATATCTACAACTGCTTGGCGAAAAGTAATATTACGAACTAGTTAACATCACAAAATATCTCTTGTGATCCTTAGATAGTGAAAGCCCAGATAATATAAATTGTGAAAACACACAAGAGGACATTTAATAAATATGTCATCACTGAGATGGCGCGTGAAAGGGGAATAACTGTCGCAAGATTACTTCTCTATTACTGCGAGCTAAACCCAATAGTATGGGGTCAAATTAAAACATCAGTTGCACGTGAAAATAAAACTTTTAACATGGAGGATACAAAACAATTATTATATAGTGCAATTTTTAAGGTGGATTCTTCAACCAGACAGAATTGTATAAAACATGTTAAAGGTGTAGATTTCGGTTTCCGGGTGGGAACCGCGTCGAGTTAGGCATAATTGCCAACGTGTCGTCCACTGTTTCAAGGGACATCTTCAGGGCTGTACGTAGATGTTCGTCGTTTCGCAGTAGCTTGAAGAATGCTATGACAGAGACCGGCACAACTTATATAGGGGGGGGGGGGTCAGATGGTGGCCTGCTATTGGCTGGGGACAATGAGCCATTGGCATGCGTCGTATAGGCGTGGTAATTCTTAGTAGAGTTTGCCCCGTTGGATGTAACGTATAGCCATCGTCTTTATTGAGATTGCGGGGATGTTTGTAAAATTCAATAGATTCACGGATTATCCTAGGGAAATAATGCGATACACGGGACAGAAGCTTGACATCTTTGAATAGAATTTGATGACCGGAGTTGAGTTTGTGTTCTGCCATCGCTGAACCGGCTATATGTAACAGTCTAGTACAACGTTCATGTTCGGACACACGCACCTAGACTGTTACATATAGCCGGTTCAGCGCTGGCAGAACACAAACTCAACTCCGGTCATCAAATTCTATTCAAAGATGTCAAGCTTCTGTCCCGTGAATCGCATTATTTCCCTAGGAAAATCCTTGAATCTATTGAAATTTACAAACATCCCCGCAATCTCAATAGGGACGATGGCTATACGTTACATCCAACGTGGCAAACTCTACTGAACTCTACTAAGAATTACCACGCCCATACGACGCATGCCATTGGCTCATTGTCCCCCGCCAATAGCATACCACCATCTGATCCGGTGACAACTTATATATAGGGGGGGGGCTATATAAGTTGTACCGGTCTCTGTCATAGCATACTTCAAGCTACTGCGCAACGACGAACATCTACGTACAGCCCTGAAGATGTCCCTTGAAACAGTGAACGAAACATTGGCAATTATGCCTAACTCGACGCGGTTCCGACCCGGAAACCGAGATCTACATCTAGAGAACGACCGCGGAAACTTACACCTACATTTATGTTAAAGGTATTGGAATACAAATCGTGTGTTAAAGCAGTTTGAATGAATTTTTCGGCTTACTTACTCTCAAAACTTTACGAATACGGTATAGAAGTGAACATTATTACCAACAAGTGGAAAAAGTTGAAATAATGAATAACTTCAATAGATAGGATGGTTACAGCTGAATAATACCAGGAGACTGATGTTTAATAATGAACAATGAAAAATATCACTAAACCACAACTGTGCCGTCTCAGCCAGCTGTAACGGAACCTAGTTAATATATATGTATATAACTAACAGCAAAAGACAACAAGAGAAAGAATTGATAAACTCCACAAATCATAAATATAGCAGTTTCAAATAAAACTATTTCACAAGGTTAGAAGAGAGAAACATTTCTTTAAATTTATAAAAACGGGGCCAAAAAAGTGTAAAAATTATAGAATATTCTACTATTCTAGGAAAATTATTAGCAAGAGTGATGGAGAAAAAGATAAGAGATAAACGACGAGAAGATACGGTGTTGCAAGAAGTACCCAATATCTAATTTTTATAATACCGTAAATTCGTGTGAAACTAATAAGAAAAAGTAAGGAAATCCCTATATACCATACAAGTGTCCCGTATCGTTATGTTCAAATTTTAGGAGTGTAAAGTAGACTTCATTTCAAGTAACAAAAACGCAAAACTTGTATATCCATTTTTATTTGTTTCAAAGTTACAGATCTATGAATGTGATTGTCAGATCATGGAAAAATGTAATCCTAAAGTCAATAAAAACTGATTTTGTTTAAAAAAGTTCAATTAATAATATTTTCGAAATTCCACCTCCTTGAATGCAGGCTTGTGCCCGTAAGCCAACAGAAGAAGTACTTATCCGAATTTCATACTTGTTTTGTCGGATTTGCTCGGCAGCCAGGTGAATACGATCCAACAACTCTTCTCTTGTGTTCGAAACTTGCGCGTAGACTAAATTTTTCATGTACCTCCATAAATAAAAGTCAAGGGGATTAAGATCGGGTGATCTGGGTGGCCATGCAACAGGACCACCTCGACCAATCCAACTTGGATAATTGACGTTAACCCAATTTCGCACAGCAATTCCGAAATGTGGTGGTGCCCCATCCATGTGAAACCACATGTCTCGTCGAACATTCAATGGGATATCCTCTAAAAGACCTAGCAGTTGGTCAATAAGAAATTGAAGGTAATTGTCCGCATTTAACCTCCCAGGAAGAACGACAGGACCAATCAACAAGTCATCGATTAGGGCCGCCCAAACGTTAATAAAAAATTCATGTTGAAATTTAGATGGGCGTATAGCTTTGGGATTTTCTGATGACCACCTGTGCACGTTTCTCAGATTTGTAACACCACTTCTCGTGAACGTAGATTCATCTGTCTGGACGATTGTTCTGCAGAAATTAAAATGAAGTCGTGACTGTCTTAATATCCAGGTAGAATAAACTAGACGAGCATAGTGGTCTGCCTCAAGCAAACCGTGTCCCCTGCAATAGTGATATGGATATAAGCCCTCACGTTTTAAAATTCGCCAAACTGTCGTTCGTTGCACTCCTAGTTGTCTAGCGATTCAACGTACACTGAGAGTTGGATCCCTTGTAACAATAGCTACTGCTTATTCCTCTAAGTCTGCTGGCAAATTTACTTCTCGGTCGAAAAGATAATCACGCAGTCCGCATTCCCGTCTGTGTACTTCCACAAATGTTCTGTAATAAGGAATCCGCCTATCGGGAAACCGATGTCGGTATTCAATAACTGCTTGACGTGCACTGCCGTTACAGTAGCCATACACAAAAAGCATGTCCGCATACTCTTGAGAAAAAAATCGGCAAGGCATTTTGAATAAAGAAAACGTGTCCACTCACTAATAAGCTGTTGTATGAACTGAAACGTAATGCAAAAAAGGCATCGTTAACAGTCATCTGAACATTTGTTTATTATATGATATTCATGGTTCAGCACTTACGAAATAAGTAAGAACCTTCTTTATTATAAATCAATTTCCAGTACTCTTTTTTGTAGATCTCCAAGAAATTACTGTATCTCAAAAAAATGCACTACGACACGTGTTTATTTATTTTAGGATAACATTTTATTATGCGACGTTAACAATCACAGGCCTGTTATTGAATCGTATAACTTTTTTTAAATAAAATCAGTTTGTAATGACTTTAGGATTACATTTTTTTTCATGATCTGACAATCACATTCATAGATCTGTAACTTTGAAACAAATAAAAATGGATATACAAGTTTTGCGTTTTTTGTTACTTGAAATGAAGTCTACTTTACACTCCTAAAATTGGAACATAACGATACAGGACACATTGTATACATGAATTTGGAAAAGGGATTAAATAGAGGGGATTGGAAAAGAGATGTGGATAAACAAATCCAAAGAATTTTTAACGGAAATAATATACAAGGAGGAAACAAGCATGTGCCGCTTTCATTTAATTGTAATGGATAAAGCCATAAAGGCAAGAAAGAAAAATATAAGAAAATTAAAAATTGAATAGCTATAGGAACATAGAAGGAATAAAAATTACAGAACTAGTGTTAGCGAATGATATGGTTATTTTGATCAACTGATATTAATTTGAATTAGTAAAAATAGAACACAGAGAACGTTACTGATCAAAAACTGAACTGAAAGTTCATGTACCATTTTCTAATGTGACTGATACTTTCTGAATTTTCGCAAATTTAAAAATAAAAATTAAACATGTGCACCTTTTTAATATTACACAGTTAAAAACGTATAACACGAAACACTTTATAACATTTGTTCGAATTGTCTTTCGGCAGCAGCTATACATGCTTCAGCACATTTTGCTATTGCCTGAATGACGTTGCGTAGCATTTGCGTTGTTACTTATTGCGTAGCTTGAAGTACACGTTTTCTAATACATTAACATCTACCACAGATGTTTAGTACACTAACGATTTCAAAACGCCCCACGAAAAGAAATCGCAAAGCGTCAGGTCTGGCAATCGCGGTGGCCAAGGTATTGAACCAACCCTACCAATCCAACGGTCATGGAAAATATTGTCCAGAGAATCCTGGAAAGATCATATTTTGCCGGAGGCAAAATACGATCTTTATGATCAAATCTATGATCAAATATTTTTGGAGGGCACGTCATCCAAAAATTTTGTTGCAGAAAATCTAAATAGTCTTCCCTTTATGCGGTATGGCAAAATATGAATAAATTAATAATAAAAAAAATATAAATAAAAAAAATTAGTTTTGACGTAACCTTACCAGTCGTTCACCCAATAAACCATTCCAAATATTTAAGCCAAAGACGTTGGCGAGTGCTGTTGATTATGAATATTGAAAATACATACCATCTTGGGCAAATATACATTTGTCCACAGAATGGAATAGTGGATGTGCAGATCAATATTTAAATACTATTCCAAAAACGCGATTGCGAAGTGGATCGTCATTATCTTCCAAATGATAAACTCTTGTGAAATAATATGAATGCTGTTGGTCGCGTCTTAGCGCACGCCATACGCGAAATTGATTTGTTCTTGGTTCCCTCAAACGCACCTAGTACTTCTTGAAGGATTGTTTGTTATCAAATCAATGATCGCATCATCACGTAAAAGAGGATGGCTGGCATTTCTACGTGGTTGTATTGTAATGTAATGCATCCGGTAAAAAATTGCGCTGCTCGACCTGCGTTATTATTTGAAGCACCAAGAGCCATCAACATATTGTAAAACTCACGATTTGAATAGTTTTGAGCCATGATTTCATACGCAAAAAATGAAAATACAAAGAGCGTATCTTTTTAATGACAATTGTAGAAATGTCTACTAGTTATTTACTTATGTCACTTACTTTATTTATTAATTGCAAAGCCGTTTTTGCTCATGTTTATTCGTTGTCGGAAGACAATTCCAACAAATGTTATGAAGTGTTTAGAGTTATACGTGTTTAATTGTGTAATATAAAAATGTTCACATGTTTAATTTTTTATTTTTAAATTTGCTAAAATTCAGAAAGTATCAGTCAGATTAAAAAATGGTAAAGGAGCATTCGTTTCAGTTTTTGATGATTTACGTCATCCCATAGTCCGTGTCCACGAATTTTGTAACACCCTATACGAATACATATTATATTACTATATTACTCATTAGGGTTTAACGCAAGTATATATCGGGCAAGACTAATGTTAGCTTATTTATTTAATTACAAATATCATATATAACATAATATAACCCACTTGTCTTATTTACATAGCACAATTTGGATTGCTGAAATATCGGTTTATCGCAAACTTTACACACTAATTTTGCACCATCATAATATAAATCCGGAAATTTACTTTTTACATTATCAAGCGATGCTCGCTTATATCATGTTACGCGCGGTGATACGTACTGAATTCACTCCTGATATGCAGACACGATGGCCCATAATCGTAATTACAATATGATAATTCATATGAAATTTAAAATAACAAACAAAATTACATCTTTTGGCCAGTGTATTTGGCTAGTGGGGCTGTAATAAAGAATGTCAAAAAGATTATATAATACTCAATTTTATTCTTATTCATATATAAGTATATAGGGACTATTAATAATCGACGAAGGAGATACTTGTTGAAACTTCATTATATAGATATAATAAAACACAGTTGTATAGTTTCAAAATAATATATATAATGTTAACACACTACATATGTTTCACCACACTGTGGCTTCATCAGGTGGATGAATATACTAATTCAAAATATCAATTAGATCTTATATATATCAATACAAAGTACAGAACTAATCTCATTCTAAGAGGGGGTGGACATGTATGAGTTTTAAGTTTAGTAGGGGGGAGTTATTTATGTCTAGTTGGTCATTTAAAATTATACCTAATTTATTATATTTGTTAATTTCTAAACTTTCTAACATATTAAGTTTTTTACTTTTATCTAGAACATGCAAAGTTTTAAAATTAGTGTTGAATTTGTGATTATGTTCTAGGCAATGATTGGCAAAAGTTGAGTCTGTCTTCTTGTCTCTGTGGCTTCTTTCATGTTACACAGACTAATTAACGTCCCGTTGAGTAAAGAAAACTTCGATATAGAATTAAATAGAATACACGTTAAAGCGCTAAATAACGGTTTCACCATAAATTTAATTAATAATATTCTAAAAAAAAAACAGAAATCTAAAACGATATCTTCAATTTACCCCACAGTAAAAAACAATAGAACATTTAGTTATAATTCTATCACATACATCGGTACAATTTCAAACAAAGTAGGAAACTTAATAAAAACAAGTAAAGAAGAGACCATTTCATTCAAAACCAACAATTCCTTACAAAACGCTATAAAAAACAACAAAGATAAAACGGACAATAGATTAAACTCAGGGGTTTACAAGTTGACATGCGAAGATTGTGAAAAAGTGTATGTCGGACAAACAGGACGGACATTTGATATTAGAATGAAAGAACATGAAAGAAGCCACAGAGACAAGAAGACAGACTCAACTTTTGCCAATCATTGCCTAGAACATAATCACAAATTCAACACTAATTTTAAAACTTTGCATGTTCTAGATAAAAGTAAAAAACTTAATATGTTAGAAAGTTTAGAAATTAACAAATATAATAAATTAGGTATAATTTTAAATGACCAACTAGACATAAATAACTCCCCCCTACTAAACTTAAAACTCATACATGTCCACCCCCTCTTAGAATGAGATTAGTTCTGTACTTTGTATTGATATATATAAGATCTAATTGATATTTTGAATTAGTATATTCATCCACCTGATGAAGCCACAGTGTGGTGAAACATATGTAGTGTGTTAACATTATATATATTATTTTGAAACTATACAACTGTGTTTTATTATATCTATATAGGGACTAATTGTAAGTGAAATTATATACAAGTATAATCCTCTTTTATTTAATGTTCTTATTATTAAAGTAATTTCTGTTGTCGATCATTTTATGAACAAACATTAAGCTTATTAAACTAATTTTTACCTTTCTCACAATTGCTCGATTGAGTCGCCGTAATTTGTGGATATTTCTTCAGTTGATATAACTTGCGAAGATATACTCTTTTTGTAGTTTTTGTTATAGGCCCTGGATCAAACCCCTGAGATCTTAATTCTTTTCTCAAGGTATCGGTATCATAATCGAAACTCTTTGGCAATGAAGAATTGGAGGAAACACTTTCATTTTGACCGCTAAAAAGACAATTTTTGAGATATTAATTCTGAAAATAAAATAAAACATTGTAAGTACCTATTTATAGATGCGACTAAAATTCTTTTTTCGTATAATACGACACCTTCTTCTAAATCTGTATGTTTATATATTTCTGACACACTCACAAAGCTAATATCTTGATTGTCACTTGCATTACTACCGTGTTTAACTACATTATTCTTGGGCACTTCATATATTGCTTTTTCTAAAGCATTTGTTTCTTCCGAAACTTCTGTACACGTACAGTAATCACTACTACTATCTTTATTTTCTTTTATATTGAGCCTTTCTAAACTTTTTATGTATTTAGAGTTATTGCACAAATAATTTCCTTTTTCCGTGTCACTATTTGAATACTCACTATTATTATCGCTAGTATCGTTTTCACTAGAATCTTGTAATGTTAATATACCACTCTCTCTGGAAGATTCTTTATATTTACATATATCTTTAGACACAAAATTAGTATACTGTTTATTTTTATTTCTTATTGTAATATTATTAAACTTTTCTTTGACGAATTTACACTTTGATAATGCTGATCGGTTAGAATTTACATTGAAATTAGGAGATGTCTTACTTCTGCTATTTGATTTAATAGAAGAATTTTTGGATGAATGTGAGTTAATTTTCGATTCCCTAAATTCAGTATTATCACAGTATTCTAAGTCTGTTAAATATTCTTCAAGAAGATCTGTCGAACTGTTAGATAATTCTTGATTATTACACCAATTTAAAACGTATTCTTGAGTATCGGTTTGTGGTAGGGCATTCAAATCCATTTGCGATACTGAATCCTTTTCTATTTTTTGTGCTTCATACTCTCCTACGAAATGGCCATTATTTAAAAGCACTTTATCTGAAACATAATTAAGTCAATTTATTATTAGGGATAATAATGGTACCCTCTTTTAGCTGCAATAATAAGTTAATTAAGTTGATTGGATCTTTACTTGAAAATTCATGTTTATATTCATTAGTAATAAACACACAGATTGTTCGAAATTTTGGCTGTTAAATATTTTTTGTTTGTTTACATTACATAAACAGATTTAGTAAAGAAAAATTATTTATCTAGGTTTGTTCATTTATTAAGCTTTTTGAATTTTGAGTCTATTGATTTATAAGATAAGTCTCGTCTTATCAGTTAAACTTTCCATAATATAATATGCAGTCATACAAAATTTATACCAACGTATAGCATAAAATGACATTGTTAACTAAATTAAAGAGATTAATTTACCAGATAATTTAGATGAGTGTATTGCTGATTTCAGCCATGTTTTAGAAGAGAGTTTTGCTGTTTTTACAGAGCTTTGTTTAACAAAAAATTAGTGAAATTCAGTTAGAACAAGCGTGATAACATTGTTGACGAAAGAAGGAAATGGACCCAAAAATATTTGTCAGTGGATGACGAATGTGTATAAATAAAGAAGATGCACCGTCATTTTTATAGTAAAATTTTAGTTTAAGCAATTTCGATAGGGTATGGAATAAACTCAAAACAAGAACTCAAAGCTAGAACTAAGGCAAAAATATCAAGAAAGTCAAGGAACAGGTCTTAGTAGATCGAAGAAAAAATGTGTCCATTATTTCTGTTGAAGTGAAGATATCCGTGAAATTTGCCAACGCCCTTTTAATTTTTAATAGATAAATAAATTAGGGGATTCGAAAGTTTATACTGTTACAATTGTTTGGAAAATTCTTTATATAGTTTGCAATTACATTAAACACTGACTGTTGAAGTTTACATTCGATGAAATCAAACATTACAAATTTGAATGATATTAAATTACTATAAACAAATTTGATCATCGAAATATCACATTATAAAATAAATGTATTAGATTAATACATAGTTTTTATTGAGTTAGCCAAACCTTTACACTTTAACATTAGCTTAATAGAATTTTTATGAGTTTAATATGAATGATTTAAATATAAATAACTTTTGTAATTATAATTTATAGCAAAAACTAATTCTAAGAAAATCAGTGTTCTATGTATAAACATTAATCGCAAATTTAAGATAATTTTACAGTATTTTTTGAAAATTAGTAATTAGGTAATATACTTATTTAAAAATATTAGTAATACATCTACAATATTTACATTGACCTTACGTAAATGTGATGTTAATAATATTATACTAGTTGGCAGAAATTGATGCGCAGTTATATCTTTTATCTAATGCCTAAAAGTTGAATTTTTGTCACACATCAATGTAATACACAAAAAATATATTTTATATATAATAAATACTGTTAACAAAATAGCATACTTGTTAAAGACACAAGTGCCACAGATACAAATAATTGTATATATTACTTTCGGTATTTATGCTATTTTATATCTTTTATTTGTAAGGAATTAAGTTGTTCGGGCAAAATAGATTTAATTTTGTATTTTTAGTTTCATTTAGATGTAGATATATTTATGTTAATGTATTTAATCCTAGTTTTAAATTGTAAATACTATATAATGTATATAGAAAAGGTTCTTGGAGTTCATATATATTTAATATTGTCAATTACCTTAGGCCTGGTCAGGTATTTCTTTATTCATTGTCTTGTTTTCTACAGTCATAAAAACTATTTATTTTATTACAGGAACAACCCTCTGGTTAACCCATCCATAATGTATTGTATAATAGCATAAGTTTTATTGACATATTTCCTGTTACAGATAAGTATTTATATTATTATAATAGGTTAAATAGTTTGGTTCGATGCGATTCTGCGAACTATTACGTTATCTCTAACGCACTTCCTGTATATTGTATATTTATTATTTTAAGAGGTATTTTATTTTCTATAATTAAGGGTTTCCAGCGTATATTGTTTATTTTAACACATTTATGGCGTTGGAAACTACAGCATATACTTTTCTTGGAAAGGTAAAAATAATGGTATGGAAATTTCCGTATACTCAATTTCATTGTTTTCTCCCTCTCTTGTGACTGGCGGGGACAAAACTTTCTTGCCGAAAAATAAGTAAATGAAGAAATAGTTCCAAACAAGATCTCTTAGAGCTCACTACAGTTCCAAGTACGATCTCCTCGAGTTAACTACAGTTCTAGCTTAGGTCCCAGTGATCTAACTAAGATCTCAGTGATCTAAATAGGAGCAAATATTATTTATTAGTCAGTTTTCTCGGTGTTTAGTATTAAGACCAGATACTGCATTTATATTAAGTTAACGGAACTCCAAGATTAAATTTGTAAATATATTAGTGTTATACAAAAACTATTGTATTATTTCAACTCATATTTCGGTCGATACATACCGAACTTCCTTCAAACCAGGAGGAAGAAACATAAGTAATATTTAAAATATAGTCAAGCATAAATTATAGGCTAAGCATAATTCTAGTATTATATTCTATGTTAAAATTTGTTTCCACCTATATAGCGGTACTTATATACATTCATTTATCCATTTTTCCAAAATTTCATAAATTTCCATCCTTTGTATGAAAATGTTTGATTGCATAGTTTATTGCCTAATACTTGTAAATAATTTCATTTAAAAATTTGTAGTAAACCTTTTACTGTAGCAATTATTTTCTTTCTATATACTTAAGTTAAAAAAAATACTTTATGGGCAGATTGACTTATTTTCTATTGGAGTTCTATGCAGTCCTATGACGTCAAAATGTTTTCAGGTACTTATTTCCAATTTGTATGTCTTTGAATGTTCGTCCAATAGAAATGGTCAATCTACATTTTAGAAAATTTTACTTCTCCCACTTATACTTATGCGAAGAAAACAGTTTCAAAAAGCAGTATACTTTTATACCTGCCTAAAGACTTCAACTTGTTTTTTGGCAAGAGAGAAATATTAAGGTATATTCATGAAAACATAAAAACTGCAATTTGTTTTCATGCAAGCAGTTTTTCAATGTAGTTTTTTTAATTTCTTGCTTACAACAAGAAATAATAAACATTCCATAAATCTATTCACATCCTTCAAAATAGGAGGATTAAACAATACTGTAGAATACTATAAGTAAAATCAAGTTGTAATTATTTTTTTATACTTATCTGTACCGGGTTCTTTTTTTTATCATTACACACACATCGCCCTATGTGTAGAGCTAAAAAATAAAAGTCAATGCATAGGCCGCATAGTAGGCAACCAGTTATACACCAGTGACGTATTTTTCCAATTGTCGAATATTTCTAATTTCTCATTCATACTTAAATCCTAAATTAAATATATTTTATTGAAAAATAGGTCATTTATTTAAAACAGTTAATTATCCTAACAGGCGTAACCTTGTGCGAAGACAATTTTAAATATTTTTAACAAATTCAAAAATTATGGTTGTTTTCTAAAATCTCACAATGGGCATTAAGTTGTTGCAATATCTTCCGAAAAGTCCTCCTGTTCATATTCAATTTTGCAGCAGATCTCCGTTGACTACGACGTGGTGAGTCCATAATTTGATTGAATACTCGTTCGTAATTTTCATTGGTATCCACTGTTTTTCTTCGTCCAGCTTTACCTTTTCCTTGATGTAGCACATTTCCAGTTCTTATAAATTTGGTTATAATGTTCAGCACAATAGCATTACTTGGTGCCTGTTTATTGAAATGCTTGGACCAGTTTGTCTACCTAAACCGTATGAGCGAAAATAGTATTAAACAAAAGACTTTTTCTTCATTAGATAACATTATTTACGAACTTGCAACCATATCAATGCATCTAATAAAAACCAAAGGGCAATGTTTATGTCAAATAACAGCGTCATTTGTTAGGGGTTTAACCACTAGAAGGTCTACCGTTTCAGTACTGTAAATTAATAGCCATATTGTATTTTAATGAAAGTGTATAATACAAAATTCTTTGTTATTGAATTGTCAATTGAACAACTTATAAACCTTATCATGTTATTTAATGTCATCACGATCTGTTAGAAATGACAAATGTCAAGAAGGGTAAACAATACAGCCAATATTACATTGATGCCAATCTAAATATTCAATTACCAACTGCGTGCGGTTCTTGTAGAACCTGGAAAATTTTTGGCAATTTTTGCTTGCACTGTAGTCGCAAAAGGGATTTTCTCTTAGATAATTCACCAATTAATTTATGATTTGATATTTTTCGTCTCATACCATTTCCTTCTGATGAACCCAGTTTCCTCGAACGTATGTTTTGCCAATATAATACGGTGTTTTTGTCTACATTTATTTCTTCTGATAAGGTCCTTATGCTCATTCCGTTTCTCAATCTAGTTTTGATAATAGATTTTTATAACTCTGATAATTGTGGTATTTTAAAAAATAAACTGACAATGAATTTGCCAATGTAAAATTGTCATCAAAATGAATAATGGAAATTTAATTCACACATTACAAAATTTTAAATTTTTGACATTCACGTCAAAATTGAGTGTCGCGGACACTTGATATTGTTCAGCCGGCACATTAAATTTAGAAAAGTGAAAAATATTTATATATATGTATATATATATATATATATAATATTTATTGAAAAATAAATAAAATAGATGATTTAACCAAATATTCAATTTGACAATCTTGAGAAATAGGCTCGCCTGATTATTCGCCTTATATTTATCTTTTTGAGAGAGAATATTTTATATAAATATAGATGACATAAGGTTAGAATTACCAGTAACTCAATATTAACTAATATCAGAAGTAAGTTTTATACAAAAGCGAATGATCAGGCAAATCAATTTCTCAGAGTTGCCAAAAGTCATCATAGGACCACAGAAGATGCTAAATGTCTGGGCTTTTCATTTACAGTAACTTCTCTAGAAATGGTTAATAAAAGTTCACACCATTATAAAAAACATCCGGCGAAACATCTCAACCGAATGGTTACACAATAATAAAACAAATTCGCATTTGCTTAACACTAAGCAAACGCGGTTACTTAGTGTTAAGCAAATGCGAATTTGTTTTATAATTTCAAATAACTGTAGGGCTAAGTTCAACCAAAGTCCAAGACCATTTTTTTGTTCATATGTCACCATAGATAAACAAACCCTGGTTACAATCACTATACGCCGGAGATAAAAACACAGTCGAACGAATAGATTTCTTCTGATAAACATGCTTCGAAGCCACGATTTTTAGTATTAAAGAATAATCTTTATTAACTATCTGCAGAAGAGAAGTATAATAACTAGTGATCTAATGACACGTTTCGACCGCATTTACTTAGAAAAAACATTTTTTCAAATATTTGGAACAAGAAAAAATTATTCGAACAGTATCCGGTGAATGAAGCAGCAATAGCCACAACGAAAGCCTACACTGAGAAAACTGTAGTTCTACAGAGAAAACAATATTTGTAATGAATGTAGTGTAGAAATATACACTTCAACTGTAGTTCAGTAAACAAAGCGAGTTCTACTTCAAGTAGAGTAAAAGTACTAAAAACTATTTTTTCTATTTTGCGTTCGAAATGAACTCATTATGAAACCCAAAACAGTATCAAAATGAGCTTCATTTCGATACGCTTTTTTTCATTTTTCAATGTTGGCGTTGTTCGAATACAGAAATAAATATCATTGCTGTCATTTGATTTTAAGAATTTATGTACATTTGACAGATATGATATATGTCCTTATTTTACACAAACAACGTATGTTGTATACAATTGACAACAACATATATATGTTTCTATGCCACTCATGTTTATATTTTTAAATGAAATACCAAGTAATGTTAACGAATATTAATAAATAATATGTAATATAATATACTTCGCGGATAGCAAGATTTAAATTTGAAAATGTCAAGTATCAATGTGACCAACTGCATGCTTTATATAAAAATTAAACTCTGAACTTCCAAATTAAATAATTTCAATTTATTAATGTAAAAAATGCAAAATAGAAAAAATAATATAAAAAACTCGTTTCATAAGGCCTTTTGCCGCACTCGCTCTTTAGAAAACTCGCCGCTATCGCGGCTCGTTTTCTAAACTGATCTCGTGCGGCAAAATGGTGCCTTATGAAACTTGTTTTTTAATATACTATTTTCTATTTCGCACACACAATGATCTCATTTTGATACGCATTCGCGGCTCGAAATGAACCTTATTTCGAGACGCAACCTTTCATTATTCAGTGTTGGTTTCCTGTTCAATTTGGAATAATATTTGACACGCTGCTTAATATAGGTTATGTACCTACCAGAATACAAAAGATAATACATGAATGTAGAATAACGACTATTTATTATTATATTTTAGTACTTAAACAAGGTAATAATGAAGCACAAAACTCAATATAAAAATATAATTATGTTAATGTATTTTATTTTAGTTATTGTAATTAGTATAAACATGTACATTAACTTGCGATGAATCATAAATCATAAGCATTTATACTAATGCCAGGTAGGTTTTGTTGGAAACTAACGTTTTCCTTGTAGTATTAGTTTCACCAATAACTTTAGATTTTTTATTTGAAGATTGTGGCTGTGAAACGCTTGAACACCCACTTGATGTATTTTGTTCAGACGAGAACATTTGAGCAACCTCAATTTTTCTTTTCATGGATGTATCAATATAACCCACAGCTATAGCTGACGATTTCCATCCTCCATGTTGCTTAATTGTAATCAAATCACCACCCTTATTTGCTATATGAGACGCACTGGAACGTCTAAAACAGTGTCCACTAAATAATTCAGGATTTGGTAATTTAAGAAAGATCGCAATAAGTTTAGGCATCTTGCCTATTGTATGAATTCCAATTTTACATGATATACAATATCCATTGCGATAGGTAAGAAAGAAACGTTCAATGGTTGTGTTTTTTGGTCTTAAACTTATATATTTTTTTATTAAATCAATCCATTTAGGGGTTGTGATTGCAAAACTTCTAGGTAAATAATTTTTTGTTTTGGGTATCGAAAAAACAATGAAATCATCCTTATATTCAATATCATTGATTGACATATTTACTAATTCATCTCGTCTACAAGCTCCAGCATAACCTATTAATAATGCAACCTAAAATGAAAGTAGTAAGATAGTGCTATTCACCATCAACCTACACGTTGAATTCCACCATACATATATATATATATATATATATATATATATATATATATATATATATATGTTTTCTTTTAGATTTCCGCGGGTAGTAGTGTGTTGTAACTGGATTCCGGGTTTTCTTCCGCGTTTCCACTGTTTGGTCTTCGTAAAGACCGGTGCTGGTTTCTGGACGACGTTTCGGCAAAATCACATTTTGCATCTTCAGGTCTGCGATAACTGTCTGCTTCTGGTTACTCGTAAACAGTTTACGAGCACACACACACACACATATATATATATATATATATATATATATGTGTGTGTGTATATATACAGGCTGAGGTAACCGACAAAGTTACACAATGCGTTCTAGAGGTATTCCTGAACAAAAAAGTTCATTTGCACTTTAGCTGAATTTCTTTTTAGTTCTTTAGATTTCAACAAAAGAAGAAAACTGTTGCAGTAATGTATTCAATCATGAAATTACATAACAATCTAGTAAACTAATATTATAACAGTTGCTCGAAATGTTCGCCTCTTCTCTCTAAACATGTTGCCAGTCATTTTATAAAATGACAAATATGTATTATGAGCGTGGGCATGTTTTATCAACAAAACAGCGCTCCACCGCGTTTTATGGTCTGACTGGGGTGTCCGAGTAGGTTTTCCTGGTTTCCGTTCTCGTTCAGGGCGAATGCCGACTGCTTAAAATCTTAATTCGCTCCACGGGCGCAGACGTAATAATAACTCATGGCTTGCCAACCACCGTAATTGACGTCTTGCTGTCAAAAGTTCTCAGGCATGAATTATTATTAAACTTGAATGTATCTTTGAATATTTTAATTTTATCCATGGCCACTACAGATATATAAGTTTGACATTTATATACTGTCATTTATATTTTTTATTTCTTTGAAAAGGACACTATGTGTCGAAACATGTAAGATTGTTTTATATATATGGTAAATCAAGATTGTTTTATATATATGGTAAGTCAAGGTAAATCAGACCTTAAATCGCCGACTAATTTAATCTACTATAACATACAAAGGTCAAGAAATAATTATATGTATATATATATATACAGGGTGAGTTTTTTTGAATGTTTAGCATTGGGATCTCAGAAACTACTGGAGATAGAAAAACGCTTAAATGGGGAAAGATGCGCAGTTTTACGAGTTTGATTTAAAACTGCTTTTGTTTCTCCGATAACTTTCATGGCTTATTAGATATTCAAAGAAAACTAAATTTTACGACTTTCTTTAAACATGCTTAGCATCGTTAATAGTAATTTTAGAGAAAAAGTGTTCAGACAAAAGTTTTAGATAATTTTACGCCAAATAAAACTATGTAGCTAATATTTTTTTTTCGTTCACCATTATCGAGTTATGACACAAACTTGTGTTTTTTTAAATGGAAACCATAGTTGGTTTTGACATCATTAAAAAGCTTATTTTTTGCTGATTACAATGATATAAGGTTTGATATGGTTATTTTAAAAAATAAAGAGGATATAGACATTTCTATGATTGTTCACTTTATAAGATAAAAACTTAAAAAAAAAATGTTTGGTATATTGTAATTCAAAAAACGAAAAATCTGAGCTCTGATGTACACAATAATTTGAAGAGTGAGAATTATGGAACTAAAGCAGAGACAATTGTTAAAAAGTCGAAATTAACGAGAATACCTATCTTAAGGGACAGTCCAAAAAACCGTTCAGAATGGTGTAAATACCGTGTAAATACGGTGTAAATAATAATGGTGTGAACCACACGTGCTCGAAAGGGATTGGGTTACATTTCTTTTCTGAAGAACGAGTGCTATTTAATAAGTCAAATCGTTATATCTATGGAGATATACAATTCGTTCAATTTTAATTTAAGAAATCACTTTTTAAAATTTATTCAGGTGTGTTTACTAAGTATAGCATTTAGTATTCTAAAAATAAAAGCTGTACTGTCACTACATGACCCGTACTAACCCTAATTAATAATTATGATTTGCCAATAACGTTTTTTTTTTACTCATGACATTGAAATCACTCATTTTTAAATTGATTACGATGATTGAAATTGCATTTCAACCACTAGAGTTTGAAATTATCGGACTACCGGGATTTCGCATTTCGAATTGTTTGACATTCAATTTCTGACAAGAGAAATGTCACTTCCTGTATAATTTTATCTGAAGGGCATTAATTTTTTAAAATGAGTAATGATATCGATGTAAAGCCAGAATCAATTTAAATACGGCTAATAATGCATTTTCTAATTTAATCCCTGCCAAGTCGAAACACATTTACGAGTTCACTTATAGAAAGTTTATGGACATCGAGCCTAGAAGTTATTTACAGATGAATAATCAACAAGCTCAAGCTTAAATTCAGTTATTTCTAATGGGTCCTGTCAAATTAATACAAATACTTCCGATAAATGTGTAAATACAATTGGCGCTAATTACACAAATTGCTCTATTATAGTTAATGTACATAAAAAATAATCAAAAATGGTTTACTAACCTTTATTTTAAAAATTCGTAGAAAAAATAGTATATGCAATTCGTGGCTGATAAAATTTCAACGAGCTATAGCGGTTGAAAAAAGTAACTCGAATGTTAAAATTTTATTTCAACCACTTGTCCCATAATATACCGTAAAATGGGGTTACTTTGATCAATTTTTATTTTAAAAACTCTGTATCTTTTGTATAAATTGGCAGAAAAATACGTAAAAAAAAACAACATATCGGTTTTTTGTCTTCTACCAGAAACTTAACTTAAAAAATTATCAATTTATTTAGTTTTTGAGAAAAAAAAATTAAACCACTTGATCAAATTTATACACTGATCGGGGTTACTTTGATCAACATGCTTATTTCCATGTCATTTGAAAGTAAACCCAAAATGAACATAAAATTTAAAAACAAATTGATATCTGTCCGCAGGTTTTTTTAATAAAGCTGTTTAAAACACTTGGGGTGACTTTGATATAGACAAAAATAATGTGTTAGTTATAATTTTATTTTAAATTAAGATTTTAAAACACAGAAAATCAAATTCTTAAGCTCTAAACCTCATTAACATTGATCTCGTGTAGAAACACGCCCAATTCAGTCCCTTCTTGAAAGGTAGGCATAGGCAGGTATGCAACAATAGCAGACTGTGCAATTTCAGAAATGTCGTCTTTAATTAATCTGAATGTTTTTTTGTTTTGGCACGATTTTAAGCCGGTAACTACCAGCGGAGTGGTTTCGTTAATGTAACATACGTAACGATATGTTTTTTTCCTCTCTGAGAAGTAAATGTTGCCAATACATAACGACCCTCGGTCAATATATTATCTTCTTCCTCTTCATGCTCTCTCTCGTTTTCCTCTTCTTGAATGTTTCCTCTACAGTCTCATTGTCATCAGATATGTTTTCTTCAAGTGGTGTGTCAATCGTCTGATTAGTTTTCTTTGTCTTCCGCTTTTTTTCTACACTTGGCGAGGGGTCATCTATTAAAACCGCTGTCGAAATACTCTTTCCAGCAGCAACATTTAGTCTTTTCTTCCTTTTTACAGTATGGGATGATTCTCCAAATCTTTGAGTTCTTAATAGTTCAGTCAGAACGCTCTCAGTTTCAGTCTCAACGTTACTATCATCAGATGGTAAGCGCTTGTTCAACTGATCAGGGTTAAACGGCAATATTCGTGTTGCATGAAATGCACTTATAAGATTTCGTTTGATGGCACCGTTTTCATTATCCAACGGGGGTACCACAATTTTTTTCGGATTAATTTCGTCCATTCTTAGAAGTGTCTTGTTGAGGAGATTCGGAAATGCGTCTTTTGGAACAGTGGTCAGCCTTAAGTTCTCAAGTTTCCATTTCGTTAATGTACTTCGCCATGCCTCTTTCATCGGACGAAAAAATGCTACGTCCAAAGGCTGAAGCAGATGGGTGGAGTGTGGTACCAAACAAACAAAATTGATATTGTTTTCTTCACATAATCGTAACACATTTTCATCGATATGAGACGACAAATTGTCTCCAAATAACACTTTACGACCGTTTAGTCTTTTCGCGTGTGGCAAAAAACATGTCATAAACCAATCCCGGAATGTTACGCTGTCAATCCAGACACTTGCAGTTCGGTTATATCTAGTTCCACGTGAGCAACATGGTTCATTGCAACACGGTGAGCCACACGATCCTCTCTCCTTCCAAGTGTCATATAGATGTATGCTCTTGTATATCACATAAGGTGGTAAAAGAACACCATTTGCAGACCCACAAACCATGATAGACGTGCAGCTCTTGGAAAAGTTTATTATTTTTTCTGGATACTTGACTCCTCGTCGATATATATAGCGTTTCTTGTCCGGGTCGTCGCTTAAATTTGACTCGTCGTAGTTAAAAATATGACTACTAGGCACGTTTTTAACAACAGTTTTGAAATGTTTAAAATATTCTTCTATAGTTTTTTTTGAAACTCCAACTCGAGCCCTTTTTATATTTGCTGCAACACGCTGACTGTAAGAATCCTGATGACGTCGTAAAACCGAGTAGGCCCAGTCAATAGCGCGCACATTATTGGCAAATTTGGCAAGAATTCGCCCAATTCGGTCTAAACAAGTTTTAGCGAACATACGCAAGTCAAAGAGACTAAGACCCCCATTCCGCACACTTTGCTGCTGATTTAAGTATAGCCTTTTTTTGAGCGTCAGTGAACACAGTTTGAGCTCCAGGTTTATTTATGTGGTGTCCTTTATACCTATTGTAAAGACTTCCATAGGGGATTTTAAATTCTTTTGCAGCGCCATGAATCGTCAAACGTCCGTCTAATATAGATTGCAGCGCATTTTCAATCACTGCATCTGAATAATTTTTGTACTGTCGACTTCCAAGCGGCTTTCTATAAGTCCTTGGCATTATTCTGCACTAAGAACAACCCAGTTAATACTATTCAGAAAAACTATCTTACGAAAATATATCGTAAACCGTAGTTACTTCAACATGTGGGGTTACTTTGATCATGTGATTAAAGTAACCCCGTACACCTGATCAAAGATACACATACACACAAACATACACATTCAAGTTTAAAACATGGCGACTCTATTAGTTTTTTAAAACATGTCAACATAAACAGTATTCAGAGGAAACCGTAATTACCAATAACCAAGACGGTAAAAATAAAATTATTGTAATTTTGTAAGTACATTAAGAGTTCTACACACCTCAAATTCCTATATTATGCACACTTTCTACAAAAACACAAAACTTATAACGATACACTGTGCCGTTGGTAAACAAAATCCACCATACTGTTAAATCGGTATCAGTGTTGTCAATACCTTAAAAAGAAAACATTTGGCAGTTTCAGCAATCTCAATATTCGCGCTTTTCAAGAATAAGTAAACTGTTATCAAAGTAACCCCTTAATATCAAAGTAACCCCATTTTACGGTACTATTAAACCAATGAGAGAAATCAGTTGTTTTTATTACAATTTGGAAAATCCCATAGTACCATAAGGGATTTTCCACTTATTAATCAGTCTTAACAAATATTTAATGTTAATAACTACTAAATAATGTCTAAAAATAATTTAAGATTTAAAATTTTTAGTATCTAAAATGTTCCGAATATATTTTAAGAATAGGGACTATAAAATAAGTACGCACTAATTGATATTAATATGATATTACATAAGCACTAAAAAATAAGAAACAAAGACATTATTTATGTGGAATCACGCATAATATAATCCTTATCATTCCAGAAATTAACATTTGGTTGGCGCCTAGTAGATTGTATCATGTCGAAAAGGCTTTTAAATGTTATCATGGGAGAACGTCAACGCAGACGACGACCAATATGTCATAATGTCTAGAATTTAGTCAATGGCGTTAATCGCAAAAGTTGTTTATCTTTGTAGCGATGTTTGTTTGAAAAGTATATCATTTATAGCATTATAATTAACAACATTCCGTACGGGTAATAAACAACTTTAAATGTTTTACACGATTTTGAGATTTATTATATATATATAACTGTATCGATTTGTAAAAATAATTTATAATATTTTTGAACCTTGTATTCAACGTCTTAAAATTGGAAAACTTGTTTGTGTAAGTGTACAGTTTGCTAAAAAAATATTACCGCATATTAATCAATATCGCGTTAAAACTATCAGTGGTCGAAACATTTTCATATCATGAATCTATAATAAGAAATATGAAAAATTAAGAAAGTATAATGGCCATTATTATTATATTTAATTACATTAGTCAGTTAAAATATAGAGTGGCTTCCTGAAATGAAATATATAACAGGGTGGTGTGATTTTTAATTTTTTTTTAATTAAAAAAGGGCTAGGCATGGCAAAGTTGCCTTATATAAATCTAAAGAAGATACACATTTCAATGGGATAATTTTTAGAGGTGCCCCAGAGGTCATAAACTTCTTCAAAACCGGTCAATATTCCAACGATTGTACCGAACGTCAAAAGTCTTAATTTTTAGTAGTTGGAGTAAATATTTAAAGTAAAAACAGCAGAGACTAAAACCGCTCAAGGTTCAATGCAGTGAGGGGGTAATGGGGATGTGGCATAGTGGAGCAAAATAAGTTAAAAAAATTTGTTGAAATTAAGAATGGGCTAGTGTGGAAAAGTTATCTATGGGGCTGTACTAAATGTCACAAAAAATTTAACCTTGTGCGATGTAGTTTGGAGGTGCCTCCAAGGATTTGAAATTTGAATTTATTTTGTGTAGGTACTTTAATCGCAGCTCTTTGCTTGTAACTTTGCTGAATTCACCACAAGCAGTTAGGGGTTTTCCGAATTTCACAACCTCCTTCCCTCACCTCCTTCCTCCACCTCCACTCCTTTCTCTATTAACTACTATATTAGGAGGACAAATATAGATTGATGTTTTTCCGATTGGAACCCTGAGAAGTAAGAAGTCCCATTTTTTTTGGAAATCAACCGGCTGAGTATCCTAGTTGGGAAGTTTAGTTGTGGATGGTGGCACAATTAAATTCAATAAACCACTATTCATAGCATATTTTTGGCAAGGCCAACGTTGGGGCGAACACTAGCAGTATTGGTTGAATGCAAAAAAAAGGCACAAAGATGGAAGATATAACAGCAGTAAAGCAAAGAAGTGAGCAACTTTTCGAAGAAGCAAGGGCAAGAGTAGGTCCAGCAAACACCATACATGAAGAGGGGCACGACAGGGTAAACAGAGATAAGATTATAATGGACATATTAATAGGAATGCAAGAAAGACAGACAAGAATGGAAGAAAAGATGGATGCGATGATGGGAAAATTAATGGCGTTAAATAATGCGAATCAAGAAGAAGGTTTAATAAGGGGTATCGGCTCTTTGCAATTGTCAAATGAACAAGATATAGAAGAAAATATAATGGTTTTAAATAGAAAATTATCAGAAGAAGTGGAAAGAAGAGATTTCGCAGAACAACAATTGAAGCATATGGACAAACAATTAATAAAGAAAATAGAAGAAGTAAGAAGAGAGAAGAATGAAATAAATGTACCCACTTATATTTCTGTACCTGTACAAAATGAGTGAATAAAAGCCAGTTTGGAAGATGTGCCAGGGGACGAAAAAAGTTGCAAAAGATTGGAAACTGTATGAAGGATGAAGCTATGGTTTGGTGGGAGATGGCGTCAGATGAGGTGACAACTATGGACGAATTTGAAGTCAGGTTCACAAATCAATTCTGGGGACGGAACAAGCAGACTAGGGTAAGACAAGAATTATTATTTGGTAAATATAAAGTTGGAAATAATGAATCAAGAGAGACCTATGTTATGATGAGGTACTCTGTATTAAAATATTTAACTCCTAAGATAAGTGAATTAGACTTGGTTTCACAATTAAGTAGACATTTTGATTTTGAAGTTAATCAGGCAGTAGCAATACATAATATAAATGATATGCAACAGTTTTTAGAATTATTAAAAAGGTTACATGATGCAGAGTGTGGAAATAGATATAATAATAATTATTCAGAAAGTAATATTAAAAAAAATCAATATTCAAGTTTTAATTTGAACAATACACCTCTGAGATCAGAAAGACCTATGCTAAATGATCATAATCAAATTAATAGAAATAGAATGGCTTCCCCAAGTAGAGAAAGAAATGATTCAGATAGGAATAATGTAAAGATAGAATTATAGATCAAAAGAAATACACAGGTACGAGATATAAAGATACAAGGCCAAATTTTAATTTAGAATCTGTAAAAGTAGATGTAAAGAATAAATCAGAACTTGCTAGTAGTAAGGATTCTTGTTAGGGCCAACCAAAAAGAAAGAAAGTTTTGCATTGTTATATGATAGTCAGATTGCGCGATAAATACTAGTTTGCCACACATTAAGGTTAATATAGGAAAAAGGGAATGTTATTGTTTGATTGATTCTGGTAGTGAAACGTCATTTTTGGATGAAAAAGTTGTTGAATGGTTAATTAAGAATAAGGAAGGGAAATATGTACCCACAAGTAAAATTACAATTGTATCAGCTACAAAAAAGATAATAGCTGTAGTTAATAAAATTTATGTAATTGAATTTGAAGTAGAAAACCATAAATTTATCGGAGAATTTATTGTAGTAAAAGGTTTAGGAAGAAATGGGATATTGGGAATAGATTTGTTAGAAAAAATTAATGCAATAATAGATATTAATAAAAAGAAAATAATAATTAATAATAATAATGTGCAATGGATCCAGGAGGCTGGAGAGGAAGAGAAAATAATTAATAATATGCAGAAAATGAATTGTATGGATAAAATAAATAATATGGAAGAAAAGGAAGAAGTAGGAGTATTGGAAGAAAAGGAGTTAATGGTGTTAGAAGAAATGGAGAAAGAAAATGAGGGAGAAATGGAAATTCCCGAAGATATTGATTCGTTGGAAATAGATTGTAATGAAAAGTACGAAGAAGAAGTTAAATTAATAATTAAAAATAATATAGAATTAGTAAACAAGTTTCCCAGTATCGCCAGAAATTATCGACATTCTTTAGAAGTAGATGATACAAAACCTTTTAAAATTAAAAATGATCCTATTCCAAAGAATATGCAACAACAGGTTGAAGAAGAAGTGAAGAAGATGTTACAAGATGGTATAATAGAACGTGGCAAAACTAGATATGTGAATCCGTTAGTTGTGGTGAAGAAGAAGTCTGGAGATACTAGATTATGTTTGGATGCGCGCAGACTTAATGAGCGAACGAAAGCTCAATTTGAAACTCCGATTACAATTGAAGCATTACTGTCAAAATGTGGCAATGCAAAAGTTTATAGTAAATTGGATTTGAGGAGTGCTTTTTGGTTGGTACCGTTAGAAAAGTAATCTAGGAAGTATTGTGGATTTATGGTTAATGGAAAGGTATATCAATTTAGGACTGTACCATATGGATTAAGCAGTTCTGCTGCAGCGTTGATAAAGGCTATGCAACAAATATTGGAACCCTACGAAGATTATGTAGTACATTATATAGATGATATTTTAATATATAGTAAGAATTATTAGGAGCATATAGAGCATGTAAGAAATATAATGGAAATATTGGTAAGAGAAGGATTAAAAGTAAATATTAAGAAGTGTGAATTTTTTAAGAGTGAAATAAAGTTTCTAGGGTATAATATAAGTCCTAGATATGTCAGTGTGGATCAAAGTAGGCTGGAGATTATTAAAGAATATCCACGTCCTAAAAATGTAAGAATGTTAAGAGGGTTCTTAGGCATAATTAATTATTATAAACGTTTTATTCCATACCTGACACAAACAAGTGCGCCATTGTGTGAAATGCTTAAAAAGAATGTTAAATTTAGTTGTAATGATGAGAGAATGAAAGCTTTTGAAAATTTAAAGAAAGAATTTTATAACCAGTTAGTTTTGATATTACCAGATTTTAATAGGTAATTTATATTAAGAGTAGACGCAAGTGATGTCGCAATTAGTGGAGTTTTAATCCAAATTAATAATGAAGGTATAGAAGAACCGATTTGTTTTATATCTCGAATCTTGAAAAGCTACGAAATTAAGTATACTATTAGTGAGAAAGAAATGTTAGCTGTAGTACACGCGGTTCAAAAGCTTAGATTTTATTTATTGGGCAAGAACTTCATAGTAGAAACAGATCATGCTGCGTTGACATCACTTTTGAGTACAAGATTTAAAATTAATAGAGTATATCGTTGGTCTTTGTTACTGTCAGAGTATAATTTTGAAATTCGTCATATAAAGGGAGTACTAAATACAAAGGTATTTTTAATAATATAAAATATTACTAAAAATCTGGTGTGAAGAACACCAGAGGGGCGTACCGATGAGCTTGTAGAAAAGCGAAATACGTATCTACGTCTCTGGGGATAGGATATATTCGGACACGTTCACAGAAAATATTAATAGTGAACCTGCATTTGTGTTCTTCACACCAGATTTTTAGTAATATTTTATATTATTAAAAATACCTTTGTATTATACAAAACTGGTGGGGTTTACCTACTCATGTATGTTTCCATTATTCTGATACATTACACATGCGGTTAAGCCGTAGTATGAGTGAAGGCACAAACAAAATGCAGTTTTCTAGAGAGTTGGCTGTGCTAACCTTTGGAAGAGCGTCGTTACTTCACATTAATTATGTGGACGGTATGCGAGGTACTTCGGCTGTCTGACAACAGGTAGCGCCGAATCTACTTCTGCGCTCGGTCTGGATAATTACGGTGATAGGGCGAGGTGGTTCTTTTCTGTAAATGTGTCTGGAAATATCCTTTCTCCAGTAGGGGCGTACCGATGAGCTTGTAGAAAAGCGAAATACGTATCTACGTCTCTGGGGATAGGATATATTCGGACACGTTCACAGAAAATATTAATAGTGAACCTGCATTTGTGTTCTTCACACCAGATCTTTAGTAATATTTTATATTATTAAAAATACCTTTGTATTATACAAAACTGGTGGGGTTTACCTACTCATGTATGTTTCAATTATTCTGATACATTACACATGCGGTTAAGCCGTAGTATGAGTGAAGGCACAAACAAAATGCAGTTTTCTAGAGAGTTGGCTGTGCTAACCTTTGGAAGAGCGTCGTTACTTCACATTAATTATGTGGACGGTATGCGAGGTACTTCGGCTGTCTGACAACAGGTAGCGCCGAATCTACTTCTGCGCTCGGTCTGGATAATTACGGTGATAGGGCGAGGTGGTTCTTTTCTGTAAATGTGTCTGGAAATATCCTTTCTCCAGTAGGGGCGTACCGATGAGCTTGTAGAAAAGCGAAATACGTATCTACGTCTCTGGGGATAGGATATATTCGGACACGTTCACAGAAAATATTAATAGTGAACCTGCATTTGTGTTCTTCACACCAGATTTTTAGTAATATTTTATATTATTAAAAATACCTTTGTATTATACAAAACTGGTGGGGTTTACCTACTCATGTATGTTTCAATTATTCTGATGGAGTACTAAATGTTACTGTCGATGCGTTATCGAGAATGTATAACAATAAGAGTAATTTTAATTATGTTGAACTAAATGAATATAATAGAGAATATGCTGAGGGGGCTTTCGAGTATGATGTGATCCTTCAGGTCCAACAGGATGAAAGTTTTAATATTTTAAGAGAGGTATTAAGGAATCAAGATAATTATAAAAATTTTATAATGCGTGACTGTTTAATTAATGGAAAAATATTAGAGATCAAAATTATGTAGTAGTTGATGATGAATATGCTTGACAAGCATTATTACAAATATTTTTTCTCTTCCATACGCAATCTATGTGAGAGATGTCCAGGAGGTTGAAGATGATATCAACCATTCGCCGATTACTGTTTACTTTGGAGTGTTCTTCGGCTGCGATGTATGGACAAGGTCTATTAATAAATAAAACAAAATAAAATGTCAACAATCAAAATGACATAAGTACAAGCAGAATCAGATTTGAAGTTGGTGACTCCGTTATTATAAGAAGATATATATTACATTGGTGCTCTGCAACTGTTCGCTTCACAGGTGCGTATCGAGGAGGATGGCCCAGAATGAAACTGTGCATCGGCTGAGTGCGGGGACGATAGTGAGTGTAAGAAACTGAATAGTTTCTGTGAGTGCGGAAAACTATATAATGAATAAGATTTTGACATGTCCAGACTTATTTATTATATACTTTTGGGGATGTGCTATGGATTTTTCCTTAAATAATATTTTAAAATTTATTTAAAATGAATGTACAGATTTTTTGAATTTATGTGTATATCCGATATGTTATTTTTGAAAATGTTATTTCATGTGTTTGATAAAAACTTGATTTTAGGAGGTCGTCTTTATGTGAAAGCGATAGAGAGATATATTGAGGGGGAGACGAAGTTGTGCCCTAAGACAAGAACGTTGTATTTCTTTGAAATATATATATATTTAATTTAATTCGGGATGATTTGAATGTGTTAAATAGTTGATGGTATTTGATATTCAATTCACGTATATTCTACGAGATTGTTATTCTTGTAATTTTGATATAGTATTTGATTAAACAACGTTTTTCTTGTCAACGTGTCTCCTATAATTTTTTATGTAAGTAATATTATATTTATAAGACGTCTTAATTCAGAAAGCTTTTAAAAATTGTATTTCAATTGTATTAATATAATTAGTTAAGAGTCTTAATTAGTAGAGAAAAATAATAAAGAGTATTATTAAACTTCTACGTAAAAAAATTATAATTGTAAAATTTTGCTCGTTTGGAAGTCAAGGGTATTTTTTTGTTACATGTTATTGCGCATAATATTATAAATATTAATAAATATAATATAATAAATAAATATTATACAGTGTGGTTCTCTGGGGAGAAATTAAAAATAAACTTTATTATTTTTTAGATAAGATTGTTCGGAAGTCATAAGAGGAAGTTTTAATCCACTTAGCTGTCAATTATACAATGGATATATTTTACCTCAGGAAGTATATTGTAAATACTTTATCTTTAGACTTTATAAAGATAGATTTTTTTTGTTTTTTGATTTTTTTTGTATTAAAGATTCAGTTTAAATTTTATCCTGTTTATTTTGTGTTCTGGTCTTTACTACTGTTTAATTAAAAAAAAAAATAAGTAACTTATATAATATAAAACATTGTCATGAACTATTGACTGGCGTCCAAATAATATTGCAGTTCCACGTTTTTCCGATTGGAACCCTGAGAAGTAAGAAGTCCCATTTTTTTTGGAAATCAACCGGCTGAATATCCTAGTTGGGAAGTTTAGTTGTGGATGGTGGCACAATTAAATTCAATAAACCACTATTCATAGCAATATGTATATTAATTTATTAAACAATTATAATTTCTTGTCATATTGACAATTTAATGTATTTGAATTTTTTTTTCAATTTGCTCCTTTTTCTTACTATATTCTTTTTCTTTTTTTCATTTTTATATTTGGAGCTGAATATACAATGCATATAAAAATGTCTGTCCAATTAAAAACATTTGAATGTGTTCATCTAGTACAATGTGTTTCGACTGCCTTATTTGTTTTGGTGTCCATTGGCTCCAATCACCGTTGTTAACTTAAAAATGTTGAGATTATCTGTGGTATTTTCAAAATTAAAAACTAACAGAATTTTCTATACAGTACAAATCTCTTCCCTATAGTCACCTACAAACGTGTATTACGTATGTGTGCGTTCGACAAGCGATGAGTGGGGACGCACATAGCATGTATGTATGTATGTATGTACTGTAGATCAGTTTGGATGTAAGCACTAAGCACATACATAGTATAAACGTCGATGAATGTGGAACTACCGTCAATAATAAGGACTTTATGTAATAATAAACACAAATAAGTGTGGACTTTTTGGATGATTTTAATATTTTTAACGTTTAAAACAATGTCAGATATACCTATAACAATAACAATAAATAAAGCGGTAAATCATAATAACTTCTATATTCTATACATAATAAATAAAACTAGAATTAAAAAATAAAAAGTAAACTATTTAATGTATTGTATGCTCAAAACGGTCTCCTAATGCAAACAAGCAATGTCCTAATCTGTCATAAAAGTTTCTCTGAACATTAAAAATCGTTTGCGGTTGAATATTTAGGATAGATTCAACTATTTTCGCCCGTAATTCCTCCAGATTATTAGGTCTGTTATTTGGAAACCCATAAATTGATGTCTTAAGGTAACCCCAGAGAAAAAAATCATTAGGAGATAGATCAGGTGATCTAGGTGGCCATTGAATATCGCTCCAGCCGGTTAGTACTCTGTCATCAAATATGCTGCGCAAATATTCTCTGACAATTACAGCATTATGAGCAGGACAACCGTCTTGCTGAAACCAAATAAGATTTATGTCTGCTACATTTCGTATAGCAGGAATTATATTATCCTGCAGAAGACTTAAATATTTGGCTGCATTTAGGTTTCCTTGTATAAAAAACGGACCAATTATATTGTTGCCCAATAGGCCAGCCCAAACATTTAATTTTTCCGGATATTGAGTTCTAGCATTATAAACAATATGCTTATTTTCCCTTGACCAATATCTTGCAATGCTTGGATTATGGCGACCGTATAAAGGAAATGAACTTTCATCAGTAAACAATATGTTTTTTACAAAATTATCGTCGTTATTACATCGTTCGATGACTTGTTCGCAAAATTGCATACGTTTATATTTATCATCGGGAAAAATCTCATTCGTTTTCCTTAATTTATACGAACGATACTTATTTTTTTTCAAAACCCTACGAACGGTGCAGCTGGCAATGTTAAGCTGTTCGGCGATTTTCGTGCTAGACGATTGTGGCTGCTCCTCTACAGAAGCACAAATCAAAAAATCACGTTCTTCATTTTGCGGTACCTTTACCTTCGTATGTTTTAACGGATTTAAACAGCCATATTTTTCGAAATTTTTAATTATGTGTCTTATCGTTTCAAACGCAATGGTACGTTGAAAGTTAATTTGAAATACCAGTGCAATTTCTCTTATGCTGCGACCAAGATGATACTGTTTTACGACATATTTTTTTTGTTCAAGGGTAAAAATATCCATCGTGAATACGGACTATTCGCAAAAGTTGAGCTAACCATCCAACTTGGCAAATAAACTGTAACTAATGGCATGTATCACATGTATGCATTACTATGCATCGCTTCGTGCGTCCCCACTCCTTACTTCTTGAACGCACACATACGTAATACACGTTTGTAGGTGACTATAGGGAAAAGATTTGTACTGTATACGTTTGTTATAATAAATCTATAACTTATTGAAAGTACAATTTTTTGTTTGCTCTAATTTAATTTTTAGAAGTTCAGTTACTAAACCTTTTTCTTGCTTCATTTCATGTTCCTTTTTAAAAATATTTTTCTGTAATTGTACAAGTTCTAATTTACTCCAAGCCAACAAATAATTTCTGCACAAAAAAACTTATTTCACAAGAAATAAGTTTGTATTAATATGTTGTGTTTACAATCCGTCCATGCATACTGCGATTTCAAATATTTATACCAACCTTTATACAAAACTCAAGTTATCTAGGCTTTGGCACAAATGTTAAGTTATACTGCAATATATTCCAAATTTTATTTAAAATTAGGCACTGTAGAACGCTTAACTAGAAATTAACTAAACTTTATCCTCATTCGGTATAATCGATGAGTTAAAGTGTATTGTAGAACCTTAGTTACTCGAAATTTCCACTTAAAACTATTTTTTTTTAAGAATTATTATTATTATATTCGCAAGAAACGTTTCAGTTATTATATATATTTTTTTGTGTTGTGTATTTATTTATTTTAAAAGTATTTATTTAAAAAAAAGTTGAATTTTAGGCTATTCTATTTTATACAACGTACAAAATATTTTATTCTAAAAGCTAAGCAAGTATTTCCTTTTGAACTTGTATGTAAAAAAGGTAAAAATAATAAATACTTTTTTTTATTCAAGATCTAATTTCCATCTGGTTATACGATAGATGTTTGCTCCTTTTTATCAGAATTTTTTGCTTAATACTTGTTTTTGCTTTTTTATGGATATACTTCAGACAAGATATTTTAATTAAGGTCAAGTGTCTCCATTTGTTACATGCTGTTTATCTTGTCTCTGACAATTAATGTAAATAATAACTTTTTAATGTCATATTTATTGTAAATATAAAAATATTTTCATTAATAATTTTTTCCCAAGTACTCGAATTACCACGGTGGAAAAACAATTCGCCTATTACTAGAGAATAGAGTTTGGGTAAGGATTATTATAAAGTTGGTCTACAATATGAATGTCATAGAATTAAGATTAGTTATAACTTCACTTATAAGTTATAATTATAATACATATCAGTGGCGGCTCGTGCTAAAAATTTTAAGGTGTTCTGCAAGTTTTACAAAAAAATTTACCTTGCACGAGCAGTAAGAGGTTGTCTCCCATCGATCTTATCGTGCTTTCTTCGCCTTCCGCACTGAAGTAATGGATTTTTGGAACGATTGTCAATTGTCACACAAAAAAATAAGTCACTAAGCACTACTTTACTAACAAATTATTTCTTATAAATTAAATCTATTCTATGTTCTTTTCGATTTGCAAATTTTGTTATCACTTTGTCATTAAAATTGTCTATTTCGGAGATAAACTTTTTTCGATAGATAGCATGGAAAGAGATGTTAAACGATCTTCGGTCATTGAATTTCTGAGAAACGTCTTAATTCGATTTAGTGTTGAAAAGCATCGTTCGGCCTCTGATGTTGTCATGGGAGTTGTTATTACAATTTCTAATAATTTTCTAGTCTCCTTCAACGTATCTCCCAGATTGTTTTTTATTAAAAATTTTAGAAGAGGTAGTGCCTTTTAAAGATCTACAATCAGTTCTTGAGTAAATAACAGACAATTCAGTTCGTAATCTTTCTTTATCAAGGGTGGGATAATAGGAGCATGCGGAAGTGAGTTTGTCCTCAGGAAATTTTTTCATTATGTCTCTGTATATTTACCCAATAAGCAGAATCTAGTTGAGCCATAATATTAGTTGACCCTAGTAACGCAAATTCCATACAATTATGAAGATGGCTTTTAGAATTCTCATGTCTTTTTATTTTCAAACTCAAGTGCTCTAGATCCGTGACCCCTATTTCCGTCCAAGCTTTATCGCCACCAAAAAGTAAACAGGGAAAACAATATAAAGCATTTTTTTTGTTGCATCCACAAATCCATTCGTTTTTTGAATAAATATCGCTACTAAATTTACGTGTATAATTTTTCCCTCTACTTACACGTTTTTTCAATAGTGATATCTACTAATGGCCTACCACTTGCTCTTAATTTTATCTTTTCTTCGAATGAATATTTAAAGAATCTCTTTAAATATTAATTAAATTAAAGACCACCTCCATAATACACAGAGTTTATATAAATTGTCAACAATCAACAATACACAAAAACAAACAAGCACGCGCACAATATTATTGTTTTTACGTTACACTCGCCGAACAGTAAACAACACGCGAAAAGAAAATATTAAATACCTATACCGATTCATATGACCTCTGCGCTGGAATGAGTGCAGTGAATATTGTCTGGTAAAATCATGCATTGGTTTTAGACAGTCACGGGGCAGCGGGGTGCGCGCGGGTGTTGGAAAGAGCGCTCAGAGCACGTTCGTGTGGACCAGATAAGGAACAAGTGAGCGATCGCGCGAATTAGGTTGGTTATTCCACTGGTCGCCTATTGTATATTTGATAATATAGTACATATATACGATATAACCGGAGTTAGTGTGTCGGAAGCGAATATCTCGGCTTCTACTGATCGGATTTTGATGATTGAGGTGTCAAATTGTAGGGTTTGATGTCCTCTACAGGTGATGTAGAAAAATATGCAAATTTTTTGATATACAGGGGGAGAATTTTCACAACAATATGTTACGCTTTTATAAACATCAGAAATGTCGGACAAATTATGTAAAAGAAAACTAGTTATAACTAATACAGGTTCGGCCGCCCAATTTTTTGGGAGCTCTGCAGCACTGCAGCGCTTATGCGCCAGCCGCCACTGATACATATGTAGATGTTGGCAATGCAAACTTAATGAGGAGTTGTAAACTGGATGCGGGTAGGGGGTATAATGTTAAATGGGAAGTATTGAGATAGTGTTTTAATGTTAGGATATGACTTCAAGATGGCACTAGATACAGAAACTTGCCGGTAAATTACCAATCTTGACCCTTGGCGTTTCTTTTAGTTTTATTTTGTACATGAAGCAGTTAACTTAACCTAGTTAGAAAAGTATACTTCGTAGATAAAGTGAAAACGTGGTTGAATTTGGCAAAAGTTGAAGATTTTATCCAATTTTAAGGAAACCAAACGATTACTTAATGCGCAGTCTATGTAAATATTATTAAATAGTAAACAAATAGTTATATACACGTATATAAAATTTAAATTTTGTTTTTAAATTTTTTAAACATGACATGGTGTTACATAGTAAATTGTATACAAGAAGGGTCTATACTTATGAATTTACAAAAGCAACATCATGCAGGTTTCAATAGTTGATTAATGCCACAAGAATATGTTCATTTAGAATAAACGATATTCACGTACTATTTGTAGAAAGTATTTTGAGTTTTGATGCACAATATTTAACAAAGAAGAACTAATATCAAAGGTCATAAAGTAATATATTTTCAAACACTTTATTTACTAGGTAGATAATCCTTTGCAACATATTTAACTGAACTATTAATATATGCTGTTTTCTGTAATTTAGAATGAGTTGACATGTCTGCTGCCTATAAACCAACAAATCTGATACTAGATGACATGCATAATGTTCCAATTACATCAAAATATGCCATAGAAGATATTTCAAAGGAAGCAGTTATTTGTTCTACTAATACAGTTTGAGAAACGCTTTGCTCCAATATTAAAAAGGAAAGTATATTGACAGGTAAAGATTTTTTTTACGACTACGTATTTTCTTCTTTATAATTTTTGTATAGTCTCTAGTAAATTCACATTCTGTATATTATTTGTAATACTTTTACTAATACAAGTTTAATGTATGAATTTTTTTGGAGCGAAAGCAGAGGCGTGACTAACGAATTAGTTCCCGCGTGCCCCATCGCACATACGATTACTTAGTATGTTGTTCACGGTCATCGTGTGTACACGTATAATAGCAGCAGGAAAGTGTATTCTGTGTATTTAATAATGTTGAAGGAGCGTACAGTAAAAAAAAAACCGCTATCATCAAAGTTAGTCAATAGGTTCATTGAGAACCATCCTAGTTTATCTTACAATGGGGTAAATGTTTAGTGTGCAATATATATATATATATATATATATATATATATATATATATATATAAACCATTTAACAAAATCAAAATTGCAACGCCACGTGCATAGCGCAAGACATAAAGATAGAGACACTGGTGCCGATACAAAATACGAAGTGTTCTTATTTGATTTGTGTACAATGATGAGAAATAACTTTGGAGACGCACCTTATGTTAACAATATTTCATCGCGCTTCTCCAGATTTTCAAGTCACGGAAAGCGCATAAGACGGTAAGTTTTTTTTTAATCATCTAATTACATACATTTTAGATTTTATTTTTTATACGTATCATCGAGAACGTTTCATAATCTAGAAAAACCGTCTTACATTTTTTTTGTATCTAACATAATAACAGCACCGTTCGTGATAGTATATCTCTAGATATTAATAATGTTTCGCATGCGGGAACCAATTCGTTAGTCACGCCTCTGCTTTCGCTCCGAATTGGTCCACTCTACTTATAACAAGAAGAAAAAGTAAATTCTTATACAAAAAATTCAAAATATAAGTTGAGGTAGGTCAGTTCTATTTTAGTTAGCGATTATGGATTCGCGAGGGGGCTAAACGCTGTCTCAATTATTTATCATGAAGTTATAGGTACTATTCTGTTGGGGATTTGACTATGATGCGGATCATAGATGCGGACCTTTCAATACAACATAGCGCTGCGAAAAAAGTAAAAGAACAAAGTGAAGAAAGAAAAAGAAGCGAAAATTGCAAGAAAAAAAACAATTACTAATTACATGCTATCAAATTACTACTATAAAAAAAATTGACAAAGCATTGCATCGATGAAAACAAGCGGAAATATTGGGGAAAACTGGAAACAATGAAAACAGAAATTCTTAACGTACTTGAAAGCGGCAGAAATTAAAAAAAGGCAATGTGCACAATTAATGCATCTTATTGGGGAGGAAGGCGTGCAAGTTTACAATTCATTCACACTAAAGGAGGAAGAAATAGACAAAATTGATATACTTTTAAAGAAATTCGATGATTAGTTTATATCCAAGAAGAATCTCAAATTCGAACGTTATAAATTCTTTAAAATGAAGCAAGGAAATGATTCAATTGAGAAATTTGTTACTGAAGTACGCAATCAAGCCAAAAAATATGAATTTGGTATTCTAAATGATGACTTCATGAAAACAATGTTGATCACAGGATTAAACGAAGAAGTACTACGTGAGAGGCTATTACAAAACCAGGACAATGAACTCGACAAGGTAACAGAAGCATGTATAATATGGGAAAATGCTAAGGTACAAAATGAAGAGATGAGAATTGAAAAAGATCAAATCCACATAGTCAAGAAAGGTCCAGCAAGAAATTTCACATCCAACCGAGGCACTTATGGGACAACTCCATGTACAAGCAAATCATTTGGTGTTAAAGACTTAAAGAAACAAGTACGCAGTAATGTTAGGTTTCTTAATAATTGTATAGCAAACGCCAATTAAGTTGGCGCGAGGAGGGGTCAGTTCGCCTATGATTAAAAGTAGTGGGGAGATTTGTATTTGGTTTTATATCAAATGTCAGATAATTCTAACCTCTGAGCGTGTATCACATTATGATCCCCTAGCAAAGACATTATGTTCCGTCAAACGTCAATGACAAATGTATTCTGACAATTACGTAAGTAGTGGGGGTGGACGTTTTTAAAAACGGTTTCTGCGCACCACCTCCTCGCGCCAACTTAATTGGCGCTTGCTATACTAATTGCAATAAAAGTCACGAAATCAATAATTGCCCTGCATTTGGCAATAAATATCATGCATGTCATAAGAATAACCACTTTGCTGTAGTGTGTCGAAGTAAGAAATACAGGAAAATAAATGAAATAAATCCATAATATAGTGAATAAAGATGAAATAAATTTAAATAATTTATCAATAGATACTTTGACAAGTAATGTCAAAAATGCATGGTATATGGAACTTACAATTAAGAATAATAATTTAAGTTTTAAAGTTGATACAGGGGCTGATGCCAACATTATTAATGTTAAAACATTTGAGGCACTTAATTTAGATAGAAATTTAGTAAAACAAACAAACAAGTAACTTTTTGATTATAATAATCATAAAATAGACACTCTTGGGACATGTAATTTAATTACTAGATTAAAATCGTACAGGGATATTTTAAAAAATAAGATGTAGAAACAGAATATCGTATTGTATATAAATATTTTGAACAAAAATAATATGCTCAGAGGTTTATCATATTATCTTGCTAACAATGGAGCGATTGTGTTTTGTTTGCAACATCTATTTATTAGTTGTCATAACGGCATTCTTTGTCACTTTCCGTTTAACTACATTGTAATGTCATTTCTTGCTGCAAAGTTTAAAAACATTAAATTTTGTGTATAATTTGACTAGTTTTATTAATGGAAAGGCGTCATTTACCGCGGGAAGAAATGTTACGTGCTATTGACATGTTACAAGCTGGGCGGCGTCAAACTGAAGTTACAGCCGAATTTCAAGTTACATGAAGCGTCATAAGTCATTTATGGCGCCACTATAGGGATACTGATGAAGTACGTAATCAACATCGTGGTAACGGTCGGATTACAATGGCAGCACAAGACAGTTACGTCCAAATTATTGCCCGACGTAATCAAATTTGCACTACTCGGCAGATACAAAATCAGTTTAACCAAACATATGGCATACTGATTAGTGACAATACTCTTAGCAATAGGTTACATGAGGTACATTTAAGATCTAGACGACCCTTAAGAGTTCCACCTCTATCAGGAGGTAATCGCAGAAAACGTCTTTTATGGGCACAGGATCACCGAAGTTGGACAAACGAACATTGTCATATGTAACGTTCTCTGATGAGTCTAGATTTGGTATATACAATGATTCAAGAAGAATTCGAGTTTGGAGGCAGCCAGGGCGCGTAAATCGTTTGAATGGAGTCCAAGAAGTCCATTCTTTCAGAGGTGGTACAATCATGGTATGGTCTGGCATAAGTATTGGTGGAAGAACAGATCTTGTTTTGATTGAACGTAAAATGACAGCTCAGGTTTATGTGAGAAAATTTCAATTTCATGCAAGATAATGCGCCTCCACATGTGGCTCGAATTGTAATGAATGTGTTAGAACAGCAGCACATTTCGTTGTTAGAGTGGCCAGCTCAGTCTCTGGATATGAATCCGTTAGAGCATCTGTGGGATAAGTTACAAAGGAGGGTTACAAATGCAAATGATCACATTAATGGTCCCCGAGACCTTTTTAGAGTTCTTGAAAGAGAATGGACGGCAATACCACAGGAAGAGATTGACAATTTAATTTTAACAATACGTAACCGTATTAGGGCAGTAATAAACAATCGTGGAGGTCATACTAATTACTAGAAGTTGCTTTTGATGATATGTTTAGGATTGTTTTCTAAATTTAAACATCTTTAAGATTTAAGATTACATCGTTGTAAACAAAATTCGTATTTACAAACTCAAGTTTATTAAAACTTCTTGAATTTACTTTTAATTTTATACTTTTTTGTTGAATTACGCTGTGAATATAAAAATCTGGTCAATAAAGTTGCTTAACAATATATAATAATCTTTTTTCTCTTAATTCTGTAAATGTCCCTGTACGGTTTTGAGCAGTGTATGTGGTCATAATTATTAGTAAATCGATATTGGTTGATATTAGAAGTTGGATTTATACAAAATGATAGTTGACACAAATTTTATGAACCCAAATTACAAATAATACAATTATATACAAAAAAAAATACTCAAAATGTGAGCCTCCTGCTTGTAAACAACGCTGAACTGATACATTATTTACATTTAAATAGTGGCTTTTCAATTTCGTATTGTAATTCTTGCAAATTGTTTATAAGATTCCGGAATATTACATTCGGCAGAGGCATCAAATCAAGCGCTCTACCTTGCCATAAACCTACACTTATCAAACGGTCTGGGGAAAAGTACTGTAAATAATTAATAGTTACATGTGTTGTATATAGTGTGACAGAATCCTGTTGGAAATAATTTCGCTTAAAACTCAATAGTACTGAAAACTAGAAATCTTGCAATTAGCAAGATTCTCTGACAGAAGGTGGGACTTAAAATGAAACACTTGACAACAACGACTTTTTAACATTTTTCAACATACATATTCCCTTTCAATATTAATACATTTGCCGCAGTGGTGTTGGAGTGGCATTATATCAGTTTTATGATATGAAGAACACCAAAATCATCAAGAACGTCAAAATACTGCTCTATTTCTGCAATAACTTCTTCGTCTGTCTTGAATTTCGTTTCGGTGAGAAACAGTTTGACTTTTGGGAATAAACCGTCCCAAGAGGCTAGATACGGTGAATAACCGGTGATACGGTTGGGGCACAACCTGGAAACGTGATCCATCCAGTTGTTTCCGAACAATGTGACTAGTCTGTTACGGTCCATTGTCATAATGAAATAGTATTTGAGCCATTACGAGTTTTTTGGATAATTGCAACTTTCACTTTGTCCAGGAAGGCAGCATAATATATCTCACTGATAATTATAATTAGACATAATATCGTGAGTATTACCTTTCCAGTTTAATAGAAGTGAACAAAGCGATGCAAAAAAAATTACTGGGTTAATGCTAAAGATCTTCAAATTGTCCTTGGAAATTTTTTATCTACGTTCAGTAAACGCGACACCCACCTGGCAGAAAACTTAGATATGCCTTATTACACATGCAAAATGTGATAGACACGATCAGTACACTCTTTCCTACTATCACGCTTCGGTCACGTAGCACAATATCAAGAAGTTTGTCAATCATTTCTGGAATGGTAACACGTTTTGGTGGTCCAGGACGTTCTTCATCTTCTAGACTCATATCGCCAAAATCTCAGTTGTATTTGTATTCTTAAAAAACAAGTACTGAACTGCACCATTATCTATTTTACAACTTTCACTAAACACGTTTTCTTTAAGCAACGTTACCTGCATTGGATACTCGAAAATAATACGAATACTGTTAGATGAGAATCACCAAGGATTTATGGGGTTTGTTGGGAAACTACGTGGCCTAACACAGATATGGCGCGAATTCGCAGGAATCTTCTTTACCATTCTGTAACATCATTTTTTAATAGGTTAAATATGACGGTACAATTTTCAATAGTTAAAAACTGGGTTGCCGAATTTAAGCGTGGTCATATGAGCACAAATGATGAACCTCGTAGTGGACGTCCAAAAACTGTTATTGTTCCGGATATGATTGAAAAAGTCCACCGTATCGCCTTGAATGACCTTTCAGTAAGTACGCGAGATAGCAGACATTGTAGGTATCATGCACAAAATTTTAACTGACGAATTGGAAATGAAAAAATATTTGGCGCGTTGGGTGCCCCGGTTACTCACACCGGAGCAAAAACTGAATCGTTTGAGTATTTCTCGCGACCTTTTGGCACGTTTTCTTCGCAATCAGAAGGACTCTTGACGCAGTTTAATTACCGTCGATGAAACCTGGATCTACCATTACGCTTCCGAAACCAAAGAACAATCCAAACAATGGATAAAAAAAAGTTCTCTGTCACCAAAGAAGGCAAAAACGATTTTGTCAGCAGGAAAGATAATGGCAACTGTTTTTTTCGGATTTTCATGGAATATATTTTGGTCAACTACTTAGAAAAGGGGAAAACAATAAATGGGGAGTTTCATGCCAATTTGTTGCAGCAATTAAGCGACAAAATCAAAGAGAAACAGTCTCGTTTAGCAAAGAAAAAAGTGGTTTTCCAACAGGATAACGCACCTGCCCAAAAGCCTGCGATTGCATTGGCAAAAATTCATGAATTAGGATTTGAATTACTACTTCATTCGCCCTATTCCCCAGATTTAGCTCTCAGTGATTATCATCTCTTTTCAAACCTGAAAAAATGGCTCGGCAGTAAGAGATTCTCGTCTAATTCCGAGGTATCCGCTCTTGTAAATAACTATTGCGAGGATTTGGATTCATCGACCTACAATGAAGGCATTACTAATTTGGAATATCGTTGGAATAAGTGTGTTGAACGAGTACGAGACTATATTGAAAAATAAAATGTTTTTGGCAAAAAAAACTTTCATGTTCTTTGTTAGGACACGTAGTTTCCGAACCACCCTCGTTCTGTATACTAGTGGTTAACTAGTCGAATATTATGCGTACATCTGTATCCCTATGTCAACAAATTAATTGGAAAAATAATAAACTGTTTTTCCTTTTAAAAATCCAGAATCTTCAATGAATTTACCCGGAACTTGGTTATCCGGATGTCGTTAAAAAATAATCTTTAATACACATTATATATCCGGTACCAAATTCCCTTAGACTTTATTGATCAATTTACAACGCTTATAAAAGCAGATAATTTTATCTCTAGTTACTGGGCTATTTTTTAATTTAGTAATAATTATGTATGTAATTACATTATAAATTATATATGTTATCATCGAATGAACATGATAACAGAATATTATACGATGTTAATGTTATTTAAATGTTACGTTGTTCTTGTGATAAAGAATATTGAACCTATTTTTTTGTATTTTAAATGTGATAACTTACAAATTGCTACTTGAACTCATTGACAAGAAGGTCACTACGTGTGGAAGCACGTTTTCACTCTTGATATGTCTTCGTATTTGTCTATTTATACTTATGCGAATACATTTCTCAGAATGATGGTCTATTCGTTAATAATAAACACACAGATTGTTAGAAATATTTACTAATTTTTATTTCTTAATTTTTGTACAAAACAACTGTTTCACGACACAGTGGCTTCTTCAGGCGTTTGCAGTGAACTAAAAACTTATATAGTAAAATTTTGACGGCCTTAACAGATTTAGTAAGGGCGAATTGTTCATCTTTATTTATTCATTTCTTAAACTATTTGATTTTTGAGTTTATTATTTTTAAGCTTTCTAATAAATTTAATTTTAGTCCTTTACTTATATTAGTATTAATTAAGTGTTTAGCCCAATAAGAATTCGTCTTTTGAAATTATAAATCAAGTTATATATTTATTTATCGAAAGATCCTCCTGTTTCTTTGTCCAACAAGCCCTCGAGTATATACCAAATAATAACTTAGACTCCTGATTTCCTGCTTTTATGGATTTTGTCCTTGATATTTTAAATATATTTTGAAAGGATATTATTTTTTCGGAATTTTAATAATTTAAGACAATTGACCTTCTCGCACCACTTTTTTGATAAAATATTGTTTATTAACTGGGGGGCTACAGCCATTACAGTAGACCTCGATAGTGTGAACATCGCGTAATGGAAACTTCGTATAACGTGAACAACATAATTACGTTAGACCAACGTATACCGTACCTTCACTTATGAAAAAGAATTTAATTCGCAAAATATATTTCGCTGTTGCCCTGTTACTCTGATATAAACACTTTCATTCAAATCAACAGCATATGTAACTTTTTTCAGTATAAACTGATTACTGAAAAAAGTTGTGGCAGCTTGGAATCATCTTAATCCCGAAATGATAAAAAAGTGTTGGACGAATATTTTAGAAGAAATTTCAAATAAGGATGATGACGAAACTGTGCCACTCGCTATTTTGAAACGCCAATGAGACATTGAGAATTCATTGTGGCACTGAATTGAATCAAACAATTAAATTCAAAAATGACATTCAGAAATGTGAGGAGGCGATCGTAAAAAAATCTGAACCTTTGAATAAAGTTTTACTAGATACCACTATAAACGCATTAAATGTATTAACTCAGTGGGCAGACTAAAATGATATTGAGATTACGGACCTTATAGTTATAAAGAGAATAAGAGAAAAACCCATTATCCTAAAAATAAAAAATGTCCAGAAATAAACAAAACTTTCTGTCTATTTGGGCAAAAAATAATTTTTTAATACTGTTTTTTAATTAGTATTACTATATTGTATTTGTTTATTTTGTTAATTATTAATGTTTATTACGTATCAGATATAACTTTCATTAACGTGAATAAATCGATAATGCGAACAATCATTGCTTTTTTCGGTTAACATTATCGAGTATCTGCTGTACTTGCAATCAAATAATATTTAATTCGACCTTTGATAGAGGGATGGTTATCAGTCCGTTAATCATACTAGTATATGCCACATACTTAAATAGATAAACCGCGCAAAACGGACGTCTGACACGCGGAAACATGGGAGCTGCCATTTTTACGTACTTCCTGAAAGATAGACTATCCAACTTGTAAATGTTCTATATTGATTGCATTACTATCTATAAAGTTAACATAAGTATTCAAGTTAGATGTGGTAATTCTACTCGTTTCGAAATCTCATGAAAATATATCTTTGAAGATTTCATTTTAAAATACCTTTTGATATTTAAATATTGGCACACACCAATTAATTTTTATTCTTAAAAACAAACCCAATAGATGTAAAATAAAAAGATTTGTTTGCACTTCAACTTAAATTTTTCTCTCGTTTGCTATTACAACAATTTTAGTTAGTAAAATAGCGTTTTTATTATTTTCCCCGGAATTATAAGAAAAACGGACACACGCTACTAAATAAGAATTTTATAATTTTTAAGTCGAAACTTATATTAAATATAATTATTAAAACAAAATTATATATATTAAATCATATACACACATCGGCACAGTCATATAACATAAAATATTTTACAGTAAAATACAATTCATATTTTTTTAAACTACAATAAACACAATATAACGTGGATATATCTCAATAACCAACGGAACTGATAAAAACGTCGCATGTATACAAATAAACAGTAAACACTAATTACCTGTGAACACTACTATCAAAGATGTTTATATGCAACGCCAGTGACTGGGTTGCCTAAACAGCAGGAAGTACGTAAAAATGTCGTCAAATTCTATCTCCTTTTATTCCAAACTCCGTACAAATGCGCAGTGGTCCATGAGCGGTATATTTATTTATATGTATGTGGTATATGCTGCTAATTTGTGTTATATCGGGCATATTAACTTATTATGCTTCTCTATGGTAGACAGAAAATTGAAATTTATTATTTAATCTCTTAATTCTTAGATTTGTTTCTATTACTAATGCAAATTGTATGTTATTGGTAAAGCGGAGATATTTAGCATGGGCAGCGAGGGAAGCTGGTACGGATGCCTCCGCCAGTCTACGCCGTCGCCGACGCTGCGATATCAAAAACGCATACATCGTAAGAAATACGAAGGGTGAACAATAAATCCCGCAATACAGCCTAAACAGCAGGAAGTACGTAAAAATGTCGTCAAATTCTATCTCCTTTTATTCCAAACTCCGTACAAATGCGCAGTGGTCCATGAGCGGTATATTTATTTATATGTATGTGGTATATGCTGCTAATTTGTGTTATATCGGGCATATTAACTTATTATGCTTCTCTATGGTAGACAGAAAATTGAAATTTATTATTTAATCTCTTAATTCTTAGATTTGTTTCTATTACTAATGCAAATTGTATGTTATTGGTAAAGCGGAGATATTTAGCATGGGCAGCGAGGGAAGCTGGTACGGATGCCTCCGCCAGTCTACGCCGTCGCCGACGCTGCGATATCAAAAACGCATACATCGTAAGAAATACGAAGGGTGAACAATAAATCCCGCAATACAGTATGAAGATATAGATATAGATATATATATATATATATATATATATATATATTAAAAATAATAGATTTTTTATTGGTTTTAGCGACCTTTTATTGAATTTTGATGTTTTTACGACGTTTCGACTTTTATTAATTCAGTCTTTTTCAAGTAACTGGAAACAAGAATATTACAATGAAAACACAAAAGCTAGAGAAGTCTTAGAAATGATACATATTTTCAAAAACAGCAAAACAATCAACGACAGAAACGAAATCGATGATCTTTCAAAACTCTATTACCCACTCATAAAACAATAGATTAAATCAAAAAAAAACCCTGCACGCACAAGACACAACTGAAATAAAAATAGCTCCCATTAGAAAAAACAACTTTAACTATATACCCCTAAATACGGTCCTGACCACGTTGCTAATTCCAAAGAACAGAAATTAAACCCCTTAAACTAAAGACTTAGTCACTTACAATATCCGCACCAGTACGGTTCGTTCCTTAAGATAAATAGGGTCTCGGATATCCATAAAAATACACATGTTTGCACAAAATGCGTACCCTTGAAAACCAAACAAACAATAACGGTGAGTGTATCTTGTCATTTCTTTGTTCTCTTTACTATATTTGTAGTGTAATTCAAATTTCCAATTTATTCATACAGATGTTAATCACTTTAATGTCTCCCTACCTATTCATTTAAGCTATTTTTAATTTAATTTTAATTTAATTTTCAACGTTAAATGTTAACTTAATTTGTAATTCATTTTTTAATCTAATTTTAAATTTAAAATTGTTAATTTAATTGTTATGTCTATCACACAAAACTAACACAGTTCTCATGTTTTCATTGTAATATTCTTGTTTCCAGTTACTTGAAAAAGACTGAATTAATCAAAGTCGAAACGTCGTAAAAACATCAAAATTCAATAAAAGGTCGCTAAAACCAATAAAAAATCTATTATTTTTAATATTAAGACACGGCCAATAAAATAATAAGAAAAATAAAATTCTTATAAACACTAGATATATATATATATATATATATATATATATATATATATATATATATATATGGTAAACCTAATCAGTAGGCGATTAAAGGTCAAAATATATGAATTTAAAAAAAAAAGAAGTAATATACAGACCTTTAATCGCCTACTGATTAGGTTTACCATATCATACCTCATACCATATCATATTATTAATTACAGTCAGCGTTACTACATTATAGACACCGAGCGTGGGTTTATACTCCACGGCTTTCGGTCTTATTACAATATATATATATATATATATATATATATATATATATATATATGTAGGATTTTATTTCAACAGTTACAAGATAGGTGTTATATTTAACTAAGGTACCACAAGAATGTTTCGTCTTCAATTTCGTCTTAACTTACTAACACACACACACACACACACACACCCTTTCATTATATCGTCTTCACTACTACTACTCCCTTTTTCCATTTCCGCTCGGCACTCCCTCTCTTCTCGCATCTAACCCTACATCTCGGCCATCCTGCATTTCGTCCGACCCGGACGACACATCTTCATTCATCCAAAGCTTCATATATTCAGCGCAAGTGATCGTGTGGATGGGACCGTCGTGAAAACCACTCTTCGTTACCTCGTAAGTATCATTCATTTTAACTTTACCCACTCTGTAAGGTCCCAAATACTTTGGTTTTAATTTAAGACCTGGTCCAAATTGCGTTCGTTTTATCGCAACTGTGTCGTTCACCTTATATTTGGTAGGTTGCTCCCTTCTCAGATTGTAGTATTTTCTGTTTTCTTCTTGAATTTTTACAATCTGTTCTTTCGCTGTATTTCGTAATCCGTCTCGTTCTTCGTCGTATTTTTTAACTATTTCTTCTTCTATCAATTCTCTAATGTTGCTATTTCCTCCTCTCATTTTAGTACCAGTCATTAGCTCGAAAGGTGTAGTTCCTATACTTCTGTGGTAACTAGAATTTAGTACCTCTTGAACCTTCCCCACGTGACGATACCACTTGGTTCGATCGTCTACAGATAGTTTCGAAAGAATAGGTATAATCGTTGCATTCACTCTTTCTACTTGCCCATTTGCTCGTGGCAATCCTGTTGTTACGGTTAAATGCTTTATATCTTCATCATTGCAATAAGTATTAAATTCTTCTGCTGTGAAAGCTGTACCTCTATCGGAAATAATGCACGCCGGGTTTCCGAATATTTCCTTTTGCTGTTTCAACTTATTGATTACTTCACGTGCTGTTGTCGTCTTTGTTGGATATAACCAAATGAATTTAGTGAAGGCGTCCACCTCTACAAGGTACGTCCCCTTTGTGAAGCGGGTGCAAATATCCTTCTTGTTTCCCTCTCTTTCGGTTTACTAGTAGGCAAGGAACACAATTCGCTATACACTTTTCTATCTTCGTTTTTGATTTAGAGATAAAGTAATCTTCTTTCATTATTTGCTTTGCACTTAAGTGCCCTTTACCATGGGCTTCTTGTATCATTTCCATTTGCATTAACTTAGGCACCACTAAAAGTTCACGACCGTCAACGACTTTATACAAAATGTCATTTCTAAGAGCATAGTCTTCGTAAGGCTTTTCTTTTAAAATCTCTTTTATTGGTTTCAGCAACACATCTGTTTCTTGTGCGTCTCGAATTCGTTTGATGATACCATCAGTACTGACAGTCATTACTGGGTTCCTACTGAGTGAGTCCGCGTGTTGTTATAGTATAATGAATCATATTCTTCCAATAACATAATCCATCGAGCTACCCTGGTGGTTAGGTCTTTCTTGTTTATGGTCTTTTGAAAGGCTGAGCACTCCGTAACAACTTTAAAATGAGTACCCAATAAATAAATACAAAATTTCTTCAACGCTTCAATCACTGCTAGGACTTCCAATTCTTAGCTACTGTACCGTTTCTCTGCATCTGAAGTTTTCTAACTCATATAGTAAATCGGATGGAAGCGATTGTCTTTGATCGATTTTTAAAATAAAATTGCTCCATATCCTTCCTGACATGCATCCGTATGTAATTCTAATTCTGCTCCTTGTTTGTATATATCCAGAACTGGTTTGTTAGTTAGCATTCTTTTAAGTTCTTGAAAAGCGGCACGCTCATTTTCATCGAAACGAAACTGAGCCCCCTTCTTCAACATATCACTTAGAGGTTTGGCTATGATGGAGTAATATCATATTACTCCATGTGCCCACACTGTTAAATTTAATAATACACATAAGGTGTATTAGATAAAAATGTAGATTTTACAAAATTAGGGCAACTTTTTACCAATACTGAAGATCCTTTGTACAGATACAAAGAGCACTTTAACTATGCAAATATAACATCTCTCTACGTCGAACAATCCTTCTCAGTATATAAACATATATATATATATATATATATATATATATATATATATTAAATTTATTATTTTATATTAAATTTGACAGTGTGGGCACATAGTCTGCCGTCTTTAGTAATATGGTATAAATTTTCTAAAGTATCCCGTTAACCCTAAGTAACTCTGCACTTGTTTGACTGTTTTTAGTTCAGGAAAACGTGAAACGGCTTGAGTTTTCTCAGATGACGGAAATATTTTTCCCCCTTCTATCACAGGACCAAAGAATTCAACTCGTCTCTTCAAAAACTGACATTTCTTGACGTTTATTTCCAGACCATATTCCTCAGCTGTCTGCAAAACTAGTTTCAATCTACGAATAGCTTCGAATTCGTTAGAGGCAGTAATAATTAAATCATCTACGTACGGCAAAGCGATATTTTTGTTAGATAAATCTCGAAAAATAACATTAATATATCGTTGAAAAACTGCTGGAGCGTTACACATACCAAAAGGCATCTTACGAAACTGATACTGATTATTGTGTGTAACAAATGATGTATATTTTCTACTCTGTTATTCTACGTTTACATGAAAAAATCCATTCTTCAAATTGATAGTGCTAAAAATTTGGGCATCTTGCAGTTTGTCTAATTGGTCCTCAATTAATGGCAATGGATAATGATCCTTCACCACCATTCTGTTTATTTTACGGAAATCGATGCATACTCTGGGCGATCCGTTCTTTTTACGAGCCACAACCACTTGACTTGAGTAATCAGATGTACTTGGTTCTATTATTCCATTATTCAACCATTCCTCGACTTGTTGATCCACAATTGATCTTTCCATAAATGGCAATCGTCTCGGTCTATGTGCAAATGGTTCTTCGTTCTTGGTGATAATCTTCATTTCGACATTCGCACTTTTGGCCTTCTTGGGCTCATAAGAATAAACCATACTTTTTATTTCATCCTTCAATTCATCGCTTATTTCCAATCCGAGGTCTAATTCTTCTTCCTGGATTTCCATATTTGCAAACAATACATTTTCATGCTTTTTAATCACCTTGTTGCCATCTCGATTAATTACCAAATCGGCCTGAGTTAGTAGTTCATTAATAATCGACGAAGGAGATACTTGTTGAAACTTCATTATATAGATATAATAAAACACAGTTGTATAGTTTCAAAATAATATATAATGTTAACACACTACATATGTTTCACCACACTGTGGCTTCATCAGGTGGATGAATATACTAATTCAAAATATCAATTAGATCTTATATATATATCAATACAAAGTACAGAACTAATCTCATTCTAAGAGGGGGTGGACATGTATGAGTTTTAAGTTTAGTAGGGGGGAGTTATTTATGTCTAGTTGGTCATTTAAAATTATACCTAATTTATTATATTTGTTAATTTCTAAACTTTCTAACATATTAAGTTTTTTATAATTTTATCTAGAACATGCAAAGTTTTAAAATTAGTGTTGAATTTGTTTCCATCATCTATCCCCTTACACTCAAAACTTCGATGACCAAAATTGTTACACTTAAAACATTTTGTTCCAAGATTTCTTGATTTACAATCAACAGACTTATGGCCTATTATTCCACAATTGAAACATCACAAAGGCTTTCCCTGTTTTGGTTCATTTCTCGATCTCGTTTCCATCCTTGAAGGAACACTAGTTGTTGGCCCTCTTGTTGTTTTACTCCTAATGTCATTGTAGATTTTCAGCCTTCTTTTAAAATCGGCAATGCCTAAGGCACCGTGTAAAACCATTTTATTTGTGTTATCATCTTGAATTCCTTCGATAATATACTGCAACAAAGCCACGACTTGCTAATTCCTTCATTACTAGAAAATATTCTTGTACACTCTCATTTCTTAACATTTTTCGTTGAGACAATAGTTGATGGAGTTGAGCACTATTTAATTTTGACGAAAATTCTGTCAACAAAGCTTCTTTCAATGCTTTCCATGTCGTTATTTTAGACTCGTCTTGAATGAAAAGTCGGGCCAAGCCTTTTAGAGACTTTTTTGCGAAAATAAATGTGTGCAACTCACCCCATTTAAATAATATTGATAAATTTCAATGTCTGATATTCATTTCTCTACCGGATATATGCTGCCATCAAACGGACGAATAGAATCTTCTATGTCTCGAAAATTTAAAGCGAAACCCATATCTACATTTGCTGATACGGTTCTGTCCAAATTCGATGCAATACCAGATGAGCATACGCTATTTTCTTCCTGGCGGTTGTTCTCTTTGTTCTTGTTTTCTTCATCACCATTTCCTTCTTCATCTTCTTCTTCCGTTTCGTCATCTTGTCTGCCACTTTCTATTGTGCATTTTAAAGTATTTAAATCCATTAAACTTACACAAATCGCCTTGGCTAATTTCTCCGCCGTAGTATTATAATCTACACGTATAATACAAGAAATTAAAGTTAATTCACTAACGGTAAAATTGTCTTTAATAAATTGCAGTTTGTCTTTATATTCATCACTCCCGTTGTCGAAAGCGAAGCCCGAAATATCACGCACTTTTTTCCGACTATGTCTATCACCCTCGTATTCAAAAATAAGTTTGTAAAATGTTTTTATAACTGGCATCGGAGCCGTGTTAATACTATCGGAAACGTATGGAATTTGTCCCAAATTCATTTTTATTAGTTTTGACTTGACTATTATTTACACTTATACTTTCACTTTTTAAATAAATAAAAAGAATTCTTTCAAATCTAAACATAAACGATTATCGTCTTCAAAGCGTTCTTACCGAGCAAGCAAAAATGATACTTATTTCACTATACCTTAAATGCTGTCTATTTTGATCAAAAAACACCAAATCTTATATTAAACGCAGCAGTTGGAGTTAATAGAAGGTGTCAAATGTGTCTGGAACAAAAAGGGGCCAATTTAGAACATTTGATTCATTAAAATATATGATAGCTTGATTTCTGTAAATTTCGTAGTTTTTTTTTTAATAATAATATTTGTCACTCAATTTAATGGAGGTATCTTCAGGAAATAAATGTTTATTAGAATAAGTAAAAAAAAATATGTAGTACAATTTAAAAAAAAAATTTACTACTGTCTGTCAAAAACGAAATGTCAAAAAATTTTCTTTTAAAAAACAGGTTACAGTGCTTTAAAAACGATTTAGTTTGACATATCATTCAGTAAAATCAGATAAAATATAAGGAAGCTACAGCCCCAAAGGTTTTTCATAATACACCCGGTATATACATATATATATAACGGGTGTTCATTTGAAAAGTCAATCTAGTAGCGTGTGATTTACTGAGAACATTTTGAAGTATGTCGTAAATTAAAATTTACTACTTAACCTACGAAGTCGTATATTTTGACAGTTTCATACATACATACAAATAAATAACAAATGTGATTGACATTATCAAATGTCATTTGGATTTACGTTTACGGAACAACAAACACATACTAATATTTTTGCGTCTTATTCTATCAAAATTTCAAAGTAACCTAGATTGACTTTTCAAATGAACACACGTTATATATATAGATAGATAATTATTTCTTTAATTGAATCTACCGTATATATATATATATATATATATATATATATATATATATATGTATATATATATATATATATATATATATATATATATATATATGTTAGACTTATCAAAACCAGAACAAATATTTTTGATTAAGTCAATGTTAATGTCATGGCAAATTGCTTCTCTGCCGGTTATATACTAACGTAAAAAATATCACTACATTACGCTATCAATGAAATATTAACACCAAAAAATTAAATCAATAATAAAAAATGTTTATTCAATATTAGAACAAAGCAAGATACTTTATAACGCTAAATTTAGAATTTTGTATCAAATTAAGAAAAAATACATTGTTTATATAAAGATACGTAATAATTATATATGGAAAAATATTTGTTCAATAAAATTAATATCCTGTTTTATTATTAGGTCAATTAATACTAGACATAAACAAATTGTTGCTATACAGAATTGATTATTTGATAAATCCTAATTCTGCGACAAAAATCATCGTCTTTAATATAGGTTACCAATTTCACTTTTATTGCAAATTAGTTTTGGTTTAATTTTGATTGGGGGCTGAAACATTTTCCAAGATTATATAAAATGAAAAAAAGTGAATTATCTTCGTCGATTATATTATTCCTCTTGTAAATTAATTTATTGTACACAATCAATGTTTTGACTGCATTATAAATAAAGCTGTATTATCAATTATAAGAGTCATTGTTTTCTAAGAAATACATAGAGGGTGTAATGCTATTTTGAAGACGATTATATATTATAGCTATGTATTTACTATACCGATAGGTCCAACTCGCAACGGGCCATAGGCAACAATATACGTATGGAACGTAATGCGATGTGGCAACGTGTGTACGATGCCTATATTGAGTGACTTTCTTAAAATTTAAATTTATTTTGGAGAATTATTGATTTTTTTACTTTTATCTTTTAGAAAACGTTATTGTTTTTTTATTACTTAAAATTACTTTATATGAAAAATAGTATACCATAAAAGTGTAAACAAAGACAGTATACATTGAAACGAATATTCATTCAATTGTATTGTCATGAAATTGAATTTGTCAATCGTTGTTAAATTTGTTAGAATGAATAGATATTTATATTTATCGGAAAATACTAATACTTAAAGCAAACAAATAAGATGTAGTGTTTTGTTATAGGAATGTATAATATCCATTTCTTCCTGCATATTGATTATGCAGCTGATGCTTTCGTAATATGCTCATATTTGTATTATTTCAACTTATACTTCGGTCGATACATACCGACTTCCTTCAAACCAGCTACAGTTGTAATTAAACTATACTTCCTTTTTTTTTATTACCTACGGATATTCACAATTCCAAAATACGTTACAATGTTGCTTATTTTAGATTGTAATTAGCTGAATGCTGTCGCAAAACTGATCTCTGCATTTTTAAAAATGCCAGAATAAAATTAACCCCTGCCCTTATTATAATTTTACAAAGGAACAGACACGTACTTCAATTTCTACGAAAAACTAAGCCTACAGTTCATGTATAATACAGTGATAATGAAGACTGGAGCGTTTGTCGACCTACGAAGTTGTACTTTACTTGTTTATTGTTAATAAAAGGCTGATGGAAATATTACGTGAGATTTTGGTATCTGTATTATAATAACATCACGATAATAGTAGAAATACAAATATGAGCATATTACGAAAGCATCAGCTGCATAATCAATATGCAGGAAGAAATGGATATTATACATTCCTATAACAAAACACTACACCTTATTTGTTTGCTTTAAGTATTAGTATTTTCCGATAAATATAAATATCTATTCATTCTAACAAATTTAACAACGATTGACAAATTCAATTTCATGACAATACAATTGAATGAATATTCGTTTCAATGTATACTGTCTTTGTTTACACTTTTATGGTATACTATTTTTCATATAAAGTAATTTTAAGTAATAAAAAAACAATAACGTTTTCTAAAAGATAAAAGTAAAAAAATCAATAATCCTGCAAAATAAATTAAAATTTTAAGAAAGTCACTCAATATAGGCATCGTACACACGTTGCCACATCGCATTACGTTCCATACGTATATTGTTGCCTATGGCCCGTTGCGAGTTGGACCTATCGGTATAAAGACAAATATATAAATTGTAAACTTCATCAGTGATATAAAATATGAGATATACACATTTATTTATACTATATATCTATAGAAATACTCATATATGGATATGCATTAATTTATGATAAACTGATATTAATTCTGCAATTTTTAACAAATAAAGATTTTTCTCACTACAAATGAATTCATTATTATACCAAATACACATTCTTCAGTCAAAGATCATGAGAAAAGTCAGTTGTAGATTCCAATTGTAATAGCAGGTAAAGAACGTAGAAAACAATTGTTGGTTATATTTATACCTTCTTGTAGTAAACATTCTGAGCATAAATTTAATAAAAAGTACACAAAACAGATACACACGAATCACATGATATTAACATTAACAATAAAAACAAACAAAAAACAATAGGTAAATAGAAACAAGAAAGAAGAGATCAAACCAAAAAAAAACCGAATGATATACAAGTTAAAATTCGAGAGCGTTGAAATTTAACAAAAAAATTTATTTGTTTTGCGGTTTTGACAATACGTTACAATATAGATTTAAACTAGATTACACTGAGGTTTATTAGCGATCTGTGTCGCGGACGGTTACACTAATAACTCTATCAACTAATGCTTTGCCCATCTTTATATATTAAATATTATCTTATCTTACTCCACGTGTATCCGGCTAAATGAATGAAATTGCTGGGTGTACGTCTGGTAATTAATAAATGGTTTATATTATATGCGGACACGTAACTCCTTCCGCCTTACATGCGAGATTATCCTTAAAAAGGTAAATCTTGCATTCTTATGTTATCGCCATCTGTTTGTTTATTAACCTTGTTTTTTGTCCTTATCTTTTTATATAATTTAAACAAAAGAATTGCAAGTATTAATAGTATTAATATGAATGTAATTATAAATTAAAGAATTACTTGCTTTATCTGAGATAGTAATTTTGCTTAACATTTCTTTTGCGTCATTTAAATTTCGGAAATATCTTTTTGATTATTAATTCTATCTGAAAGTTTTTAAAATACTTCAGTTAAATTTATTGTTTTTTATGCCAACGTATTTATTTTTAGGAGTAATTTGTTTAAAAGTATTATTTCCTTCGTAAATAGGCAGAGCATTTTACATAAAATATTGAAATGCTTCATTACTTACAATAGGTATTAACAACATAAATGTAAAATAAGTATTAGTTTGATATACTCTAAATTTGAATTAAACTTTCTATTTGGTACAGGTTATTTATTAGTAGCTCAAACGGAAATTTCTTATCTTAAATGAATATTCTTAATACTCTTAATCCTCTTCCGATGAGGGTTCTGGAACATTCGCTAATTTTAATGAATTTATATGATAACGTAAAATTTTATTCTTTTTTGTTTTAACTTCAACTGTTCCATTTTCATTGATTTTCGTAACTGTGTATGGCCCTTGATATCTTTCTTTCGTTTTCTGTGAATAGTATTTATGGGGTTTTACATATACTGCCTGACCTATTTTTATCTCTTCATTTTCTCTATTTTTATTTATTTTATATATATAATCCAAAATCCAAAAATCCCTATTACCATAACAATGGTGTAGGGCGTTTATCTTCTTCTAGCTTTTTATAAACGTTTTCCATTCATTTCTATTCCTTGTCATGTTCTTCGCTTGTGTCCATGTTTTGCCTTTCCTTCCCAGTATTTCTGCTATGACATCATTCCATGTTGTCCTTGGCCTTCCTCTTCTTTTATTTTTCATTATCCTTGCTTCCCATATCCTTCTTGTTTGTCTTGTATTTTCCATTCTATATAAATGTCCCCACCATCCTAGCTGTCTTTGGTCAATGTATTCTAACACTGACTGCATTTTCAAATCTTTTCGTATTTCCAAGTTTCTTATTCTGTCCATCCTTGTAACTCCTCTAACTCTTCTTAAATACTTCATTTCTACTGCCTGTAATTTATTCTTTTGTCTTCTATTTAATATCCAGGATTCACAGCCATATGTTAATATCGGTCGGTAAATTGCCTTATATACTTTTAGTTTTGTTTCTCGGGATATCTCTTTTTTGTTAATGAAATTATTCCTCATGCTGTGGTACAGCTTTGTTGTTTTTTCTATTCTTTGATTAATCTCAGCGTCCTGGGTCCCTCTTCCATCAATTCGTACTCCCAAGTACTGGAATGTTCTCACTTGTTCTATTTCAGTTCCTTCTATTACGATTTTCGAATCTACCTGTTCATCTCCCACTACCATTACTTTAGTTTTACTCTTACTCATCGTCATTCCACTGTCCTTTAGTGTCATATTCCATGTTGTTAAATTACGTTTCAGATCTTCCTCATTGTCGGCTATAACTACTATGTCGTCTGCGAATGCCCCTTCAGAAACTTCGACTGCATTCAAGTTAAGGTGTCCAACCCTGAACTTTTTACTTTTACATGCACACTGTTTGATAATGTCATCCATATAAACAATGAACAGCATTGGGCTCACACTTCCCCCTTGGCGCAGTCCCTCGTTTGTTTTAAATATCTCCGATTCTAAATTGTTAGCTATTACAGCATTAGTATTGTGGTTATATATTTTCTGTATTAATCGTCTTATTTTGCCATTGACACCGCTTTCTCTTAATACATTCCACAATCTTTCTCTTGGTACTTTATCGAAGGCTTTTTCCAAGTCTATAAATGCTAAGAACACTTTCTTCTGTTCTCTAGAGGCTTTTTGTATTATTTGTTTCACAGAGAATATTTGGTCTTGTGTGCTCCTTCCTCTTCTAAACCCACTTTGTGACTCATGTAACGTATTTTCGAGTTTTGTTCTTAGTCTTTTATCTATTATTTGCTCGAGAATCTTCATTGCAGTACTTAGAAGGGATATTCCTCTGTAATTATTGCATTCTTTCTTATTTCCTTTATTCTTGTATATTGGTACTATCAATGACTTCTTCCAATCGTTTGGTATTTCCTCTTCTCTCCATATTCTGTTATATATTTTCAACATTAATTCTCTTCCTCTTTGTCCTATATTTTCTATCATTTCTGCTGTTATTTTGTCACAGCCTGGCGCTTTTCCATTTTTCTGTTTTTGTATTGCTTCTTCCAGTTCGTCCATGGTAATTATTTCTTCTGTCTCTTCTTCTCCTATTATTTGTTGTTCACTAGCATTCTCGTTTTCCACTCCTCCGCTTAACAATTCCTGAAAGTATTCTTTCCACCTTTCTATAATCTTCATTCTATCGCTTAGGATCTCTCCCTTCTTATTTTGTATATAATGTGTAGATTGTGACCTTTCTTCATTCCTTACTGATTTCAAGACTCTATAAAATAGTTTTTGGTTCTCTTTACTGTTTTTTTTTTCCATCTTTTCCCCAAATTCTTTCCATGTCTCCTTTTTTGCTTGTACTACTAAATGTTTCACTTTTTTTCTTTCTTCTTTGTATATATCGTATTTTTCCACTGTTTGTTCTGCTAAGTATGTTTTCCATGCTTTTTTCTTTATCTTAATTTGATGTCTTATTTCATTTGTCCACCATTTTGTTTGTTTTTTCTTTTTATTTTTCCTTACGCCACATATCTCTTTCGTTGTAGTTATTATTATTTCTTTAAACCTATTCCAAATTTCTTCGATAGTTCCATTAATTTCTATATTTTCTACTCTTTCGGCTATCCTTTTCTGGAATTTTTCAGCAATGACTTCACTTCTTAATTTGTATATTCTAAGTGATTCTATTTGGTCTTGTTTCTGTATATATATATATTGCTTTTCCTTGTTTTGAACTTTTTATTTTATTCTTGATATAACCACAAAGTGATCGCTTCCTATTTCCGGCCCTCTTCTTACTTTCGTGTCGCTCACAATTCTTCTGTTATTTTTGTCAACTAATATGTAGTCAATTATGGACCTCTCCCCCCTACTCTTGACTTCTCTAGTATATCTGTGTATATCTTTGTGTTGGAAAAGAGTGTTAGTTATTACCAAGTTGTGTATAATGCAGAAGTCCAGCATTCTTTTTCCATTGTTATTTCTAACAGTCTCCCCGTTTGTTCCCAATACTTCACTATATTCATCGTCTCTTATGCCAACTCTACTGTTGAAATCTCCTACTACAAACATTATACCTTTCGCGTCTTCCACCACTAATGTTAGTTCTTCCCAAAATTTATTCTTATTTTCTGATGTATTATCTTCATTTGGCCCGTACACCACTATTATTGTTTTCGTTCTGTTTCTTTCCTTCATCTCTATTAGTAATATTCTTTCTGACCAGGCATTCCATCTATAAATTTGGTTTTCTAATTTATTGTGTATAATGCATCCCACTCCTGCAGCTGCTCTTTTTTCTTTTCCTACACCACTATATATCATAATATGACCATTGTCCGTCTTAATAATTCCCTGTGCCTTTTTCTTTGTTTTCGTAATTGCTAATACATCCACTCCTAACTCTTCAAACTCCTTTTCTAATTCCTTTTCTTTTCCTGTTATCAGGCGCGGCTCGTGATGATGTATTTTGGTTTGCAGTACAATGATACGAGTGCCTCGTGTGTTTTCGGTGTTTACTAAGCAAACGTTACAGTTAGTACACGAGAATACACGAAGCACTCGGATCATTGTACTGCAAACCAAAATACGTCATCACGAGCCGCGCCTGCCTGTTATGCTCTTTATATTCCAAGTACCAATTTTCCATGTTTCACTTTCTTTATCCTTACTTTTCTCTATCTTTTTAATTTTTTGGGTATCATACTGATCATTATTTTGTTTATTTTCTTTTATCATATCCTTTTTCTTGTCCGGGTCATCATCTTTATTTTCACTAGTCTTTACTATTAGTTTTTTGACACTATTTTTGGGATTTTCTTTTCTCGTGCCAATTCTCGTTCCTCCTTATTCCAATTCCCCTTTTCCCTATTCCATCTCCATTGTTCTCCCTCTACTATTAACTTTTGGAATCCTATCTTAACAGTTTTTCCTTTCATTCTCTCTTCTTTGGCCTTTCTTCGTATCTTTTCTTGTATTTCTCTTTCCTCTTTTGTCATGTCATCGTTAATGTATATATTTTGTTCCATAAACCCTCTCAATTTGCCCTTATTTTTCATTATTTTTATCTTATCATCTATATTCTTCAGTTCTATTAAGCAAGTTTTTGGACCCAGTTGTTTCACCGCTTTAATTTCAATTTGTATTTCCATGTACTTCTTGATAATATCTTCCACCGCTACCTTTAATTGATCTTGATCACTCCCATCTATTTTCAAGCCTACCATAACTGCGTTCTTTCTTCTATTCATACCCTCGAGTTTATCTAATCTTCCTTTGGCACTTCTAATTTCTTTTTTCAGTTCTTCGTCTTCTTTTCTAATCTTCTCATTTTCTAATTTGATTTCTTTCATTTCTTCCATATATTTATCTTGTTTTGCCTCTATGTGTTGCACTTGTGTAACTAATCCTCGCATCATTTCCATTAATTTATCTAATTTACTTTCGTCACTGCTTGCTTCTTTGACTGGTGTTCTGGTCAGCTTTTTACTCTTTTTGAAGATTTCGGCTACGTCTTTTTGATTTCTCTTTCTTTTTCCTTCATCCGTGGTACTCCCATCACTGTCCATCGCAAACAATGTCTATCCAAGCCCCCAAACCACTAAGCTAGTTATCTCGTTAATATTTCCTAATATTTTATAAGCCGGACCCGTTCCCTATTGATATATTTAACCATTTATTTAAATAATTGCTATTTAATTAATAGTTAAAAAGCAGGTAAGGACAAAATCACGTTTGATTCATGTTTGTATAACCATTTCAAATATTTATTTTAAAATTTTCGGATCACATTTATTTGATTTTATTTCACACTAATTCGAAATTCGCTCGTACGCCACAAATTTATTTATGTCTTACTAGTCCTTGTTTTTATTGTGCCATATGTTTATATAGTCGGATGCTGGCCTCTTTCGTGAGTAACCGCCCACATCTCTCTCTATCTCTTTTCCGTTGTTATTGCAAACACTAACATATATTATTTATTTTAATCATGTACTTATCTCTTCCACTATTTCACAAATTTACACCTTTGTGTATCACTTCTAATTATTTACTAACAATAATACTAAATTACACTCGCAAAAACCTCGTATTCGATAAATTCTTGCGGAGCCAAAATTACACGTCTATTCTCTATAACTACACGCTACTACTCTGTTTTCTCTGTTTTTGAATATAATCTTGATAATACGTTTCATCGTAATATATGTCCATTGGTTCTTTTGTATTAGTGTGTCCATACAAGAGTTCAAAAGGTGAGGTTCCTGTTGCTGAATGATTAGTTGAGTTATATGCTAACAGTGATAATTTCATTATCTGTTTTATATCTTGAGTTAGTTTTTGATTTTTTATTAATCTAACATGTTCTAAAAGTATGAATGTAATCGTTCAATTGGTGCATTCGAATTTGGATTTAAAGGCGTTGTATAGTTAACATTGATTCTATATAATTTTAATAATTCTTTTAATGTTGCATTATTAAATTCTAAACCATTATCCATTACAATTTATTTTGGTGAACCGTGTATACTAAAGCTTTCTATTAATTTATCAACTACTTCGACTGCTGTTTTTCCTTGAATTGGATATACTTGTGCATATTTTGTGAATGTATCTATTATAGTTAGGAAATTTTGTGAATTTATTGATATCGTATCAACGTGAATTTTATCAAATGGTTTCCCTATTAATTTCGTTAATTGAAAAGGTAATTTTGGTGGTGCTCTATCGTATTTGTTTCTTTGACATATTTCGCATCTCTTAATATAATTCGTTATATCATCCTTCATTTGACTCCAGTAATAATTCTTCTTTATCTGTTTTAAAGTTTCATTGATTCCTCTGTGATTAGTTTTTTCTTCATGGTTTTGCATTATGATTTCAATCTTTTCCTCTGGTGTTTCGATTATTCTTACCCTTCGTAGACATCTGTAAATTTTTGGTCCGTTGTTATTGAAGTGTTCGATATAAACTTGACACATTTCTTCATAAATTTCATCTGTTGTGTATATGTAGTAATTTCCTTGAGGCATTATATCCTTTATTAAATCTATCAATTCTTGTTTCAGATTTTTATTCTCCAATTTTGCATGGTATATTACTTTAGCATTTTTCGTATCAAATGTTACTGTTGTCGGAAATATATGTGTTTCTATGAATACTTGTATCTTCTGTATATCTATTGCCATATCGGTTATTGGTATTGATGTTTCTGGTTCTACATTTACATTGCTATGCAGTGAGTCATCGTCTTCTTGTTGTTTATTAGGATTATGTTCTATTCTTCCTAGTTCTTGTAGAATGTCATCTATTTCTTCCTGATTTCTTGATTTTTGTATTATTTCTTCCATTGTTAATTCTCGTGGTTCTAGATTTCGTAGTAAGTCATCTAGTTCTTCATTATAAACTTGTGGTATTATAGATGATGTATCTTCTTGTAATAATTCATCTACATTATCTTCTTGATTATGTAATTCAATTCTCGATAATGCATCCGCATTTTTATTAATTTTACCCCTTTTAATATATAATTTCATAATTGTACTCACTTAATTTTATCTTCCATCGTTGTAATTTCGAGTTTGGTTCTTTCAAATTATGTAACCACACTAATGGTCTATGATCTGTGATTATCGTAAATTTTCTTCCAAATATATAAGGTCGAAATTGTTTGCAAGCCCAAATAATTGCTAACAGTTCTTTTTCTACTGTTGAATATTTTTGTTCTGTTTCCGATAATGTTCTTGATGCATAAAATATTGGTCTGTCTTGTCCTATCGTTCCTTGTGATAATACTGCTCCTATTGCTACATTGCTTGCATCCGTTGTTACTAAAAATTGTTTGTTAAAATCAGGATATTGTAATACTGGTTCATTACAAAGTATCTTTTTACAAAGTTCAAATGTTGTTGAATATTCTTCTGTGAATTCAATTTTACTTCCCTTTTTTAAATATTTGGTTAATGGTTTTGTAATTTTAGCAAAGTCTTTTATAAATTTTCTGTAATATCCTAGTAATCCTAGAAATGCTTTGATTTCTTTTTGTGTTTTTGGTATTGGATGCCCCTTTATTGCTTCAATCTTATCTGGATTTGGTTTTACTCCATCTTTCGTTATTATATGTCCTATAAATAAGTAATTTCTTTTCTTAAAAATTCACATTTGTCCATTGATAATTTTAAATTAGCTTCTCTTAAGCGTTTAAATACTTTCTTTAGTTTTTGTTGATGTTCTTCTAGTGATGCTGCATATATTATTATATCATCTAGGTATACATGACATGTGTCTACTGTTAGATCTCTTAAAATATGATTCATTATTCTTTGAAATGTTGCTAGTCTGTTTTTAAGACCAAATGGCGTTCTTAAAAATTCATAGTGATTATCTTCTGTGCTAAATGCTGTTTTCTCTCTATCTTTTTCTTCCATCTCGACTTGATGATAGCCAGACGCTAAATCTAATGTCGTGAAATATTTAGCTCTTCCTAATTTATCTAATATATCGTGTATACTAGGAATTGGGAATTTATCGTCGATGGTTTTCTCATTTAATTTTCTATAATCTATTACCATTCTATATTTCTTGATTCCCGATGCATCCATTTTTTTTGGTACTATCGCTACTGGTGCTGACCATGGGCTTATACTGGGTTGTATAATGTTTTGTTCTAACATGCTCTTTATTTGTTTATTTATTTCTTCTCTTTGTATTGGCGATTTTCTATAAGGCTTTTGATATATTGGAGTTTCATCTTTTAATCGTATCTGATGTTTAATTTCTGATGTGAATGTTAAAGGTAATTCTTCACTGTGACATAAATCTTGATATTCTATACATAATTTTCTTATCATTTCTTTTTCTTCTTTATTCAGATGATCTAATCGTAGCTTTGCCTCTAATGTTCTTCTTTGAATTTCTTTAATCCTTTTCATTGATAATTTTCCTTTTATTGTGTTTTCTTCAACATAATTGTATTCTTCAGTTAAAATTGGTTTTTCGAAGTTTATTTCCACTGGGTAGTTATTGAAGTTTACGATTTCAGTAATTGCGTAGTAATCTTCTGTGGTCGTGATGTTTTCAGGTATTTCTACTCCTGGTGCTATTCTTTGATGATTTATATGTACTTCTTTTAGATTTCGATCTACAGGTATTTTAATTATTTTTCTTTCTCTTGGTCCTATTTTAACTTTTGGGTTGTCAAAATATAATTGTATTTCCGCGAAACTTGTGCGAAGTTTTTTAGTTTTAAAATCAATTATGGAATTCATTTTTTCTAATAATCTTAAACCTACTATTCCATCATATTTTTTAGAAAAATCTACTATATTAAATTCGTGTATTTGTCCGTACGCGTTAAATGTGTGTAAAGAAGGTATTCTAAGAACGTAATTATGATATGTGGTACCGTGCATTGTTGTTACTGAAAATGGTGAATATTTAATATAATTTGGAAAATGATTTTGAGCTAATTCAGTTGAAATTGAGGATGCTGATGCACCTGTATCAATTAGAAATTTTGCATTAATTTCTGGTACATAAATATAAGGTAATCGTACACAATGTTGTTGATTAAATTCTAAATGATTTCTTAACTTTATACCGGTTGTTGGGCATTCGGTGGTGTCTCGTTCGCTGAGGCTCCAGTTGGAAAATTTGGCTGCTCCTCTGGTTCGAATGGAAATGGTTCTGTATCTTCGTCCCAAATTGGTTGATATTCGTAGTCTTCTGATTCTCCATACTCTTCATAATCTGGATTTTCTTCTTCTTCTTCTTGGCCTTGATTGTTCATTTCTTCAAGTTTCCATTTTTGCTGTGATGTTGATGGTCCATATGATGTTTGTCTCATTCGGCTTATGCTTGGATCAATTTCCATTGGTTGTTGTCTAGGTTTTCTTCTTTCCATTAATTGTGCAGGAGATTTTGCAAATTTAAAGGAATTTTGCTTAATATGGGAATTTTGTTTACTTTGGTTTTGGAAATTTGGTTTGATAGGAAATGGATTTTGATAATTTGTTTTGGGCTGATATTTGAATTGTTTTACTTGTGGTTGGTGTTGAAATTGTTGTGTTCGTGGCACTTGTTGTATTCGTGGAAGTTGTTCTTGTTGGGCTGGTGTTTTCATGTGTCCTGGTGTTATCTGATGTATTATTTTGAAGTTATTTTGCGGCATTGTTGATTTGCCGCATCTGTACTGCCAATTTTGGTATTCTAGTACTTCAGCTAGAGCATTTTCTAATGTCTCTGGATTTTTTAAATACATTATTTCGCCAATTCTACCGTAATTCATTAATCCTCTTTTAAATGTTTGTAATGCAGTTTTCTTATACATGTTTGTTTTTAACGGTATTAATTCTTCTTCAGTATCTAGTTGCATTTTAGTTAATAGTAAATTTAACATGTCCCTAACCCTTTGTCCGAATATGTAAGGATTTTCATTTTTCCTAGGCTGTTCCATTGTTACATCATTTAAAAGACAATCTTCTGATCTCTGGTCTAAGAATGTTAATTCTATGCTTTAATATCATGCCAAGTTTTTAATTTTCTTGCCCCTATTATCGATTGTGGTTCTCCACTCAATCTAGATTTTATTATTCTTATTAAATATGAGTTTAAAGGGTTATCTCTATTATTTTTGTCGAAATAAGTTTTTATCAAATCTTCACAGGCATCAATAAATAATGGTAACGTATTTGGATCACCATTGTATATTGGTATCGTGCAGATTTCTGCTTGGCTTATAGAACTTCTCGTATACGTTTGGTTAGGCATTTCGTTTAAATTTAATGTATTAATTGAATTTACTAGTTCTTCTAAAAGATTTTCTATTGACATATAAAGTTTTGTTTACCAGTATATATTTCTGTTGTAATCTGTTTGCTTTTCGTCGTGTATTTCAATACTTTTTCACAAAAGCAAAAATACGTCTTGTAATCACTACAGTAAATTGTAGATATTGTAATGTTTGTCTTTTCTTCTTCTTAAATAAAACTAACAATAACTTTAGACACACACACTATATTAATATTAAAACGTATAATAATCTAAAACTAACTATTAACAACAATAAGTACATTTATGTATTCTATATTTATGTAACTATATTTATGTACTTCGCGAGACTGTAGGATTCAATGAATGTCTATCCCTTCTTCGACGCGGCTTATATATCTCGTTCATATGTTCCAAATCTGTCTAGAAAACGTCCAGAGCGATGACGCGCCTCGCGTCATCGAATGAGTCATTACATTGCCCCCTTCTTAAAAAATGAAGTTTCGTCCCGAAACATGTCATGCTTTGGTCTCCTTGAACGATGACGAAATCGACAGGTAGGGCCTTTGTTACATTGCGACGTCATATCGAAATAACAGTCCACGGTCTTATCTTGCCTGGATGGACAGGAATATTCAATCCGGTAGCTGCATACCAGAATTTCCATGCCAGTATGTCGGAAGATTACTTCCAACATGCTCCTTACAATTCTCCAGTCCAGGCGGTCTAATCCACAACCCAATTTTGGAACTGCTAATTTCAGAATGTCTTGCTGTAACATTTGTTCGCGTAAGTGGGCCAGGGCCTCCCATAAGGCACGATAGGTTGGCTTCAGGCTTGACAGTTCTTTCGTGACCAAATAAAATATGGGCTGTCCTTCATTTACTATTTGGAGACTCTTCCCAATTGCTGGTCCCTGCTGCCTTAATTTTTCGACTCTGCCAAATCTCTCTTTAAATTCACTGGCAATTCCCTTGGCCATTCGCAGATCTCGGGCTACGCAATGTGCAAGCGCGTAGTCTGGCGGCACCGTAAACAAATCTTGCTGTTTCTCGATGGTTACTCCAAATCGAGCTTTTCTCGAACCAGAATATTCTTGCATAAAGGCTTCGAAGGTTAGTTCATGGTATTGGCTATCCAATCGGCGCAAGTCAGCGGTTTCGTCATTATTGTCTCCAGAGTATGGGGCTAATCGATTAAAATGTACGACTCTTGGCTTAGTGTGAGGTGTTCGCCTGATGCGGTATATTACGTCGTTGATCCGCTTCAACACCTCGTATGGCCCCTCCCAATTCTTTTGAAGTTTTGGAGATAGGCCCCGTCGGCGTTGTGGATTATACAACCAAACCCGATCGCCTTCATGGTAACCACTCTTCTCGGCGTTGATGTCGTAGCTCTCTTTCATTCTGTCACTAGCATCTTGGATATTATGTCTGACTTGTTCATGGATATTATCTAGTCGTCGTCTGAGCGTGCTGACATAATCTTCTCCGGCAAGATCATCACCAGGCTTGCTCCCAAACTTTAAATCACAGGGCAATCGGAGTTCCCTCCCGAATAGTACGTTGGCTGGTGATTGGCCTGTTGTCTCTTGAACGGAGGCCCGATACGCCATTAGAAATAATGGTAAATGTTCGTCCCAATCTCTCTGGTGTTCGCAGACCACTTTGGATAAGTGTCTGATCATGGTCTTGTTCATTCGCTCTACCATCCCATCTGATTGTGGGTGCAAGGGAGTTGTTCTCGTCTTCCGTATGCCCAAAAGTCCACACATCTTTTCGAATAGATTGGACTCAAAATTTCGCCCTTGATCGGAATGAAGTTCCAAGGGTACACCAAAACGGCTGACGAACTCCTTCACAATCACGTCTGCTACAGTTCCAGCTTCTTGATTTGGTAGAGCATATGCTTCAACCCATTTGGTAAAGTAATCCATGACCACTATTATGTATTTATTTCCTTTGTCGCTTTCTGGAAAAGGGCCGGCGGCATCTATGGCGATCCTTTCAAATGGGCTTCCTACATTGTATTGGCGCATGGGTGCACGTCGACGCCTCTGGGGACCATTGCTTCCGGCGCAATTAGCACACTTTCGGCACCATTCTTTCACATCTCGTGAACAATTCACCCAGTAAAATCTCTGGCGCACTTTCTCCAGTGTTTTATGGACTCCAAAATGTCCCCCAGAAGCACCATTATGGAGTTCTCGCAATACCTCTGGTATTCTTTTCTTGGGAACCACCATTTGCATCTTCCGCTCGCTTCCATCGTGATTTTCGACCTCACGTCTCAGGAGATCGTCTTCCATGGTTAAGGAATCCCATTGTGCCCAGTATGACTTTAATTCTCGTGAATGGGGAGCAATTTCTTGCCAGGTCGGCCTTTGCCCATTTCTTTTCCAAGCCCTGAGGACTGCAAGATCCGGATCAGCTTCTTGATCTGCGCGCAAATTGTCAGGTTGCCATTGGTCATCAACAACGGTGGTTCGAAGAGCGTTGGCCGATTTGTCTTCGATTCTGTTGCAATATCGACAGTCTTCTGGACAGGGCCTTCTGGAAAGGGCATCTGCATTTTGATGTTTGAGGCCTGCTCTGTGTTCAATGACAAAGTCATACTCCTGTAGCCTCTCAATCCATCTAGCTACTTGACCCTCTGGATTCTTAAATTGCAAGAGCCACTTTAAGGCGGCGTGATCAGAGCGGATCAGGAACTTCTGTCCATACAGGTACTTGTAAAAGTGCTCAATGGTCTTAACTACTGCCAATAGTTCTCTCCTGGTTACGCAGTAGTTCCTCTCCGGTTTGGACAGGGTCTTGCTGAAGTATCCAATGACCTTTTCTTGTCCATCTTGGATTTGAGAGAGCACGCCACCAATCCCGACGTTACTGGCATCCGTATCCAAAACAAACCTCCCAGATGGCAGCGGATAGTTCAGAACGGGTGCACTGATCAACGTACCTTTTAACAACTCAAAGGCCGCTTGGCATTCGTTGTTCCAAATGAATGCTCGATTTTCTGTTAGGCGAGTAAGTGGTTTTGCAATGTTGGAGAATCCAGGAACGTAGCGTCGATAATATGTGCATAATCCCAAGAAGCTTCTTAGCTGATGTTTGTCTTTGGGTACAGGCCATTTTTCCACAGCTTTTACTTTTTCTGGATCCACAGCAATTCCTTTTCCGGAAACCACATGTCCAAGGTAATTTACCTCCTTGCGGAAAAGGTGACACTTCTTTGGACTTAATCTCAGGTTGGCATCTCGCAACCTCTGGAATACTACTTCCAAATTTTTCATGTGATCTTCAAAGGTCTTCCCTACCACAATCACATCATCGAGATATACCAGGCAGGTATTCCAAGACAGTCCCCTCAGTACAGTGTCCATGAGTCGCTCAAAAGTAGCTGGGGCGTTACACAGTCCAAATGGCATGACTGTAAATTGCCAGAGTCCTGTGCCTAAACTGAAGGCAGTCTTCTCTTTGTCATTGGGATCCATTCCCACTTGCCAATAACCGCTCTTTAAGTCGAGAGTGGAGAACCATTTTGCTCCTGCCAAGGTGTCTAGCGTATCGTCTATTCTTGGGAGAGGATAGCTGTCCTTTTTGGTTACACTATTCAAACGACGATAGTCCACACAGAATCTGGTAGATCCATCCTTCTTTCTGACAAGGACCACTGGTGAAGCCCATGGACTATTCGATGGTTCAATTACTCCTTGGCCTTCCATATCTTGTATAATTTGCTTGGCTTCCTCACGTTTTGCCAGTGGTAACCTTCTTGGTCCTTGTCGAATTGGACTTGCATCGCCGGTATTTATTTTGTGCATTACAATATTGGTTTTACCTTTCGTACCAGTCTCAGTTTCGAAGACGTCTTCATAATGCTTGATTAGGTCCTTAACTTGATTTTGTTCCTTCTTGCTCAATCCTTGACAGGCGGAGTCGATTATCTTGGACAATTTCTCAGAAACCTGCACGAATCCATTCTTCTTCGCCTCTATATGATGAACGACGGCCGACACTGGTGAACACCACCCCAAAATAGTACCCTTCTTCAATGAAACAGGGTAATGGTTTACATTCATTACCCTTATCGGTACAGTCTTCTGAGTCTTAACCAGCATTTTGGCAACCACTATTCCTCGACCGACCTCGTCATCATCAGCCTTTGGTTCCAACATTGCAACATTTCCGTCCAAATAATCACCTTCCGTACACGCCGTCAAAAATGTCTCATTTCTTGCATCCAGAACAACATTCTCTGCTGTAATTACTTGTACACTCCCACAATTTTTTCCATGAAGAAACAATTCCTCATTATTTATTTTTAAAGTGCCTTCTTTCATATTTAACTGGAAGCCGTAGGTGTTCATGATGTCTAATCCCAAGATTATTTGTTCTTCTATGTCAGCTACGAGAACACGATGTCGGATTGATGTTGGTCCTATGATAAAGTTGACATCTATTTCACCTGCCACAGAAGCTGCTCCTCCTGTTGCTGTCCTAAGTCTCCATTTGCTAGAAAATAACTTTTTATTTCTGGGAATTAAATCGGGTCGCACTATGGTTTTCGTCGATCCAGTATCTAGCAAGCAAGCATAGGTCTTTCTTTCCATAACTGCGTCCACATACAGGCCGTTGGTTTGATGTTGCAGGGATGCGACTTGGCCAGGCGTCTTTGGGGCTTTCTGATGCTGGATCGATGATTGCCCTCGCTCATCGACCCGCTTTAGTTTTCCTGCTGCTCAGACGATGCTTTCTTGGCCACCTTACCACATTTACTCCGAACGTGACCAATCTCTCCACAATTCCAGCATCGCAGTACTCTTTTATTTGATTTGATCTGGTTTAGAACTCTACTAACCACCTGCTCCATGAACTCCTCATTTTCCTGCTTGTCAACAGTGCAGACACGAGCATGGTTCCGAGAGGCTTGCTTTGCAGTCTCAAACTCAAGCGCGTGCGCCAAAGCATCGATCAAGGTTTTCGGTCTTGCCAACCTTAATGCTTGCTGCGTATCAATATCCCGGAGACCATCTATGAATGTCTGGACCGCTAGGTGTTCCATGAAATTATCTGGTGCCATCGGATATGCAAGTCGAACTAGACGAGCAATATCTGCCTCAAATTCCTGAAGATTCTCGCCTTTCTTCTGTGATCGATTCTTCAGTTGGGTATGGTATACTTGCTCCAAATGAGCATGGCCATATCTCATCTCCAAGCGTTTAATGAGTTGAGAATAATCTTTACGTTCCTCAGGAGGCAATGTCTGCAAAATATCACTAGCATCACCCCTCAATGCTATGACTAAAGCAGTCGCCTTCTCGGCAGAAGACCATGCGTTTGCTTCTGCGGCCGCTTCGAATTGCGTCAGGTAAGTTGCCCATGACGTCTTTCCATCAAAGGTTGGTGGCTTGATTCTGGTCCTTGAAATAGCCACAAGTTCTTCTTTTATTTCGATGGGCCGCGGTATGACTTCTTCGTTGACCTGCCTGGGATCAGAATGACTCATGGCAGCGGGTAATTTCATCTCAATCATTATTGCCTCTAAAAGTCTAGAATGTTCTCCAATTTTCTCTTCTACAGCTGTGAAAACCTCTTCTTTTAACGCTTCTGATTTTTCCGCTAGTCGCTGTTCTAGAACTTTTTCGAAGTTTCTAGAATTTTCTAGTAATTTCTTTTCCAGATTTTTCTCGAGAATTCTAGCGGTTTCTAGGTTTCTTTCTTCCATCTGTGCTTGCGAATCTATTAGACGCTGTTCCAAAGTTTGCGAATTGTCTATCAATCGTTGTTCCAAACTTTTCACACTGTCCAGATTCTTCTGTTCCATTTGTTCTAGAGTTTTCGCTAAGTTTCCAGAAGTTTCCAGGTTCTTCTGCTCCATTTGTTGCATTTGAATTTGCGCATTCTCTATTAGTCTTTGTTCCATTTTCGTCAACAGCGAATTCACGTCAGCATCTCCGCCTGGAACTTGAAAGACATAATCCTCTGGATCCTCGCCTTCTTGGATCAACACATTGCGAAGCCGTTGCTGGAGGATTGACTTTTTGCCAGTTGTATCCTCATCCCTCTCTTCTAATTCTCGTTTCAAATCGGACACTTTTAATTCTGTCAGTTTCATTCTATTAGCCATCACGATATTTAAAATAACGTCTTTCCGCACTGTATATTTATTTAAATGAATACTTAATTAACACTTAATTGTCTACTTAGTTTATTATTTATTAATTAGTCCACACCTGAATACCACTGTAATGTTTGTCTTTTCTTCTTCTTAAATAAAACTAACAATAACTTTAGACACACACACTATATTAATATTAAAACGTATAATAATCTAAAACTAACTATTAACAACAATAAGTACATTTATGTATTCTATATTTATGTAACTATATTTATGTACTTCGCGAGACTGTAGGATTCAATGAATGTCTATCCCTTCTTCGACGCGGCTTATATATCTCGTTCATATGTTCCAAATCTGTCTAGAAAACGTCCAGAGCGATGACGCGCCTCGCGTCATCGAATGAGTCATTACAATATGTAAAAAAAATTAAAAATCTACTTACAGAATTGTTAGTAAGATCTTCATTCGATTTTGGTTGGTTTGTTCTTTGTGTTATTCTCTTTGTTATTCTTCTTGTTATTCTTCTTGTTAAGTATTGTTGTTTCCTTGTGTTACTTCTTTTATTAGTTGCTGTATTGGTTTGGTTTCTTTGTGTTATTATTCTTGTTAAGTTTTGTTGTTTTCTTGTGTTACTTCTTTTGTTTGCTTGTTGCTTCTTATTAATTATAATATTAATTGGCACTTCGACGAGATTTTGATCGTTTCCGTGTTTTTTCCAATTCAATATCGCACCTTTGGAAATTTTGATCCTCCAGTCGTGTTTCTTAATTTTTATAACGTTGATGGGTACCTCGACGAGATTTTGATCGTTTCGGCGTTCGTCCCAGTTCAAACGTTGCACCTTTTGGAAATTTTGATCCTCCAGGCCTTGTGTAACCGTCGTTGAATCTAATTGCTCGTACTGTCGCTTTTGTGTTCTTTCTCTGGGCCAAAGAATTGAAATTCACACTCACTATTTTCGACGTTTGTAATTCTCCAACAGTGGTTGCCAAGATCCGTCCTGACTGCACCAGTTAAATTTCGAGAGCGTTGAAATTTAACAAAAAAATTTATTTGTTTTGCGGTTTTGACAATACGTTACAATATAGATTTAAACTAGATTACACTGAGGTTTATTAGTGATCTGTGTCGCGTACAGTTACACTAATAACTCTATCAACTAATGCTTTGCCCATCTTTATATATTAAATATTATCTTATCTTACTCCACGTGTATCCGGCTAAATGAATGAAATTGCTGAGTGTACGTCTGGTAATTAATAAATGGTTTATATTATATGCGGACACGTAACTTACATATTACAGAAGTGACAACTTTCTAGTATAATGATTATAAGAAGAAAGAAGTAGAGTGAAAAAATAGTATATACTAATCATCATCATATTGGTGCAATAGGAATAGTATATTATACAGGGTTAGGCAAATATACGGATCCATTCGAATATCTTTGATATGGCTACTTAGATTTAAATAAGACCTTCCAGAATTAATTAAATGCAAATCGGGGATCCGATAAGTACATTTATATCCGAATCAGACTTTCGGTTTAGCCGGAAACAATGTTAACTTTTTTTATTTTAGATGAAACACCTTGTATATTTTACGAATTTAAATAGATCTCTGCTCTGGTAGTTCAGCAATAATAGGGTTCGACACCCTTTTGTCCAACAACGACAAAGATATTAAAGTCATGTTAATGTTTAGTAAGCCATGGAATTAAAATTCAGTAGGTACTTCAGTACTTACACTGTCAGAATTAACCTTGTAGACGCCCAAATATTAATAATGGTTCAATTAACTGAAGAACGTATTGAAATTCTAATGATGATTGGTTTTGGTGACCGCGTCAGAACTCACGAAGAGTATGCGATTTATTTAACAATTTGCATCAAGATCGGCATCCAATATCACGAACTATCGTTGGTACAACTTTGAGAAGGAATAACTTGACTGAAAATGTTAGAAATTTACCGAAAAACGCACTTCTACTACATCCCCCGCACTAAACTATAATATAAGTTGGCGATCAGTAGCCAGAATTGAAGAACGAAAAATATCCATATAAACCACATTTAGTGCAAGAATTATTGGACACTGATTATTTCGTAGAATTGAACCTTACGAAAGTGATGGAGATTTGCAAAAATGACCAATATTTTACATACAATTTGCTGTTTTCCGACGACGCACCGTTTTATTTGTTAACTGCACCGTTAACTGCCAATATTGATCAATAGATCAGCCTCATTGAATACTAGAAACGCATACACGATATCCGCAGAAATTAAACGTTTGAGTTGGTATTTTTAGGAACCGTAAGTGTTTGTCCAATAAGATGGAGCACTATGCTCTTAATAGTAGAAGTTTTTTAAACGAAACATTCCCAAATCGGTGGATTGGTCGTAGAGGCTCCACTGCGCTTCATAGCGCTGAGAAATATTGAGGAAGAGCAATTAATTCGAGAGGAGGCTTTGGCAAATGTCATTCAAAAATTTGTTTACAGACTTGCATATTATCAAAATTATAAAAAAACGGTCTTCATGTCGAAAACTTTCTTAACTGATATTGATTTTGTTTATATTTTTTGTGTTCATTTTTTTATTCTCAATAAAATTTGCATTATTAGATTTAATTAAATATCTCCGTGGTTGTTAAATAAAAGAGTGCTTAACCTTATTATTGTTGAACTCCCAGGGCAGAGCTCTACTAAAATTCGTAAAAATAGACATGATGTTTCATTTAAAATAAAAAAGTTGACATCGTTTCCTGCTAAACCGGAAGGCTGATTCGGATATACACTAGCATATATTCTGAATATATGCTGGTGTAAGTTTGATATTGAAAAAATTGTTGAAGTTAATAAATTATTGCCTTTAAAGTCTAGAAAGCTGTAGAAAAATCTTATGAAGATTTTATAAGATTCTGTCATCCAAAAAAAGATAGATTACACCAAGTTGTGTTTTTTAACAAATTTCAGTGAAAAAAGTAAAACTGTATATCTGCCTTGAAAGCTCTGCAGTTTCTTCAAGGTAATTATTAATTATACACATTTTTGTTAGAATTATTTATTATTTTTTTATTATATTAAATGTACACATTTTATTTTATTTTTTTAAATAATTGTATTATTTGGAATTTTGTATTATTTTTATGTACAAATAAATAAATTAAAAAAATAAAGTAAAATGAAAATATGATTAGCAAGAATGCTGGAAGTAAAAACAAAAACAGAGTTGATAACATGAATTAAGTTGTATAAGAAAAAAGACTAGCGTAGCAGAAAGTAAAAAAAAATATGTGTAGTAAATATTTTAACTATTAATAAATACTTTAACTATTTATCGTTAGATTCCTTTTGTAACTAAAAGTAAGACTTTAATGTAATCCATGCTTCTTGCTAGGTTTCGCTTGTGGAGACCTCTAGCGACAAACGATTATGTATTAATGTAGACAAGCGAAAAATTTATAGGTGGACATGACGTAGTGCTAAGTCTAATTAATACAAATATTCAGACTGAAGTAGAGAGATGAATACCTAAAGTAATAACGCCATCCAACTGAGCTGGCTGGTGTTGGTTGATATAAATATAATATGTATAAATAAGTTAACTGCATTTATCTGTATCAACTTCATATGATTATAAGAAGGAATAAACTACCCAACCCATATGCAGATGTTATTTTGACTTCAACAATATAGTGATTGCCAAAGTCTGAGTTAATATTATTTAGTTATGTATAGGCTTAAGATAATTATGCACTGAAAAACTTCAAAATATGCATAAAAACGTTTTTTAGATTCAAAATTATTGATATAGAAAGCAAAAATTATAATTACATTTGACTACAACTTGATATAACAAATTTTTAAAAATAAATTTGCGCCTATTGTCGGCTGGAATGCTTTTGTACTTTTTTCATTAAAGGTTGTTTTATTTCGCAACACCTCACTGATATTCTTCAGTTGTTGATAGCCTGTATTTTTTTGCATTTAATATATTGATGAAACAATGCTAAACGTTTAACTACTATATTTTCTACTATTTGAGTGCGGCCTTGTAAAGATAATCCTCTAGTTTCTAGCGTAGAGATTACAATCGAAATGCACGCTAGATTAGTTCGAATAAAAATGAAATCTTCTCGAACATTTGTTTTTCTCAAAACGCTATGGGCTTCTCCAATGCACTGCGCTTCTTTAAAGTCGAATTCAACAACAATTTTCTTCAGAATTTCAAAATATTCGGCAGCGTTGGTCAAAGTACCCCATCTTGCAATAATTGGCGCGGGTGGAAGTGTGACGTCCCCTGCAATTTCCCTAAACTTCTGGACACGAGTTGGTGCTTTAAGAAAAGTCTTTTTCGCAGACGATAGCATATTAACGTCTGGATAAAGAATACGAACTAAATCAGCTACTCGATGTAAAGCATGCGCTACCCAGGTCACTTGTAGCATGTTTGGGTAAAAAATTTGCGATCCCCGCATTGCTTTGCACATATATGGTGCAGCATCGTTATAAACTAGTAACACTTTTTCGTATAAAATCCCAGATGGACACAATAAACTTAGAGAATCGTTAAAAAAAGCAGCGACTGTTGAATGATTCACTTTATCCAGTACTTTTATAGTCAGCAGATGCTTTTTCTTTATTAACTCCTAATACATCAAATACTTAAAAAAATACATAAAAAAATACATAAAAATACATAAAAAAATTTGCTATGCATCTTTGTTCTACGTCGGTTGTTTCGTCCAACGACACCTATATAGAATGATCCTTTACTTTTTCTCTTAATTTGTTCAGTGTTATTCTATATAACCCCGAAACGTAATTTTTTCTTAACGTGGATTCATCTGGAATATTTTCTTTTGTATACTTCTCCACAAAATTGCGAAAAACTTCATTCTTTAATTTAGCTAACGGAATATCAGCGCAAATAAAAGCCGTACAAAGTTCTTCGCCGAATACTCTGCGTTTAGGTTCATGTCGGAGTAAATTAGAAATTAACACTTGTCCTTCGTTATTTCCCCTTTTACGATTTTTATTGCTTACATGTTTTCCGGTTTGAAAATGCCGGTTTGAAATCTACAAAATAACAGACGCCCATCTGTTGTAAAATCATTATAATTCTTCACAAATTGACTTAAAATTGCACTTACACACTTTTTTCGTTTGGCATCTTGGATGTTAATACTATTGTAGCTAGTACACAACTAAAAGAGATTGTTGTAACGTAAAAGGACCTGGTAAAATTAGGGAAATCCTGTTCGATTACCCGGATAATCCCAGGTAATTCTCTTAATATTTCCAAGTATTGTGGTTTCAAAACACTAGCTATTGTGCTGGCTGTTTATAGTAAATCCAGCTTTAACTTACTATTAACTTCACCTACCTATTCAATTTTTAGAAGATTATTTAATTGTCTTCTATAAAATGTGTGTTTGCGTTTGGTATTCAGTTAATGGGTGTTATTTTACAAGTACGCCAAATATTTTAGTGCTAAAAAGTTTTAAAAAATACTAACCGCTTACATACAAACAACAGAAATTTAAAAAGTGTAATTATACTAGCAAGAACATTAAATATTTATGTGAAGTCATAGATTGTTTTAAAATAATACTTTGCTGAAAAAAGATCAAATATGCATCGATAGTGAAAAAGGTTTAAAATATACACTTATACATAACAACAACCAAAATATGCATTTGCAAATGCATAATTATCCGGATCTTAGTTATGCCTTTTTTATTAGTGTTGGAAGCAATTTAAATGCAAACGCACACAGAAGCACATAACTAAATAATAGCCCAAATTTTTGAATTGGGTAAAATACTTTTATAAAAAAGAACTCACCTAAAATAACCGCGTAAGATGTTCTATCATTACAATTATTATAAACTGCACATCTCTGAAAGTTAACATACTCCTTCAGAAAGTTTGCAGCTTCCTCCCAACCCTCCTGCATGGCATAATGTAATGCAGTTTTATAACAATTGTCCGTTAATTCTGGATCACCACCACATTTTAATAGTAACTTAAGAATATCAATCCGTCCCCATGCAGCAGCGATATGAACTGGCGTTAGACCTTCGTCTGACAAAACGTTAGGATTGCCCCCATTTTGAATAATAGATGAAATAACTTCCATTGCGAAGTCTTCGGAATCGTTGCCAACAATTAGGTGAAAGGAGGAAATGCCTTTTCTTGGTAATATTAAGTTCGGGTCGGCTTTTTTGTCTTCAAGTAGTTTTCTTACAGAACTGAAAGGAATGTATATGTTTTAACAAATATATAGAGATATGTGACGACTATTTTAAAAATATTAATCCATTACAAGTATAATACAGAAACATTACGTAAAGTACTTCAATACAAGATTTAAAAAAATGTTCATCTGACAGTTTAATGTAAATTTCATAAGCACATAAAGGTAATTTTGAAGAAATTTTGAGCTGAAATATTTCTTAAACCATACAATTTTTATAACTTTTCGTGTAAAATATGTAAAAGTATAGAGCATGTTCTTTGTTATCAATTTCTAGCTTTTACTACTACTTTTCTTGCTGATATTTCCACAAATTGAAAATTTCGAAAAAAAGGATAAAAATGGACCTCAAAATGAGAAGCATGTACGGGTTATTTGGAAAAAACCGTCCTTATCACTGGAAAGCAAAATTGTTTTATATAAATTTGTAATAAAACCAATATGGGATCGAATTATAGGGATGCTCAACTACATCAAACACAAACATAATCTATCGATTCCCAAATCAAAAGTATTGAGAATTATAACAAATGTATTGTGGTATATCCCCAATCACACTTTACATGTAGATTCTGACATACCCTCCAATGTATAGCGAGCCGTATAACAGTAAACAACGGGCATAAAAGTAGTTTAGTGTAGTAAATGAAAATAAGGGGCTCATTTTAAACAAAAATCCACCTACCTTAAAATTCAAGTTTGCAAAAACGAAGAGCTGGAACAGCGGAATAGTTTTATAATGTCTTAAAAAAATCACTTCACAAAGTAGGTAGCCACGGTTTATAAGTAGGAAAAAGAAAGAACAACATATTTACACAGATTAAACTAAACAAAATGGGTGGGTAAGTCATTTTTAAAAAATGAAATCCGCCCTGCGGTGCTTCATGGAAATGAATTTTTCCATGACTTTATCATCAAAATTGTTTATTTCGTGCACTAAATTTCGATTTATGGACATCATAGCTAAAGCATTTAGTATGCATTAAGCATGGTATTTAGCAAAAATGTTTTTATGTGTTTAAGCGTCGAAAAAGTGCGTTCTGCTTCGGCTGTTGTCATTGGAGTCGTCACGATAATTTTTAATATTTTCGATGTTTCGATAAATGTTTCACTAAGGTTATTTTCCATAATAAATAAAAGCAGATTCATTGCTCCAACAATTTCTTTTAAATCTTCTCTTGAGTAAATTATCTTCAACTCAGTTCTTAATCTTGATTTGCTCAACATCGGATAAAATGAACATACATCGATTAAAACAGTCACAGGGAAATTTTTTGAAAACTCCGAATATTTATTAAATAGATCAGCCGCTTGTAAATGACTCCGGTAAGAAAAGCGTTCCTTCAATTGTACTGTAATTATATCACAAACTTCTTTGGCAATAACACTTCGAAAATTATCATCCATTCGCCTTTTAGATGTTGGATATTCTGATTCAACAATGTTTTTAAGAGAATCAATTTGATTTCTAATGTCAGAAACACTTTTATCGAAAATTAGTAAGTCTTTTTGCAACTGTAAGCTGTCCTTATTTTTTGATTGCAATTGATTATACAGTATGTCAACATGTGGCAAAATTTTATGGAAGAATTTTAACCAAAATATAAATTCGGGATCTTCCAATGCCCTTCTTAGACCGGATACTTCATTTGAAGTAACACTTTTCTCACATCTGGTTTCAATTTCTTCGAACACTTCTACAAGCTTTTCAAGATTTTTGTGAACAAAATTAACTGTGCGAATATTATAATTCTATCTAGTTGTCACCGCCCTTGGTAACTTTTATTTATTATCTCTTAAAACATCACAACGATAAGATGAGTTTGAAAAAAAAAAACAGGTATGGCCGACAGATTATTAAAAAACACGCGTACTTTTGCATTTTGTGATGCCGATTTCTGCATAATGAGGTTTAATTGATGGGCATAACAATGAATAAAATGAGCATTGGGATATTTTGTTTTAATTTGAGCTTGAACGCCTCTGTTCACACCGCTCATAACATTTGCGCCGTCATACGTTTGACCTATTAATTTTTGGGGACTTTTTAAAACTAGGAGGTCAATTTCATTTTCAATGCATGTTTTTAACCCATCAGCTGTTTTATCTTTCACCCATATAAAACCCCAAAAACATTCACGGATGGAGCCTTAACAAAAATATCTTAATATTAAAACCTTTTGACAATAATTTGAGATATCAGTGGTTTCATCGCATTAAATTGATAAATAGTCTGCCTTTTCAATTTGCTTACAAATTTCTTCCCTACACACTTGTAACATACTGTCTAGAATTTCATTCTGGATAGTATTTGAGGTCCCTTTAAAAACAGTTGCCGTACGTAAATGTTCTTTTAGTATATTGTCCAGGTCTGCAGTGAAATGAATTAGGTCTTTAAATACAGAGGATTCACTTTCATCATGACCTCTAAGTGCTAAATCAAAAGCACTACAAAATTTTACACAACTGATTATCCTTTTTAAAATATGGCGATTTTTCTCGACCTTATTATTATGCGAAATAATACTTTCTCTGTATGCAGAACTTAAGTGAGACATAATATTAACCTTACCGAGCACAGCAAAGGCAGTACAAGAATTGATGTGGTCACGAGACGATTCATGTTTCCTCATTTTTTCAGGAAGATGGTGTAAATCATTGATTCCTCTTCTTGCCCAGTTGGGGTCCATTCTAGAGTCGGCTTTATAAAAAAGCAAACACGGAAAACAGTACAACAAATTTGTTATTTCACACCCACATATCCAGTTGTTTTTTTTTTAAATATCTTTTGAAAACCGACGCGTAAAAGACCGGTTTTCAGCTTTTCGTTCACAAGTTTGTGTCAACTTTATATCTGGCAACGGCCTCCCCAGTTCTTTAATTTTAAGTTTATCGGCTAATGGCAGCCTATCTAAATTCATTTGAATAATATTATTTACGAAATTCATTATTTATTATGACTAATCACAACCGAATTATATTATACGATACGGTACGATAGCATGGATGTAGTATATATGGATGGCCTATGCGTATTACGAATTGACTCCAACATTAGAGAGAGAAAATTGTAAGCGAGATAGAGCTAGTACTGGCAAAACATTCCGAGTTTGTATTCTGATAGTGAATGATTTTGAATAGTTAAATCAGTTTTATTTTAAGCACGTGGTGAAATTGCATTAAGTAAAGTTACAACTGTTTGTATCTATCATTAATATAAACAGCAGTAGTTTTATTTTGCGTTATAGTTTGTGTAAAAGATGATCATTTCGTGTTCCGCTTACGGTTGCACAAATCGTTTTGTTAAAAATAGGAACATAAAATACCATAGGTAAGTGTACTTATTTTTACATTTTTCTATCATATTAGCATATGTTTTAAATTTGTAGATTCCCTTGTGATCCACATTTACGGAAAAAATGGATTATAACATTAAAAAGAAAAGATTTTGAACCTTCAAAAACAGCAGTAATTTGTAGTTGTAGTACCCATTTTAGTGCAAATGATTACGAAATAAATGTCCATGGCAATAGAACCTTGAAGAAAGGTTCTATCCCAACGAATTTAAAATCTAGACGAGTCATTGTACGCACTTCAAATACAGAAAGTGGAAACGAAATTCAAGAGCTACACAATAGAGAAATTTAAGAAACACAAAATGCAAGATTTTAAGCACCTGTTGAAGAATTGGTTGTTGAGGCTTCAAGCTCCCAATGTATCTAAAAGAAAAATTTTAATGAGAGGAAATGGTAACAAGTAAATATATTATATTATAAATTATACAAAATATAAACCCTGTATTGTAGGAAAAGAACGGAACCACACTACTTTTGAGATTTTGAGAGGCACAACATTTAGAGGATCGCATAAAAAGAAAAAAATATTGGTTAACATTTCAGAAAGTAGTTAAAACACTGAAACATAAATGTAAATATTGCTTTCTACATTTTACATTTAATTGAAAAAATTCACCCGGACGAAATTTTTTCTATTAAAAAATTCAAATAATTAGCGTCGTAAAATGTAGAAAGCAATATTTACATTTAGATTACTTCGCAAAAATGCGATTAATTTGCAACTGAATCACAAAGTTAAATACTTTGAAACAAAAATAAGAAGAATGAAAAATAAAATTAAAACGTTATTACATCTAGTTGTGTTTTACTACCCATGTGTTTTCTATTGCCATCTATTACTAAGTAACTATTTAATTAATTCATCCTATAAATGTATGTGCATTTAATTCATACTCACTCGGATTTTTTAAAGCTGTACTCTATATATTCCGTGTACCGCATCTTTAAATTAAATTAATATTGTAATTCAGTAACAAAATATTTATTTTATAAAGATAGAAACAAATCCATGAATATTTTTTTAAAGTAACTTGATAAATCTATTACAGTTAAACAGCCAGGTAAGTATATGCCGCATGTATATTTACCTGTCCAGGTCGATCGCCCATGTATTTTAATAGGGAACGCGCGTTTTCTTGCCAGTACTAGCTCTATCTCACTCGGTAGTTTCTCTCTCTAATGTTGGAGTCAATTGAATGCACTGCTTTGATTAGATGTGCGCTATCCATATATGTACATCCATGTACGATAGTCCCGTAGACGGCACTGAAACACTGGCCGCTAAATAACTGCGCCGTAAAATATCCTAAATATTTTTATGGAATCGTGTATTATCGGCCAATATCAGGTCACCTTCACCAGGAATCTATAATGATTTATGCAGGCCGCGGCGTATTTGCGCCTTAATATAATTCTGTGGGTTCTAACAACGTTAGACAACGAAAACGGAGTTCAGTTTTTTGAAATTTATAAATTTTAACTACTTATATGAATAATAATAATAAAATGAATAGTAATAATAAATATTTAAATAAACATTTAAATTGTGTTATATTAAAAATACTAGGAGGGGCGCGCGGCTTCGCGGCCTTATACAGGTATTCTAAAGAAAAAACAGCTAGAACTCGCTCTAATTTCAATCTATCCATATACAATGTTAAAGAAAAACAAATTTGTCTCATTTACATATTTCAGTAATTTAAGTAAAGAACTTGCGAATATAATTTTAATTATTTGTTAATTCTTAATTATTATTTTATTAATTCCTCCTGCTTTGAAGGAATATGAAATATACTTTCAAGATGTTTTTTGTCATAAAGTACACCGCGGACTATTTCACCACTTATGTACGGGTGAGACCGAATACACTGCGATTTTATTCTAGTGTAAATATTTAAATGAAAGCCTGACGTGATCACGAAGTATTTGACTTGAGCACTTGACACTAAACTTAAACCAAATATCTTACACTAGAAAATTATAATATTGTGATGTGAGTCATGCGATGATCCAAGCGATGACGTCAACAGCTGTGCACGTCAGCACGTCACGAGACTTTTGCCAAAAGACTGGAAATACCAGTAACTGCTGTGTTCTTTATATCGTAGTAATAAATGTGTATATTACTGTATATACACAAATGTAAATTTTGTTATTACAGTTAAGTATTATTTAGTGTAATTTTATTTAATATAGTTATTTTTCATACGCCGTGTGTTTTATTAAACGAACCGAATAGAAGATTGAATGATGTCTATATTCAAATCAAATGTATATTTTATCGTCAAAAGGAAACTTTAATTACAAAATTAATACCACCACGATTAATATCCTGCCTCAAAAAATATTCCTCATTAGAGATGGCCATGCTTTTTTTAATGATTGATGACAGTGCACGTACTCTGTCACAAACGTATAATTTTAATAGTTTGGTTATGTCATGTAAATGTGTATAATAATTAGACTGCGGAACCGGCGCTATCCCGTATCGGATGTGATTCATCAGTGCCGACAATGTACAATCGATCAACTTAACAGTATATATTATTGTTATAGCGCGATGGTATTGATAAAAGTTGTCTACTTGTACGTCTTTCAATGCAAACGGACGGAGTGTGAAATATATTGCGCCAGAGTCGTAATAAAGCCAATGAAATGTACATACGGAAATTTATTTTTAGGAAAATAAATAAAGCAATGAAGTTAAATTAATTTAAATTAACTTGAATTGAAATTAATTCAAGATATATATATAAATATATATATAACATTTGATAAATATACATATATATATATATATATATATATTAAAAATAATAGACTTTTTATTGGTTTAGCGACCTTTTATTGAATTATGATGTTTTATTCTACGACGTTTCGACTTTTATTATTTTTCAGTCTTTTTCAAGTATCTAGAAACAAGAATTAATACAATGAGAATATGAGAATTGTGTTTGTTTTTGTGAGATTGAATTAACAATTAAATTAACAATTAAAATTAAAATTAGATTAAAGACTGAATTACCAATTAGATTAACAATTAGAGTTAAAATTTAAAATTAGATTAATAATGAGTAAGGACAATTAAAGTGATTACATCTGTAATAAATGAATAGAAAAATTTGAATTAAACTACAATACAGTAAGGTAAATAGAAACAAGAATTACTACACTGAAAACGTGAGGGTTGTGTTTGCTTTTGTGAGACTGAATTAACAATTACATTGACAATTAGAATTAAAATTAGATTAAAGACTGAATTACCGATTAAATTAACAATTAAAGTTAAAATTTAAAATTAGGTTAATAATGAGTAAGGATAAATTACAGTGGTTAAATCTGTATAAATGAATGAGATGTTAAATTTTTGATGTTAAACTACATTACATGAACAATTAATGACAAAACTCACCGTTTCTTTTGGTTTTCAAAATCACGCATTCTGTGTAACATGTGTGTCGGGTACCCGAGACCTTTTTTTGTAACGAACCGATCGCACTGGTTGGAATATTGTAAGTGTTTGTGGCTTTGTTAAGAGAGGTTAATTTTTGTTATGTTTTTGGAATTTAGCAAATTGATCAGGACCGTGTTTAGGGGTATGTAGTAAAAGTATTTACAAATGGGAACTGATAAAAAGTTTTTTTTTTTTTTTTTTTTGGTTTGTGTTTGTGTGTGCGGGGGGGGGGGGGTTGATTTTATCTATTGTTTAATCAGTGGGTAATAGAGTTTAGACAGTCCATCAATTTCGTTCCTGTCGTTTATTGTTCTGCTGTTTTTGAAAATGTGGATCATTTCTAAGACCTCCCTAGCTTTTGTATTCTTTTTCTGTGTTATTACTTTGGCGTTATCAAAATCAAAATTATGTTTTAGTGTCAATTGTCTCAAACAAAAAATTGTTTCAAATAGTGTCAAACATAATTTTGATTTTGATAACGCCAAAGTAATAACACAGAAAAAGAATACAAAAGCTAGGGAGGTCTTAGAAATGATCCACATTTTCAAAAACAGCAGAACAATAAACGACAGGAACGAAATTGATGGACTGTCTAAACTCTATTACCCACTGATTAAACAATAGATAAAATCAACCCCCCCCCGCACACACAAACACAAACCAAAAAAACAAAAAAAAAAAAAAAAACTTTTTATCAGTTCCCATTTGTAAATACTTTTACTACATACCCCTAAACACGGTCCTGATCAATTTGCTAAATTCCAAAAACAGAACAAAAATTAACCTCTCTTAACAAAGCCACAAACACAATATTCCAACCAGTGCGATCGGTTCGTTACAAAAAAAGGTCTCGGGTACCCGACACACATGTTACACAGAATGCGTGATTTTGAAAACCAAAAGAAACGGTGAGTTTTGTCATTAATTGTTCATGTAATGTAGTTTAACATCAAAAGTTTAACATCTCATTCATTTATACAGATTTAACCACTGTAATTTATCCTTACTCATTATTAACCTAATTTTAAATTTTAACTTTAATTGTTAATTTAATCGGTAATTCAGTCTTTAATCTAATTTTAATTCTAATTGTCAATGTAATTGTTAATTCAGTCTCACAAAAGCAAACACAACCCTCACGTTTTCAGTGTAGTAATTCTTGTTTCTATTTACCTTACTGTATTGTAGTTTAATTCAAATTTTTCTATTCATTTATTACAGATGTAATCACTTTAATTGTCCTTACTCATTATTAATCTAATTTTAAATTTTAACTCTAATTGTTAATCTAATTGGTAATTCAGTCTTTAATCTAATTTTAATTTTAATTGTTAATTTAATTGTTAATTCAATCTCACAAAAACAAACACAATTCTCATATTCTCATTGTATTAATTCTTGTTTCTAGATACTTGAAAAAGACTGAAAAATAATAAAAGTCGAAACGTCGTAGAATAAAACATCATAATTCAATAAAAGGTCGCTAAACCAATAAAAAGTCTATTATTTTTAATATTAAGACACGGCCAATAAAATAAACAAGAAAAATAAAATTCTTATAAACACTAAATATATATATATATATATATATATATATATATACACAAAATGCATTTACTTTATACAATGAAAAAATTCAAAATATTGAAAAAGTATAAACTTGAAATTAATTATATCACTTATAATTAAAGTGAATGCTTTGTCACACCACAGTAAACATTTTTTTTAATCACATTAATTATTACAATATATTCTAAACTTTATTCTGTAAAGCGCGTTCTTTTATTGGACAGTATGTCTTTAAATATAGAAAAATTTCGCTCAACATCAGAGCTAATGAGTGGCGCATAGAAATAATAATTTTTAAATTTAATATATTTACCGATTTCCGTATTTTGAACCGTACTACAAAAGCCTTTCATGGCATTAAAATCAGGGCTGCGAGCGAATATTGCATCAATCTTATTATTAAGCGAAACTGACTCTGTCTCTGCGCCTGTATGACTCATTAGAGGACAGCGTCTGCTCCGCAGTCTAATAATAATTATGATATTAGTTTTTCAAAAGATGTTTATTACAATAGTCGAAATTTAAAGAAAATAATACTAAAGCAGATGTTGGAAATGTTGACCATTATTTTGAAGACAAAGTTCATGCTTTCAAAGCCATTTATTAGGATTTCTTGGGTTATGTCAGTACAATAATTCACAATAGCATTACGAGACTCATCGATTGTGTGATGTCTGGTCTTGAAAATGGTATTCTTTAAATATGGAAAAATAAAATAGTCTAAAATTCTCAAATCTGGAGATCTTGGAGGAAAATTCATAATTTTTTTATCGAAAACTTCTTGCAAAAAACTATTGCTTCTCGAGATTTATGCGCTGGTGCATTATCTTGCGGAAAATATCCTTCCGTAAGTTCACTATCATGAAGTTCATTAATAAACGGCTCTAATAATTCGTTTCGATATCTTTCAGCAGTTGTGGTTTGAATAAAAAATATAGGTCCAATAATTCGTCCTCTTGAAACTGCTAGTCAAGCACCTATTTTTTGTGGATGTAGTGTAGTTTTAACAAATTCATGCGTGTTTTCCGCAGACCAAATTCTCATATTTTGCTTGTTTAAATATCCTGAAAGATGGAACCAAGCCTCATCCGAAAAGAAGTATTTGTCGAGAATGTCATTATTATTTATGTTATTCAAAACCCTTAGACAATACTGTGTTCTCGTAACAAAATCTACCTGTTTGAGTTCTGAAACTGCTTGAATTTTATGTGGAAATAACTTTAAGTCCTTTTTTAAAACAGTACGACATGCTCCCACTGACAAATGAACTTGTGATAGTTTTGCGATTGATTTTTTGGTGAGTTGTCCATTCGACATCGAATAAACTCTATGCAATTTGCAGTTCGTTTTCTAGGTGCTCCACCGCCAGGTTAACGAGTTATTGCCACTGTGTCACCAAACTTAATAATGCAACTTTGAATATGTTTTGCAGTTGTGTGTAAGTAACTGGCAGATTAGGATACTGTTGCCGGAAATCCTGTAAGCACTGATTTGTGGAATAAACCCAATCTCCATTTTCTAATTTTTGGGCAGTTATGTATTTGCCGGAAATACTTTGAATAATAAATATTTTATATTGTAACTCTAACATTATAATAAAATAATTAAAAAAATAGAAACGTTTATAATTTGAATTTGTGTATGATAACTGTCAGAATTTGAAGTTTTTTAAATCAAAGACTGGTATGTGCTCCAGTCTTTGATTACTTAATTACGCCCGATGTCAAATACGAACAATACATTTTGCGAAAAAGCGAATAAGTGTTTTAAATTAAATCGGTAGGCAAAAATATATAAACCACGTTTTTAATATTACAAAAAAAATGTCATTGTAAAGTTTACTCCGCAACTGTCTAGGGCGCCGCGGTGCACACATTGGAAAACACCCAGGTAAATAATTAAAGTAAATGCATTCCTTTCCAAGATAATTGATTTAATGCGCTTTTGCGATAGGATTTTCAGTTATTAGTATCAATTAAGTTATAATTGAGATACAATGCTAAAATTCCATTACACAGACCCATGAATGATTTGTATTTTGCAAAAGAGGCATTGTTATACACTCGTCGTCAGGAAAGATGATCCCTGCGTCATCAATAAACATTGTATGATTCAAATCAGTACTTCGGCGTCATATTAAATACTGTAAATTGCAAAATGAATATGGAACTATAACTTCGTTTCCGGGCCAAATATATTTGACAGTCGGTCGAATTTGTAGGTTAGATGAACATATATAATCGAATTACATCTTAAGTTATATTACTTTAAAATTACTATAAATTGAACAAAGCTGTGTAAATAGCAAACCATATTAAACTATAACACCACATGAAAATAAAATGAACTATCAAGAATTTACAACATTTATGTCAACATATAAGATTTGTAATTCTTTAATCATTTTAATGAATGGCAAAACCAAACAGTTTCAAGTTAGTTGTAAAAGCATTATTACTGGAATTGAAATCATACAATAGACCAGAGAATCTACTTTGTATAACTGTAATTACATATTCACTGTTATGACAGTTTTATAAACATTGTCTTATAAAAAATGTATATTTGTTTTAAAAAATAAACAATTTAGTTACACCAAATATATTTCAACACAATTTTAAATTTTTAAGGGACAGTTCTACAATACACTACAATTATATCATCGAATAACCCTAGATATCTCTAGTTAAACGTTCTACAGTGCCTAATTTTAAATATATTGCAGTACATATAACTTAATACTGATATAATAGATAAGTTGAGTTTTGCACAAAGGTCAGTATAAATATTTGAAATCGCAGTATGCATTATAAACAAAACATATTCATACAAACTTATTTGCTGTGAAATGTTTTTTTTGGTTCGAAATTATTTGTTGACTGCTAGTAAAATAGAACTTGTACGATTGCAGAAAGAAATTTTGAAAAAGGAACATGAAATGGAGCAAGAGAAAAAAAGTTTAGTAATTAAACTTTCAAAAATTATTAGAGCAAACAAAAAATTTCACTTGCAATAAGTTATAGATTTATTATAAGAAACATATAATATATACAAACAATAGTTATTTTATTTATTGTTTTCATCAAATTATATGAATTTGTTTTGTGTATATTAAAAATTTTTAAGTTAACACCAGAAGATTAGAGCCAATGGACACTAAATCCAATAAGGCAGTCGAAACACATTTCACTAATGTATCTTGCAAAAACTTGCTACAAAAAGATGAAAACACATTCAAATGTATTTAATTGGACATACATTTTTTTATACGCATTGTATTTTTAACTCCAAATATAAAAATTACAACGAATAAGAATACGCACTAAGAAAAATGAACCAATTAAAAAAAGCTTCAATATATTAAATTGTCAATGTAACGGGGAATCATAATTGTTTAATAAATTAATATACATATTGCAGTGAACTGTGCCTTTGCTTATTAGGTCAGCTCACGGCAATTGTCCGGATGCCTTCAGTCGTAGATACTACTGCTTAAAACCTCCTTCTCTCAAGCTTTCCCTGATATCTCTCCAGAGAAAGATGTGAAAAAAAATAACAAAAGTCAAATAAAAGGTCTCAATTACACTTATGTAATTATTTTATTTTAAAAAAAGAAAAAAAAGAAACCCCTTTTCAAAATGAAAAGGGAGCTAAAGCCTGATTAACAGTAGCTGGGAGGAAACAGTCTGTGTGATAAATAACACGCACACAGAGAAAAATCTCCTATGAATCGCGAGCAAACATAAAATTAATAGACTGTTAAGAAAATTTCCAATTTCGAAATCTAAATTATAAACCCAAACAAATCAACCGTAAAAAAAACCAAACGTCAAACACGAAATTAACTTTACTCGTGCGCAAATAAACACAAGGACAAATCTCCCCTCCAATCCTGACCTTCAAAATCTTTTGAAATCCTGTGACATGAAAAACTCCCTCAACAAAAAATGGTAATTTTCTTAGCTTTCTATATTGTACGTTAATATAAATTATTCAAAATTTCTAATAAATACAAATATCAAATTAGCATGAAACAGAATTTATATAATGCAAATGTATAAACAGCACTTACGTACGTAACACTTTTACACAGAGAAAAACTATAGGATCGAGAGATACCAAATTTAATTTAAATTTTTATACAAACGAGATCACAACCACTCGTTAAAATCGTAAATGAATTTTAAATGCACAAATAAAACACTCCAAACAAAATAACCCGCCTTTAAACCAAAAACTAGAGATAAAAAATGAAGTTTTTATCCCAAACGTGCAATTCAACGCCTCTGGTATCTCTGTCGATCATAGGCCGGAAAAGATCAGACCTCGAGCGAAAAGCTACAAAATAAGACCGCCAGACGGACTACATCCTAAATAAAATAAACATACAGTCCTGGACGTTACAATAAATCCAAAATATCAATATTTATAAACATAATACAGAATACATGATAATAAGTTTTACACATAAGTTCAATATATTTAAATATTTTTTTAAAATTGTTCTTCGGGGAAAAAACCACAGTAATATGTAATCATTTAAGAAAATTGCCTTATTATTTGTTTAATAATAAAATTATCATGAGTATATATATAAAGAAAAGGAAATATAAAAAATATTTAGAAGATAGTATAATAGTCGATATTAGAATAAATTTGAAAAATGAACATTTACAAATGCATCATTTTCATTTTGCATATTTGCTTCTGGCTGCTCTTTGTGGAATTTTATGTTCTCATCAATGACACATTCACAACATTGTGTAATACTGTTACTGCTACTATTATTGCTTTCGAAAGTTCCACATTAACTCTCATACCATATATGTAATAAGATTGGAAATCTTTTTAAGACATCAAAAAATCTTTCAATCCAGTTTCTGGTTCTAATATGGGATTCATCGTACAATTGTTCAGCTCGACTTTGAGGATTTGCTAAAGAGGTTAATAAATATTTTGTAATATTGTAACCACTATCACAAAGTATAACTGAGTTATTGAAATGTTCATTTTCTTAGCTTCTTTTTATGGCCGATCCATTCAAAATTGTTTGGTCATGTGTAGATCCTGGCCATCTAGCTACGATGTCACAAATTCTTAATTGAGAATCTCCTATTACCTGAATATTCCATGAAAAATATCCTTTTCTGTTTCGGTACAACTCAGTATTATTACCACCACGAGATTGTTTTCTCATGTGAGTGCAATCAATTCTACTTAGTACATTAGGAAATCTAGCTACTTGATGAAATCTGTTTAGTTTCTTGTAATTCTTCTACCTTTCTAGACATATTTAGATAAAAATTGTGGCCATATGGCAATTGCATGTGTAACATTTTGTATGATTATTTGTATTAATATCATTGAATTTGTTGCATAAAATATCAGTTACTAAAAGTAGAAACTAACATTACATAAACAACTAATCAGCTGTTTACTAATACTTGATACTTTTACTGCCAACACAAGAAAATTTGATATATTTGGCGTGAACTAAAAACGACGTGTAGAACGTACGTTGGCATAAATCTTGGGTTATAATATAGAATAAGTTAAAACATGGGATAGCTAACAGTTTTTTATCTGCGGTCATATAGGAAGTATTGTTAATACTATCTTCACTGCTGCATGAATCATCAATGTTATTTATAAAGACATTGATTTCACAATGTAAATGTATTTTCTCATACCATTTTTTTATAATACTTTCCGTGTGTATAACACAATTTTTCCAAATTTCTTCCGTACTCTGCTCTAGTGATTCCTTCCACATAGCTATAACTTTATCATCTCCATGTTCATCCCTGAAAATATGTTTATTATAATATTGTTTTGTATGGTCCCAAATAATTTCGATAGCATTAAATTCGCAATGATAAGGAGACAATCTTCAATATTTCATGTCCATGACTTTGTAGCAATTCATCTAACTTGATACCGTTTTTCTTTATGAAAATTTTTAGCCAAGGGTAGTAGGTCAGTTTTAAATAGAGTTCGCAAGGTATATTATGTTTCGACAAGTATGTAATAATATCATTTTTACATCAAGCCGATGATGGATGATTCTTTACTACTAGTGAATGTTAGGGGGCATTGTCCATCACTATTTAAGGCGGTTCTTCCAAATTTGGTATTAAATATTCTTCGATCTATTTCTTAAACATTTCTCCATTCATTTCACCATGATGTAATTCCTAAGAAATGTCAATCTTATCTCTGCAATGTTGGATCATTCCACTAATGCTCTATGATTGTTATCCTTTTTATATTTAAATCCAATATTGTGAAGTACACGATTTAAACTGCTGCTACACAGTTTTGATGCGTTTTACTGTAACTAATCCCAAGCACAATGCATCTGCCACTCGCTAAAGAGAAGGTTTATTAAAATCTAAATGTATTATGTGCACATGTAATAGGTATTAACACCACCATGGTTTTTCTCTCGTTCAAAATATTGCAACGAATTTAAAACAAGTTGTCGTGATTGTGAATGTTATGTGCTGCCATTATAATTTTGAAAAAATAAATTTCAAAAAATATGTATTTATAAAAAGAAAATAAATAACAATTCGATCAAATATCAACGAATGTATGTTGTCAAATGTCAACGAGTAACGACAGAACTACTAAGCGGAAATGTGTGTATTTATCATATCACAGAATAGGTAATAATCCCGTCTTTGTCTTACTCAAATAAATTGATTGAGCCGTATGTCTGTGCTAGGCGAAGCGTCAAAACACATACTTTCGTTCAAACTATCCTTGTCATACAAGTAGGTACTGTTCGTTATTTGGATGTGGAGATTATTCTTTGAATGTCGTTGATAGAATTATAGATCAATGACGCAGGGATCATCTTTGATGATTTGGAGTGTAGGTACCTGCTAATTTCATTGTAAATTCGTATGACATCTTTACTCAAAACCTAGATTACATTTTCCCTAAAGGTATCGTGCGATCTAAAAACATTGATATAAGAATAGCTTAATAACCAAAATATATAATTTACAAATAACAATTACTATTTCTGAGTTATATCTGAAATGCCCTAATATATTGTTTTTTATGTTATTAACGGAACCATAGGCATTTAATGATTCACATGAAATTCAAACTTTTCAAAATAAAGTTTATGTGCATGTGAGGAGGATATATGTAGTAGAGATGGTTGCTCTGAACCAAACCTAGTTGAACCTAGTTCGCGTGCCGGAGCAGGTGCACCTAGTTCGCATTTTCCAAAAGAGTAGATCCGATTGAAACGATTCCGAGTCGTACAATTCTGATTCCGATCGTTCAAGTCGGAGCGCCCGAGAGTTGATCTCGCAGTTGCACCTAGATATTCGCATCGTATTATGTAAAAGAGTAGGTCCGCCTGGAACGAGTCCGACTAAGCGAAGCGAAATGTGAGAAATAAACGACGCAACTACTCCTATACCTATGTATAAATAAATACAACTGGCAATTGTAGTTGCTGCGATTCCGAATAATCGTATATAGAATTGTGCAACCAAATATGTATATTTATTTTTAAATAATTAGTATGATTTCTAGTCAAAAGAAAAACTAAATTTTTAGCTACACAAAAAATATATAATAAAAGGTAAAAATAATAAGAACTAATACGTAAAAAATAGTTTTAATTTTTGTATTTAAATCTAAATGAAATCATCGTTCATATTCAGGAAAACTAGTTTTTCTACTTTACTCGTACTTAACCGTGTTCTTCTTTCATTTAAAATATACCCCGCTTTAGAAAAGAGTCTCTCGCATGGAACTGAAGTAGCCATTGCACAACATATTTCCTTTACAACGATACTTAGATTCGGGAATAAATATTCACTGTCCTTCCACCACTGAAATGGATCCTGATTTCGATCAGCCATTTCACATTCTAAATATCGTTGCACTTCCATTATTGCGCGAGAATTTGAAGACCCTGGGACTTCAACATTAGATAACATTTTATCTATTGAGGTATTATTAGTATTATTTTTGTGATTAGTCTAACGAATGTTTCTTTTTTTCTAACTTTAAACATTCTTTCTAACCGCCGCCGTCAATAAATTAAATACATTCAACACATTGCATATTAGAATGACATGGGATTTTCTAGTGTTGCATTGAAAAGCATACAAAAATTATTTTAAACCTATGTATGTATGTATATCGTATGCACTTTAATTAAAAAAAAATCTATAAATTGCAATCTGACACCTCATTTAAAATGTAATAATTTGACTGCTATTTGTATATCCAAGCTGTGTGCCTAAGTAAACATAAAGATTACCCTGACTGATCGGACGCAAAATAGGACTCACAATCGGTCGGAGTCGGAACTGATTTGTGCACCTAGTTTGCCGCACCTAGTTCGGAACTGGAATCCTGGTAGGTGCACCTACTCCGCTCAAGGAGTAGGTTATATCATCTCTAATATGTAGCTTGTCCGGGATATTTAATATTTTAAATATATAATCGCAATTTTCTGAAAAAAATCGCTATGGTCTACAATATGAGCAATACTATTACAGTATAGGAGATTTTCATATGGTAAAAGTTGGCGGGGACCAGCTAATAAATCTATAAAATCATTTTCCTGTATTATTGCTTTATTTTTATGTGAATCACGGAAAACAAAAAATTAGTTTATGTTACCATTAATACAGTGTTTGACTTAAATCACGGAATTTTGAATTTCAACAATTATTGAAAAGAGGGCGCCGTATAGAATGTCAATTATTTTATTATATATGCATTAGTATACATTTAAAAGATATTTCTTGCAATTTATTGGCATTTAAACCAATACAAATAAAAAAAACTTTGTATTTAGATTGTAGAATTTGTACACCTTAAAAAATTAATTATGCCGGTGGGAGCAGTATACGCGGGAGAACGGATAGTATAAAAGAAAATTCTAAGACTAATTTTACTAGGTACTGCGTTTGATAATGTAATAATTTTTTATTATACATTGCCCAAAATCGTACAGGAATATTATTTACATAAATAAAAGAGAAAAGATTATTATATATTGTTAAGCAACATTATTTATCAGATTTGTATATTCATATCGTAATTCACTAAAAAAGTACAAAATTAAAAGTAAATTCAAAAAGTTCTAATAAACTTAAATTTGCAAATATGAATTTTGTTAACAACGATATATATCTTAAATCCTAAAGATGTTTAAATTTGGAAAGCAATCTTAAACATATCATCAAAAGCAACTTCTAGTAATCAGTATGATATTTACGATTGTTTATTACTGCCCTAATACGGTTACGTATCGTTAAAATTAAATTGTCAATCTCTTCCTGTGGTATTGCTCTCCATTCTATTTGAAGAACTTTAAAAAGGGGACCATTAATGTATCATTTGAATTTGTAACCCTCCTTTGTAACTTATCCCACAAATACTCTACCAGATTCATTACAATTTGAGCCACGTGTGGACGCGCATTATCTTGTATGAAATTGAAATTTTCTCCTACTGCTCCTGCATATGGCACAACGATAGGTAAAATGCCATGTTCCACATAAACTTGAGCTGTCATATTACGTTCAATCAAAACGAGATCTGTTCTTCCACTAATACTTATGCCAGCCCATACCATGACTGTACTACCTCTGAAAGAATGGACTTCTTGGATTCAGACGATTTTTCCAAAATTTGGAAAATGACCCCTGATGTATTCACATACTCTGTGTAGTGCATGTGCTGCACAGGTAACGTGTAGCACATTGGGATAAGATTGCTTTAATAACTTCCCTGTTTTAACACATAAGCTGTTACATCAGTCAAGATAATAACCAGATAAGTTCGTTCGTATTTTTTCAATGGTTCTCAAATAACATTTTGGTAAGTGGTATTTAAGTAAAATAGATTCATCTGGTATATGATGATCAGTATATTTTGTAAGAAACCTCTTGAGGACTGGATTGTTAGCTTTTTGAATGGGATATTGGCCGCCATGAAAGCTTCACAGAGTTCTTCGTTAAAAGTGTCAGGTGCAGATAGACATATGTTATCTAGATTAGTTTTCGAAGAAACATGTCTCTGCACATTACACTTTTGTGAATATTTTAAACTTAATGAACAGGCACTGCAATATATCTTGGTATCATTACGGATATGCAAGCAATCTGCATGGCCTCTAATCCATCTTACCATGGTTGCTCTACGAGAATTCTCCATAGTTAATGAAAATAAAGAGAAATACTAAGAACAGAAAGAAATGGACTAAAAAGAGGAAACGAAAACTACTCAAAAAATAAGGTAGTAAATTAAACTTAATATTTATAAAAAAATATAGAATAAATTTACAATATAACAATATAAAACGGATTTTTTAAAATACTAAAAGTTGTAACCAAATAACACTGAAAGAAACGAAACCAGAAACAATCCCTTATAGAAGACAATAGAAAATATATAAATGTATATTCCGTCTTACACGTTACTGTAGAATATAATTTATGAATGAATAGACACAATGTACTATTCATAACGACTTAAATAACAGCACCTGCTCGAGGAATGCAATCGATCAAGCAAATAGTAGGGCTGTTATATCATGCATACCTACTATACCCGAGACCGCCACAACGTTTTATCGGGGCAATTGGTCATTCAATCGCTTCAGTCCGCTCTCTGTTGATTACGTACTTCATCAGTATCCCTATATATATATATATATATATATATTTTTTTTTTTTTTTTTTCGTGACCTTGGTATGATATGGTAAATTCAATCAGTTGGCGATTTAAGGTCTGGCTTTACTTTAAAGTATATATATTTAAAACAACCCTACATGTTTCGGCAATGATGCCTTTATCAAGGATATAAAATATAAATGACAGTATACAAATGTCATATAATTGAGTTGTTATGGATAAAATTATTCAAAGATACATTCCAATTGAATAATAATAAATCATGCCTTAGTATTCCAAAAACAGATAGACAACAAAAACAGGAAAAAGCAAGACATGAGTTATTATTATGTATGCGCCCGTGGAGCGTCTTAAGATGCAAAGTTGTCGGCATTCGCCTTAAACAAGAAGTAAAACCACGAAAACCTACTCGGACAACCAGACAGGAATCAAAACACGGAACAGTCAGCATGCTAAGCAAATGTATATGATATTTAAATGTAATTGATATTTAAATAACTTAAGATATATAATTATATAACAAAAAAAATATATTATGATGGTAAATTGCAGATCGTTACACAATTAAGTTATAGTATATACTGCTTAAATTTTTTATATTATTTCTGTTGTTAACTGAATTTTTTTCCTGTTTAATACTAATCATTTCTTTAATTTGTCTTTTCATTGTGTGTTGTTCTTTATCAATTATCTGTGTGTTTTCAAAATCGAAATGGTGATCGCGTTGTAGTTTGTGTGTAGATAAAGCAGTTTTGTCTGTTTTAGAGTATTTGTGGGCTTGTATTCTTTTGTATAAATATTGTTTCGTTTGGCCTATGTAGTAACTATCGCAATCGCGACATGGTGTTTTATATATGGCACGTGTTTATCGATTTTTTTCTATTTTAGGTTTAAGTTTTGCAAATAAATGTTTATTAGTATTACTAAGTTTATATGTTGTAGCTATATCACATTTTTTAAAGTGTATTTAATTTTTTCTGATAGTTGTGGAACATATGGAATCGTGATATATGTTGTGTCATTGTTCAAATTTTCTTTCCCTGTTTTTGTTGTCTATCTGTTTTTGGAATACTAAGGCATGACTTATTATTATTCAATTGGAATGTATCTTTGAATAATTTTATCCATAGCAACTCAATTATATGACATTTGTATACTGTCATTTATATTTTATATCCTTGGTAAAGGCATCATTGCCGAAACATGTAGGGTTGTTTTAAATATATATACTTTAAAGTAAAGCCAGACCTTAAATCGCCAACTGATTGAATTTATCATATATATATATATATATATATATATATATATAAATATCATATCTTCGTGACCTTGGTATGATAAGGTAAACTTAATAAGTCGGCGATTAAAGGTCTGGGTTATTACTTCAAAATATATATACTTAAAATAACTCTACATGTTTCGGCAATGATGCCTTTGTCAAGAGAATACAAAATATAAATATACATTTATATTAAAGGTCTGGTTTATTACTTCAAAGTATATATATTTAAAATAACTCTACATGTTTCGGCAATGATGCCTTTGTCAAGAGAATACAAAATATAAATATACATTTATATTTTGTATTCTCTTGACAAAGGCATCATTGCCGAAATATGTAGAGTTATTTTAAATATAAATACTTTGAAGTAATAAACCAGACCTTTAATCGCCGACTTATTAAGTTTACCTTATATATATATATATATCCCCATAAGCGACGTATGCCGCTTTGTGTAACTTGAAATTCGGCTGCAACTTCAGCTTGACGCCGCCCAGCTTGCAACATGCCAATAACATGTAACATTTCTTCGCGCGGTAAATGACGCCTTTCCATTGATAAAATTACTCAAATTATACACAAAACTTGATGTTTTTAAACTCTGACGCTACATTGTAGTTAACGGAAAGTGACAAATAACACCGTTATGACAACTAATAAATAGATACCAAAGTATTTTTAATAATATAAAAAATATTATTAAAAATGGGGTGTGAAGAACACAATACAAGTTCATTTATGTATTTTTGAATGTATCTTCTCCAAAGACATAGATACGTATTTCACATTTCTCCATGATTCTCAATACGCCCCTGTTAGAGAAGACACATTCAAACAAACATAACTACGTTACTATCTAGCCGAAATTATTCAGACAGAGCTTGAAGGAATATTCAGCGCTGTCTACACAATAAAAGCCGAAGCAGACGTGTTTTCTATAGTCGGTAACCACCGTATCTATAAAAAACTGTATTCTCGTGTCTTCACTACTTATCGGCGTGAGCCGAATATGTATATGACAACATAATTTGAAACATACTTGAGTGGGTAAAACCTCACTACATTTGTATAATACTACGTATCTACGTCTTTGGAGAAGAGACGTTCAAAAATACATAAATGAACTTGTATTGTGTTCTTCACACCCCATTTTTAATAATATTTTTTTATATTATTAAAAATACTTTGGTATTATACAAATGTAGTGAGGTTTTACCCACTCAAGTATGTTTCAAATTATGTTGTCATATACATATTCGGCTCACGCCGATAAGTAGTGAAGACACGAGAATACAGTTTTTTATAGATACGGTGGTTACCGACTATAGAAAACACGTCTGCTTCGGCTTTTATTATGTAGACAGCGCTGAATATTTCTTCACGCTCTGTCTGAATAATTTCGGCTAGATAGTAACGTAGTTATGTTTGTTTGAATGTGTCTTCTCCAACAGGGGCGTATTGAGAATCATGTAGAAATGTGAAATATGTATCTACGTCTTTGGAGAAGATACATTCAAAAATACATAAATGAACTTGTATTGTGTTCTTCACACCCCATTTTTAATAATATTTTTTTTATATTATTAAAAATACTTTGGTATTATACAAATGTAGTGAGGTTTTACCCACTCAAGTATGTTTCAAATTATGTAGTAATAAATAGATGTTACAAACAAAACACAATTGCTCTATTGTTAGAAAGATAATATGATAAAACCTTTGTGCATATTATTTTTGCTCAAAATATTTATATACAATACGATATTCTGTTTTTACATCTCATTTTTTTAAAATATCCCGTACGATTTAGTGCTTTATATGTCATTCTGTACATGTAGATAAGTAAGGTCGCCAGCTTAGGGTTGGGACATCGATGTATTGATCTTAAAATATCGATTTTACATCTATGTTTTCTCATTTCAATGTCGATAATATTGTGAGAAAAAATCATATTTTTATTTTTTTACAAATGGAATGTTTGAATTTGTAATTTGTATTTATAATTTTTTATTTTTTATGCTATTATATCTTTATGTTGGTATTACATATGATTCATAATTTATTTGTGTTTTATTATTTGTTATTATTAGAGAACGGACATTCTTACCACATGACTAAGTTCTCCGAATACAATAGCCGTTGTCCATTGTTAACGCTGCGAAATCAGGTGGCCGAGAAAGTCAAACACAAATACTTCATTGTATTACGCCAGGATATACTCAGCGAAGTTTATAAACATTTCAAATTGCCGATTGCGTTTAATGGAATATATCCTCCGAATACAACAGGTGTGTTGTCCATTATAATCACAACGGACCAGATGGCCGGGTAAGACTAACAAATACTTCATTGAATTACGCCGAGTCATGTGGTAAGAATGTCCGTTCTCTAGTTATTATTCATACTTGTTTACAGGCAAAGTTTTAAATAAAATTCGTATATAAATGTTGAAGGACCATTTAAGAGATACAAAAAGTATTACAAATAAAGGTCTTTATTGTAATAAAAGACAAGAATACAGATATAAATAATACAACTCCAAGATGAGATTCAGGGTGGAATAGCCTCCCCCCTGCTCTAAGACCTAAGCTTGAATAATAAATGAAATAACTAAAATGACTCTCTATTGCTAAACTACATAAAATTGAAATTAAGAATATGAAAAATTATTACTAATTCTACTTAACACTTAACTACTTAATTTCTTATTCGTTAATCAATAATCATATTGTTCCGTAATAATGAACATATTTATATCTTATATGGAAATAGTAGTAGGTGATGTATCATCACTGATGAATCATCAGTGATGAATACATCACAGTATAATGACTGGATAACATCGATACATCAATGTTTCTTTTTCGATATTTTTTGAACATCAATATTCATTTTTATCGATGCCCATCGATGTTTTCCAACGATGTCCCAACTCTACTCCAGCTTACACACATCGTTCTGCGCCTCTCTTTCACACTGATTCTCTTCGTTCGTTGTTTGCCGATTTTCACCAGCACAATTAAGTATGCTTATTTGTAGAATAATAATTGATAATACAAGAACCGAAGAAACGATTCAAAAATTTTTGATGTAGTAGCGTTCTGGTTTAAGGATTTATTTTACTTTAATATCATATATCATATACAGGTGTCCTTGAAATAAAGGGGCAACATATGATAAATTGAAAGATGTAATTATGTAGAATATAAATCGAAAATATTGTGACTCAATTACGACGCGATCTCCGAAATTAAAAACACACCGAAAATTGTATTATGTGACGGCTATGAATTCAAAATATTCAGAATGTATATAAATAATAAATACCTCACACATACATACGTTATAGCGTATGTTTACATAAGTAACAGCTGGACGAGATGGACAATAACAAAACTATTATTCTTGTTATTATCGGTCAACTTTAAGATATCGTCTCTGATAGGTTTTAAAATCGCAGTGGCGTTACAAAAATTTTGTAAATATCTTTGTCATTTTTTTTCTTGCTTATGAGAGCGAATTTTGGGAAAATATTTTGGATTTATATTCTATATAATTACATATTTCCATTTTTCATACGTTGTCTTTTTATTTCAAGGACAGCCTGTTTCATCTACAGTATATAGGTTGGCAATTCGAAAGCAGATATTTCTAGCTTGTTAAATTCACAACACTGTGTACTGCCGAAAACAATACATATTATTGCATGAACATTTGAACGTACGGAAGCTTTGTTGAAAACCACACAATTTAACACCAGCCAAAAAAACAAGACCAAATTCAATAGCGGTCGTTTAAATTTAGTCTAGAACATCGTTATTGGTGAAGAAATTTGCGATTTATTCGTATCATCGTGAAAGTAAAGTCCGTTCAGTTGTAAGTACCGAAATTCACTAAATTAAGGGGATTCGGAAAGGTATCATAATATCGAATTTCACCATCTATATTATGTGATAAAACCATTATCACAAATATGCTCGCATATCACCCCCTCCAAAATGCACATTTGCAACATAAAAATTGCTGTTGACAATTGACATTTGAATTCGTTTGAATTAATTGTTATCGGTTGTTGTTGTCTTTTGTTTAAATTTCGCGTTTATATATCAATCTTAACTGTTGCTTTCAAAACAACACTCATATCGCGATCGTAATCGGTAATCTTCCGCTTATCCGGTGAAAAGTTCGGTGTCGAAGAGCATCTAACCTCAAAATGGCGAAAGGTTTGAATTCCCAATAAAAGAAGCTTATTGCTTCTTTGATTTTCTATTCGAAAGAGCGTGATAATGTTGGTTCAAAGGATGTACGAAGTATAAAATATATGCGTTAAAAAGAATATTTGTTTCGAAAAAAAATAAAATTAGGAGGATAAGGTAGTAAAACATCTTTATCAATAATTTTGCGTAACATTGGTTTCCGTTCAAAAAAAGATGATTCTCGTAGAGCACTAATTGAACAATCTCGTATTATTCTTGGTCGAGTAGATTTTCTAGTGGATTACATTAAAAATAAAAATGTAAACTATTTGTGCGAGCCTGTTTTTATACATGAAACATGGATTTTCCAAAATAGCACTATAGATAGATCATGGCAAGATCAAAATGTTCAAAGAAACAAACGAACTAATTTAATGGGCGAAGATTAGTGAACGATTAGTATTACAAATGTATAGTAGTGATTATATTATGCTTTCTAGATATATTTATTATACATACTGGTAATCAAAAAGGATTTATACCTGGAGCATTGCTTACATTTCCATCAAAAGCAAATGATCTAGACTATCCTGGCGAAATGAACTCAAGTAACTTTTTGCTATGGTTTGAAGAACAGTACTAAAAAACTAAAAATCTGAAGCAGCCATCTCTGATCATCATGGACAATGCATCTTACCATAGTGTTACTGAAAAAAGGATCCCAACTTCTATGTGGAAAAAGATTGATATCCAGTGTTGATTAAATGAAAATAAAATACGATATAATGACAACTCTTTGAAACCACAACTCCTGCAAGTTGTTAAGCAGTTAGTTTTTTATTACTTCTATAATTAGCACAATGTAATTATTTAATTAGGCATACATAGATCAAGAAAAGTGTACGTGGCAGAAAAGTATTGGCGCAAAGTACTTCGATTGCCCCCATATGTATGGAGAATTGCGAAAAAATATTACAACGGTAATATAGAGAGAGGGGCAGAGAATGTTTTGAGACTATGGCAGAATGCACTGGAACATGTAACACCAGAAATGTGGAACAATTGTATCAACCATACTGAAAACATTATAGAAGACTGGTGAAAAAGGGAGGTTGTGATAGATAAAAATTAAATGGCTGAATGTATTATTTATTGTGGCATAAAAGATAGTGATGATTCCGATTAATTTTAAGTCAAGACCTTAAAAATAACTTTTCGATCCAGTCTCTTGTAATTTGTACCAATATATATTAAAGCAAGTAGTTTCACTACTGTATTTGTGTAATACTAATATAATATGTATATATAATCAGTAAAGACCGGATTATATGCATAAAAAAACCTATAAATACGCGTATATATATATGCACGTTTTTTCATTAAAATATTCAAAACATCAAATAAATATGCAAGTGAAAATTACTAATAAAAATGTAATTCAAGTTTATTACAAATAAATATGGTGTACTAAGATAATATATTATACTCGTAATGCAGGTAACAAACTAAACATTTAAAACTTCACTAAAGTCTAAAAAGATCTTAAAATACATCCAAACATTAACAACCATGATTAATTTATTATTAATTTTGATTATTATAAAAGCAATTTATTACTAAATATTTCTCAAAATTTCTTGGCGATTTAAGGTCTGGTTTTACTTCAAAATATATATTTTGAAGTAAAACCAGAACTTAAATCGCCAACAAATTGAATTTACCATATATATACCATATATTTTACCATATATATACATATATATATACATATATATATATATATATATATATATATATATATATACATATATATATATATATATATATATATATATATATATATATATATATACATACAGGCTGTCCAGAAACTCTCCTGACAAACGAAGACCGGAGATTCCTCTGATAATTTTAAGACAATTAAACCCAAATTCACCTAGTCCGAAAATGCTTCCTAAGGGAGCTAGAGTTCTTTGAAGATGGCGCCTTGTATTTATTTTTTTTTTAATTCCTCCAGAACGCTTCGATTTAGAAAAACAAAAACTGGTATGCTTATTTATCCTCCAGAGATGAATCGATCCATCAATTGCGAATTTCTAGTACCGGTCATAGGCGTTAGTTTTGGGTAGGTCAACGGTTATTTTAAGGCATAACTTTTTTGTCTTTAACTTTTAAGCATTTGTGACACTAGATTATTAAATTTTCAGGTATTCCAGTACTAAAATGTACTCTTACTTTAAGTCGGTAGGATACACCGTTTTCTAGAAAAATCGATTTGTAAATTTTTCGTTTTTTCTTCATTAAAGTTCAATTTATTATGTACCTACTTATTTTTAGCGACGAAGTTGGCTTGGACTATCAAGGCATGGATAAAAATTAATTTAGTAAATTAAAAATAAATTATGTATTACAATGGAACGAAACTAACAAAAAAAGAACAAGTATCAAAGGTAGATTGTTACAAAAGTTGCTCGATGTGATGACCATTAGTCTCTATGCATAAGTTTACCCTTTTGCTTAGAGAACGCCGAATTCTTGCAAAAATTCCAAAGTTATTTCTTGCAAGCATCTTGTATCCTTAGCCAGAGTTGTGCGCGATTTTGTATCGGAACGGAATAAACAAATGCTTTTATGTATCCCCAAACACAATAATCGCAAGGATTCAAATCCGGTGACCTTGCTGGCCAAGCAACTGGACCGCCTCTTCCAATCCAATAGTCTTCGTAGTTATTATCTAGAAAGTCTCGTACATTCCTGCTAAAGTGGGCCGGACAGCCGTCCTGTAGAAACCATAAGTTTTGCCGAATATTTAAACGCACCACATCTAACAAATCAGGTAAAATATTTTGCAGGAAATGTAAGTAATCAGCACCATTTAAACGAGCAGGTAATTCCACAGGTCCAAGTAGATAATCGTCAACTACTCCTATACAGACGTTTATGCTAAACCTATGCTGATGCTTAAATTCTTGAGCAACGTGGGGATTGTCACCAACGTACGAATAATAATGTGCATTATGTACATTAAAAATTCCATTTTTTGAGAATGTAGCTTCGTCACCAAACAAAATGTTCCTGAAGAAATCTTCATCTTGATTTTTCTGATTTTGTAACCATCTAGCGAATTCTACGCGAGCAGGAAAATCTCCTTCTAGCAGTGCTTGCACCTTTGTAAAATGAAAAGGATATAAATTTTCTTTGTGTAAGATATTTCCTACGGAAGATTTTGAAATTGTGGGGTACATGGCAGATAGTCTTTGAACGCTAATTTCTGGATTTTCCTCAACTTCCATTAAAATAACATCTTCATGTTCTGCTGTTACATCATTATGTCTCCCTGTTTCATTATTTTTTGGGACCTCTTAACCTGTTTCTCTTAATCGTTGATGAAGAGCTGTAAATGTTGAGTGAGTGGGATGCTGACGATTGGGAAATTTTTCAACGTATCTACGTTGCGCCGCTCGAGCGTTACACCTCATTTCGCCATAAACTAAATGCATATCGGCGTATTCCTCATTAGTAAAAACCATTTTTTTTTAAATTGAAATCGTTGCGTTTGAATAACACAAAGTAAAAAATGAAAAGATAAACTTCGCGAACTGACAACAATTTGACAATGAAAAACGTAGGTTTTACTTCTGTTGGCAGTTCAGAGCTAACTATTGCAAAAAATAAAAAATTGAACCTTAATGAAGAAAAAACGAAAAATTTACAAATCGATTTTTAAGAGTACCTTTTAGTACTGGAATACCTGAAAATTTAATAATCTAGTGTCACAAATGCTTAAAAGTTAAAGACAAAAAAGTTATGCCTTAAAATAACCGTTGACCTACCCAAAACGGACGCCTATGACCGGTACTAGAAATTCGCAATTGATGGAATCGATTCATCTCTGGAGGATAAATAAGCATACCAGTTTTTGTTTTTCTAAATAGAAGCGTTCTGGAGGAATTTTTAAAAAAATAAATACAAGGCGCCATCTTTAAAGAACTCTAGCTCCCTTAGGAGGCATTTTCGGACTAGGTGAATTTGGGTTTAATTGTCTTAAAATTATCTGAGGAAACTCCGGTCTTCGTTTGTCAGGAGAGTTTCTGGACACCCTGTATATATATATATATATATATATATATATATATATATATCGTTTATTTTATTTTAAGAAAATTAACAATGGATCAATATCATGCGGAATTTGATCACATGCATAATAATGAATTCGATAGGTACATTATGTAATAAAGACACTCAAGACTTTGAAGTACACAAATTTAATTTATAAGTTTGTTTTATGTGGACATTTTATTTGATCGTGTATAATTTCAATTTCTGTTTTAAAACAGAAAATATAACACAGCTATCTTTAAACTTGTAAGTAGGGAAAAAATCTCACGAACATTTAAGGATATCTGGGCATTGAAATCGCAATTTTAAACTGTCGTTATATATTTTAGATATTCATGGTCGTACTCATAAAAGACTCGGTAACAGCTGATTTCGTTTCTGAACGTTTCGTTAAATTAAAACAGTCGTTATATGAAATATTGTATTCACAAACTTAACGGTGAAATTTTTAACGGATCGTTTTTCAACATGTCAATACATAAACTATTAGTAACATTTCACCGTGAATTTGGTGGAAAACATACTTCACGATTATTATTGAGTGTCGCAATAACCTATGTAGTATAAATTGCGGTTTATAATGTGTGTTACTTTGTTGTTGAATTATTGAATTTTGATTTTCTTGTGAAACTTAAAACTGCATTCCAAGGAACGCGTCAAGGGAAAGAACTTTTCTGACTAAGAAATATCTTTATTTTAATTGACACTATAATTTATTGTAAATAAAAAAAGGACGGTGTCACGTGCAAAGAAAATGCTAAAGTGTGGGAGAAAATAATCGAAATATTTTTTTATAAAAATTTTAATGCAATTAAAATTTGATTTTTTGCAACAAATTTGCAACAAACACTGCTTCATTTCTTTGAGTAGCTTTTTGTAAGTGTGGCCCAATTATATTAATAACCTCTCTCACTGTATTTTTATCAAATCCGTATAAAATCTGTATCATAAAACATTTGAAACGGATAATTTCTAACTTTAATTATTCTTGGCGTGGCATTGCCTGCAACACGTCAACAAATTCTATATCACATTCTTCAGAGGATGAATCCATACTAAAATGTAAAGTCATAAGAAATCATATATGATTTAAGCATATGTACTCACTTGTTCATATATAATTTCCTTTTGGTCCAATTTACTATTTAATATACACGATTTTAACAACTATAACGTTTCGCTAAATCATTTAATTGGTCAAAAAATTCACGTTATTTTAACGATGTATTTAACAAGGGATTTAACGTAACAAAACGTTATGAAAACAAAAATAAGCGTATAACCCTCAGTTAAATCTTAACGGAGCGTTATGTTATATTACAAGCTTTTCTGAATACGGCCATAATTAAAATATATCGTGTGTTATTGACTATTTTATGTAGCAGGGTAAAGCCTCGCCCCGCAAATATGAAATAACACATTTTTCTTTTGTAATATTATTAATCTATACTACTTTTAAATCCACAAACTTTACAATTTATAAAATTTTAATTAAAAACACTGTCATGCTTTAGCATCTTGTAAGACATATACCTACATACTATATACAATTTATGCACAACTTACAAAATAGTTTAGAATGGAAGTTTGCTTGTTTGTATTACATGCCAATTTTGCCTCAAAATGTAATGATAGCTCACTAAGTACACCAAACGCTCGTACATCATTTTTTTCAATAGAAAATTGCTTTAGTTTTGTTATTTTAGTTTTGTTGTTAGTAAAGCATCTTTATACGATAGAATTCTTTTCTCATAATCATCAATTTTAAGATTTTCTATTTCATGTTCTTCATCGTCACTATTTTGGTTCTCGTTTTCTAAATTATCGGGCAAAATATTATCTAGATTACCGTCTTCTGTATCCAAATTGGCGTCAATATCTATAAATTCCTGTACATCGTAACTACATAATTCCCCATTAGCGTACACATTTGAACCACTGTAGATAAAGGAATATCATCTTCAGGATCAAAGTGATCATTTTCACACTCTTCATTTACTTCTAGAAATCCAGCTTTCTTGAAACAATTTTTGATTGTATCAGATGAGACATCATCCCATGCTTTCTTGATAAAATAAATGGCATCTAATACGCTAATAGATTTAGTTAGATTATGAACCGAATCAGAACTCTCAAATTGCGATAAATTATGTTTTGATATTAAATGTCGGTACGAAGTTTTGAACATTTTTATAATGCCTTGATCTAGCGATTGGCAGTAAGCTGTCGTATTTGGCGGTAAGTAAACGAGTTTAACATTTTGCAACTGTACATCCTTAGGATGGGCAGCGGCATTGTCCAAAAATAATAAAACTTTTCTGTTTTGATCGATCATTTTTCGATCAAATTCACGCAACCACTGTGTCATAATAAAGTTGGTCAAGCAAGCCTTGTTATTTAAATACCAGTGGACTGGTAAAAGAGCAATGTTAAGATTTTTAAATGCCCGGGGACGTGCTGATTTTCCGAAAACCAACAGCTTTTCTTCCTCTCCTGCCATATTCACACAGTGCATTATAGTTAATCTGTCTTTCGATAATTTACCACCCACACATTTTTCGCCCCTTAATGCCATTGTCTTTGTTGGTAGTGCCCGAAAAAATAACCCTGTTTCGTCCAAATTGTAAATATCGCAAGGTTTATATTTTTCAATTATTAACGGTTGATTTACGCTAGCGGCTTCGCCAGATATCATGCGGTAATGAATATTATGTCGCTTTTTAAATTTATCTAGCCATCCAGTAGAAGCGGAAAATTACAATTGCCTAATTTCTCAGCAATTTCCTTAGCTTTATACCTAATTAATACCCCTGATACAGGTATATTCTTATTTCTAACATGCACAAACCATTCGTATGTTAACTGGTCTATTCTGAGGCCTTCAGTTTTAAAAAATCGCCTTTTAATTCCACTATTGTCATTTATTTGCAACTGTTTTAGGTATTCATCTTTTTTTGTTATTATTTGCGCGGTTTGTGTTTTGCCTATATTAAATTTTCTGGCTAATTCTCGTGAAGTGAGCTTGTTTTTATTATTATATTCTATGATCGCAATCTTTTGTTTCAGCGTTAAAGTCCTTTTTATTGATTTTGGTTTCTAAAATAATTGAAATACATATATGTACATAGTTCATATGAATTATAAACAATTTAAAACTTACCATTTTCTACAGAGAACGTAACAAATATGTATTCACTATTGCAAACAACACCCCTAGGCGACGTTGAGCTGAGAACTAAAGAAATATGTATCTATACTAGTCGAAGGCAGGGGATTTCCCGGAGCAGAATTATTACGTCTCGATCCTCGCATCCGTTTAATAGAAATTTTGTGCCCAAAAAGCAGTAAAATAACTGTCCGCGCCCGTTCAAGAGAGTGTCCGCATAAAAGAAACCAATTTATTAAGAATTCCCTACTTACAAATTCGGGACCAGATAAAATGTCCGCTTAAGGGAAGTGTCCGGCTAATAGAGGTGCCCGTTAAGGGAAGTTTCACTGTATTAATAATTGTGGTGTAAAAAAGTTAAAAAAATCCTAATTTTGTATTTATTTTACAAATCAAAGCAATTTGGAAATATATTAAAAAAACCTGTGTTCATGTTTTTTCTTTCGCCTTCTAATTTTTGGGAAATTACTTAATTACAGCTTCAAGTACAGTCTACTCTTCTTAAATAAACCTCTCTTTAATTTGATGTTTTCTGTAAATCGAATTCGTAATATTGTATGTCCAACTGAATGGCAATTCATTTATAAACGCTATTCTCAAATTCGAATTCGCTAATTCGAACTCTCCTTTAATCGAATCAAAAATTCCGACATTTCATTAAAATTTTAAGCCGGTTTTCCTCTCTCTAAATCGAACATCAGTAATTCCCCTAAAAATAATGTTTTTTTGAACCGCTCATTCTACTTGGAAATATATTTTATTAGTGCAGGTGTCTCGTTCCAAATTCCTGCGATATTTTACGCAATACATTCAGTTTTGTTTCGTTGGTTATTGTACGCAGTTTTATTAAATATTCTCACGAGCATAATAAAATATTGAATAATGTTTTCAGTTTTTAACAATGCCGAAAAGATTACATAACACGCTTACCTTAGTGAAAAAACGGGAATTAATAGACGATATTGTGAAGGGCATCAAGAAAAGTTGTGTCTGTAAAATACGGAGTTCGCCGAAGCACCGTATCCACAATTTGGAAGAATAGAAACAAAATTCTTCAACATTTTAATAATACCGAATGTAGTGACAAAGTGAAGCGAGTTCGCCGTTGTACATACGAAGACATTGAGAAGGCTGTATTTACTTTTAGAGCACAAAACTTGTCATTAACTGGTCCTTTGATTAAATAAATGGCGGCATACTATGCCGATGCACTGGGACACAAAGATTTTAATGCAAGTGAATGTTGATTGAGTAAATTTAAAATTAGACATAATATTGTTGGCAAAGCCTTATGCGGTGAATCTGCATGGGTTAACCGAAAATTGGATTGAGTAGAAGCTACCTAGTTTTATTGAATTCTACAGGTCTGACAACATATTTAATGCAGATGAAACTGGATTATTTTTTAAGTGCCTTCCAAACAAGACTTTAAGTTTCAAAAATCAGAAATGTTTTGGAGGAAAACAGAGCAAAGTGTGATCGGGTCACAGTATTGCTTGGAGGGCACGGAGAAATTAAATGTTGTTTTAATTGGGAAAAGTGTCAATCCACGTTGTTTCAGAGGAGTTAAATCCTTTGGATTGGATTATTACAGCAATAAAAAAGCATGAATGACGGCACAACTTTTTGAGAAATGGTTGTTAAATCTGGATAAAAAATTCGGAAGCCAGAATCGCAAGATTTTGCTGTTCTTGGATAATTGTACTAGTCATCTAAATGACTAAAGATCGTTCCAACCTCCGTATTCAGTATACGTCTTATGGGAATTTGTTTCATGGTTGCCAAATCATCCAATCAGCTGTACATTACCATTTCCGGTTAATTATTTGACATTTCACGCGATCAAATCATAACCTTTATTTGCGTTTTTTGACGTTGAAGGTGCAAAATTATTGAGATTCATATGACATTTTGCTTATTATTTTATTAAAGTAACTAAATTTTAACAGAGTGCATAGCGAATTCGCTGCACGTAAAATTATAGGAAAGAATACTACAAGGAAAATAGCTGTATTTCAATATTTATTAAAAATACTACACACATTTCTAAACAAATATACATATGAACGATATCTATGCAACGTACAGTGAATATTTACTTCGATATTGGGGTGTTATACAATTTATTAAATTAAAAACGATGATGATCCTTTAACAAATAATAGTTTCCACTTTTGTAACAAAAAGAACTGGAATCATACAAATACGTATATTTTTCCTATTATATTTATATTTATATTTATATTTATATTTATATTTATATTTATATTTATATTTATATTTATATTTATATTTATATTTATATTTATATTTATATTTATATCTTTTTATATTCTATTTCGTCCTACTTTTTTAAATTCGAAACTCATATCGTGTAACAATCTATGTAAAGTTGTTCGACTGAAGTTAGAAAGTTCATCATCAGCATTGACAGCAGCAAGAATTGTATTTAATGTAGGTGGCATATTCTGTATAAAAAAGCCATGCACTTTACGTCGAATAGCTGCTTGCGTGTTCTCATCATATGTATGTAGTCGATCATTTAGTTGTATGCCTTTCCTTTTTTTAGGTTTTTTTGGACTTGATAATAAACCAGTCCGTTGCTCTTGTTTTACATGATATATTGCACGGTCTGAGATACCCAAAGCTTTACTTGCTTCTTGAACGGCAGCACTCACATTCATTGATTTATTGAAATAATTGAAAACATTTGCAATCATACACTTCTCCTTACGGCTAAATTTGTCTCCTTTGCGCCGTTTTCTTCCTACAGGCTCCATTAATGCAGTGAAAACTGTAATTACATTTATATTATGTTATAACGTTTATAAAAATCAATAAAAATACCCATATTACCCTGTGCACGCTTGAAAATGATAGAAGTGTTCTGTAATGAACAATTTGTACAACTATATAAACAAACTAACAATTTACCGAAATATTTTAAAAGTAGGACGATGACGGTTGACAGTTGATATTAATAGACAGATAGATACTGTTGTCGATGCCGATAGCATATGTCAATAAGTTGCAACATAGCAACCGGAAGTGAAGATAGCGTTAATGACAGCAACTAAGGATAGTAAGAGATAAAAGTTGCTATTATATCCCATACTGAATACGGAGGTTGGAACGATCTATAGTACAATTATCCAAAATACAAACAGGCACAATTAAAATTTATAACTCTATAATATTTTCCAGGAAACACAACTTCCGTTTTACAACCCATGGGACATGTATATTATAAAAAACATGAAAGTTTTTAGAGAAAAAAATATTTTGTTGCGCAATTATATCCATGTTTGAAGAAAATAACAAACTTCCTAAAATAAATCTGTTAGACTGCGTACATATTACACTTGGCTTGGGCATGTGTAACAGAGTATACAATAAAAAATTGTTTCCAGATTTCTGGGTTTGGACGAAATTAATGTTGGAACGAGGAAGATTTACTAGCCTTATCAGAACTAAAAACTAATATTGTAAAGGAGTGTGATGAATTAGAACATTTTTAAGTAAGTATCGATAAGTATCGATGCTTTTGGAATCGATACTTTGGAATCGGTACCTTGGAAATGATACCTTGGAATCGATACCTTGGAATCGATACCTTGATTCGATACCTAGGAATTCATAACCCTTTTTCTAGGTATCGATTGTTTGATATCGGTTTCAAGAGGCATAAAATTAATTTACCGATTCTACCATATCTACGGTATGAAATTTGCAATATTGTGATATGTTGTTTTTTTTTTGTAATAATTAGTTATGTCATAATAAGGATATTTGCTACGCATAATAATAACATCCTTTTAAATATATATTATATAATATACATAATGCATACATACTTAAAATTTCTTTACTTTAAAAGTTATTGCATCCTTTATGTACATTTAAAATAATGCATAAAGGTAAGCTACTCGATACATGACTACCCGATACATAGCTACCCGATGCATCGCTACCCGATACATCGCTAACCCGATACATTAATACATAGCGAGTACTGGAATCGGTAAAGTATCGATAGGTATCGACGCTTTGGGATCGATACATTGGAATCGATACTTTGGAATCGATACCTTGAATCGATACCTTGGAATCGATATCTTCGAATCGATACGTAAGATTCAGTATTCATAACCCGCTTTCTAGGTATCGATTGTTTGATATCGGTTTCAAGAGATATAAAATTAATTTATCGATTCTACCATATCTACGGTATGAAATTTGCAATATTGTGATATTTTTTTTTGTAATAATTATAGTTATTATGTTTATCTTATAATATGGATATTTGCTATGCATAATGTAAAATTCAACATCCTTTGAAATATATACTACATATATAATATATATATATAATGCATACATACTTAAAAAGTCTTTACTTAAAAAGTTATTGCATCCTTTATGTACATTTAAAAAAATGCACAAAGGTACGGTACCTGATACATGGCTACCCGATACATGGCTGCCCGATACATGGCTACCCCCTACATCGCCACCCGATACATACATCGATACTTAACGAGTACTGGAATCGGTAAAGTATCAATCGGTATCGATGCTTTGGAATCGATACCTTCGTTATCTGAGGTATCGGGGAATCGATACCAGTTATGGTATCGGGTATTGGACGATGTATCGATACTTCGCCCAGCTCTAGTCGGCAGACATTCCACTACATAAATTAAACAATTTAAATGTCAAGTTATTTTTGCAAAAGTACATTAGCAAATATAACATTCCCGACGAGAGTACGTTATGAAAAAAATATATTCGCTGTATCTATGCAGAAGCATTGAATAGCATTAAGAAGGTTGTTGCAAACAATTATTTTTATATATGCGTAGATGAAACTACTGATAGTGTTTATTTAATTTCATCCAAACAGTTGGAAAAGGCAAATAATTTGACAATAACAAGGTGTATACAGGAATAACTGGCAATTTTCTTCTTACCGGAATCGATTCCAACAGAAAAAATTCTATTGTTTTTTACGGATGCTGCACCATACATGGTGAAGGCAGCTTTCAACTTGAAAATCTTTTACCCAAATTTAATTTACACAACTTGCTTGGGTGCACGGACTAAATCGTGTTGCAGAAGAAGTCACAAACCATTTTCCCTTAGTAAATACTTTAATTAGTAGTGTTAAGAAAGTATTTTCAAAGGCCCCATTACGAGTTCAGTAACCACACCAGTAATCACACGATGGGGAACGTGGTTGGAGGCTTCTATTTTTCATGCAAATCATTATGAAGGAATAAAGACAATTATTATGGATCTTGATAGGGGTGCACAATCTGTGATAGACGCCCAAAAGGTGTATTCGAGTAAAGAAATACCTCAACAGTTGGCGTTTATTAAAGCCAATTACAGTTTTATTTCCACTTCTGTATTGCAGTTGGAAAAACAATTTATGTCGCTAATCGAGAGAGTTGAAATAATAAACAAATTTGAAAAGTCATGTTTTGATGTTAAAGGAGGAGTGGGACAGTCCGTGTATGAAAAATTTTTAAGTGCAATAGAAAAAAATGAGGGTTTTAAGAAGCTAAAGGACATTGCTAAAATCTTGTGCGGTAATTCAGTAGAAAATATTGAGTTGACAATAGATGATATTTCTAATTTGAAATATGCTCCTATAATAAACGCCGACGTAGAACGAACCTTTTCAATATATAAATACATGTTTTCAGACAAACGTCATAATTTTTCTGTTGAAAACTTTGAGAAATATGTGATTGTAAATTGTTTTCATAGTTAATTATGTTGTAAAATGTTCTAAATAAACTTGTAGTATACATAATAGCATATTTTTTTCTACAGTATTCCATTTTCTAACATTCTTCGTATTTTTTTACCTGCATATGTTACACAAGGAAGTGCATATTTAGGCTAAAACATCTGCATATTTATGAGCATATTTTCATTTTTTTTGCATATAATCCGGTCTTTAGTTACAAGATTCTGCTTTTTCTCTTTACTATACGTACATATTGCAAACTTTTGACTCACTTCCTTTAATTCAAACTCTCCCTAATTTGAAGAAATTGGAATATGTACTACATGAGAATTCGATGTATATTGCTACAGTATATTCTGTTATTTTTATGAATAAACTTTATGATAAATCTACATTGGTCAACACAGGGAGAAGTCAATAATAAATAGACTATGTATTAGTAGAACAAGAAAGAAGAAACAAATAATCGATACCAGGGTGAAAAGAGGACCAGAAATAAATAGTGAGCACTACTTAATGGTAACCAGGATCAATGAAGAAATTAAGAAATGAGACAAATAAAACAACGCACAAACAGTACATCACGAGATAATAAGATCATACAAATTAACACACCAAAAATACCCAAAAAATACACCAAAAAATAATTAACAAATTATTATAAAAACACACTTGGCTATTTCACAATTTTTTATTAGATCTATGTCTAACATATGTTTCGGCTGTTATGCCATTGTCAAAGAGTATCTTAAAACTAACTTACAATACGTGTCCTTTTAACTTTTATACCTATTTTTTAGTGCTAGGGTGCTGGTTGGGACATATTTACAAACACGTCTATTATGGGAGTGTTAACAAATTCTAACTGTGTATTCGTAATTATTCTATTCTGTTTTTGTGATTTTTTAATTTCTAGTATTTCTAATAAATCTAGTCTTCTACTTTTTATTACGTTATGTAACACGGTGGAGCTATTCATATCGGGCAAATGGTTTTGTTCGATACAGTGTGTCGAAAAACCTGTGTTTTTATTACTATACTTTATATCTCTTACGTGTTCGGATATGCGTTTTTTAATGGATCTTCCACTTTGCCCTATATATATAGCTTCACAGTCATTACATTTTATTGTGTATACTCCTGATTTTTCTATATTCTCTATTTTATCTTTGTTATTATTTAACATTATACCTAATTTTTTTTTATTGCTACATATGATTTGAATATCTAATTTTCTTAATATTTTGTTTACTTTGTCTGTGATTTGGGGGATATATGTAATTGCGTGCCAAATGGGTTTATTTTCTTTTATTTCCGGATATAAGCATTTTTTCTGAATATTCTTTTGTTCTTTTCGATTTAATATTTTGTCTACTATGTTGGGATTGTATCCATTATTTTCTGCTATTTTTTTAATATATATTATTTCTTCTTTAAAAGCCTCAGTATTCAATGGTATGTGAGTTGCTCTATGTATATAACTGTGGAATGTTGACATTTTTATTTTAGTATCTTGTTTCGCTTCCGCATGTATTATATTATCTGCAAATGTTGGTTTTCTGTAAATTTTATATGCTAGATTGTTATTGTTTCTGTATATGGTAATATCTAAAAAATTTAATTTGTTATTTTCTTCTTTGTCTATTGTGAATTGTATTTTGGGGTTTAATGAGTTTAATAATTTCAAGAATTCTGTTAGTTGCCTGTCTGTACCTATCCAGATGCAAATTATATCATCGACATACCTGGCCCAGAAAAGAATTTGTTTGATTAAGTTGTTATTTCTGTTAAATAGACCTATTTCGAAGTTATGCATGTAAATGTTAGCCAATATTGGGCTGAGAGGATTTCCCATAGGTAATCCTTCTACTTGTGAATATATATCATTACTAAATTTGAAGTAATTTTGATCTAGGATTAACTTTAATAACTCTTTTAATTGTGTTTTCTCTATGTTGTCTGAAATATTATCATTAATTTGGTTTTCTATTATGTCTTTTATCTCTTGAATTGGTATTGAAGTGAACAGGCTTTTAATATCGAAGGATACTAATTTCGCGTTATTTGGTAAAGTGATTTCTTTTAATTTATTGGTTAATTCAATAGTGTTTTTTATTGCATAATCTATGTAAATATTTAAGTAAAACATTACCGGAAAAAATAAAGTTCAAATCCGATTATGCAAATAAAAAACACTATTGAATTAACCAATAAATTAAAAGAAATCACTTTACCAAATAACGCGAAATTAGTATCCTTCGATATTAAAAGCCTGTTCACTTCAATACCAATTCAAGAGATAAAAGACATAATAGAAAACCAAATTAATGATAATATTTCAGACAACATAGAGAAAACACAATTAAAAGAGTTATTAAAGTTAATCCTAGATCAAAATTACTTCAAATTTAATAATGATATATATTCACAAGTAGAAGGATTACCTATGGGAAATCCTCTCAGCCCAATATTGGCTAACATTTACATGCATAACTTCGAAATAGGTCTATTTAACAGAAATAACAACTTAATCAAACAAATTCTTTTCTGGGCCAGGTATGTCGATGATATAATTTGCATCTGGATAGGTACAGACAGGCAACTAACAGAATTCTTGAAATTATTAAACTCATTAAACCCAAAAATACAATTCACAATAGACAAAGAAGAAAATAACAAATTAAATTTTTTAGATATTACCATATACAGAAACAATAACAATCTAGCATATAAAATTTACAGAAAACCAACATTTGCAGATAATATAATACATGCGGAAGCGAAACAAGATACTAAAATAAAAATGTCAACATTCCACAGTTATATACATAGAGCAACTCACATACCATTGAATACTGAGGCTTTTAAAGAAGAAATAATATATATTAAAAAAATAGCAGAAAATAATGGATACAATCCCAACATAGTAGACAAAATATTAAATCGAAAAGAACAAAAGAATATTCAGAAAAAATGCTTATATCCGGAAATAAAAGAAAATAAACCCATTTGGCACGCAATTACATATATTCCCCAAATCACAGACAAAGTAAACAAAATATTAAGAAAATTAGATATTCAAATCATATGTAGCAATAAAACAAAATTAGGTACAATGTTAAATAATAACAAAGATAAAATAGAAAATATAGAAAAATCAGGAGTATACACAATAAAATGTAATGACTGTGAAGCTATATATATAGGGCAAAGTGGAAGATCCATTAAAAAACGCATATCCGAACACGTAAGAGATATAAAGTATAGTAATAAAAACACAGGTTTTTCGACACACTGTATCGAACAAAACCATTTGCCCGATATGAATAGCTCCACCGTGTTACATAACGTAATAAAAAGTAGAAGACTAGATTTATTAGAAATACTAGAAATTAAAAAATCACAAAAACAAAATAGAATAATTACGAATACACAGTTAGAATTTGTTAACACTCCCATAATAGACGTGATTGTAAATATGTCCCAACCAGCACCCTAGCACTAAAATATAGGTATAAAAGTTAAAAGGACACGTATTGTAATTTAGTTTTAAGATACTCTTTGACAATGGCATAACAGCCGAAACATATGTTAGACATAGATCTAATAAAAAATTGTGAAATAGCCAAGTGTGTTTTTATAATAATTTGTTAATTACAAAATGTTTCACCAAGAAGTGTCTGCTACATCAATTAATGAAAAAAAAAAAAATAATTATAAAAATAGTTTATGTAGTTCGTTTTTTTTGTTATATGTAGTGCTATTTATGGTCTATCGGTTTGATAGACAAGTAAAATACTCAAATAACGAATTAGAAAAAAATAAATATATATCTGATTCAATAGGAAGACGAAAATCGGCATAATTATAGAGAAAACGATATGAATTTTGTTATTAACTATAGTGTAAATAAAATGTAGAATTTACTACGAAACTATACACGCATTGAATTATCTAATTCCTTTAGAAATTATAAAAATATTTCGTATAGTCATAATTTACTTACCCAACTAATGTATCCAGTATATAATCTCAATTATATCTTTTCAAAAGGCCGGAGTTCACTTTTATATTTCAGTAATATTTGTATTTAGGCATATAAATTTACATTTTCCGTATTTATTTAAAATGTTTTTCTTCGTCGTAGTTTAATTCCAATACTGCAATCTATTATATATATATACGTATATATCAGTGATTTCGTATGTACACATAATACATTTATGTATGTAACGAGAAATTCAAAATACATAGGACACTATTGACTTTATTTGATAATATTTAATTTTTAGATCTGACAATCTGTAGTAGTATTTGTCTTGTATCTCTCTTTTTGACTATATATAATTATATATAAACATTTTAGATTCAAGGTCAAATTTTATTTCCCTATATGTACATATGGAAACATTATTGTCAAAATTATATGGTGCCTATTTTATCCCTGTATTTCAGTAGATATGTATAACTATCTCCAGTCATAAATTTTTAACGGGATAAAAATTTATTATATATATTAATGTACATAAACGTTTTTTTTTAATTAGAAGTTAATGGACAGCTACACATAGGGAACAGATATTTAAAACATATAACATTGAAACAATCACAAATGTGTTTTTAACTTAAATAATTTGAAGAAAATGAAATTTCCTAGAGAAAAATACATGGTGTATGTACGTATAAATAGCATCCTAACCTAACAAAAGAAATTTTTAGATAGTTTAAAATTTTGTAAATCCCTTATTATACACAGCCATCTAAGCTTTAAGAAAAGTTTATATTGTAATATTTAAAAATTAAGAACAAATATTATATGAACAATATTAACCCTTTAGCGGCTACTCTAACCATATGGCTGCATTGAACAAAAACTACTTTTTTTATTTTTATATTATATTTATCCTAGATTTCCATCCATACCAATGGTCTTGTAACTTTTAATGAAACGAAAGAAACAAAACACTTGAGTGATTATGAAAGTTCACTTGGTGTGAGAGTATTAGTTGTAATTTCACTATGTAAATCACTTCCTGAACCAGCAAATTCCGTGGTTTATTTCAATAACTTTTTTTGGACTTACCTTGATTTACCTATCTAAAACAGAACATGAATATACGAAGTCACAAACATTGTGTTCGAACAGAATAGCAGGATGCCCTATTGAGACTGCTAAAGTTCTTACGAAGCAAGAAAGAGGTACGAGGAATGTACAGTATTTACTGTCCCTGGTATAGTAGGCGTTGAAATAAACATTACACACCATTCATTCGTTGTTTATCTGTCAAACAAAGTGCCAAAGTTGAGTCGTGTAGCTGTATGTGTTCAAAAGTTGTCTTGAGTTAAAATATAGAAGCTGCTCAAAAATTTTGAAAATTGGAGAAAAACGAACTTCACGCTGTCATTAAATATCTGTAAAAGAAAGGTTTAGCGCCAAAACAAATTTATGAAGATATGGTTAGTGTACTTGGGGATGATGCGCCTTCATATCAGGTGGTGAAAAATTGTTCTCGAGAATTTCGATGTGGAAGAACAACTTGCGAACATGCAAAAGGTGCTGGTCGACCCCAAACTGTGTGCATTCAGGAAAATGTTGATCGTGTCTGTCACTTGATTAAACAAGTTCGTCGGTGAACTAGTAGACGTTTAGGAGAGATAACAGACTTTTCAAACAGTACAATTGGAACAATAATCAATGATTATTTGGGACTTCATAAGGTGTCTGCAAGATGGGTACCCCCGAATGTTGACACCTGAACAAAAGCGAGAGAGAGTCACGATTTCAGATGCGAATTTAAAATTGTTTGACAGTGATCCAAAAAAATTTCTGGATCGTTTTGTTACCGTTGATGAAACCTGGGTTCACCACTTCGATCCCGAGTCGAAAGTCCAAAGCAAGGAGTGGCGACATCGAGGATCTTCACCACCACGCAAGTTTAGGGTCCAACCCTCGGCGGGTAAGATTATGGCCACCATTTTCTGGGATGCCAAGGGAATTTTATTAATTGATTACCTGGAACGAGGACATACAATCACGGGCCAGTATTACGCTACACTAATTAATGAACTTCGTGATTGCATCAAAGAAAAAAGAAGAGGAAAGTTGGCGCGTGGAATTTTGTTTCATCAGAATAATGCTCCAGTGCATAAGAGCTTTGTTTCGTTAAGTGCAATTAACAATGCAGGTTTCTAGCTGATGGGCCATCCACCATGCTCACCTGACCTAGCTCCTAGTGATTTTTATTTCCAAAACTAAAGGAGAGTCTTCGGGGGACCAAATTTAATAGCGATGACAAGGTTATGACAGCAGTTGAAGAATTCTTCTGTGATCAAAACCCCGAGTTTTTCAAAAAGGTGTAAATACATTAGAATTTAGGTGGAATAAGTGTCAAGTGCAGGTTGAGTATGTTGACAAATAATATTGTTTTATATGTTAGGGACAATAAATACTGTACATCCCTTGTAGCTTTGACCCATATATCAGGACTGAATTCAGTAAGTATCACCGCTCACATTTTGTGTTCACCTTGGGTCTCGACGGGAGATAGTCGAACGTTTCACCGTTACCTTTTACGCGTTCTAAATGTAAGTCATAGTATATCGGTCGTACAGAAACGCAAAAAGCGACCATCACTTGATAATGTAAAAAAGTATACCGGTAAATTTCCGGATTTATATTCTGATGGTGCAAAATTAGTATGTAAAGTTTGCGATAAACTGTTATTTCAGCAATCATATGCAAATTGTACTAAGTAAATAAGGCAAGTGGGTTATATCTACATATGATATTTATAATTAAATAAATAAACTAACATTACTCTTGCCCGATATATACTTGCGTCAAACCCTAATGAGTAATATAGTAATATATGTATATACATATATATATATATATATATATATATATATATATATATATATATATATACATATACATATACATATATATATATATATATATATATATATATATATATATAAATATAATATTTTCGTGACCTTGGTATGATAAGATAAACTTAATAAGTCGGCGATTAAAGGTCTGGTTCATTACTGCAAAGTATATATATTTAAAACAACCCTATATGTTTCGGCAATGACGCCTTTGTCAAGGGAATAAAAAATATAAATGACATTTTATATTTTTTATTCCCTTGACAAAGGCGTCATTGCCGAAACATGTAGGGTTGTTTTAAATATATATACTTTGAAGTAATGAACCAGACCTTTAATCGCCGACTTATTAGGTTTACCTTATATATATATATATATATATATATATATTTAGTGTTTATAAGAATTTTATTTTTCTTATTTATTTTATTGGCCGTGTCTTAATATTAAAAATAATAGACTTTTTATTGGTTTAGCGACCTTTTATTGAATTATGATGTTTTATTCTACGACGTTTCGACTTTTACTATTTTTCAGTCTTTTTCAAGTATCTAGAAACAAGAATTAATACAATGAGAATATGAGAATTGTGTTTGCTTTTGTGAGATTGAATTAACAATTAAATTAACAATTAAAATTAAAATTAGATTAAAGACTGAATTACCAATTAGATTAACAATTAGAGTTAAAATTTAAAATTAGATTAATAATGAGTAAGGACAATTAAAGTGATTACATCTGTGTAAATGAATAGAAAAATTTTGAATTAAGCTACAATACAGTAAGGTAAATAGAAACAAGAATTACTACACTGAAAACGTGAGAGTTGTGTTTGCTTTTGTGAGACTGAATTAACAATTACATTGACAATTAGAATTAAAATTAGATTAAAGACTGAATTACCGATTAAATTAACAATTAAAGTTAAAACCAAAAGAAACGGTGAGTTTTGTCATTAATTGTTCATGTAATGTAGTTTAACATCAAAAGTTTAACATCTCATTCATTTATACAGATTTAACCACTGTAATTTATCCTTACTCATTATTAACCTAATTTTAAATTTTAACTTTAATTGTTAATTTAATCGGTAATTCAGTCTTTAATCTAATTTTAATTCTAATTGTCAATGCAATTGTTAATTCAGTCTCACAAAAGCAAACACAACTCTCACGTTTTCAGTGTAGTAATTCTTGTTTCTATTTACCTTACTGTATTGTAGCTTAATTCAAATTTTTCTATTCATTTACACAGATGTAATAACTTTAATTGTCCTTACTCATTATTAATCTAATTTTAAATTTTAACTCTAATTGTTAATCTAATTGGTAATTCAGTCTTTAATCTAATTTTAATTTTAATTGTTAATTTAATTGTTAATTCAATCTCACAAAAGCAAACACAATTCTCATATTCTCATTGTATTAATTCTTGTTTCTAGATACTTGAAAAAGACTGAAAAATAGTAAAAGTCGAAACGTCGTAGAATAAAACATCATAATTCAATAAAAGGTCGCTAAACCAATAAAAAGTCTATTATTTTTAATATATATATATATATATATAAAACTTTGTTTTGTCCTGGCGTGCAGACAAAACTGGCCCATTCTATATATTGCATAGGGATTTACTGTACTGTGATAAAGTGAGTGGATAACAAATGTGCCCTACTTTGAACTACTATGGAGTAAACTACTACTGAACTACTATGGAGTAAATCCCGTGTAACCTAAAGCGTTTTGTAGACCCTCCTGGTAAAAAAGATGAGGTGGTTTGTCCAAATATTGGAAGTTAATACAATAAACATATGGGTAGAGTAGATAAGACAAATGCTTTCATAGGTCTTTACAAAACGTGGCTACTGGTACTGATTTTATTACCCCCTGGAGAATACTTTTAATTTACTCATTTTCATTAAACCGTAATTTTAAACTGTAATGAGGATCAAACCCACTTCGTTAAGAAACTATATTTTTCTTTTAACCCAAGAATGGGTTATGTCGACACCATCTTTCCTATATATGTATTATCGTATGTCCAATAATATTCTGGGATAAAAATCTTTTTCTATAATCAAGACGACATTATATGAACATTGTTTATAAACAAGAATTTCCATAACTTCATTATTTAGTGTAAATACGTAGAGTAAATAATAATTATCAACGATACTGTTTTCCATAATTTCCATGACTTCAAAGTATTCCCTACATTTTGATAAAATAATTCTAAATTGGAGATAAATTTTATTCGTGTATGTTTAAATATATCATCGCGATGTTTTCATTACAATTTAAAGAAGCAAAAATGATACATTGAACGATTAAATCACAATAACAAACTTTCATTCATAAACGAGTTCATGTTTACTATTGAATGTTCCAAAAGCAACTAAGTATATATTACAATGTCAAGAAGTAATCAGCATCACATTCGCACTTGAACAATGATATCGCGCATTAATTACAATTTATTTGTGAACTATAAAACAAAAATAGAAATAAGAATGAATTTATTATTAATCAAAATAGGAAAGTCATATAAGTCATACGCATTATTACTATGATTATATGATTATAACATAAAATTCGGCTAATTGCCAGCTACCACTAATCATAAATGAATAAAGTTTTTAACTTAAGAAATATGCTTTATAAGAATAATAGTAATCTTTATTATTCAGCATAGTACTTCATCTCGCAAACAGCGTACATATATACAATATGCAGTCATTTCCACAAGAAAATGTCCGACTTTTAATAAGACAGGTCGACATTATTTTTGTAATATTAATGAAAATGCTCTTTTTGTGTTTCATTTAGGTAGTTATTAAAGTACCTTTTCTCAGAAATGGCCTCTACCATGTCTCATTTTTGAGTACCTGTTTGTTCCTTATGTCATAGGATTATTGAAATTATTTGTACCTGGCTTTAGACAATGTGGGTAGAATTAACACGAGGTAACCATTAAAAGTACTTTTAGGTTTCACTAAAGTTTAGTTTGAGTCTGTTTCGTGGACAGTACAATCAAGTGTTTTTATCGTATTTTATATAAAATGGCAAATTAAAGCCGTCAATGTTGCAAAAAGCGAGCAGATAAGTTTTGTTATATATGTGGACGATATACAGCTCGTCCTTGAAATAAAAAGACAACATATGAAAAATGGAAAGATACAATTATATAGAATATGAATCCGAAATATTGTGACGCGAACTTCAACTTGTCGTTCAACTTTAAGATACCGTCTTTTATAATATAGTCCATTGCACAGTAGCGTGAAATTTTTGTTTAATATTATGTCATTTTTTTTCGCTCACGAGAGGGAATTTTGGGAAAATATTTTGGGTATTTACTATATATAATTTAATCCTTCAGTTTTTCATACGTTGTCTTTTTTATTTCAAGGATACACCGGTATTTTAAAGTCACAATCTAGATCTATATCCGAGAAAGTCGAAAAAGCCTATCTTTTATATATTAAGTGCCAAATTGGAGATCAAGCGCCTCATGTTTGCTGTGTGAATTATCACATAAATTTAGTGCAGCGAATACATTACAAAAAAATTCTATGCCGTGTAGTGTTCCTATGTGGCGAGAACCTACTAATCATACTTCTGTATCACTAAAAGCAAAGGATATTAAAAAAAGCAAAAGGGCAATATTGAGTATCCAAATTTGCCTTTTGCACTAAGGCCGGTTCTTCATAGCCAGAAATTACCGGTGTCGATTGCGCCTTTAAACTTGGACAACGTTATGTTTCACGGTGATTCTAATTCCTCGTCATAACTACCCAAGAACATCAGTACGGACCCTACAATTTTACCAATTATCAGTGAACCTTACTTAATAACTAAAAATTAATTAAATGATTTTTAACGTGACCTTGATTTATTAACACAAAAATCTTGGATTCCAGACTTCAACAGTGGAACCTGTTAGATAAAAGTGTTTCACTTTACTGAAAACGGAATATTACATTTTCAAGTTTTTATAAAATGAAAGGATCGCTAAGTGTCTGTTATGATATCGATGGCTTAACATAGAACATATTTTTTCCGAGTGGCGTATTTTCATAGATTTGTCGAAATACAGCCTAAAAGCAACCTTGCTTCACAATGGAAACAAAAAAAAATATATTCCTTTAGCGCATTGATTCCCAAAGTGGTCCAGGTGGACCCACTCGACGGGGGTCTACGTTGGCGTGACAAAAAAATGGGGGTAAACAATTCGTAAGCGGGGGTCCACGAAAATTTATCTGGTTTCGATAGTGAAGAACTAAAATGTTGGCTTGAGTTCACCTATCAATGCAGGCAGATAATATTTTAAGAAGCTCAGCGACTGTTACTTGTAAAAACTTGCATATTCCATATTCAGTACAACGTGTCGAGACTTGCCGCTGCCGCCGTCCGCAATGCTTGTTTGATTCTTCACCAATATAAATACGAATGCCACGGATAAACGTTACTCATTTGTTTCCCGAATTTCGAAAAGAAAAGTAAAGGAAAGTGAATCGATGTTAGTGTTTGCCACTGTCGGAAAAGTAAGTACTTATCTGCTACATACTTTTATTTTATTTATTATTTATCTATTTATTTTACAATTTATTGTACACGTAAGTAAACAAAAAATGGACAAATTACAAAAAAATACGTAGGTACAAAAAGGTGAGGCTTATTCCTAAAAGAAATCTCTTCCAACCCACCTGCGATAGGAGATATATTTATGTTGTAATAAGTATATTTGTAATGTTTGCGTGTAGTAGGTACGTATTAAAAATTAAATACTGAACTGAGCCATTATTAGATACTTCCATAAAAGAACAGAAAGCCGAGAAAGGTTGAACTTCTTGTCCTTACTGTATTAGTAATTTTTTTATTACCCGACTGTGTGGTGGTTCACTAATAATAAATATATTGTCATAAATTATACGTGTCTTTATATACTACATACTCGTAACGTGCATCAAAGTAATAAATAAATAATTAAAATCGCGAAGTTTTGATATCAAAATATTATTTACAAGTATTTTCTATCGGATTTACAGAAATATATCAAAATATAATTAATGAAAAAATGTTTTACATTACATTAAAATCGGTTCAGCCGTTTTCATAAAACTCAATTATTGATCTTAGCGATTTATTGCTTTTAATAATTAGAATCAGTTTGCCGCCGGTACTTTGTTTATTTTAACAGTTAACAAAATAAGAAGCAATGCATTGAATACGCGTTTATTTGCACAATTGTGCGATGAAAATGATGAAGACTTCCAACGATTGCTCTTACATACTGAAGTACGCTGGTTGTCGAAAGGTGCATGTTTAACAAGATTTTTCTCACTTTTTGAATCAGTTTTAGAGTTTCTGGAAAGTAAAGCTCCAGATTTAAAAGAAAACCTGATCAATTTGAAAGCAGACATCGCGTATTTGACAGATTTGTTCAAAAATTTAATGACATTAACTTACAATTACAAGGGGACAGCCTCAATTTAATAAAAACAAAGGGTGTAATTTCAGCTTTTCTTGGAAAATTGAAATTTATGAAGCAAAATATTAGTCGGCGCCAATTTTCCCAGTTTTCAAACTTGTCACAGGTAGAATGCCTTGATGAGGATATTCACACATACTTTCAACATTTAATTGCCCTGCATGATGACTTTAAAATCAGATTTGAAGATATTCTGACGATGGAAATACCACCATGGATCATAAATCCACTTGATGAAACGGAAGTGGAGAATGTGATATTACAAGAGGAGCTACTCGAGCTTAGCACTAATGAGGAACTGAAGGTGAAATTTAAAAGAGGGTATCAAACATTTTGGCTGTAGGCAGAAATACCCGAAAAATATCCTGGACTGTGGGGAATTGCGAGGAAGGTTTTGATAGCGTTTCCCTCGTCATATCTTGTCGAGAAAAGTTTTTTAGTGTCGTTACAAACATTTTAACAAAAAAAAAGGAGCAGATTGAATATCACAGAACGGGGAGATTTGCGGTTATTCCTAACAAAACTGAAGCCAAATATTGATAATTTGCTGTCAATCCATCAAGTATATCCCTCCCACTAAAATTATGACTATTTTGTGATTGTCATTGTAGAAGTTACGTTACGTTATTAATATTTAATTTTAATTATATTACGACTGTTATCATATTACAATGTAATATGATAACAATAATAATTAATAGTGTAATAATTACATATTTTAATAAATACAACACAAGGAAATATACTATTTTTCTTTTTATTTTTGCCACTCCGAATGGGGAGTTTTCTAAATAAAATATGTGAGAATTGATTGGTTTCTTGTGCTGTGAGTAGATGTCAAAGGAGTAAAGTTGGATGGAATCACTTTTTTGATTGGCTAACTTTACTTTTTTGACATCCACTCACAGCACAATCAATTAATTAATTAACCAATAACTCAGCCGCAACGCAAATTTCCATAGTTAGATCTAATCTTCACATTTTTTGTCTAGTTTTGGGAATATGGCAGAAATGTAGCTGCAGGGGATCCACCGGAACCAGCAAAACTTTCAAAGTGGTCTATGAGAAAAAAAAGTTTGGGAGCCTCTGCTTTAGCGCATTCAGTGACAATGAAAGAAAATTATGATAACTTAGCTACCATACTAAAGCAAGCTAAATATAAACAGTATCAGTAGGATTTTCTGGAAATTTAAAAGTGATAGGTATATTGCTGGGGCTCAAGCGGGTTTTACAAAGATGTTATTTTTTGTGTCTATAGGACAGTCGAGCAACAACACAACATTTTAGTAAGAAAGATTGACCACTTAAAACTTCTTTTGAATCAGATATGTACATCTTGTTAGTAAAAAAAGAGATGCTTCTGCCACTTCTCCATATTAAGCTTACACTAATTACACAGGCCTGCATTTTTCAACACTTTGAAAGTTGATTTAAAAATTTTAACTGTTTTCTAGTAATTGGGTAGCGCTGATTTCAAATCTGCTTTCATTTTTTTTGTATCACGTAAGGTTATTTTTCAAACCAGTAAAATCAAAAAATATAGCAAAAACATGATTTATTTCATTTATAAGCTAGTTTTATATTATATTTAAAAAAATACAAAAATACACACATAGAAACTATTAGAAATAGTTATTTATTCTTTATGCTTCTTAAAAAAACGTTTTCGTTTTTCAGAAAAGCTTCGTTTGGTTGTTTTTCTGTCATATTCAGCTAAAGGAAGATCTCTTCTCAATGTCCAACAGTAATCGGCCATCATTTTTGTGTCCCAGCGCCCTTGGTATCTTTTTTCCATCTCTTTAATATCCTGGTGAAATCTTTCTCCTTGCTCTTCACTCACGTCTCCAAGGTTTTCTGGGAAATAGTCCAAATAGGAATGTAAAAAGTTAATTTTTATGCTCATATTGCAACCAAGAATCCTGAATTTTTCCAGCATATTTTCAACGATCTCAACATAGTTTGTGTCTTTATAATTCCCTAGAAATTTATGTACAACTTCGTTAAAAGCATCCCATGCATGTTTTTCCTTATCTTCCATCACATTTTCAAATTCTTGATCTTTCACCAAGCTCCTAATCTGCGGGCCTACAAAGATTCCCTCTATTAATTTTGCCTCTGACAGAGTCGGAAATGTTTTACACAAATATTTAAAACAATTTCCTTCTTTGTTTAATGCCTTAAAAAATTGTTTCATAAGTCCAAGTTTTATGTGAAGCGGTGGAAGTAACACTTTTTGAGGGTCAATAAGACTTTCGCGAATTACATTTTTGGTTCCAGGTGTTAAAGTCACCCTTTGTGGCCAGTCTCTTTTTATCCAATGCTGTTCTCGATTTCTGCTATCCCACTCGCACAGGAAACATGGAAATTTTTTTTATATTTTTTTCTTTTTCTTTTGTGCAAAAAAAAATCTGTGGGTGGTAGAGATCAACTATATTTTAATTAGATATTGCTATATAGAAACTGAGCTTAACAAACAAAAATCACGTCATCACAAATTTTATGCAGGCCTGTGTTATTTTTATTATTTAAAAAAAACAAATACAGTGGAACCCCGACTATCCGTGCGCGCTTTATCCGGGGCGCGGATTATCCGCGGCTGTCGGCCAGAGGCTGGCGCGTGAACCCGTGCAGACGTTCGTCTCGGGGAATCCCCAATTTATGTGTTTAGTATGTATGTACTTTTTTTCGTCATCTATCGACCGGCTCATTAGTTGATCGTAAACAAACGCACAAAATGCAGCGTACCGGTGCTAACGAAAAGCGTAAACGCAATGTTTTAACTATAGAACAAAAAATGGAAATTTTAAAACAATTTGAAAAAAACAAAAGCGTTGCGGCATTGGCTAAAACATATAACATTGGAAAACAAACGGTTCGCGACATTGTGAAGAAGAAAACCGAATTACATAGCTTTGTAGCTAAAGCTGACAGTGCAAAAGCTATTTCTGAGAGGAAGTCTCTAAAAGGATCTACTTTTCGAGAACTTGATGATGCTATGACCAAGTGGTTCTTACAGAAAAGATCGGAAGGGGTTCCAATATCAGGATCTATGTGTGCTAGGCAAGCCCAAAAGTTTCACGAACAGCTGAAAATTAAAGGAAACTTCTCTGCATCTTCCGGTTGGCTACACAGATTTAAAAAACGTCATGGAATAAGACAATTAGCTGTTCAAGGGGAGAAACTAAGTGCCGATGATGTAGCTATGGTGGAATTCTGCTATAATTTAGAAAATCTTATAACGGAGCGCGACCTAAAACCCGAACAAGTGTATAACGCAGACGAAACTGGGCTTTATTGGAAAGCAATGCCGAAAAGAACACTTGCTGCAGGCTCAGAAACTAGTGCACCAGGTTAGCTTTACATATTTTTGTACTGTTTTTTTTATAATTTTTTAATTTTTTAATTAGGTTTTAAGGTAAGCAAAGACCGTTTAACAGTGCTATGCTGTGCTAATGCATCAGGAACCCATAAGCTTAGATTAGCTGTCATTGGAAAATCAAAAAATCCGAGAGCTTTTAAAAATGTAAAAACACTGCCAGTTGTTTATTATAATCAAAAGGGTGCTTGGATGGATCGAGCGATTTTTAAAAAGTGGTTTTTCGAGAAATTTATACCACAAGTTAAAACTTTTCTGCAACAAAATAATCTTCCACTCAAGGCTGTACTGTTACTGGATAATGCTCCATCGCATCCTGATGCAGAACAACTAAAGTCAGCAGTTGGGAACATATTCGCGGCATATTTTCCTCCGAATGTGACATCTATTGCCCAGCCAATGGACCAAGGTGTTATAGAGACCATGAAAAGGCTTTATAGGAAAGACCTTATGCTTCAATTGTTGGGAGAAAGTGACCTTATGGGATTTTAGAAACGTATGAATGTGAAAGAAGCAATTTATGCTGTAGCTCGCGCTTGGAGTGAAGTGAAAGAGACTAACATTAAAAAAGCATTTTATAAAATAATGACCTTAGAAGATACAGCAGATGAAGAAGGTACTGAAGATGATAATCGCTTAAATGAAGGTGAGTTATCAATCGAACACATAGCATCTATAGCCTCACAAATCGAAGACTTGGAAGAAATAGATCGAAAAAATAAATGAATGGATAGAATGTGATCACCAAGAAAAAGGGAAATCAGATTATGGATGAAGATTATCTAAGGCAGACCTCTGAAGAAAGTTCTGACAAAAGTAGTGATGACGATGAAAATAATTTCGTCATCAAAACAAGTCATCGAGAAGCAGGAGATGCAGTAAATATACTTATCAATTATTTTGAAGAACAGCCTGAAACTGATGTTATTCATGTACTTCAACTTAGAAAAATGAAGGAAATTATAAGAAATTATAATAATATTGCTGTGGATTTTTCCATCCAGAGAGAGAGAGAAAAAGATGGAAGATTTAAATTTTGAACAACATTTGAATTTTATTGATATTTATTATATTTGTAATTATATTTTTGACTGACTCTGTATGTTTATTAATTTAAACGTATGGATGCGGACAGTATAGGTACTATTGAATTAGATGTAGGAATTTTTCGCGGTAAATTTAGTTAGAGATATCAGGACTAGCAAAGTAACTGGTTGTAGAGTATAAGAAATTCATTTTTATTCTCTGTTTTTAAGTAAAGTCGGGTTTTTTATTTTTAGTTTATGCATTTATTCCTGTGCATGTAATGTTATTTCGATTTTTACGAGAGTTGGTGATCTCGTTGTTGAATTAATTAAAGTATGATATCTCTCACGTAGTTTTTTGTGTTATCAGTGCTTAGATCGATGTAAGTTCTATAAAAACATTTAATTTATATAATTGATACTACGATTATTTTGCTCATGTTTATAATTTTGTGTATAATTTGCGATAATTTTGATATTTAAAGTAGTATATGAATACTAGAGAAAATTGTCATGTTTTTTAGTTAGTGGAGTTTTTCTTCAAGATAATATTCTAGAACGTTTAAAATTCAGGTTGGATTTTTATTAGTTGTGGGTTGATTTTGTCGTGTTTTATTTGCGCATGACTGTAAGGCTGTTACGTGGTTTCGATAACTTTGTAGTTGTTGACATTTGAGTTGTAGGGGTTAAAGTAGAGGTCAAACTTGACAAATTTCTAAATTATTTATTAATTTTATGTTTGTTCGAGAGTCACAGGGGGTTTTTCTCTTTGTGCGAGTCATATTCATAAAGAGTCTTTCCTCCTAAGCTACTGTTAATTTGCTTTAGCTCCCTGTACATTCGGTAAAGGGATTTTTTTTTCTTTTTTTTTATTTGATTAAATATTGTAAACTAGCTAGATGTGTCTTTTATTAATGTTTATTGTTTTACTTCAAATATAACCTGGCCCATATCTGCGAAGATCGACCCGAGAGAAGTGAGCTCAAGGAATCTACAAGACTGAACAGCTGGAAGTATAAGTTGTAGTGTGAACAAAAAAGATTAATAAGTAATCAAAAGCAAATTCCACTGCAATATGTATAAATATTAAAACTTTTATTTTTTGTTACATGTTCAATCACGTTTCTTTTGTTCCTTTGACATACGTACATATGTATTTGTTTAAATAAATTATTAAAGAATTAAAAGTGAGGTTTTTGGATTATCCGTGCTTTCGATTATCCGGCAAAGGTTCGGTCCCGGCTGACCCGGATAATCGAGGTTCTACTGTATGTCCAAAATAAGTTAAAAAAAAGAATACAAACCACAAGACAGAATAAATTAGTTCAAAAATAATGTAAATAGACAATCACACATGTAGAAGGTCATTAAAATAGAAAAGGTCGTAAAAATTTATTTACACTAATATCCAAATTTTTCAACCAGTTCAGTGCTACAGGACTTGCCTCTTGCTCAAATTTCATCGGAGGAACTTCTTCAGGGTCAGTTGTTTACTATGTAGGGAATAGTTTGTTCTACATTTCCGCAGTCGCTAGTATCTGCTAGTTCCCATTTATGTAACATTGAGTTGCACCTTCCATAGCTTGTGCGGAACCTTTTAGTTAAAACCATTGCCTGCGTGGAAAACTTACGACTAGCAGAAGTTCCGAAGGATTAGAAATTTAATCTCTATTCCTCAATTCAAGGTGTTGTTCGAGGAGGGCTATTCACATTGATGAGCTACTGAATTTCTGTATTCAGCCAAATCGCTCCCCAAATCATCGTGTATAGGCAGATCAGTGTTGCTGGTAATCTTAGTCCATTCATTCTGTGCTACTGGAAAATAATCGAATTATCCTTGTCATGTTGTATTTACTTTAAAGCTTTTTCAATATCTTCATATTTCTCCTTTAGATGAATACAAGTGTCCAATAACTTATTTGAGTCATAGGAAGCTACACCCATTGAAATTAATAACGCTGCTCAAGTAATTTATGTTCATTTAATCTAGAAGCTAATAGTTCTGACGACGCTTTTAGTACATTATTAGAACATTATGTTCTTTCTGATTAAAACACTGCGGTCCTGAGTTTTTCACATCATGTTTCTATTTAACTTAACTGTCATATCCTCCACGTTCACAAGTTAAAGAAGTTCTTTAAAAACTTGTGCAAGTAATTCAGCTTGGACTAATGAAAAAAACTTTGTTACAGCTAATGACAAAGAAGGTAATGGTTTCAAGCACCTAAAATAAATATTTCCTGTTAAGTGATACAAAACTAAAAGAAGGCAAATTTATCGGATCTCAAATAGGAAACTTTTAAGTTATTCCTTTTGCAAAAAAAAAATTAAATGACAAGGAATTGGCAGCTTGGAATTGTTTTTTAAGAGTAGTGAAGGTATTTCTGGGTAAGTAACACGAAAGTTGAGAACTATAAAACCCTTATAGATGAATTCTTAAAAGCTTCTGAACTACTAGAATGTCGCATATCCTTAAAAGTGTTTTTGCACACGCACTTGATTTTTTTCCGGTAAATTTGGGTGCAGTAGGTGACGAACAAAAAGAGATTCCACCAGGACATCAGGACAATGGAAACACGATACCACAGACGCTGGAACGCATCTACGTTCAACGACTACTGCTGGTTTTGAAAAAGAGATGATTATACTGAACACATTATGATAATGTTTAGTAATACCTATGTCTTTGCTTAGATTTAACATGTTTTACATAAGAAAGCGACTTTTATATTAAAAAATTAAAATAGAGACTTCAAAAATTCTGCTATTAATCCCACCCTTTTCATTTATAGAATTTAATGAAATTAAATACTTAAGTCTATCTATTATAAACGAATCCTTTTTGTGATGCCAATAACCGCAAATCGTCGGCGACACAAGAAAACTTCGTAACTCCAAAAAAAAACGAAAAATGAGATTTTTATACCATTTATTGCCCAGAGACGAAACTATGCAAAGCGAAATCCTTGTAACTCCAATAAAAGTTCTGCAATTAATTGGGAAATAACAAGAAAACCTCGTAGTAATTTCTCTGCTAATAGAACAATTTGAGTTAAATGCTTGTCTGTTACGTAGATAAGTCAAATAATTTATTTTAAGAAAGTGATGTTACAAATTCTGTTTTCTTGTGGAGGTGCGAGGTTAGTTTAAAACTTTTATTTTGTTACAGTACACAATGTCTCGCTCAATGAAAATGATCAAACTCGCACTTTTGCAAGTTGGAGCCGCTGCAGATTCTTCAGTTAATGTTATTTCTTCCATATCTGTTAATGGCGACCTTATCGGTCTAACAGTGATTCTGCAGCACAAGATGTTCGACGTTGCAAAATAATATTTTAGAATCTTTCGACCCAGATGAGTTGGATCTTTACAATTTGTCGATTGGGATTATTGGCGAGCAAGAGAATCCAACATAATTGCCGAACATTTTCTAAGAAAATGGTTTAAAAGTTCAGTAAGCAATGCCCCCACATCAGAAATAATTGAAAATAATCTTCAATCATCAAATCAACGATATTCAGCAGTAAATGATGCAGATGATATCGATATATGTATCTCAACATTTAAGCTCTGAAGATGAATCAGTAGAGAAAACTGACGGCATGAGAAGAAAAGCTTGCAAAAGATAACAGATACATGGACTGGCAGTCATGTATCTGTTATCTTTGATTATTTTGATTGACATTATCAAATGTCATTTGGATTTACGTTTACGGAACAACAAACACATACTAATATAAAAAGCGTTCAAATAAGCTTTGCCTCTAGTAGGCCATTCCTTTAAAAACGTATGATTATTATTATTAATAATTTAAATTTGCATTAGTTGTCAATTAGACAGATGCATAGTTGACAAAAATTGCTTTGTAATTTAAAATTGATTTAACTTGGTTTTTACTATACAACACAAATCATTCATGCTAGAATCTTATTTTCGAAACGGACGTAAGATTGACGGACAATAGCAGTATTCTCTTCAAGATTGTTTAGAAGAATTTAGAAATGAGTTCCCTAACGTCATCTTTGATTATGACAGTTTTCGGCACACAGTGACACATTCCGTTATGGTTTTCAGAGAAACAGGGAATGTTAAACAGAAAGAAGGCGCAGGTCGGGCGAAAAAGCGTACAGAAGAGCTAGTTAATAATGTAAGAGAAATGATAAATAATGCACCAAGAACTTCCGTACGAGCATTATCACAACAAGTGGGTGTGTCAATTGGCACATGTCATACAATTTTGAAAAAGGACTTACATTTATTTCCATATCACATGACCTGTTATCAAGAAATCAAGGAAATCGACTATCCCAGAAGAATAACGTTTAGTCAGTGGTTCTTAAATAATTTTGATAATGACCTTCTTGACAAAACCTTTTTTTCTGATGAGTCATGGTTTTATCTGAATGGATATGTGAACTCACAAAATATGAGGATGTGGACTAATGAGAAACCACATAATTTTTTTGTTGAAACCGCAATTCATCCGCAGAAAATTGGTGTATGGTGTGCGATTAGTCGAAGGAGAATTATTGGCCCTATTTTTTTTAACGGAACCTTAACAGGAGAAAGGTATCGACAAGAAATTATTATGCCATTTATCGAACAGCTTGACGACGAAGAAATAACACAGGGTTACTTTCAACAAGACGGAGCTAGAGCACACACAGCAGGTGAAACAATTAATATTCTGCAGCAATTTTTTCAAAATCGGTTGATAAGTTTAAACACTGAACATGAATTTCCACCAAGATCTTGTGACATTACCCCATGTGATTTCTTTTTATGGCCATTCTTAAAGAACTCAATTTATCAAGTACAGATACCTGATCTTGCAGGCCTTCAAATCAGAATTGCTGAAAGAATTAATGGAATTGACAATGCGATACTACAAAACACTTTTTCCTCCATTAGAAGAAGATGTGAGAAATGTTTCGAACAAGGTGGTGGACACTTTGAACAATTTTTATAAAATTTTGCTTGTTTGTTGGAAATAAACATATTTCATTCACTTAAAAATGTTCGTTTTATTATTTTGACATTTGTCATTTCAATCAAATATCTCATCTCATAACCAACAAAATTCCTATTAAAATTAGTAACAAGCTAAGACATAATCATAATTTCCAAGGGCTACTTTGAGGTAAAATTTATTTGAATTCTTTGTATATGCGTCTTATTCTATCAAAATTTCAAAGTAACCTAGATTGACTTTTCAAATGAACACACGTTACTTTGGGACGACATATTTAGCACCCTGTATATGTTGTCACATTGTTCACCCTCAAAACATATAACGTGTTAGTCCATAAATTGGTAACAAAAGAGTTACATGGGGCACTGCACCCATTTTCAGGCAGCAATGGTAAATTATTTTGTAGGAAATTTGTGTAGATTTCACAACTTAAAGTAGTATTAAAAAAGAATGGACCTATAATAGTGTTTCCTATGGTGTTAACACTCCATTTTTGTTGGTATAAAATGGGTTCCACAAAATGAGGGTTTCTAGTGTCATAATAATGAGAATTATTTCTGTTTGTTATTCCACAATTAGCAAATATTGCTTCATCTGTGAAAAGCACATGATCTAGAAAAGTTAGATCTTGTCGTAATTGGAAAAGTAGCCATTCACAGTAAACAAGTCTCCTTTCAAAATCCGTTTGTAATAAGCCTTGATGATTTTGAATTATGTAAGGGTGAAATTTATGTTTTTATAAAATCCTTCTTACAGCAGTGACTTCTATCGCGTGTTCTTTCGAAATTATCCTTGTAAATACGCGCGGATTTTCCACAACGGACTGGACTACTGTCACTTCATTATTTTCTGTAACCATATATAGTCTTAGTTCTTTCATGATTGACGTAATTCACTGAACCCGTCCGAAGAAACCTTGTTAACAAATTTTCAAACGTCTTAATATCTGGTGCTCTTCGGTGAGTATACTCCATAGCATAAGTTCTTGATGCTAAAAGTGGATTTCTATTGCTAGCGCCAAGAACAAATACCATGTCTATTAGCTCTTCTTTCGAAAAATTCATTCTAAAGATACACAACTATAAACTATTACGGCATGTAGATAAAAAATAATGACAACAAAACGATATAACTGACAACAAGATAACAACTAATAACGAACAAACGGAAATTGATAATTAACTAGCCGAACTTAAATTATAACAATTAAACGCGATTACAGCAAAGGGGAACTACGGAAAAACACTTTATACGAAAATTTTTAAGTAGATATTTGACGTTTGGTTACACAGCAATTTTTGCTTAATATCATTTCATGGCCAATCAACCAACTATTAGATGCAGCACCGCATATTGAATATTATAAATATAGGTATATATTAAAGGGTTATAACTTCGAAAGTACTAGAAATAAGTAGTATGTTATTGGTACCATTTTAACGGCAATTTTACAAGGAATTTGCTGACTAATAAAAAAATTATAGGTTCAATTTAAAAAAAAAGAAAATAGCCTTTAAACTTCGATTACTTTGGCACAACATATTTAACACCCTGTATATGTTGTCACGTTGTTCACCCTCAAAACATATAACCTGTTAGTCCATAAATTGGTGACAAAAGAGTTACGTGAGGCACTGCACCCATTTTCAGGCTAAGACTTAAAATGTTAGACGTTGCGACTGTCAAGATTTTAACAAAATTTGCAATAAAACCAAAACTAACAGTTGTAAGTGCACATTGTCATATATCATTGCAAAGATAATTTGGGTGGCTATCATCATAATAACAAGAAAGTATAGCAAACTATTTAAAAAAAAAAATTGAAAGTGGTTGCGGAAATTTGGAACAGCCTGTAAATATATAAATAAAAATAGAAAATGCACTGTAGCATACTACATGTGTACGTAAAATTTCATTGCTACAACTTTATTAGTTTTCATGCCAAGCTGCGCCGACACACTATTGCCGCACCCGGTATATGTATATATATATATATATATATATATATATATATATATATATATATTATATATTTATACAATATGTAGTTTATAATATAAGTATAAAACCTTTTCTTTTTACGTTAAGAAAATGGAAATTTGTATTTGAATTTTTGTATTTGATTTCTTGCAGGTATTATAATCGTCCATTAATAAAATTTCGTTCTGAATTATTTTTTAATGCATTTTCTGAAAACCTCGTATTTCCACTCATAAAAGTTCGTAAACTCGTAACTCCAATTTTGTTAGTTGGAAAACATGAAAATCTGTGTATTATCAATTTCTTACATTATCCTTTTTAAAATAAACGTGTTTTGTGGTTGTTATTTCCATTCGATTAATAATAATGAACATATGAAATACAGAAGGTTGTATTCTCTAAGACAGAAGTTTTTTAGATCTGCTAACTATTCTATATACCTAACATCCAAATATTTTAAAAAGATCTTCAAATCCTTCTGAATTTATTTGTCTTCTACCAACTATGATAATAATTTTATAAACATTATATGAATGAGACAAATCTGTATCTAAATAAAATAAATAAATTTTCATAATTCTTTTCCTGGTTGTTAACAAAACTTAAAAACATCAGAAATATAATGCAAAAATTGTGATGGATTTTGCGTAAAAATGATAAGGGTACATACTTTTTTTATTGCTTATTTATTATAATTGGCTTTACACGAGAGTTTATTTTTGTATTAAATTAAGCTCTTTTAAGAAAAATCTCTATTAACAACTGTTTTCTCTAACACTATTGGGATAAATTAGTGACTTAAAAAATATCAAAATAATTATTACTGTAGTGCCTATATACATTTAATAATTTCTAATTTGTTTCAATATATAAAATTATTAAATAAGGTAATCTTAATAAGTGTTTTGTTGGAATTTTAAAAACTAGAATCTAAACAAGGATACTGATATCTATTTAATTATTTATGAAAAGATTTTATATTAAATGTAAAAGAAACAAATTAAACCTTGCTTTGTAATAATTTATTATATAAGTATACCTACATATAAATTGACTTTTGATGAATATCTTGGAACAAAATTTATTTTATCCTATTTTATAAACCATTTGTATTCTGCAGTTATCTAGTCATATACTTAGTACAAATATACAGATATTACATATTATTATTTGAATAAATATACTAAAAGTGAAGACACACAAATGTTTAATACTTTTACGTAAACATTGTTTCTAGCATATAATATAAAAAAATTTAACTAGTTCTAATAAACTGTCTTCTAATAGAGAATTATTAAAACACGAAAATATCTAGAATACAGCTAAATAATAATATATTAATTATGGAACACAAGAAATTATGAAGAAATTTCATTATCAGGTAAACTTACTTAATGTCTTTATCTTCTATTGAATCATACAAAACAGAAGCTAAGTATACCTCAGTATGACTTCTTCCTCTATAAATGTTCATGATCACTTAGCAATATCCCACAATAAATAATTCACGTTTACCGAAACAAACATACATAATAATTGAACATACATTACACCAAATACATAATCACACTACTGAAATATGTACAATCAAATACAATAAACTAATGCATAAGATAGGTTATGATTTCAAATCTACGCATGCGTAAAGATAACACTTTCTTCCAATGTTTATTGGATAAACAAATCCTTCAGATGTTTGTGATAATTATTAATTACCTATATAACGAATTAATTTTGATTTTTCAATGTTAAGTGATTAATTAATTTACTATAAATTAATGGCCAATTTTGTCAATTTACTGCCTAAACAAACTAACATTCCTTCCCTTCAAAGTTAAAGCGATTGAATTTGAAATAAATAAAAATACTGGTAATTATTATTGTTTCTCATTTAGAATCACCTTTACTTTAGAATCTTTTTAATTTATTGTGAGGCCATTCAGTATTAAAACATTAGCATATCTTTTTGTAAAGTAGGAGCTTACATAAATTGTATTGTATTAACATTTTAAATTAATAATATTGCCACAGGAAACGTATAAATGTTATACTCTTTAATACTTAATACTTACTGCTTTTGTTTTTCAAGCTTAAAATAACTCGATTGTTTAAATAAGTATTAATGATTTGATATGTATATTCTTATTATTTAATTATATTTAAAATTTACACAAATTATGTGAAATTAAGTTGCATTTAATATATTTTTCTGTAAATTTTAATAATGAAATATCTGGTTTTATACCAAATATCGTGTTTTCTTTTTAAGGTTTTGTTTGTAAAAATAGAGTTTTCTTCAATTATTAATTATTACTAAACCTGGACAAACGAATGGATTTGCTGTGGCGGCAATTTTATCCAAAAGCGAGGTATGTATAGCAAACGCCAATTAAGTTGGCGCGAGGAGGGGTAAGTTCGCGCAGGATTAAAAGTAGTGGGGAGATTTGAATTTGGTTTTACACAAATGTCAGATAATTCTAACCTCTGAGCGTGTGTCACTTTATGATCCCCTAGCAAAGACATTATGTTCTGTCAAACATCAATGACAAACGTATTCTGACAATTACTTGAGTAGTGGGGGTGAACGTTTTTAAAACCGGCTTCTACGCACCCCCTCCTCGCGCCAACTTAATTGGCGTTTGCTAAACGCAGGACGCTATCGCGTTAGGAAGGCTTACTAATGATACATTACTACACCACATTTTTGTCAACACATTCGAATTAAAATGGTATCTAATTGCATTCATTTATTAAATTTATAATCGCACCTATTCATCCTAACCGATAAAGCTGTACCCTACTGCGAATCCATTGGATTGTCTTTCTTTAATTATTAGTACAATGATATTATTATTCAGTTATTATATGTAAATTAGAGTTTTAATCATAATTATTTCACTACTTTGTAATATCGATTCATCTTAAGTCCTTTCAAGTCCTTTGTATTATTGACAAATTTATTCTAGCACTAGTTCATTTCTAAATATTTTTATTATTTTCTGTATTTTATACTTATACTTACATATGTAGTAAATATTAAAATTCATCCGAATCACGGTGCATGTTTCCACTGTCGTTTCCTTGAGCCTTGTTCGCAGCGTAAGAAAATATTTTTGTATAACGTATAATTGTAATGGTCTTTGATCCAAATAAACGTATCTCTAGAAGTAGGTACTGTTATTATAAATCTGTCATAATCTACCATATCTGTATTTTGTTGGTACACTATTAAATTTAACCCTAAGACAGACCCTTCTATTGGTAGTATTCATGGGTAATGCAGACCCAGCATTAATTATTACTTGGTAGTTATTGAAAATATTTTATAAAGCAATTTCAACTTGATAGTCTGGAATTTTAATTAACTTGTTTTGATGGCAAGAGCTTCTTTGTATCAAGCTGTAACATTAGAGACTGATTAAAGACACATAATGCGTTAAGAATGATATTCGCAAATGTTCAAAATGATGTGCGATCTAAACAAAGCATCACTCTTTTTAAGTCTGTTGTAGTTGCTTTTCTTACTTGCTCAGAGTTTAAATTTCGAAAACCGTTCTTACTCTAGTTATAAGCTATTCTCTGTTTTGCAAGGGAGACGTATAAACCTCATTTTTTTTATTTGACCCCATAAATAAAAATCAAGGAGAGTCAGATCGGGTGATGTAGGTTGCCAGAAGGTCCATTGCGACCAATCCACTTATTCTCAAATAATGATAATTTCCGATATACCTCATGTGAAGAGTGAGCGGATGCTCGATCCATTTGAAACCAACATAGGTTATTCAAAAATGACAGTACTACTTTCCCTAACAATTGTAGATACCTGACGCTTGTTAAATTCTCGTTATAAATTTCATTTTCAACGTGGATATGTATAATTATTGCAAAAACAACTAAAAGTGTCTTGAAAATTTGCTTCTCTAATGGCATGTGGATTTTGTTGTGCCCAATGATGGCAATTTCTTCTATTAAAAATCCTTAAAATTTTAGACCAAAAATTGGGATCTTGTGTTTTAGTTAAAATAAAGTCTCAAAATTGAATTCTTCTATCTTGATCTCCTGGACAAAAAGCCTAAACTGGTTGGAAAGAATAAGGATGTATTTTATTTTTCTTTAAAATACTTTGATGTACATGAAATTCCTACATCTGCAGACGCCGCCGGTATAGAACTGGTTGGATGCACATGAAAATATCCCAAAACAACGACTTCATTACCTTCGTCGCCCGAAATTGGTTTTAGAACTTTCTTCTTGACTTGAATACCAAAGAGAATTTGTAGATTCACAATGAATGCAGAATAAATTCAAAATATATTTATTAGAATAAATATTTAATTCGTCTTGGATATTTTTAAACAACATAAAACCAGTTAGCCACGAAATACACTTTGTGACAATTTTAACATATCAGATTTATTTTTCAAGGCTTACTACAACGATTTTTCTTGATAATGCTCAATTTAGAAAATAATCATTAATAACTCTAAAACTATGAGAGATAGACATAGGGAAACCTATATCTGTATGATGCAAAATATTTATCCACTTAGTATGGCGTGCTCATCTACAAGTGTTCCATTTAAAAAAATCGACTTTTCTTTAATTAAAGATTACGTAAATAATCAATAAATTTCGAACACCCTGTAAGAGATTTCTTAAATGTTTCGACATTACTTGGAATCGTACACCTTTCGCTGTCTCCAGTAGAAATATGACGTAGTTTAGATCAAATACGCCTGAGATATATGGTTTTAAAAAGTACATTGAAAAAACAAAAAAATTAACAAAAATCAAAGTAATTCAAAAACGGTTAATTTTTGCAAAAGAATCTTTAATATAAAGTGTTATAGTACTTTACACGGAATCTAAAAAAGCAATAAAAAGTATAACATTCTATTTAAAATATCAAAGTTAACTATGACTTCCGATATAACCGAAAGTGGTTCATGAGTGTAAATATTTTATTTTAATACATCAAGTATCAAGATTACGTACCACAAAGTTTCAAAAGTGTCCTAAGGCATTAACAAGGTGAACTTCTAAGTGAAAAATCCTGTATACCTACATACACATAGTTGTAATAGTGGTCACATGCACGCAGACATATCGCGGGAAAAATATATTTAGGAAACTATAACGTGTGTTCATTTGAAAAGTCAATCTAGGTTACTTTGAAATTTTGATAGAATGAGACGCATATATATTAGTATGTGTTTGTTGTTCCGTAAACGTAAATCCAAATGACATTTGATAATGTCAATCACATTTGTTATTTATTTGTATGTATGAAACTGTCAAAATATACGACTTCGTAGGTTAAGTAGTAAATTTTAATTTACGACATACTTCAAAATGTTCTCAGTAAATAACATGCTACTAGATTGACTTTTGAAATGAACACTCGTTATTTATAGCATAAAAAAGATATACTTATAACGGGTGTTCAGAAACATTCGAAGTCAAGTGGGCTCTGAACAAAAAATCGTATATCTTTACTTAAGTATCTGATTTGTAATAATTATCAAATATCAACTGTTGTCTGTCAAAAATCAATCTATCTCAGACATGACTTCATATTTTCAAGGACTACTTTGACTTCGAATGTTTCTGAACACCCGTTAGAATGGAATCTACAATACTATCAAATGAGATTGAATTTTATGCTCTCTCTTTTTCTCAAGATATTGCAAACTTATCTTCATTAAAAGTGTAGATGGTACATTTAAAAATTTAACAATGCCGTAAAATCACTAGAAATAATTCCGTTTTTTACAGACAAGCTAAATTTGTAATGACATCTACATTTCTAATTCCAGCAAGTAATTATTGTATGTATATAGGTAATTTAATAATAATAAAACAGTAGTTAAATAAAAAAAATATATTTATAATTATAATTACATTCTCAGAAATAAATATAATAAATATTTATCTATTGTAATGCCTAGATTTATTTTTTAAACATTTTTTATGGCAATATTGATACAAGTCCTCATTACAAATTCTACTATCTTTACCCATTAAGATCTTATTTAAACCATTAAAATAATTGTGAATGAGTAATCTTATAAATTTGCCAATCATGAAGTTTTGAACTTTCTCAACATTATGCTTACTACAAGTACATACTATTATAATTAAATTGAATATTGGCCATTACCGTTTTCAATATTCTTTGATATAATCTGTTTTGAAAAGCCACTTCAGGTAATATATGAATAGTAATATTGTAAATGTGTTTAAATGTGTTAAACAAATCTTCTCTGCAATAAAGAAGCCGAGTTGTTGTATCATACTCTCTTTCTTTGATTAACAGATGAGCAGCAGCATCTGTCGGATCTGATATCAGATTGCGCTTGCAGTATTCACAATTTTGAAATTTATCTAATGCATTCTTTATTATATAGCCGCTGACAAAACCTAGGGTAGCAGTACCTAAGTCTTGATCCATTTCAAAATTAGCTGTAAATATTACAGTACCAACATTACTATCTTCCACCTCCGCCTCCAGATTTAGGAAATTATTGATGGATAGTAAGAAATCGCTAGAATCATCTATCTCGCAATTAGAGCCAACAGAATGTGATGATACAAAGTTATTAATTAACAAACTTTTGAAATACTGTCCAAAACTGGAACAAGACGGATTTATGTTGCGTCCGCCGTGTTGTCTCATCTGACCAAAGTAATTTTCAATTGGATCTTGATTAAACATACGAGGCAAAAAATATTTGTAACCATGATTTTGAATTACTTCATATACTTTTTTGAACCCCTGCAATGTTACGATCCAGTTCTGCAAAGATGGCGGAACAAACTTCTGTCCACTCTCAACATTTACAAAATACATTTGCTCTAATTTTCGTATAGCTCCATTCCAAAATTTAATGTGAGGTGAACTTCTGCTAACTGCACATCGAAGAGACACACCACTACTCGGATATATTGATCCCCCATTGATGCTGTCAAATAAATCATTAAAAAACAGCAACAATTCTGCTGTATGAATTCCATCTGGATCTATAGTGGTTATTCCATCTGCACTTGTTACTTCTGCAAGAATAAATTATATTAAGTTATACATTTGCTTATATTTGTAAACATTTGAACTTACTATTCTTGCACATAAATGATATTCCGGACGCAACTTGATTACTGAATACTTGTGAACAGTATGACACCTTCATCTTTCTTATTTTCGATGGTATTACATGATTGTCAGTAAGCTTTTTCATAATTCTCAGGTGACCACCTGGCGAATCGATTTTGTAAGCTTCAACAATATGCTGCCACTTTGCAGAACATCTTTCATTTTTGCTATTTACAAAACTGATATATTTTGTTAGAAAATTATTCCTTATACCTTTTAGAAGGTGAGGTGGATCATACAAAGGAATAATAACATGACCGTCTATCTCAAAAACTCTGTCTGTCAATTTATTCCCTCATCGCAAATATTCACCCTTGGTTGTGTCTATTAAGGAATTTATGGCTGCAACATTAGTATTGCCTTGGTCACATATGGTAGCCAATATTTTTAAACCTGTTCTATGGACACTACGAATAACTTCTTTCAATGTGCGTACCAACACAGCTGTTTTGGTAGTGCTTTCACAATAAGAGTAGAATATTGGCTGCTTCCATTTCCTAAATATTCCTCTTATCATGAAAACCTGCACGTGATCTGCTATTTTCCTTTTCCGTTCAAAACCTGAATCCTCAAAACCTTCAACAATGTCTGTGTTGGGATTACAATGAAGATTTGGTTGCAGAGACATTTCATCAAAAATTTACATACAAAATTTGTCCTTTGGTTTTAGCTGTTGCACATTTTGTTTAATGTGATTAAACAGCAAATCATTTATTCCTGGATGGATTGGGATGTTTTTCAACATAGCCATTAACGTTTTCCTTGAAGGAAATGTGAATAGTCTAGACAATAGTCTGTAATATATAATTGTTTCAGCCTTTACTTGATGAAATTCCATTATAACTATTATCAGGGTAAAATAAAACAAATTTTAATGAATTTCACTTTTTAATTAACACTGTAACGGTCGTTTCGCTCCAACCTGAGCTTCATCAGATATATAACTAACTTATTTACAATTTTTTTTAACACAGTATACAGTAACAAACACATGTTTTATTTTAAATAGTTGAAGGTATGGGTACTTTTTATTACTAAAATGTCTATGCACAAAACTTTCATAGACATTTTAGTAATAAAAAGTACCCAATCCTTCAACTATTTAAAATAAAACATGTGTTTGTTACCGTATACTTGTGTTAAAAAAATTTGTAAATAAGTTAGTTATATGTCTGATGAAGCTCAGGTTGGAGCGAAACAACCGTTACAGTGTTAATTAAAAAGTGAAATTCATTAAAATTTGTTTTATTTTATCCTGATAATAGTAATAGTCTGTAACTTTTACCACTTTGTTTAATAAGTGATAGTGTCATAACTTTATCCTCCATTGTGAAACGTCTTCCTTTCGGCTTCTTATTTATGTTTCTAAGTTGGCACTTGAAAAAATTTGCGGAAAAAGGAGTCAGTCCACAATTTCTTAAATACTCATACTTTGATGACTTTTCTGCTAATATTAATCTTTTTTTAAAAGATAATTTTCTTGAATTGCATAATGCCAATCGTCTACGAAATTTCCTCAATTCTTGGTATAAATGCCTTTTCTGAGTACTATTTTCTTGAATCTTGATCTATCCTGAAATTAAAATGTATATTATAACTTATAGTCATTCTCGTACTAATTAGTATAAATAAAACTACAAATACAGTCACTTTAGAGATAAAAACTTTTAAAATAATAGTAATCTAAAAACCAAATTTTATAATTCAATTACAATAACAACTTGTTCAATTTCAAGTCACGCATGACATGTCATTCCTATAATAAATCACAATTACATACATGAATTTCATATTTTATTTGGAACATAGGCAGTGTACGGAGATGACATAATTGTTGATATTTGCTAGTTTTCTAGGGAGTGGAAAGATAACAATACCTTTGTGATGAACTCATATCAGTTTTACCAATAAGTACATACAGTACAACAACAGCCTTATGCATAGTCATTTTAGTGGCTACTAACACGCTACTAAGACCATTTTAACATCCTACTAAGAATTCCCGTATTCATAGTCGCGTTTGATGCGTACTAACAACGTTTTAAGGGGGCGCTTAAAAAAGTGGGGACTTTCAACAAACAAAATAGGTACGATGCCTCTGCATTGTGCTGGTATCTATGTTTGAAAAGTAGCATCAGGCAAATGGTAGCTCCAAATCAAGTACTTGGTGAATGGGTTGCCTATTGTGTAACATCAACCAAATGTAGAATTTAAATATATTATTTGGGATCCGATCCGATGTTTACTGTAGTTTTCACAAGATACCGGATGCGTTGCGTCAGCTGCGTGCTTTGTGTTGTAACTTGTGTCTTTGGTGTTACCTGAATCTCTTGCGTATATTAGTTATTGTATATTTATATATATTTTTTTTTTGTATTTTGTATTTGTTATTATTTTTGTGTGTTTTGTTGTTTATTTTAGATATTGTGGTGATAGTGTTTAATTTTGCATATTTGTATGGTGAGTAATTTGAGTATTGCAATATCCACATGGTTTTATTTTTTGTTGTAGTGTAGTTGTTTGACTTATCACACGTGTACGTTTGGTTCGATTTGTGTGGTACAAAAGAAGCCCATTTCACGGTGATAGACACTGTCTATTGTGAGTATAGTAGATCATACAGGCGCGGCTCGTGATGACGTATGTTGGTTTGCAGTACAATGATACGAGTGCCTCGTGTGTTTTCGGTGTTTACTAAGCAAACGTTACAGTTAGTACACGAGAATACACGAAGCACTCGGATCATTGTACTGCAAACCAAAATACGTCATCACGAGCCGCGCCTGAGATCATACATCTGTAATTAGCAATATTTCTATTATTTTTGGTAGAACTTAACAACGTCTGCATTGGATTCATAGTTATAGACACTTTTTAGAATGAGTAAAAAAGAAAAATGTAACAGTTTTGCAATTATTGCATGCATTTGTTTAGGATTTTAAGTTTCCAATTTGCTGCTTTTACCACAATGTGTATTAAATTAATACTGTACAATTAATTCTGTACAAAAATTTTCTCTATGTTATTTTTTCTACGAATCATCATTTCAGAGATATCGCAATTTCAAACATCGAAAATACTCATATTTACTCTTATGCGACTTGTAATGCTTCAACGACTGTTCCGCATTAGTAAAATATGAAAGTATTTATATCATTAAAATATAATATTTATTATTATTTCGTATAGTTTTTAAAATGTTTATAATACAAAGAAATATAATATTCCGAATATTATCAGATTTCCACACCACCTCTGAGGTAGTGGACTTAGCGCTTTTTTTTTACCTGTTTTCCCCAGTAGGCATACTCCACCGTCAATCTTGAAAAAAATTTAATTAGACAGTGCAAATATGAAATGAAAATTCAAACTATTGCATTGAATTGAAAAAATTGAACTATTGCGAATGATTATAATGAAATTAATAATTGTATATTTATGGAAATTGTAATCTTATTGAGAATCTTCAAGTGCTACTTCTATTATAATGTCTTCGTCGCTTCCTTCTTCTTCTTCCTGTATCTCTATAGATTCTTCTAAGAGAAGAGACTCACTGAAATGCTATTTTGACTGGGCTATATCTGATTTGTAATAATTATAAAATGTCAACTGTTGTCTGTCCAAAATCAATCTATCTCAGACATGACTTCATATTTTAAAGGACTGCTTTGACTTCGAATGTTTCTGAACACCAGTTATATCATTTTCCACATGACAGCCATGTAGTAGGAAGGAGTTTTTTTTTTTTATTTGAATATATATGTAGGTTTGTTTAATCCGTTGTCTAGGGTTGGTTGATTAATTAGGCCTGAACACTTCTTATATTATTTATTTTGTCAATAACAAGTATTTAACTAATTCATTATAATCATATAAGTATCAGTAATATCGCAGGGTATGTCTACTATTGATGTTTCTATTACGATCGTTGATGACTGACTGCCTGAGGCTGTCGCATCGATGTATTGCGCAACTAAAATCCTACATTCGGCCATCCGACTCTGAATCGGACTCCGATTCATCAAGGCCTTCTACCCATGCCTTCATGTATTCTGCGCATGTGGTGGTTTTGATCGGTCCCTCGTGTATTCCCACTGCTAAAACATTATATCTTTCATTTGCTTTGACGTTTGTCACTTCGTATGGTCCTAAATATATCTTGTGAATTTTTAAACCAGATCCAAATTTAGTTCTTTTAATAGCTACTAAGTCTCCTCATTTGTAGTTCTTCGGTTTCCTCCGGCGCAAATTATATCTTTCTCTATTCTCACGTAGCACTTTCAAAATTTGTTCTCGGCATTCTTCTCTCAGTTCCTCTCTTGTTTCATGGCTTCATCCTCCAAGATTTCTTTTAGCAGTATGTCTTCCTTATTTCTCATCTTGACTCCAGTTGTAAGAACGTAATTTTGCATAGTTTTTTGGTAAGCGGAGCTTTCGGTTACAATTTCGAACTTCGTTCCTAACAAATAAACGCGGAACTTCTTGACTGCCTGAAGGATTGCAAGGACTTCGAGCTCATAGCTAAACCATTATTAATTCTCGGTCCGTCGTTTTTCTCGTGCTGTTCTTCCTCTTCCACCGCAGGGTAAACCTTTTCGTCTTCTTAATCTTCGTCTTCTGCCGACTTCAGGTTCGTCGAGAAAGAACAAATGCGGTCTGCCACGTCGTCAACAGTTCCAGATGAATTCAAATTGAGAATCTGGCACACAGCGATAAGGTCGGCTAGTTCTAGCTTTTGTGTGACTTCTTCCCTTTTCTAGAAATATTCGTCTGAATTCTTCTCGAATCCAAAACCAGTAAATGATCGCAGAGCCTTTCTGACTCTCCGCGGTTGGCCCTCATCTCCAAAAGAAATACAATGTCATGCCTTCATTGCCTTCAAATTACCATGCGTAATGTGATATTCGATTTCCGCAATGTCACCCAACGTTGCAGACATTTTGTAAATGTGCCAAACAAAATTGAATAAACCCTGTATATTACGTTTGAAATATTCGTCAAATAAATACGTTTCGTTTTGTTTTTTTTTTTATTTTCAAATAGTTTGCGTCTTACAATAATGTTTATTGTGTCTATTCTCTTTTTTCAACGTCGACAGTCAATCATCAAAATGTTACAAAATGAGGAAATACTTAATTCAACAAATAATAAATAAAATATCTTCCTGCCAAGTTACTTTACATAAACGTTACAATATTATTGTATATATTTCCTCAATGAATCAAATCTAACATATAAATTTAAAATGAGTAGGGTAAACCGTACAGTTATTAGCCACTTAAGAAACTTATCACTGTTAATGTTTGTAACTTTAAATAATACACTTTTATTTTATATATATTTATTTATTGTTTATTATATAAACTATTTTACATTTTAATATTTATAAACTACACACAAACACAACTTAACAACAACTCTCTTTTTGTCTTATCATCATTTTTTTCTTGTTGGTTCAGTACTACCAACTTTGTATTCTTAATAATACCTACTTAATAATACATAACTAAAAGTAAACAAAAGTAACTAATATTTAACACGCCTCCTTACTTTTGGGTGACTTTTAATAAAAATCTAAATTTATAATGTTTTTGCTTACTCAAAGACTTTGTAAATATGTCAGCAATGTTATCCTGACTATCAATTTTAACAATATCAATAGTCTTATTTAAGTAATTTTCATTTACATAATGGTAATGAGTTTCTATATGTTTTGAATTCTTTGATAAATTTCCATATTTAGATATAACTACTGCACCAGAATTGTCTTCATACAAATTTATAGGCTTGTTGAATTTAATATTAAATGATTCTAAGATACCCTTCATAAAAATTACTTCTGTAACAGCTTCTGATAATGCTACATATTCCGCATGTGTACTTGACTTTGTTACAGAGTTCTGTTTGCGTGATCTCCAATAAACTGAGTTCCCAAATAATCTAATTACAAATCCTGATGTTGATCTTCTATCATTTATGTCGCCTGCCCAATCAGCATCAACGTAACAATCCATTATATTAATATTTTCATTTTTCAAATAAGTTAATTTATAATCTTTTGTTTTATATAAATATTTTAAAATTCTCAATGCATATTTGAAATGCTCCTGATTATAACTTGATTGGAATCTACTTAAATAATTTACACAAAATGATATATCAGGTCTGGTGCCTGTTGCAATATATAACAATTCTCCTATTAAATTTCTAAATTTAATATTATCTTCTACTATTTTACTTGTCATTAAATTTAAATTTATTTCCATAGGCGTATCATATAGTTTTGAATTTTTTATTTGATATTTTTGTGCTAAAGATTCAATGTAACTTTTCTGATCTAAAGTCATTTCTACATCATTATATTCAATGTTAATTGTAACTTTAAATAATACACTTTTATTTTATATATATTTATTTATTGTTTATTATATAAACTATTTTACATTTTAATATTTATAAACTACACACAAACACAACTTAACAACAACTCTCTTTTTGTCTTATCATCATTTTTTTCTTGTTGGTTCAGTACTACCAACTTTGTATTCTTAATAATACCTACTTAATAATACATAACTAAAAGTAAACAAAAGTAACTAATATTTAACAATCACTTTTGAAAAATTTTATCTTACGTAAACTGAGAAATATAATATAAACAACACATTATTAATAATCGTTGCTTAAATATTTTGAAGGTCTACTTATATAGTTTCTATGTATATACACAATGCGTTTTGAAAAAAAATATTAGAAAATTGTTGCAAATTTCTATAGTTATTGACCAGTTTTTATAGTTACTAACCACTTGTGTTACAGTAACTGACCGCTGTTACCTACTATAAAATTTAGGTAAAAAATTAAGACAAGACAATTGAATAATTATTTATTTTATACAAAATGGAGTACCTATAAAGAAGTCACATGTCTTTATGTTCGAGATAAAATTTGTATAATTCTTCAATTTCTTCATCTTCCTCTTCTGCTGGACGTAGTTTTTCACCATATATTGTAGACTGTTTAATTTCATCTTCCTTTTCACGTCCTGAGCCGTGAACCAATGCATCGTCATCTACAGTTTGCGCGCTATCATTTGTGTCACTTGACTCTTCATTATAACACATGTGGCATAAAAACAAATCACCGTCGTTTAAATTTGGCACATGTTCTTGATGCTTCTTAGGAATACATTTTATGTGATACGACTTATGGCATGTGTCACAACAAATATTAGTCTTACTATATCCACAAATGAAACAAGTGGATTTTAATTGAGTTTCATTTTTCGGTTTTCTTTTTCGAGTCGGTTGTATGGTCTTTTTATTATTTTCTTTTGCTGCCAATTTTTCTTCCCTCTGCTTCTTCTTTCTTTCCTTTTTCTTTTCTATATTCAGTTTTTCTTCTTGTTTTTCCAGAAGCATGTTTTGATAATTTTCAGAAGTAATTGCAAAAGGATATCTCTTAACTTGACGTTTGCCTTTGCGTTTTGGAGAATTTGGCCACATTAAATAATTATTAATAGAAGCAGTGTCTGGAGTATTTCTTTTTTCTTCCAAGTTTAGGGTTTCGGATGACTGTGTTTCACTTGCTGTTGATACCAGAGGTGCTAATGCAATGGTGGGTGTAAAATTCAAAAGTTCTCTTTCGTTTTGTATAGGATACGAATTTAGAACTTCATCAGTACTCTGTGTATCATCCATTCGTTCAGACCCCTCTAAAGCGTCATTGATGCAATCCTCCTCAATAGGTGTATTTATAGGATCAGTTTTCAAATGCTTCCATATCTCGTATAATGCTAAGAAATTCTGGTCACTTTCAGATTCCATTTCATTCATTTTTGTGAATAATTCTACTTTGTCTTTTCCTACAATACTTATAAATGTAGAAATGTCTATTGTTTTTGCGTTACGTGTGTTATCGTTATTGTTATTACTATAGCAAGTTTTAGTAGAATCAGTAGTGCCACTTAAGCATTTTGTGTAATCCACAGCATTTGCGTCAAATGGATACAATCCACATAGTCTAAATCCATTTTGTAGCATAGTTGGTTTCACTATAGCTTCTACAACTTCATGAAGTATTGGGGCAAACGTTAGTTTTGTTACTGCTACTCCTGGATTCTTATCGTGGAATTGCATGACAGCTTTTCTCCATCCGACTTTTATCGGTCGAAAAACTGCGACGTCAGCGGGCTGTAGAATTCGCGTTGTATTCGGATATAGAGCTATTAATTCTATTCCTAATCTAGAGCAAAGTGTACTTAATTCAAAGGTCAAGTGAGACTTGTGACCGTCCATAAAAAGAATGACAGGTAAGTTAACTCCTTCTTTCACTAAATACGGATAGAACACATTAGCAACGTATTCATAAAAGGTTTGAGCCGTCATCCAACCATTGTCACTTCTTCCTATACCCCATGTAGGCGGCACACTCATTGCAATTTTTTCGGGAACTCTTTTGTATGGAAAGATAACCATAGGGCTGCAAGTTTTTCCTTCGGCGGAAAATGTAAACATCACTGTTATATTCTCTTTTGATGATCCGTGTTCGATATTATATACATTTCTACAGCCCTGTGGAGCTAACACCTTTCCCGTTTGCGGACAAATCTGAAAACACGTTTCGTCCCCATTAAAAATTCTAGTTGGATCCATCATCACATCCTCCAGATTCTTCTCCTTAACATATGTCTCTATAGCCTCAAACCAACCTCTAATATCTTTTTCAGTGACACAAGCGCTTGCGGTCGTAACGCCTTCTGATGACCTGAACACGATTGATGGGTTTCTTTTTAGGAAAGCCTGTGTGAATAAGTTACAATAGATAAGGATGATGTTTTAGAAAAAAAATTATCTTACCCTCATCCAACCTTCACCGGGCTTATTATCTCGGAATGGATGCGGCCTTGGATTATTGTTTAAAAATTGTTGCACACTTAAGGCTAAGTCTTCCTTTTTTCTGGGAAACCCCTTTCTGGCAAGGTCCGATATCCACCTAAATAAAGTAATTTAGTAGCAAGAATGACATTATTGGCATACTATATTCCTTCCACCTAACTAAAGTGCTTTCTTCTTGTTCCGTGAGTATTGGTGACGGTCCAAATGTGCTTTTGTGCCCCGGATTACATATTTTAAAATGTAAAGTAGCCCTAGGTATGTTATATTTCTTCGCAATGCTGCGAACCGAGCTCTCACCGTTTCGAATTTCTTCAATAGCTCTCTCCAGACGACCGGGGCTATAATTTGGAGTCTTTGGCATGTTCTGCAAAATATATAATCTACAACATCTTCTTCTATTGTTTACTTCTACCTGCATATATTTAATTGGATAGTATACATCAGGCGCGGCTCGTGATGACGTATTTTGGTTTGCAGTACAATGATCCGAGTGCTTCGTGTATTCTCATGTACTAACTGTAACGTTTGCTTAGTAAACACCGAAAACACACGAGGCACTCGTATCATTGTACTGCAAACCAAAATACGTCATCACGAGCCGCGCCTGGTATACATACATTTGATTCCATTGTAGTCAACATTTTCTTTCTCCTTTTTGTCTACTTCATATTTTATAAGACCGGCTTTGGACATTTTATAAAAGAAAAAGGAATACATTTTTATGTAAAATAAAAGTAAAGTCACAGCATTCTTTGCTTGTATTCTATATTGCACAATGTAGAATTAAAGGATTCGGTCAGCACAAGAACGAGCTAGGTGACAATTCGGCATTAAATAACATAGTTTTTAAAAACACTTGCAGTAGACAACTTACGATACATTACATCAAAGATCATTTTTAAATTTAAGCGTTAAATTTTCCAGCGCCATCTTTTGGGAAGATGCTAAAGGTTACTTGCTTTGCTCTTTCCATATGTTCTTTACAGATTGCTTCTTTATCCCCAAAATCTTATTTCATGGGTTTTGTAAAAATTAAGATTACTTTGGAGTTTCTGAAAACTTTATATTAATAGCCTAGGTCCTACAATTGGCCTAAGACTAATCTTTTTATTTTTTTCAAATTGTGCAAATTGTGGATGAAATTAAAAAAGATAAAATAGCTTAGGATAATTGTGACAACAGTTGGATTGTTTTCGGTTTTGAAAACATTACTTTTTCTATTTCTATAGGTCAAAACCCATGAATTTGTATTTCGTACCGACTTCGTGCTCTCTACTTTATCATAGCGCCCCCTTAACGTTAGTAGGCTACTAAATCCCTAATAGCGTTTGAGACCGTGTTTAAAGTGTCTATTAAAGCTAACCTACAAAAAGAAAAAGCGCAAACTGCCAAAACATAACGAAATGATACAAAATTGAGAGTAAAAATCATAACAATGAATTCATTAATGTAAGTATACGGATAATCGGCATACAGCAATTTTAATAATAATGGGAGTGCATGGTGTCTCATTATAATTTCATTATCAACAAAATTTGAATCAATTTTAATTATTATTTTTTGAATGCTGTTTCCAAGTACCCATGAGATGCAATGAAGCAAACTGATGAGAAAAAGTCTGTTTAATATGTATTTATGGTATGATGTGGGCTTTATTTGCAAATATTAGTTCTGTAGTAGGTGGAAGGTGGTATAAATGTATTTATGTAATATATTTAATATATATATGTCACTTTGTTGGCTATAAATGAATCATTTATCTTAAGGGAAGTAATATGATATATTTATTACAGGATTTGTTAAAGATTCAAGGCGTCTTCGAGAACATTGGCTGCAGATGCAAGCACCGAAAAATATCAGTCAGTATTGGAAAAAGTTTACTTGAAACTGGAGCTGAAGTTATTGAGTGAAAATGATAATTGAATATGTTTATTATATGATATTAGATAAGTATGACAATAGGATGATATGATGTAATTTAAAATATAGAATAAAGTAGGTATAATTATATCTAAGTTACATGTAAATACTGCATCATGTATAAAGTAGGTATGAATATTTGTTACATGTGGATACTTATAAATGTATATATTATATTTAATACTAATAAAAATTATATCAAAATATCCCTAAAGTATTTCAATAAATAATAATCTACCCGTGCTTCCTCAACTTCTTGCAACTCAGCTTGTATATCAACTAGATCTTCCATACTTTCAAAATTATATAATTTCAGTAATACAAGTTTTAAGTAAGATTATATATTACACTTACATTTTTCTTATATCAAATTTAAAAGCAAAAAATCATAAAATTTATTAAAACAAATAAGATTAGTTAAAAGGTATTTAAAATAACCTACAATTCCAATAGGTAAACTATTTTAAATGTCTCCTTCATGCAAAATGCGCATGCCTGCGAACTCCGTTTTCACGGTTGCCACATATTTTTTTCTACTAAGATCCTATTAGCTAGTAGCCACTAAGTATGATGAAATACGCGACTATGAATACGAAAAGATAAAAGCATCTTAGTACGCTCTTAGTAGCTACTAACTAATAGCGTACTAACACCCTATTAACTTCGCGACTATGCATAAGGCGGCCAAATCTCTTCCCTATAGTCACCTACAAACGTGTATTACGTATGTGTGCGTTAAAAAAGCGAGGAGTGGGGACCCACGAAGCGATGCATACATGCCTTTAGTTACAGTTTGCTTGTAAAGTTGGATGGTTTGGTCAACTTTTGCGAATAGTCCGTATTCACGATGGATATTTTTACCCTTGAACAAAAAAAATATGTCGTAAAACAGTATCATCTTGGTCGCAGCATAAGAGAAATTGCACGGGTATTTCAAATTAACTTTCAACGTACCATTGCGTTTGAAACGATAATTACGGGCGAAAATAGTTGAATCTATCCTAAATATTCAACCGCAAACGATTTTAAATGTTCAGAGAATCTTTTATGACAGATTAGGACATTGCTTGTTTGCATTAGGAGACCGTTTTGAGCATACAATACATTAAATAGTTTACTTTTTATTTTTTTAATTCTAGTTTTATTTATTATGTATAGAATATAGAAGTTATTATGATTTACCGCTTTATTTATTGTTATTGTTATAGGTATATCTGACATTGTTTTAAACGTTAAAAATATTAAAATCTTCCAAAAAGTCCACACTTATTTGTATTTATTATTACATAAAGTCCCTATTATTGACGGTAGTTCCACATTCATCGACGTTTATACTATGTATGTATGTGCTTACTGCTTACATCCAAACTGATCTACAGTACATACATACATACAGTTCATAAAGTATAAGTTTTCAGTTCGTACTGCCCAAGTGGGAACCGCAAATTGTACTTTATCTCTTTCTAACACACATGAATACGCGCTATAATACTACTAACGTTTGTCATTTTAAGTTAAGACGTACGTCTTTGAAATATTATATTAAATAAAAAGGATAAGTTGTCCAGGAGATAATCTTATCATATTCGGCTTGCTGTCAAATTATTTGAATACTGTTGTTTATTGACTTTGTTTCCGGTATTCTGACTTCTAGGTTAACCATTCTTCTAATTTCAATATTTAGTTTGTCATAAAAAATTACAAAATCCGTTCTTTTCAGAACAATACTGATAATAAATAGTAATATCAATTTGTGACAATAAGTACGAAATTGTTTGATTATCACTTTGACATTTCTAACCTACCTATTTATTTTACAGAATATTTCTTAGATGCCTGGTAATTTGTTCGAATATTAAAGTAATAATTTGCGCATAGTTTTCTTGGATAGAATATATATTTATACTAGAAAAGAAACAATACTTTTGAACTATTCATGTTCCTACTTTACTCATTATTATTATCTTGACATGTAGGTTATGTATATGCTTTCTTTGGTTATATCACAAGTGACATACTAAAACTTTGACAATATTGCAAAACATGACGTTTATATTTTATGATGACAAACGGTTATTTCCGCATATTGACCTTATTTGACTCTGTAGTACTGATTTGAATCACATGCTTTGAATTTGGCCTTGAACTGAAAACTTATACTTTATGAACTATACAGTTCATAAAGTATAAGTTTTCAGTTCGTACTGCCCAAGTGGGAACCGCAAATTGTACTTTATCTCTTTCTAACACACATGAATACGCGCTGTAATACTACACACGTTTGTCATTTTAAGTTAAGACGTACGTCTTTGAAATATTATATTAAATAAAAAGGGATAGGTTGTCTAGGAGATAGTCTTATGATATTCGGATTGCTGTGAAATTATTTTAATACTGTTGTTTATTGACTTTGTTTCCGGTATTCTGACTTCTTGGTTAAGTAATCTAATTTGAATATCTCGTTTGTCATCAAAAAATTACAAAATCTGTTCTTTTGAGAACAATACTGGTAATAAATAATAATATCAATTAGTGGCAATAAGTACGAAATTGTTTGATTATCACTTTGACATTTCTAACCTATTTATTTGACAGAATATTTCTTAGATGCCTGGTAAGCCTCTTGGTTCTCAAGCTCAACAGCTTGTATTAAATCTTACAGCCTATTTTGAACGAGAAAAAGAGAATGGTGGGCCAGTTATGTCCATCGATCGTGTTCATGAGGTAATTCACATAATCACATAAGGCAGTTATAAAATTAGTTTTATTTTAGAGGGTAGCACAAGCCCTTAATATTTCTAGTAGAACTTTCTACACTATTAAATATCGTAGCGTTCAGAATCCAGTCTTATCATCTCCTGGCAAAAACAGGTCTTGTAGGAAGCCAAAAACTAAGGATTTACCAGAAGCAACGAAAATGGAAGTTCGAAATACTGTTTATGACATGCATAAAGAAAGCATGTGTTTAATATATTGTAAACATTTATTACATGTTCAAATTTTTCAGAAAAACATCTTACCTTAAAAACTCTAAGAAATATTTTGGCAACGAAAGAATTTATTCATACGAGTACAACTTCTTTAGCAATATTGCTTAAAGATATTGGTTTTAAATACAAGAAAGAATGTAACAGAAGAGCACTCACAGAGAAATTTAATATAGTCTGCATGAGAAATGTGTTTTTAAGGGAATATATGAATAATGGTTCCCATACCTAATCACCGTAATGACAACACAAGAGTTCGTCAAGCTGTGATAAATGAAGTTTTTACTGTATAATTTTGTTAATAAATATTTTTAAATAAAAAAAAAACAGTAATTTCTTTAGTAGCACTGTAATACAAGTTTCAAAAAAGGAACATATAAAATATAAAATAAATAAATTCATATTCATGATGACAATTTACACAGTTCTATTTCTTGAAGTTTTAATTTGTTGGCTTACATCTTTTCTTCTATAATGGCACACCTTAATTTTGCTTGAAGAATATTTTCATCCAATTGTGCATTTCGAAGTTGTTGTTCTTGAACTTCAATGGCCAATTCGTACTTTCTTTTTAAATAAATTTGTTCTTCATTATGTATTTGCTTTCTTTGGTTATATTGCAAGTAAAACTGAAATTTTGACAATGTTTGCGAAACATGACATTTATATTTTATGATGACAGACGGTTGTTTCCGCGACTGAATACATGACTTCATTTGACTCCGCAGTACTGATTTGAATCATATGCTTCGAATTTGACCTTGAACTGAAAACTTATACTTTATGAACTATACATACATATACATGCTATGTGCGTCCCCACTCCTCGCTTTCGAACGCACACATACGTAATACACGTTTGTAGGTGACTATAGGGAAGAGATTTGTACTGTATATGTTATCATAGAGTTACACTAACTTGGAGTTGTATTAATTTGTAACATCAATACAGATGAAGTAGATGGTTGACATACAACCAGGGTTGCCAGATATGAAAAGCTAAAATACGGTATAGCAGTTGCCTTATTACGGTATACGATGGTATAATTAAATTGAGTTACGGTATAAATACGGTGCAATTTATTGACATAATTCGGCATGTTAACTAATTAATAACAATTAATAACCAACATCAATGTATGTGAAAGCAAAAGTAATATCTAGAAACTTTCGCAGAATAATTTGAGGAATAAATATTGAAATATCAAGCTAGAAAATTTATTTTTCAAAAATAATATGTAGTAAATAATACATAGTGTCGTAAATATATAGTTTTATATTTTTGTTAAAATAAAATATATAAAATATAAACATTTAAGCTACATTATTAATTGAGCAACATTTCATTACATTTAGGCAAATATATTTAGAAGCTTGTAGGTTTAATCAATTTGTTTAGTATAAATGAAGTTATTTTTGAAACATTATGTAGTAAATAATATTGATACAATTTTCATTTATGGCATATTTTGAAGTTGAAAGACTCATAATCAATACACTTAACTTATTTACATTAAACAAATTTTGTGCAATAAACGGAAATTGTTTCACAATATCATTTACTACTTATTATGTTTCAAAAATAACTTCATTCTCCGATTCAGATACATCATCATTTTCTTTTTTATAAATGTTGGCTGAAAACATTGAAGAAATCATCGTGTTATTTGGTTCAAAGTTTGTACAATTTCCTTGCTCTTTAACTAATTGAGAAGTTAGCAGCATGGAATTTACTGTGTCTGTTAGTAAGTTGCTTCTTAGCTTAGTCTTTACCAAATTAATTTTTGAAAAAACTCGTTCAACATCAGCATTAGAATGAGGATAAGTCAATAATTCTAAGCAAAATCTCGATACATTTTTGTATGACCTATTACCAGTAGCATCTTCAAGAACACCAATTTCGGCCCAATAAACATCTACATTTAAATGTTTATATTTGTCAATGACATCTTGATTCAATTTTAAATACCTCCACTCATCATCTATGGCTTGAATCTCCTCTGAAGATAAATCTTTTGTTAGTCTTTGACATAAATTTAATATGTCTACTAAGCTATAGGTGAATCTGTACTGTTAGCATTTAAAAAAGCTAGTTTTGGTAAAAGAGGATCTCCAAAATCAAATCTTTTTTTTATTTGCACACAAGCAGTGATAACGAACTTCTGACAACGAATAAGAAAGTTGTCACGTTTTATGTCATCTAAAGTATTCATTTTATTCAAAACATTAAGTCCTAGGTAAAATTTATTCAGAGGAAGAAATTTACTTCTTTCTTCAGGATTTAACTCATGTATATTATTTTCAGTTATATAATTCATATCCATATAAATACTCAACAGTTCTATAAATGTAGATTTCATTTTGTTGTATAATTCAGTTATCACTACTTTTTCTGATTGAAAATATGAATTTAATGTTGTAAATTTTGGTAATATCCAATCCAAAAACAAAAAACATTCGGTTTTGTGGATTTTGTAAAGAATGAAATATATTTTCAGATTGAATTAACCTATGTTCTTGATAATGATTTTGGAAATATAATAAAAGAGCATTCCATTGTTCAATAATGCGTTTCACTACACACGTTAATGAAAGCCATCTGAAAAACATATTTAAGTTTAAGTAATAAATTAATAATAAAAATTATTACCTTGTTTGTGCTGGCTTTAAAAGCTTGTGTGGTTCAATATTACAAAATTTTTGAAATTCACCATACTGAGCCTGTCGCTTTGCACTCGTATTGAAAAATGTATATATATCTCTAGGCAATGCTGCACATTCTCTGGTTAAATTCTTACAAGCTTCGCTGGCACATAGATGCAAACTGTGACAAATACATTTATTAGCGACAATTCCATTCAGTTTATTTTTTAATTTAGTTGCAACAGAACTTATGCCACCAAACATCACATTACATCCATCTGCAGCATAACCAATGATGTTATCCAATGGAATATTAGCATTAGTAAAAACTTCTACTAATTTATTAAAAATATTTTCTGCAGTTGCACCTTGATTTGCTCCTACAATGTGTAAATAAAAATGGGAATTCTTTCTATTATGCATCCTCTTTATGAAAAAGTTGTATTAATGTAAGAAATCTGGTCACTATTCATTTTTCATCTTTACTATAAAATCGTACGCAAAATCGAACGCATATAGCAAGCGTTTTAGTCGATGAAATATCAGTCGATTCATCTATCAATATACTAAATTTTACAGCTTTTCAAATTGTGACTATATCTTGGTAATGTATTGGAGCAAGTATATTTTTCACTAAATTTGTAGTCTTTGTTCTACTTAAATGTAATCCTTTTGCTATGGCAGAATCAGGAAAACAACTTTTTAGTAAAGGTGTCAAGTGTTCTGTTGCCAAATATGCAATGTTATGTTCGATTAAAAATGAAGAAATTTTTAATTCTGCTGTTTTAATCTGTCGTTCAACAGTATTTGCATTAAATTTTTCAATAATAGTAGGTTGATTACTATTTAAAATTACTTTTGCTAAAGTTTTGTGCTTCTCAGAATTATCACGACGTTTAATGACACTGATTTCTGCAGAAAACTGTACATTGCAGCATTTGCATGATGCTCGAATACAATTACCTAAACCCACAAAGCAAACAATAATAATGTATTACTAAATTATTCATAAATTCTTTACCTTTAACTGGCATAAGCCACTTAAATTCATTTTGCCATTCCTGACGATACTTTTGTTTTTCGCTCTTTTTGCGCGCTCAACTCCACTACCACTTTCATCAGAATCCATTTCTTTATACTTTATATTTGAAAATTTACTTGGATAAGAATGCATAAAAATATAAAAATAAAACGAAAAACATAAAATCATGATTAACAGATGAACACAAACATCCAAAGATATCCGGGAAGTCCCGAAAACAATCGACATCAACTGGTTATTCGCAATCCTGAATTGCCGACGTACTTGTTAGTTCGATTCGATTGAAGCGACATCTATATCATATTCACGATTTGCAACATAGTGAATTACGGTATAATATAGTATGCAGCATTGAAATACGGTATATGACGGTGTAGTGGTACGTTATATTTTTTAAGCATGAAATAGTGGTATAATTCCGTAATTACGGTACGTCTGGCAACCCTGCATACAACTGAAGCTGAAAGAATGCATAATTATTTATATATATATATATATATATATATATATATATATATATATATATAATAACTTCGTGACCTTGGTATGATATGGTAAACCTAATCAGTAGGCGATTAAAGGTCTGTATATTACTTCAAAATATATGCATTTAAAAAACTCTACATGTTTCGGCTGTATACGCCTTTTTCAAGAGAATACAAAATATGAATGACAGGATATAAATCATTTATATCCTGTCATTCATATTTTGTATTCTCTTGAAAAAGGCGTATACAGCCGAAACATGTAGAGTTTTTTAAATGCATATATTTTGAAGTAATATACAGACCTTTAATCGCCTACTGATTAGGTTTACTATATATATATATATATATATATCCTTGTTTAAAGAGATTCTATTTCAACTTAACATCTGCATAATTTTCATAATCTGGACTTTTATTTACTCGACAGTAAGGGCCAAATTCATAGTCGCATATTAAGGAACACTCATTCTCACCTCTTACTCATAGGGTCAATTTCTCACTTTTTGAAATTCATAAATAATGAGCAACTCATCGTCGCCTTACGTTGACCTCACTTTTGAGCGGGAATTGAGTAATCGTTAAGGTTAGAAGTTGGTTGGCTTATTAGATCCTTATTTGTACCTCATATCGTTTTTGAAATAGATTTTAGTTATTATTCTTTACTTAATTTGTTATTATTAGGTTATTGCGTAGTATTTAAGGTTATTATATTAAGCTGTTTTAAAGTAAAGGATTGTCAATTGCAAATATTCATAATTAGTATTTGCATACTCTTGTTTGGTAAGTAGAAAAAAAAACTTATCTTATTAGCTATACAAATGTGCATTTTTGTAGTTATACTTTATTGGTTGGTGCAAGTTTAAAATTGCTTGGTGCAGGTTTATATTGCTTGGTGCTGGTGCAAAATATATATATAAGTAGATATGGAAGGCAAACGATTATTCTTCACAGGCGATGAAAAGTTATATTTAAAGCAATTAGTAAATAAGTACAGCAACATAATTGAGTGCAAAAAGACAGACTGCATTAGTGTTGGTCACAAAAAGAAAGCCTGGCTTTCAATAACAAAAGAATTTAATGCTGTATCTGAACATTCAAATGTACTTATTAGGTAATAGGCATATTCTTCTCTTATTAAATATTGTTTTTGTAGCGAACCACTGACCAATTGAAAAAGTGTTGGGACAATGTAAAAAATCCCAGAAAAAAGGAATTGGCAGAGGAAAAAAGGGAACGTATGGCAACTGGAGGTGGTCCTTATATACCTCCTCCAGATGAGCATTCTTTAGATAATATCCTGAACACGGTAGATATAGAATTAAAAGATACTTTTGATAGTGATGGTGTTGCATTAGCAAATGGCATCGAAGTAGAGCAAACTATCAACATGGATCAACCAGTAGAAGTGGATCAAGCAACTTGCGATGATCAGAATAACGGTGCTGCTGCTACTGAAGAAGGTATTTTATTTTGATATACGATTAATTTAGTTCTAGGAGGTTTTTTTGTTTTCAGAAATATTCCTTGTTCTAGAAAAGGAACAAAAAAATGATATAATTTACCCAACCCGGACCAGGACATTCTCAAAATACACCTCAAGAGGCACTGCAATTGAACGAGAATTGGAAGTGAGGCTTCAACGCAATGAGAAAATGAGGGAAAACGAAGATGAAATCCACCAACTACGTGTTAAAGAACACAATTTAAAACTTGTAGAGCAGCGCATGAAAGTGGAAGAGCAGGCAATACGGAAGAGGATTGCAGAAATAGATTTAGAAATTTCTTTAAGTAACTTAGCAAAAATAAAGAAAAATGACGAGTACTTCAGTTGTATTAATATTCCCTGGCCCAATTTTGTAATTTACATATTTCTGAATAATTTACATAAACACTGCTTCATGTGTTCATTGAAAAAGTACTTTTGGTACACCTATATATAATTTAAGTCGATTGTTGCAAGACAAATCTTCATTTGAGAAAGTTGTCAAAAGTTGTTTCTGGGTGAAGAGTAAAACAAAAAAATATGGAATTTGAGCAGTTCAATAACATTAATCATTATAAACATATATATGTAATACGTAGTAATTGTGTAATATGATTTATTTGCCTAAAATGATACAAGTATAGGGAAAGTACACAAAAGTTATAAAATGTGAATACAATCATATAAATTAACAGTAATCAAAATAGTAACAATAAAGAAAATGACAGAGTTACAACAAAATATGAATAAGATTGTCCAGTTTTAGAAAGGGGATTGTTATAAATGTAACAGAGATGGCAAATCACCAATTAAATATTAAAATGTCTTTGAATAAAGGCACCACGGATTGCATTCCCTCGCATTTCTACAGGAAGTGGTGCTGGATTTGGTACTACTCTGTCGACAAAATTTTCTTGGATATATTGCTCCCTTTCTTTTATAGCAATATTATGTAAGACAGCAGCAGCAGCAATTATATGAGTGGTATTGCATAATTTATTTTGTAAACATGTAGTGAGACATCGAAATCGAGACTTCCATATTCCGAATGTTCTTTCTACTACATTTCGAGTTTTAATATGGGAATTGTTATATAAATGCTCTGCTCTGGTGTTTGGATTTAAAATTGGAGTAAACAAATACTGCGTTTGTTGATATGCACTGTCTCCTAACAACAACCCAGGTAGTAGACCACGTTCAAATTTTACATGTGCAGCACTATTGGTAAAAATTCTGCTATCATGAGCTGAACCTGGCCACCGTATGACTATGTCCAGTATTTCACAAGCAGGTCCTGCAATGACTTGCACATTTAAGGACATCCAACTCTTCCTGTTTCGAAATACTTCCGCATTATCCCCCCCAGGACTCTTTATTTCGATGTGAGTGCAATCAATACACCCTGTCACCCCAGGGAATCCAGCAACTTCAAAAAACAAATTTCTATTTGCGTCTATTTGATTATTGTTTGGGAAATGTATATATCTCCCTAAATTTCTTGCCAGAATTTCAGAAACTTCCTTTATTATTCTATGGACAGCAGTTTGGCTTATATTTTCTATATCACCCATTACTCTCTAAAATTTCATTAATATTGACAATGTTAAAAATGAGTCAAAATAATTATTACCTGAAATGAAGCACTAGCATAAAAATGCAACGCAATGCATAATTTTGTTATTAATGGTATTGGTAGACCACGTTGAGTAGGTAGGTCACCTCCAGGATAGACTAGTGGCAGCAAAATATTATGAATTGTATTTCCAGAGAAACGGTATCGCTGTAGGAGTTCGTTATTTGTAAATCTCTCCAATGGGTTATTCTCGTTTCTTATAAGTTTTCTACAATGTATGATTTATTTAAAACGCATTTTATTTTGTGTGAGTAGGTACAAACTCCAAACCTTGGTATACGTAAAAAAACGTCGTCGTCTTCCACATAATTTACAAATTCCCAAAAATCGTCATCCATACTTAACAGATAATAAATATTGTCTTTTTAAATTCCCGCAAAAAAAAATACTACAACGTCACTAATTCGTCATTAAAATATTGTACGTCATTAACCGATGCAACTGACGCTTACTCAAATAAATCTCAAATTAGCAACTCATATTAGATGTCTTTGAATACGAAAAGTGAGGAATAAGTGAGACGTCCTCAAGATGTCCTCGAGCGAGGATAAAGTGAGCGTTGTATGAGGTGAGAATGAGTATTCCTTAATGCGCGACTATGAATTTGGGCCTAAATCATTGTTCGTTGATCCTTTATATTCATCCGAATTGTTTGAACCTATAACAGCAGTATTACGAATTAATTACTGCTATGAAAAGCTTTAAAGTTATAATTCCATATCATTTGCATTATTTATAACAAATAGTAAGATTTATATTACATATTAATATGTAGTCATGTTCTATTTATTGGGCTTTAAACATAAGAATTGCAAATTACAATACTTAAATATGTGTCTTTGAGGATAGCATAACAAGTTTAATTTGACATACAATTATAAATATATTTATTTTTCAAATAAAATATATAGATATTCTAAATTGGAAGTCCTGCATTTTAGGTACCTTTTTTATGCAAAATATATACATGAATTTTTAACCAATGAAATGCGATTACCATTCAACAGCGTTGCCATATGTTAGATAATTTTAAGTAAATAAATTTAAAAAAAATAAGGTTATATTCAACAAAATAATAAAAATCGACGTAATTAAATGCAACAACTATCTATTTAAAATATATATATTTTGTAATGTTATTGCATATCACAATTATTTTTTAGGAACAATTATTTGATAATTGTGAGTATTAAAATTATATATATATATATATATATATATATATATATATACATTATTATACGAAATTAAGTGGAAACATGACTTTTAACAGTAATACAGAACCTAGTTGTTCATGGAAGCAAGGTGATGTACAGGTAGTACTAACGGAAAAAGGAGGACAAATTAGAGTTACGTAAAAAATATGAACATAATGAATATATTGGTACATAAGTTCCCAGTTTGATATTAGAAAATAAGGAAAATAAAGCTAAATCGCTTCCTATTATAATAAGTAATAATGTATATGTTATACATAAAGAATATGGTAGTATTTTGAATAAAGAATATCAAAAAAAGGAAAATGGAAGAACTGGCAAAGGTAAAGTTCAAAACAGAAAGAGTGGAACTATTAATAGAGCCAGTAAGACCAGATCTTCAGAAACCTGCAGATAAAGCGGCTTTATTTTAGCTTGAGCAATTGAGAGAGACAGTAAATATATTTAATTTTTCTTAAAATATATTTAGTAACACATGAGTAATTTGTAATTTTACAGGTGCGATCTGAATATCAGGAATAGGATATTACATTTTAAGAGAATTTGAATTTTATTAATAAAAGGTATAGTTTTAGTTGTGATGATTTATTCCTATTTGTAGCAGGTGATTAAGTATTTTTTATTTAATTTTAATATCTCTTAGTGAATGGATACTTACTTTTTTGCTTATGTATAAGTTGCAGCTAGCGTACATTCAAATCTTGTGCTTTTAGCAGATATGTAGCTTAATTAAGGTTTCAGAATTATATTTTTCTCGATGGAATTACTTTAGTGGCAAATACATCTTGTTATGTATGTGTTTTTAATGTATTTTAAATAAATAATGCAAATTAAACATTAAATTTTTTATTCATAAAAAAAACTACAAAAATAATAAATACTAGAAAAATTGTTTTTATAGGGGGGAAACTCCACGTGTTCAGTAAAAACACTCTCTTTCAGAGATGTCTGAACAGAATGAGTGAAAAACCCTCTTTTATTAGCGTAATATACAGAAGCAATATGGCAAAATCTTATACCTAGTATAAAATATAATTAGTATAAAATATTGTTGAATGAAGTTCTTGTGTGTATTGTGTTCATTGAATTGATCAGAATCTATAACGTAGAAATTGAATTCATTTTCAACTATTAATATTCTGTGGATATCACAATGCCTGTTTGTAACACTGGAGTTAGAAGGTAATGTCTACATGTATAACCATTGTCTCCTAGAAATAATCCTGGAATATCCAGCTCTTTCAATTATTACCCTTAGTATGAATTTTTAGGATACACATTATTATATAATTATATTTGACATGCACATATAATGAAAAATAGTCCTTTCTGTTACAAAACACGTCTATAGGGAGATGCAAACTAACAAGGTCACCTAAATGTTCTGCAATGAGCACTAGCATCTTTTTTGTGATTACGCTTATTGTAGGTTGACTAACACCATATAAATGATTAGATACAACCTGAAAATTACACTAAAAAAATTTCCGCATACATAATACATACAATTAAAGGTGAGAATTAAATGTATAACAATTATTTCAAACGGTGCACATCTGCATATTAACTAAACAAATTTTTGCATACACACAGATACAACTAAAGGTAAGAATTATTGCACGTGTGCTTATGATAAATCTGCTAATCCACTGCAAAGGTTTTTATGTCCAACTTATAAATATAATTAAATGTAACACATCACCATAGATTCACATCACGCACTAACCAAACAGAATACACCACCATTTACTCAATTGGATACTGTTGCCTAATATTGATTAGGAGCGCACCAAACGTGTTTCTATTTTTTTGTTTTTGTTTGGTGTGTGTAGATTCTATATAATAAAGATTTAAAATTAAAAATGTAACTTACACTAATACCTAATTAATATGTATATATATATACATATATAATTTTAATACTCACAATTATCAAATAATTGTTCCTAAAAAATAATTGTGATATGCAATAACATTACAAAGTATATATTTTTTAAATAGATAGTTGCATTTAATTACGACGATTTTTATTATTTTGTTGAATATAACCTTATTTGTCTTGAACTTATTTACTTCAAATCATCTAACATATGGCAACGCTGTTGAATGGTAATCGCATTTCATTGGTTAAAAATTCATGTATATATTTTGCTTAAAAAAGGTACCTAAAATGCAGGATTACCCTCAAATTACCTTCTGTGTTTGATGGTAGATATAATGTCGGCTTTGCAGATGGAGTTAAACGATTATTTCGAGTAACAAATTCTTCAGAAAAATGAAGCTGGCATATTCTGTGACTAGAATAGATCGTCTTATATGGTACCGTCTGTAAGGACAGATTTCCAGTGGAATTCAGCCAAATCTCAAATTTGTCTGGATTAGGAAAGTAATGCCTTGGAGGGCAATGGTTAACAATTGGGGCGCCAGCCAGTATGAATACGTATTGATATGTATGCCACCATATACCATACAAATGTGTATGCGTATGTATTGTGCGGTTCACAGCGATGTCAAATCTAATTAGGAATTATAAACCATATTTAAGTTGCGCTTTTATTTGACTACTTATTTGTTGCATAATAAATTAAGGAAATTATTGTAAATGAATCCAATTTTATTTTAAATCTGTTATATTAGTAGGTGTATTGCGTTAAAATATATAAGAAAAACAAAGATAATTTATTAGAGCAGATTAGTATATATTATCCCGTTAATAATTAAATCCCATAAATTAATTAAAATATTAAGTATTTTTTTCATTTGTTGGTTTTTTAAATAAAATATTTACTTTGGTGTTTTCTTTTGAAATACATATTTTTTTTTCTATAAATAAAATATATGGATAGCTATATTGCTATATTATATTAAAATAAAATTTATTATACCTACCAATTTAATTTCTATTGATTCCTAATTACGTGTTGCGAGTATATTTGACAACGCTGTTAATCGCAGAATACATACACGTCTGTACACATGGTGGGATACAAATACATGTTGATACTGGCGCCCCAATTGTTAACCATTGCCCCTTGGAGATATAATATCCTGGCAGCCATAAACAGCACACTTGTTCAACCTACTCATCTCTGAAATACAGAGTTCATGATAAAATGTCACAGATAAACTCTATTCATTAAACAAAATTATATATAACGTGTGTATAAATTGTCGCAAAAGCTACATGCAGCGACGTTCTTCGTTTGGTTCTGAATAAAAAATCTTAATGTTAAAATGTCTTATCATGCTTCGTTTATTTTCACGGGGAAGTTCAGACTTTTAGGGCGTAACTAACCTTTGCTCTTCGATATCTGTTAATAGAGATAGATGCAATTTAGTTTAAAGAAAAAATGTTTACTAGTATTATTTCGTAAACGTTTTCTTTTTGATTTAAAAGCTTGTTTTAAACATTTATTCATTAACGTATAGCAAACGACAATTAAGTTGGCGCGAGAAGGGGTAAGTTCGCGCAGGATTAGAAGTAGTGGGGAGATTTGTATTTGGTTTTACATCAAATGTCAGATAATTCTAACCTCTGAGCGTGTATGATCCCCTAGCAAAGACATTACAAAATATGTGCTGTCAAACGACAATGACAAATGTATTCTGACAATTACTTGAGTAGTGGGGGTGGACGTTTTTAAAAACGGCTTCTGCGCACCCCCTCCTCGCGCCAACTTAATTGGCGTTTGCTATACTTCCACGAAAAACACATTTGGCAACGTTGTAGAACAATAAGTTTGTATTTCAAAGTGAGTTCAATCAAAATCATTACTGTCAAATTTTGACATTTACGAATTTACGAAGCATGATACGACATTTTAACATTAAGATTTTTTATTCAGAACCGAACGAAGAATGTCGCTAAGTGTAGCTTTTGCGACAATTTATACACACCTTGTATATTAACTTTCACATGTAAGTGTGAGAACACAAAAACATTTAACAAAGTTAACTTTTTTACAAAGTAAACACTATTAATAATATATATTTATCATGTGGCTTACCTACAAAACAACTATTTTTACTTCAAGAAATATTGTCTTTTTTATTAAAACTCGTAGCTTTTATTCACTTAAACTAATCAAATATCTACCTCTTATTAAACACTTCACAATAAAACCAATAACAAATTAAATTTAAGAATATCTATGAAACGATATAATATCGGACAAAAGCACAAGGAAAATAAACAAAATGTCGGCTTCCTTGTTTACATCTTTTAAATCATAGAAATTGTGGTCGCCCTCTACCATATAAAGCAAAACTAAAATTCAATTACATTTATGCCCATTAAACATCCCACACCTTAATTTATAGTTCATAACGGGTGTTCAGAAACATTCGAAGTCAAAGTAGTCCTTGAAAATATGAAGTCATGTCTGAGATAGATTGATACATTTACTTATACGATTTTATAGGTTATCAAATTAGTATCAGATTTTTCAGTTCGTACTGCCCAAGTGGGAACCGCAAATTGTACTTTATCTCTTCCTAACACACATGAATACGCGCTGTAATACTACACACGTTTGTAATTTTAAATTAGGACGTACGTCTTTGAAATATTATATTAAATAAAAAGGATAAGTTGTCCAGGAGATAGTCTTATGATATTCGGCTTGCTGTAAAATTATTTGAATATTGACTTTGTTTCCGGTATTCTGACTTCTAGGTTAACCATTCCTCTAATTTGAATATTTAGTTTGTCATGAAAAATTACAAAATCCGTTCTTTTCAGAACAATACTGATAATAAATAGTAATATCAATTAGTGCCAATAAGTACGAAATTGTTTGGTTATCACTTTGTCATTTCTAACCTACCTATTTATTTTACAGAATATTTCTTAGATGCCTGGTAATTTGTTCGAATATTAAAGTCATAATTTGCGCATAGTTTTCTTGGATAGAATGAATATATTTATACTAGAAAAGAAACAATACTTTTGAACTATTCATGTTCCTACTTTACTCATTATTATTATTTTGACATGTAGGTTATGTATATGCTTTCTTTGGTTATATTGCAAGTGACATACTAAAATTTGGACAATATTGCAAAACATGACGTTTATATTTTATGATGACAAATGGTTATTTCCGCGATTGAATATTGACTTTATTTGACTCTGCAGTACTGATTTGAATCATATGTTTTGAATTTGGCCTTGAACTGAAAACTTATACTTTACGAACTATAAAGATATACGATTTTTTGTTCAGAGCCCACTTGACTTCGAATGTTTCTGAACACCCGTTATAAGTTTTCAGTTCAAGGCCAAATTCAAAGCATGTGATTCAAATCAGTACTACATAGTCAAATAAAGTCAATATTCAATCACGGAAATAACCGTTTGTCATCATAAAATATAAACGTCATGTTTTGCAATATTGTCAAAATTTTAGTATTTCACTTGCAATATAACCAAAGAAAGCATATACATAACCTACATGTCAAAATAATAATAATGAGTAAAGTAGGAACATGAATAGTTCAAAAGTATTGTTTCTTTTCTAGTATAAATATATTCATTCTATCCAAGAAAATTTTGCGCAAATTATTACTTTAATATTCGAACAAATTACCAAGCATCTAAGAAATATTCTGTAAAATAAATAGGTAGGTTAGAAATGTCAAAGTGATAATCAAACAATTTCGTACTTCTTGTGATTAATTGATATTACTATTTATTATCAGTATTGTTCTGAAAAGAACGGATTTTGTAATTTTTTATGACAAACTAAATATTCAAATTAGAAGAATGGTTAACATAGAAGTCAGAATACCGGAAACAAAGTCAATAAACAACAGTATTCAAATAATTTGACAGACAAATAAATTTAATAGGAGAGAGATCGCATTACTTTGCTTGAATGGTTTACTGCATATAATTAAAGTGGATAAGAAACAGCACAAATATTATAGGAATCAGCAATAAATAATGTATGAACATATTCCGATAAATTAAGTAAAAAAGTTTATAAAGGAACTGTATAATGCTGGGACATAATAAATTTTTTCCACGGTCGGGAGTAGAAATCAGTTTCTATGACATCAAAATTAAAACAGAAGTAGTCGATTATTCCCAAGGGAGTATAATGCTCCCAAGGGAGTTTACATTATGGAGAACGTTTGTGATTCATGTTTGTTTATTTTGTAGTTATGACAATAACTCAACGACTACTAAATAAATGCTCAAATCCGAATACAATAATTCTGGTGCTACTTACTTCATGACAAAATATGTGTTTTTAAGTTAATGAGACCGTGGAAAAAATAGTATATACCATTCGGGAGAGATGCTATTTTGTCCTCGGTGCATTGTAGCCCTCGGGCTTCAAATTGCACCTCTGCCAAAATAACGCATTTCTCTCCCTTATAGTATAATATACTATTATTTTTCACTTGTCTATAATTGGTTGTTTATATCTGTGATACGCGATATATAACTCCATTTTTTTCGCTCTAGGGCATAATAATCGGGCGTTGTCATAACGCCCGCTTATTATTAATAAAAAGCAGGCGCAGCTCGTGATGACGTATTTGGGAGTGCAAGTACAATGATACGAGTGCCTCGTGTGTTTTCGGTGTTTACTAAGAAAACGTTACAGTTAGTACATGAGAATACACGAAGCACTCGCATCATTGTAAAAAGTAAGAAAATACAACAATCTGAATATTAGAACTGCTTCATTGACAGTTTTGACAGAATTTTAGCTTCTCCAATCGTCAAATTTTTAGAGTTCTCTCTCATAAAGTGGTCGTGATTTTTTGGGGAGTAACTCTCCATCAGCTTTTAATGCTCGTTCGTGTATTACTTCCAGAATTTCTTTTTCAATCATCTCTCAATCATCATACGTCAATGTACAAATACAAAGTAGACTTGTGGTAGACTTCGTTTGTATTAATAAGCTTTTTGTCAATTAATAATTGATTTTAAAGTGAAAAATAAGACGTTATATGAACCTTTGGCATAACTCGATGTTTATAAATCTCGGGCAATTTACAATACCTGGGGCCGAAGGCTCTCGGTTTTGTAAACTGTTGCCTTCGAATTTAAACATCCTCATTATGCCCTTGGTACACGAATAACTATAAGCATATTTTTATATTATAGATTTAAGTTTATTGTATTTATATATATCATAGTTCATACAGTTACCGATTTAATATGTATTTTAACATTAACTTTTCTTTTGTGTGAAAGTTTTTTCTGCCCATGCTATTAGAGCCGGCAGTCGCTTGGATGCGGGAAGCAGATCTTTCGGCATGCCGTCGCGTTTTTTTTTTGCGAAAAAGTATGAACTGAAAAATAGAGTAAGTCGCACACAGTCCAAGAAGAACAAATTCATATAGAAATTTTGCGTGAGAGACAAAGTTAGTTTTGTAAGGTGAATGTTCGTTATCATTTATAGAAACAAAATAGTGTTTTTTAAATATTCATGGTATTTAATTAACGAAAGTTATATGGTCTTTCGAAACAAAAACGAAGAACTAATTGTAAAACCAAAAGATACAGTCCATTACAAAAAGCAAACAAGGTTTTACGCACACACACAACATTTTGGTCCTTCGAGTCGGATACCAGCGAAGCAAGAAACTCATTATCGCTAATTACCAATACACAGGAATAAGCAAGGATTTGGAAAGAAGAAGACAACAATCCGCAACAAAGGTGAGTCTCTGATTCATTATCCTACATTCCTAGCTCTCACGTATTTTTATTGATAATCACAATTATAATGCCTACTGAACAAGAAACTTTAAAAGCGCTAAAGTGCAAAGGAGGTATAGTCAAAGGTACTTTATATATATAATAGTTCATACAGTTACAGATTTAATATGTATTTTAACATTAACTTTTCTTTTGTGTGAAAGTTTTTCTGCCCGTGCTATTAGAGCTGGCAGTCGCCTGTATACGGGAAGCAGATGTGCGGTTTAAAATCTGATTAATATACTCTTCCTGATCTAAGAAAATCTTATTTTTACATGGATCCTTTCTCACTCTCATGCCCAGGCATTAGTTGATTTCATCTAAATCTTTAATTTTAAATTTTGATGTCAACTGCTCCTTCAAAAAAAAACTGGTTCCTGACTAGAGTTAGAAAAGATAAAAAAATCGTCAACATATAAAGCAGTTATAAACTTAATAGTCAAATTTCAACCTCCTTGTACAAAACTCGTGAAGACTGTTTCAAGCCATAAATTGCCCTAATCAAATTTAAAACTTTTGTTTCTTGATTGCCACAGGCACCACCGTTGAAATCCTCCGGTATTTCCATGAAAACAGTTTCCTCCAGTGTACCATTTAAAAAAGCTGTAACAACATTCAAATGATACATATTCAAATTAAGCTGCACAGATAATGCCAAAAGCAGCCGCAATTATGAATGTTTGACTAATGGGGAAAAAGTTTCACCAAAGTCCATACCTGGTCTCTGGTTGAAGCCCTTAGCAACCAATGTCGCTCTATAAGTAACACTGCCATCACTGTTGAATTTTCTTTTAAAAACCCACTTGCACAGGTAACTGTCCTTCAGGAAGATCTACTAGGTCCCATGCATGACTTTCACTAAAACTTTTCATTTCACTTGTCATGGCACTTATCCATTTCTGATGATTGCGTAATGAAAGTACTTCTTTCACTGAATCTGGGTCTCCCACTGAAACTGATATATCTTCTTGAAGGTTCTTACTTTCTGGGATAAAGTAAGTAACAAAATCTCTAAGAACATTTGGTTTTCTTTCTCGTTGTGACCTTCTGACATCTTCTGTAATACCAATACTGTCTGTATCATCAGGTATAGCAAACGCCAATTAAGTTGGCGCGAGGAGAGGTAAGTTCGCGCAGGATTAAAAGTAGTGGGGAGATTTGTATTTGGTTTTACATCAAATGTCAGATAATTCTAACCTCTGAGCGTGTATCACTTTATGATCACCTACCAAAGACATTATGTTCCGTCAAACGTCAATGACAAATGTATTCTGACCAACTACTTGAGTTGTGGGGGTGGACGTTTTTAAAAACGACTTCTGCACACCCGCTCCTCGTGCCAACTTAATTGTCGCTTGCTATACATATATTTCATCAGCTTGTTCACTTTCGGAAAGTGTTTGATCTGCTATATCCCACTCCGGACATAAATTTTCAACTACTGAATTTAGTTCTTGTTCTTGATTTGGTTCATTTTGTTTAATACCTTCATTGTCTATCTTTTCTTCTACATAAAAGTTCATGTCGTCATACCTCTCTGCTTCTTTTTCCATGATATGTACATCTCTACTTGTACACATTTGACCCGTTTCAGGATTATACAGCTTATAACACTTTGTTGTTTCTGAAAATCCCACTAAAATTAGTTTTGCAGGTTTTTTATCCCATTTTTTCTTTCTTTCTTTAGGAATGTGTGTCATAGCTGTACTACCAAATATTTTAACACGACTCAAATCTGGTTTTTGATTAAAAAATGTTTCATATGGTGTTTTTGAACTATTACACACAACAGATCTATTTCTCAAGTAACAAGCTGTGTTTACAGCTTCTGCCCAGAAGTATTTTTCTAAACCTGCTTCGAATAATAAACACCTAGCTTTTTCGATAAGAGATCTGTTTAGCCTTTCAGCAAGTCCATTTTGTTCAGGGCAATAGGGGTTTTTAGTTTGATGAAATATACCCTGTTTTCTTAAATAATTTTCGAAATTTACACTTACATATTCTCCCCCATTGGCTGTTCACAATACCTTTATTTTTCTTCCAGTCTGTTTCTCAACTAAACACAGAAATTTCTTAAATTTATCAGATGTTTTATCTTTTGTTTTAGCAAAATAAATAAATGACAAATGACTACAGTCATTCTGGAATTGTACAAAATACTTGGAACCTCCTATAGAGGTTGTCTCCATAGCAGTGGCGGCTCTTGATGACGTACGATGTGCGCTGCTGCACGGATGAGACTGCTTCGTTTAAGCTTTCATATATACAGAGAAGCAAGTAACCGTACCGAAATCTTCCGAAATAGTTCGAAGTAGTCTCATCCGTGCAGCAGCGCACATCGTACGTCATCAAGAGCCGCCACTGCTCCATAGGTCCTGCTACGTCACTGTGCACTGCATTTAATAAGCCAATTGCTCTTGTACCTGAATATCCAAAAGGTTGTCACGATTGCTTTCCTTCACAGCATACTTCACAACTATTCTTATCAATTTTCAACTGACCACTGTAGTTTATACCATTTACAAGACCATCCCTCATTTTGTTTAGGTAGTTCGAGTTGATGTGACCTAACCTTTTGTGTGTAACCACTGCCTGTCCAAGCAAACAAGCACTTTTGGTCTATAACACAATCCATTAAAAAAACTTTAGCTACCAAAACTTTTTCAGCACTGTAGATCCTGCATTCAGCTTTGTCAAAATCAATAAAATTTCTATTTTTTAAGAGCTCACTCACAGATAATAAATTCGTAGTCAAACTTGGTAACTACTGCACGTTTTTAATTTCTGCTTCACCAACTTTGGTGAGTATGTCAACTTCACCACAACTTTGCATTGGAATTTTTGTACTGTCAGGAACCATAATCTCATTTGGAGTTGGTTCTCTCTGATTTCTCAGCCAATCTTGCCTGCAAGCTAAGTGAACACTCGCTCCAGAGTCTAAATACAAATCTTGGTTATTAAAATTTGAGCTAAGCAAAACAACATTGAAAGCACGTTTAATTTGACTACTTTCACCATTCTTGTTTGAAATATTATGTGCTTGAGGGCATTTTGACATGTAATGACCGGGTTTCTTGCATTTAAAGCAAATTATTGCAAAATAACGAGTGTTCAGAAACATTCGAAGTCAAGTGGGCTCTGAACTAGTCTGAACAAAAAATCGTATTTCTTTACTTAAGTATAGCAAACGCCAATTCAGTTGGCGCGAGGAGGGGGTGCGCAGAAAACGTTTTTAAAAACGTCCACCCCCACTACTCAAGTAATTGTCAGAATACATTTGTCATTGACGTTTGACGGAACATAATGTATTTGCTAGGGGATCATAAAGTGATACACGCTCAGAGGTTAGAATTATCTGACATTTGATGTAAAACCAAATACAAATCTCCCCACTACTTCTAATCCTGCGCGAACTTACCCCTCCTCGCCCCAACTTAATTGGCGTTTGCTATATCTGATTTGTAATAATTATTAAATGTCAACTGTTGTCTGTCAAAAATCAATCTTTCTCAGACATGACTTCATATTTTCAAGGACTACTTTGACTTCGAATGTTTCTGAACACCCGTTATATAACGGATGTTCAGAAACATTCGAAGTCAAGTGGGCTCTGAACAAAAAATCGTATATCTTTACTTAAGTATCTGATTTGTGATATGATAACCTATAAAATTGTATTAAGTAAATGTATCAATCTATATCAGATATGACTTCATATTTTCAAGGACTACTTTGACTTCGAATGTTTCTGAACACCCGTTACATGAATTTTATCAAAGAATTGTTTTCGTAACCATGGAAACATCATTCAAAATTAAACAGAGTTGCAATGTTACTTACTGTAACTGAAGAGGTGGTTCTGTACATTGGCCAGCTCGGTCACCTGATTTGTCGCCTTTAGATTTTTTTTTGTGGGGTTACCTCAAATCCCGTGTGTGTAGTAATGATAATCCAGATACACGCAAAGAGTTGACTGACCGTATAGTTAAAGCTTCTAATTCTCTAAAGAATGAATTGGCATCAATTAACTGGCAACATTCTATGACACAAAGAATAAATTAAATTTAAATTCCATCGATATCTACGAAACAAAGAGGAATTCACCTATAGGTCATATAACATTTTTTGAACGTAATGACCGCCAGAGTATATGGTATAAATTTGCCGGTCGAGTCGCGGAACATCCTGTATAATTATTTTATTACTATTGATATTTTTTCCCACATTTTGGATATCTAAGCCTAACAAAATACCAGATCTTAAATAATAACAAAATTTTGGTAGAGTCGTGCTTGACGTTAACGCCTATCTTGGTAACCATATACACTAAAATACTAGACAAATTTAAAAACTAACGCTCTATAGTAAAAGAACTTTCTGAGAGTATTTCCGATAAAAAGTAGAACAGAAAATTTTACCACTAAAAACCATAATACGAGGTGCTACCCAGAAATTCCCAGAGTGTAAAAAACAAACACATAAATTGTTCTTACAACTTATTCATTACCATCCATTTCAAAATACTCTCCTTCTGCATGAATATACCGACTCCAGCGACTTGTCCACGACTAGAAGCAGTGCTGGAAGTTTTCGCATGTTAACGTGTTCAAGTCTGCCTGCGATTCGGTCTGGATCTCCTCAATCGTCTCAAAACGGTGCCTCTTGAGATTTAGTTTCTACGTCGGAAACAAGAAAAAGTCGCAAGGGGCAACATCTGGGAAGTAGGAAGGATGGGGTAGTACTGCCGTCTTTGTTGAGGCTAGAAACTGACACAAACTGGTGACGTGTGGATTGGTGCATTGTCATGGTGTAAGATCTACGAATTGATTATTCAACATAAATTACAGAAACTATCTTCTCTGTTTAAGATATAATTAACACATATGGTATTTATAAATTTCATAACCAACAATCGATGACGTTTATATGTCAAAATGTATTAAAATGTGAGATTCCATTATTGTGGCTTATTCATTAATAATAAAATAAAAAGAAGTATTTCACCTAAACTGCTAATATTTTCCGCATAAAAAAAAACGGGACATGCCTTATAACGATTTCGACATTAATTTAGTTTTGTAAGTCTTTTGTCAATATGTATTAGTAGTCCTGAATATAAGGTTATACATTTGTCATTATTAAGTTAGTTTAATGCAACAAAGTACTGTCACAATAGGTAAAAAAAGTGTTCCGTTTTTTATGTCGCAGATCGTAGAACTACTTAAAAGTCCCATTTATTTTGGATGTACGATAATCTTCAACATACACACATAGTTTTGGTAGTTTTGTAACAATTAATGTAAAAAATCCCCCACCTTTAATTCATCTAATTTCCAAATCTAGCATTCGGTGGAAAAGCAACGTGAATATGACTGGTTACATAAAAGCGACCACTAATTTGACATTTTGTGTTTTTTTCATAAATTTTGGCTTTGTAAGTAATGACACTAATGACAAATTAAATAATATTTGACTTTTTTCATTATTAAGTGACATGATGTATACAATGGGAAAAAGTGCCGGTCGCTTTTATGTGACCGCAACCGTACATTTTGGAAATAGCTTATACATAATACTAAAGCACATATTATTTTAAATTTCTAGATAAACGTTATCCATTGTTTTAAATAGGTACTTTATTTATGACACAAAATATTTCAAACTCTATATCTAAATCCTTTTTTGTATATTAAACGTAATTTCAACGATTTCACAATTAAAAAACCTCCTAGTGAGGAATTCCCATAGAAATAGTACTAAATAAATTTGTATGCACTGCACTGGCGAAACGTTATTAGTGTACATATAACTAGTTATCCTGGTTTCCTATTAAATAGTAAATCAATTACATGATAAATAGAAATAAAACGGAAGTACCAAAACATATGTAATTTCAAATTATTTAAAAATATACATATAGGTATAAAGCAAAGCCTTGAAAAGTTGTTATTTCTAAAATCTGACGGAATATGTCTATCTTCATTATAATTTACTATACAGCGGTTCCACTATACAACATGCTACCAATTCGCGCAACAGTCCAACACAACCACAAGCAATTTTCAAAGCGCCATCAAACAGACATCTTTATAACTATTGACGTTTTCCAGTCACTTGGGAGGGGCCAAGTATGTCAAGGAAAGAAGTGGTTCATGGTTTTGTATGTAATGAATGTAATGTTAATGATAAAATTGCCAATGTTGTTTTTCATTTTGATATTTACATCCCTGATTACTTACCCTAAATTACAATAGCAATGTGTATACCGATATTTTTTTAGCAAAAAAAGATTGCAATTATCTTTCATTAGTTTCAGATTTGAAAGTATAAACAATGTAATAAACAATCAATAATATTAATTGAACTACCAATTATAATATATAGTATTAAATGATAAAGAGATAAAAAGTTTGACATAGCTGTACTAGTCATTTTTTGAAAATATATTTTATTGCACTTTTTGCAAGTTCGTGTTTATAAAAATAAAGCTATTGATTTATTTTGCTTGAAAACAACTATTAATATGTGCCTATCAATACGAAAACATAATTTTCGCGTAAAAATTTTTATAACCAGAGAAAAGTTTAGTACACGTCACTGGTTTGAGTTCTCGGTGGCTATCTTAACATATATTAGAAATTACGAATTTTTATATTTTTTGAATATATTTTACATTATATTCACGTAAATAATATGTAATATAGATAATTTTATGCGTTAAAAATGTTAAACAACATTTTCTTTAGGTTAACAAGTTTTGTCATTTTCCAAGTTGCTATTTGCACAGGTTTCAATGGTTAAAGAAGAAGAATCACAGACTTATGCGTAACCTGCGTGTTGAGAAGTTGCTGTTGTTGTTCACAAAATTGTGTTTAATAGAAGTTCGAGTTGTGTAATCCAAATTATCTTTAAAATTTGAATAGTGGCTGTGTATAGAATTTACAAACAATTGAAAGATTTTCATATTCGTTTGTTTTTGTTACTTTTTGTCGATCTGATAGCTTGTGATAATACGGAAACCGCGGCGTTTTTCCATCTCATAATACCAATTCTTAATATATAGTAGATGTCAAATTTTTGTTGCAGGTTAATTTTTAATATTTTAAATGAACGAATTAGAAAATTTTTCGGTTAAACAACACAAATGCAGGAGGAGATGTCTGAGAACCTAGATGAGCTACGGGTAATATATAATAAATCTTGAATATTTAAAGGTGGTTTTAAAGATGTTTTTTAATTTTTAGAGCATGTTAGTTACCTTTCGAGTCTCAGAACTGCAGATGTTATTAGGTTTTGCCGGAAGAAATAAATCCGGTCGTAAAAACGAATTACAACAACGAGCACTGGAACTTTTAAGAGTTAGATCTCATCCTATACAGCAGAAAATTAGAGATCTTTATAAAGCAATTCAGTAAGTGATAGTTTTTTCTGTAGTCTTCCACTGTCATTTTGATAAAATAAACACATATTCGGGTTATATTTTATAAAAGATGCAATTGTGTATCAGTGTATCAATTGTGTATCAGTTAAATTGAACTAGTTGATAAATTGTATACTTTGTATAAACAAATGTGTGTTAATCTTGTTTTACTAATCATTATTATCAAATGTATAGGTTTTTTTATTTATAAAAAATTTCAGTATTTTTTCTAAAATGTTAGGATATTTCAGACAGAGCGGAGCTTTGAATAATACAGTTGTTCCTCAACCATCTCCTGGTCATAAAGATTTTGCACCATCAACACTTAATACAAACATGTCACAAACACAAGGAGGTATTCCACGTGCAACTGCTACAGTTCATCCTTATAATATGGACACAAGATTAACGGTAAGATGTTTCTGGTGTTTGACATTTTAATTATATTAACTATATTTAATATAAATGGTTTATTTCAATTAACGTAACTTCATCATTTAATTAGAATTCATTGATATCTTTGGAAATTTGTAATGTCAAAGTTTGTTTACTTTTGTAATTTGGCTTTATATAACTTGAAATAAACAAACTAATTTTTTTAATTTCACAAATATATCCAATGTTAGTTTTGAAATGAATATCTATTGAGTTTTTGTAGTATGTAGTTGTGAACCTGACATTAGATATATAAAAGACATTTAATAGTTTTAAGAATATTTTATAGTGCTAGAGGAGGAATGCTAGGAGTAATTTATTGAGTTAGTTCGTGCATTAATGTAACTGTATTACTCAGAAATTAAAATTATCCTAAAAGGACTCAATTCTAGAAGTTGTAAGGTATGATAGTTGATATGAATTAAAGAATTTCTCATTCATTCATTTTCTCTGAAAGTATCTTTATTGTTTTAAATCTAATTTGTTTTTAGTAATTGGTTACATTCAACAATTTCTTAAAATTATAAAGTATATTTTGTTTCACAAATTTCAAAATGAAATGTTTGGTTTGATTGAGTTAATATTTTGTTTAACCAGGTGACACGTTTGATAATTTTTTGTTATAATAAATACCTTTGGTTTTTTGAAGAAGGTAATTTAGCTTTAATAGTTTCTTTTTGTTTGTACTACATAATTTAACACTTATTACTTATTTCAGTTTCATTTTCTCTGATAAAATTATTTTTACAGCTACCAATTAGTAGTTTCTATTGCATTGCTTTATTTGAGCTTTAACAAATCTTTTAATATTCTAAAATTTCGTTTGTGTTACAATAATCTATCTAAATTAGATGCCAGGGATTGTAATACAATTGAGAAAGCAGTTCTTGAAATTTAATCTTCCAATGATTTGAAATTACATTTAGAGATAAAGTTCTTTTTTAAAAATTCATTTTCAACATAGTTATAAATTGTTATAATTCTACTTTTCATATTAATCAAATAATAATGCACTATATACATTATAAACATGTTTTTCAGATGCTAGTTATATACAGGGTTGGCCATTTAAGGTTGCGGTTTTTGAAGTCATATTAAACATACAAAACATTAATTAAAAAAGTGATTTATTTGTGCAATGAAACAACAACATCTGCGGTTTAATAAATCAGGTTTTCGAAGTGAGAGCCTCGAGCAACGATAACATTTCGCAGCCTCTTCTCAAATTCTCCACAAACTGCCTGAAGTGTGGCGTACGGTATCGCTTCTATTCGCTGCCGTATTGCCATTTCAAGGTCATCCAGGGTGTCTATACCATCGCGATATACCGTATCTTTTAATGATCCCCACAGGTAGAAATCGCAAGGATTGAGGTCTGGACTATATGGTGGCCATGTTATCCCTCCGCCTGTAAACTGTTGAGCGTCAAGACCAATGATTCTGTTACCGAAATGTTCTTCAAGAATGTTGAAAACTTCTTCCGTGCGATGCGGACGAGCCCCGTCTTGCATAAACCATGCATTCTCCACCATATTTAATCCATGCGCCACGGGAATAAAAGACTCATTAAGCATTTCACAATATTTTTGCGAAGTAACGGTTCCATTGACAATCACGGGACCGATAATTCCTGCCGACGAGATAGCACACCATACAGTCAACCGTCGAGGGTGAAGAGGACGAACAATTGCTAGATGTGGATTTTCTGTCCCCCAATGTTTCCAATTTTGCTTATTCACATAACCGGATACATCGAAATGTGACTCATCCGACCACCACACTCGCTCCAATGACATGCTGCCATTTTCAATGCGTTCGATGATTTCGTTCGCAAAATTGTAGCGTCGCTCCATATCAAACGGTCTCAACGGCTGATCGATCTGGATTTTGTATGCTTTCATCTTTAGATCTTGCTTTAGGATCCGCCTTAGTGTTGTACGGGGTATTTCAAGTTCTTGAGATGCTCTTGAGGTCGATGTTGAAGGTTGAGCTGTAAACTGCTCCGGTACTCGTTCTATGGTTTCCGGTACCCGGATGGTCTTTTGACGTTCTCTAACAGTTGATCTTTCGTCTGCCGCAGATGCTGTTGCTTCAAATTTCACTGCAATCCTAAGATATTGTCGGATTAGTAGACATGGAAACACGATAACGAATACTTTGTTACTTTTCTAAATTTATCTTTTTTTCCTTACCTTTTTATAGTGTTTTCCGTTGGTGCGTTAGTTCTCCCGAATAGAGTACGCAAGTGTCTTGCCGTAGCTGCAAAAAGTTCCCCATTTCTATTATAATATTTTATTAATTCCACACGCACTTCCGTTGGATACGACGCCATCTTGAAAACTGACGAGGCAAATTTTTCATATATTTATTGTAAACCGCGCTTGGCCCTCTAGTGTAAAAAATATATATTATATTAATTTCTATATATACAAGGGAATAGCGCGATTTTTAAAACCGCGACATTAAATGGCCAACCCGTTAGATGCTAGCTACAATATAGTTTAGTGTGAAAGCTTTTACCTAATTGTAGCAGTTTTGTTGGGGACAGTAGGCGATCTTTTTACTAATTTTGTATCTTATATTGGATGAAGAAATGGAATTTTTGCGGTTACACTTGTCTAGAAGAATTCCATTTAGTCTATATATTTTTAAATGGTCCCTAAAAATATTAATAATAATTGTGTAATGTTTGATACCAATTAAAAGCTATTTTTAATTCAATCGTTATTATATCTGTTTTGTGAAGACATTGCCATTTTGTTTGTGGAACTAAAACGTAGGTTATGGATATACAGTAGTACCCCCATATCCGCGGAGGTTTGGTTCTGTGGTCTTCCGCGGATACTGAAAACCGCGGATAGTAGCGAACGCTTTATTTTCGAGTACAATATGAAATATGAAGCAAAGTTAAAACAATGAAACAAGAAAAAATAAGTTATATAATATTTATTTAAAATAAATAAACAATAATAAATAAATAAATATTCTTGTGCTGTGGCACAAATAGAATTTAAGTTTAATAAATATATAAGTTCATACATATTGCAATGGATTGTGATGTTGATTGCTTATTTAATTTTTGTATTCACTAATGCACAAGAGATTCCCTGCTAACTCAGTCGGGTACGCCTTCCTGGAGCTCCTTAATCTTCAGAGTTTATCCTCATGGATACGTGTTATGGAAATAAAACAATAGGTGTCAGGTAATTTAAACAAAAATTTTCCCCCCTTAAATTCTTAATAAAAAAAATAAAAAATAAAAAAAAATTTAACTTTACAAAGTATAAAGTTATCTTGAAACATCTATCAATATGAGGAAAAACTTTGATACTATATGACAGTAAAAGTATAAAAAACCTCATCAAAATTTACCGCTAGCAAAAATTATAAATTAAATATAAAAAAAAACTATCAGATATAAACAATTACGCTATCCCAATATCAAACGTCAAAATAGAAAACTATCCATTTTTCGCACGCAAGCAACAACTAAATTCATGCGCACAAATAACATGAAGCAAAAACGTTTCCCACCTTCTATCGTTCTAGAACAATTTATTTAAAAAAAACACACTTCCAAAAAATCTGATAACTTTTCTTAATATTTCTCTGATTATAAAATAGTATAAACTAAAATCTAATGATTTTACTGAGCTCATCAATGTTATAGAATTATTTCTAAATACATAAATATAATATTAACATAAATATACGTACATTAATTAATGTAGCCACTTCACAAAAAATGAGAGATTTACAGATAGGTCATTTAGAATTAAATTACAAGTTTAAAAGACTTGTAAAAACTCGAGAATGAATTTAAACACACCAAAACGCCTCACAAAACACAAACCGAAATTATCCAAAGTTTAAATTGAATAAAATTAAGTTCTACTCAATAGCAATAAAAACTCGACCTATCTGCTCAAGAACTAATAAATCTCTGAAACATCAGTATCCCGGAAACAGCATAACCTAACATAAAATAAATCAAAAAAGCTACAATATACAAATACTACAACTTCCAATTTAGCGGGAACTGCAAACATCCGACCGTCACGAACAATCTACAATCGTGGACAAAAATACACATTATAATAAATCTTTACATAAATTATTAAATCTTTATAATTATCTTTCTGGAAAAAATGTACATAAATATATATAGTCTTTTATGGTTTCTTTTAATTTCTTACTTCGGGGAAAAATCCATGGCATCTCCCCAAAATTATTCGAGAAAAAAGTTAGAACATTTCTAATCTTTGTTCAAGGATAATTTTTCGCACTATCACAAACGACAGTATCGCACTCTGTCATTTTCCCCGCACTAACATGTTGCATTGCTGTCCAGCAGGATGATCCTCTTCCTGGTGCAACGTTGCAGCGAACAACTACAGCATCTTCATATAAATTTTGTATAAATTTTCAAACAGCAATGTCATATTAACTTTAGACATTTTATTGCTTATGTCATTTTGGCTTGACATAATTTATAGGTTACGTTACACACATCGCAGACGAAGGAACACGCCGAAGTAACAGTCATCGTCGAAAATATAATCGAGCTGTTCCTCGATTTCCTGGACATGGAAGACTCCATTGAATTTCATAAACAGAAGAAAAGCATAATATCAAAATCTCATACATCAAATCATCATAATAATCAAATTCATAACCATTAATCATTAGTCCTTAATCAACAACAACAATAAACCCATATCATCATTACATTTTCTTATTACTAACTTTTCCCATAAACGAATCTTCCTACCATAACTTTAATTTCTTCTTTCACTACATTATCTTCTTCTACATTATTATTTTAATTTTTTTCTTATAAATCAATTCCCATAAATAATAAACTTTTATATTCGCAGATAATTTCATTTACTTCCAACTTCATCAACAATAACTTTTATTATTAAACTCATCCCGTATATTCAAACTTTCTTAATCCTTATCCTTACCTTCTTAACATAATCCAAAACTCATTAACCATCATATTCAAATATCATAATCATATTCCTTTAATCATGCCAACTTTTCATTTTATAAATTTATTATTACCATAATTTTTATTTCCGTATATATATATACCATATGATCACATATTTCTACCGTCTAGAAGGCAATCACATTTTTCTTTTTTAAACTTAAGTTGGTACCATAATTTAAGTTAACTTATTTTGCAGCGTGTGTGTGATATAGGTTATTTTATACTGATGACAGATTAGGTTTTGTCATTTTGACAAATAATTACATACAAACGTTTCAGCTGAAAAAATAAAAAGTTTAATAATAAAAACAGCTACAATAAATGTTCAAAGTGAGCTCCTTCATTTTCTATGCATAGCGCATTCCTTAAATTATGTGGTGTAATTTCCTCACAGACATTTCGGATAGCATTAGTAAGTTCTTCAATTGTATGTGGACGATTCGTAAATACTCTATTTTTTAGATGTGGATAAATGAAATAGTCCATAATTGTTAAATCCGGAGATCGTGGTGGAAAGTCTACTATTCGATTATCAAATAATTCATGCAATAATTCCATCGTTTCTCTTGTCTTATGGGCTGTTGCATTATCTTGCTGGAAATATCTCTCGCGGAGCTCATCATCATGTAATTGATTTACAAATGGTAGCAATAAATTATTACGATATCGTTTTGCATTTATCGTATTATTAAAGAATATTGGACCAATAATCCGTCTACGAGAAACTGCAAGCCAAACGCCTATTTTTTGTGAATGCAAGGTTGTTTCAAGAATTTCATGTGGATTTTCACTAGACCAGGTGCGCATTGTTTGTTTATTTATATATCCTGATAAATGAAACCATGCTTCATCGGACAAGAAGGATTTGTCAAGAACGTCATCGTTATTAATCGTACCTAAGAACCACTGACAGTAATTAACTCTGGTTACATGATCGATTGGTAAAAGCTCTTGCACGCAATGAAATTTGTATGGAAATTTTTGTAAGTCTTTTTTAAGGATTCTCTGGCAGGTCCCATATGACAGTTGTGTCTGTTGTGAAAGCTTACGAATCGATTTCTTAGGTGATTGATTTATTCGTCCCTCAACATCTGCTATATTTTCGACTGTCCGCTTTAGTGGTCTACCAGCACCTGGTTTTCGAGACTCAGACCCTGTTTCACGGAATTTAACCACTGACTTTTGAATTAATTGCCGCAAACTGTCATATGTTGTTGGAAAATTTGGAAATTCTTGTATATATATATATATATATATCTATATTTTTATTCAAACTTTTTCTATAATCGTAGCTACTATAATAACATACTTTTTCATTATCGACGAATTTTTATAAACTTTTTCCATTCAATAAATATTTATTTCATTTTCTTCTTCAATATAAATACATCATACAATTTTTTTATATCCTCGACGAAATTCATAAACAAACTTTTATTTCTTACATCTCATCTCTATACAATAATTTAATTTCAATATACATCCTACATTATATTTATTTCGATATCATAAATCATATCCAATAACTTTTCCAACTTTTTTTATAAATCCTCTAGTACATCGAATTCCAATTAATTATATCAATGGCAAAAACCCGTAATCTCGCACAATCAATTTTTTTAATAGTTTACAACATTTTTATTTTTTTCATGTTGGGCCTATCTAAAATATCCGACTGTATATACGTTTTGATTTATTTTCATCTTTACCTTTATTCTTATATTAAATGTGGGTCTAATTATCTTAAATCTAGTACCCTTATATTTCATAATTTTCAAAGTACTTCGTCTTATAAAATCATTGTTGACATTAATATTATTTTCATAATTTGAAAAGCAATTGTGTTTTAAAATATAATTACAGGAATCGTTGTATTTATTTTCTATATGATTATTATAATTATAATTACAAAGTCTGTTTGGAGAAGCCAATTTACTTTTATCTTTTATTTGTTCATCAATAATAATATTAATGGCAACTGCCTGATTTATTTCTTCATTTACCATTTTAACATTATTACTTTTAATCAATCGACATTCTAAATTAGAATTTCTTCTAATTATATCTAACTCTCTTATTTCCTTAGTTTTAAAATTAATTTTATCTAATATAAACTCTTTTCTTACCCCTATTCGATTATCTATTATTCCAATTTCTTCATCGACTCCTTCTTTGACTTCTGCTTTACTTTTAACCTCATCCTCGAGACCATTTCCATTGTCCTGCGGCTTATATTCTTCCCCAGGCACCTTCTCCAAACTATCCTTCATAATCATTGATTCCTTTTCTTTTATTATATTACTTAATTCCTCCTTTTCTTCGTGTTCCATTATTCTCGATTCCTTTTCTTTTACTTGTTCTTCCTCGACGTGTACTAATTTAATTTCGCTTACTCTGTTTTCTTTATCTATTTGTTTCTGCATGTAAACCATCTTTTGCTCTCGCCATTCCCTTTTCTCTTTTTCTTCTAAAAGTTGACAATTCAATATGCCTATATTTTTCTCCATCCTGTGCACTGTTGCTTGTAGTTGTGCTATCATGTCCATCATCTTTTGACTGCTTTCCTCATTGTGTCTTTCTTCATGTATGTAACCAGCATTACCCATTCTTTGTTTTAAATATATAATATTTTCCATTTTTTAAAAAATTATATTGTTTAATGATAATTTTGTTTATAATTTTTCTTCGTTCGCCTTTTTTCTTTATTTACGTTATAAATATTGCTCTATTCACGTTGAATTTCCATAAATGTATTGACTTTTCTCTATCTTCGCCTCACGTTGGATTGCGCCATAAATATGCAATGGATTGTGATGTTGATTGCTTATTTAATTTTTTTATTCACTAATGCACAAGAGATTCCCTGCTAACTCAGTCGGGTACACCTTCCTGGAGCTCCTTAATCTTCAGAGTTTATCCTCATGGATACGTGTTATGGAAATAAAACAATAGGTGTCAGGTAATTTAAACAAAAATTTTCCCCCCTTAAATTTTTAATAAAAAAAATAAAAAATAAAAAAAAATTTAACTTTACAAAGTATAAAGTAATCTTGAAACATCTATCAATATGAGGAAAAACTTTGATACTATATGACAGTAAAAGTATAAAAAACCTCATCAAAATTTACCGCGAGAAAAAATTATAAATTAAATATAAAAAAAAACTATCAGATATAAACAATTACGTTATCCCAATATCAAACGTCAAAATAGAAAACTATCCATTTTTCGCACGCAAGCAACAACTAAATTCATGCGCACAAATAACATGAAGCAAAAACGTTTCCCACCTTCTATCGTTCTAGAACAATTTATTTAAAAAAAACACACTTCCAAAAAATCTGATAACTTTTCTTAATATTTCTCTGATTATAAAATAGTATAAACTAAAATCTAATGATTTTACTGAGCTCATCAATGTTATAGAATTATTTCTAAATACATAAATATAATATTAACATAAATATACGTACATTAATTAATGTAGCCACTTCACAAAAAATGAGAGATTTACAGATAGGTCATTTAGAATTAAATTACAAGTTTAAAAGACTTGTAAAAACTCGAGAATGAATTTAAACACATCAAAACACCTCACAAAACACAAACCGAAATTATCCAAAGTTTAAATTGAATAAAATTAAGTTCTACTCAATAGCAATAAAAACTCGACCTATCTGCTCAAGAACTAATAAATCTCTGAAACATCAGTATCCCGGAAACAGCATAACCTAACATAAAATAAATCAAAAAAGCTACAATATACAAATACTACAACTTCCAATTTAGCGGGAACTGCAAACATCCGACCGTCACGAACAATCTACAATCGTGGACAAAAATACACATTATAATAAATCTTTACATAAATTATTAAATCTTTATAATTATCTTTCTGGAAAAAATGTACGTAAATATATATAGTCTTTTATGGTTTCTTTTAATTTCTTACTTCGGGGAAAGATCCATGGCAATATGTACATATAGTACATATTTACATACACAACAAGAAAATATACAACAAGAAAAACTTTATCATCGTGAGCTACATATTCATTCATCTTCCTCCAAGTCCAAGTTAGCAGTCAATTGTTTACTTAGATCCGAAGCAAACGATGTTGATGGCTGTGCATTATCGATAGTTTTGTCGACTTTTTCAAAGAACATTGTTATTGGTAGTTGTCGTTTTTGTCTTTTCATTTCAATAAACAAATCCTCCAAAGGTTTCAAGGCTTCTGTTATAGTGCGAGTAATTTTTATACTGCGTTCCATTATTGGATCATATTCTACTATCTGTTCTTTTAATGTTTGAGCAGTTCGAAATATCGCTGAAAATTTTTCAAGCGTCCATGCTGGCGGTTCTTGTTGACCCTCATCCTCATCGTCACTCGCTTCTGGAGAAGATTTCACAAGGTCTTCCAATTCCTCGTTTGGTGAATACTTGATCCTCTTCGTTTATGTAATCACTGAGTTCCTCTTGGGTTATATCGTTAAATCCTTCTCCATCTATTTTCTGCGCTATGTTAAATATCGTTGTTAGATGTGAATTAATATCATGTGTGTCTTCAGAACTAAGAACGATGTCATTCCACAGATTTTTCCAACATGCTATTATCGTTTCTGACTTTAATTCCTCCATCGCTCCTTTGATAAATAGAATTTCGTCAGCAATTGTAAATGACTTCCAGCATTCCATGAGCCCGATATCAGAGCATTCGTGAGCCATTGTATACAGCATTTCGAAAACCTGTCGAATATATATGGCTTTAAAGCATCTAATGACACCTTGATCAAGAGGCTGAAGCAATGAGGTCGTGTTAGGTGGTAAAAAAAGCACTTCGATATTTTTATCTTCTGTGCCTAGTGAGACAGGATGCCCAGGAGCATTGTATAGTATCAGCAGCACTTTAAATGGTAATTCTTCCTTTTCCAAATATCTTTTCACTTCCGCAATAAAGCATTGATGAAACCATTGTGTAAATAGAACAGCCGTAACCCACGCCTTTCGATTTGATTGCCAAAACACAGGCAGGCAAGCTTTATCTTTGTATTTAAGAGCACGTGGATTCTGTGATCGGTAAACAAGTCCGGGTTTAATCATATGACCAGCTGCATTTGTACAAAATATCAAGGTAAGTCTATCCTTAATTGCTTTAAAGCCTGGTGCACTCTTTGCAGTCTTATGAATATAAGTCCGTTGAGGCATTTTTTTCCACATGAGACCAGTCTGATCGCAGTTAAAAACTTGCTTAGGATAATAATTCTTTCCAATTTTCCAATTTCTGAGAATACCATTAAGTAATAAAATAAAAAATATTTACGTTTAAGTAAAATGTTTTATAGTACCGCTTGTTATATCCGAAGAAACTGTTGTACGGTGAAACAGCTGTTATATAGTCATTATTAAATATTATAAATAAAGTGTAAATCTAATACAACATTGTGTGTTTTTATCATTTGATATGGATTTACATCAAGTAAAGGCAGAATCGATTCAATAATAATTCTTTTCTGCAATAATTTGTTTAAATTTTTCTGGATACAGGGCAGCAGCTACATGATCAGCCGACGCAGATTCCCCTGTCATTTTTATATTTTTTAGATTAAACCGAGTTTTAAATCTATGCAGCTACCCCCTACTTGCTGTGAATGATTTTCCTTCCTCTTCAGTATAATCTTGGGTCTGCATATCTTCATATAAAACCAACGCCTTTTGTTGTAGCACTTTGCCATCGATAGGAATACGTTTTCTTGTCATATCTTCCACCCATAAATTTAAGGCATTTTCTACCTTAAGTAACACTTTATTACGTATTGTGGTTGCAACTTTTGCAGTTTGGGGTGCACTAGAAAAACTAGCTCGAATCTTATCTTTGTTTTTTAACACTTCTCGTATCGAAGATTCGTTTTTATTGTATATTTTAGCAACAGTTGCAATAGATTTTTTTCTATTTCAATCATATTGATTTTTATTTTTTCACTAATAGTGAGCATTTCACGTTTTCTTTTTGGTTTAGAAGTCATTTTAAAATGATTTTCAAATTTACTTGCTTTATTTAAAAACTATTGCAAGCACTGTCTTGTCCGACAATTCGAATAGTACTAAACTCATAGTTAACAGGAGCGTTTATATGTACAAGTAAAAGCGAGTGGCACCTTAAGCATGTTCCAACTTGTTTAACTTATCATAAGAGAGCGCCGAATTCAGGGGGTGACTCATATATACGACGATATATCGACAAATGCTCCTATAACTTTTATATTTATTGATATAACGCGTTTTCTGCTCATCATAGGTAAATCGCGGATGACTGAAACCGCGGATACGGAGTCAGCGGATAACGGGGTACTACTGTAGCTCTTAGTTAATTTTAAATATACAGCTACCTCAGTCTCGTTTTTTATATTTATGAAAAAAACTTGTTTAACCATTTCATTGCTAAATTATTAAAGGACATAAAACTTAACTTTGTAATTCTGAATGAATAGTGACTCAACTTTGCTATAAGAACTTTTTTAACTCTTGGACAATAGCCTATTTTCATGCCCTACTTGCTGTCAGCATTATATGGTTTACATTGAGAGAGATTATGTTTATAAAATGGTTGAATAAGGTGCTTAGTATTCATAAGAGTTGTAAATGAAGATCTGGAAGAATGCATTAGGATAGAATATCCTCCTAATCTTGTAATGTAAATTATGACATAGGTTATTAGGTATATTAAATAATTTAAAATGTGCGAATTGTATTATAATTTCATTTAAGTCTAGATGGTGACAAATTTTTAGGTAGAATTTTAATTTTATCAAAATTTATCTATCATAAAATGAGAAGGACCTTACCATATTTTAAACATTTTAAGTCATGTACAGGACGTGTACATTTGTATCATGTCTCTAGTGTTTATGGATTTTTTGAAATAATAATAACTTTCTTATTGTTCATTTGAAAAGAGATTTCAAATAAATATGAAACAATGCCATTTATTTGGAAGGTCATACATATTTTATTATAATATTAACATTGTGTTTTTTGCTAAATATTTGCTAATTTATTATTTATTCATTAGTGGTGAATCGGAAAATTAAGTTTGTGTTTTACCTGTTTTGAAACGTAAAACCATTATTCAAACTTACAAGGGTGGATCCCTTTGCTCCACCCCCGACCCACTCAAAATAAAAATTAGGAAATATCTTACTTTTATTTTTCAACATAGTCACCATTAAGGTTAACACCTTTTTCCCACCGATGTTCTGGCATTTCTAATGCTTCGAAAAAAAGATTGTTCACCATTTGCAAACCACTGATTTACCGCACATATCACATCTTTATATGATGGAAATCGTTTACCACGCAGGTGTTCTTTCAGTTTTGGAAACAGTCGGTAATCACTGGAGTCCAAATCTGGCAAATATTAGAATCCTAAAATACGGATAGCATGACCTTCCCTGTTGAAGGATGCATCTTCGGTGGTGGTGCACCTCGATGTATCCACTGTTTCTTCTGTATTTTGGTTTTCACATCATAATGATGAATCCAGGACTCATCCATTGTTACTAATATTGCAAGAAAATTGCATCTTGCAGACAATTTTTTCGTGTTCGATTTGGCTGTAATTATATTATATACCAGATGGTATGAGACACCAGTATCTTCAAATATTTGTCCAATAGTCATACGTCGATCTTGGAGAACGAGATCATGGGCCTTTTTAACGGTTTCTTGGATAGTGACGGTTGTGAGCGCTCCACCTGCATGTTCGTCTGTACATGACTCTACTACATTTAAACTTCGACACCACCTTTTAACTAATCATATGATACTGCAAATTCCCCTAATGCAGGGATGCACAGACTTATATGGAACAGGGGCCACTCAGGAAAATTATAAGCCAAGGACGGGCCACTACAAAGAATACTTATTAACACAAATACTCGTATTTTTATTTTTAAATAGTATTAATTACTACAAATGATAAAAATAAAAGAACATTCAAAAATGTTTGTTGTAATTATGTAATCGTAATGTAATCTAATCATTACAATGTAATATTTCATGTTTTATTATTTTGATGCACGACATTGCATTGACCTAACAATTTTGTTTATGTTTGGTTCGACATTACTTGTCGCCACATACTTGTTTCGTAAATTATCATCATTTTGCATGTCTATCAATTCCAGCTGTATTGATTCCGGTGCATTTTCGGGTGAAATGTTGAAAGGATTGCTGAAAATGTCTAATAGAGGTTTAACTTTTTTGAAGTCTAGAAAATGATCGTGAAAAGCTTGTATTAAAATATCAATTTTTTCAACATAAGCGAAATTGACATCAGTTTTATTGAATTTCTCCATAATTTTTTTGTAGTTCGGAAAATGGTTGTAATTGGCTGAATTGATTTGTGTCCTGAAAAGACTCAATTTGCATTGAAAGGACGAAACATGAGAGTATAACTGCGAAATCAATTGATTTTTGCCTTGGAGTCGCGTATTTAAGACATTCAAGTGATTTTTGATGTCTACAAAAAACGCTAAGTCACACAGCCAATCAGGGTTGTCGAGTTCGGAGACGTCCTTTTTCTTTTCCGCCAGAAATATTTTGATTTCTTCAATCAAGTTAAGAAACCGCTTTAGTGACAACCCATGACTTAGCCACCTTACTTCAGTGTAAAACTGGAGATCACTTTATTCGCTTTCAATATCCTCGAGAAATTATGTGAATTGTCGGTGATTGAGACCTCGTGATTTTATAAAGTTTACAGTAGGTATTACAACTTTTATCACATTTTCAAATCCCAATAATTTTGAACAGAGGGCCTCTTGATGCATAATGTAATGAAACTGCATTAATTCCTTGGTATCTATCTTTTTAGTTTGTAAATACTGTTTTAACATAGTTATTATCCCAGATTTACTTAATACCATTGAAGGTGCTCCGTCAGTCGTAATTCCAGATAATTTCGTTAAATCCAAATCCATTATAGAACATTTTTCCAGAAGAGCTTTGAGCATGTCACTCCCGTTGGTTTGACTTGTCAAAGAACTCATACCAATCAGTTCTTCACTCACTTCAAAATTTTGCGGTACACGTAAAAATATTAAGAGTTGAGCAATGGAACTTGTATCTGTAGATTCGTCGAGTGCTATAGAAAAATACTCAAAACTTTTCGATTTCGTAGCTAATTGCTCTTCTATATTAGCTGCTAATGTGGTAAGTCTTCTTTGAACAGTCATCCGATTTAGTTGAATTTTCTCAAACCTCTTTGCATTTTTCGGACACATTTTTTTTGCGGCGATAACTAAACACTGCTTAACAAACTCACCATCTTTTAAAGGCCGACAAGTTTTCGCTATTATTCGAGATATTTCAAAGCTAACTTCAGTAGCTGTTTCAGCATCTTGAATTGGTTTTGTAAACATAGCTGCTGACCTATTAGTTCCCTTTGTAAAGTGGAAATTTTTTGCGTTCGATTTTCGCCGGTTAATTTGGTAAAAGTATGATGCTGGGTTTCATAATGCCCTTTCACATTATATTCCTTCGGAATAGAAACAATCCTTTTGCATATTAAACAGACACTTTTGTTATGCGATGATATAAAAAAGTACTGGGGCCTGTAGTAAAGGGATCAGCCCTCGTATCTAATTTACATCGTCATATATTGATGTACAATATTACCATAAGTACAAATCTGAACTTCCTGTAGATATCGTGTAGTTGCTAAATAATATAAAATTTTGTAAGTTGATATAAGTGTATAGATACATATCAACGATCTACTGTTTTATTTAACGTATTTATTTTTAGTTTAATTTATTTACAATAATGCAGTTTATTGTAAAACAAATTTTATAAATGAATGAATATTGGTCCTTTAAATTTTGGATTATGAAATATATAAGTGTTTCTATTTATTAATTCAGAACTGATTAACCATTTGCCAATTTACCAACATAAAATAAATATAGACTAACATATGAATAAAATGGGGAAGAAATTTTAAGTAAACTATTTGTTAAAAATTAATACAAATATGTCAAAACATATCTGTATCTGTACACATGGACATACACAACGTATTTAAGCAATGGTCACTTCAAGCGCAGACACATGCGTTTCGATCTATATGAACTCATGAGTGCGGGTTCACGAAGTGACGTCTTATGGTTCGCTCCCGCAATTAAGCCCAAACTTATCTTGTCAGCTGACAGGAGATATCTTGTGACATCTGACGGACAAGAGAGTTCGCCGGTATAAGCCAAAGTGGTAACGGACGACTTTCCTTAGAGGTGTCAAAAGCGATCAACAAGGTAGGACAATTTTTTTGAAAAGAACGAGGCAATTACTTTACACTAAACAAAGAAAATTCTCAGGGGGTAGAACATAAACGTGTCTCCGAACACATTTCTAAAACGATTAGAAGAACACATGAAATATCGAGCTGCAATTATGAAACTTTTAGCTTAAGCATATACTTACATGTAGGACGGAAGAGCTCAGCACAGAATAGACAAACGCAGCACAGTTTATGTGGTATATAAACTGGAAGGCAGGATTAATAAAATTAAAAGTAGCCGATTACCTACTATATTATAGATGGAATATGAAAGAAAGGCTGTAATTTCTATTGACAATAAAAAAAACGCAGTTCTTAATTTTCCATAATTTTATGTTATTCAAAACCTGAATCAAGTATAGTTTAGTGCTATTTAAGACGAGCCATCATGACTATTTTACAAATAGTAAAGAAATGATTGTATAGAGTTTCCTAGACTTTCACGGCTGGTGTTACTAATTTCCTATAGTTAGCGAATTTTTCCATAATCGGTTGCCAAGAAATGTCAAAGTGAAGTTAGGCAATATGTAAATAAATATACGCTGAATTTATAAGTGCATAACAAAATTATTCTAGAAACAATAGGCTTAATAATTTTCCGTAACGATTTTCTTCTAATCTTTTCTAATATTGGCAGCTTCTTTCCATTCTTCGGCAAACTTATTTAAGCCATCTAGTAGTTCACTCAACCAACGATTACACATAAACCATAAACTGTTTGTAAAGTATTTTTTTGGTATTTCTGTTTTTATTTCATCAAAAATTTATCTTACCATTTTACGTTCTCGTCTCTTTATTTCATCCTAGTTTAATTTTCTGAGAAACCGGTATTTCAACGGCAGATTCAGTGACGGCAAGATTTTTACTAATAGCACTTTAGTTGGCCAGAAAGAATCGATGCCATATATTGTTGGCGGTGAGACTTTTCTTTTATCAGAAAATTTGATGCAACATTTCCCAATATCCCAAATTATACTATGCCAGTAAACAGGTTGTCACAGTCAAGACAACCGTTCAGTGTGCTTTAGGGTTATTGACAAATCGTTTTCGTGTATTTAGAAGATTGTTTTGAAATTAAAGTTGAAACTGTAGATAATGTAGTTAGAGCTGTGTGCATTATTCATGACTATTTGAGGTGTCAGTTTTACACGAAAGGGAAAATAGCGAAGCATACGATGAATGCCAATAAATCAGCTATTGTCACTACAATACGCAAGATGAAGATCTACAGGATATGCGTTTACAGTAAGAATTACTTTCAAATATTTTAATAGTCAAATAGAGACCCGTAAATGGCAACAAGAAAGTGTTGAAAGGGAGCAGTATTAGTTAAATATTTTAATAAATATATTCTAATATTTCAAACATACATATATACATAAATATCATCAGTTACATAGAAATTTAGATTTAATACATTGTTTACTTACTGTCTTTGTATCATATTTCCTATGCAATATTTCCCAAATTTAATGTTTTAACTTGTATCGTACAAAATTGTCTCTTTTCTTACAAGTTTGATAAATAATTCTTCCGCCATATTACTTACGTGTATATGACTTCATAAGTAACAACACTGCACGCAGAAAATTGTCTCATTTACAAACTCGCATGTGTAGCCAAATCTATAATTAAATCTATGTTTTTTTATATAAATTATGTCGTGCAGTTTCTTATGGAAATTACTGTATTTCGAATACGAGGTAAAATATTTCTGTAGCTTACTAAAATTGAAAAAAAAAGTTAGTTGACCGTTTTTAATGAATGTAAGAAAATTAAAATATTAGTTAAGAGACACGATTATTTTAATCCTCGTTAGAAAGTCAGTAATGGAAACAGGTGCCGGTTATTATTAAAGATTGGAATGTGCACCTAAATAAAATATATGAAAGAATTTAATAGGCTGTAGAGTATGATATCTAGAATACCTAGAAGACACCTAGAACTATCTAAACTATTAGAGTAAATCCGTGCGATTATATAATTGTTCAAGAATACCTATTTTACAAGCATTTTAAGATGGCATAAATAATTGATTGGCATTCAGTCTTACTTTGGTTTCATAAATACCTCAAGAAAATATTGTTTACATTCAAGCCATAAATAAAGCTGTCTAAGATATGAATTGCGATGTATATACATGTGTCATTGACTACCAAAAACCAATTGAAAGCATTTTAAATTAATGAAAGCCATAATGAAAAATAGCCACAGGCTGTTTCAAATTTTTGTAAAGACATAGATCTTATGAAGTTGTTTATTGTTAAAATTTTGAGTTATATAACGAATATTCAATCTTATATGTTCAATTTGTTTCTCAAATCGTGTAAAAAACATTCTTAATGAAAGTAATTACCGCAAAATGATGAATTTAAAACGGTTATCACAAATAACAATTTTATTTAACTAATTGAAGCATAAATAAATTATTTAAATGTATTAAAAGAATAATTTTCTTGAGTTCACAGTGAAATTAACAACGACTTGACAAAGTAGGAAGAATAACAATCGTTCAACAACACAATAAATTGGTTAGTTTTCAAGTTCTTCTAATATAAAGATATATAAAAATTATAACGTCAATAATTTAAAATCCTTTCTAGAACAGTGTTGCAGATTTGTATATATAATAATATTTAATATATATTTAACACAAGAAAACTATCTTGCAATATTTGAAGACGTTCTGGATTAGAGGTAAATTTAAAAAAAAAACGAAGTACATGAGACTTATCATACATAGTCTGAAACATTAAAGCAACAGAAAATTAAACATCACAGCTAGAAAACTTAATGATTAAATTAAGAAGTTAGAAACTATGTAAAGTCTTATTATATCATCCTTCAAATTATTGTTTATTTAACTAAATTAGCCTGTTTCTCACTTGGAGCTCTAGCACTTTTAAAGATTCCATTTCAAAAACCTCTTAATCAAATATTTCTGAGAATTTGAGTTTATTTAAATGATTTAGGTTTATGCAATAAAGTTTATTGACTTCTAAGCTTTAAGCTTAAACGTGCGCCTTCTCCACTTATAAATTTGAAACTTTCAAATCATTATCATTCGACAAAAGCTCCTTCTTTCTTTTACGTTTAGTTCCACATTATATCATATATCTAGTATACTATCAATATTTTTTTTTGCGCTGGCCATTGTATGTTTAGATAAAATTTTAATTGATGTACGTTTATTGTGAGTATAATTGCAAAGTGAATATAAAATGGTCATTATTTTTATTGTACTTTATAGTTATGTGACTTTCAATGATTTTTACACGAACTGATTGTGTGTTTCTATAATATATGCAAGATAAACATGAATAAAGAATAAACCCAGATCTTATTTTTCTTCAGAAGCACATTTGCCTATTAACATATGTAAATACCTAGTACGGATGAACATTTTTAGTAAATTTTGTCAGAAGTGTTACATTACTCAATTATAATAATAATATTAAGCGTTTTTGTATTAATTTGTATGATTTTTTGGCATAATTTAAATTCCTTTTAAATTCCGATGTTATGCCTTCCTCATTATCAACTGACCGAATTTTAGAGAGGCCGAATTATTCACTGAACTTTTTAGGTTAGGTCCTGTTGCTTATAGTTTGTATTATCACTCACTTCTAAATATCGAAGACAACGTTTAAACTGATCCAGAGAAAGACTCTAATGAAATGTCAAGAGGTGAAGGATTGTCTACAGTTACAAATTTAGATATTGTTTGGCGGATGCATGACAGTTGTCAGATAGTTAGATGGAGACATGAAGAAAACTGCCGTCTTCATTTTTTTGTTGAAAGGCCTGTATGTCAATCTATTGGAGTTATGGTATGGGACTCCATTACCTATCAGCATAGATGTCCTGAGTGTTACTTGGAATAAATTGTTGACCTCACTTTCTCACGGATAGCTTGGGATAGGATACCACTAGAACATATTGACCATGCCACGACGTGTCAGTGAGCGTGTAAATAAGCGGCAGCGGATATATAATATAAAAAATAGAAGTCGTTTGTATATTTTTTCAAACTTCTGTCATTTGTTACATACCAATATATCTATGCGTTATCAAATAATTATCAAAAGATAAAAGCCCTCACTTAGTGTTGCAATTTCTATACCACGTTGTACTATACAGTGTATTCAAAAAAAATGCTGTTATAGTATTTTTACGATAAGAACGCAGTTGTGTCATCAATGTGCGTCATACAATGTTGATAAATTTATTGTTTACATCTTGCATTTTGGTTATAGGTTATGTTACAAGATCAGTTAAAAATTTCAAAAATCTTTTTTTCTTACAAGTGCCATTTAAATTATATCTTAAACTGTTTAGAATGTTAATATTGTATATTTATCATTCTATATTTAGAAAAACATACGTTAAACTAAAGAACAGAATACATATAAAGGTTTTATATTTTTTAGTTTTATCACATTACACTTATGAGTTTCTGTTAGGCACAGGTAATAAATAAAGGTGTTGTACTTGAAGTACATGCCAATCCGATAGTATTAGCTATTATATATGGTGTAATATAAAGTCAAGCAAATATTATAAAAATGTATAAAATCAAAACACTATCATATACTGGCTCTTCATTTCACAGATATTTTCACTGGAACAAAAGGTAAAAGTGCAGTCATAATTTATAGCTTAAAATATCTTCTTCCTCTTCTAAACTAATTATGAAAGGTTTGATATAATTTTGATGAAATCCTACTTCTCTGTCTCACTATATTTTAAATCGCAGCTTCAGTGCGAGTGTCACACAGTTAGCTCACGCGTCAGCAGTTACTTTACTTAGTGCTTCTTGCACAACCTTTAAAGCCTTCATTCGTCTTACCATATTTACCTACATTATTAGAGTAAAATATTTTGCAACCCCCAAAATTAAATCTATAAGGTTAAAAATACAATGATATTGAGGAAGAAAATGAACTGTGTGGCTATATTGCTCTGATAATTCATCGGCTTCATAAATAGATGATGGTTTATACCTTTAAATAAAAACTATGATCTATTTGAACTTAATTTAATAATTATTTTATGTACTAACAGTCTAACGAACTCCAGTAACTGTGTTTTTAAAGCTGTCTTGTCGAAGTTGATTTTATTGTTGGTTAACCATTCCTGAATTTGGTATTTCGTCGAAGATAAAGTTGGAGATTTATTTATTATTGTAGTATGATAGCTTGCATTATCCATAATAATAACTTAAGGACTTTCTAAATGTTCAAGTAGCTGATTTTCGAACCATTATACAAAATTTTCTCGATTCATATCACTGTATATACTTTTACTATTTGTTGCGAATATTACTTCTGTTCCAGCATTTACAATTATGTATCTACAGAACAAAAGTCGACGATATATTGCCTGTACTAATTACTTTTTAAATAATTAATACCTTTTGTTACCTACTTGTTTTGTTTACATATATTGTTGCAAAAACGTTATTCATTTCAAAACAATATGAGACAATTTCTTCAATGCTCGTTTAGAGACGTCTTTCTTAAAATAGAAACCAATATTTTGCAATATTTTGTTGTGAGAGACGATAATACGAGAAAAATAAAATGACCAATATTAATATGTAAAGGCGACTGACAGATCACAGGCGGATATCATACGATGATCATACGTGACAATATTGTATGGAATAGGTAACAGTGATAAAACAAATTTCGTAAAATGTTGGAGAAGTTGCAATACTACATTAGTAAATTGAAGCATTTAGGTTTTCACAACAGATATTACTGGTTATGACGCAACTGCTCTTTTATCATAAAAATACTATATGTTAAATTTGCAACACTGTACTGTCAAAATTTTCTAAATTTTTATGTTACGAGGGGGGGGGGGGGGCGGCGGCTAATTGAGTTAACTAACACAGAGATGGATCTACGTATGCGTGTCATTTGTCAAATCTATCATATATTAGAACACAGCTGTAAAAGTTTGAGCCAAAAACGTTGCGTCCGTTGTCTCTTACAGTTGTTTAAAGTAGACGTGTTACGTCGTTTTGTAAATATGGAATAGGACAAAAGAGAATTTCGTGCTGTGATTAAACACTTCCATATCGCCGAGAAAAAAAACCAAGGAAATTAAAGAAGAGTTGGAAATGTTCATGGCGAATCTGCGCCATCATTTTAACAGTTTGTTTCTGGGTGAATGAATTTAAACGTGGCCGTAGGAGCACCAAAGATGAACTATGAGCAGGACGTCTGAAAGAGGCTACCACTGACGAAATGATCACCAAAGTTCATGGTCTTGTTTTAATTGATCGTCGATTTAGATATATATACTGTATATATACTGTAGGTATTTCTAAAAAACGTGTTGGTCATATCTTACATGAACATTTGGGTATAACAAAGCTCGCAAGGTGGGTGCCACGCCTGCTTAGTGTAGACCAGAAAGGGATGCGCGTAACAACTTCTGAGTACTGTTTGACCGTTTTTAAGGATAATCCCTCCGAATTTTTGCACCGATATATTACCGTTGACGAAACACCACTATACCCTCGAAGCAAAAGTTCAATCCAAACAATAGGTAGAAGCCGGTTGCAATGCACCGAAGAAAGCAAAAGTGGTTCCATCAGCTAACAAAGTTATGGCTACCGTATCTTGGGATGCTCGTGGTGTTGTCTTTATAGATTATCTTCAAAAGGGCAAATTAATTACAGGCGACTACGCGTCGTTATTGGACCAACTGAGTGAAAAATTAAAGGAAAAACGACCGCATTTGGCACGAAAGAAAGCTTGGTTTCATCATGACATCACACCGGCTTATGCATCTAACATTGTTGTGACAAAATTATTTGAATTGCGATTCGAAATACTTTGTTATGCACCGTACAGTCCAGATTTAACGCGATCCAACTTTTTATTGTTTCTCAACTTGAAAAAATGACTAGGTGGAAAGCGATTTTCATCTAATGAGGAGGTTATTGCAGCAACAAATTGTTATTAAGCGGCGTTTGATTCGACCTATTATAGTGAAGGCCTTAAATGACTTGAACATCGTTGGAACAATTGCATCGACTTAGAAGGGACTTTGTCGAAAAATAAATGTAAAAAACTGCAATAAAGTATCATCTTTTGTACCACTTACTTTAGTTTTCAGACCAGCCTCGTATTTAAATAACGAATATTGAGACAAATTAATAATATTGAAGCCTTACGAAATACCTTTGAGGATATGAAAAGAGTTCAAGCATGTTTAGATAATGAAGGGAAACATTTTGAGTATTTGCTGTAATGTTTTTATTTTTATAAAATTTTCATTGTTGAAAACAGGTGTGTAAACGTGACATTGAATATACTTTGGAAATATTTTACTTAATATATCATTTATTAAAATAGATAAATTCATAAATGTTAGATCAGTAGATGTTAGATTATTTACTAAACTAAAATACAAATTAAATACATTTTCGTGTAAAATAAACAATAAAATTATAATTATTAAAACTTTATCATGATACAAAATTTCTTAGTGCCTTGACGCGAACCCCGACACTAAAAACACCCTGAAAATTGTATTACGTGACGCCTATGAATTCAAAATATTCAAAATGTATATAAATAATAAATAGCTCACACACATACACATACGCTACAGCGTATGTTTACCTACGTAACAGCTGGATGAGATGGGCAATAACAAAACTATTCTTTTTGTTATTGTCGGTCAACTTTAAGATATCATCTTTTATAATATAATCGATCGCACAGTGGCGTGACAAAATTTTTTTTAAATATCTCATTTTTTTCACGAGAGAGGGAATTTTGGGAACATCTTCCCATGTTTTCATACGTTGTCTTTTTATTCCAAGGACATACCCAGTATATGGTATTTTGTTCCCGTTATTTTTGTCATATTTTTACTGATAATTTGCAATTGCATTCATTAGACGACATTTAATAATTTCTGATGCCTTGCTAAAGTAGTCTCAAAGAATACATTGAGTCATATTATTAAAATCCGTACTGGTTTCAATGAAAGTTCTAAGAACAAAATTTGGTTGTTTGAACACACTTCGAAATTTTTAAATTTGAAATTAGTTAAGTTTTGATTTTCAAGGAAATGTGTTTCAGGTTGTTGCATAAGTTCGAAACGTTTTTATTAAATTCAAAGTTTACTAATTTTTTAATAAACACATTACATGAAATAATATCGGACTCCATTATTTACGATTGGTTATCAATGACGTGGCAATTTTTCGATTCCACGCCTGAAAAAATCTGATGGTTTGGAATTGAAGAAGTCGTCAAGCCAATTTTGAAGCGCAGCATAGTTACTAAAGGAGATTCTTCGAAAATTTATCTGAAATCTGATGGAGCAAGATTAGGAGAATGCTTTTGTAATACTAGTAGTATGAGGACGAGCGTTATCGTGCCGCAAAATGACTTGATGATGTCCTCCCGGTCATTTTTACTGAATTGTGGCCTCAAACCGTTGGCATTGTTGACAGTAATCTCAGCAGTATTGTTTACATTCCTCGGAAGCAATTGATAATAGGTGAAGCCTTTTTTTTGTCTCGAAAAATGTATTATCAGCTTATGCGGGTGATTATCGCGTTCGCTCAGGAACTTGCCTGTTTTGTTAGTGCTAAGCCATTTTGTCTGTTCTTGATGTTTATATGAAGACATTCATTTTTCGTCGCCAGTAACAATGTGAGACAAAAACGATCGATGTTGTTGACGAGCTAGCAAAGGGGAATGAATAAACGTTGACACGCTGATTCTTTTTATTTTAGCTAAAAATATGCCGCAACCAAACATCTAGTTTTTTAACTTTGCCCATGGAATGCAAATGTATTATGGTCGATTGGTTGCAATCCATTATAATGGTCAGTTCCCGAGTTGATAGGCGTGGATTATCACTCAAGCGTTTAAACGATTTTCATCAAAGTCCGATGGCCTTCCTAAACTTTGAAAATCGTTTATGTCAAAATAACCCTCTTTAAATCGAGAAAACCATTTCTGTATTGCACTCTTCCTTTAACTGATTTGTCGAAGTCGAACAAAAGGATATATTGGAAATACTCATTTTTACTACTTAACGTTTCATTTGCTTTTGTCAATAATTAATACAATTTTTACACAATTTAAAAAAACCGTTCAATTTAATATGACATTAAAATAACTTTGACATATTGCTGTGTACTTTGATTTTCAAAACGGGTGCCAACATATTAAATATGAATCGTTATGTTATAACTAGAGCTGAGGATGTATAACTACACACATATTTTGTAATTTTAAACTCTTAAAATTGCTGTCAGAGTTTTTGTTTTACAAAAAGGGTTCCTTGCAAAAGGCCTATCATACAATGTAACAAGGAGGGAAATAATAGATAGCATGTTAAGTTTAATCCATTTATTATTCACATTTTGTCAAGACATACATTAATATTCAAATGTATTAAATATCGTCAATTATTAGTAAAACATAGTACGCCAATCTTATATCTAGTCAGATAATATTCACATTTATATAGATATATAAATAAGACTTTGAAGATTTAGATTCCAATATCGATATTTCAAAACACAACTGTGTATTACTTTAGACCAGTGAGTTTTTATACCCTACAAGATGCTAAAGCATGAGACAGTGTTTTTATTTAAAAATGAATAAATTGTAAAGTTTATCGATTTAATAGTATTAAAGGTTGATAATATTACAAAAGAAAAATGTGTTATTTCATATTTACGTGGTAAGACTTTACCCTGCTACATAAAATCGCCAATAATAACACGATATATTTTAATTAGTATCTCATATATTAAACGAGAGTTTAAAATTTCGAGTTCTAAACCCAGATATTTTTAAATGTTCGTGAGATTTGTTTTCCCTACTTACAAGTTAAGAATAGCTGTATTTTATTAACTATTTTAATACAGAAATTGAAATTATAATCGATCAAATAAAATGTCCACATAAAACAAATAAACTTATAAATTTAATTTTTAGTACTTCAAAGTTTTGAGTGTCTTTGTTACATAATTTACCTGTCGAATTTCTTATTATATTAAACAAACTAAAGTAATAATTTTCTTTAAATTAAAAATATAAAAATTGTGAAGACGAATTAAATTCAATACTATACAAAGCAAAATTTTATTTTGATGGCCGCTTTAAAACGATATATCCAAAAAAATGCGTTTCTTTATGTTGTAGAGAAGAATAAATAAGGCCATACAATTCATTTGTATGTGTATTAAGGTAGACGTGTAATTATGATGAACTTATACTTGACGCACATACCTTTCAGTATTTAGATAATTTATGCATGAATTTTTATATTTAATACAGTATATTTGATTAATGTTTCAGACACGTCAAGCCCCAATGTATAACCAATCTCTCTACACATTTCCACAATTCCCTACTAAGCCACCTGCTCAAATGGTGCCAAATAGTTATCCTGTGCATCCAGATGTTCATTTTAAAAGATTACCTTTCTTCGACGTCATAGCTGATCTGATCAAACCTTCATCATTGGTGCCGGTGAATACACACAGAATTCAGGAAGGGACATTTTATTTTCACCTGACCCCCGCTCAAGCGACAGACATAGCAAGTTCTCGAGATGTTCGCCACGGTACAAAGTGTGAATATGTGAAACAAGTGCAGATGCGGTTTTGTCTTTTGGAAACCACTTGTGAACAGGAAGATTTTTTTCCTCCAAATGTAGTGGTTAAAGTTAATAATAAGCTTTGTCCTCTTCCGGTAAGTAACCTATCACTTTGATATATGAAGTGTAAACAGAATTAATCTGATATGTGCTGTCATAGCCATATGACAGCACATTTATGGTCCAATTATTAATATTTTTATTCTGGGGTTATGCTATTATTTTAAAATTACGTTTGTGTGACTAAAGTTGTGTTAATACATATAGTTATTAAATCCATTTCAGTTTTTAATTAAAATTCTTAATACACTGTATTTAAATTTGTTACTATAGTCCGTCTAACGTTCATTATAAGTGTTATGGAGATACGGATGCGGCCCTTGAAAACTCAGACACTCGATTTTGACGTGGATGTCAAAAATCTAAAATTTTGGATTGTGTAAATCAAATTTTCATGTCACGTTTAACAAATCCATGGTCAGTTTTATTTTTTAAAATGCCGCGATTATCAAAATTACAAAAATCTATTATCAAAACTAGATTGAGAGCCAGTTTTGTATTCTGATTTTAGAAATATTTTTCAAATTTAAGTAAAGTAGGACACTATCTGCAGTTTTATTCATAATTTTTTTTTAATTTACAATTTTTGCAATACACTTTACATTCTACGCCAATGATTGGTTTGAGTAACGTATAAAGCAAGTTTACACCGCTTAAAATGTTTTTGTTTTTAAGTGTCTGAGTTTTCAAGGACCGGAACTGTACCTGACATAGATGCGAAAGTAGTGAGAGAAGTACATTTACCAATATAGAAAATAATATCCAAATGTCAACTGCCATTAAAAGTGACATTGGTACAAATTAAAATACATACAGTGCTTCTCAAAAGTCCCCTCCCCCCTCTTATCTTTGGAACGATTATACATTCACAAGTGAAATTTGGAAACTGAATATTATAGGTTATAAACTTCCCTACTAGTGATGATAGATGACGAAATCGTCATAGATGACGTCACAAGGCCATTGTGACCAATAATTTTAAATGGAACGCTACGGCAAGCGACACCTCTTATAAAAGGTATCGAAAAACCTATTCAATGTTACTAATTTTGTTTGTGTTTGAGTCAGTTTTAATGGCTCATTAGTAAACATGAAAATTTAAATTCCATTCAGTATGATATTAAATACAGATTTAAGAAATAGTTTGTACTTAAAGAAATTGCTCGAAGTGACCTCCGTTTACTTCCTGACAGTAAAATATCTTATTTTTAAACTCTTCTAGTACTTCTTCAAATGTGTCTGCGGAAACAGCCTCACATTCTGTAACAATACGTTGTTTTAAAACGTCAATATTGTCAAGTTCAGTGGCGTAAACCTTCGATTTAAGGTACCACCACAGAAAAAATCCAAAGGTGTGAGGTCCGGTGATCGAGGTTGCCATTCCGTTGAACCTCGTCGTCCAATCCATCTACCAGGATACTCCTCATGCAAATACCGTCTTACTGCACCGTAATAGTGTGGAGGAGCACCATCCTGTTGGAATGTTATTTCCAAATTGCCGAATTCATCTGGATTATCTTCCAAAATTTCAAGGATTAACGGTTCTATTGCGTTTTGCAACATCTCCAGATAAACCTCACCAGTTAAATTAGTATTTAAAAAAATAGGCCCAACGATGTGGTTTCCCAGGATACCTGCCCAAACATTCACCTTCTGGGGAAATTGGGTATGTGTTTCACGAAACAGGTGAGGATTTGCGTCACTCCAATACCTCACATTCTGTGTATTTACATTTCCATTTAGATAGAAAGTACTTTCGTCACTAAAACAAATTGTTTTGACGTAGTCTGGCTGTTGGTTAATTTTAGTTTCCATATTTTCACAAAATTCTAGTCTTCGGTCTGGGTCGTCGTCTGAGAGTTGATGAACCATTTTTAATTTGTATGGATGAAATTTGTATTTTTTCAACACCCTGTGTACTGTACTTCGACTGACTTCACAGGTAGATGCAACTGGAGTTGTTGAAGAAGTAGGATTAACTCTTACTTCTGCCAGTATATCATTTTTTTTTCTCATCAGAAATTTGTGGTCTGCCAGATCGTTTCGCATCATTAATACTACCCGTTGTTTCAAACTTACGAAGAAGCTCCCTTAAATAAGTCCTCGAAATGGGGCGATCGGGAAACCTCTCATTAAAAATGCGTTCTGCTGCATGAATATTTTGTCTAGTTTCACCAAGAATTAGGACCGCTGCTACTTTATCACCTAAAACACGTACCATTTCGCTTCTTGAAGCACTTAAACTTTCGGCTCACAACAGTTTAACAAATTATTAAAATGTACAAAAATATTAAAAGTACCAAAAGCTGTTATAACAGTGAGACGTTCGATCAACAATACACAAATTATTAAATGTACAAAAACTTGGACAATTACAAAAACGTCGAATTTCGGAGACTAACAAAAACGTCAGATTATTTGACAACTATCCAGAGGCGGAGCTTAAATTTGGAATTTTAGTATTAACTTGACAATATTGACGTTTTGAAACAACGTATTGTTGCAGAATGTGAGGCTGTTTCCGCAGACACATTTGAAGAAGTACGAGAAGAGTTTAAAAATAGGATATTTTACTGTCAGCAAGTAAACGGAGGTCACTTCGAGCAATTTCTTTAACTACACACTATTTCTTAAATCTGTATTTAATATCATACTGAATGGAATTTAAATTTTCATGTTTACTAATGAGCCATTAAAACTGCCTCAAACACAAACAAAATTAGTATCATTGAATAGGTTTTTTCGATACCTTTTAAAAGAGGTGTCGCTTGCCGTAGCGTTCCATTTAAAATTATTGGTCACAATGGCCTTGTGACGTCATCTATGACGATTTCGTCATCTATCATCACTAGTAGGGAAGTTTATAACCTATAATATTCAGTTTACAAATTTCACTTGTGAATGTATAATCGTTCCAAAGATAAGAGGGGGGGAGGGGACTTTTGAGAAGCACTGTATATTAAGCATGTATTTATTTATATGATACAGTTATATGATATAATACAAAATGATCAAATCTTTGTTCTTAATTTTTAAGAACTAATAAAAGGAAAAAATTGCTAAATCTACTTTACATATTGTATGTATATAAAAATAAATCTACGCTAATTAACTTCGAAATTATTGTTAACTTTACAATTTAGTTGTTGCAATGATTAATTTTCTCTGCATTTTATGACTGTTTTGTTTTCTTTTTACTTTATTGTTAATGTTAAATATAGTGTTCTGTTTACTGTAAGAATCGTTTGTGTATTATAAATATGAAAATGATAATCCTTAAACAGTCAAAACTTTTTAACTGACTATATGTATATATAGTGTTCAAATGTTCTTTCTCAATATTTCGTCATTTATTAATGACATCATCAGGAGAAGCTATAAAATTTCAATATACACTTTACTCTTATACTAATACAATCAAAAAAGAAAACTTCCAGCTAGAGTTAAGCTTTGGCAGTCTTATTAATTAATGTACACATAATTGCCACTAGCAACTCACAAATAAAACATGAACATTTTTAAACAGCAACTAAAACTGTAAAATTTCAACTTCGCCTCTTTCATCCGCATATCTGCATAATATGTATATGAAAACAAATCTATCCTAATTTCTACGTTGGGTCCTTATCCGGTTGTAAAAAAATGGGGTGGTAATAAGGTCTTTATACAAAAATCTGTCTATGTACATTAGGTTAGTGTAGCTAAAATAAATTCCCTGGTTATAGTGTTATGCACACGACATTAAAAATGTTAAAAATGAATATTTATTCTGTTTAATTTTTTTTTTAATAGAAAAAGCGTAAACAAAATAATATACACAACAAATGACAGAACGAAGTTTTTAAGTGACTTAAAATAGTACAACGGAAAATAAAAATATTCCCTAGATACAAAGCGCGCCAAATGACTTGGCAACATAACTAGTGTCAAAAATAATAATTATATACGAATCGTTGAAAGCTAATAAGAAAGGGTTATACTCCATAAGACCCAATACTTCGAAGTAGTGATGTAAATATTCGGATTAATCTGATATTCGAGTATTCGGAATCGGATGGTTTATATATTCGGCATATTCATCCGATTTCGAAATCTTACCACTTCCACATATATACCATTACACAGTGATGTAAATATTCGGATATTGAGTGTACGGAATCGGATGGTTTATATACACGGCATATTCAACCGATTTCGAAAAAATTTTATTTCTTAATACTTGTTTTTAAATTTAATTTTTTCTTATATGAGTATAGTTAATTCAGTGGTGCAATTACTTTTTTTTTAATTTTTGATTGTAAATAGACTACGTTATTCCCTAATGAAACCCACTATCGGTGATAAGTATTGTTTTCTTTTATTTAAAGAATATTTAATATTGTCATTATATTTATTTATTACGTATGTTTTATTATATATTTGTTATTCTTTTAGTAAGTAATTTTTATAACTATTATTTATTAATTTATTCCAAATTTTATTTATTAAGGTACATATATGGACGATAAATATATTAAAAACAATTAATAGATATGCAGAATACAAAACAACGTTCGATGCCGTCTAGATTAATCCGTTGATTCCATTGCATTGAAATATTGACCGAAGTTGGAACACAATATCGTTGCCGAGTATGAATTCGGATTAATTTTAAATACTCGGAATCATCCGAGTAGTTCGATATTCGGCATCACCGAGTATTTTCATTCGGATTATTCCATCACTACTTCGAAGTTAGGTTGACATAGACTGTGGTAGTAAATATGAAAAAATAAAAAAGATTATTTTTTGATTTTTATTCAACTAGAGTTCAAAATCTGTAATGGCAATGTTATTTATAAGCATATTTGTATCACTTACAACTTACTACAAATACTTCTGTAAACAATAGATAGCGTTCTGAAAATAATGATTTATAAAATATCTGCAGAAAATTTCGTTATATACTAAAAACAACAATGAAATAACTAATAAAAGGAAAGCAGAATTAGACGTTTGATAAAATTACAAAAATTAACCTATAGCAGTGCACCTTTATAAAACTTACCAATAAAAATTAATATAGATATTGCAAAAATATTGCGAGATAAAAGAAGATAATGCTTGTAGAGTTCCCTAATGAGGGTAAGGCTCTATATGCTCCATAAGATCTCTAGTACACCGTGAACGTGAGACATGCTTTAGTAAATAAAATTATTAGACTAATAAGGAAGTTTGTATAGAGGAAAATATTGCATTAGTATATAGTTCATGGTGTTGACATAACACATTTTTTAATTAATTAAATATATCTGAAGAAGGAAATTGTTAGTAAATATTTCGCATTAAAAACGGAGGCTGTTCCATTTCCCTTTTTTTTTTTATCTCCATTTGCTTCAATTAGTCTATAGTAGCTCGAATTCTATGCACATTGTTGTGATGTAACCGTTTTTTTTTGTTTTTGAACATAATCTTTTTATTAGTTCTCTCTTGCTGCAGGTAATTGCCTTGCCTATTGATTTCAGTAGAGAACAGTATCAACTCAAACGCAAAAACTTTCGAACTGTACGATATTACTTATGCAACAGCCTTTGTATTACAACTACAGTAAGTACCTCTACTAAAATGCATAAGAAATAACTAATTTATGTTAAATTTAATTCTTACAGGTATCGTAATTAAGCAAAATATCTTTGGCGTATATTAAAAAAAAAGATTCCCAGGATTACACATTTCATATTACATAGGATCAGTTATTTTTCAATAAATTAGTTATTCAATCAGTCATTATTTCTTTCAAGTTTCTTAAGATGATAGCATAACATCCGTTTTTCTGAATGAACATATAAATAGTTGTCATTTAATAAAAATAAAACGAATTGCGACCAATGCAAAATATGCTTGTCTTTCCTGTATAAAAAAAAAATGGTAAAGGGCCTGTTCTACAATACACTTTAACCCATCGATTATACTGTCGAATAACCTGAATGAGGATAAAGTTTAGTTAATTTCTAGTTAAACGTTCTACAGTACCTAATTTTAAATAAAATTTGGAATATATTGCAGTATAACTTAGCACTTGTGTCAAAGCGTAGATAAGTTGAGTTTTGTATACAGGTCTGTATAAATATTTGAAATCGCAGACGCATGGACGGATTGTAAACACAACATATTAATACAAACTTATTTGTTGTTAAATAAGTTTTTTTTAAAGAAATTTTGAAAAAGGAACATGAAATGGAGCAAGAAAACAAGTTTAGTAATTGAATTTTCAAAAATTAGAGCAAACAAAAAATTTTACTAGCAATAAGTTATAGATTTATCATAACAAACGTATAATATATACAAAAAATAGTTATTTTATTTATTGTCTTCACCAAACTATATGAATTTGTTTTGTGTATATGTATTAAAGAGTATAAAAATAATGGAGAAAGGAAAGCACAAACAATTGAAAAACTTGAAACGCTTATGGTGTGTCTCAGAATAAGAAGGAGTGAATCAAATATCCCGCCAAAACTCGGTCCGCACAGCTTAAAATTTGACCTACCGTACGTGTAGGTTTAATAATAAAATGAACTGAGAGTGTAGTTGTAATGTCAGTTATTTTTATTACATACTTAACATAACCTATTTCTGACGTTCCGAAAAACACGAGCACAAATATTTCATGTATATCATTATGTTATTTTGTTCTGTACCTTTTCAGCTCTACGTGAATGATATGATGCATTATTGCAACATTAGCTGGTAACTTTGACAATAGCTTTGCCAACCAATCTTCAAAAACAGTGCTATTTATTTCATCGTGATAGCCAGCCGAAATAAAAGTTATATATAATAATAATAACCACAGTTTTTCACTTACACTTAGTTGAAGTTAATAAGTTTTAAGAATCTGTGTAAGATAGCTCTACTAATTTTTGATACAGATGCATCTCTAGTACTTATTTTGTCATGATTTTATTAAGAGTCGAAAGATTTGATTTAGTAACAGCGGTAGATAACGATATCAATGGCAGAAAAATGCAAGAAAACGTTGACAGGTTATATTTGTATATAAAATATAAAACTTGTCAACTGGCCGATATTTCGAAATTATTACCGATATTGAACTAGGCTGCAGAAGAGCCAATGAAATTCTTGAAAAATAAGTAGCTTTTGGCGGGATATTTGAATCACTCTTTATTCTGAGACAAAGATTTATATAGACAATTCTGTAAGTTGTTTTAATTTTGAAAATACCACTGATAATCTCAAAATTTTTAAGTTAACAACAGTTGATTAGAGCCAATGGACACCAAAACAAATAAGGCAGTCGAAACACATTTCATTAGATGTATCTCTAAAAAACTTGCTACAGAAAGATGAAAGTATTCAAATGTATTTTAATTAGACATAAACTTTTATATGCATTGTATACGCATTTTTATACGCATTGTATTGTATTTTTAGCTCCAAGTATAAAAATGACAAAAAGAATACACAGTAAGGAAAAAGAGCAAATTGAAAAAAGAACTCAAATACATTAAATTGTTAATGTATCAGGAAATTATAATTGTTTAATAAGTTAATATACATATGTAATCATTTAAGAAAATGGCTTTATTATTTGTTTAATAATAAAATGAACATGAGTATACATACAATAAAAAAAGGAAATATAAAAAATATTTAAAAGATATTTCAATAGTCGATATTAGAATAAATTTGCAAAATGAACCTTTATTAATGTATAGCAAGCGCCAATTAAGTTGGCGCGAGGAGGGGGTGCGCAGAAGCCGTTTTTAAAAACGTCCACCCCCACTACTCAAGTAATTGTCAGAATACATTTGTCATTGACGTTTGACGGAACATAATGTCTTTGCTAGGGGATCATAAAGTGATACACGCTCAGAGGTTAGAATTATCTGACATTTGATGTAAAACCAAATACAAATCTCCCCACTACTTTTAATCCTGCGCGAACTTACCCCTCCTCGCGCCAACTTAATTGGCGTTTGCTATAGCTCTGTATGCATCATTTTCATTATTTTCATTTCGCATACTTTCTTCTGACTGCTCTTCGTGGAATTCGATGTCCTTATTATCAATGACCCATTCACAACATTATGTAATACTGTTACTGCTACTATTATTGCTTTTGAAAGTTCCACATTAACTCTCACACCATATATGTAATAAAATAGGAATCTTTTTAAAATACCAAAAAATCTTTTTAATCCAGTTTCTGGTTCTAATATGGGATTCATCGTACAATTGTTCAGCTCGACTTTGAGGATTTGCCAAAGGGTTAATAAATATTTTGTAATACCGTACCCACTATCACCAAGTATAACCGGCAATGTTACCAATGATTGTTCTCCTTCGGTTTTGCAGGATAGCACCACACACTTTTGCCACATTTTCTGGCGTGTTTTATGTCGATAGACGACCGGAACCGGTCATCTTCAACCATCCCACGTCCGTTTTAAAACTGTTGTACCACTCATAAGTTTGCATCTGGCCTAATGCATCTTCACCAAACGCTTGTTTAGCCATTTTCAGAGTTTCCGCTGCCGTTTTACGAAGTTGGAAGGAGAATTTTTTACACATTTTTTACTCTTTCACATCAGACATTGTAGTGTCGCAGAATAACTCAAACATAATTCATCAAATACTGTTTGTCACCACATAGCAATGTGCTGTTTGACAGACTGACTTAGTATAGACGTTCTACAGGTCACACCATCTAGCGCTATCGAGCTTTACTACCATCCTTTCGCGCGTACATTCAAATTTCGGCGATTTCTGGGTAACACCTCGTATGTAAACTGGTGGCCAAAAAAACTTATCCACTCATTTTTTACTTTTTAAAACGGTCTTCAATATGTCAAAATAATAATAATTATATCTGTCATAATATGTCATGTAATCAGTCATAATATTACTACCATGGTCTACTTAAATGAAGTAGGTATAACCTCCAAATTCGGAAACCCAATTAACACCATCTAAATATACTTAAAATGTTATTAAATGTTAATATGATGGTCAGTTTTCTTATCCGCCGGTTTACATATATGTATATTATAACGAGCCATCGAAAAAATTCATAATTGGAGTAGACTGTGAAATTGGATTGGTACTTTAACCACTTCCACATAATGACACATTACTTGATGCTTGACAATTTCATTGTAAGGTTATAGCATTGAACTGATACTACAACAAAAAAGAAAACAAATAATTTTTTTAATATCGAAATCATAATCAAAATTTACATATAGCTACAGAAGTTGTTTAAAATGTTGTCCATTTACATCTAAACACAAACAATTTTCTTAATAAGAGTTTTGAAAAATTTGACACAAACTTATAGTTTCAATGTCAAATAATAAATGTCATTATTTGGAAGTGGTTAAAGTATCAACCCAATTTCACAGTCTACTCCAATTATGAATTTTTTCGATGGTTCGTTATAATGCAATGTAAATGGCTGTGTGTCTGTAAATGTATAGATACATATGACATATTTCAAAACACAAGGTGTGTTTTGAAATAAAGTTTTAATGTCTCCTAATTTTTTCGGGACTGAAAGTAGATAGAAAGAAATATGCTATTGAGCTTAAAATACGCGGACTCTCGTTGAGAAATTGTGAGATAGTGGACACACAGCGCATATATTCTTACTACAACTGCCACTAAAGTGAGATGCGTTTCAATACTTAAAATGACGACATTCAGTCTACACTAACAGCATGTAATCATCTGCCTCATCAATCATTGCCTGGTTTAACATTCATCGACATTTATTGTTAATTCAATGAAACGGGTGGTGATTGTGTTATCAATAGAGAACGGACGCAATTTCCATAAAACGCAATCGGCAATTGGAATTGTGTATAACGTCGCTCAGTACATCCCGGCGTAATTCAATGAAGTATTTGTTTGACTTACTCGGACACCTGGTCTCGCGGCGATAACAATGGACAAGCCAGCTATTGTATTTCGAGAATATAGTGCTTTTTAAAGTGTTTTCATGAGCGTAGATAGAAGCGGGGTTTTTATAATGTATTTTATTTATTAGTTTATATTTCGAAAGATAAATAAAGTGCTGTAAGTTTCTTGTTTTCATAGTTTTAACTGTTAATTACATCGTAATTTTTGTGATAGATCCTGTTTAATATCGTTTGATTGAATCTATTTCTACCAATTATTTCGACGTAAGAGTGTGCATTGAATTTCGTTCAGTTTCAATAACTTACGCACACATTTTTAGTTTTCATTTATTTAGATCTAGAGCATTGTTTAAGTTACTTTTTCAGATATGATACGGAAGAACGTCGAGAACGGCATCGTAAAACAATGGCGAGTTGGATTGACGGTCATACTGATTGTATGTCCATTGTCAGTGATTCCGAAATTTATTACAAAATCCGTAAAATATCGTCAAAAATTCGTCACTTAGGATCGCAAACACATCTGAACTCTGTAAAACTTTTATGGCGGCTAATATTCCATTAAATAAACTTAGCAATCCCACTTTAAAAATATTTCTGAAAAAATATACTGGTCGAAATGTTCCTGGTGAATCAACTTTACGCAAATATTATGTTTCTAGGTGCTATACAAGAACAGTAGAACGCATTAGAAGCCATCTTTTAAATCAATACATACGGATAAGCGCCGACGAAACGGTGGATATGTTAGGACGCTGTGTGGTAAATGTTGTAGCTGGTGTACTACATCCAACTATTCCATATAACGCATACGTAATAGCAACAAAAGTTATAGATACAGTTGATGCGGAAACAGTTGCTAAAACGATTAATGAGAATATTCAAAATATACTTCATTCCGACGACAGGTACAGAGAAAAATTACTTTTATTTGTAAGTGACAGAGCTGCATATATATTAAAGGAAACATATCTTAATTTGCTGCATATTACTTGTGTAGCAGATGTTCTCCGCAGAATCTGTGAATATATCAGAGCTCCTTTCCAGAAGTTGATAGACTTGTATCCGCTTTTAAAAAAATTTTCTGAAAAGCACCATTGAGAGTAGCTCTTTTCAGGGAAAGATTTCCATCTCTGTCACTGCCTCCCACGCCAGTAATAACTAGATGGGGAACATGGCTGGAAGCTACTAGTTATTATGCTGAGAATTTCGATAGTCTAAAACATTTCGTAACACTGCTAAAGGAGGATGCTAGAAGTATTGGTGAGTGCAAGGAGCTCACACAAATCCCAAATTTAAAAAATCAGTTGTACTTTCTTCACGAACACTTTGGAAAATTGCCAAAACTAATCACTTATTTTGAAAATCGAAATCTCAAATTAAATGACGAATTAACCACATTAGATGTGGCTGTTAATAATTTGAAAATATTCCGAGTGACTTCAGATCTGGCCTTCGGTAAAAGTTTGAAGCAATTCTTACTAGAAATCCAGATTTAATTACATTGCAGCAATTATGTATGGAGGCAATTCCACAAAATCTAACGGCTAAATATGAGGAAATAAAAGAATATTTCCAGTATGCACCTATAACCAGTTGCGATGTAGAAAGGACTTTTCTATTTATAAGAATGTACTTAATTCAAAGAGAACAAAATTGACAGAAGAAAACCTTGAGAAACTATTGCTAGTCAATATTAATACTCGTTTACTCAACTTGAACGACAAAATGAACAAATAAAAATGTTCCAATTATAGAAATAAAATTAAAAACTTTAAAAATACAACTTTTCAACAAATAAATATGTATTTCGTAATTTTATAGATCACCACCCGTTCGTTTTCCAATTATATAAATAAAATTAAATATTTTAGAAATACAGCCTTTCGCCAGTACTGCACTGGGTGGTAAGCGTGTCCGTTCTCTAGTTATGAATATAAAAAATGTGCGTTCGTAGATGTAACATTTCAAAGAAGAATAAACATCCTTCGAACCCAAGATTCTTGGCCAAGAACCAACCGGATCGATATCATCATTTCGCGTGAAGAGTAAGTTGTTATGGAGAACCGTTGATTGGGTGTGGGTGATATCGCCTCTAAATTGCATTTCTATGTTCGCTATCCTGTATGGAGACTTGAAAATACGGAGAGGCTGCGCTGGTTGCCTTTTTTCGCGCGATGTGGATACGCGATAACAGCATGAATGGTTCTTCCTGTTCATTAATTGTTACAATGGATCTTGGGCGCTGTTTTTCAGTCTTGAAATGAAACGACAGTCGATGCAGTGGAAGCATACCAACTCACCATCACCGAAGAAATTTCGAGTTACAGCCAGTATCCGAAACTTCTTCGGGCAGCCATTGTATTTCAAAGGGCACTACGGTGACAACTGTATCCTACAAACATATTTTGAAGACGCAATTCCTTCCAACATTGCAAGAAAAATAACTTGAAGCTACATGTATGCTTTTCCATCAAGACAACGTTCCTGATCACTAGGTGGTACTAACTCGGGAGTTTCTTTGTAACTACATTGAAATGGTGCCTCATGCTTAGAGATCGGACACATCGGGCTGAAATGACGTCATTACGACGGACGATATAAATAATTTACAACATCTGTAAGTACATCACGCAGTTATTGAATAGCACTATTCATTCGGTTAACCGCACACAAAAAAGTAGATGTGCAGTTAAACGAATGAATAGTGCTATTCAACAACTGCGTGATGTACTTGCAGATGTTGTAGACTATTTATATCGTCCGTCGTAATGACTTTTGGCGTTTTCACACGTGAATGCGAATTCGCTTATTTGCGATTCTGTTTTTACTGCCATTTCTCGTTATCCGCGCTCCGTATTCGCGGATCAATATGGGTAGTTTCCCTAAACTTTCGGTATTTCCCTCGTTCATTTATTTCTTTAAACCGTATTCGGCTCTTATACGCAAGATGTATGTATGTTAATCTATTTGTGTCGATTACATGCATACATACCTGTAGTTTATACCTATTATTTGTGTACCCCGCGATGTTTTTGTGGAACACAACCTCTGCGAATAGCGTGGACTCACTGTATATACAAAATTACGATTTTTTACGGCTTTTTCTATTTCATCAATCTTCATTTCGAATTGATTACCAGCGCTTCATACAATTTTCAGTAATCTTCGCTTCATTAATTTTTGACGGCAGCAGGAAAACTATAAGAAGTCACACGAAACGTATCGACTATTAACATTCTCAGCAGCCAACGAGCTTCGGCTGCGCCTCAGCTTGTACTTGCGTACCTCGAATGTTAATACGTCCTTACATTCCTTATGACCTAAATAGCTATTTATTCACGTTGTAGGTAACGTAGACATACAATACTAGTTTTCTGAAAATGGTAAAGACCCAAGCCAAAATGTTTATTTTAGGATTATTTTAGTTGCGATGAACATGTGATATTTTAGTTTTGTAATAAAACAGTTTTTCTAGAAAAGATTCATTAATTTAGCGAAAACAAGTATTCCAGAATTGTGTAATTGAAGAACGTAATATCTATTGTTCGAAGCGGTACCAGCACATGAATATTTGAGTACTTTGCATTTGAGAAATTAAGCCAATTTTAGCGACCCAAAACAATATTAGAATTGAACCAAAACTTAATTTCAGGAAAGTATTCATACTTTCAGAAATATGTAATTCTAATTTATTAATGATATGTGTATATCAATGTAGGATCAAAACAACAAATTGTAAAACGAGTCAGTCAAGTATGGTTTTATTTTTGTTAATTGCAATCATTTCACTTTGTAAGAATGTTACACATGTGTTAAATTACCTTGTCTTTTCATAAACACTGCTACAATATTGAGCGGCAAAATAAAACAACTATATTTCAATAATTTCTCGCCACTATTAAATGTGCGAATTGAAAAAAAAAAGGAATAATTCTTAACGATTGTGTTCAAAATACTAGGCACATTTATACTGTTAGTTTTTCTTTTTAATAACTAATCCTTATTTTTGAAGTGATATTTTTATAGTGCTTTCAGTAGATAAACGTGGATTAGTAAATCTTTTAAGGCACAAGTTTGATTGTATGATGAATTGGAATATTCTTGATCGACTCATTGAACGCGTACAGCTGTCTATGTATTCAATATACATTTAAGTTAAAAATTTACAAATTGTAAATTTTGTGGGAGAGATAATTTATTATACCGAAAAATTTGATATGACGCGTTTAAAAACTGAGTTCGACATTAGATAGGGTTTAAAGTGCTTTAAAAATCGATACAATGACTGTTTCAAAGTTGATATTTTATTATTTGAATATAAATGAGTTAGTTTTCTTTCTTTTTTAGAATCCCGTTCCTACAAATAAACCTGGCGTTGAGCCAAAGCGTCCACCGAGACCTGTCAATATAACTCCATTAATTAAATTAAGTCCCACATGTGCAAACACAATTCACGTTTCTTGGGGTAGTGATTACGTACGTGGATATGCCATTACAGTAGCTTTGGTACACAAAAGAAATTCTCAAGACTTACTGCAAAGATTGAGAAACAAAGGAGTCAAACATTCAGACTACACACGAGGCCTCAGTAAGTATTGTTATCCATTACAACTTTTCTTTAACAATTTTAAAGAAACAAACCGAAAATATGTTGAAATTATTATCTTAAACACGGTTGAGATATTTTGTTAATAAATGAACAGAACTCTTAATTATTATTTTAGATGGTTGTAAATATTCTTTCTACACTTTACGACGCTATTTTATTCGAATTTTTCATAGAAAAAATTCGCCCTCAAGTAGGAATCGAACCCATGACCTCTGGATTGCCGGACCATTGCTCGACCACTGAGCTGTTGAGGCGTTAATTAGAAACTTTTATGGGGATGCTTTGAGTTACATCAAAGGAAACAGATGAATATGTCTTGCCCGTAGTACGGCAGTTGTACAAATTAATTGCGTTTTCGCGAAGTAATGTAATTGTAAATATTCTTTCTACACTTTACGACGCTATTTTATTCGAATTTTTCATAGAAAAAAGTCGCCCTCAAGTATGAATCGAACCCACGACCTCTGACTTGCCGGACCATCGACCACTGAGCTGTTGAGGCGTGAATTAGAAACTTTTATGGGGATGCTTTGAGTTACATCAAAGGAAACAGTACGGCAGTTGTACAAATTAATTGCGTTTTTGCGAAGTAATGTAATCGTAAATATTCTTTCTATACTTTACGACGCTATTTTATTCGAATTTTTCATAGAAAAAAATTCGCCCTCAAAAACTTAACTAAACGCAATTAATTTGTACAACTGCCGTACTACGGGCAAGATATATTCATCTGTTTCCTTTGACGTAACTCAAAGCATCCCCATAAAAGTTTCTAATTCACGCCTCAACAGCTCAGTGGTCGAGCAATGGTCCGGCAACCCAGAGGTCGTGGGTTCGATTCCTACTTGAGCTCGCATTTTTTCTATGAAAAATTCGAATAAAATAGCGTCGTAAAGTGTAGAAACGATATTTACAATTACATTACTTCGCCAAAACGCAATTAATTTGTATTATTTTAGATGTTAGTTTATAACATATGCTTTACAGTTTGTGATTTTTTTTTTCTATTCATATTCTAAATGTTTATTTTCTCTACATTACAAATTCAAATGAAATATGACGGGGGATTATATTATCTAATTAATTATGAATGAAAGGCTTTATAAGAAAAGTTATATTTTATTTTTCAACATATGATCCGCTAACGGTTACACACTTATTTAAGTGGTTTTCTAATAAGGCTATACCTTCCAAAAAAATCTTTTGGTAAGTCTTCATCAAACTCCTCCACCGTTTCTTTCAGGCAATCATCTGAAGAAAAACGTTGTCCACGCAGATGCATTTTTTTATTTAGGAAAGAGATAATAATCGCGCGGTGCCAAGTCCGGGCTGTAGGGTGGATCTTCCATTCTCTAAAACCACAGTCGGTTATTACTTCTTGGAGTTGGCGAGGCTTGTGAATTCTGCAATTGGCTTTGGAACAGCATAATCTTTTGAGTAGTTTTTTATTTTTTCTTGCTGTAGGCATTTTTAAAATTTTGGATTGAATTCTTATTTACTTCTCTTGTAATTGTAGAGCCTTTCTTCATGTATTAATTAATTTAATAATCAGTTAATAAGATTCCTTCTGTATTTAAAAACCGGCGCCTTAAGTTTTTCAGATGGGTCTTGCGCCCTTTCCTTTTTTATTAGTGGTGGGATTTCTTGCGGACCCACTGCATGGATTCTTGTTTTGTCGGTGGGTCCCAGTGATGTATCTACGTTTCACCTCGTGTTATTTCGAAAAAAAAATTTTTATCGTGTGCCAAAACACTTAAGTTTTCCTCACAAATTTCTTGCCGACGCAATATTTGTTTAGGAGTAAGCAATCCATTTTGTTCATTCCTAAATCATTATTTAAAATTTTTAATACTATCGCTTCTGATATCTTCACTTTAACAGTAATATTTGATACTTTCGTTTTTCGAACTGCTAATACTTGTTTCTCAACTTGTTGTTTTCCTTACTTCTTGCTTCTATAGGCCTTCCGCATCTTGGATCGTCTTGAAATGATTCCCTACCCAATTGAAATTGCTTTGACCACAATTTTACTATAAAATTTGATGGCGCATCTTTATTATACACATTGGTCATCCTCTGTGAATATTTTTAGGTAAATTTCCTTCATTTGTCAAAAATTTTATCACGCTACCATGTTCCAACGGAATTTCACCTATTTTTGGTTAAATAAAGCTTTGCCAAAATAGCAAAACTTTCTGTATTTAGACTAAACAGTCCGTATAAATGCAAATGTGACAGCTATGTGACATGAAAATATCATTTTCAAGTATTCATATAACTTGTTACACCAACTAAGACAATTATTGTCATGGTCAGCAGAAATATTAGTAATATATTTCAAAATTTGTTTCTATACCAGAGAAGTAATATTATCAATAAATGGATGACCTTAAGATTGACCTTTATAAAATCATAATCGTATGAGCATTACTATTTTTATACTAATGTATGTATATAGAAACATCACATTATGTTTGGTAAATTTTGCTATGTGCTAAGTGTCATTTCCGATTGCCGCCGCGTCACAACTTCGTGCATACGAGATAGAGGGGATGGCACCACAGTTTAATGAAGCACGTGAAAATGTGCACGATAAAGAATGGAGTGAGCATTCATCCTTATTGATGATTTGATTAGTGCAGCCGAAGTAAAGATTAGAGAAACATAACTGCCAATAGATTTTCTTAAAATTGAACGTCCTCTGCTCCATGATATTGTGCATCAAAATTCTTATACACCAAAAATTCCTTGGGTATCAAGAATTCTTACTCAGCAGCACAAAAAAAAGGGTCAGGCTAGTGCATTAAATATTTTCAAAGCCATATAGTCACTGGAGGTAACAAAATGGAATAGACCAGTTTGTCCAATCTATGGCCTGAAGGCACACTACATGGCCAGCAAAAATGAAAGTCAAACTGACATTAACCCCTCAGTTCACCTTATTACATTCATTGAGATGGTTTCTTGTCATATTTTCTTTTCTTGTAGCTCTACAAATTTATAATTTTGCTCTCACCACTATTGAGGCCGAGACTCTTTCCTTTCGGTTATCGGTAAATATATATGTATTTTAATAATATATATTTTAAATCTTGTCCACACAAGAGGTTATATGAATTTTATATTTTATTTGTATAAATTTGCGTCCTAGTTATTGTACAGATATCTTTGAAATAAAGAGGCAACGTATGATAAATGGAAACATGTAATCATATATGACATAATAATAATAGTATCTATCTCCATACTAGCCTTCCAGGCCTTTGGGGTAGTAACATGGTAGGCTTGTTACAACTTTAGTCGTTCGGTACATTAGGATGGTAACGTAGCTACCACTATTATTACCTCAGAATTTTACCTCCAAGTACTCAGTTTTGTGTCAGCCTGAGTCGAGCTGGTGCCGAAAACAAAAGGCTATCGATATTATTGGCTAAACCAGGGTTTGAACTTGGCCCATACAGATTCATAGTCTAGTCACCTATCATTAGACCAACACGGTCCTCTTTTAATTATAATGAACATATTGTGAGTTAATGCCGACGCAAACCCCGAAACTAAAAACACCCTGAAAATTGTATTACACGACGCCTATGAATTCAAAATATTCAGAATGCGTATAAATAATAAATACCTTACACACTCATACGCCACAGCGTATGTGTATGTGAGGTATTGTGTTAAACCCTTATCATAATAAACAAAACTTTTTAGTACCTTGCTGCTTAATTAACAACCACACTTTTTAAAGATCAACGTCAATTTTGCTCTGTTAAACATTCATAACTTTGAAAGGAAGTGGAGCTTCAATCTCGATATCAAAATCGCTCCATCTGCTCACAGTAATTTCCGATGGCACGTACGTTGAAAATAATTGTGAAATTCTTTCCTTTAATACTAATTTTTCAGAAGTGGTCGGCCATTTTTTGATCACACTATATGTATAGGTGTCCTTGAAATAAAGAGACAACGTATGATAAATGGAAAGATGTAATTATAGAATATAAATTTAAAATATTGCGAGTCAATTACGACACGAACCCCGAAACTAAAAATACCCTGAAAATTGTATTACGTGACGCCTATGAATTCAAAATACTCAGAATGTGTATAAATAATAAATACCTCACACATACATATGCTATAGCGTATGTTTACATACATAACACCTGGACGAAATGGACAATAACAAAACTATTCTTTTTGCTATTGTCGGTTAACTTTAAGATGTCATCTTTTAAAATATAGACGATCACACGTGACAAAATCGCGCGAGACAATTTTTTTTAAATAATTGTAATTTTTTTCTCGCTTATGAGAGGAAATTTTGGGAAAATATTTTGGATTTATATTTCTATATAATTACATCTTTCCATTTTTCACACGTTGTCTTTTTATTTTAAGGCCGCTCGGTATATATTTGCAGTTTTTTTTTCTTAGAAATTCAAAGGCAATCAAATCGTAAAAATGGTTGTTTTAATTTTTAGTTGCTTTAAAATACTTTAAAATAAAATATTGCATTAGTTAAAAAATAGCAGCAAAATTTGCACACTGCGTTCTTTAAATTAGCATGAGAATTCGAAAACTAGAAAAAAAAATACAAATATTATTAGATCATAGTTTTAACAAATATATATTTGCAATTATGCACTTTTTTTCAGTTAAAGAAAAATTAAACGAAGATACCGACTGTGAAATTGCCACCACATCGCTTAGAGTGTCGTTGATGTGTCCACTTGGCAAAATGAGAATGTCAACCCCTTCTAGAGCGATAACTTGTCAGCATTTACAGTGTTTCGATGCACATTTATTTCTCCAAATGAATGAGCGAAAGCCAACTTGGAGCTGCCCTGTCTGTGATAAGCCTGCACTATATGATAACCTAGTCATAGACGGGTAAGTTCAATGCATATTTAACCTTGAAGACGTTTATATGTAACAGGATTGAGTAGACATTTTAAGTTTTTTAAGTGGATAATTTATTTTTTGTACTCGCTTATCAAAACCTGTCATTTCACGATTCGATTTGCGTGCGTAAAAAGTCACTTTAAGCACGAGTGCGTAAAAGTAAAGTTGGTACTTCCTGGAACTTGATTAATTTAGTGACATTTCAAAATCATAAATCCCTAACCTTAATAATATGCTACCCAGTTCGTAGTTTTTCTATGAAAGTAAAAGGAAATTAAATAGAAATTGTTATATTTGGAAGGTATGTAATTCAATGTCAGAACAGCAACAAATATTATTTTTTAAATTTATAAAAAACTAAAAAAAAAATTGTCAGAAGTGGGATTCGAACCCACACCCTCAGAGAGGACCAGAACGCTCGAGAACCCGTATAACGGGCAAGGTAAATCTTGAGTCCGGCGCTTTAGACCGCCCGGCCATCCTGGCAGATACTAATAATATTGTTAAAAATACTTATAAATATAAAAATTTTGAAATTATTATATTTTATATAAATATTATTATTGTTTATAGTTCTCGTACAAAAAATATTGTACAAACTTCGTGCGTGAAACATTTCTCGAATTCGTGACCATAAAGCGCTCGCCTACGGCTCGCGCTTTAAACTGGTCACTCATTCGCGAAATATGATTTCACGCACTTGGTTCGTAAATAACTATTAATAAACTAATGTGAGGGATGTTTTCTTCCTGTTGAGCCTAGTAAAATAATACACGATTTTTGACAAAAATTATTTTTTAAAATATACAAACTATTCTTTATTAACAATACGATGGTGTTCTATCACAGCACTTAAACATCTCCATCAATCCCAAAAAATGAAGCAATCATCTTTTTGTTTTGGCCTTTTCTCGAACAACTTTCGTTGGAACCGATTCATTTTCAAATAACCACACTTTTGATTGTTGATTTTTTTTTTGGGATCACAGTAGTATACTTGAGTTTCATCAGTTACTACGCGGTTGTACACCAGAAGAGACGATCTATTGAAAAAACGATCTAGTGTAGATCTACATCACCTCACACAGTCTTGTTTTTAAACTGAAGTCAAATTATAGAGAATCCAACGGGAACAAAGCTGTCATTCTTCCAAATACTTGTGCAAAATTATGTGAAGTGTCTTCATTAATCTTTATTAATTATCATTTAATTTCATTAATCTTTAGGGTTGCTTGAATACTCTTTATAGAAACATATCGGTTCTTGTTTTTGGTAAGAGCAGTTTTTAGTTTAGAAATCTTGAAACGTTTCATCTAAGGACAGTCGATCACCTTGTAATTCATTGTGCTTCCCTTCTATGGTAGTTAAGGAACACGACTTGTCAACCAAACACTTTTCTCAAAACAAAATAACGGCTTGTTAATGGCCTTTGTTCAATTCCATGATTGTTTGAGCAAATGATTACTTTAGATCATATAGTTTAAAAATACTCAAGTACATATATTTTTCAACTGTCACTGTGTTTACACTAGTAAATAACTAGTTAAAATATTATAAAAAATTTGTAGCAAAATATAGCCTACGTATAAATATGGCGTGCTACTACTAAAGAGATTCAGGCCTCTAGTATTTCTGAAGCATTTGCCAAATAGTGTCTTCAATTGATTTATTTAAATCATTAATAATTGGAGATTTATTCTCATATACCTTGCACTTCAGAAATTCATTAAAAACTATGAGGATGAATTGTTTTGATATAGCAACTGCAGTCTTTTTGACATGTCGGTTTTTTTGTTATTCATGTTCTCTCTCCGTTATCTTCTATTATTTCACAAGTTCTTATATTTTTCACTTTTATTTCTTAATGTTTTTCCACATTCTCAATTAGTTAACCAGCTGAGTGTACCCTTTGTCCTGAAAATAACTGGAATAGTTTTATTTTAATTAAATTAGTGCGCTATCTATTGATGGAAGATTGATTTATAAAGTGCCAACTTCATAGATAATCTAACTATTTCACGACGTTTCGTTGCTGCATTTTAAGGGTTTGGTAGAGTAGTTGGTATATTTCTGTCAAATAATGTAAGCTTAAGGCACAAATCTCATTTGTAGAATAAAAAAAAAAAATCAATGCTATTATCGTGTTTTTTACGATTCCAAGGGATTAGCACAAAGCGGAACAATATTTAATGCTTAAAGATTGTATTGGGATATAGAAGCGTCTGGTAGGCTGTATTCATTGTGTTTACCCGGAATCGTTTTACATCATTTGCCCATAATGAATAATTTCAACGCAATCAGCGTCATAAAGAATTATTTCATGCACTTATTTAATGTGCAAATCGTATTTTTGCTGAAGGAAAATATTTCGAGTAAATAAATTGATTTTTGTTAAAATATTTTAACTATTTTGAAAAATTTGTCTTACCCACAAATCTTATCCGGAATTGATCATGCCGCTACTACCTGTTCATAGATATATAATATGAACACAAAACCGACAACAGCACTACGTTGCGATGTTCTACATGCTGTCAAAAAATCGAGAACGAACTTTTGCAATCAACCAATATATAATAAACAAAAAATATAGTATTATCTATAAATCAATATTAAGTTGCATTTAGATAAAGTATAACTTGCAAAATTATGTTGAATAATTCAAGAAACTTACGCATATGTGTAGCAAGCGCCAATTAAGTTGGCGCGAGGAGGGGGTGTGCGGAAGCCGTTTTTAAAAAAGTCCACCCCCACTACTCAAGTAATTGTCAGAATACATTTGTCATTGACGTTTGACGGAACATAATGTGATACACGCTCAAACGCGAGAAGTAGTTTTTAATGTTTACAATTATTTTTATAAACATAAAAGTACAAAGAGGAGTACGATTTACGAACCCTGCAGCTGCAGCATTTACACCATTTTATTTATTTACACCTTTTGGTTAAAAATTTTACCCTAAAACACTCAGCGGGCAGCAACTGCGAAAATGATAACGCTGTTATTTTCTTAACTCTGGAAAAATTTGTTCAAGTAGGTTAATATCTTATAACAATAATAATGATAGTACTTTTTGATGATATTTTATTACATGTAAATAATAATTTTATTGTTTAAAGCCAAGTATCACCATCACCTATGAATCTCTCTACCTCAAAATTAGAAGAAAATATTGCTGCTTATGTGTCTGGTTTTGTCACAAAAAGAATAAATAAAATGATTAAGCAGTGTGATGTCTGCATAGAAAACATAATACACGAGAAATACAGATGACAGTAATTTAAAATTAATGACAAGAAAGAGTACAGTGCAACAAAACGATTGAACTAGTTTAATGCTAATTTATTTACCTTATTAATACAAATATATATGTAGTCAGACAAAATCTTTATTGCTAGAAATAATATTTGTTTTTCCACGGTCGGGAGTAGAAATCAGTTTCTATGACATCAAAATTAAAACAGAAGTAGTCGATTATTCCCAAGGGAGTATAATGCTCCCAAGGGAGTTTACATTATGGAGAACGTTTGTGATTCATGCAAAAAAAAGATAACATTGAAATTATTTATTGACATTTAAATTAAATGTTACATTTGTACAATTTTCAAAATTAATATTAGAAGGAATATTACTTTCGCTTACATTTACAGTTTTTTTGATTGCCCTAGTAGTGGTACCTACTAAAACCTGATTAGCAATTTTGGTCTTATTTTCAATGGAGTTCTCGACATAACCCTCAGCGACTGTCGTTGATTTCCAACCAGCATGACGCTTTATTGTTGTGATATCCACACCAGCATCTGCCAGTAATGTCGCTGAAGATCTTCGTAAGCAGTGACCAGTATACCATGCAGCATCAGGTAATTTTAAATACGAAGCTACTACACTCGGAATTTTTTCCATGGTATTCTTGCCAACTGGCTGCGAACTACATTTTCCTGCTTTGTAGTACAAAAAAAGGCGCTTGTGCTTGACGTGGGGAGGACGAAGGGACAGGTATTTTCGAAACAACTCAAGCATATTTTCCACATCGGTAACCACAAAGGTTTGTTACGTGTCCGTAACGTCCTATTTAATTATTGCGTCGTTTTCCGATTAAATGTATTATCTCGTTGATTTAATTCTATCATTTTCCGATTCAATGTATTATCTCGTTAATTTAATTCTCTTATCTTTACAATTTATCCCCTGTATAATTTTGTATCTGCACTTTAATATCATATTTAATTCTTTCTTGCGATCTTTCTTTAATCTTTTTTGTCCTCCGAGTTCTTATACCGATGCACGAAGGATGACTTGGTTTTTGGCATTCGACCACGTACGTTGAATGTGAACGCTTTTCACTGTACTCGAAGTTTTAATTAGTATTCCGTATTGTATTTACGGACCCGTTCGGGGATATCATGGATTAAAATTTTATTCGTTATTCGCTTTGGGCGATATCTCCTTTGGAGGAATTAACGAGTTGAAAAGGGAATCAGCGTTCTTTCGTCAACGGCGTATGTTTTTTTGCGTACGCTTGTTCTTAGTTTACCATCGAGATGTACTGATGGTACCACCCACCGGCCTAAACACATCATTTGCTGAGAACTGACGCCGGGGAGAAAAAAAGAGTGTCGAAGATTTGTCCACGTTTTTTTCTTTCGTTCCCCATTATTCTAAGAACAAAGGGATAATTCCAACCAACGAACGTCGGCTACGAACAGATAAGCTCACTTATTAAAATATTACCGTCTTTTTTTTTTCTCTTGTTTTTGAATTGTGATTTATGCGAATTCCTTAATTTAGTCAGTTGTTAAATAAAACACAAGTATTAATCTCGCAGGTGTTTTCTCTTCAAGAAACAAAAAGCCTGTGACCTTCAACGATATATCGAAAACATTTGCGTTTTAAATTTTCTTGTTTTCGAATAGTTATATGTTTTCTTTTTGTTAAACCATTTAAGTTTGCATTTAAAATGAAAGTCTTGTTGAACAGTCAAATTTAGAATTACATATTGCTATTAATTACTTTACATTCGTTCATTTACTCTGTAATTGAGAATTCCTTTTTTTTAATATACTCTTTATACCTTTAGTTTCACCGAATTTGTAAAAATTTTATGTCGTTGTTAAATTACTTAGCGAAGTTGATTGATTTTGTTCTAAAGTACACCTTCTGTGACAACCTGTTTCGAACTTTTTGTAGATAAGGGAATAATCTTAGCGAAAGATCGCTAAGTTCAGACTATCTTTAAAACTTTTATTATTCTGTAAACTAATAAGAACAATACGTATTACTTCTTTTTAGGGTGTTTGAGGCCTTTAGTCTCTGTGTACTTAGTTATTCAAAATTCAATCCTAGCAATTTATCTGCATTACCTAATGAATATTAATTCATTTTGCAATTTTTACACTCCATTAGATTATACCGGGGTCACTCATTTATTATTTGTAATATACTACGTTAGGATAAATAAATTTTACTATACAGGGTTATCTTTAAAATTTTGTTTTGTTATACAGGGTTAACTTGAAATTTAATTATATTTTACAGAGTATTATTATTATTCTTTTCACGAGTATTATACAGAGTATTATTATTTCACGCAAATTATACTGAGTGATATTATTATTTATTTCACTTATATTTTACAGAGTATTATTATTATTCTTTTCACGAGTATTATACCGAGTATTATTATTTCACGCAAATTATACTGGGTGATATTATTATTTATTTCACGAATATTTTACAGAGTATTATTAGTATTCTTTTCACGAATATTATAAAGAGTATTATTATTTTTATTTCACGAATCTTGTACAGAGTGATTATTATTCTTTTCACGGATATTATACTACTGTTTGGTTTAAATTATTCTTTTCTTTACTCCCTTTCCTCATCTCTCGGACCTCGAGAGTGGAGCGAGTCTCGATCTTGGGACCGACCCTCTGCCCACGCAATTTGCCTACTTTTTTCTGTACCTGACATCAAGTTTCCGGGTTTGCGACGTCCAGCGGCTGAAATTCGGTGGCGTCCATTTTCCACCTTTTATCTTTTTTTGAGGTTATCTCGTACCTCTGGGTCTCCCCACCCCCTGGGCTGAGGCAGCCTCAGTAGCCGGGTGGGTCGCTGGACGTTGGCAGTAACGGGCAGGGGCGGTTTTCGACGGCCGAGACTAGTTCTGCTCCGAGGAGCGTTTGTGTTTTTTTTTTTGTTTGGTATTTTATACATATACTACGACGGGTGATCGTAGCAGGTTCGTGGAATCTTTGTCTAAGTGTTTGGAATTTTTACAATCAAGGAAGAGCCTACATCCTCAATATCATCTACAGTTAAATTGACTAGTTCATCAGTTCGACAAGCTCCGGCAATCCCCAGAATTAATCCAACCCATAAAAAATTAAATACTTAATAATTGAAATACCTAACAACAAAAGTAATCTTACCTTAATCATTAAGAATTATTTGTCATCTGCACTTGATAGAAAACGGTCGATTTCACCCTTTCTCAATATTTTCGATTTTTTCGCTTGATATCCGTCACCGGTTCTTTTCAAAAATGCGATCAGCTTGGGGAATTTGCTTATATCTATGTTGTCGTAAATTATCAAGCATGACTTAACCATAGAATATTGCGCCCATAATGTGGAAGACTTGTAATTCTTTGCATTTTCACTGAAGTATGCCAACAAAACATTCTCGCTGTATACTTGAACATTTTTCTCGGCGCACCACTTTTTGAACCGATTGTAGGCTATATCGTATAAAGATCTTGACTTCGTAGGCAGCAAATTGCTTATTGCAATATATGCAGCCTCCACAATCTCTTCCGACTCACAATTATTCATTGTGCACTAAACAAACTTTAAACTAAACCAAACTAGCACCTTAATTTGACAATTCTTTTTGTTTGTTTATTTTGTAGTTAGATAATAACTCAACGACTACTAAATAAATGCTCAAATCCGAATACAATAATTCTGGTGCTACTTACTTCATAATGACAAAATATGTGTTTTTAAGTTAATGAGACCGTGGAAAAAATAGTATATACCATTCGGGAGAGATGCTATTTTGTCCTCGGTGCATTGTAGCCCTCGGGCTTCGCCCTCGGGCTTCAAATTGCACCTCTGCCAAAATAACGCATTTCTCTCCCTTATAGTATAATATACTATTATATATTATTTCTGGCAAAAAATAAATGAGACGAACAATCGAATATTTCAATATTACAAATAAATTTAATGTTAGAATTTAAAAAAGAATATATTTTCTAAGAACATGCATATGTAATATTTTTGAGAAATATATTTCAAAGAAGTTGAAAAAAACATTGCAAATATTTGTAATTAGGTTGATTTGTAATTCTTTCACTATAGCATAAAATACAAATTAAATTATAGTGATTGTGCAGTTTAAGTTGTATTTCAAGTTAAATTGATAAAAGTCTAATACATCATTTAAAAATTTAAATCAATCCCCTATATATATATAGGGGATTATATATATATATATATATAGGGGATATATATATATATATATATATATATATATATATATATATATATATGTATATGTCTTTTATAGTTATCCTCCAACTGCTCAGATGGCTCTAATCTATTCTCAAAATTTAACATTATGTGTCCTTTCTATTTAGGTTATCTATGGCACTAGCAATAGAACAAAACTTAATGTAATTGTTAATATTTAATTGTACTATAATAGAGATAAAATTAGCATATATATAAGATTAATGAGTATATATTTGTCTGTACATTTAAATGAGTCCTATACATAATCAAAGTAAATTATTTTCAATATATGCATTTCGTGCTGCTTGTCCTACTAATAACACATTATTAATTGCAGCAGCATCTGGAAAGAAGTAAAGCATTAGTGACATTCATTGTTACTGCACACAGTAATTTTTTTTTCTTTACCTACAATGGACTTACCATATTAACATAATTTTCTCTGTATTCAATTTCGTGACCTTGTATTGATATTCCAGCATTTATTGCAATATTATGAAGTACACAACATGTATGAATAATTTTTGCTGCTTGCTGCTCTAGTTGGATGGTATAACAAAACCCTATGTCTAGAAAGACACCTAAATCTGTCCTATAGTACACCATTTGTTCTTTCTTTAAAGTTCCTGGTTTTGTTTAAGTGTTTATTGAAATTTGCTTTGATTGTGCCTACTTGTACATTAGCAAATGGTGTGAAAAGCCACAGCTCAAGAGGATAACCACTATTCCCTGTTTAGATTTGAAAATAAATACACAGTTCAGTATATGTGCATATATGTAACTGTTTACCTATTAAATGTGTTAAGGTATCCCCATGTTCGTATTTCTCTCTTAAGTAATTTATAATATTACTTGTTTGCCATACAGCAGCATCATGCACTGATCTTGGATTCCATGCACTATCCAATTATCTTGCAATTGGAATCTGCAATCTAAAAATGAAATATATTTAGAATTAGCCCTTAATGTGATATTTTACCCTTCACTGTATAAATATATGTTTATACACATAATGTTTACTTGCAAGCATTATATTTATAGAATATCTTCTTTTTATGTTAATATATACATACAGTGGGTTATACACATAATTTACTGGAGGAGTAGGTATCTCAATATGAGTTCCGTCAATTACACCCACAACTCCTCAAGCACCCCATTTTTCAAAGAAACTACAATAGAGATATATTTCATAAAATATTATATGGTCAACTAATTTGTTAACCTCTTTTCATTTTATTTTTTATATCTGCTGTTGTTGGAAACTGCACATAATTAGGAAACAAATGTTCAGCTATCACAAAACTAATTTCATTTAAGATTCGACATACTGATGTTTGGCTTAGTGCTATCTAAGATTTACAACCTACTGGATTTTGAAAGGATCCTGTGTCTGTAAAATGTAATGTTAAAAGCTACAATTCAAGCCAGACATATACAACAAATTTCTAAAATTATAAATACATTAATAATTACCTTCAGATGCAGTTGAATATGGCCACGCAAGTCCATAACTGCTCCCAAAGTATTAATTAATTTGGCAGCCCTTTGGTCTAAACGAAATAACTGCTGGAATTGTATTTCAGATAATTCAAAAGGATTCATTACGATACATTCTTAGAGTTTATAGGAAATCGTAAGCTACGGGCGACTTCAGAATTGCATTTTGTACTTTCCAGACTTACGTGGCTTACAGATTTTGTTACGATGCTTATAAAAATATTCTTAAAAACCTGTTTATACATTACAATCTTATTATTTATATAAAATTTTGTGTTTTATGTTTTTTTAATCTGTTTAATTATTTTTTTTTTCGAAGAGGTTAGAACTATCTTACATTGCTGCCTATGGTATCTTGCAATTTGATGTAAAACTAAATACAAATCTCCCCACTACTAATCCTGGGCGAACTTACCCCTCCTCGCGCCAACTTAATTGGCGTTTGCTATACATATATAAAATCAGTATCAGATTTATCTAAACGCACTAAAGTTTTTTGAAAAACAAGTTTCATTTGACAATTATGCGGCTTTTAATGAATGTGTAACACCCTTGTAGTTATTAGTAATATAAATTATAAACTCAACATATTATGTTTAGGTATTTTCAAGAAGTACTCAATTCAAATGATCTGAGTTCAGAAACTAACGAAATTCAACTACATAATGACGGATCGTGGAGTATTCATACAGTAGAGAAAAAACCACCACCACCTGTTGCAAAAGTAGAAAAAACTACGGCAGACGACTCTATTGAAATAATATCAGATGACGTGGGTGAGTACTACTTATTTAGTTTAATTTTGTAATTAATGGGAAAATAGTATAATTAGTCGTTAAAGTACTGTCTATAGTGAACACTAAATGATAATTATGCGGATGTGCAACGTAAAATAGTTTACTAGTAGTAATTTATTTTTGTTCAGTTATATCATGTTAATTTTTTTTTAAATTAAAACATGTATATAGTAGCTAATTCTTTTCACTATCCAAAATTATTTGAAGTTGTAACGTCAGGTCAATCAGCTACGTCAACAACAGACAAAGAAAATTCAACTGAGGACGGCAATAAAAAGGAAAAGAGTGTTGTTGATTTGACTATATCTGATTCAGACGATGACGAACCACTGGCCAAACGGAGAGCTACAAATCCCAAGCCTGATTCTACAATTAAATTTTCTGGTGAGTTTATGAATGGTTTTGTATGATGCAACAATATAATCATATATCGTACGTGTGGCAGAATGTTATATATTTTTCTTTGTATCGCTTACTTGTTCTTAGATTTTCTTTGTATATAAGTTGTGTAAAATTATATTATAATTATTATTTTAAGTTATAGTAACACTCTTAGGAGTAATGGTAACAATGACTGTGAAACTCAAAAGTTATAAATGTCGCAAAAACATTACATAATCGTAATTTACATTTACTATTTTCTTCACAAATGTAGTAAAGTATGTTAGTACAAATTATCTCTTTCGATTATTATTTCCATAAAAAGTTTATCCCATAATTAATTGTTATGTTTATACTAACAAATTTAGAATCTCCTCATTATATGGTGTTTTTATTGACGATTACTTTATTTGCACTTTTATATATTTTTGTATAAAGTTTTTTAATCTTATACTAGTGAAAACAATTCCTTTCGCCTGTTTTATGTACACATCTTAACATAGGTTAATACATGTCAACAACATTTACGTGAATTTGAATTAGTACAATCCGTGATTGCATTCTGTTTCGATTTTATATATCCAACTTGCAAATAGAAGATGTGGCGAATGTATTCACTAACATGGTTAATTAGCAATTTCTAATGGGATAAGCTAATACTTTCACAAGAACGACATCTTTATTACATTAAGTGATTATGACATTTTGTACCTAGAATGAGTTAAGTCTAGACTGTTCCTACCCCAAAATCTTAAATTACAGGGTGTGACTGGGGAAGTCTAGAAATTGGTGGTGCTCCGCTTCTCCCTTAACTTACTACAAATTAGTAAGTAAATCTGATACTATTCTTCCTATATGTATCTTGACAGCATTTAGATTTATTATACATTTATTTTTTGGTTTTTATTTATAATTTAATTAAGTTTATTTGAATTCTACAATGTTATATTTACATTTAGATTTACTTTATTTTAAAATCATTTTTATAAAAGGTTAATTATGTCATAAAATTATGTCTCACACATTTGCGGTTATAAAAATAACCGAATAAATTAATTTCTAAACAAGTTCCTTTATTTTTAAGTTCTATTTTTTTAAATATGTTTACATTCAGTTTGTCCTATGTTGAATTAAAAAAGATACCTCATGTAATAAAATAATGATTAAAACAAGAATTTTATTTAGTAAAAATTCCATGAACATTATTCTTAGTTTATGTAGAGTAGCTATACAGAATACCTTTATTCTGTTTGATTCATTGATATACATATTTACATAGCTATATGAATGCGTAACAATCTTTGGATGGTTTCGATGACATAAGCATAAAGAAATGTCAAAATGAAATGATTGATAAAACATGTTTTAGATACAACCTAATAACTAACTTCAATGTACTGAATAAACGTTATAAAATTTAGCAAAACAATACTGATTTTTTAAGACAATAAAGACGTAACTGACATTGCTATTATTATTGATCGTTATAAAAAATTGGAGCACAAATTACGTGAGCTTATAGTATAGCTGTGTCTACTTGAATTTCTATTTAGTTTCGATTTGGTAGCTTACAGGTCTTTTCCTTAGAACTATTTGTGTCCATAATTAGGTTAATTAATTAACACTTGCAATTTATAACAATAGTTCCCCGCAAGAGGCATTGAAGGGCTATAATTAAAGTCCGTTGAAATCGTAGTTCTAGATGCGTCCGGAAGGTTGCAATTGAGGAACCTTATACACGTGCTATTTAGTTTCATATCGACTCTTTCTTTATGCGGGAGTGTATAGTTAGTAAAAACCGATAAAATGAATCAAATGACCGAAGGAGTAAATAAACAACCGACATCGTTACGTTTCGCATTCGATATAAAGAAATTTATTTAGAGCTTTTGCGATTTGAGTTAAAATATATAGAATTGTGAGTGATTTATTGCAGTATATTTCAGCAATATTCAAATGGTTGCATGGGTGCATATGTCGGTAAGCGTCATATTATTTCGTGTATGTCACCTTGCAAAACAGTAAACTAAAATATTGAGTATTATTTTTATATTAAGTGTGTGTGATGGTGGAATGGGTATTCGAAAAATAAACATTCTAGTGCCTATTACCGACGAGACAAATGAGATCGCGCTATAAAAATACTTGAGCAGTATATAGAGAAAGACGTATGTGATAAAAAATAGGGGTTACTGCTGAAGAAACCAATGACTCAAGAAAACCAGAGGCCAATTCATAATATCGTTTTCGTAAATGTCGATTTGTGTTTTGATTGCCAGCAAAAGGTTAGCGCATACAAGCGCATAACGTTTTAATATTAGTAACCCGCTCATATGCGTATAGCAGGTGTAATGTTCAAAACAATATTTCGAAATTTATTACATACTTCTTGTTTATTTCATGTTTTTCATAACGTGACGGTAGGAGTTAGCAAGTATTATCTTGACGTGAATAATTAACAAGATGGGGAAGGTGGCTACAAGCAATTTGGTATTGTAATGAACATTGGGACAAAGTGAAATTTGTGATTATTATTTGTGATATTTACGTTCGATATAAAAGCCGCAAATTGTATAAAATAAAATCACTAATTCAATGTACAAGTCATGTAAGATTTGTTCACTATTCATAGTAATTGCCCCACTTTTTAGATATAGTTGATAAAGTGACTTGATAAAATCAAAGTGACACGAATAGACGATCCTGGTGTTCGTATTGTTAATAAAATTTAAAACGTGTTATATAAAAATCTGAATTCATCCTAAGTGATGCAAGTGCTAGTGAAGTACAAAAACATTATGTGCCTCTTTGGATGTAGAACGTTCGTTTTCAAATTACACATGGACGTTTTCACCATAAGATCAGCAGATGCTATAAAAAGTGTATTAAAAAGAAAATAGGAAAAGACATTTTTGAACAAGAATAGAGAGTCAATTTTTGTTAGTTACTAACCCGCCATTGGAAATTGGGGTGCTAACGTGTGTAGCTCTACGCGACGACCGACCCGAGACTACTCATTTTTAGCAGTCTGAGTCGAACCGGATATGAAAAATTGCTATCGATATTGGTTGTACGAGGATTCAACTAGTTAAGATGTTATATATAATAATTAGTATCTAAGAAAGAGATATATTTTATTAAAATCAACTTCGTCATTAAATCTGTGAATAGTGTGTTGATAAAGTATATATGTACAGATATCGGGTGTTTCGCTGTTGGTCAAACGGAGACGTCTTCGTATATCAGGAATGCCCAAAGAAGCGCGGCACGGAGTCATTTTTCTTGTATGTGGTTTCTGGAGGATGTACGAGGGCTATTCAGAAAGTAAGGAACGTTTTGGAATTTTAAAAAAACCAGTACAAGAAAAACTTTTTATTATATACATGTGAAAGAGGGACTAACATACTACTTTTCAAAATAATCACCACACAAATTCAGGCACTTATCATAGTGGTGAATAAGCTTTAAAAATCCAGTGTCATAGAATTCTGCCGCCTGTGATCTCAACCACTCAGTGACGCGTACTTGAAGCTCCTCATCGTCTTCAAAACGCTGTGTTGCTAGCCAGGTCTTCATTTTCGGGAATAAGTGAAAATCACTTGGAGCAAGATCTGGACTGTAGGGGGGATGAGGAAAAACTTCCCAGTTGAACGAGTCCAAAAGTTCTTGCGTACGGTTTGCCGTGTGAGGCAGGGCATTGTCATGAAGAAGCAAAATTTTGGATGACAATTTTCTTCGGCGCTTATTTTGGATAGCTCTCCTTAGGTTTTGCAATGTTTGGCAGTACCGCTCAGAGTTTATTGTTGCGCCACGCTCGAGAAGATCAATAAGAAGAACACCTTGCTTGTCCAAGAACACTGTTGCCATAATCTTCCTTGCCGACAAAGTTTGCAAACATTTTCTTGGTCTTTTAGGGGAACTTGTGTGCCCCCACTCCATGGACTGTAATTTGGTCTCACAATTCACATGTTTCACCCAGGTTTCGTCTCCTGTTACGATTCGATCCAGTAGTGCATCTCCATGACTGTGGTAGGCCTCCAAAAACGTCAAAGCTGCCCCCATTCGTTGTTCTTTATGGTGATCTGTAAGCATTTTTGGCACCCATCTTGCACAAAATTTGTGGTAGCCTAGCTTCTGTGAAACAATAAGGTCCGTGAAACTTGTGGGAAACATACAGAAAGCTCAGTTATTGTGAAACGGCGATTTTCACGAATCTTTTCGTCAACTTTGGAGACCAGCTCATCAGTCACAATGCTCGGACGTCCACTCTTCTCGTAATCGTGAACATTTGTTCGGCCATTTTTAAACTGAATGCACCACTTCCTGACAGAACTTTCATTTATTACGTTGTTCCCGTACACTTCACACAGTTCTTGATGAATTTGTATTGGTTTTAAGTTTTTTGCCAACAAAAATCGAATCACAGACCGCACCTCACAACTGGCGGGATTTTCGATTGCAGCACACATTTCAAATTTGAATATTAAAAAAACGGGCAGTGCGGAGATGTTCCCGTTGTTACAGCTGGACGCTGACTGAGGTGCCGAGCACGAGCATACCAATATATACGCGATTGGCGTACGCCTGGCGGCGTCAGGTGGAAACGTTCCTTCCTTTCTGAACATCCCTCGTATATATTAAAGCTGATGTTCAATTATGTTCTACATATGCTCAATCGAACTTAAATTGAATGATACATGATGATGATGATGTTATTATATGAAAGCCACTAATGTACAGCAACTAATTGCTGACCTGTATCATGCTAAGCCCTACGTCCTTCTATCTGATCAAGCGGTATATCTGTTTTTACTGAATCTAGAAGATTACTATGTAACGCAGCACACTGTGTATGTAACCTTAACTCGTCAGAGTGTGCTGTACGCAATTAGGTATATTAATCCCACATAATGATGCCGTATTGTCGATAAATTTGACAAAGTTGAATGTAGACTTCTAGTAGAAGAGTAGAGTTCATCATGTTTTTATCGAAATATGTTTGCACGTCGTTGTTTCCTAACGTAAACCTTCATTAATTGGAGGACACAATATATCGCCACTGATGGTTTATTTATTTATTCATTTGTACCTTACAGAAAATAAATTACGAATAGTGCAATCTATACAAATAATATAGAACAATATACAATTGTGAGTATGATAACAAAATAGAATAAAATGCTATAGTATAAATTAAAAAAAAAAAAGTCATCCGTATATAGCATAAAATTATCATTATGGAATGAATAGTATAAGTCATTTACAAATAGGAAAAATGATTGCCCCGAAGAACACCAGAACATACTCGGATGTGACAGGACTATGCATTGAATAGTTGAATAGCCTATTCTCCAAGTAAAAAAATTCGCTAAGGTTCTACACCCAGAAAAGAAAGCGTGCTAATTTGAGTCAATTACGCTATGATAAATATTAAATATGGATTCGGAGACAATATGTTCTAATATTTTCGAAACGTTAGATAATATAGACAACGGGCGATAATTTTCTACCGGAAATCGGTCTCCAGATTTAAATATTGGAAACACGTAAGCTAGCTTCCAATTATTAGGGAAGACATCGAAATCTAAAGTCTGGTATATTATTGATAAAGGACTATATTGTAGGATATCGTCAGAGAGTATACAGGTATAATGTGCAGCCTCAGGCTAAGGCAGCCTTTTAGATTTACGAGTTTATTAAATATTAGATCAGAATGAACAATGTCAGTATCTGCGTGCAATTTACCAGTCTCTGGCTTGTTGGTATTTAAAGTCAACGGAAAATATTGTAGAGATTGGCATCTTAAAAAAAAAACAACGCTTTACAAACGTTCACAAATAGTACGTTGGAACACTATTTTTTCAGCTGGCTATTGTCGCATCATTTTTCCGGACGAAGAAGTACGACTTATCGCACACCAAAATGTGCTGTGGGGATCTGACATTGGCCGCTTTTCACTTATGTAATTGTTCATTTTTTGATTGCTGAATTACTTTTACATATTTACCTAGATGATAGATAAAAAAATATATACACCTTGATGCTAGGCCAACAATGTACTGTGCTCAAACTGGAACAATTGATGGTAGTAACTATCTTGTATCTTGGCCGCAATATAGTACATACAGTTTTGGTTGAATGATTAAGGCGTCTCGCGGACCGGTTGTGGTGTACTTTCTGCTTATATACGCTTCATTTTTATTTTGATACTTTTTCATTTTACAGGAGTACTTTAATATTTTTGACCAATATGCTGTTTGAAAACGAGTATTTCTATAGTTTATTTAAATACGAGAAGTGGTGACCATTCATGAATATAATCAGAATTTTGAAATAGTTTACAACGTCGCATTGAAAGAAACTAGAAATTTATAATACAACGTGTTTCAAAAAGAACTTAATCTCAGTAGGCACTGAGTAACTAGTACTTGCAAATCATTATAAGCTACTTGCCTTTTATTTATAACCAACTATTTATCTAATATCATTTTGACATTTGTCATTTTGTGACTAATGTCCATTCCAAATAAGAATGGACCAGATGGCGCTGCAATCTGAGTATAATTTACACAGGAATTTCAAAAGAGTAGATCACATGATTGATTTCATATGTGATGTTATATACCTACTAACCTATATAAAAGATTATTTTTTGACGTTTATTTATTAACATATTTATTATTAAGAAAGCTTAGACTTTAATAATTTTATTCAAGCAAGAAGCGGCAAACATATACCAATGCAAGATATTAGACTTACATAAGATATTTCAATCAATATCTTATAATCTGTTATTTATTGTTTGAAGGTGTTACGTCTACAATAAATTTGTGCGTAGATACAGTGAGAATGTGTTAAAATTACCACAGGAGAAATATTTAATCTTTCATTTTACTAGAGAACAAAACTTTTGTGTAAATGTAAAACTAATAAATTTAAAGGATTGATGGTGACAGTGTATTATAATTATCACAATATTTGTGTATCTGTGTATCCAAAATAATACAAATCTGTATAAAAACAAATTTGTATCTGTATATGCATGGACACACAGTACGTATTTACCAGCTTTTGCTTCAACTACCAGACGGATGCGTTTTTGTGTAACCACTTTGTCAATGATAGATTTACGAAGCCTCGTAAATCTATCATTGACAAAGTGGTTACACAGAAACGCATCCGTCTGGTAGTTGAAGCAAAAGCTGGTAAATACGTACTGTGTGTCCATGCATATACAGATACAAATTTGTTTTTATACAGATTTGTATTATTTTGTATCAAAGCGTGATGTGCACTATCGCATCGACATGCAATCTATTTTTTGCTATCTGTGTATCGTTTAACATTAACAAATATAGCATTTTACAAAATACAGTTATTTTAATAGTATCTATAATATTTTCATTTTACAAAAATAAGTAACTATGTACATATTAAAAAGTATGAAACAACAGTTTAGCGTCAAAAGATAGGTAAAACGTAGCATTTTTCCAGATTCAGTATTTGGTTAAACGTGTGTTCGTTGCTTTATTCCAAGTTAGGACTGATTAATACTCACTTTTTTGCTTATGTATGAGATAAATTGCTGCTATTGTACAATGAATTGTTTATGCTTTTAGCAGAAATATGGTTTGATTAATGTTTCAGATTTATATTTTTCTCAATGTAATTAAGAAAAAATAAATAAAAAAAGAAATTTTTTTGATGGGAAACTCCATGTGTTCAATAAAAACAATTTTTTTCGTAAATATCTAGCATAATGTATATTCAATCTTTTACCTACACTTACATAATTACATTAACAACATTATATAGTCATTTCCTACTTAGTATCACAATATCTGGTAGTTACTTGACACCTAGGATGTCCAACAATTTCTGAGGACCTGAAACAACTTATAATCTCATGAATTTATATGGTAAACATTATTATATAATTATATTTGGTTTACATTTTATTCACAATATTTACTATATTTACTAAACTATATAATTTATAAGTATAATAAAATTATATCTAACACATCACACACACACGTTACTAAATCAAGAACATCACACATACATAACTAAACTTAACACACCACAGTTCATTATTTTGCATATTGTTCACGAATATATATACCGGGTGTATTATGAAAAACCTTTGGGGCTGTAGCTTCCTTATATTTTATCTGATTTTAATGAATGATATGTCAAACTAAATCGTTTTTAAAGCACTGTAACCTGTTAAAAAAAAAAAAATTGACATTTCGTTTTTGACAGACAGTAGTAATTTTTTTTTTTAAATTGTACTACATATTTTTTTTTACTTATTCTAATAAACATTTATTTCCTGAAGACACCTCCATTAAATTGAGTGACAAATTTTTTATTATTAAAAAAAATTACGAAATTTACAGAAATCAAGCTATCATATATTTTAATGAATCAAATGTTCGAAATTGGCCCTATTTTGTTCCAGACACATTTGACACCTTCTATTAACTCCAACTGCTGCGTTTAATATAAGATTTGGTGGTATTTCATGACATACTTGTACTATCCTTCTTACTAAATCATCTCTGGTATCAGGTGGAGTCAAATAGACATGATCTTGAATGTAAGACCACTGAAGGAAATCCAGTGGATTCAGATCTGGCGATCTAGCAGGCCATCGAATAGGTCCGTAAGTGCCCATCCATCTAACGCCAAAACAATTATTTAGAAAATCAGTATTCATTCGTGCATTATGGGGTGTGGCACCGTCCTGTTGGAACACCACTCTGTTTAACTCAGCAAGTGGCAACTCATCTAAATAATCGCCTAATTCATGGCGTAACAAATTATTATACTTTTCTTGGTTTAGATTACCCTCCACAAAAAAAAGGCCCTACTACTCTATCGCCTAAAATGCCACACCATACCATACATTTACACTGAACCGATTTTGAAAATTGTGTTGCATCACAACATGGTTATTTTCAGTGCTCCAATGGCGATGATTATTTCTGTTGAATACACCATTTTTCCCAAAAGTACATTCATCTGACCACAACACACGACGATAAAAAATTGGATCTTCCCTTAGTTTATTCATGAAAACCGTGCAGAATTGAACCCTTCGTTGAGGGTCGTTTTCACCGAGAGCATGCACCTTCCGTGGTTTATAAGGAAAGAACTTGTGCTTCTTCAGAATGTACTGAACTGTAGAATGTGATACCTGCATGTAGTGAGCAATTTCTCGCGTAGACGTATTAGGGTTTTCTTCCACATAGAGCAAGACACTTAATTCTAAATTTTGATCTTGAATTACACGTGCGTTTATTTTCGGTTTTTTGAATGATCCAAAATTTCGTAAATTTCGCACGAGCCTTCCAAATTTAACGGCACTTGGACGCAGTCTGTCAGGAAAACGATTTCCATAAAGTCGCAAAGCAGCTGCAGAATTTGTTCCGCATTCAAAATATGCTGGAATCGCATCCACACATTCGCCATTATCCATTTCAATAACAAAATTTAGAAATAAATCGTTGAAAATGTTATAATGAATGTGTGACTGACAGATGTCACAGCTCCCTTCAAAAATTTGGAATGCACTTTTATCGTTCAATATGACTGCTTGATTTTTAAATTTTTAAAATAAACTGTAAATGTTGTTGTTGACCCACCGCTCACAGATAACATTGGTTTGTAATCCTTTATGGGCTATATAGTATTGAATGTAAGTGATTTTAAAAGGTACACACATTTGCTGGTAATAAAATGAAATAGAGTATTTAAAATGCATTTAAGAAATCTCTGTGTTCGGAAAAACCAGAATAAATCGAACTAAAAAAAAACCTTCAATTTCTCGATTTTTTTTCATACAAGGATATAGTTGTTTACAGTTTCATATTCAGAAAAAGTAATATATTTGAATAAGGAGAAAAAAAGTATAGCGCAATTTAAAAAAACACAGTTTGCAGCTGTCTGTCAAAAACAAAGTGTAAAAAAAAATTCAAAGCGGATCACGTTACAGTGTTTTTAAAACGATTTAGTTCGACGTATAATTTATTACATTCGGATAAAAAATAAAAAAGTTACAGCACGAAAGGTTTTTCATAATACACCCGGTATATATATATATATAGGGTAAACTCAATAAGTCGGCGATTAAAGGCCTGGTTCATTACCTCAAAGTATATATATTTAAAACAACCCTACATGTTTCGGCAATGATGCCTTTGTCAAGGGAATAAAAAATATAAATGCTTTCTACATAGGTATACGAGGCTGATTAATCGAATTTTTTACTGAAAAAAAAGATTCGCCCTCATGCAGGATTCGAACCTTGCTCTTAACCCTTGAGCTATTAAGCGACTGAAATTCGAATCACGGGAAAAGTCTTAAATTGCATTAAGAAGAGATTATTATTATTTTTTATTCCCTTGACAAAGGCATCATTGCCGAAACATGTAGGGTTGTTTTAAATATATACAGGCTGTCCCGTAAAAAACGCCATCATTCATAATTCCGTTATTTATTGTCCGGTTTTATTTAAACAAAAAGTAAATTTAATAGCATCAAAAACACTATAAGATAGCAGTGTTTTATTTGTTTTCAATTGTTTTCATTAATGTCAAACGACAGTCAAGTTTTTTATTTTAAATGGCAACATATATATTTTTGGCTATATTCGGATTGTATTTTTTTTTCTGAATTCAACGATGTATAACATGTTTATTTTTGATAAACGTTTATTGAAAAAAAAAAACTTTATAAATTTCATCTTTGTCTTCCATTATTTATAAATATTCGAATGTGTCATGAATCATGAAACATTTGAAATGTAAGTATTATAAATATTATTATAAGAAACAAAACACTTTACAATAAATGTTGAAATTGCCCGCCACCTTGTTCAACACATATCGCACATCTAATTACTCCAAAGGTCGCATTTAAAAGACAAGCGGCAGGTACTTCTTGACAAGTGTTAATAATTCTTTGTCTTAAAATGTCAACATTTTCTGGAGTTGTTAAATAAACTCGATCTTGTAGATAAGCCCACAACCAAAAATCGAGGGGCGTAAGATCCGGTGAACGCGCAGGCCACTCGATAGGAGCGGATGTTCCTATCCACCTATTTCCAAATTGGGTGTTCAACAAATCAGTATTTACTCTGGCGTTGTGCGCGGGAGCCCCATCTTGTTGAAAAAATATTCTATTTAAATTTGCCAAAGGTAATTCATCTAAAAAGTTTTGGAGATTTTCGTGTAATAAAGTGTAGTATTTTTCTTGATTTAAGCAACCATCTATGAAAAATGGCCCAATTAATTGATCGCCTAAAATGCCACACCAAACATTTACGTTGAAACGTCTTTGAAAATTATTTTCAATTACAAATCTCGGATTGTCTGCACTCCACTGTCGATGTATGTTTCTATTAAAAATACCGTTGTTGCTAAAAGTGCATTCATCAGACCAAATTATCCTTCTGTAAAAATTCGGGTCTTGTTCTAATGCATTTAAATAAAAACGACAAAACTGGATTCTTCGGCCAGGATCATTTTGTTCTAATGCATGAACTTTTCGAGCTATGTACGGTTTAAGTTTGTGTTTTCTTAAAATACCATGAACGGTAGTTTTTGATACCCCAATATTATGTGCAATTTCGCGAATCGAAGTTCGTGAATTTTGCTGTACTGCAAGAAGAACATCTAATTCCTTATCTTCGGAGAATTTCCGTTTTTGTGTTTTTGGTTTGGTAAATGATCCATAATATTCTAAATTCTTTTAAATTCTCTGAAATATTTTCGAACCTGGAACTTCTCTGTCCGGAAAACGAGCACTGTACCGACGAACTGCTTGAAGGCGATTTTTATTACATTCAAAGAACACTTGTAACATGTCGGTTAATTCATTGTTATTAATTTTTAACGAAAATACGCTTTTTGTTGCGGCAAAAGTTCAAACAGGATAATACAGAAAACTTAATAAAGTCAAACTGAAACTTAAGGCACATTGACATAATGCTAGTGGACTGGGCCAAGTCTACTATAATGAAAGATGAAATTTATAAAGTTTTTTTAAAATTTTTTATTACTAGATGTGCGATATGTGTTAAACAAGGTGGCGGGCAATTTCAACATTTATTGTAAAGTGTTTTGTTTCTTATAATAATATTTATAATACTTACATTTCAAATGTTTCATGACACATTCGAATATTTATAAATAATGGAAGACAAAGATGAAATTTATAAAGTTTTTTTCTTGCAGTAAACGTTTATCAAAAATAAACATGTTATACATCGTTGAATTCAGAAAAAAAAATACAATCCGAATATAGCCAAAAATATATATGTTGCCATTTAAAATAAAAAACTTGACTGTCGTTTGACATTAATGAAAACAATTGAAAACAAATAAAACACTGCTATCTTATAGTGTTTTTGATGCTATTAAATTTACTTTTTGTTTAAATAAAACCGGACAATAAATAACGGAATTATGAATGTTGGCGTTTTTTACGGGACAGTCTGTATACTTTGAAGTAATGAACCAGACCCTTTAATCGCCGACTTATTGAGTTTACCTTATCATACCAAGGTCACGAAAATATTATATTTATATATATATATATATATATATATATATATAAATATTATATTTATATATATATATATATATATATATATATATATATATATATATATATATAATATTTTCGTGACCTTGGTATGATATGGTAAATTCAATCAGTTGGCGATTTAAGGTCTGGCTTTACTTTAAAGTATATATATTTAAAACAACCGTACATGTTTCGGCAATGATGCCTTTATCAAGGATATAAAATATAAATGACAGTATACAAATGTCATATAATTGAGTTGCTATGGATAAAATTATTATTTCTGTTTTTGGAATACTAAGGCATGATTTATTATTATTCAATTGGAATGTATCTTTGAATAATTTTATCCATAGCAACTCAATTATATGACATTTGTATACTGTCATTTATATTTTATATCCTTGATAAAGGCATCATTGCCGAAACATGTAGGGTTGTTTTAAATATATATACTTTAAAGTAAAGCCAGACCTTAAATCGCCAACTGATTGAATTTACCATATATATATACAACGTGTCCAGGAAAGTATGCAACAAAGGGAAAACTTTTTTATTGTCTATTTCTCAGGAAATTTTATTCTTTATAAAAGTTTTTGCTTTGCTTTAAACCTATTTACCCGTTAAAATAAATGAGTTATCATATTAGATAGTAAAAATACAATTATTTTATTAATTGTTCAAAATTTCCGTACCTACTTAATATCGCGTGTGCAGTCATTACTTTTTACTTTTAAGTAACTTTGACATCCTACAAAATACATTACTATGGCAGAACGTTTAACTTTGCAAGTAAGAGCAGAGTTAATAACACAATAGATATTGTTCTTAACGACCAGTTAGATCTTATATATACACCTCTTTTCCAATGTTGTATATAATAGTTACGTATATAGTAGTAATTTTAAATAACATAAACCAGCCCCATATATTTTTGTGTCACTTATAAGATCTATGTAGGCCTGTAACTTTTGCAGTTCGATAATGACATTGTATGTCGAAACCGCGGTCACTATTACATGTGAATAAAGTGGTAAAACAAAGTTATTGTTTTATTTTATTTTTATTTTCAAAATAAATTACCTCAAAGTTACGGTTACCAGTATTAATTTGATTAAAATTACATTTGTAAAATACAAATGCTGCAGTTTCTATTTTATTTTAGGATGAAAGTGTCTATAAAACTCAAGAACATTTATACATTTATAATAAGATTTAGATAAACAAAGATATTTCTTTTGAGTCAATCAGTACATTAAATTTTTTTATAGTATTATGAATAGGCTGATATTCAGAATAAGTTGTTTCTAAAGATTATGTTATGTCAACTTAATTTGTGGTTTGTCGTGCAGTAGTACATTATAAACTTAAGTTTTTAAACCAACTAAACAATATGAAATTGTTCTTAAGTGATTCGTAATTAATCTGAGTGTAACCTATGACTTTAACTAAATCAATTTTGCTTTAACGCTTGATTTTAAGTTTCGGAAAATAATATTTGACTTTCAACAATATTGTAACTTAGTTTCTAAAAAGTGGTGTGAAACAGACATGAGTTTAAATGAAATGATATATGAAGTTTGATAATAGAGAACAATAAATATTATATATGGATTTTATATAGTCAGAATGAATTGGTTTATACATCGTTTGTTAAAATATTATACATATCATAAGCTTTTGTCCCTATTAAACAAATAAATTAAATAGAGTGAATGAACATTACATATGGAATAAGTATACACTAAATTTTACAACTGGATTTGAACAAGAATATATAGATCCCTTGTGGTTCTTTGTCTAACAGAGTAGTGTTTAATTCGATTATGTGTCTACTGATTTATTTAACGGAGTCTACTTTAACGTATTGCTCAACTAAATGAAGTTTTTGTGCACTATGTGGTATAGAATTAATTTATTTATGTACCTATAATTACCTATAACTTGATGATAATTTCGTGATATTATTACCTCTATAAATCTCAAAATTGTATAAAAATCAAAATATTCCACATTTTAAATTCCAATAGGATTTCCTAGGCATATATTGTTTCACATTTTTGTACTAGTCGAGGTGTGGCTATAAAATAATGAGATTGATGCTGTAAAACTTTTAATTTGAAATTTATGCATAGCTCCGTCTCCGTCAATATACACCCCTCCTCTATTTCTACGTCGCTCCATTCGAATTTTCCATTGTGCAAAACTGCTGGAAGTCTTCATCTGTAAGCTCGTTCATGACGTGTGCCGTTTTTTCTTTCACAACTTCAACGGTCTGAAATCTTGTTCCTTTGGATGTAGATTTGACTTTGGGGAACAGATAAAAGTCACATGGTGCCAGGTCAGGCTAATAAGACGAACGGTCCAATACCAGGATGTTATACTTGGCTAGAAACGTCTTGACAGACAATGCAGTGTGCGTCGGTAGGTTGTCTTGATGATTTTTTTTTACAATTTCAGTTTTTTTTTTAATTTTCTCATGGAGTTGAGCCTGAACCTCAACGTAGTAATGCTGATTAACAGTTTGACTTTCAGGAAACCAGCTAAGGTACACAATCCCATGAATTTCGACAAAAATCAATACATAATTTGCTTTAAATTTTGATTTGCTCATTCGAGCTTTTTTAGGTCTCGGCGAAGTTGGGCTCTTCCAATGCATTGATTGACGCTTAGTTTCTGGATTATAGATGAAAACCAAGATTCATTGCATGTTATCATTCTTTGCAAGAAAATTGGGTTATTTTCAATGGCACTTAAAGTGTCAGTACAAATACGTTCACGAGCTTCATTTTGTTTGATTGTGAAAATTTTTAACACAATTTCAACACACACTTGCATGTTTAAATTCGTATGTAAAATTTCTCTTATACATTCTTTGTCAATTTATACAGTTTTACCAATTGCACGAATAGTTAACCGACGGTCAGATCGGATCAGATTACCGATATTTTCAACCGTTTTTGACGTGGAAAGGCGTTCCGGGCGTGCATCATCTTCAACGTCTTCTCTGCCATTTTAGAAACGCTTAAACCCCTCAAATACACGTGCACATGATAAACATTCATTGCCATAGACTTCTTTTAATAAAGAATAAGTCTTAATAGCGTTTTTTCAAGATTTGTATGACATTTCTCGACAATTCGCTGCTCTATTAAAAATTAAATCACTTATCATTTCCCGACGAGACTATTAAGTCTACAGGATTAATCGAAACAGAAGAGTTCGCGCTACACAATTGTCGGTCGTACGACTTTCGCGCCTGCATAGTTAGTCTGTAGTAGTATCTGTCTCATTATTTTATAGTTACATCGTGCATATTATTCTTCAAGGGGTTATTTCACTTCAGAACTTCTACAGTTCTACTGAAGATGGACTTTGTTGCCGAAATACGTATTTATAGTTTGTTAATTTATATTATGGTTAGGGTTTTCTTGTTTTCTGTCTGTTTCAGATTTAAGCCAATTCCACCAATTCGGAACGCAGATATTTGCATATTTATAACGCACAAATATTTTAATAATTATAGTTTTAGCTGTAATTCAAAGATCACCGCAAAAAATATTGTTAATTCCATTTTAAGCATATTCACTTAAAAATTGAACAATGTTCCATATTTCTGAATACGCATGTCTCGCGCTTCAGTTGTTTTGTAGAAATGGAAAAGGTATGATTTTGTAATAACTATAGCAATTATTTTATAAGTTTCATTAAAACTACTATACACAACTAGAACAATACAGGTTTTTAAATTTGGCAATTACGTTATTTGTCATTGAGTTAATTGTTAATATTAGAGTAATAAGAATTCCTATAATATAATCATTTATAATATTTCCTTTCGACGGAGTATTTCCACCACTTTCAATTGATTCTAGTAAATGATTATTTTGACGATTTAATAATCTTGATAATCTGACATTTATTAAACTTTTGAGTACTATTTACAGTGTTTGGTATAGACATGTTATCTGTAAGTTTTATATTAGATCTATACATGTTTTGAAAATGCTATATATAAAGTAAGTGATGTTTATTTTAATATAAAACACTAAATGTGTACATGAATAATTTATGTGATATATAAAAACACATAATTTATTCATTTAGTTTTTTTTTACTGACCTTTTGATTTAGTTAACATATTCGAGTAATTTGGAGAAACCGCCTAACAATTAGTGTAATATGGTATTTTTTAGTTCAAACGTTTTAGAGATTTAAAAAAAAACGGTCGTACTTAAATCTGAGCAAATTTTAAAGTTTTTTAAATTTTAATTCCAAATTGATTCGAAATTATTGCATACTGTTTCTAAAAATACACGCCCGTATAATATACTAAATCGACAATGATCTTATTAAATACGAGTAGATTTAAAAATTATTTGGAGTGAAACCTGTGATTGCTCACTATCGGCATGATATACACTGCTCAACTTTTGAACTGGTACACTTACAAGAACATATATAAATAACAATTTACTACTTTTTGAGCAACACTTTCTTGCTTAATTGATAGTATATGGTTCTGGGAAACACTTTTAAGGCGAAGAATAAAAAGAATAAAATTTAAATAACGAATATCAAATGTTTTAATAGAAAAATAGCAAAATCTTCATTTTAGTATTACAGAAAAGTTTGCTTTGGAAAGAAAAGAGATAACCAAACACTTAAAGATTAATAATACGTGGGACCTCCTCTAGCTCTTATGACCTCCTGGCAACGTCTTGGCATGCTGGAAATCAAATTCCGAATGTAATGCTGAGGAATATTTTGCCATTCTGCCAAAACGACAGTTCGGAGCTGATGGTGATTGTTTGGATCCACTCCTCGTGATCTTATCAACCTCTTCAAGTAATCCCATACGTCCTCTATGGGATTAAGATCTGGAGAGTTCGCTGGCCAATCCATGTGCGTAATATTGTTCTCTTCAAAAAATGCATTGATTTGTCTTGTTCTATGACGACGCGCGTTATCATCAACAAACACAAAACCATCGCCTATTTCATTAGCAAATGGCAACACTACAGGTTGTAATACATCATTAAGATACCTGACACTATTCATTGTAGCATTTCCAAGTATAACCAATTCAGTACGGGTCGCAAAAATACCTCCCTAAGTAATTGAACCACCTCCATAAGCTTGATGGTAAGTCTCGTTGTTCTCAATATAGCGTTCTCCTCTGTTTCTCCAAACTCTATTTCTTCCATCTGAGCTATGGAGATGCACTCTGGTCTCGTCACTGAATAAAAAAACGACTCCAATCTTCAACATTCCAATTTGCATGTTGATGTGCCCACTCTAGCCTTCTTCTTTTGTGGGCCCTTGTCAACAATGGGCATTTTTTAGAAGATCTGAACCTTAAATTTACCCCATGAAGCCTTCTTCTTACGGTTTGAGTGGATACTTGAGTACCTGTTGCATTCAATAGCTGAATTTGGAGTGTTCTTGCAGTAGAAAATCTATTCCTTCGACACTGAATCGTAATAAAACGGTCCTCCCTGACTGTTGTACTGCGATTTCGCCCTTCGCCGCGTCTATATTGGACAGATCTAGTATCATTAAAACGCATTCGAACTCTTCTGATCACATTGTGGCTCACATTGAAATGGGCTACAACAGTTCTTAGCGATGTACCAGTCATAAGCATTTCCATATCTTGGCTCATCTCTTCGATACTTAAATGCCTTAATGGCATCTCTAAAATTCAATCAACCACTCTGCATTAAAACTTATTCGAGAAATTAGCAAAAATTCTCTTAAAACTTGATAAAAGTATAAGCGTCCGCGAGCTCAGTAACTGCACTTATGACAGATAATAACAACAAACAACAATGGAGTCGCAAATGTCATTCGATAGATATTTGTTTGCATTCCGAAACACAGCCCTGATCATATAGGATGTCATGCCTAACGCCTACGAAGGGTTGTTTACTTTTACTGCATGCTAAATAAGTGTACCAGTTCAAAAGTTGAGCAGTGTATGATTCTAAACGAATCACAAGTTGCGTAAAATAAAAATATACTTATGGCGACTGGCTTCGCACAAATGTTATGGTTGCAGCCCTGTTTGCTTCGATCTTACGTAATTGAAAGTCTCTTAAGTCAATGATCGGTGCAATTAATACTCTATAATTAAGTACGAGTAGCTAGTCATACCTTGATGTAATATTGTGTTTTCAAAATTATTTTCCAAATATCACTGTAGTAGAGGCATTCTTATAACCTAAGTTGACAAATAAGTATAAATGTATTTTACTCTCTGTATAGTTTACGCAAAATAACTACGCCGTACTTATACATGCATCGTTTACTAATTACTAGAGACCGGACACATCGGGCTGAAATGACATCATTAGGACGGACGATATAAATAATCTACAACATTTGTAAGTACATCACGCAGTTATTGAATAGCACTATTCATTCGGTTAACTGCACACGAAAAATAGATGTGCAATCAACCGAACGAATAGTGCTATTCAACAACTGCGTTATGACGTAATGACGTCCATTTTAGCCCGATGTGTCCGGTCTCTACTAATTACAAATGCTGCTATAAGTATAAAGGAACGTTGCTCAAATAATTAACCTGTTTCTTGAGAAAATTTATTTATTAAGAAAATAAGCAAGATTTATATCTTAGTTTATTTGCAATAACTTGCTACCAGTTTTTAAGTGTCTTTCTTTGATGTAGACGCGTAGTAGTTTTGAGACTAGTTTTCAATCTTCAAAGCTTCTTCATTAGAACGATTGTATAGAGGAATCAAAAACAGATTTTTATGTGAGTACGACCGGTGGCGTAAAACATCAGTTACATTTAAACTTTTCTCTTGCGTCGCTTTTACTACACTACCGTTCAGGGAAGTTTGGCCAAACAAGAATTATAAAAACCAAAAAATATAAAAGATATAAAAAAATACTAAATAAAATATATGATTCCAACAGTATATATAATAACATAATATAAAAGGAAAAATAATTCTAAATTAATAATGAAATAATTAATGATGTTTCATTAATTAAACTCGTTTTTCGTCGAAAAATGCTTTTAAAATTGAACTACCTGAACAAATCGTGGCATTCTTCTAATTTAATTTTGGATTGTTTCGTCCGGTATATTTTAGTAGGTATATTTTAGACTTTGAAGTAAGATCAGCACTATGCTATCGAGGTCATTCCACAACAACTAGATAGTATTAAAATATAGGCTTTCAGGTGCCCATGTTCAAGTTCGTAAAATGTTTTCATTTTGTTTTTGCTACTTGACGCAAAAACAAATGGATAAATATGAAGTTTATCCAATTAAGCTCAAACCAGATACAACTGCAAAGTTTCCAAAAATAGCACTATAGTTCCTTGGAATGAAAAGCAATCCCACACTAAGACATAACTTCCACCATGCTTCATAGTTAATACAATACAGTGGCAGATAATTTTTTCGATTTGGGATCTTCTAACAAAAACTCGACGATGTCAACCGAAAATTTAGATTTATCAATCCAGAGGACATTTATGTACTGTTCTGTCGCGATGCTATAGTGCTCATTGTAACCTTTTCTGTCGATTTTCCCGATGCAAAAATATTTAGCGTAGAGGTACTCATCCATGCAAATTAACCACTTGTAAAAAAGTGTTACTCTGTATGTATGGTAATACTTTTTTCTAGGGTCCTCAGCTTTAGAGTCTTCGTTGAACATTGTCGTGTGTAACACATTTTTTACCAGTTATAATAGTATTAGGAAATTGGTGGATTGTTTAATAATGGTAAAATATGATGTATTTTTTTTTACTAATTTTCGAGCCCGTTGATATGGTTTGCATTGCACTAATGGTTATTGAAGTCCAATGAGCGCCCTTGCAATGAAGAAATTAAATTTTCTAACCAAATTCTTACTTTTCTGGCAGTTATGATTCCTTGACTATAAACAAACACCGCATATTTTTAAATTTCTTAATTCCCCTAGTCTAAATGTAATCTTCAAGTTCTGCACATTTTTTACTGAGAATTTTTTTTCGATGTGTACATATTAAAATGAGAAAGTTAAAATGTAAATTTTACTGTATTTGAATACTTAAATAAAATTGACATACAAAACAATACTTAACATGTTTAATCCAGCGTGACTCATTAATGGACTGTCTTCTGTGCTTCTATCTAGCGCCGTGAATCACCGGTGGGTCACATTTAATTTTTACCATACATCAAATATTATGTAGAATTACATTATAATAGTTTACATTTTTATAATCAATTTTTAATTGAATAATTTTTTTATCTGTACAATTATGCATATAATTCATTTAAATGGATGTCAAATATGTGAAATTGATCATGTATATTTAAGTCCTATCCAAAGAAATGTTTAGTTAGTGGCGGCTGGTCAGCAACGCCGACTCAGGCTTGTGCAAAAATTATAGTAAATTTTACTTACAGTAGTTTTAAAGTTTTTGTTTAAAATTATTATATTTTTAATGATTTCCATTGTTTTTTTCACTTTAAATGACTCTTTGCATCTTTTTCTTAAAACAAATGCATGCTCCTTTACTAAAAAAAAAATATCCGTTGGTTGTCGACCCATTTCATTTCTCCACGAGCCTCCATTGGTTTGCGCTCTTATATTTAGTTACTCTATTTTAATTGAAGGTCGTATATAAATTATAAATATTATTTAATATTTTTACCATAAAATTTAAACAAAAAAGGGATATTTATCAATACGTTGCACGTATTACGCAGTTGTTATATAATGAAACAGATATGCAAAATGCATATCCGTAACTGTAAACATGGACAAACACCTCGTATTTTTAGCATTTACTTCTGTTCAATACATATGTTTCAGCCATCTAGGCCTCATCGGTTGAACTAGTGAAGCAATGTATATACAAATTAATACAGATCTGTTAAACAACGGATCTGTATCTGTATCTACATTTACGCTAAAATCGTCTCCAAGCCATAACCAGTTTCGTTCTGTCAGGCGACACCAATTTAATCAGTGACATCTGACGGAAGAAAGCGACTAGGCCAGAAAAGGCGACCTTCCGCTCGAATAGCAAGGCTATTACGAAAAAGCGGAAAAATACGTATATTAGTGCTGTCCATTAACACGCGCCAGATGGCAGTAAATATACAAAAAAGGGATATTTATCAATACGTTGCACGTATTACGCAGTTGTTATATAATGAAACAGATATGCAAAATGCATATCCGTAACTGTAAACATGGACAAACACCTCGTATTTTTAGCATTTACTTCTGTTCAATACATATGTTTCAGCCATCTAGGCCTCATCGGTTGAACTAGTGAAGCAATGTATATACAAATTAATACAGATCTGTTAAACAACGGATCTGTATCTGTATCTACATTTACGCTAAAATCGTCTCCAAGCCATAACCAGTTTCGTTCTGTCAGGCGACACCAATTTAATCAGTGACGTAATAGCGTTGCTATTCGAGCGGAAGGTCGCCTTTTCTGGCCTAGTCGCTTTCTTCCGTCAGATGTCACTGATTAAATTGGTGTCGCCTGACAGAACGAAACTGGTTATGGCTTGGAGACGATTTTAGCGTAAATGTAGATACAGATACAGATCCGTTGTTTAACAGATCTGTATTAATTTGTATATACATTGCTTCACTAGTTCAACCGATGAGGCCTAGATGGCTGAAACATATGTATTGAACAGAAGTAAATGCTAAAAATACGAGGTGTTTGTCCATGTTTACAGTTACGGATATGCATTTTGCATATCTGTTTCATTATATAACAACTGCGTAATACGTGCAACGTATTGATAAATATCCCTTTTTTGTATATTTACCGCCATCTGGCGCGTGTTAATGGACAGCACCAATATACGTATTTTTCCGCTTTTTCGTAATAGCCTTGCTATTCGAGCGGAAGGTCGCCTTTTCTGGTCTAGTCGCTTTCTTCCGTCAGATGTCACTGATTAAATTGGTGTCGCCTGACAGAACGAAACTGGTTATGGCTTGGAGACGATTTTAGCGTAAATGTAGATACAGATACAGATCCGTTGTTTAACAGATCTGTATTAATTTGTATATACATTGCTTCACTAGTTCAACCGATGAGGCCTAGATGGCTGAAACATATGTATTGAACAGAAGTAAATGCTAAAAATACGAGGTGTTTGTCCATGTTTACAGTTACGGATATGCATTTTGCATATCTGTTTCATTATATAATAAAATTTAAACGTGATCTTTTAAATGATTTTCGACATTAAATAACGATTTTAGGCGAAAAAGAATTTCGTTTTCTATGTTTAGATTCTTAGCATTAAATGGCCAAAAAAATATTTGGAGTTGTTTGGAAAATTAAATTCTGGCCGTCAGAGCTGGTTGAAAAAAATGGTAAAAATGGGCGAAACAAAAGTTATTACGTGACCTTATTCTATAAAATTTGAGATAGATTAAAATTGTAATAAGAAAAATCGTTTAAAATGTGATTTTTGATCTAAACGCGAAATTTTGATTCTAAATTTTGAAAAATCTAAATTTAAGAAACTGCTAAGTCTGTTAGTTTTTTGTTGTTCCTAAGTATAGGCATTTAAAGATTGATTTGAAATATTTAAGTCAGGTTTCTTTTTTATAAAACTTGAATCGTTGAGTCAAACAATAATTTTTGCGACTATCTAAGATAATAATAAAGAATTAGAATTATTAAATTGTTTCGACAAATTCAAATTTCAACTTGCCCTATACATCGTATATTTCTTTTGAAATAAGCCTCAACATAATAGGCAACACTTAACCAGCATATGATAAAATGTCATATTATAGAAGCACGCGATCAATACTCTTAATTAAAACTAATAATGTCTGATATAGACAAATCAATGGCGCATTTTTATCTTAAGAAAACTTTAATTTTGAAAGGTACCTACATTTTCTCCAAGGTGATTTTTTTTAGTGTAAAGAATATTATGTATATGCACCGAAAATTATTTTCAGTAAGGTACTCCAGCACACAGCTGAAGTTCGCAATTTCTTTTCCAACAAAAGATTTTCAGAAAAGCTTCGTCTTCACGCTCTCTAGATCTAACCTCATGCGATGGGAATACATTAAAAATTAGGTCCACAAGCGACATTAACCATCTAAAAAATGAAATTAGAGAATGTGCTGGATGAGTGTTGCCTATTATGTTGGGGCTTATATAATAAACGAACGAACCATATTATGTATTAAATGAGAACAAGGGCAAGTTGAAAGATAGCAACAATTCTGCAAATTTATGTTGACATGCCTAACTTTTAAATTCAAATTTGCCAAAAATTTTACAAAGTAAACGTAAAATAAGCAATAAAACAATTTGTTGTTTTTACTTTCAAAATAGTCTTTTCTATCGAGCAAAATACATTTATTGTAATGACATATTTTCGAAGTGGCTTGCAAAATGAAGTTGGTTATTTATTCTAAGCCGTCGACCTATAATCAATTATCGAAATGTATTCAGAAAAACAAATTGAATATCGTTACTTTTCACAACAGTCTTAGAATAATAGAACGGTTTGTAGCCACTGGTAATGTAATCATAGGTAAATCTATTGGTCGTCCCACTTTTGTTACACCCCATATTTTGAAGAATATGAATCTAATTGTTGAACAAAATCCTCGTGTTTCTCTACGTCGTCTATCCCAACTGATAGGTAAGCTCCATTTAACGATTAATCTATTTTTTAACATTTTGTACATGCATTCCACGACTTTCCAATGAATTCTATCGGAAAATCCTGAAAAAAGAGCATTTACCCCATTTAAATTTTCAATTGTCTCAATTTGCCCACCTGATTTTCTGCAACGATTGCAGTTTTATTAGTAGTCTAATGATCATCTGTATAACAATGTGACCAGCAAAATATTACTTTTTATAAATATTTCGATGAAACATGGTTTCATCTGTCTTGTTCAGAATTATAGAACTTGATTGGCACATATTCCACATAATTTAATCAAAGTTTTATTGGATCCAGTTAATACTGGTAATATTTCAATCAGAATTCTTCCACGCCACACACTCCACATGCAACTATGAATTATTCCGACATTTTTTTCAGACGGTTTTATAAGTATGGATTTATGGGCAAGTAGATCGCCTGATTCATCTCTCGATCTCTTTTTATTCTCTTATTGAAAAAACGTAATATGTATTACGAGATCTTATAAGCCATTCGTAAGAACTATGGTACACGACTGAAGAGCCAATTGCAAATGTGCATTTTATCACGAATTCAGTGTTGTTTGCAAGTAGGAGATCAACATTTTGATCATTTCCTTTGCTTATAATTGCATTATTTGTAATATAAGTTCGTAAAATTTATCTACTATCATTTTCTATAAATATTACTTTTGTTATCAGTTTATATTGATTTACTAGTAATTTTAACTACATGTAACGCAAAAAGATAAATATAAAGGGAATGATAAACCAAACCAAATACTCAAGGTTGCCAAATTAAATATTTTCTTCAATCATTTATAGTCACTCGGTATAATGGACGAATAGCAATATCAAGTGTCCACAGTTGGCAATAGAACACTTAGATTGGCATCAATTTAATATTGGCTATAAGTTTTACTCTTTTTGACATTCATTTGTCATTTCTGATTGATAGTGATAACATCAATGACGTGATCATATCATAACGTATGCAAGCTGTTCAATTGACAATTCAATAACAGAAGGAATTTTATATTATAAACTTTAATTGAAAGTTCTAAAATCTCAATAAATAATTCATAATATTTCAAAAAATGAATTTCAGTTATCATTTGCAAATGTCGGCGTGCCTTGCTTGGCTGTGAGATGTCTCGAGACGCTTTGTCATGACATGTGACATAGAAAATTGTATTACACTTAGCGGCAACGTAATGCATTGACATACTTATCCACCTACACTGACGAGAACTAAGAGGATTTCGAAACATGTGTCGGTACGTAGAAGTAACCAGTGCGTAAAATATGCGTTGTGTATATGTCCGTGTATACATATACAGTTTTTTTTTTAACATTTACGTATTACTGTATGCTCGTTTTTAGTCAAATGAAAGAAATTACGTAACCTAATATTTTTGAAGTAAACGCAAAATGAACATATTTTAAAACTTATAAGAATAATAATTCGTTATTGACTTACTTTTTACCTGGATAAGAACTGAATGAAACTTAAATATTTATTACATTTGGTACATCCACACGGAAATATCTCTAATGTAGAGCCAGAGTTTATTTATTCATCGAAGAAAGTTGTTATATTAAATTAGGTAAATAATGATCAGTTTTGTAAAGTCCTATTGAGTTCTCATAAAGTTGAAACGGCTTAAACGCGATACCTTTTCCAAAGAAACAACAAACGTGTAGAGACTGGATTTTAGTCCATTTTTGACCAATCTCTTTCGTTGCTGTAGAGAAAATAGGTCTTTGAATATAAGCGCCATACGTAATTTCTCGCTTTTATTTATATATAAAAAAAAATTAACCAAAATTGACTATTATGTAATTCATTGTTCATCCTTGCCATATCAAGAAACTGTGCTATATTAGTCACAGTTTGCTTTACATTAAACATTAAGTATTATGCTTCATATGTTGTAAAATATTAGTGAATTTTGGACTGCTTTTAAACATAACAAATTTACAAAACCTTAAGTCACGGATTACTATAGACAACTTTATTAAAGCAATAAAATAATTTAGTGATTTATTTCAAAAGATTTATAAAAGGTGGACCAACACAAAATTTTTTTGATAGATGCATGTATATATGTATATTTCAAAACATGTTATAGAAAAGTATTTAGTAGAAAGTGTCACATTAGTTTATATATGCAGTGATATATTGGAGTTTTAATGTATCATTCTGCAACAAATATTTTAATGTTACAATTGCTGCATTAGTAAACATTTTATTTTGGCACAAGATTTTGGTAATTTAAAGATTTTTGTTTGTTAAATGTTGGTCGTTTATTGTAGGTGTAAGAACGCGAAGAGCATGTGGACAGAAATTAAATGGATTTGAAGAATTGTTTAAATGAACTCAGCTATTTGTGTGTGTGTGTATGTCTTAAGATATGAATATTTTTGCGGAGGTTGTTTGTAAAATCACAGTATCATATTTATTAATTATTTATTATTGATATGAGTAAAGAACTAGATATAAGTTTTTTTATTATCGTAAATTCCAAATTTGTTTCAAGTTAATTTTAGTGATTTTTTTAATGTAAGGCAACTATAAAAATACCAAACAACCTCCTTTCAATTCACATTTTTTATTGTTCATTTAATGTGTTTTATTTTTTATTATGATCATGTAATTTATAAATTTGAAATACACGTTTTTGCATTAATCCGCTCAGTGTTATTTTTATTGTAGTATTGTATTCGATTTACTAAATCATATACATATATTGTATTAGTGATAATCCTTCTAAAATTTGAAACCAGAATACTTGCTTTTGCGAGATACCTACAAAAAGAAACCGATGTTAAATGAACAATAAAATTTATGCTGTTTAAAGAATTCGATGACGTATTTTCTTCAATATCCATCTAGTGTCAAATTATCGATATTTTTTTATTATCTAATTTTTATTCGGTTTTATTTAGATATTATTAATTCACACGTTTACTTTATTTGACAATACCCGAAACACGCGGAAACGTACGTACGAACAGTGTTTCTTTTCTAACATTCCGTCAATTGAATATTAAAAATTCATTTTAGATTTCTTACGCAAAATCAATAACTAGCCGAAGATGGCAGATGAACTAACGACTATTCTTAAGAAATCGTTATCAATGATGTAATAAAGTTTGCATGTATTACCACGGTGCTTGTTGATCAAATTATATACGCGAATTTACGGATCGTAGATTAAAAATATAGTAATAATAATCGTTTATTCCAACGGAAAACTCTAAATACAGGAAAAAAAAAATTGCAATTATGTATCGAGATATATGAGTAAAGCAAAAAAAAAAAACGTACAAAAACAGTAATTATAAATTTTTAATAATATTAGTAATTGCATTCAAATAGTTAATTGACGAAGGAGATACTTGTTGAAACATCATTCGTAACAATAAGAAATAAGTATTAAACTTCTAGTTTCAAAAATTCTTTTATTGTAAATTCAGTACAATATGTATCGCCATACAATGGCTTCATCAGGTGGATGAAATACTGAATATTTACAATACAAGTTTGAATATTTATGTATGTACAAATTATTGAGAAAAATGGTGGTGGAAAAAAAATTTGCAATCTTAAATTTAGTAGAGGGGAGTTGTTTAAATCTAGTTGGTCATTTAAAGCTAATCCTAAACTATTGTATCTATTAATTTCTAAGTTTTCTAACAAGTTAAGTTTTTTACTTTTATCTTGTAAGTATAAAATTTTGAAATCTATATTAAATCTATGATTGAGATCTATACAATGACTTGCGGAAGTTGAATCTGTTTTCTTTTCTTTATGACTTCTTTTTTTTTTCCACCACCATTTTTCTCAATAATTTGTACATACATAAATATTCAAACTTGTATTGTAAATATTCAGTATTTCATCCACCTGATGAAACCATTGTATGGCGAAAGAATATTGTAGTGAATTTACAATAAAAAAAATTTTGAAACTAGAACTTTAATACTTATTAATTATAATTACATTCAATGTATCATAATTGGCGTCACACAAGTTTGATAAAGAATTGATCGAAATTACTGTACATGATAGAAGCGGGTGACATCAGCATTACATTAGTTCTGTTTGGTGCGCAATAAAAGAAGTTCTGTTGGCGAATATTCATTCTTAGAACATTAAAATTAACTTTATTTAATAAGAAACTGAAAAAGATGTAATTATGGAGAATTTTATATAAAAAGTTCTAGATATTTTTTTAAAAAAGAAAGACAAACGATGACAGCAATGTCAGAAGGTTATTCAAAAATGTTTTAAACATTTTTTTTTGACACAAATCGAAGAAGAGAGAAATCAATACTGATTTCAGCAAGTTGGATCAATTAGCCGCACAGCTAGAATTTCAATGGAAAATTGATGGAAGGCATTTCCTAATCTTTTAATTTTTTGGAATTGCGATTTGAATTGCCTCTCAAGATCGGTAAACAGTTTTTGTATGGTTTGTAATATTTATCATTAAATAGTTATTTAGCTATTATATTGTAAAATCATTTTTGGCGTATCCTGTATTAGTATCAAAATTATGTTATTTAATATGTGTAGAAAAAAATACATAAAGAATGTATTCGAAATAAGGATAGTCTAAAAATAAGATGCAGTTCCTACTAAAGGTAAATTCGAAATAGAGTAACTTAGTTTATATTTACCCCTTATCTTGAAATTCGTATTTTGTAAGCAAGTGAATATGAATAAAGATAATAATGGAAGTACTTTTCTTTGCCTTTGCGTGAATATTACTAAAAAATATGGAAATATAAGAATATTGATTACAATTAAAAAAAAAGGATTTGCATATATTAATAAGGAACTAGTAATTGGGTCAATTCGGTATATCCCCTAAATTACTACTTAGCGTTTCCCTTTTTAAATGATTTTAGATGTTGATGCGTGTTTTGTTTTACTGTATTGAGTTACCGGTGAATTGATTATAAAATTAAGAGTATCATCTTCTGCTGAAATTTTGGAAAAGTAGAGAAGCAAATTTCGTAATAATGCAAAGCGTGTTTTTTCTTACCAGCTAATTTCTAAATATTTGAAAAGAAAAGTTGTATTAATTTTTCATGGATTTTGTTTTTCATTCTCGAAGAGTTATACGAGGGTTTCCTACAAAAGTTTTTAGAAAAGGTGTGAAAAAACAAATGTGTCAGTACAAAAGGCTTTATTATTTAAAGTATAGTCCGTTCGCACCTTAGAAAATAGTACAGTGCTTATGAGAATACCGTACAGAGTTGCCACGTCTTATCATGAAAGATATAAAATACTAACGCAAATGCAATATAATAACCTTGCGAAACTTGAATTAATTCCAAAATGCTCAAAAATCAATTTAAATTATTATTCAAATAAAGATGTTAATGTAATAACTTAATAAAAAAATGATTATCATTTGGAATTTCTGTACTTTAACGTTTATGATTGACATTTGACTGGAGTGCTTTTCCGATATTGTCAGGCGGTATTTGTTATTGTTTGTTAGACACAATGACACATACCTAAAGCTTAAATTACAAAATTGTCAATATGTACCTTTAATTATACTGCAAGTACAAATTAAGATTCCAAAATAATGGATGATCCCGGAATCTTCGGGTATGGTAGATATCTTTCTTAAAGAGCGAACTTGTTATCAATTATCAAACGATATACCCATGTTTATCTAATTAATGTAAAGAACATCGATTCTCAACCTTCTTAGCTTCGCGATCCCCCAAATAGTAAATGTAAATAAAATTAATATTTTGCGCCCCTCCAACCCAAGGTAATAATGACAGTAAGCCTTACTAATTTAATTTTGACTGTAATTATAAATGTAAAAAATTATTTAATATTATATAATACCAACATTATAAAAAATGTAATACGACTATTCCTATTATTTTATATCGCTACGTTTATAACGACGGGTATGACGTGTACATACATGAGCACTTTAAAAGTTCCAACTTAATCTGTACGTGCTTTTTGTAATTTGGTCTTTCTATAATACTCGCTGTGAGAGAGCATGCTTGAACATGCATATGGATTCGTTTGAACAAGTCGTGCTGTCACTAGTATAAAAGAGGCGCTTGCACAACTTCAGTTAAGTTCTTTGGAAAAATGCCAAGGTTTGGTTTTTATGAGCCGGATGTCACTAATTTTGATAGCTTCATGCTTTCATCGGAGAGAACTTGAAGACAAACAACGCACTGCGGATTTCTATTCGAATGCGAAGCGCGCACGCAAGCGTGAAACTGTATTTTTTTTTAATTTCTTAAGCGACATGGATAAATTTGTGAAAAAACGAAGTGAGCCATCTACATCCAGTGAACCGGTTGGTAAAAAAAAAACAAGGTTGGACAATGACAGCTATTTAAATTATGGTTTTATCTCATTGGATGGAAATCCGCAGTGCGTTGTTTGTTTTCAAGTTCTCTCCGATGAAAGCATGAAGCTATCAAAATTAGTGACATCCGGCTCATAAAAACCAAACCTTGGCATTTTTCGAAAGAACATTACATACCTTGATAAATCAACAAACTTCTATTTGTAAGTCACGCCATACTGATTAAAAGTGTACTTGAATCATCATATCTTATAGCATTAAGAAAACCCTATATTGCCTGCTGCAATTGATATGGTCAGTGTTTGAATAGGCGTGGAACAAGCAAAAAATTGAAAAAAATCCTCTTTCTAACGATACAATATTAAGGCAAATCGATGACTGGCTGCCGATGTTCACGACCGGATAATTCAGCAAGTCAGTTCGAGTGAACTTTTTAGTATTCAATTTGATGAATCAACAGATGTAGCAAACATGTCTCAGTTCTTTATGTTTTATGCGGTATGAATGTGATAGGGGCACATCAATCAAAGAAAATATGTTGCTTTGCAAAAACAATAACAAGACAATGTCTTTTTGATGTTTTTTTATGAAGCTACTAGAAACTATATTAACGGTCGTTTTATACCAAGGGCGGAATGCGTCGATTCCGCCTTTCACAGATATGTTTTTATCACAAAAAACATGGCGGAAAAACTCAATCAAATTCTTTGTGAAGTTGTAAAAATAGTTAATTTTATTAAAAGCCGACCGTTACAGAACAGGCTGTTTACTAAACTATGTGATGAAATGAGCGAAAATAAAAAATTCTTTTTTTCAATACTGAAGTTAAATGGTAATCGCGAGGGAAAGTGTTAACCCGTGTATTGGAATTGCGAGATGAATTAATATTTTTCCAGGATAAAGAAACGCCATTCTTACAGGATAAACAAACGCCGTTTTTTACAGAACAATGATTTGAGTGTGAATTTACAGGGACGTGATAAAAACATTTTATTAATGACAGACAAAGTTCATGCTTTCATTAAGAAGCTTGATATCTGGATTATTTAGCCTTCAAAACAAAAATGTGGATATGTTCCCACTCACTTCAGATTATATTGAGAAAAATTTGAATGTACTAGACACTATTATTCACCACAGTTTGTATGGCATGAAGATGTATTTGCGTGAGTTAAAAACACTGTTGACGGAGTATTTCCCGGAAGATAAAAATTATTTCTCGAAGAGATGGATACTGAATCCGTTTAGTGAAAACGTTGTTGTCACTGCTAAGTTAGCAGTGAGATTCACGACCAGCTCATGGAAATGTCTGCCGACAAAACGCTACAACTGCAATTTACATCTGAAGATTTAAATACGTTTTGGCTTGCTCGTCGAAATGAATATGAACATTTTTTAGTTACAGAGGCGTTTGAAAATATTAATCCCTTTCGCCGCGCCTTATCTCTGCGAAAGGGGTTTTTGTCTATGGTTGCGCTAAAAACTAAATACAGGAATCGTTTCATCACTCGAAAACAATTTGCTTTTGTGTGTTTCTAACGTAGATCCACGTATAGAGAAACTTTTAAATGAAACACAAATGCAACCATCACATTAATTTCCTTTCTATATATGTGTACTTCTTGTACGTAAAATGTTTACAATAAATGATTTTTTTCTCATAAAATGATTTTTTAGAGTTCTATCATTAGAAGACCGACAAATGTCATGAAATTGCGTAATAATTGAACTCCTAGATATATTTAACAGCTGCTCTGTAACTAAAGTTTCATGCTTGGATTTAATACAAGTATACCATGAAAAACTAACCTCCTGCAAAGTTAGCAACATTTTCTTGTGAATAGAATGTATATAGCCAAAAGATTTTAACGACACAACCATCTTATCGTAAAAGGTATTAACATATAATACCAAACTAAGAGTGAAATAAAGATTGTTTGATTCACTAAATTCCTTGAACATTGTAAATGCGTAATGAGGCTCTACGTTAGCCAGAAAATAAAGAAGATTTACAAACCTCACGATCAGGTAAATTTAGTTTTTTTAGGAGGAATCCACATACATAGGTGACAGCTTGATAATTAAAATCATTCTCATCATTAATTGGAATATTTAGAGAAGAATCTTCTAATTCATTCGTATCCAATGTAACTAATCTTATCACTTTTAGGCTCAATAAAAGACATAAATGATTGCAAATTAGTAAAGATGTGCTCACTATCCTCCTCACAAGTGAACCCGATGAAATGAGAAAATACTAAATGATTTAGATGTTTAAAATGATTCTCGCAAACATATACTTGTTTTGAATTCGAAGAAACATCAATACCTGGAAAACTTTTAATAGAGTTCAACCATACCTGTTTTCTACCATCATCAGAAGGGAGAGTGAAGAAATGTTTATTTTGATAACTCGAAGCAGGAAAAATATTGGAACAATATCGATTTTTGCAAGCTAGAATTTTACATTTATATTTGTGCTTACTTGGAAAAGTCATTATAAAAGTAAATTTTTATGCAAAATATTAAAATTAATTATTACTACAACAATTAATAACAACAAAGCAACAATTAATAATAATCCAACTTACTCAAAACCTTTGTCCTTTTCAAAAATAATTTGTAAATACTACGCCATTATGAATTGCATTTTTATTGCATCCTCGGTACCGTGCACTGTTGCCATGTCACATACTCTTATAGTTAACCATATTTATTCAATGATTTCTTAAGAATATGAGCAACAAAGACTTGTTGGTGAAAATCACGCTAATCATTCTTCATACCAAAACCTTCTTGATGTTTGATTAGAATCCTTTTAGATGCAGAGACTACAAAGACTTGGCAACAACACTATATTTAGTACGCCATGTGAAACCGAGATAGCGCGCACATCTTGCCCGAAATTCTCTATTTGATAGAATACCCAGTGAGTGCTGCTCTTGGTTCAGGTCGAACATCTCCCACCTAGCCAACGCGTACTGTTTGTATGTAGTGTATGAATAGCGTTGCTAGTGCAAAGTTGTTTATAAGTATATTTACGAATACCCGTAGGTGTATTTCGAACGGAAAGCATTTTTCTAAATAATGCGCACTTTTATTTCGATAAATCCAACGCAATAGCACCATTGCTATCGAGCCTAGATGGTGGCCCATACAGATAAGAAACATACCGTGTGCACAACGTCGAGCGATCGATGGATATATAAGTAATGACTGGCCAACTGCAAGTGGGGGGGGGGCTACATACGTTAAACTCCTACAGGCCGTATGTAATTGTGGTGAACTAAGAAAGCGTTATGGCTGTTTATTAATAAATGATGTATCAAAATAAATATTCCAAATTAATAACTAATTGTTTAACAAACTACAAAATTATTTGTAGTATATTATTTATGGTTAATGTACGAATTTGGATATTTTATCCGACTACACCGTTGCTTTTCGCACTATTAGTCATATGCTGGCTGTCAACGTCCCTACAATAACGGATACTTTTGTTTATGTCTCTTCGGCCATAATACTTTAAATTTAACATTTAAATTTAAATAAAATGATATAATATAGTTGAAAGTATCATAAAATACAATTCGCCGTAAAGTGCAGAGTTTTTGTTTACTGCATAATAATAATTCTTACCGGCGAAGCATCAGAAATTTTCATCGCTAAATATTCAATGATAAGTTTCATCATAGCTTCGTGGCTTGAACTTAAAAAATTATTATTCAAATGAAAACACATAAATAATATAAAATTATGAAACAAAACCGTAACTCTTATTGAAAAAAATTAAAATAAAAAGTATTCTGTAATAGCATAAAATTTCAAAACAATAACGATTCTTGCAAGAATATAAATAAAGTGTTTACCAGTATAAATATTAATTATTAAATAAAAGAACATTCTAAAAAGAAAAACTAATTATTTAGTAAATGCTCAAATAAACCACCCTCTTGAGCCGAGCAGTAACCCAATCGGTTATAAAAATTACGACGGACATTTGTTAACATTTCTATACGTACTCTACGTACGGATGACAAGGAGCAACTGGATCACCAGTCGATAGCGTTCGATGATTATACAAAATAACCTACATACTGCGCAAGCTTGTTTTCCGATTAAATATATCGGACGCCTTGCTTGAACACTTTGAGCGACTGATAGGGATATTCAATGTGTTAGAGAGAGATTATTTGATTCGTACTTAGATCGTATGTAGAATGTGTTGGATAAAGAAAGGGAACGCCCGTACAGTTAGACAGTAGAACAGACTGAATATACTCTCTCAACCCTAACCACATAAACTCGCTATTCGTCTTCGTCTTACTACATTGTGGTAGATCAATCACTCCCGGGCGTTCATACGGTATATCAATAAGAACATATGAGATATTAATACATTACTTCTTTATTCATTTAAATAAATACATATTGTTACTAAATATATAAAAAAAGTAATTTTTTAAGTATCACTGCTATAATTAGAAATCAAGTAGTGAAATTCTTACGAATCTTAAGTTTTTTAATTATCGTTTATTTTGGTCTGTCATGTTAGTTAAATTGGAGTCACTGTACTGTAGTGATTTGGTACTATACTGTAGTTACTTGCTATATAATTTATGGATATGATTAATTCCTATATATTATCTTCAATTTCAACTACCTGCCACATGTTTTCCTAAACTGAAATATTTAATGCAGTAACAGCAAATAAGAATGTCAATTAAGCATATAACTTTTTTCCATGATTAATATAATTAATTTTTTCGAATAAAATTTAATCATATGCTCTGTCGGCATATCAGTTAAAAGTGATATTGTTCATCCTAATATTTTTTATTTGAGCCCGAACTATTTCTATTGAATTAAGTATGCAATGGTATGGAGAGGTAACTCATATTGTTGGAAAGACCTTAGTGTGATATTTTCGAGTTTGTAGTTATCAATAAATTTCCCCTGGTCTCCTCTTTCTAATGACGTTATTCATATTTCTGTAAAATACCGTAAATAATAATTTATGCAACGCTAACACGAAATACTTATATTTAACGAAGATAATAGTCTCTGAATAGTTGTAAAAATTACTGTTTTTACAATGAGATGTGATGTTATTAAGAATAAAATGCAAGAAGTCAAAAGTAAATATAAACACATCAAATAAAGACTTCCGACATCAAGATACAAAATAGTAAATAATGCAACTAATTGCACTTTATGCAAATTGTTTAACAAAATCAGACAACATTGCAGACTAGCGAATGAGAAAGTTATATACGTTAATTCTATAATTAGAAAGGGATACACATAGTCCCATTAGAGCCTGTACTGTTTTCTAAGGTGCGAACAGACTAGCACCCCTATTTTGTAACATCATTCGTTAGGATTTCGAAGTTCGTTACGCGTGTTTTGGACACAGGCCTTTTAAAAATTTTTGTTGAGATTGGTATTCTGTATCCAGTTCGTAGTGGTCGGTGGCCGTTTACTGGAAAGCCTAATGTTTTTACTACGGGCTGTTATAAAGCAATATTTATTGTTTTTAAGTTGGCCACACTTGGCCAAATGTGGCAGAAAACAGTTTAATTTATCCACAAGTTCTCGGTTATGTTAATAAATAATTATAAAACTGAATTTTGTATTGTTTTATAGTCCGAAAACAATGCAAATAAATTATTCAAAGTTTATGTATGCAAATGAAATGATACTATATCCGTTGAAAGATTTCTTAGAAAGAAATGCTCACAGAAAAAATAGAAATTTTACCCCAATGCCAGGAGAAACAAATAGAAGTTTTAAAGGAGTTGATTGTTTATGTGGATAAATGTACACAAGTTATAAATTCATTAACAATGTGAAATTGGAAAATTTATTATTAAAAAAGCATTATAGAAGTTCATATTGGGGAGTTATTGATACTGATTCAACAGATAGTAAATAATAGACTTTTCTTTAGGATTGTATCATTTTATTTATTTTTTTTTTTTGTAACTGTTTATGCAATTAATAAAACCAATTTATGTTTCGTTGATGAAATTATAAATTAGTTTCGAAAATATTTTACTATTTATTAATCAGTATTAAAAGTATGTTTGAATGTATACAAGCAAATGTGCCTTATAATTCAAAATTGTAATATTAAAATTTCAGTTTCTTAAATTTCTTAAGGCTTTTATAAAATTGAAAATAGTTACTTATTATTGTAGGACAAAAATAATTATAGTAAAGTCGTAACTTTATTTTTATTAAAATTATATAGCTTTTTGATGCTTCTATAACCGTTATCATATTTGTAGGAGCATTATCAATGAGAATATTTTCTGGCTCTGGTACATATCTGGTACATCTGGTAATATTGTGTAGTACAGCACATGAATATATAATGATAACATATATTTATGGAAAGGTCTTTCTTTGGAGACTGTGGTTAAGTAACAACTCAAAAAGGTATAAAACTCTTACCACAATTAATAATCGTACCCTAAATACGTATTTCGATAACTAAGTTGTCATCCTCAGTAGGTAAAACCACTAATCAAAGTGCCGCGCATGGGGCACAGTAAAGCTAACACATATAATAACGTAACAACTTTACACGGTGTCCACGTATACACTGACTTTAAAATAAAAGTATACCGACTAAAAATTGCGACAACTTACCTCTCTTAAGGAAACGGCAACCACATGTGTTTGTTCTCTATTCGCATGCCCTCAACCTTTCTACCTCTTTTCTAAAAATGAAAAAAGACAACTGTATGGTATCGGACCATTGTCCGAGTTAATCGTATTACGTTTGTTTTTAACGATATGAATGCTTTCATAGGCGGGATTGTTGATGGCTTTGAAAAATTTTAACCATTTAATCAACATATAGTGATCTTTATTAATTATTTCTATGTCAAAGCCTAAACTTTCCGTTAACAAAAGAGAGATATGAAATAGAATTAGATTTCATTAAAAACATCGCGAGGTATAATGGCTTTGGCATAGAAATAATTAATAAATGAATTAGAAAAACGAAATTAAAAAAGACAATCCGCGAATCAACAAGTTTGATATCTCAACGTAACCAAGAGAAAAAATACATATGTTTACCATACCATCCAATCACGAAAAACATCAATAGAGTTGTTAAAGAACGAGGTCTCCAAGTTGCCTTTCGGTCCGAAAACACCATCAAAAGTCTCCTAGGTAATACCAAAGATAAAGTTAATTTGAATTTGAAATCAGGTATATACGAAATTAATTGCGATTATTGTAATTTGAAATATATAGGCCAAACTAAACGCTCAAAAATAGCCCGCTTTAAAGAACACATGTCACATATTAAATTCAAGAGACCAGAAAAATCTAACGTAGCAAATCATTCATTAGGCAAAGAGATCAAAATATGTAGATTAAAGGGTTAAAACTTGTCAAAGCCATCAACAATCCCAGAGATCTCGACGTCTATGAAAGCATTCATATCGTTAAAAACAAACGTAATACAATTAACTCGGACAACGGTCCGATACTATACAGTTAGTTGTCTTTTTTCATTCTTAGAAAAGAGGTAGAAAGGTTGATGGAGAATAAGCACATGTGGTTGCCGTTTCCTTAAGAGAGGTAAGTTGTTGTAATTTTTAGTCGGTATATTTTTATTTTAAAGTCAGCGTATACGTGGACGCCGTGTTAAATTGTTGCGTTATTATATGTGTTAGCTTTACTGTGCCCCATCTGCGACACTTTGATTAGTGGTTTTACCTACTGCTGATGACAACTTAGTTATCGAAAGACGTGTTTGGATACGATTGTGGTAAAGGGTTTTATAAGTTTTTACATATTTCTGGGTGATAATGAAGTGTTTGATGTTTTAGTAAACATCAAAATCACATCTTCATAAGTTCTATACACCTTTCGATAGTTGGGACTATTGCAACATGAGTACAATATACGCACCCTAACTTTATATCACTAATTCCTTAATTCAAAGAGGTTACTTGCGTCTCATAAACGTCATTATGAAGGCGAAAGTTTCTTCTGAAATATTTCTATCAAGAAAGACTTTTTTTTTTACAACTAACTCATTTTCTGCGTTAAATTAATGATTACCTATTTCGATATTACTTTTTTCTTTAAAAAAGATTTACAAAAATGTTTACGATACTGCTAACTATCGTTTTTTTGCTTTCGTTATTATTTTTGAACTTCGTACGACATCGGTACACTTCGAAAGTTTCAGAATACCGATGTCATATAGAACCGACAGAAGCAATGGTTTAGAGAGAGATAAAGCAACTGTCACCCACACAAATGTAAAACACATGTACAAGACCGTTATGATGCTTTGGAAAAGGATCTATCGTAAATAGAGTGATGACATGACTAAAGACGGCAGGCTATGTGCCCACATTGTCAAATTTAATAATACACGCACACAAAAATTTAACAGTGTATTAGATAAAAATGTAGATTTTACAAAATTAGGGCAACTTTTTACCAATACTGAAGATCCATTGTACAGATACAAAGAGCACTTTAACTATGCAAAAATAACATTTCTCAACGTCGAACAATCCTTCTCAGTACATAAACATATATATTCGTCGCTACGTACGAACCTTTCCGAGACTAATTCAGAAACATATATTATGGTGCAGTTTTTTCATCGCCTCACATCCGCATTTTTTTTTTGCAACAATGTAAACATGTTGGGTAAGTTATTTATGTTTTTTCTTAACGTTTTGTATAGGGATTCGATATATTTATTTTTAAAAAATTTAACCGTGTATTATTAAATTTGACAGTGTGGGCACATAGTCTGCCGTCTTTAGTGATGACATATTTATCATAAATGACACGGTCTCGTTGTATAAGTTTTAAAATAAAATTTCGCAAATGGTTTTCGAAATAAGTATTTTAACAGTAGCAAGCAAACAATGTAAAATATTTTCTAACAGTATATGTGCCGGAGCCTATAAACTATAAATTAATATCATAAACAATAGAAATAACTTTTTGTTTATTGAAATTCTTTTTTTTAAATGCAACTTATTAACAATAAAAAAACAAGTTATAAAAAAATACTAAAAGATAAAAGAATATTTTTGCTAAAAACCAACCACTTCCATTAACTATTGCTTTCAGAGTTTCCATCAGCTAACTAGTATTGCCGATGTAAACTGAATGAAAACTGCGTGTCTCCGTAAAAGTACATTTTAGTATGACATTGATAGAGACTTTGTAAACTAACATACAGAATAATTTATGACAGATTTTTTTGATAGAAATAAATATATTTTTTAAAGTCATAATAAAATAACGTGTGTCAATCTATTTTCAAATTTAATTCCAACCTAGTTTTTTGCGGAAAAAATATCACCTTCCGTAATAATAATTTCCGATTAGACCATCTGGACGGCACCCAAATAAATAAATTCTTCACACATAAAAAGCCCACATTCTTCCACATGCAATCCAGTCTCCTTTTCCAAGGTCTCCTTCGCAAAATGTTAGTGGTCCTTCCCCCCATTTGATTGCCGCGCTTCTAAACGGAATCGCATCAATAATTCTATTAGCCAGTTTCTTTGGATTCGTCGTTTTCCCTTGCTTGCAAACTTTCCCGAAAATGGATGCTGTTAGTCTCGACCTACGTGCCTCCATCCACAAAGGATAAACGTTCTGTCCTATGGTAAGACGTTCTATTTCTTTAATCTCCTCTGTTGCTTTCTTTATATTTTGCGAAATTTGCTCCCTAGCTTCTACTAATTGCTCTACTTACATACAACCGTTCCCATCACCAATATCACCATAATCCTTATAGGGTACCTTGTGTGCCATGCTTATCAGATATTTCTGTTTGATTTCAGCAGGATAGATGCCCTGCTCATAATGCGACAATATTTAAACAAAATATTTGATACCAGATTGATAATTGGTTGAAGCGCTATTCGCTGGCCTGCTAGGTCGCCTGATTTGGCCTTCAAACGATTTTTTCTTGTGGGGCTATGTAAAATCGTCTATTTACGGGTTTCAGAACAGCACCCGTTTAACTCCGAACATTGCCCATTGGTGCGAAACATATTACCTCAGACATTGTCGAATGTTCCCAGAAATTTTGTCGACAGATTAGGGTATTGTGCTTTTCAGTTTGGTGATAGTTTTGAACATCTGTTCTAATAAAATTATTTGGAATTTTTATTCAATAAATCCTTCCTTCAAAGGTTTTCCATGGAGTTCAAATCGGATGGCTGTATTGGCCAATTTAAGACATTTACACAATTTCCCTTTCAAACCATACCTTAACACACTTGGAAGTATGTTTAGGTTCATTGTTTTGTTGAAATCTCCAAATTATGGGCATATTATCATCTGAATTAGGTACGTAACGCTGGACACAAGGTCTCTATAAATCTCCTTGGTTATGATTCTATCAATCTACTGTATAGGACCTAGTACACCGCGTCAAGAAATATATGCACACATCATAATACTGCCTCCTCCATGTTTAACAGTTTTCTTTGCGTATCTAGATTAGAATTGTTTAGTCGATGGTCGACGAATGTTTGAGGGTACTCCATAAAGTAACCTCCGTTTATATGTAGCACGATAAGTAGTGGGGTAGCGCCATCATCCTAACATCAGTGTGCGCAGTGATTCAGTACGCTTCTAGCTGTGCAAGGGGGAGTATCGTACGGTCGCGCGTTCTCGAATTCTAACCTGTAAAGATGTATGCCGCAATAGAAAATTCCGCCAAGTGTGAAGTGCGCAGCGTAAAAAGATTTCTTTGTGCCAAAAATCACTCAGTAGCTAAAATTTATCGTGAATTGTGTGCGGTGTATGGTCCAAACCATTATGAGTGAAAGTGTAGTCCGTCAATGGATACGTTTTTTTTTAAGGAAGAATTAACGTTCACGATGAAGCCAGGAGTGGTAGGCCAACTCTTGTCAGTGATGACTTACCGAACAGAGTGATTGAAAAAATTCGTGTAGACCGTCGCTTCACAATCTCGGAACTTTCCGATCATTTTCCTAGGAGTCTTCTACACAAGTTGGTGACAGAAAAACTAGGCTACCACAAGTTTTGTGGTCGTTGGACACCATAACTGCTTACTGACGACCATAAAATCAAAAGAGTACTGCCATAGACTTTCTTTCTTGGTATGACGTTGAAGGAGAATAATTTTTTAACAGGGTCGTTACTGTAGATGAGACTTGGGTAGCTGAGACAAAACAGCAGCCAATGCAATGGGGTCATCCAGTTTCTCCAAAGCCAAAGAAAGCGCGTCAAACTTTTTCTACGAGGAAATTGATGGTTACGGTGTTTTGGGAGGCATCTTGCTCGTTGATTTTATGGAGCGTGGTATAACAATCACTTCTGCAGTGTATTGGGAAACTGAAAAGACTACGACGCGCTATCCAAAACAAGCGTCGTGGTCTGCTAACATCTGATGTTGTGTTTGTTCATGACAATGCTCGCCCTCACGCAGCTCAAAGAACAAATGAACTTTGGGTCAAGATCAAATGGGACATTTTTGATCCCCTCTCCCCTACAGCCCAGACTTGGCTCCCAGTGATTTCCACCTATTCCCATACAAGCGGTGCCTTGCATCTCAGCGGTTCGCCAATGACGAAGAGCTTCAAAACGCCGTGACAGGTTGGCTACGTTAGCAGGCGGCTGATTTTTATGCAGAGGGTATTTCCAAAACTGTTAAAAGATATAACAAATGCTTGAATTTGTTTGGAGATTATGTCGAAAAGTAGAGAAAAGGTTTAAGATGTATATAATAAAATTTTTGTATCAACTGGCTTCATTTTTATTTCAAACCGGAGGTTACTTTGTGGACTACCCTCGTAACTTCTGCCATCAGAACCAAATACACTGCTCAACAATTGCTAAGGATTAAAGTAATATTGTACGTTAGTTTTGGTTAAAATAAAATAAATTTAAAATTATATTTATTTACATTACTGCCTTTGTTTACACGATTTAACGATAAAGTTAGCTTTTGTGGCTATTTCGTTTCTAGACGTTTTTATAAACTGCAGCAAAAAGTATAAAATTCATTTCTGATATTTTCTTTATAATGTTAGTTGTTGTTCCATCGTCTTAGTAGATAGTTTTATGTGAGATTTTAGTGAAAAATATGCCCCGAATGCGTTTATGGCCCGCAACAAATTATACAAACAGTTAGAAGAAGGTTGCACATGACTGGTTCCCATCCAAGAAGATGCGGACCATGTTCATAGCTAAGTAAAGAGCGAGGAACACCGCAACCGGACAATCAACGAATGGAAACATTGTTTATTTACAGATGAGTCCCAGATTCCGTCTGTATAATTCCGATGGACGTGTTTTGGAATGGAGAGAACGAGGTCAGAGATACGATGAACATTTGAGGGTTTCGGTCGCTAATTTTGGTGGAGGTTCCATCTAAGTTTCGGGTGGAGTTTGTTGGAACAGCCGCACTGACTTGGTGGTTTTAATCCATACTGCAATGGCCGCTCAAGGATATAGAGATATCGTTATTGAACCAATTATTGTTGCATTTGTGGGTGCAATCAACGAAAATTTTATTTTAGTTGATACAATGCGCGTCCCCACCGTGCACGTATTGTAAACGAAAACTTAGAGTTTCACGGTATTGGCCACATGGAGTAGCCAGCCCGGTCACCAGACCTGAATAAAGACGGCAGACTATGTGCCCACACTGTAAAATTTAATATAATATAATAAATTTAATATATATATATATATGTTTATATACTGAGAAGGATTGTTCGACGATGAGAGATGCTATATTTGCATAGTTAAAGCGCTCTTTGTATCTGTACAATGGATCTTCAGTATTGGTAAAAAGGATGTTATATTTGCATAGTTAAAGCGCTCTTTGTATCTGTACAATGGATCTTCAGTATTGGTAAAAAGTTGCCCTAATTTTGTAAAATCTACATTTTTATCTAATACACCTTATGTGTATTATTTATTAAATTTAACAGTGTGGGCACATAGTCTGCCGTCTTTAGACATGAACTATATAGAACATGTCTGGGCCCAGATTTCGAGGCAATTGAACACTTTACAGCAGCTTGTGGAAACGCTAGAACAGTTAGGAAATGTTGTCAGAGAAATTTAGACAAATTAACCTCAAGATTTCGTGAATGGACTGACTCAGAGTATGCCTGCTATAGTTCAAAGTTTTATTCGGACTCGGGGTGGGTTAACGCGATATTAACTTTTTCTGTATTTGTTTTTGATTTCAAAAGGTTATTAAGAATAAAACATTAAGTAACGTTATTTCAATAAATTAATTTTTCTTGTTACTTTTGTTATGTCTATTTGGTTCATATTTTCTAAAAAAACAAAACATTAATTACCAGAAAATAAATAATATAATTACAACAATACAACTTGAAAAATTGCAGCAAATACATGTGATCCTTAGCAATTGTTGAGCACTGAGCACTGTATATTGAACTTAGATTCGTCCCACCAAAGTATTTTACTCCATTTGTTTGCACCACATTTAACATGTTTTTTCGCAAACTCAATTCGTTTAATATTTTTCTTGCTAACCCTACTACAACAAAACGATCTGTTTGTGGAGTGGGTTTTCTAGGCCTGTCTCTATTTTCAAACGCAAACGAAACTAAATGCCCTCCATTCGTATAGAGCATAATATCTAAATGGTAAAAACGTCCACTAAATTTCGCCATTTTTTTTTGCGATATACGCTGTATTTTGTAAATACCTATTACAAAATTTGGCATTAATAAAACTATCCATTATACAATATAACAGAGAAATTGCGTAAACTGTATTTTTATCATTAGTTTCTAACACATTTCCTAACAACCAATGAAAGATTCCCTTACTAGATGGACATCAAACTTTATAATGTTACACTTGATTGCGCAACCAATTAAGAAAAAACTATTTGGGGAAATAATTGAAGCATTATCTGATGGAGAAGGTTTTTTATTCTATAGATAAATATTTAAATTTGCATGGATTTATTTACAGATATATTTGTATTTTAATATTTTTGAATACCAAAAATATTAAAAAATCAGGTGTGGAGAAACATAATACGAGTACATATTTGTGTGTGAACATATTCCCGTTTGTTACGACTGTGTTTATTCGATGGAAACCACTTGTCATGAGGATGGCGCTGTTTGTGTTGGTTGACATTAGTCAATGGGTGGGCCTGAATTTTCTTCCATGCTGTTTTTTTATGCCTTGATTGCATGCGGTAAAGTAGTTGTTTTTGTGGAATTTGTCTATCCGGTATCATGGCACTGATGAACCAATAGTAGGACGAAACACGTGTCCGCATGTATGGATGGGAATTTTCGGACAAATATGTACTTGTATTGCATTATATACGCCCGATTTTTTAATAATATTTTGGATATTAAAAAACATTCTTGTGTTTATAAGAATGAAATTTTTACACTCAAGTGCGTTTCAAATAGTTTCTGGTAGATTTATCTGCTTTGTTTTGTTTTATGTAACTTGTATTTGTTTTTATTAGGCTTATTTATTTTTTAATTTGGTAAGGTTTTGAGATTTCACTTTCACATTTGCCATTATAATATTTTCAAATTTTGTTTTTGGCTTGTTTATACCTGTTGTTAAGGTTTAAAAAAAAATTATTGTTATTGTGATGACTCATCCAATAACGCGTCACGCGTCATTCCTCTGGTGTTTTCTCGAGGCCTACGAGAACGCTCTAGAAGAGTATTCACCACGATATAAAAGCCGCGTCGAAGAAGGGATGGGACATTGAATCCTAGAGCCTCGCGCAGTAATCATAAATATAAATACATAAATGTGCTTATTGTTAATAGTTAGTTTTATATTGTTATACCGCGATATCATAAAGTTTCTGGGTCAACGGTGGCCATGGGGTGAAAAACGTCTGTCTTAATTTATATCATCCTTTTGAGAAAAATCTGATAAAATTTTCAGGTTATGTGTCATACTGACATTAAGATTAATATATTGACAAATTTTAACGTCAGCATGACACTTAACCTGAAAATTTTATCAGATTTTTCTTAAAAGGATGATATAAATTAAGACAGACTTTTTCACCCCATGGCCACCGTTGACCCAGAAACTTTATGATATCGCGGTACGTTTTATTATTAATATAGTGTGTGTCCAAAGTTATTGTTAGTTTTATTTAAGAACCCGAAAAGACAAACTTTTACAATGGTGTCCGGTGTGTGATTTTATAAATAATAAGCTAAGTAGACAATTAAGTGTTAATTAAGTATTCCTTTAAATAAATATAGAGTGCGTAAAGACGTTATTTTAAATATCGTGATGGCCAACAGAATGAAACTGACGGAATTAAAAGTGTTCGAGTTAAAGCGAGAATTAGAAGAGAGGGATGAGGATACAACTGGCAAAAAGTCGATCCTCCAGCAACGGCTTCGCAATGTGTTGATCCAAGAAGGTGAGGATCCAGAAAATTATGTCTTTCAAGGCGGAGATGCTGACATGAATTTGCTGTTAATTCAAATGAAGCAAATGGAACAGAATAATCTGGATAGTGCGAAAAATATGGAACAACGATTAATAGAGAATGCGCAAATTCAAATGCAACAAATGGAGCAGAAGAACCTGGAAACTTCTGGAAACTTAGCAAAAACTCTAGAACAAATGAAGCAGAAGAATCTGGATAGTGCGAAAAATATGGAACGACGATTAATAGAGAATGCGCAAATTCAAATGCAACAAATGGAGCAGAAGAATCTGGACAGTGTGAAAAGTTTGGAACAACGATTAATAGACAATTCGCAAACTTTGGAACAGCGTCTAATAGATTCACAAGCGCAGATGGACGAAAGAAACCTAGAAACTTCTAGAATTCTCGAGAAAAATCTAGAAAAGAAATTACTGGAAAATTATAGAACTTTCGAGAAAAGTCTGGAACAAATGGAGCAAACTTTGGAAGTGATGGAAAAGAAGAATTCTGAAAATTCGATAGCTATGGAGAAAGTTCTAGAACAACGACTAGCGGAAAACTCAGAAGCGTTAAAGGAAGAGGTTTTCATAGCTGTAGAAGAGAAAATTGGAGAACATTCTAGACTTTTAGAGGCAATAATGATTGAGATGAAATTACCCACTACCACTAGTCATTTTGATCCCAAGCAGGTCAACAAAGAAGTCATATCGCGGCCCATCGAAATAAGAGAAGAACTTGTGGCTATTTCAAAGACCAGAATCAAGCCGCCAACCTTTGATGGAAAGACGTCATGGGCAACTTACCTGACGCAATTCGAAGCGGCCGCAGAAGCAAACGCATGGTCTTCTGTCGAGAAGGCGACTGCTTTAGTCATAGCACTGAGGGGTGATGCTAATGATATTTTGCAGACATTGCCTCCTGAGGAACGCAAAGATTATTCTCAACTCATTAAACGCTTGGAGATGAGATATGGCCATGCGCATTTGGAGCAAGTATACCATACCCAACTGAAGAATCGATCACAGAAGCAAGGCGAGAATCTTCAGGAATTTGAGGCAGATATTGCTCGTCTAGTTCGACTTGCATATCCGATGGCGCCAGATAATTTCATGGAACACCTAGCTGTCTAGACGTTCATAGATGGTCTCCGGGATATTGATACGCAGCAAGCATTAAGGTTGGCAAGACCAAAAACCTTGATCGATGCTTTAGCTCACGCGCTTGAGTTTGAGACTGCAAAACAAGCCTCTCGGAACCATGCTCGTGGCTGTTCTGTCGACGAACAGGAAAATGAGGAGTTCATGGAGCAGGTGGTTAGTCAAGTCCTAAATCAGATCAAATCAAATAAAAGTGCGCGGCCATGCGGGAATTGTAGAAGAAACGGTCACATTCAGAATAAAGGTGGTAAAAGGACCAAGAAAGAATCCGCTGAGAATCCGAAAGTCCCAAGGACTGCCCAAATCGCATCCTTGCAACATCAAACCAACGGCCTGTTTGTGGATGCTATTATGGAAAGAAGGACCTATGCTTGCTTGCTAGATACTGGATCGACGAAAACCATTGTACGAGCCGATTTAATATCCAGGAATAAAGAATTACTTTCTAGCAAATGGAGACTAAGGACAGCTACTGGAGAAGCAGCTTCTGTGGAAGGTGAAGTAGATGTCAATTTTGTCATAGAACCAACATCAATCCGACATCGTGTTCTCGTAGCCGACATAGAAGAACAAATAATCTTGGGATTAGACATCATGAACACCTATGGCTTCCAGTTAAACATGAAAGAAGGCACTTTAAAAATAAATAATGAGGAATTGTTTCTTCATGGGAAAAATTGTGGGAGTGTACAACTAATTACAGCAGAGAATGTTGTTCTGGATGCAAGAAGTGAGACATTTTTGACGGCGTGTATGGAAGGTGATTATTTGGACGGAAATGTTACAATGTTGGAACCAAAGGCTGATGATGACGAGGTGGGCCGAGGAATAGTAGTTGCCAAAATGCTGGTTAAGACTCAGAAGACTGTACCGGTAAGGGTAATGAATGTAAACCATTACCCTGTTTCATTGAAGAAGGGTACTATTTTGGGGTGGTGCTCACCAGTGTCGGCCGTCGTTCATCGTATAGAGGTGAAGAAGAATGGATTCGTGCAGGTTCCTGAGAAATTGCCCAAGATAATCGACTCCGCCTGTCAAGGATTGAGCAAGAAGGAACAAAGCCAAGTTAAGGATTGAATCAAACATTATGAAACCAATATTGTAATGCACAAAATAAGTAGTGCCTAGTATGACTTCAAGTATGACTGAGTATGATCGTCTAATAGAAGACGATCTCCTGAGACGTGAGGTCGAAAATCACGATGGAAGCGAGTGGAAGATGCAAATGGTGGTTCCCAAGAAAAGAATACCAGAGGTATTGCGAGAACTCCATAATGGTGCTTCTGGGGGACATTTTGGAGTCCATACAATACTGGAGGAGGTGCGCCAGAGATTTTACTGGGTGAATTGTTCACGAGATATGAAAGAATGGTGCCGAAAGTGTGCTAATTGCGCCGGAAGCAATGGTCCCCAGAGGCGTCAACGTGCACCCATGCGCCAATACAATATAGGAAGCCCATTTGAAAGGATCGCCATAGATGCCGCCGGCCCTTTTCCAGAAAGCGACAAAGGAAATAAATACATAATAGTGGTCATGGATTACTTTACCAAATGGGTTGAAGCATATGCTCTACCAAATCAAGAAGCCGGAACTGTTGCAGACGTGATTGTGAAGGACTTCATCAGCCGTTTTGGTGTACCCTTGGAACTTCATTCCGATAAAGGGCGAAATTTTGAGTCCAGTCTATTCGAAAAGATGTGTGGACTTTTGGGCATTCGGAAGACGAGAACAACTCCCTTGCATCCACAATCAGATGGGACGGTAGAACGAATGAACAAGACCATGATCAGACACTTATCCAAAGTGGTCTCCGAACACCAGAGAGATTGGGACGAACATTTACCATTATTTCTAATAGCGTATCGGGCCTCCGTTCAAGAGACAACTGGCCAATCACCAGCAAACGTGCTATTCGGGAGGGAACTCCAATTGCCCTGTGATTTAAAGTTTGGGAGCAAGCCTGGTGAAGATCTTGCCGGAGAAGATTATGTCAGCACGCTCAGACGACGACTAGATAATATACATGAACAAGTCAGACACAATGTCCATGATGCCAGTGACAGAATGAAGGAGAGCTATGACATCAACGCCGAGAAGAGTGGTTACCATGAAGGCGATCGGGTTTAGTTATATAATCCACAACGCCGATGGGGCCTAATCTCCAAAACTTCAAGAGAATTGGGAGGGGCTGTACGAGGTGTTGAAGCGGATCAACGATGTAATATACCGCATCAGGCGAACACCTCACACTAAGCCAAGAGTCGTACATTTTAATCGATTAGCCCCATACTCTGGAGACAATAATGACGAAACCGCTGACTTGCGTCGATTGGATAGCCAATACCAGGAACTAACCTTCGAAAACTTTATGGAAGAGTTTTCTGGTTCGAAGAAAGCTCGATTTGGGGTAACCATCGAGAAACAGCAAGATTTGTTTACGGTGCCGCCAGACTACGCGCTTGCTCATTGCGTAGCAGGAGATCTGCGAATGGCCAAGGGAATTGCCAGGGAATTTAAAGAGAGGTTTGGCAGAATCGAAAAATTAAGGCAGCAGGGACCAGCAATTGGGAAGAGTCTCCAAATAATAAATGAAGGACAGTCCATATTTTATTTGGTCACGAAAGAACTGTCAAACCTAAAGCCAACCTATCGTTCCTTATGGGAGGCCCTGGTCCACTTACCTGAACAAATGTTACAACAAGATATTTTGAAATTAGCAGTTCCAAAATTGAGTTGTGGATTGGACCGCCTGGACTGGAGAATTGTAAGGTGCATGTTGGAAGTAATCTTCCGACATACTGGTATGGAAATTCTGGTATGCAGTTACCGGCTTGAATATTCCTGTACATCCAGGCAAGATAAGACGGTGGACTGTTATTTCGATATGACGTCACAATGTAACAAAGGCCCTACCTGTCGATTTCGCCATCGTTTGAGGGAACCAAAGTATGACATGTTTCGGGACGAAACTTCATTTTTAATAAGGGGGCAATGTGATGACTCATCCAATTACGCGTCACGCATCATTCCTCTGGTGTTTTCTCAAGGCCTACGAGAACGTTCTAGAAGAGTATTCACCACGATATAAAAGCCGCGTCGAAGAAGGGATGGGACATTGAATCCTAGAGCCACGCGCAGTAATCATAAATATAGATACATAAATATAAATACATAAATGTGTTTATTGTTAATAGTTAGTTTTATATTGTTATACGTTTTATTATTAATATAGTGTGTGTCTACAGTTATTGTTAGTTTTATTTAAGAACCCGAAAAGACAAACTTTTACATTATAAAATATGTATATTGGTAAGTAACAAATGATAAAGCGTGGAAAGAAGCAAATAAACGAATTCTTCTGTGTAGTCTATTATATTCTACTTAAAAGCGAGATAAGCAGAAGAACGAAAAATTCTCATAGATCATAAATAGCATTTTCGTACATACACATGCATACCATTCTCTTTAACTCTTTTCCGGTCTTAATAAAATCAAATGTTAATATCTTTAATTTCATTAGTTATATTTCGTACTAATTTTAATATAAACATAAATTGTATACACCAGTACACAGTAAACAAGTAGCAGTAAAGTAGTAAAGCTTATACCCACCATGAGAGCGATCAGTACTGTTAGATGGAGATGAACTAATAGCGGAAGTATCCTCGAACCGCTAGTATTGCAGCAACGCGATGTGGCATAGAGTCTATCAGCCGCTGTACGGAGGATGGAGAGATGATCAACTATGCCGCTTTAACTCATCTCCAGATCTCTTCAATTTTAGTCGGATATTGCTGAAGCATCCGATCGATCATGCCCCAGACATGTTCAATCGGATTGATATCTGGAGAACGAGAGGTCAAGGACAGCATCCGTATGTAGTAGAGCTCCATAAAGCTTCGTACAACACGCGTTACGCGTGATGTCGTATGTTGTGCTGGTACAGGAGACGCACGCGTGTCCGAATGTAGGGGCGTATTACTAGATGTAGCACTTCGTCTATATTACGGTGATTCGTCATTGCCTGGTGTACACTCACTAGATGTGTACGTCTGCCATACGCAATATCACCTTATGTCATGGTCTTCTGCTGTTAGTGGTAATGGTGCCACCTTTGCCTTACATAGCTTCAGTCGTTGCGTGCACGTCGTTGTTCCGCAGTCAGTAGAATTTATTGTAGTGCATGGCGAGTTCGAAATCCGTTCTTGCACTGAGTGCTCCTTTCCTTTCTATGGGCCTCACCAGACCGACGCCTTGCAGTCCTCCCGGCATCCCGGATAATACTAATAATAAGACTTCCGCTCAGATGACGCGCAGTATCGTGAAAGGATGCATTCCCTTTCAAACTCTCTTAGGTAATTCTGGCATCCTTCCTTTTTGGCCGACAACATGTCAACACATCAACTTCTGTAACTGCACCAATTACCATCGCCGTTCCCCTCTCACGAACTTCCTGTTCTCTCTCCTCTCCGCGGCGACGAAGAGATTTCAAATAAAGAAACTGCTTTTGAATTATTTGAAAATAATTTGATACTTGAGCATGATATTTAAAACAACTAATACTTCATTTCCGTCTTTTACATTTAATCTAAATGGAGGAGTATATAACGTGCCTTCAAAAACTTTCCTCATTATAATAGGCTGTTCTTTAATAATTAAATAATCAAAGATTGGTGCACATGCGAAGGCTTAAAAAAACTTCAAATTCTTACAGTTGTCGTATATAATTTCAAATAATAAACGCTTATATTTTTTAAATTATTTTATTATAAAGTTAGAGTTACAACATAAAATATTTATTATTCATAGTTACTATAGAACTGCTCAAAAATTAGAAAATGAAGATTGGGTTTATTCCACTATCAGTGCTTACAGGATTTCTGGCAACAGTATCCTAATCTGCCAGTTACTTACGCACAACTGCAAAAACATATTCAAACGTGTGTTATTAAATTTGGTGAAATAAGGGCAATAACTCGTAAACCTGGCGGTGGAGAACTTAGAAAACGAACAGCAAATTGTATAGAGGGTATTCGACGTCGAATGGACAACTCACCCAAAAAATCAATTGCAAAACTGCCACAACTTCATTTGTCAGTGGGAACATGTCATACTATTTAAAAAAGGACTTAAAGTTGTTTCCATATTAAATTCAAGCTGTTTCGGAACTCAAACAGGTAGATTTTGTTACGAGAACACAGTATTGTCTATGGTTTTTGAATAACATAAATAATAATAACATTCTCGGCAAATGCTTCTTTTCGGATGAGGCTTGGTTTCATCTTTCAGGATATTTAAACAAGCAAAATATGAGAATTTGGTCTGCGGAAAACCCTCATGAATTTGTTAAAACTACGCTACGTCCACAAAAAATAGGCGCCGGGCTAGCAGTTTCAAGAAGACAACTTATTTGACCTATATTTTTTAATCAAACCACAACTGCTGAAAGATATCGAAACGAATTATTAGGGCCGTTTATTAATGAACTTCATGATAGTGTACTCACGGAAGGATATTTCCAGCAAGTTTTTGATACAAAAATTATAAATTTTCCTCCAAGATCTCCAGATTTGACAATTTTAGACTATTTTATTTTCCATATTTAAAGAATACGATTTTCATGACCAGACATCACACAATCGATGAGCTTCGTAATGCTATTGTGAATTCTTGTGCTGACATAAACCAAGAAATCCTAATAAATGGCTTTGAAAGCATGAAGCGTAGAGCTCAACTTTGTCTTCAAAATAATGATAAACATTTCCAACATTTGCTTTAGTATTATTTTCTTTTAATTTTGGGTATTGTACTAATTTTTTTTTGAAAAACTAAATTACTAATTATTACACACATTTACATGACAACTAAACTATCAAAATTATACGTTTTTAACAGAATACGTGAATTGTCACCAAACATTAAAAAAAAAGCATGGCCGTCTCTAATGAGGAATGTTTTTAAAGGCAGGTTACTCTTCTCAACTCTCATTATGGTGCAACTCTTAAAGTAGTCATACACCATTATAAATTACATCTATTTCTACATGTATTTATTGAAGAATGTCCCTTGAACGTGTATTACAGAAAATTTTACGAAATAGATCAAGGTCATTGACGTGTATTTCTAATGAATTCTAGAGATTTTAGATTTTGAAATTGGTTGAAGACGTAGGTGTTGGCATTATGACATTAGCATATATCACATTGTTTTGGTTTTTGTTTTTATTTATTATAGTAATAGCAGCTACTGGATTAAATTCATTCATTTTTTAAACTACAAGTCTTTCTGAAACTCATAATAAATAAAAAAAGCCAACACAAGAGAAACTATGTCTAATTATATAATTGTTTCAGCCTTTACTTGATGAAATTCCATTATAACTATTATCAGGATAAAATAAAACAAATTTTAATGAATTTCACTTTTTAATTGACACTGCAACGATCGTTTCGTTCCAACCTGAGCTTCATCAGACATATAACTAACTTATTTACAAATTTTTTAACACAAGTATACGGTAACAAACATGTTTTATTTAAAATATTTGAAGGAATGGGTACTTTTTATTACTAAAATGTCTATTACAAAGGTATTTTTAATAATATAAAATATTATTAAAAATCTGGTGTGAAGAACACAAATGCAGGTTCACTATTAATATTTTTTGTGAACGTGTCCGAATATATCCTATCCCCAGAGACGTAGATACGTATTTTACCTTGCTGCTGGAGAAAGGATATTCCCAGACACATTCACAAAAAAGAACCACATCGCCCTATGATGAGCCTGTAGAAAGGTGAAATACGTATCTACGTTTCTGGGGATAGGATATATTCGGACACGTTCACAAAAAATATTAATAGTGAACCTGCATTTGTGTTCTTCACGCCAGATTTTTAATAATATTTTATATTATTAAAAATACCTGTGTATTATACAAAACTGGTAGGGTTTACCTACTCATGTATGTTTCAATTATTCTGATACATTACACATGCGGTTAAGCCGTAGTATGAGTGAAGACACAAAAAAATGCAGTTTTCTAGAGGGATTGGCTGTGCCACATTTGGAAGGGCGTCGTTACTTCACATTAATTATGTGGACGGTATGCGAGTTACTTCGGCTATCTGACAACAGGCAGCGCCGAATTTACTTCTGCGCCCGGTCTGGATAATTACGGTGATAGAGCGATGTGGTTCTTTTTTGTGAATGTGTCTGGGAAAATCCTTTCTCCAGCAGGGGCGTACCGATGAGCCTGTAGAAAGGTGAAATACGTATCTACGTCTCTGGGGATACGATATATTCGGACACGTTCACAAAAAAAAATATTAATAGTGAACCTGCATTTGTGTTCTTCACACCAGATTTTTAATAATATTTTATATTATTAAAAATACCTGTGTATTATACAAAACTGGTAGGGTTTACCTACTCATGTATGTTTCAATTATTCTGATACATTACACATGCGGTTAAGCCGTAGTATGAGTGAAGACACAAAAAAATGCAGTTTTCTAGAGGGATTGGCTGTGCCACATTTGGAAAGGCGCCGTTACTTCACATTAATTATGTGGACGGTATGCGAGTTACTTCGGCTATCTGACAACAGGCAGCGCCGAATTTACTTCTGCGCCCGGTCTGGATAATTACGGTGATAGGGCGATGTGGTTCTTTTTTGTGAATGTGTCTGGGAAAATCCTTTCTCCAGCAGGGGCGTACCGATGAGCCTGTAGAAAGGTGAAATACGTATCTACGTCTCTGGGGATACGATATATTCGGACACGTTCACAAAAAAAATATTAATAGTGAACCTGCATTTGTGTTCTTCACAACAGATTTTTAATAATATTTTATACTATTAAAAATACCTTTGTATTATACAAAACTGGTGGGGTTTACCTACTCATGTATGTTTCAATTATTCTGATAAAATGTCTATTCACAAACATTCACTTCGGTTTATACAATGCTGTTCTTAAGTAATAAAAACTAGGGGTTTACATTATATTACAGGGAGGTAAAGAAATTCTATGGAAAAATACAAAATGTGACTCTCTGAGTATCAAATAAATAAATTAAGTAAGGGTGAATTATTTGTTTCATCATCATTTAATATCTTGTCGGTTTTCTTTAATTTATTGATTTCAAGTGACCCTAATAAATTAAGTTTTTTGCCCTTATTTTCTACGTGTAATATTTTAAATTCTCTGTTAAAATTGTGGTTCGTTGAATTAATATGAGACGCATATGAAGAGTCACTTTTATTATTTCTAAATGAAGAAAAATGTTCTTTGATGCGTATTTCAAACGATCTACCTGTCTGTCCGATATACGTCATAGGGCAACTACCGCAGGTTAACTCTGACATTTTATTGTTGATTGTTAAATCTTTATTGTTTTTTATAAATTTGGATAAATTGTTGTTAGTTCTATACGCTGTATTAATGTCAAACTTTATTAAATATTTACAAATTTTTGTGCTTGAAGAGCCTATAAACGTGATCATTTTAAATTTTTGGTTGTTATTATTTAATATTGGGTAAACTTGTGATATGGCTTTTGTAAGGAGTTTTTTATTTAAAATGTTGTGTATTATATTACTTTTATATCCATTGTTGATTGCTATTTGTTTAAGTAAATTTAACTCTTTCTCAAAATTTGTTTGGTTCAACGGAGTATTGATTAATCTATGTATAAGACTGTGATAAGCCGCTAATTTGTGTTGTATCGGATGGCAAGAAGTGTTATGAATAGTTATGTCTGTAGTTGACGGTTTGTGGTAAATTGCAAAGTTACATTTGTTGTTAATTCTAGTAATCGTTAAATCGAGAAAGTTAATACTATTTTAGTTTACAATGGAACAGGAAACAAATAATAGTATTAACTTTCTCGATTTAACGATTACTAGAATTAACAACAAATGTAACTTTGCAATTTACCACAAACCGTCAACTACAGACATAACTATTCATAACACTTCCTGCCAGTCGATACAACACAAATTAGCGGCTTATCACAGTCTTATACATAGATTAATCAATACTCCGTTGAACCAAACAAATTTTGAGAAAGAGTTAAATTTAATTAAACAAATAGTTATCAACAATGGATATAAAAGTAATATAATACACAACATTTTAAATAAAAAACTCCTTACAAAAGCCATATCACAAGTTTACCCAATATTAAATAATAACAACCAAAAATTTAAAATGATCACGTTTATAGGCTCTTCAAGCACAAAAATTTGTAAATATTTAATAAAGTTTGACATTAATACAGCGTATAGAACTAACAACAATTTATCCAAATTTATAAAAAACAATAAAGATTTAACAAACAATAATAAAAAGTCAGGAGTCTATGAGTTAACCTGCGGTAGTTGCCCTATGACGTATATCGGACAGACAGGTAGATCGTTTGAAATACGCATCAAAGAACATTTTTCTTCATTTAGAAATAATAAAAGTGACTCTTCATATGCGTCTCATATTAATTCAACGAACCACAATTTTAACAGAGAATTTAAAATATTACACGTAGAAAATAAAGGCAAAAAACTTAATTTATTAGAGTCGCTTGAAATCAATAAATTAAAGAAAACCGACAAGATATTAAATGATCAATTAGAAACAAATAATTCACCCTTACTTCATTTATTTATTTGATACTCAGACAGTCACATTTTGTATTTTCCATAGAATTTCTTTACCTCCCTGTAATATAATGTAAACCCCTAGTTTTTATTACTTAAGAACAGCATTGTATAAACCGAAGTGAAAGTTTGTGAATAGACATTTTAGTAATAAAAAGTACCCATTCCTTCAAATATTTAAAATAAAACTTGTGTTTGTTACCGTATACTTGTGTTAAAAAATTTGTAAATAAGTTAGTTATATGTCTGATGAAGCTCAGGTTGGAGCGAAACGATCGTTGCAGTGTCAATTAAAAAGTGAAATTCATTAAAATTTGTTTTATTTTATCCTGATAATAGTATGTCTAATTACTCCAGGTAGTGCCAATATTTTTTACTACAACAAAATATCATCCTTGATTCTAAATCTTAACGTGTATTGTGGTAACAAGCGCTTCAATTTTTACATGAATTTTTGCATATACATATTTCTATGATGGTGTATTACAGCCTTTAGGTGTTCATATTGTCAGCACTTTGAATTGGCGAACTTGCATTCAGTCAGATATTATAAAATTCTAATACATGCAACATATTCTTACGAATATATTTTTATTATAAAAAATTCCAAATACTTCGTTAGCTCCAGTGTATAATTACACGGTTGCGGGATGTAAATTATGCATTTCCCATCCACAGGTTAAATTTAAGCAAATATTACTGATGAGCGATGACTGAAGATCTATAACAAATTGCCGTAATTCATTATAGCTTCGCAGGCATTAGATCTGTTGAAAAGTAAATCACGTTCATAATTGGCTAATTTGGAAACGCACTTATTGCTTATTTTAATTTAAAATACTATATTTGTTAGCTGTTTTCTTATTCATCATGTATATTCATGTATTATACGAAATAAACAAGAGAATACAAAAATTATGATAATTTAGAATAAAAAAATTGGTTATGTAATTTGTTATTTCGTTGCCGAAAAATGGTATTAATTTTAGGATAAGTTTATCAAAAAATGTCTTCGAGAATCCTTTTCAAATATAGAAACTTCACATCAAGCGATTACGCTATTTCAATTTTCGCAGGAATTGTAAGAATATATGTATTTTTTTTAATACATCGTGATTTTATTGAAGAGCTTAAATAAATATGTACACATTTATTACAAACTCTATAAATGTGATATTTACAGCTCATTTAACTATACATATTCCTTAATTCCATTCTTTGCTTTCAGAACAGTTTCAACTCTTAGGAATACTGTGTATGCAATTACTCATACATTTTCTAATTTCGTCTTTATTTACCCAAACTTCTTCAATATTCGTCATCAATTGTTGTTTTGTTTTATTGTTTTTTATATAAACAATATTTTTGACACATTCCACACATTTGCTATGGTAAAATTTCCTGGCTACGGTAGGATCTATCTCTTCCATAAAATTCTTAACTGATTTTGCGATATGGCGTGGAGCATTATTATGTCTAAACTTCGTTGAGATCCAAGTCGTTTATATATGACATTAAAATATTTTCCAAAATGTGCTTATACCGTTTTTGCTCCATGGTTCCATCAACAAAGCGGATTTATGGATTTTATTACACACTCTTCAATAAAACGTGATATTTTGAGTTGTTTTCTTTTTTTGACACAACTTTATCTTCCGAAATTTGTTGCAAAAATGTTTTGTTTTATTAAATAAGCAAAGTGCTGCACTGTTTGTCGGGAAATTTTTTTTCGTGCAATTTCTCGTTTGGAAGATATTACATTTCTGTAATAACAATGTGTGAACATTTGTGAAGAACAAAAACAAGTAAAATTAAAATTCAGTACACTATAAAAACAATACCAACTGTTTAAAAATAATACACTATGATTTTATAAAACTAATGAACACCATACTTTACTGTAATAAACCGATGGGTACAAACCCGCCCGCAAGGTGAAAACCAGGTAGCAAGCATATTTCTCGAAAGCCAAATAATATAAAATGTATTATATAAACGTTTAGTAGTCATATTATGTATATAAATCCATTGCTTTTTAATATTTTACGGTAAGAATATTTTACAAACCTCTTGAGAGGGTTCTAATATTTTGGCCAGGTACTGTATTCTTGTAAAGATACAAGGTAGTGATCACTCCAAGTTTAGTAGCAAAGTTTATTAAACTTCTTGAAAGTTAATATTCGATGTATAATAAAAATTAAAAAACCAAAATCTCTGCGCGGCCATCTTTAATTAATAAAAAACAAGTCTAAAGGTAATCAATCACGTTTTTTTTGACGCAATCACCATGTTCACGTAACAGTGTGTAATGTATATAAATTTTGTCCAGGATTTACAGAAATTTACATTAAGAAATGACTTACTATGGAGCAAAAAAAAATCAAATCATCGAATGCTTTTATAGATACGAGGGTGGATTGATTATAAGGTTTCTAACTTTATAAAATAAGAATAAGAAAAGATACAATAATGAAACCAGTCGCAAAATGAACTAAATTTATTGTACTGCCAATGTACATAATTATATTTTCACATAATCACTATTCAGTGCAACACATTTCGCCAAACTGAATCCATTTTTTCATTCCGTTCATGAAAAAACTTTCTTGTTCACTGTTAATCAAATTGTGAACAATAGTCCAAACTTCAGTGTCTGATGAAAAATGTTAACCTTCAGCTTTGGGAACAACCAAATATCTGAAGGTACGAAATCAGGACTGCACGGAGGGTGTAAACAACCGTTAATTTCAGGCTAGCCACTGTCTTCATCGTTTCGTTGCTAGGTCTGGCGTTGTCGTGGTGCAAGATAACCATTCGTTCTTTCAGGCCTTACTTCAGGCGATTAGTGATCGTAAAGTTTTGCAGTATTTTATTGAATTAATGGGTGATCCCTTCGGCAGATATTCGGTATGAATGACACGCTTCGTTTCCCAGAACATGGTGAGCACGAGTTTTGCGCTGATGGAACTCTTTTTTGAATTTTCGTTCACGTGGTGAATTAGAACGGCGATATTCCATTGGCTACCGCTTGTTGTCATAATGATGAACCCAAGATTCATCCTCGGTGGTGATGTTCAGAGAAAATCATCGTCTTCACGTCGATACTCATTAAGAAGTTGAATTGATTCTGCTGTTACATGATGAAGATCCATAATTTAAAATAGAAATAAAACTAATGCTTAAAATCTTCACTTTTTTTAATACGTAATCGTAAAACGACAATTGTTTCGCCAGCACAGTGGCTTCATCAGGTACTTACAGCTAAAGAGCATGTTACAAACTGAGTTTGTAACGTGCCCTTTTTTAATACGTAATCGTAAAATGACAATTATTTTGCCAGCACAGTGGCTGTAAGTACCTGATGAAGCCACTATGCTGGCGAAACAATTGTTATTTTACGATTACGTATTAAAAAAGTGAAAATTTTAACCATTAGTTTTATATCTATTTTAGATTAAGAAGTTCTTGACAAATGTTTTTTCTTTGTTCTTTCAAGCCTCATTGCTAAGGAATTTGTTTTTGCGTGATCCGCTGATTTCCTTGAATCAGTGCATTAACTTGTCTTTGATTCCTCTCATACCTCACTGATATTGGTCGACCTGATCGCTTTTCGTAAAATATCTTCATTTCGCCTCATTGCAAAGTTTTGGACATCGAACCCACTGGCGAACATTCTTCACGTCCATACAATCAAACGCCTGTAAATTTCGATGGGCAACCTGCCAGCTTTAAAAATTCTATCATGGATTATTGCTAGGTGCGCATCTCAGAAATCGATGATAAATGACATGTAAATATTACTCAACGTCGGTACACAGGAAAATGAAACTTTGCATGCCAAGACATGATACTATAAATTACCATTTGCAGGTTAGAACTTGTTTCTATCCCCACTACTCACACGATGGTGTTGTTGGAGACCTTATTTATCAGGCCGCCCTCGTATATACATGCTGCGACTTATTAATTGGTTGTCAATTAGTATTCGTCGTAATAAATATGATTGGCGAACCATCTGTGACGCAAAAAGGTGAAAAAGAAAACTGAGACATATTCATTTGTGCAATAACTTGACAGGGCGAACTAGTTCAAGATATCGCAAATGACCAGTACAAGCAAACCTTCTTCTCAGAATCCAATGTTATATTTTCGTTTCGTACGTTGTTACTTGACCTACTCCTTCATCCATCTTATCAAAAATACTGCGGAAGTTGCTGTCTATTGAATCGCGAAAATTGTCTTTTTAAAACACTTTGAATATCTAGAGTTTGAAATAGTTTTTAAACGCGTTGCAAGATTAAAGTACTAAATTATTCAAAAGTAGGGCATGTATCTTCTAAAACTGTTTTCAAATGATACCTAGTGGATTTTACCCTTGCCTTCGCCAAGCAAAAGACAAAATTACTAGGTACCATCAAAGATACATTGATTAGTAAAGAAATTTGCTCAATTCCTTTAATTCGCCATTGGCCCAAACAAGAAATCTGCAGTTGTATATATATGCAAGGGTATACCGCGACGTGCAATATAACATTTTAAGGCCAGTAATAATATACACGAGGGTAAGCTGAAAAACTCGGTAAAGTATAACAAAAAACAATCTTTCAGTGAAATGTGTATTATTTTTCGACATAATCTTCCTCAAGATCGATACATTTATTTAGTCGATGCTCAAGTTTCTTTATGCCTTCACCCTTCACTCATTTTCCTCGAGCTCCTCAAAATAGTGGTCAACGGCAGCTATCAGCTCCTCATCCGAAGCAAATCTCATACTGCCGAGGTGTTTCTTCAATTTGGAGAACAGATTTTGCCGAAACCGCTCCGAAATGGCTGTAGAACATTCCACGCGTTTTCGTTTTTGCTGTGTAGTTAGTAAACGCGGCACCCATCTAGGGCACCGCTTAGACATTCTAATTCAACATTTAAAATGTACGACACCCGTTCTCTGAAGATGCGTGTAGCCTCAGCAATATCTTGCAATATGTATCGGCGATCAGCTTCCACAAATTTCAAAACTTTTTGCACACTTTCTGCAGAAGTGTCTGTTATAGGACGTCCAGAACGGGGATCGTCATTTACGCTCGTACGACCTTTTTTAAATTCGTTCACCAATTTGCAAACAGTCCTAAAGCAAGGAGCTTCCTCGCCTAACATATTTGCCATATCAACATGAATTTCTCTAGGCGAATATATTTGGGTTTGTTACAATTTGTGATTGCTTATACGGGGATAACGACGATATATTTTTTGTAAGTTGTTTTTCAATATACAGGGTGTAACAAAATAAGTGCAAAACATTTCAGGGAGTGATTCCTCATCGAAAAAGAGATAGGGTCTTTCATATAGAGAAACTTCATTGGAGCATCCCTTGTTAAGATACAGCCCCTTAAAGGGGGTACATAAAATTTGTTTTACAATTTTTCTCACAAACACTAAAAATGTATTTTTTTGGTTTACCCCATGGTTTAAAAATTTATTTCCAATAAAAAACTAATTTATTAATAACAAAACATTAAGCATGTAGAAATCATAGTAAATGTTTAATATGTCCACCTTCAGTCATTACACATGCGTCTAGACGTCGGCGCATTGAGCCACGTATTCGCTCAAATATTCCTGGAGTCTCTCTAAATACCCTGCACGCATCGATGATGCGGTTTCTTAAGTCCTCTACATCGCGAACAGGAGTAGGATAAACCAAACTCTGCAAATGGCCCCAAGTAGAGAAATCGAGAGAGATCCGGGGATCGAGCGGGCTAATTCTGTGGTCCTCCTCGACCTATCCAATGATTTGGATATGTTTGAGTTAAATGCTGACGTGCTGCTTGACTAAAATGGGCGGGAGCCCCATCATGCATAAAAACATATCCCTTCTGACGCCCAAAGGAACTTCCTCCAGCAGTACTGGGTGCACTTCTCTTAAAAATTGAGTGTATGCCTCACCATTTAATCGAGGAGGTAGAAAATGAGGGCCAATTAAATAATCCCCAATAACTCCGAGCCACACGTTAAGAGAAAACATTTCTTGATGGTTAGCTTGGACAATAGCGTGAGGGTTTTCATCAGCCCATATGTGGTTATTATGAAAATTAATCATCTTGTTCCGAGAACAAACAAAATAAGTGTAAAACATTTCAGGGGGTTATTCCTCATCGAAAAAGAGATAGGGTATTTCATATAGAGAAACTTCATTGGAGCATCCCTTGTTAAGATATAGCCCCTTAAAGTGGGTACATAAAATTTGTTTTACAATTTTTCTCACAAACACTAAAAATGTATTTTTTTGGTTTACCCCATGGTTGTAAGGGGTGGAAAACGCAACCACTAAAATTTATTTCCAATGTAACTTTTTGTCTTTTTATTTGTTTACCATTAAAAAATTTATTTGCAATAGCTTGTTTCATTCTAAACAAAAAATGTCTCTTGAATTTTTTGCTCAAAATTAATCAGTTCGCTACAGTTTAACTACAGAGATACATCGTCATAAAACGAAAAGGCGAAACTTATTTATCTAGTAAGCCGCTATTAGTGATATTGACAATTAAATTGGTATCACGCTGTCAGTTTGTAAATTTTTGTAGTTGAATTAATAATTGTGTGTCGTTGTTTTGTGCTTAATTTGTTAGATTAATAATTCACTTGTTATTAAAATGGCATACACAAATGAGGAAATGGCTGATATGCATTACGTTTACGGTCTGTCGCAGGGGAATGGGTTAGAAGCTTCTAGAAGATATGCTGAAATGTATCCTCAACGGCAGCTTCCTTCGCATAGAATATTTGCCCGACTTCATCAACGATTACGAGAATATGGTTCATTCGACAAAAGAACGCAGGATTGTGGTCGCCATCGAGAAGTAAGAACAACACAGCTTGAAGAAGCAGTACTTAATTTGGTTGAAGAACAACCTACTAGCAGTACTAGAAAGATTGCTTTCGAGTTAAATGTTGATCATATGACGGTATTTCGAATTTTAAGGGAACAACTCTTATACCCTTACCATCTGCAACGAGTACAGGCACTGTTACCGCGAGATTTTCCGAACCGTCTTGAATTTTCCAATTGGATGCTGGAAATGATTAGAAGAAATCCTGACTTTCTGAAGACGATCGAATTCACAGACGAATGTACTTTTTCTCGGAACAAGATGATTAATTTTCATAATAACCACATATGGGCTGATGAAAACCCTCACGCTATTGTCCAACCTAACCATCAAGAAATGTTTTCTCTTAACGTGTGGCTCGGAGTTATTGGGGATTATTTAATTGGCCCTCATTTTCTACCTCTTCGATTAAATGGTGAGGCATACACTCAATTTTTAAGAGAAGTGCACTCAGTACTGCTGGAGGAAGTTCCTTTGGGCGTCAGAAGGGATATGTTTTTTATGCATGATGGGGCTCCCGCCCATTTTAGTCAAGCAGCACGTCAGCATTTAACTCAAACATATCCAAATCATTGGATAGGTCGAGGAGGACCACAGAATTGGCTCGCTCGATCCCCGGATCTCAATCCTCTCGATTTCTCTACTTGGGGCCATTTGCAGAGTTTGGCTTATCCTACTCCTGTTCGCGGTGTAGAGGACTTAAGAAACCGCATCATCGATGCGTGCAGGGTATTTAGAGAGACTCCAGGAATATTTGAGCGAATACGTGGCTCAATGCGCCGACGTCTAGACGCATGTGTAATGACTGAAGGTGGACATATTGAACATTTACTATGATTTCTACATGTTTAATGTTTTGTTATTAATAAATTAGTTTTTTATTGGAAATAAATTTTTAAACCATGGGGTAAACCAAAAAAATACATTTTTAGTGTTTGTGAGAAAAATTGTAAAACAAATTTTATGTACCCACTTTAAGGGGCTGTATCTTAACAAGGGATGCTCCAATGAAGTTTCTCTATATGAAAGGCCCTATCTCTTTTTCGATGAGGAATCACTCCCTGAAATGTTTTACACTTATTTTGTTACACCCTGTATATTTTTTCTGTTTTTAAATGTTCCTTTCTTTTATTTTGAATTTCGATTATTAAATATTTGAGCTGGTTTAATTATACAGATTGATAAAATACAAATATCCTTTGTAATATCTTTTGTTCCCCTAACCGCGGCCTTCTTTTCTGTATCGTTAGTCACTGTGATAGGCCCTACTAGTGCGAAGAGTTTGCTTCTTTTCTAACCTTGAAATTTTATAACATGAAGTTATTTATGTTGCAAGTACAATAAATGTGTGCGTAAATACAACAAGTGATGTTATGAATATGTTAAAATTGCGTCAGAAGAAATATCTATATTTTACTTTGATTTTACTAGTAAACAAAGCTTTTGCAAAATATTTAAAAAAATCATCATCAAGTTCCAAATTGTTAATTAGAAAGCACTGAAACTCAAGTTTTTAAGTCACAATCTGGAATAAATGCAATCAACCCGTACGATAACAATTTCTATCCATTTATTTCACTAGTTTTATTTATATAAACACATAATTAATGTCCTACATATTGAAATTACTAATTTTTAAGATCAGAACCTTAATCTAATGGAAATTCTGAGGACAATCCAAAAATTACAGTAACAATATTGATGAATCATGTATCAGCATCAAAACATCAAGTTTAATGAATATTAATAGTAAGTAGCATAATAAACAATTAATAGAAGACACCAGTCGGCAGTACTGACATTAAACAAATTTTCGACAGACTAAGGAAAAAATCTTGATTTCGCCTGTGTAAATTTGCTCTCTATTTTATTCAATCACAAACGTTTATTTAAAGCCTTATCTTTCCCAATTCTCCTTTCTTAGAGTGAATGATGTGTAGTTGCTAGTACTGTAAATAGGAAAATTTAAAAAAAAATAGTGATACATATATCAGTATAATTTTCATATAACAACGGTTTTCTGCATATTTACGAATTGAAAAGATCGGGACTAAATGTTAATACTGTGGTTAATACACGACACATAATTAAATAAGCAGCTATATTATATGATATAATACACGTTGCACGCCATCTCTTAATCATTTATTGCAAACATCGGTGATTTCTTTTAGCAACACATATTAACATAAAAATATGGATACTCGATATTTGTCGGTGGAATAATATTAATATACAAATATCGGTTTTTTTAAAAAAATTATATTGATATTTTTGAAATATCGCTATAGCGTTGCCATCCCTAGTTGTAAGTAATAAAGTAGTGTTCGTAATTTTTGTTCATGTTATGATCATTTGACAAAATACTTGACTAGTTCTAAGATACTTACGATGTAATTTAATTAAAAGTAAAAACCTTTGCTAATCTATCGTTAACTCAGTTTTTGAAATTGTTCACAATAAATATTTTTATGCGTTTATGAACGAAGAATTTTTTGAACATTTTCTAATGTAAATTTATTTATTGATTTTATATTCTTTCTATTTAGCAAGACGTCGTCTAACGTTTTTAATACTAAATTTATAATTACATTCTCCCAAAATTGAACTCTGGAAAAATTTCTAATTATCGTAAATGTTTACATACAGTATCTATTAAATTGTGAACTTTATTTGAAGTAACGAGCGATCATTAAAATTTTCACTCGTAGCTGGCCGTGTATATAAAAATTATGTCGTAGCTTTAGTCATTAAGATGTTATTTCAAACATCTGTCAGTGTCAAATATATATTTTAAAGTTTCATCAAAAGAAAAAGTAATGGCCTTTAATGATATGCATAAAGCGTTTATGGTAGAATGTTACTTCCTGACATCTCAAAAAATTGATGGTATTTGGCAGCATTCAATAGAAAATTGCCTTGCGGAGTTTGAAGAGAGATATCAAAATACTGTTCCTAGCTATAAAACTTTCCGTGATACGCTAATGCATTGTGTAAATCTTTTTCGTCAAACAGGCAGTATTTTAAGGAAAAAAGGAAGCGGTCCTCCTCTCAAGAGAAGTCGCGGCGTAATTGAAAATGTCAGACAAATTATTAACGAATCTCCTCAAACATCTATTCGCAGAGTTTCGCAACAAGTAGGGCTTTCGTATGGAACATGTCAAAAAATTTTAAAAAAGGACTTGCACATGTATCCATATAAATTAACTTCTGTACAAAATCTATTACCTACGGATTATGAAAAAAGAACACAATTTTGCCAATGGTTTATTCAAACAATGGCAGACAATATTTTAAATCATACTTTTTTCACCGATGAAGCATGGTTTTATTTGAAAGGTTATGTTAATTCGCAAAATATGCGTATGTGGTCCAGTGAAAATCCTCATTTCTACAGAGAAGTTCCTCTACATCCAGAAAAAATAGGGGTATGGGTAGGTATGAGTCGTCACCGATTAATAGGACCAATATTCTTTGAGGGCACGATAACATCGGAGAAATATTGGAACGAAATTCTCAGTGTTTTTACTAATCAATTGACTAATGATGAACTCCAGGTCGGATATTCTCAACAGGATGGGGCTGCATCTCACGTTACACTTGAAAATATTCAGTTTTTTCAACAATTTTATGGCGATAGGATAATAAGTAGAAATACAGCGATTCCATATCCACCACGATCGTGTGATTTAACAGTCATGGATTTTTTTGTGTGGCCATATATAAAGAATATTATTTATGAAACACCAATTAATAATCTACAAGAGTTAAGACATAAAATCATAGAAAAATGTGAACACATCAATAACTCACCGCAAATACTGATCAATGTTTTCAATGCTCTACGAAATAGAGTGCGATTATGCTTGGTGGAGAATGGTCAACATTTTCCACATTTTTTATAATATTCTATTACTTTGTATAAAAATTATAAATATATTTAATATAAAAGTCAGCATTTCAAATTATTTTTTAACAATCATGACGTTTGAAATTATGACAGATCTCCTCTAATAACTTAAGTTAGGACATAATTTTTGTGTACATGGCTTACTTGAGCGAAAATTTTAATGATCACTCGTTATTATGTTCGTCATTGAATCGTTTGTACAAAAGCACACACACTGCGCTATAATTTTCAGTGCAAGATTCAAACGATTTAATGCCTTGCGTGGCAGTGCCCACTAGTGACATAGAGAGATTTTGAATAATTTTCGTATATTAGACAGATGTCTCCTGCCTCGATTCAGTAATCAAGTCCCTACAAGAGTTGATAACTTTATGTCTGGTAATCTAACCTTTTCTGTTAATTGCAAGTTACTAAATTTATAAGAACAAAGGGATTCTTGCCAAATACGTTTTTCAACAAATATTCAAGATAGGTTATAATAATGTAATAATTAGGGACCGGACACGAGAGGCCAATGAAATTGAAATGGAAATTCGTATTTTTAAAGAGTTTTTAATTTTATTTATATAATTTGAAAACTAACGGGTGGTGATCTATAAAATACGAAATACATTTTTATTTGTTCATTTTGTAGTTCAAGTTGAGTAATGGAGTATTAAAATTAACTAGCAATACTTTCTCAAGGTTCTCTTCTATAAAATTTGTTCTCTTTGAATGAAATACATCTTTGTATATAGAAAACGTCTTTTCTACATCGTAACTGGTTATAGGTGCATACTGGAAATATTCTTTTATTTCAGCGTTTTTAGCAGTTTGATTTTGAGGCATTGTCCCCATACACAATTGCCGCAATGTTATTAAATTTGGATTTCTATTAAAAACTGCGTCTAATTCTAATAATATTTTTCAAATTATTAATAGCCACATCTAATGTGGTTAATCCATCATTTAATTTGAGATTTTGATTTCCAAAATAAGTGATTAGTTTTGGCAAATTTCCAGTGTTCCTGAAGAAAGAACAACTGATTTTTTAAATTTGGAATTTGTATTAGTTCCTTGCACTCAGAAATACTTCGAGCATCGTCATTGTGACATGTAACAAAATTTTGTAAACTATCGAAATTCTCTGCATAAAAACTAGTAGCTTCCAACCATGTTGCCCATCTAGTTATTACTGTAGAGGAAGACAGTGACAACGATGGAAGTTTTTCACAGTAAAGAGTTACTCTCAATCGTCGTTTTCTGAAAACTTTTTTAAAAGCGGATACAAGTCTATCAACTTCCGGAAAGGTGTCTCTGATATATTCACAGACTCTGTGGAGAGCATGTGCTACACAAGTAATATGCTGCATATTAGGATATCTTTGCTTTAATAGTCTGCTTGTTTTTAACATATATGCAGCCTGTCACTGACAAATAAAAGTATTTTTTCTTTGTACCTGTCGTCCGAATGAAGCATTTGGTGCATATTCTCGTAAATGCATTTAGCTACTGTTTCCGCATCAACTGTATTTATAACTTTTGTTGCTATTACATATGCGTTATATGGAATAGTTGGATGGAGTACACCAGCTACAATATTTACCACACAGTGTCTTAATATACCGACAGTTTTGTCGGCAATTATCCATAGGTACTGATCTGAAAGATGGATCTAATGCGTGCTACTGCTTTCGTATAACACTTAGGAACATACTATTTGCGTAAGACGGATTCATCAGGAACATTTCGACCAGTATATTTTTGGAGAAATGTTTTGAAGGTGGGATTGTTAAGTTTATTTAATGGAATATTTGCCGCCATTAAAGTTTTACAGTTCTTCGTTAAAACTGTCAGATTCCAACGAATCTAATTGCTGTGTATGTGTTTGCGATGCTAAGTGATGTTTTACGTGCGATTTCTTGGAATTCTTTAACGATATTTTACAGACTTTGCAATAAATTTCGGAATCACTGGCAATTGACATACAATCAGTTTGACCCTTAATCCAACTCGCCATTGTTTCACGATACCATTCTCGACGTTGTTCCTTATTGTATCTGAAAAAGTAACTTAAACAATTTTCTAGATCGAAATAAATGAAAATAAAAAATGTATGCGTAAATTATTGAAACTTAATGAAATGTACACTTACGTCAAAATAATTGGGAGAAGTAGATTCCATGAAACGATATTAAACAGGATCTATTACAAAAATTGCGAAGTATGTAATTAACAGTTAAAACAATGAAAAAAAGAAACTAACTTCATTTATTTTACGAAATATAAACTAATAAATAAATTAAATTATAAAATCTCCTCACGGTTCTATTTACGCACGTGAACAAAGGATTTTAAGTGTAATATTGAAGTAATTGCGTCACAATTCAACCACAAAAGTCAAATGTGCGGTTAACCGAATGAATAGTGCTATTCAATAACTGTGTATTGTACTTAGCGATGTTATAGACTATTTATATGGTCCATCGTAATTTCGGCCTGATGCGTTCGGTCTCTAGTAATAATTGTTCGAATTAATCTTTTTTCCTATACTGATCATTGGTGAGCTATTATTAGTCAATATAGAAGTCCACAATAAACATCAATGGCTTTTTCACATTTTTGAATATACCAAAAAGACAGTATCTATAGTTTTAGTTAAAGAAAGGCGGAACTTCGAGTAGCTCCAGTCTGCAACCGAAAAATAATTATTAGGACATTTAGAGGACCCTTTGGGAATCAATTTATCATAATAAAGTGTTAGGCGCAAAAGTACCATTAATCTAAAAAAAAAGAAAACACTTTCAAAATGAACACTAATCTTTTACGTCCAAATACACATAAAACAATATTTTTTTGCCATTGTATAGTATTCTTGATCGATACTAATGCCATTGACGTTTATATTTTCTGTAAATTCGCTTTAATTAATCATAAATTTGCAATTGAAAATTTGACTGTCAAAAGGAATGATTTGTCAACAATAATTTGCTTCAGATATGACTACTTTTGGGGAAGAAAAAGTTACTGTTACTGTATATACAGTACAGTCTCGATTATCCGAAATAATGTGGACCAAAGTGATTTCGGATAATCAAAATTTCGGTTAATCCGAATTTTTTTTTGGAAAATAGGAGTTTAGAATGCGTATATCATTAGATCGACTTAAAAACATTTATGAAATATTTTACTTGAATTTATGTATTAATTTAAAAATAAACATTAACAAATAATTTGTTTAATTTTTATTACTTAATTTTTTTTAACATAGTATGTACATAAATGCCTAAATATGTATGTACATACATATGTACATTCACAAAAGACATGTTAAATGCAACGTAAAATATAAGATATATATCCCATTCTACACTTTACTGTTTAAAAATGAGGTAATTTTTAACTGCACCCGTTTAGCACGACTTCTGTTTTTGGCCGCAATGTCTCTCCAACGTTTTATAAAAAGAACATCCGCGGCAGTTGCATTTTCTTGTTGTTCTACATAAGTTAACGCTTTCTCCAAGGCTTCTAGTCCTTCTGAATGTGACATTTTTACTGGAATATTGTCAGTGCATTCTACTTCGTCATCGTCATCACTGCTTATTTCATTAGCATTTTTGCAAACACTTTCAATTAATTCTTGGTCAGTCATTTCATCTTCTACATTATCACTGTTTAACGATTCATTAACTTCTGTTTCCGTAACATTTTCACATCCTGGTATTTTCGTGAAAATTTACTGTAAACTTTCTTCATGGTCGGACTCTGCTTCTATGATACGTTCCTCCTCGTGTTGAATCAATTTTGACCAAGATTTTTCCAGGGTTCTACCTTTTACTTGATTCCAAGCTGAAGCTATCCAATATACAACATTTTTCAAGTTTAACTTCTTTAGACTTTCAGTGAGATTGGCACCCTCATCTACTTCTTCCAAAATATGCTCCAATAGCAAACGCCTGTAATTACGTTTTAAATTTCCCAGCACACCCTGATCCATGGGCTGAATGAGAGAAGTTACAGCAGGAGGCAAAAACATTGCTTTTATTTCCGCACTTGGGTGAGTGGGAGCATTGTCTAGTAACAAAACACATTTTCTGGGGTATCCGTGCTCTTTTAAAAAAGACTCTACTTTTGGTACGAAATCTTCAAAAAACCAATTTTTGAATAGATTTGCATTCATCCAGTCTTTTTTTTTTATTTTTATACAAAACAGGAAAAGCATTGGGACGAATATTCTTGAAGGCTCGTGGTTTTGCTGACTTACCGATACATAATAATGGAAGTTTGTGTCTCCCAGAAGCATTAGCGCATGCAAGAACAGTGATACGTTCTTTGCTACGTTTATAACCAGGTGCTCCAGCTTCCGTTTTTGAAGCTAAGGTACTGGAGGGCAACATTTTGTAATTCAAGCCGGTTTCGTCACAATTGTAGATCTGGTCTGGTTGTAAATCATTTTCTTTCATAAGCTCCATAAAATTCTCTGCAAATTTTTTCGCTGCAGATACATCGGCAGACAACTTTTCCCCACAAACTTTCAGTTGACGTACACCATGTCTTTTTTCCATCGGTCTAGCCATCCATCACTTGCAGAAAAACTTTCAGGCGCTTCAATGACCGGCAATTCTTCGCTTAAACTCACTGCTTTTTGTTTTAAAATGGTCCCCGAAATTGGTATTCCACGTTCTCGATTCTGTGTAAACCATAAAAATAAAGAATCATCCACTTTTTCGTATTCACCTCTTTTCATACTTTTTCGTGCCGGGGTCGGCGATGACAAAACACTACACCATTTTTCAAGTTTTTCGCGATTTTTTCTCCATTCTGCAACCGTACTTACGCCTACGCCTAAATCCTTTACTATATTTTTAAGCAATTCACCATTATCTAATCGTCGAACCGCTTTAAGTTTTTCCTGCAAGCTGATAACAACGCGTTTACGTTTATTGCTCTGACACTGCATTTTGTAAAATATTTGAGAATAAAACTACTCTTTTTGCGATAATAACAGACGTTAATACATATGTACTTGTAACACTCTGTCGGCTAACCAAAACAATTCGCATTTTAGACCGTCGTATTGCCGTGAAACCCCGAGGGGAACCACCTAGCAGTATAGGTGAATCCCAGACGCGTTTCGATAATTCGAATTTTTTCGGTTAATCGGGATTTTTGTTTTTAAATAGTTTGTTTCGGTTAAACCGGATTTCTTAAAATCGCGATTCGGATAATCGGGATTGTACTGTAGTTTGTTTCGGTTAAACCGGATTTCGGAAAATCACGATTCGGATAATCGGGATTGTACTGTATTTCAAAGTTATTTTCCATAACGTCATTTTTTAACAGAAGTGTATATAGTTCACGATTAATAAGTGTAAATTTATTGCTTCGGTTAAAATGTAATGTTTTTTTAAGTAACCCAAGCTAATCCAACTCAATAAAAAAAAAATTATATATCTTTTTTTGTAAAAATGGTATTAAGAAAAAAAACTGGAATATATCTGATGCAATATTTATATTTTTTACACACAATAATTTCACAATAGTCAAATTTTCAATTGCGTTTATTTGCAAAATTTTCGATTAATTGAAACGAATATATACAAAATATAAACGCAAATGGCATTTGTATAAATCAAGAATACCATACAATGTGTATTTAGGCGAAAAAGTATCGTAATAGATTAGTAGTCATTTTAACGGTATCTTCGTACCAAAAATTTTATTAGTATAAATTGATTCTCCAAAGGTACTCTAAACGCCTCAATAATTATTGTTGGGAAAATCCGATGCAGACTTGGTCTACACTATACCAGAAAGGCGAATAGGGGAAAGTCCAACAAAATACATATACGAAATAATACGGTAAAAATAAGAAATAATTGTAAAGGAAGAACTTATGTTATACGCTGCTCATCCTCGGTTCAAAGGACCACGTATTGGATTTAGTGAATTTCTTGTTCGTAATGTGAGCCAGGAACACAACATACACATTTGAATACATTACTTGCAGTGGATAATTTTGACATACATACCGATCGTTTTGAGTCGTAAGATATTAAAAGCGGCGAGGAGGTCAAGGGAAGTACGTCCCCACCAATATTGTAGAGCACACCGCTTATTCAGATAACGACGAATGCTGTGTGCATATCATGTGCGTATTCATTTCTATTAGCTAGCAGCTGGGTAGCAGTCAGAGATAATATATACTAGGAGATTGGTAACTCTTAAATGAAAAATGTTACCAATTTTTGGCCCTCTACGGGCTAGCTACAAACTATATTTCAAATGGCGGTGTATTTAAACATACTATTAACTTTTTATTTATTGGGAATATTTATTTCTTCCAAATAAATTTGAAATCGTTTAAAACTAAAACTTTTTATATAGAAACCATATAACAAGCTATAGTTATAAAACAATTCCAAGTTTATCATATGTAAGTACTTAAATATATAAATATTATTCAGCGAGGATGAAATAAAAAACAAAATAATACTTTTGCTTTTTTCTTTTTTTAAAATACTTGCTTCTACAATATTTATAAAATTCATCATGAACTAACGGGTTATAATTTTGCTTGCCACAAAGTATATTGTTAGCACCATTACAATAATTATGTATAATTATTTTTGTAGTAATTTTTATTAAAATTTCTTTTATAAAAGTCATACTATGTTCTTCGCAATTTAAATGTAGAAATAAAACATTATTTTCCACGGTTTTTGAAATAATCGCCGAAATATTTTTTTTATAAAAGAAATTTGGCAAAATGTTACAACATATATTATAAATATCCTTAACTAAATTATATAAATTTGAATTGGGATAATTTAATTTCTGTGTTTGGATTACTGGTTCAGCTGTCATGTTTTTTTTTACAAATTAATCAGCAATTTAGCTTCTGTAAAATAATTTTTAAAACAAAACCGGTTACATAGCCTACACTTGCTGCATCTATTTCACGATTGACATTTTCCTCCTGATTTATTCGATTATTGGCATATTCGATGTCTATTATAAACTGTCATAGGATCTAACCTGACTAATTTTATATTGCCTACTGCTCTTATCCATGACATGTACTTATCCACTTGCTTGGTCGGAAAAGGAAAACGATGTCGGGTTGAGTTCATGTCCTTGCAACCTGGTACGGAACACAATATTATCCTCCCCATTACTAATACATAAAAACAAATTATAGTGCATATAGTACACAACTACGTAAATAAAACTTACCTCAAATTAATACATATACTTGTAATAATAATTGTAGATATGTTAATATTTTAATACTTAAAAATTCAATAAATTATAAAACAACTCAATATATTATAAGCAAACCTATCTGATAGAGGGGCGACAGGAAAATGGGATTATACACAAACATACAAAATGGCGAAACCGTCGCATAAAATAGTTTTTTCTTTATTGCCACCTTTTGCTTTGGAATATTTAGGAATATTACCAACATCTCTGATACCAACATATCATTTTTTGTCTCTCTCTAACACTACAACAGAGTCCTCTACGGGCTAGCCACACATTAAAACAGTGTTTAATGTATGCCTATTCACGTTTACAGCCGTGGTAGCAGTTTAGCGAAGGTTTGCGAAGGTGCATTATGCGTCGTGTTGTGCTTGAAGACATTTCACAAACTATGATAATATGCAATGTAAAAACGTTTAATTTTAACAGTAGATTAACATAAGGCAACTTATTTTTTAAAACATCAAATTAAGTGGAAAAACTTCTCTAAAGTAAAATGAAATAAAACTACGTACCATTTAAAACATAAAATTTATTTCGAGCTGAATATTATTATACGAAAAACTTAAATAAGACTTCTAAAAATTAAATAACAGGGCGTACTCTTTAAAATATAAATTAAACTCATTCAGAAAATATCTTAACAAATTAAAACTATAATAATAATTAATTTTATAAATTGTAATTTATTAAATTAAGTGTTCGAATGCTTTCCCTTCTTGCATTAAACCGTAACCTATTCTATCGTAAAATTCTCTTCGAACGTTAGACAACAAATCGGGAGTAATATTTTGGCAAACCTCAATAATTTTTTGTCGTAATTCTGGCAAAGTTGTAGCTCGGTTATGACTATAAATTTTATTTTTAATATAACCCCAAAGGAAAAAGTCAAGAGGAGCCAAATCAGGGGATCTTGCAGGTCATCGAATGGTGCCCACTTTCGAAATTAATTTATTTGGGAATACATTTTGGAGATATTACCGAACATCCCCATGCTCATGTGCAGGACACCCGTCATGTTTGAACCATACATTATTGATATTGTCTGAGACTTCTTCAAGACCTGGTATAACATGTTGTTGTAGCAGATTCAAATACCGTTGTTGTCCATTCAAATTGCCGTTAATAAAAAATGGTCCTATAATGTCATTATTGTAAATACCCACCCAGATGTTTAATTTCTGTGGATATTGCGTACGAGTTTGAAGTACTCTGTGCTCATTGTCTCGAGACCAATATTGGCAAATACTTGTATTTTGTTCGCCATGAATAGTAAACGAGGACTCGTCCGTAAAACATATGTTTTCAATAAAATTATTTATCTCAATATTTTTATCGATTATAGTTTGACAGAACTCCATTCTACGAAAATAATCATCCTCAAAAATCTCTTGGTGGTTTTGATATTTATATGACCGATATTTGTTTTTTTTCAAAACCGCGTACGCAGTTGATTTACTAATATCTAATTCTTAGGCAATATCACGAAGAGATTTATTTTTATTTTCTTCCACAGAAGCGCAAATTGCTACCTCCGTATCCTCATCACGTGGCGGGTTATTACGTCTGCATCGATAGCAGTTAACGACACATCCGTAGGTTTTAAATTTGTTAATAACGCGGGATATAGTTGATATCGATGGCGCAGGTCTGTTAGGAAAGGACAAAGGAAATAAGTTTCTAATCTCTTCATACGTGTTCCCTTGAAAATTCCAACTTATAATTTCAATTTTCTCATTTACTAAAAATAAATCCATTATGGACGTAGCGGCCTGTCCTTGTTATACACACTTCGATCCGATTGCTGTCAACTACGGACTGCAACTAACTGCGTATTATGTCGCCTACTTGCCCTACTAGACCGTGGTATCTAGACTCATAGGTACGCGTCCCCACTTCTTTGCGAATTTTCATACCCCTTACCTCTTCCCGGCTTTATTTATCCTATTTGTCAAAACGATCGGTATATGTATACACTCGTCGCCATGTTCCCTTAATCTTCTCTTACATCGATGAAAACTATATCCCCATCATTGTTTAAAGCGCAGTAAATATTAAGATGTCAGTCAAAAATAATTATAACATAAAATTAATCGTATTAATTTTTGGTGTAAAACATGAATTTTCTCATAATAAAAATGTGAACTGGTATATGTGAACATTGTGAAACATTGTAAATACTGCATATACAGTATGTCAAGTAGTAAAATAGGTTTCATAGCTGTGTATCTAAGTAAGAAAAGAAGATCGCAAAAATTTTATAAGTCACATGGGTAGCCGATATCTCACCGGGATACCCGCTTTGTTAAACGGAAGTAGAACAAAAATATGTGTTTACTATTCATTACTTTACAAGTTGTTGGAAAGAATGTGATTTAATTTAGTAAATGCGAATAAAAATATTCGGATGTGAACAACTAGTAATTTCAACATAAAATATGAAAGGAAAATTAATTTTTGCTACATAAAAATAGTAACGTAAATTTTTAATAAAAAACTAAATTAAAAACAGAAAAAGATTCTGGACAAAACCAAACTTCCTTCAGTTATAGAATAAAAAATAACATTCTAAGTAGGTACAAATTAAAAACCATAGCAATTCAAACAGAAGCAATAATCCAATCTATCATAAAGGTTTTGTTTAACTCTCTATAACATATCAATAGAAATTTGGCAACTAGGTGTAATTTTTAAGTTCTTTTAGATTATTAAGTCTTTCAATCAGATGTGTGTTAATAAAATGCTTAAAGTAGCCCCATAAGAAAAAATAATTCGGCTACAGATCGATTGTTAGCGACACGATCATTAAACTTATTATTTAAATAATCATTTGATGTATTGTGCGTTGGACATTCGGCATGTTTGTATCACATGAGATTAATATCTGTCTTTTGCGTTCATAAAAGGTGTACTTATTTCCATTTAGTGATCCATCTCTAAAAAAGGAGCAATAACATTTTTTCATAAAGTACCAGCCCACACTTTGGAACGGCATTGTGTACGTGAAGTTTATTGTACGATGTTCATTCCCACACTTTGGAACGGCATTGTGTACGTGAAGTTATTGTACGATGTTCATTCGTATCGCCCAATATCTAATGATAAATAGATTATGTAAAGAAAAACTAGTCATCAGTAAAGAGTAAAAAAATCCTCATTAGCTGTAACTCTAGTCATTATTTCTGCACAAAATTTTATTCGTCTTGTATTGCCCGTAGTAGTGATGGCGAAAAAATAACTATTTAGCACATTGGTATTCGTTACACGCGCGGAGTAAAGCTGGATTTATAAACTTGCCGTTGGCGTACCGCACCATAGCGTTGCAGTTCGCAGCAGTTCGCTCAAGTTAAAAAGCGTTGAAGTAAACGTGTATAATTATAAAGAACGTGCGTTGGAGTTGTGACGCCCACATTCCGTTCGCCACCGTTCAGACTTGACCAACTTTTATCTTTTTCCGTTGCAGTCCGCAGCAGTTCGTTAACGTTGGTGTATGAACCAATGAAATTGTGCAATTTGGAGTTTGCGCAACGCACTTGGTTTTGTTTACAAACACAAACAGCGTCAGTATTGGGAGTTTAGTGATTTTATCGTAAAATTTGGTGATTTTTTAAGCCATCAACGACAAATTTAGTGATAATTTTTTGTCAGTGATTTTGTTGGAAACTTGTTTGTTGACTCTGTGGTGGTGCCATCTACACCTATAATATCATAACTTATCTTGAGTAGGGCCATAATTGCATGACTTTGTCAGGTTGCTATTAATTCGTATATATCGCATATATCATATTTTGTATTAGCTGTGGCTAAGCCTGCCTTTTTCAAATGCAGAAGTAGAAAGAGCGTTTTCTGTAGTAAATATTGTCAAAGACAAATTAAGAAATAAGTTAGCAATAAAGATGGCTGATTCGTTTTTAAGATTGACATACCATATGAATAACGGTTGTCAAAATTTTAATCCCACTCCAAGCATGTATGATTTAATTGATATAAAAGAAATATGAAAGATTTAATTCTGGAAACATGTACGGTGGTGAAGCAGTGGATTGTGAGAATTCTGTATTAGATCCATTTGCAAATTTACCTATATAACTCCTCTGAAATCCATTTTCCACGATTTAATTCGATCGTCGATTACCTATATGCTGAAATTGTTTATAGATTATATATGTTCCTTAATTATGTGTAATATATCTTACACGTTCCTACGAAGAATGATCTGCGCGTGCGCGGCGGCTCGCAACGTTCAGGTACGGCATGTTTATAATTCAACCTCACCAGGACGAACTGCAACGCTACGGTGCGGTACGCCAACGGCAAGTTTATAAATCCAGCTTAACAATTACCTATTTGAAAATGTAATCGTTACTTTCGTATTTGATTACTTTTGGTACATATCGTTTCACTCTTATTTGATTACTTTTGTACATATAGTTACGTTCGTATATATATATTTTATGTACATAGGTACAAGATATCATATTCATTGATTATCTATACTCTATAGCATGCTTCTTAAATATATACATGTCAAATATAAACAAAGAATTGCAATCCAATTTACTTGCGTAATTAAAAGCTCACCAATTCAGATTTACAGAATGTGCAGCCAATTTCTAATTCTAGTAATTTAATTTAAGTAAATAAATTTCAAATAATCTGATCATATTTACTGGTGATTATTAGAGTGGACCAATCCGGAGCGATATTGGTAAATATTTCATATAAAAGCCGAAAAACTCCAATAATTTATCAATTTATATATATATATATATATATATATATATATATATATATATATATATATATATTAATTGATAAATTATTGGAGTTTTTCGGTCCACTCTACTGATTATTTTTAAATTAATTACATATTTGTAAATAAATACAAAACTGTATCATAGACAAATACGATACACAATTGATATTTAAAATATAATTTGATTTGATAAGATCAGGAATTTCGGTTGGAAATTTGGAAATACTCATTTAATTATCTATTTTTAGTCAATATTTTGTCACTCAATTGGTGTGCTTCATCAGGGTAAAGTAACGGCAATTAGGTTGTTCCTAACATATAATATCTATACAATAAAAATATACTTACAAATTGAACTAACGCGAGGAAAGGTTTTACGACAGCATACCTATAATAAGTAAAGTGTCAACAAATACAATGATATTAGAAGATGAAAATGTAAAAGAAGTTGTTTTATCCGTCAACATCTTTTTTTTAGTTTACACTTTACCTATTACATGCTGTCGCAAAACGTTCATATGTAATGTGTTAAAGTTTATAATCTTATTTGTCTATATTTTAATATTTCATCGCGCCTCATATACGCTATATTACAATAAATATATTATAATGCAATTTGATAAAATTTATGCAGTTTTAATATTTCCACAAATTCAGTGAAAAGCAGCTATACCATTACTAATTCTGTGAGGCTAATAATACCGATTACTGATATATCTAATAAGGCAAATAAGACGAATGCCGGCACCGAACTTTAAACTCGTACTTATGTAAAATTAATATGTATATAAATCAAAGTATGTATGAAAATAATCATAATTATCAAAGTATCAAATTAATCAAAATAATCAAAGTAGCGAATACATTCAACGATTACTCAAGGTTTGAATAACGATTACTTAAAATTACCGAAAATCGGCATGTCTAGGAAATTTATAACTTTTGAACTCGTGTCTTTTTTTAATGTTTTGCTCACTGTTTCGCGAGTCACACTGGCTTCATTTGCTATTTCTTGAGACAATAAAATCGAATTCTACCCATCGTAATATTTCCCGGTGCACTTTATTGTCGTTTATAATCGGAATAATTTTAATATGTATTTGAAAACAGCAAGTTGTCTCAAAGTGTCTTTTCATATTTACCAAAAATAGATTTACTGTATCTTGCAGAGGATTTCCAGTAAAATACCGTTTTAGTAATGGCACTTCAATATCATCCTTATCTAAGGTAAAAAGGAAGCTAGTAAGATATGCAAAATAAACCATTAGCATATGCGGTACTATCTAGGTAGTCTTAACGGAGTTCAGACTGATGAATGTTTTGGAGACTGATACTACCTATCACATGAACCGTAAGGCACACATCGATTTTGCTTGTCAATGTGTATACGATTGTAATAACATTTTTTATTACCAATCAGCAGCTTACCATTAAGTATTTTATAATGCATGCGTTTTGTATTTAGAAGCTATCTTATGCTTTATTTTGTAGTTTAATTAGTAATTCGCAATGTTCAAATGTTTTTTAGATACTGAACAAGTAGGGAATAATAACTTGAATAGTAATTGATAACTTTTGTTTTAATAGGCTGTTACTCCTACCAAAATATTTGAAAAGTGTATCAAATATGGAAAATTTTTGTACAAAGTAGAAGGGCCATGTAAATTCAATTACCGTAGACGAAGAAACAAAGGATCTATTTAGAATATTAGAAAAACCAATAGTACCTAGCTAAAATATTTTGTTATACTGGTTCTCTTACTATGCCGATAAATATCACTAAACTTTACTAATACACTATCACAGAGTTGACAATATTGTGTTATACCCATAGAAAATAAATATAATTATTTATTATTATTATTCAGTTCATCGACACTCAAAATAAAAAAGTCATGAAAAGTATTACTTATCTCGCTTGTGTTGCTAAAAGTGGCATAACTTGTATTGACATCACTATATGTTTGTATAAAATATTTCAATAACGAATAAAATGTATTTTCGTATGAACGCTGGAAAATTATAGAAAACATCTATAAACTACTATCATATGCATGTAGATTAAATAGGTTTCTATTTAATTTAGTTATTTTGTGTTAATGACAAAAGTTGTAATTGGTTTCTTATTATTAGTTTATTTTGTGCAAATGCTGCTCTCTTACCTTGCACCCTCTACTGGATTTTCATTTAATGAACAACCGGATGTATAGCGCACTTTTAATTATATCTATAATTATAAAATCGCTTCTCACACTTTATTACAACCATCTTCTTCTAATTTTTGGGTTGGACGCCAGCACGTCCAGGCACTTGAGCACAGTGCTCTTTGTACCACCCCTAATAAATCTTTCAGTTCCACTCTGTTAGTCTTCTGTCCTCGATAAAAGCTACTATCCTCTTCAGGGGAAGTTTGAGTACCTTCGTATTATCCAATAAATCTCTTCCGAAATGTTTCTGTCTGAGTCCTTTCAGTTCCTCACAAGTGCATATTACATGAAGGCTAGTTTTCTCCTGTTTTTCATATCTCCTCCACCAGAGCTCGCTAATGAAGCCTATGCTGTACAGGTGCTTCCTTAAAGGACAATATTCGGTTATTAAGCCGGTAACAATTTTTATTTCTTTTTTGTTACTGTGCATTAGGCTTGCTGAAAACGTAGCATCTAGCTCCCTTCGTAGTGTATTACTATGGACTTGACCTTCCGTTAGCCTCCATTTATTTTTATGTTCTCTTTCTAGCTATAACCAGATCTCCCTTTTAGCGGAATCCTTAGCGACCCATATCAGTGACACAGTAAATTCTTGTGCCAGTCTATTGAGAACCTGTTTATTATGTTTACCAATTTATACCTGGTAAATTGATTCATAATGGCTTTAATAGCTGCCTGACTATGACTTATTATGTCGATTTTTTTTTTGTTTACGCAGTCGGCTTCCCGAATTTCCTCGGCACAGGCTGCGACTGCAAACAATTCAGCCTGGAAAATCGTCCTAAGTTTCCCCAGACTTAACGATAGTTTCCTTCTGGGACACATTCCGCATATACCTGCACCTGTACCCCGATTGGATTGTGATCCATCCGTGTACCAGGTGCCACAATCGCCCGAGCGATTCTCTGCTTGTTCCCTGGTCGATATAAATATGACCTCTACTTTCACAAATAGTTCAAACGGATGGCCTCTATGGAGGCGGTTCCCGTGATTCCCAAGAGAGCCTGTCGCTGGAGAGTCGTGAGGAGCCCCACCGACGATGTCAGCTCCGTCCTCCTCCACCAGACAACTACCCCATAGGTAATCCCTTGGTCTTAATACTACTGTGTACAACCAGTGTACCACACTTGGTTTTAGTTCCCAGGTCATACCAACAGCTCTTCTGCATCCCCAGGAGAGCTGCGTCCCCTTTCCACATTGACTAGGTGCCTACTGAAATTCAGTTTCGCATCAAGTGTAATGCCTAGATACTTTATCAACTTGTTTCAACTATGTTTATATGTGGTATTTTTACATTAATACAGAGTGCGGCGGAGGAAACGCATGTTTTTCAAATAAAAATAATTCAGTAGATTTAAAGCAGAAGAAAATCTAATTACATAGAAATAAAACTAGTACAAGGCAGTACAAACTCTCTTCAAATTCACTCCATTGGTCGCCTCGCTCACTTGACTTGTCTACATGGGATTCATTTGTGTGGGTTTGCCATACATCTAAGGTGTATATCTCTCAGGGAACAAACTCCACACCATCCGGGAACTGAAGGAATACATTCGCCTATAAATCGCTAATTTGAAAGTCGAAATGTTGGGAAGAGCAAGGAAGAATTTTGAAGAGATGTATACAGAATGAAGAGCTTTATTTTTCGGAGTTAATTTATAAATTGATTGTACTAGTTTTATTTCTATCTAATTAAATCCAGTGTTAACTTCCAAAGAAGGAATTCACAATAATACTACTATTGGGGCAATTGTTTTTAAATGAGTGAGATAAATGTAAGTAAAATTACTAATATACTAAATGTTTTTATTGGTATTTAATTATCAATTCACCTATAATAATATGGACGATATTTAAAAGTTATTATGGTTAGTGAGAAGAAATATCCATATTCTCGTTGAGTGGGGTTAGCAAGTTCCTTTTAAACTCTGAAGATAAGCGTTAAATCCTGAGAAATTATAAAAATTAGTTTGTCTCAATACGCTACCTACATGCAACATGTCCCATGCATGCACTACATTGCATTGTGAGTTTATTCGACCCAAATTTGAAATTGCCTATATTAATTTAGACATGGTCTCAAAAAAGTTTCTCGTTATGTGGTTTATAAAGAAAAATAGCCACCCCTCCGTCCTCTTTTTGATTTAGAATAGAATATATTCGAATAATTAGTAATTCCTAGATAACGCAGCGTAACTTTATTATTCACTTTAAAATGTCATTGGAAACCCATTGTTCAGTGCAAAATTTCAATTGATGGAAACCTGTTACAGTAATTTCAGTCAGAGAATATTAAATATTTGGAAAACCAAAATATTCTTCTTGGTCAAACTACAACATTAATAATAATCCAACTCAAAAGTTGGGACAATTCTGTCTACGAACTTGCAAATAAACATGATATACCACACAAATACAAGATTTTCAAACTCTTGATCATAAATTGCTGTATTGTCACAAAAACAAATAGTTTACATCAAACATAACCAAACCACACGAATCTGCCCTACAAAACAAAGTAGACAAAAACACTGTGATAACAACGTAGAAATAACATAAATACTGTCCGTGAAAGAAGATTAAATACCATTTTAACAGTCGCGGAGAATTCGAAATGGGCTTTTCTATCACATCTGATGATCACGACTAGCGAAGATGATGTAAAATGATATATACTCGAAAATAAAATAATTTTCAACTGTTTTTAATTGCAATTAGAAATACAAATATTGTAACTTCCAAAATTATAACCAATGAAGAAAATTACGAAATTATGCTGGAAGCCGAACACTGGCCAATTAACAAAATTATAAGATTATTTAGAACTAAAAATTTTCAGAAAATTCATAATACAATTACAAATCCATGTATAGATAATGCAATGATCGTATATGTGTCCGTTATAGACTAAAAAACTACTATACCGATTTGCTAGCGGTTTTTTGCAAGTTGTACGCGTTGCCCGGAAAAGGTTTAAAGCTTTCGAAATCTTCGATCTGACTGGTAGAAAGACAGTTAGGGACCTAATAATATAATAATAACAGTACTATTATTTAAATGTAGATGGCGCCGCGAGACAGTACTTAAGTATTGTCACAAATGTCACTAGGGAAGGACATCAGCTAATCGACTAGCTAGTGACATATTTCATATTGAATTACAATGCAAAAAAACTTCGACATCAATGAATTAAATATATTTGTACAATCAAATATTCAAAACGTGCATAAAATAATATCGCTTTGGCAATTGCATCATCTGAAATTTAAACATTCGCACAAATCAGCTACATCGTACTGGTCTCGGTAAATACGATCCAACGCAACAGTCTCGCAAGATACCTATCAAAGTAACAGAGTGGCGTGTTTACCGTGGAAACTAGCGAAGTACAGCTTCTCCTACTAACTAACTACTACTAACTGAACTAAGTAAAATACAATGTATAAATAAAAAAGTTTAATATTAATCTTGTGCGCCCATGTCTATTTCAAATGCTGACGTTAGCGAAGGACGACGAACTATGCGACGTGTCCACCCGAATTAATAACCTGTTACGCTAGATATCTACAGAATACGGTTTTATAGGCGGTTTCTTAAGCATCACGTTTGAATGGGCGTGTCTACGAATATTAGCAAATCAAATAAACACCATTTCTTAAGTTTTATTGTGAAAATCGAATCAAAGTGCGCCCATGTCTATTTCAAATGCTGACGTTAGCGAAGGACGACGAACCATGCGACGTGTCCACCCGAATTAATAACCTGTTACTCTAGATACAGTGGCGGCTCGTGCTAAAAATTTTAAGGTGTTCTGCAAGTTTTACAAAAAAATTTACCTTGCACGGGCAGTAAGAGGTTGTCTCCCATCGATCTTATCGTGCTTTCTTCGCCTTCCGCACAGAAGTAATGTATTTCTGGAACGATTGTCAATTGTCACACAAAAAAATAAGAGTCACTAAGCACTACTTTACTAACAAATTATTTCTTATAAATTAAATCTATTCTACATTCTTCTCGATTTGCAAATTTTGTTATCACTTTGTCATTAAAATTGTCTATTTCGGAGATAAACTTTTTTTCGATAGATAGCATGGAAAGAGATGTTAAACGATCTTCGGTCATTGAATTTCTGAGAAACGTCTTAATTCGATTTAGTGTTGAAAAGCATCGTTCGGCCTCTGATGTTGTCATGGGAGTTGTTATTACAATTTCTAATAATTTTCTAGTCTCCTTCAACGTATCTCCCAGATTGTTTTTTATTAAAAATTTTAGAAGAGGTAGTGCGCCTTTTAAAGATCTACAATCAGTTCTTGAGTAAATAACAGACAATTCAGTTCGTAATCTTTCTTTATCAAGGGTGGGATAATAGGAGCATGCGGAAGTGAGTTTGTCCTCAGGAAATTTTTTCATTATGTCTCTGTATATTTACCCAATAAGCAGAATCTAGTTGAGCCATAATATTAGTTGACCCTAGTAACGCAAATTCCATACAATTATGAAGATGGCTTTTAGAATTCTCATGTCTTCTTATTTTTAAACTCAAGTGCTCTAGATCCGTGACCCCTATTTCCGTCCAAGCTTTATCGCCACCAAAAAGTAAACAGGGAAAACAATATAAAGCATTTTTTTTGTTGCATCCACAAATCCATTCGTTTTTTTGAATAAATATCGCTACTAAATTTACGTGTATAATTTTTCCCTCTACTTACACGTTTTTTCAATAGTGATATCTACTAATGGCCTACCACTTGCTTTTAATTTTATCTTTTCTTCGAATGAATATTTAAAGAATCTCTTCACATTAATTAAATTAAAGACCACCTCCATAATACACAGAGTTATATACAGAGTTTATATAAATTGTCAACAATACACAAAAACAAACAAGCACGCGCACAATATTATTGTTTTTACGTTACACTCGCCGCACAGTAAACAACAGGCGAAAAGAAAATATTAAATACCTATACCGATTCATATGACCTCTGCGCTGGAATGAGTGCAGCGAATATTGCCTGGTAAAATCATGCATTGGTTTTAGACAGTCAGGGGGGAGCGGGGTGCGCGCCGGTGTTGGAAAGAGCGCTCAGAGCACGTTCGTGTGGACCAGATAAGGAACAACTGAGCGATCGCGCGAATTAGGTTGGTTATTCCACTGGTCGCCTATTGTATATTTGATAATATAGTATATACGATATAACCGGCGTTAGTGTGTCGGAAGCGAATATCTCGGCTTCTACTGATCGGATTTTGATGATTGAGGTGTCAAATTGTAGGGTTTGATGTCCTCTACAGGTGATGTAGAAAAATATGCAAATTTTTTGATATACAGGGGGAGAATTTTCACAACAATATGTTACGCTTTTATAAACATCAGAAATGTCGGAAAAATTATGTAAAAGAAAACTAGTTATAACTAATACAGGTTCGCCCGCCCAATTTTTTGGGAGCTCTGCAGCACTGCAGCGCTTATGCGCCAGCCGCCACTGTCTAGATATCTACAGAATACGGCTTTATAGGCGGTTTCTTAAGCATCACGTTTAAATGGGCGTGTCTAACGAATATTAGCAAATCAAATGAACACCTTTTATTAAGTTTTATTGTGAAAATCGAATTAGAATAGGTCATTGCATAAGTTGTTTTCGTGTAGATTATATTATACCTACGCATGGAGGACGGACGCTCGGAAGTTTCGGAACCAAATTCGTGCGGAAATGTGTCTGATTGTGTAGCGTTGTATGCAATATCGTGACAAAAGGATTTTCACGTTATAATTTCGAAGAAAAAAAACAAATTATTGCCAAAGGTAGACCAACTTCAACTTTGACTAATTTAACAAAACAAACTAAATTGTATGTAAGACATTTTCAAAAAGAAAATTGCAAAAAGTGCGAATTGTTGACTGCTTGTTTTACTGTCTGTGTATTTTATTTTCAAGCGAAAAAAAATTGTGGAATAAAAATGGGTTTGCTGATCTAAATAATTTACACAAATTAATGAAAAGACATGAGTTTTTGGAAAATCAGAATTGAACACACATTAGATAATGAGTTAAGAAATGATGCAGAAACACATAATTAAGAAGTACGAAAAAACCGTGAAATACTTAAGAGGTTGAAAGATGTGGTTTGTTTCCTGGGAGAACATGAATTTGCATTTCGCGATCATAGTGAAATAAACAGGGGAACTACGGGAAACTACGTAGATTTAGTAAATTTATTGACAAAGTGTGATGAAATGTTAGAATCTTATTTGGATAATTCTATAAGGTTTAAAGGAACTTCTAATTTAATACAAAACGATCATATTCTATGCATAGAAAAGTAATATTAAGAAAAATAAAATTTGAAATAGAAGAAGCCTCTTTTGTTGCCATAATTCTGGGCGAAACTAGAGATGTGACGTTATCAAAAGTCTTACGTTATGTAACAAAAAAGGCGAAATTAAGGAACGCTTTATATACTTTTTTTTGAAATGTTCTCACGCAAAGAACAGTTTTTGATTTATATTGTATTGTTCAGACTGTAGTGAATGATTATAATTGTGGTTCAAAATTAGTAGCTCAAAGTTGTGATGGAGTAGCAGTAATGCCAGGTGAATTAAGGCTTACAGGTTAAAGTAAGAGAAACGTATCCAACCGCAATTTTTGTACATTGCATAGCACATCGCCTAATTTTGGTTTTACAATAGTCTCTTAATATAATAAAGGTATGCAAGATTTTTTCCAAATCTTCAAAAAGAACCAGTGCTTTAGATCTGGAGGTTCATAAATGTTTACCAAAAGTAGCCCTCACTCGATGGAATTACAACGGGAGTGACACGCGGGAGATGGACGGTTTTTAAATAAATAATACTGAGTTAATTTAGTTAATACTTGCCATTTTAGTATACGTGAGAATTATTTGTGAAACATAATGTCGTCCAGGTGATGTCCGTCATCTAGAATGCATGACTCAAGTCTCTTCACAAAATCCTTTATCACACGGACTAACGTCTCTGCAGGGATAGCTGCAACTTCTTGAATGATTACATTCTTTAACTCGTTTAAATTTCGTGGTTTGTGGTTGTAGACACGGCTCTTGAGGTACCCCCACAGCAGAAAGTCACACACCGATAAGTCGGGGGATCTGGGTGGCCAAGGAACATCGTCAAAACGTAAGATAATCTGTCCACGAAACATGCGTTGAAGAATTGCCATTGAATTGTTCGCTGTGTGGGCTGTAGCGCCATCCTGCTGGAACCAAACATCTCGTAAACGTATTCTTCGTCTTCTCAGTTCTGGTTGCAAGAACGTTTCAAACATACGAATGTATCGAGCCGAAGTAATAGTGACTGTGGCCTCATTTTTTTCGAAAAAAATAAGGTCCAATAATTCTGAAAGAGCCAACAGCACACCAGACTGTTACTTTTTCAGAGAGTAGAGGACGTTGGTGAATATAGTGTGGATTCTCTTGAGCCCAGTAACGCATGTTTTGTTTATTCACTGCCCCGTTTAAATGAAAATGAGCTTCATCGCTCATCAATAACTGCACATTTTCATTCAAAATCACTTGCATTCTATAAGCAAAGTCTTCGCGTACAGCAAAATCAGTCGCCTTCAATTGTTACACAATAAGCATTTTGTATGGATAGAATTTTAGTTAATGCAATATTCGTCTAACCGATTCACGACTGACTCTTAACTCACTAGCATGACGTCTAGCTGACCGTTCTGGGCTTCTAAGTACCGCTTCGCTTACCCTTGCAACATTTTCTAGTGTCGTTACACTGCGTTTCGGGCCTGTATGCTTCTTATCCATTATGTTCCCAGTTAATCTGAAGTGTTGCATCCATCTGAGAATAGTGTTACGACTCGGAACAGCTCCGCGTCGACCGACATTAAAATGTAAACGAAATAATCGCTGCACAGCTGTCACAGATTCACCATTTTTAACAAAACTGTCATACGCAAACAAACGATGTTGCAAGTCCCGCTGTTCCGTAGCAACCATAGATAAAACATATATAGATGGGAAGCTATCCTTGTTTATCGACGTACATAATAGCGCCAAAGTGCTGGGGTCGCGAACTATCAAATAGGCGGCAAATTAAAATCTTGATATATACCTAGTAGATTTAATTTTATAAATCATTTCGGATATTTCATAGAAAAAGGCGAATAAACTATTTGTGGTCATTAGTTAGTACGCCTTTTCCTACGAAATACTCGATTAATCTCAATACTGTAATTAATAGTTAAGTTTAATGTGAATATTTGAAAATTTTAAATTGTATTTGCTACTTTTGATTTGATATTTCTAGAATATAATGATATTATATGAATGAAACTAGAATACATTTATATTTCTAGACAAAAACACAAGTTAACACACAGCATCAATGCAATGGTTTTTTTCAATGATCAATGAAAGAATTAAACGAATTCAATCCTTTTTTTATTGGAATGGGAAAAGTATCAAACAAACAGTAAAATACATATTGAAAAATATTTTATTAAAATCAAATGTATCTAAATTCTATTAATTCTAGAATTAGAACTCTATTAAAAATTAAATTAATTGTTTACTTTGTTTCAAAGCTTCTCTAAGTTTAACATATTTTAAATGCCTTTCATATGCAGCTTTTTTAAGAGGATCTTTAAAATTTTGTCTTCAATCGCGGCCTTTCAAAACTTTATTTATTAAATTGATTGAACTCTCGCTTGGCACTTGGTGAAACATCTTGATAAATTCACGATGGAAAAAGCACACTTGGTTATATGTTCCCCTAAATTTTATTTACATAAAATAAGACAATTGTTTCGGACTCTGCAGTCCATTTTCAATTAACATAAGAATAAATTTTCTAAAGTATAAATAGATGTATGTAACTACAAAAGTCCCCTCTCTATTTTGTAGTTACATACATCTATTTATACTTTAGAAAATTTATTCTTATGTTAATTGAAAATGGACTGCAGAGTCCGAAACAATTGTCTTATTTTATGTAAATAAAATTTAGTGAAACATATAACCAAGTGTTCTTTTTTCATCGTGACTTTATTTATATTGCTAGTGTAAGTACTAATATAAAACTTCAGAATATAATCTGTTAAAATATTATTAAGATCATGAGCCTTACAAGTAAAATGAAATTGTACATTGTCCATTACATATTTCTGTAAAGTACATTTCATGTTTGGCAAATGACAAATATTAGGTAAATTGGAACTTACAATTGCAATAATTAATTCAAATATTTTATAGTATTTTGTCGTTGGTTTACATAAAGCATTTGCAGAATAAGAATTTATATTTATATTATGTTCCAATGGTAAGAGCCTGGTCCAGTATATTGTAACTCTGAATATGTCTATGTTGGCAAGTTTATTGACTGTTTTCTTTAAATGATCTAAAATTGGAATATTGACACCACATTCAAATGGTATCTTTTCTAACATTTTATTTAATGTCCTACTTTGTTCTCAAAAGTAAAACGTCTTGCATATGGTTTAACTTTTTGAAGTTTTAACTGAGACATAATAAAATTATATGTTGTTTCACTTACTGTTGCTTTAACATATTCTGGAGAATTGAGATATTTATTGGCTGCCATTAATCTTTGAACAAGATCTGTACGTTCTTCATCTAATCTTCTTGATATTCTTAGGAGATTTTCTGAAATACTATACAGTTTCCTTGCTTTTGGAGATAACTGTACTCGCCTTTCAACATTTACTGCACGAAGCAAGTTCTGCCTTCTTCTTATATCTAAAACCCTCTAAATCAATAATTTTGTACAGATACAGGTATAAGTAATTTTATGTCAATACCTTTACGTGTTTTAATTGGTGTTGTCATAACTGCACTTTGTACTTCTGTAAATGGAGTTATCTGGTTCTGAATGTCTTCCCCGCTCAAATCACCTATAATTAGTAAACTAAATAAAATGTGCGAAAACAAATAAAGGAGCATTACTATGTTGTGATGCTTTTGTTGATGTAGATCGAGTAAATGACTTCTTCGATGATCCTGGTTCTGATATGCTCTCACTTTGATTTTCTACATGTTTGTTAAATTAGAAGTAAGTAAACAAATTTATATAGATATAAGATAATTACCATTCCCAATTTTTCGTTTCACTGCTGTAAGCTGGCTTGAATTGCTGCCTGTCTCAATTGATGTTAGTTCTATACAACAAAAATTAATATTTGTAAAACACAAATAAAATTATTGTATATGATTATATCATATTATAATAGGATATATAAATATAAATCTTGATAAAACATATTATATGATTAAACTCTACCCCAGTTTATTAATAATCATACTTCTATATGTAAAACTTTTCCTAGTTCAGATTTTGTATATTCAACAAAATGATTTACCTTTTTTTAATTCCACTTCAGTTAGGAAACAATCACTAAACGTTGTCGCTCGATGGCTTCAATCCAACTTTAGTCACCAATTTACACATCGGATCAAAGTGTTTGTGGCAAATTCTATAATTAGTTAAGTCTCTGTGTTTCTTGGCAAACAGATCTTCATTGCCAATTCGTAAAAGCCATAATTGGCATAACTACGAAAAGAATGAAACTAGTAAGCTCATACATAATTTAGGTTGTTTTTCTTACCTCATGATCTTGAAATGGAAGTCTATGAAATTTCACATCTCCACCTCTTGCTCGACATGTGTTCACACAACATGTGTTCACCATTTTCTTTTCAATCACAATAAAAACATAAATACTATATTCAAATAATAAAATATGTATATATACAAATACTACATACAAATAGCATATACAAACAGTATAATACAAAAATAAAACTTTATCATAAATATACATACGTATTTAGCTCGTGAATACTGGTATTTATCTAAGACAATTAATAAAACAAAAACTATGCGGCAATATGGCCGCAAAAGTAAACAAACAATTGAAAACAGCGCTAAAGTGCTGGGGTCGCGAACTAAATTACATAACGTCCTTGACCGTAAAGCCTCCTAGGGCCTGATAGCAATTATATGAGTCCTTTGAATGTTGTTTTGTGGTCGAAGTTGCCTCCATTTCCACTCCACTGTTTCGTATCTCCCAGGGTTGTGATGTGTTTGTGTCTGATTAATAAATAATCGTGTGTTTTTTGTGCGGTCCTGTGTTGCGTGTGTTTAGTCTGTGTGTTTGTCGCTTTTTTGCGTTTAAGTCACTGGTCATTGGTCTTTTGCGTTTCAGTCATGTGTGTGTTTACTGTTTGTTGTTGTAAAGAGTAATTATTTTCTGTGTTTGCGTTACAAAGTATTGTATCTGTTGTGTTGTTGCGTTTGTAGAGTGTAATTTTATTAGCATATTGCCTAAGGCAAGTGCTAATTCGTCAATTGTGTTAGGTGTTGTGTTTTTTTGTTTTTGTGTCCAGGGGTTAGTTGTTGGGGGTGGTGCTGGTATGTATTTTGGTTTGGTTGTGGTTTTGTTTGCAGAGTTGTTTGGGTTGTTAGGACAGTTTATGAATGTGGAAAGGTGAGGACCACCGCAGTTTGCACACTTTGGTGGGGTTGTTTTCCAATTTGTACATAGGTGTGTCGAGTGTTCGTCTCCGCATTTCATGCATTTGTAGTTTACGTTACAGTTTTTTTTATGGTGTCCAAAAGTCTGGCATTTGTAGCATTGTATTATGTCTGTCCGTTTGTTTAGAGGTTCAATTTTAATTGTGAGTCCCCAGCAGTCGTGTATGTTATAGATTGATTTGTATTGTCTCGTCAGTTCGATTAATGCAAGTGGTGCAGATATGCCGTGTTTACCGTTCATACGTTTAATTTTTAATGTCGGGTAGTCTTTGTCAGTCAAGTCGTTTTTAATGTCTATGTCAGTGATAAAGGTAGGAATGCTTCGCATAACTACCTTTAGTGTTTTTTCGCTTCTTAATTGAAACGTGTAAAATTGAATGTGTTCTGTATCGAGTATGTGTTTAAGTGTACGGTAGTCTTCGTCAGTTTTCGGTTCGATGTGAATACCAGGTTTCACAAGTTTGTTTTGTACGGTGTTAATATTGTGTGTTTTGAGTATTAGTCGTATATGTGCCCATTTGTCTTTTTCTGTTATTATTATTTGTGCGATTTTGTGTTGTGTATTGCGTGTTTCGGTGTTTGTGTTTTGTGTAGTGTTTGTTTTGTCCCTTACCCTGGGTGTACTGTTTGATGTTGACGGTTGTGGAGTGAATTCGGTAGTTTCTTCTTCCATTTTTTCCTCGGTTTTGGTTTCGAGGGCGTCGTATGAATTTTTTGTTTCGATCGGTGTAGTTGTTTCGTCTGTTTTCAGCTTCTTTGTGAATTTCGGGTATATAAAGTCATCAGTTTTGTTTTCAGGTTGTTTCTTGTTCTGTGTTCGGTGGTCCGCCGGTTCGTCGTATTGTATCATGAATATATCCGGTGATTTGTGTAGAAGGTTTAAAATGTCTTCGTTCTCTATGGTTTGATTTATGATGAATTCTGCGTCCTCACGTTGCTGTGGAGTACATCTTTTTTTAAAGCTGGCTCTCAGTATCAGTTTAATGCTAGGAGTAGCAATATGTCGTCCGGCCATTGCTTCCGGATTCGCTTGACGAATGTCGTCTTCAGTGCTCTCAAATACAATGCTGCTGGAACAGATATCGCAGTGAGAATGTGAATGCCTGATAGCAACTGAAATCGAGTCTTATGTAGAGAAGAAATATCCCCACCATGCTCTTCTCCTACCACCGCGCTTTCACCACTACTCAGTTCAAAACCGTCCGTCTCCCGTGTGTCACCCTGTACAAACTGTATTTGAATATCGGTAACCACTTATTAATTTTTTTCAAAATATGAATAATCAGAAAGAATGGGACAATGAGAGTCGAGTTTGCTCTAGAGGATATTTGAATATGTTCGTAATTGAAACAAAAATTAATCTTTTGTTACTTATTTTTCCCGAGATATTTCCATAGAACGTTCCTTTTCTGCGCTTAAACGCATAAAAAATTGTGCGAAATTCTACAGGGCAAGAAAAACCCTCTGCTTTGGGATTAATATCAATTGGAAAGGAATTAATGCAAGAATATTCTCGCCAAAAATGTTTTTATAATGACGTCATAGATGAGTTTGCAAAAGAAAATAGACTTATGGCACTTCACTTTAAGTAAGGTAGGTTTCTGTTGCAGTTTGTATCAAATTTTATCTTTTTTTGCTCCTCCACAAAAACAAGTGTAGCTTAGGAGTTATTTTACTATAGCTTCCTCTTTTGCGGGGTTCTGAACACGACATCATTGAAGTAAGTCTATCATCTTCAGACCTAATAAAATCAGCCTTGCGTGGAAGTAGTAAATTGAAGAATATTGCAAAATTTAAAACAGCTTTTCTTGTAAAATATATAACTCCTCTTCAAAATCCTGTATATACAAATTTGAAATACCAACTTTGTGAGCGAATTGCCGTAGGAGAGACAACAAGAGAGAACCTCTACATTAGATACTTTAATGGAACTCTAAAAATCGTACAACGCAATAAAAAAAAATGAGAATGGCCAATAGACCGTCTCCATCACTCCGACTCTACTATCAGAATACACGTGATCTACAATAAAAAATAAACCAACTCTACTTTTTTAACATATCTTCAGAGTTTGAGCTTTTTTTAGTTTCTGAGACATGGCTTTCATCGGAAGTTAACGACGGATAACCATTTGATTTCTAATACACCATCTTTAAGTGGTAGAAACTTCAACGCAGTAGGGAAATCGACTGATGGGGTGTATTGATAAAGGCCTCGTCTGGTATGCCCATAATTTTATAGTGGTGTATGTTCCACTGATTATAAAAATCGAGGATTTTGAATTGTTTTTTGAAAATTTGGCTACAATTGTTCCAACTGAATACTGTTGTAAATAGAGATAACAGATTACTGGATTTAGTTTTTGCTAACTTTACTTGCTTAATTGTAGTCGAATATTCCCTTTTCCCGTTAGTTCCTGAGGATACCTTTCATCTAGCTTTAAATTTCAACATGAATTTAATATCCTATTAAAAATTTTCCTTCCAGATATAAATTTCGTAGAGCCAATCTTCCGGTGTTATATAGTAAATTCGAGAAACTGGATTGGTCCTATCTGGAGATGTGTTCTGACCTGAACCGTTACTACTTTTTACACAACAGCATTTTCTGTCAATAATAAGCATTTCCTGAAATGCGCTATTTCGTCGCGTAGATTTCCTACCTGATATATTACAACTTTAATCAACCTAATTAAAGTCAAGGAATCTTATTATACAAAATGGAATTCTTCTGGCTCATTAGCTTCTAAAAATGATTTTATTTGAGTGCGCAGGTTAGTTAAATTCGAAACCCATAACGCCTATGAGGTATAAAGCCTCCTAGGGCCTGATAGCAATTATATGAGTCCTTTGAATGTTGTTTTGTGGTCGAAGTTGCCTCCATTTCCACTCCACTGTTTCGTATCTCCCAGGGTTGTGATGTGTTTGTGTCTGATTAATAAATAATCGTGTGTTTTTTGTGCGGTCCTGTGTTGCGTGTGTTTAGTCTGTGTGTTTGTCGCTTTTTTGCGTTTAAGTCACTGGTCATTGGTCTTTTGCGTTTCAGTCATGTGTGTGTTTACTGTTTGTTGTTGTAAAGAGTAATTATTTTCTGTGTTTGCGTTACAAAGTATTGTATCTGTTGTGTTGTTGCGTTTGTAGAGTGTAATTTTATTAGCATATTGCCTAAGGCAAGTGCTAATTCGTCAATTGTGTTAGGTGTTGTGTTTTTTTGTTTTTGTGTCCAGGGGTTAGTTGTTGGGGGTGGTGCTGGTATGTATTTTGGTTTGGTTGTGGTTTTGTTTGCAGAGTTGTTTGGGTTGTTAGGACAGTTTATGAATGTGGAAAGGTGAGGACCACCGCAGTTTGCACACTTTGGTGGGGTTGTTTTCCAATTTGTACATAGGTGTGTCGAGTGTTCGTCTCCGCATTTCATGCATTTGTAGTTTACGTTACAGTTTTTTTTATGGTGTCCAAAAGTCTGGCATTTGTGGCATTGTATTATGTCTGTCCGTTTGTTTAGAGGTTCAATTTTAATTGTGAGTCCCCAGCAGTCGTGTATGTTATAGATTGATTTGTATTGTCTCGTCAGTTCGATTAATGCAAGTGGTGCAGATATGCCGTGTTTACCGTTCATACGTTTAATTTTTAATGTCGGGTAGTCTTTGTCAGTCAAGTCGTTTTTAATGTCTATGTCAGTGATAAAGGTAGGAATGCTTCGCATAACTACCTTTAGTGTTTTTTCGCTTCTTAATTGAAACGTGTAAAATTGAATGTGTTCTGTATCGAGTATGTGTTTAAGTGTACGGTAGTCTTCGTCAGTTTTCGGTTCGATGTGAATACCAGGTTTCACAAGTTTGTTTTGTACGGTGTTAATATTGTGTGTTTTGAGTATTAGTCGTATATGTGCCCATTTGTCTTTTTCTGTTATTATTATTTGTGCGATTTTGTGTTGTGTATTGCGTGTTTCGGTGTTTGTGTTTTGTGTAGTGTTTGTTTTGTCCCTTACCCTGGGTGTACTGTTTGATGTTGACGGTTGTGGAGTGAATTCGGTAGTTTCTTCTTCCATTTTTTCCTCGGTTTTGGTTTCGAGGGCGTCGTATGAATTTTTTGTTTCGATCGGTGTAGTTGTTTCGTCTGTTTTCAGCTTCTTTGTGAATTTCGGGTATATAAAGTCATCAGTTTTGTTTTCAGGTTGTTTCTTGTTCTGTGTTCGGTGGTCCGCCGGTTCGTCGTATTGTATCATGAATATATCCGGTGATTTGTGTAGAAGGTTTAAAATGTCTTCGTTCTCTATGGTTTGATTTATGATGAATTCTGCGTCCTCACGTTGCTGTGGAGTACATCTTTTTTTAAAGCTGGCTCTCAGTATCAGTTTAATGCTAGGAGTAGCAATATGTCGTCCGGCCATTGCTTCCGGATTCGCTTGACGAATGTCGTCTTCAGTGCTCTCAAATACAATGCTGCTGGAACAGATATCGCAGTGAGAATGTGAATGCCTGATAGCAACTGAAATCGAGTCTTATGTAGAGAAGAAATATCCCCACCATGCTCTTCTCCTACCACCGCGCTTTCACCACTACTCAGTTCAAAACCGTCCGTCTCCCGTGTGTCACCCTGTACAAACTGTATTTGAATATCGGTAACCACTTATTAATTTTTTTCAAAATATGAATAATCAGAAAGAATGGGACAATGAGAGTCGAGTTTGCTCTAGAGGATATTTGAATATGTTCGTAATTGAAACAAAAATTAATCTTTTGTTACTTATTTTTCCCGAGATATTTCCATAGAACGTTCCTTTTCTGCGCTTAAACGCATAAAAAATTGTGCGAAATTCTACAGGGCAAGAAAAACCCTCTGCTTTGGGATTAATATCAATTGGAAAGGAATTAATGCAAGAATATTCTCGCCAAAAATGTTTTTATAATGACGTCATAGATGAGTTTGCAAAAGAAAATAGACTTATGGCACTTCACTTTAAGTAAGGTAGGTTTCTGTTGCAGTTTGTATCAAATTTTATCTTTTTTTGCTCCTCCACAAAAACAAGTGTAGCTTAGGAGTTATTTTACTATAGCTTCCTCTTTTGCGGGGTTCTGAACACGACATCATTGAAGTAAGTCTATCATCTTCAGACCTAATAAAATCAGCCTTGCGTGGAAGTAGTAAATTGAAGAATATTGCAAAATTTAAAACAGCTTTTCTTGTAAAATATATAACTCCTCTTCAAAATCCTGTATATACAAATTTGAAATACCAACTTTGTGAGCGAATTGCCGTAGGAGAGACAACAAGAGAGAACCTCTACATTAGATACTTTAATGGAACTCTAAAAATCGTACAACGCAATAAAAAAAAAATGAGAATGGCCAATAGACCGTCTCCATCACTCCGACTCTACTATCAGAATACACGTGATCTACAATAAAAAATAAACCAACTCTACTTTTTTAACATATCTTCAGAGTTTGAGCTTTTTTTAGTTTCTGAGACATGGCTTTCATCGGAAGTTAACGACGGATAACCATTTGATTTCTAATACACCATCTTTAAGTGGTAGAAACTTCAACGCAGTAGGGAAATCGACTGATGGGGTGTATTGATAAAGGCCTCGTCTGGTATGCCCATAATTTTATAGTGGTGTATGTTCCACTGATTATAAAAATCGAGGATTTTGAATTGTTTTTTGAAAATTTGGCTACAATTGTTCCAACTGAATACTGTTGTAAATAGAGATAACAGATTACTGGATTTAGTTTTTGCTAACTTTACTTGCTTAATTGTAGTCGAATATTCCCTTTTCCCGTTAGTTCCTGAGGATACCTTTCATCTAGCTTTAAATTTCAACATGAATTTAATATCCTATTAAAAATTTTCCTTCCAGATATAACTTTCGTAGAGCCAATCTTCCGGTGTTATATAGTAAATTCGAGAAACTGGATTGGTCCTATCTGGAGATGTGTTCTGACCTGAACCGTTACTACTTTTTACACAACAGCATTTTCTGTCAATAATAAGCATTTCCTGAAATGCGCTATTTCGTCGCGTAGATTTCCTACCTGATATATTACAACTTTAATCAACCTAATTAAAGTCAAGGAATCTTATTATACAAAATGGAATTCTTCTGGCTCATTAGCTTCTAAAAATGATTTTATTTGAGTGCGCAGGTTAGTTAAATTCGAAACCCATAACGCCTATGAGGTATACATCACTGGTCTTGAAATGGAGACTCCCGGGAACTCCAAGATATTTTGGCGATTCATTGGACAGAGGAAGAGAAACTCACGAATCCCTGCCTGTTTAAAACCTGGCGATATTGAGTTGACGGATCCAGATGAGATGAAGCGTTTGCTAATACTTTTTCAGATGTGTACCAATCACGCGCTATTTCATTCTCGTTGACTTTCCAGAAAAGTCTAAACTTTTACATCGACCCCTTTTCAGAGAGAGATACGCTAACAGCAATAAACCACCTCAAGGCAGACTATGAATCTGGTCATGATGGACTACCTAACTTAATAACAAGGATTGTGCATCTATTCTATGTCATCCGTTATACACTATCTTTAATCTTGCTTTCCAGACATCTACATTTCCGAAAGTGTGGAAGATAAGCAGGATTACACCTATACAAGGTGTCCTGTATCATTATGTTCAAATTTTAGGAGTGTAAAGTAGACTTCATTTCAAGTAACAAAAACGCAAAACTTGTATATCCATTTTTATTTCTTTCAAAGCTACAGATCTATGAATATGATGGTCAGATCATGAACAAAAATGTATTCCTAAAGTCAATAAAAACTTATTTTATTTAAAAAAGTTCAATTAATAATATTTTTGAAATGTCCACTTCCTTGTTGAATGCAGGCTTGTGCCCATAAGCCAACAGAAGAAGTACTTATCCGAATTTCATACTCGTTTTGTCGGATTTGCTCGGCTGCCAGGTGAATACGATCCAACGACTCTTCTCTTGTGTTCGAAACTTGCGCGTAGACTAAATTTTTCATCTACCCCCATAAATAAAAATCAAGGGGATTAAGATCGGGTGATCTGGGTGGCCATGCAACAGGACCACCTCAACCAATCCATCTTGGATAATTGACGTTAACCCAATTTCGAACCGCAATTCCGAAATGTGGTGGTGCCCCATCCGTGTGGAACCACATGTCTCGTCGAACATTCAGTGAGACATCCTCTAAAAGACCTGGCAGTTCGTTAATAAGAAATTGAAGGTAATTGTCAGCATTTAACCTCTCAGGAAGAACGACAATACCAATCAACAAGTCATCGATTACGTTAATAAAAAATTGATGTTGAAATTTAGATGGACGTATAGCTTTGGGATTTTCTGATGATCACCTGTGCAGGTTTCTCAGATTTGTAACACCACTTCTCGTGAACATAGATTCATCTATCCAGAGGACTGTTCTGCAGAAATTAAAATGAAGCCGTGACTGTTTTAATATCCAGGTAGAATAAACTAGACGAGCATAGTGGTCTGCCTCAAACAAACCGTGTCCCTTGCGATAGTGATATGGATATAAGCCCTCACGTTTAAAAATTCGCCAAACTGTCGTTCGTGGCACTCCTAGTTGTCTAGCGATTCGACGTACACAGAGTTGGATCCCTTGTAACAATAACTACTGCTTCTTCCTCTAAGTCTGCTGGCAAATTTACTTCTCGGTCGAAAAAATAATCACGCACTCCGAATTCCCGAAGTTGTCTGTGTACTTCCAGAAGCGTTCTGTAATGAAGAATGCGCCTATCGAGAAACTGATGTCGGTATTCAATAACTGCTTGACGTGCACTGCCGTTACAGTAGCCATACACAAAGCGCATGTCCGCATACTCTTGAGAAGAAAATCGGTAAGGCATTTTGAATAAAGAAAACGTGTCCACTCACTAATAAGCTGTTGAATGAACTGAAACGTAATGTAATCCTTTATTAAAAAATGCAACGTTAACAGTCATCTGAACATTTGTTTATTGTATGATATTCATGGTTCAGCACTTACGAAATAAGTAAGAACGTTCTTTATCATAAGTCAATTTCCAGTAGTACTCTTTTTTGTAGATCTCCAAGAAATTACTGTATGCACTACGACACGTGTTTATTTATTTTAGGATAACATTGTATTATGCGACGTTAACAATCATAGGCCTGTTATTGAATCGTATAACTTTTTTTTAAATAAAATCAGTTTGTATTGACTTTAGGATTACATTTTTTTTCATGATCTGAGAATCACATTCATAGATCTGTAACTTTGAAACAAATAAAAATGGATATACAAGTTTTGCGTTTTTGTTACTTTAAATGAAGTCTACTTTACACTCCTAAAATTTGAACATAACGATACGGGACACTTCGTATATAGAAAAAAAGGTAGCAATAGCAAATATATTTCTAGCTACAGACCAATTACTATTTTGTCCAACTGTTTTAAAATCTTTGACCACTTGCTTTATGACAAATTATATAAATCTATCCTATGTTTTATCTGCACACTGGAGCATGGGTTTACATCTGGTAGGTCAACTTTAACTAATTTAGCTGAGGTTATTCAGTACATCAGTTCCTCTATTGACTCAAAAGATCAAGTCGATGTTGTTTATACCGATTTAGCGAAGACCTTAGACACTATTCACCATTCTATATTATTATAATTAAAAATTGCTGAAAGGCCACGTCCATCAACGGAACGTACAGACGCGTTTCGCTCTTATTGGAGCTTATCAATGTACGGTATCTCGAAGACGGATATGGCTTTTCACTTCTATACTTTGTGTATATATAGTTAACATTCTGAACTTACTGCAAATGAGAATTAATGAATATTAAATCTCATTTTTACATGTAAATGTCGCCTTATGTGATGCGTTAATAACTACAATCCGACAAACCAAGTTTGTACCAGTATGTAGAACACACCTCGTCGCGACTCCGACCTTCCTGGTAATTAGGATAATTAAAAATTGCTGAAAAGCCACGTCCATCAACGGAACGTACAGACGCGTGTCGCTCTTATTGGAGCTTATCAATGCACGGTATCTCGAAGACGGATATGGCTTTTCACTTCTATACTTTGTGTATAGATAGTTAAGCCAAATGCGTCTGTACGTTCCGTTGATGGACGTGGCTTTTCAGCAATTTTTAATTATCCTAATTACCAGGAAGGTCGGAGTCGCGACGAGGTGTGTTCTACATACTGGTACAAACTTGGTTTGTCGGATTGTAGTTATTAACGCATCACATAAGGCGACATTTACATGTAAAAATGAGATTTAATATTCATTAATTCTCATTTGCAGTAAGTTCAGAATGTTAACTATATATACACAAAGTATAGAAGTGAAAAGCCATATCCGTCTTCGAGATACCGTACATTGATAAGCTCCAATAAGAGCGAAACGCGTCTGTACGTTCCGTTGATGGACGTGGCTTTTCAGCATTTTTTAATTATCCTAATTACCAGGAAGGTCGGAGTCGCGACGAGGTGTGTTCTACATACTGGTACAAACTTGGTTTGTCGGATTGTAGTTATTAACGCATCACATAAGGCGACATTTACATGTAAAAATGAGATAATATTCATTAATTCTCATTTGCAGTAAGTTCAGAATGTTACTATATTATTGTCCAAACTAAGTTCATTTAGCTTTACTTTATCCTTAACAGACCTAATAGCGTCCTATTTTTGTAATCGCTCATGTTATGTCTGCTATAATGACTTTTATTCCTCCACTTTCACTTCGTCCACTATTGTTTAATGTCTACATTAATGATCTTCTGTCGTTGCTTAACTGACGCGTCTTTGCCTATGCAGATTTCATACAACTGTGGATTCGTATGGATCTCGAAACATCCTAACCGAACCTTTTTTTGAAAGTATAGGTATAGTAGGTCCAATGCTCAGAATTTTCGAAAAGATATTTGCCCCCAATAAGTATGTCTAGTTTGTCGGTTCTAAATAATGAAAGCGAAAATCATTTTAATCTCACGTTCTGTCTTTCTTTGGTTTGATTTGTCTTGGGTAGGTCCCGGTGTTCAAAAATGTTTCATAGTTATTTGAACTGCTTTCCGAGGATATTTCACAATTTTTGCTATTCCTACTGAGCTTCGGCCTTTATATAATTTAATGATATTCTGGCCTTATACTTTATTAAATTATTTTTTTAGCAACACTGATAAATAGTAACACATTAGAAACTCTAAATGCTACTCCATAAAATATTGTGAACAATATATAAAAAATAAATCATACTAAAATTATCTGCTTTATCCCAGTTTACTATAAGTAAATAACTGGATTTCAAGTATTACCAGTATGAACCGATTTAATTCAAATATAGTCCTTTTCAACTAAAATGATAATAAATGTTAATCGAATGGAGGTGCTTCAAATGTCGAAATGAAAAATTGAATACTGTGCGGTTATTAAATTTTTAATAAAGTAGACGAATATACCTAATCAAATTGAATAATATTTAAACGGCGTTTATAGCGATTTAACTTCTTCATATTTTATTGTAAAAGTAGGCAAATGTTTCCGTTTGAGCAAGAATCCTTTGAAGATGAAACTTGAAAGTGAAGGATTACCAACAATGTCTAACATTTCTGAAACAAGTGTTTGCCGAATTCTGCATAACAATTATGGCGTAAAGAAGGTTAGTGCAAAATAGGTACCATGACTTCTTTCTGCTCCTCAACGTCAACGTATTGTTTACTACGTGGGCGTATTTTTAAACATTAGTGGAGATTTCCCGAAACTGATTTGGAGTCTATTGTCACAGGAGATGAAACCATGGTTCTGTATTATGATCCTTTATTTAAAATGCAGTTTATTGAATGATGGCGACCAGATAAACCTGCTGCAAAATGGTGCTATGCGGGCTTTGCGTGGGATACGTTCATGCAATGATTTTTCTGAGGAGAAGGTCATGACTATTATTAACATTTTAATTCTATGTTGTGTAAAACATACATATAAATAAACAGCAATTTAAAAGAAATTCTGAGAATCACTGTTACCATACACGGAATGGGGATGATTTTGTGTGACATCACGCCATCGATTAAGACAAACACAGTCGATAAACTATCGGGGTGCGAAACGACCAAAGTGTAAACAATTTCTGCAAAACTGTTAAAACCATTTCATTAAACAATCTGACACATGACTTTAATTCGGAACTTTGTCTACATCACATGTTCTGTTTGTGTGTGTATTAATAAGTAATTGTTACAATTAATTATTGATTCTTAAATACAAGTTTATAAAAAGTACAGGCAATATTTTATTTCGCCGCCAATTGCATCAATAACTGCTTCCTGGACATTGAGAGTACAATATTTCTAATGTAACCTTGTAATTTTCCAAAGTATTTAATTAATCCCCATAAGACTTCCTATTATTATTTTTTATATACTGCTTATCAAGTCTCATATTTCCTAATCTATAAGCATGGATGGTTCCACTATTTGTTCATAAAAAAAAATGATTTCAATATTACGTTTATGAGGAATTTTACAAAGGCTAAGTAATTTCCGAAATCACGAGTCTGCTAACTTTTTACCTAATGGCCATACTGACTACTCCACTAAGTCCTAAGGGTCGAGACATAGCTAGCTCATCGTACCAATATACTGTAGTTTTGAATTACGCGCAAGGGCTGAGATCTGGCGAAAATAGTCGATGCGCGTGCTGTGCATTACATATTGTTACGACCATACTAAATAAAGTCACTAGATATATAAAGTACCGCAATGGGTAAAGAACTTGTTAGAGAGAGAAGTACATTTTGGACCCAAAATGCTGTGTTAGCTACGTTAGCTGTGTTGTATTATCAATCAAATAACAAAACTGCGCGAATAGGTATAAAAGTGATTACAGTTTATGTTACCGAAGTGTTCAACTATTTGACTATTTCCACAAGTGCGAAATGAAATTCTATCCAAATGAAACAATATTAAACAATAGTGTCAGTTGTAAAACATTTCAAGAACAAATACAACACCAAGATCTACCTGGTTCCAGAATGTTCCAATATTTTAGAAAAAAATTTAAGTCTGTATGTGAACTCAAGAATATCCTTTAATTAAAACAAAGAAAAATAACTGCTAACACAAAAATTACTAATATTGACAAAAGAAGCAGTCGTAGCGTAGCGATGAAACATCATTATAATAGTAATAATAATAAAATTATTGTAATTAATTTGTGAATTGATGAATTATGTAAGAGTTTAGCGATTAAATTTTTTCTCGTCTGGATCCAAAATGGCAGTATATTGGAGTACTTTATATATCTAGCGACTCTAATACTAAATGTATAGCGGCAACATCTTGTGGAGAGTAGAGAAGTTAAGTGCAAGGTACTGGCTACAGTAGTACAGCGTCATCTTAGAGGCAGCGGCAGAATTATGCGAAACGTCAATTATGCTTAGTCGAAGCGTAATCTTGTAACGAGTAGCAAAGCTAAAGCATATTCTAGGAAAGTACTGCTGCGAGATCGCTTGTCTCAAAGATTCGATTACTTTGGGTATTTTCGGATGTGGTCTACGCACCAAGACGCCTGGTATAAATACAAACCTCTAGGGCCCAACTCTTCCCAAATTATCCTGCACATATTACGCATGCGACTCCGACATTTTATAATATAATAATATGAATAGTTTTTAATAATAATAACATTAATCATTTGCATGTCTATTTAATAATAATAAAATTTTACACGCAGCCGTTACTTTTTTATTTGATTTTTTTCTCCAACCTAAATTTTAAATATATGTACTTCTTCATTATCATTAATAATGCACATTCCACAGAACACTTACGTCGCATTCTATTAGCTATTATTGCTATGATGATTAAATTTGTAAATATTGTTAAAAAGTTCTTACATTCATTGCATTTATATTTTAAATTTTTAGCCACTTTGGACGACAATGAGCGCAACAGGTTAGCTATTGTCGTTGGGATGAATTTTTATTACATGTCTTCAAATTATACAAATTAGAAAATTGTTTTGCACAACTAATACATACAAATCTTGTTACTATTCATCTTATTATTATTCATGACGATTCATATTATTATATCATACTCATAAAACGTCGGAGAGACGCATGCCCATATGTGCAGGATAATTTGGGAAGAGTTGGACCCTAGAGTCTTGTGGTATAAATACGGGTGTCAACTGAGAGTTGGACAGTTCGGTTCGGAGTGACAAATGCGATTTGAAAAGCGAAATATAGCGGACTAGTAATATATAGTATTAACTAGCATTATTTTAATTTGAAGTTATGTGCCTTTTGTATGTTAATTGGGAAACAGACGGGTGGTGATCTATAAAATACCAAATACATTTCTATTTGTTCATTTTGTAGTTCAAATTGAGTAAAGGAGTATTAATATTAACTAGCAATACTTTCTCAAGGTTCTCTTCTGTAAAATTTGTTCTCTTTGAATTAAATACATCCTTGTAGATAGAAAACGTCCTTTCTACATCGCAACTAGGTGCATACTGGAAATATTCTTTTATTTCAGCGTATTTAGCAGTTAGATTTTGAAGCATTGTCCCCATACACAATTGGCGCAATGTTATTAAATCTGGATTTCTATTAAAAACTGCGTCTAACTCTTGCCGAAGGCCACATCCGAAGTCACTTAGTCAAATTATTAATAGTCACATCTAATATGGTTAATCCATCATTTAATTTGAGATTTTGATTTTCAAAATAAGTGATTAGTTTTGGCAAATTTCCAAAATGTTCCTGAAGAAAGTACAACTGATTTTTAAAATTTGGAATTTGTATTAGTTCCTTGCACTCAGAAATACTCCGAGCGTCGTCATTTTAACATGTAACGAAATTTTGTAAACTATCGAAATTCTCTGCATAAAAACTGGTAGCTTCCAACCATGTTCCCCATCTAGTTATTACTGAAGAGAGAGGCAGTGACAAAGATGAAAGTTTTTCCCTGTAAAGAGAATATATCAGAGACACCTTTCCGGAAGTTGATAGACTTGTAGGCGGCGCTGTAGTAATTGTTTAAAGCACATGTGTCAAATTCATCATGGAACGCAACACAATTCAACAACGCGTCCGTATTGTTAAAACGTTTTATTTAAATAATGAGTCAATGATTGTAACTATACGGAATCTACGACGAATCTGTGGTAGAAATAATGTGCCCAGTATCAAAGCCATTCGTCAATTAGTGCGGAAATTTGAACAAAGCGGTGAAGTTAAAGACTTGCCAAAGTCGAGTCATTTTCGAATTATTCGTAGTCCGGAAAATGTTGAGAGTTCGTGAAAGTGTAGTGGAGTGCCCTGAGACTTCTACCAGGCGTCGTGCTCAAAAACTGGGCATTCGTCGCACGTCATTAGGCACCATTTTGAAAAAGACTTGCATTTGCGGCCATACAAAATTCAGTTGACTCAAGAGCTACAGCCTAGAGACCACGAAAGTTGTCGACAATACAGTTACGCAATATTGCAACTTAACAACCAAACGAACGATTTTTGCTGAAAAATCATGAGTGGTAAAGCCCACTTCGGTATGAACGGATTTGTTAACAAACAGAATTGTCGTATCTGAGTATTAGAAAACCCTCGTGTCATACATCAGCGACCACTTCATCCTCGTCGAGTCACAGTGTGGAGGTGTCATTGGACCTTACTTTTTTGAAGACGCTGCAGGTAATTCTTTTACGGTCACTGGTGAGCGCTACCGCGATATACTGCAAACTTACTGACTCCTCAAATTCAACAATTAACCTGCAAAACATCTGGTTGCAGCAGGATGGAGCAACTTGTCATATAGCTACGGAAACAATTAATCTCTCGCGAACAATGTTTCCGGGGCGTTTGCTCTCTTGATTAGACATGTCATCTGGCCCCTAAGGTCACCCGACTTAACGGCTCCAGACTTCTTCCTATGGGGATTTCTATAAAATAATGTTTATGCAAACAAATAAAACACTGTAGAGCAGCTGAAGAACAATATTCGGGAAGCGATTTAAAATATTAAATATATATTTAAAATATTTAAAAGGTTCGCCCTTGCACCTCTCGCCATTGAGAAACGTCTATTAATTTCGTTTTCACATCCTCCTTGATTGATCCTAAGTAATACAAGGTACATGAAATCATTGACTTCTTCCACATTTAATCGATTGCCTTATGTATGTTTCCTCTGTCAATGATCATGAGTTTGGTTTTGCTCAAGTTAATCTCCAGACCTAATTGCGTGCTTCCTCTCGGCACCCGCTCTAGCATTGTTTGCATCTCGTCTATGTTATTCGCTATTATTATAGTATAATCCGCATATCTTAGATTTGTAAGTTTCCTCCCTCCAATGGAGACTCCTCCTTCAAAGTCATCTAGTGCTCGTCTCATAATGTATTCTCTATGTGCCTTAAGAAGTCGTGGAGAGAGTACGCACCCCTGTCGTACTCATTTTCGTATCTCAAATGACTGATATGTTGTTATTTAGTTTTACGCATGTTTCACTTTGCTGGTACAATTGTGATATGAGCTTAATGAGGTGGTTAGGTACTCCCATTTCTTTCAATACTACCCACAGACTTCACCACTAAACACAGTCAAAGGCTTTCTTGTACGCAATAAAGCACAGTACCAGCAGTAAATTAAACTCTCTTGATTTCTCTTTTAACTGTCTTATGTTAAAAATTAAGTCTCTCGTGCCTTTTCCTATTACAAAACTTGCCTGCTCCGGTAGTATTTGCGGCTATATAAATATGTAAATATCGTGCGTTCAAAAAAAAAAACAGCCTCAGAGTTGGCCATGATATTTTTAGGTACCTATGTCGTAACTCAACCGCACCTTTCTGAATTGTCAAAAGTTAATGTCACTATACTCTATTTTTAAAGTAGAGAGACGAATTTCTGAACAGACCACTTTGACAGTGAAATCTCATTGGTTGAAAGCAATTTGGCCTTGCTTTCAACCAATGAGATTTCACTGTCAAAGTGGTCTGTTCAGAAATTCGTCTCTCTACTTTAAAAATAGAGTATAGTGTCATCTAATAAAAGCGATATCACGGATTTTTGTTTATTCATGACAGGAAGATTATAACCTAGCAATTAACCTTGCAATTTTTGAAAGCCGTCTGTCATTTAGATGTAACTGTCATTTAAGAAATTCATATTAGTAAAGTTACGACATGCTTTTTAATGTTACTTAGAAATCATGGCTCACTAGAGGCAGGTTTTTTTTTGAACGCATGATAGTATCTTGCTTGCATGTGATATGAGGGCAATCATTCTGTAATTCTCGCATTTTTTCGTTGAACCTTTTTTGTGTATAGTAATAAATGCGGATTTGGCCCAATCGCTTGGCCACTGTCTCGTGCGCCATGCTTTGTTACATATATCTAGCAATACTTCAAGGCCGTCGTCCTCTAGTATACGAAGTATCTCTGTTGCAATTCGATCTTGTCCGGGTGCCTTGTTCAGTTTCAGATATTTTATGTTTCGAAGATGTTTACTTAAACACCTAAAATCAAAAGCAGTGATGGTGTATAAATTATCATTTCTTTTATAATAAAGAAACCTTCATGCATTGTTATACATTTCATAGATTGCACATGTTTTTCTATATACATACTATACTTTTTATATTATATTAACTACAAATAATTTAATCTTGTAATCATTTTTAAGGTTTTTGGCCGCCCCTAATATCAACCGCCTGCATGTTTGTTACGCACTCTCCTTTTGGTAAGCACGGGCCTGAGGGGTCCTAAAGGGCGAGTGCGATAAGTGTCTTTTATGACACAAGTTCTTTAAGTTATTGTTGCTAATTGGTTCCTTTTATGACCTGTTTTAAAAAAAATAGTAATTAAAAAATTTGAGAATTGTTATGGTGGTACGAAACCGCTAAAACTTGAATTTGCCAATTTTCTATTGAATATTTATAAACGAGAATATTTTATGTACTTTACCTGAAATAGCAGAAAACATTGTAAATTATTTACTTCATGAAATAAAAAAAAAGCAATATTGTTTAATTTTCACTTTATTGAGGTAAAATCCCATTACAATTATTTCGACACAATGTTTTCGTCGGATGGAATTGTATTGCAAACTAAACCTAAAGGTTGTTGACAAATTTAAACTTGAATGAATTATTATAATGAAAAAATAATTATACTCAGAAGGATTGTTCAATAATAGGAACTTTATATTCAAGATGGAAACTTTATTACACAAAGTTTACCGAGTACAAACATACAAACGGGAAAACCAAAATAAATAAGGAATCACTTGTAAAATAGGCCTAATAAAGAAGAATTGCCGAAATCCATATGATTATTGAGTAAAAGGTCTGTATTTTATATTTCAAAATGTCCATGGCTTCAAGTAAATTTAATTTTTCTGATTTATTTTCTGTGTGTAAAATTTTAAAATAATTGAAATTATGGGCTTCTTCTCTCAGAGGCATTGCATAATGTGAGTCATTCTTGTTATTAATATAATTTCGTTAATGTTGTTTGATTCTTTTAGGAAGGATATAGGATCTACCTCTGTGGCCTATATAAAATTTAGGGCGTGAACTACATTCAAGTTTGTAAACTCCCGATTTATTATTTTTATCTATTTTTTGTTTATTGTTTTAATAATTGAACCTAAAGAGTTGTTTGGTTTTGAAAGCTATGTTATAATTATTTCTCGTTAAGAATTTAAAAATTTTTTGCGTAAGATTACCAGTATAAGTAAGAGTATTCATATCAAAAGCGATAAAAATTTTAAAATACCGGGTGTATTATGAAAAACCTTTGGGGCTGTAGCTTCCTTATATTTTATCTGATTTTAATGAATGATATGTCAAACTAAATCGTTTTTAAAGCACTGTAACCTGTTTTTAAAAAAAAAAATTTTTGACATTTCGTTTTTGACAGACAGTAGTAAATTTTTTTTTTTTAATTGTACTAAATATTTTTTTTAACTTATTCTAATAAACATTTATTTCCTGAAGACACCTCCATTAAATTAAGTGACAAATTTATTATTATTAAAAAAAAACTACAAAATTTACAGAAATCAAGCTATCATATATTTTAATGAATCAAATGTTCGAAATTGGCCCCATTTTGTTCCAGACACATTTGACACCTTCTATTAACTCCAACTGCTGCGTTTAATATAAGATTTGGTGGTATTTCACGACATACTTGTACTATCCTTCTTACTAAATCATCTCTGGTATCAGGTGGAGTCAAATAGACATGATCTTGAATGTAAGACCACAGAAATAAATCCAGTGGATTCAGATCTGGCGATCTAGCAGGCCATCGAATAGGTCCATAAGTGCCCATCCATCTGACGCCAAAATAATTATTTAGAAAATCAGTATTCATTCGTGCATTATGGGGTGTGGCACCGTCCTGTTGGAACACCACCCTGTTTAACTCAGCAAGTGGCAACTCATCTAAATAATCGCCTAATTCATTGCGTAACAAATTATTATACTTTTCTTGGTTTAGATTACCCTCCACAAAAAAGGCCCTACTACTCTATCGCCTAAAATGCCACACCATACCATACATTTACACTGAACCGATTTTGAAAATTGTGTTGCATCACAACATGGTTATTTTCAGTGCTCCAATGGCGATGATTATTTCTGTTGAATACACCATTTTTCCCAAAGTGCATTCATCTGACCGCAACACACGACGATAAAAAATTGGATCTTTCCTTAGTTTATTCATGAAAACCGTGCAGAATTGAACCCTTCGTTGAGGGTCGTTTTCACCGAGAGCATGCACCTTCCGTGGTTTATAAGGAAAGAACTTGTGCTTCTTCAGAATGTACTGAACTGTAGAATGTGATACCTGCATGTAGTGAGCAATTTCTCGCGTAGACGTATTAGGGTTTTCTTCCACATAGAGCAAGACACTTAATTCTAAATTTTGATTTTGAATTACACGTGCGTTTATTTTCGGTTTTTTGAATGATCCAAAATTTCGTAAATTTCGCACGAGTCTTCCAAACTTATCGGCACTTGGACGCAGTCTGTCAGGAAAACGATTTCCATAAAGTCGCAAAGCAGCTGCAGAATTTGTTCCGCATTCAAAATATGCTTGAATCGCATCCACACATTCGCCATTATCCATAACAAAATTTAGAAATAAATCGTTGAAAATGTTATAATGAATGTGTGACTGACAGATGTCACAGCTCTCTTCGAAAATTTGGAATGCACTTTTATCGTTCAATATGACGATGATTTTTAAATTTTTAAAATAAACACTGTAAATGTTGGTGTTGACCCACCGCTCACTGATAACATTGGTTTGTAATCCTTTATGGGCTATATAGTATTGAATGTAAGTGATTTTAAAAGGTACACACATTTGCTGGTAATAAAATGAAATAGAGTATTTAAAATGCATTTAAGAAATCTCTGTGTTCGGAAAAACCAGAATAAATCGAACTAAAAAAAACCTACAATTTCTCGTTTTTTTTCATACAAGGATATCGTTGTTTACAGTTTCATATTCAGAAAAAGTAATATATTTGAATAAGGAAAAAAAAATATAGTGCAATTTAAAAAACACAGTCTGCAGCTGTCTGTCAAAAACAAAGTGTAAAAAAAAATTCAAAGCGGATCACGTTACAGTGTTTTTAAAACGATTTAGTTCGACGTATAATTTATTACATTCGGATAAAAAATAAAAAAGTTACAGCACGAAAGGTTTTTCATAATACACCTGGTATAAAAATATAGACCTTTTACTCAATAATCATGGATTTAGGCAATTCTCCTTTATTAGGCATACTTTACAAATGATTACTTATTTTGGTTTTCTCGTTTTTATGTTTGTACTCGGTAAACCTTTGCCCCTTTGTGTAATAAAGTTTACATCTTGAATATAAAGTGCTTATTATTGAACCATCCTTCTGAGTATAATTATTTGTTCATTATAATAATTCATTCAAGTTTAAATTTGTCAACATCCTTTAGGTTTAATTTGCAATACAACTCCGTCCGACACTGTGATTTTACCTCAATAAAGAGGAAATTAAGTAATATTGCTTTTTCATTTTTATTTCATTCATTATGAATTTCCATTAAGTAAAGGCTACTTCGATTCAAAAAAACAAAAAAATATTTACTTCACACTAAATTTCATATGAATTACAAAAAACAGTTTCTGAAATTCTAAAAATGGTACAAAGAATGTGAATTTCAGGTGTTGTCAGAAAATGTTTTAAATTTATATTTTCAATTACAATATTCTATATAATATAAACTATCTATTTTATGTATAATATATTTGTGACTATGCAACTATTTTACGTTTGATCAGTTTCTACTTATGGAATGGTGTGAAGCTTGAAAAAAAATATTAGGTCTTTCGTGTTTTAAAATTTAATATATTACATTATAACTTATTTATATTGCAATTTTAAAAAAGGAGAAGAAAAGAAAAATAAAATATTGCAAAAATAGTATTACAATATTTTATTTTTTATTCGATAATATATATTTTAATATTCGCATAATACGTAATGCTTGAAAATTCACATATACCCAACCTCTTACAACAAATCAAACATTAATTAAATTCAAAGATCATATAAATTTATCAATAAAACCCATCAAGCAAGACAATAAGATATGTTTTTGCGCATGAGTATACTCATCCTGTCTGTACAAAAAAGTCGAACCCGCCCGTGAATGTGCATATAACTTGATCTATGGCATGTCTTTAAATATGCTTTCATTCTCCCGTATTTATTATATAAATATAATCTTGATTTATAGAGTATATAACGCATAAGTAGCTGTTTAATCTTAAATTTTTTAATTCGCGTTAATTTGAATTAGTCCGAAGCTGCAAACGAGACGCCTAGTCCGATTCTGTTGTACAGATGAAATATCGCAACTCTACTTATTACTCAAGGATTGTAAATGTTTAATAGAATTACTCAATGCATGAAATGTGTTTTCAAGTCATGTGACGACGTGGTGTCACCTGCGTTCCAAATATTTCACGTATTATACTATTTATTTGCAGTTTTTTGAATACCGTTTATTCGAAATTTTCACTTGTTATGACGTTATTTAGTATATTTAATCTTCCATTGTTCTTTATATTATTTAGTAAGTGTTAGATATAGGTAAAACTGAGTAATAAATAGCGGAAATGCCGAGCAGTACAGTTGCTATATTTAAAAACAACTTGATCGTAAGTAAATTAAATAATGAAAATATCGGATTTCACGGTTTTTTCAAACTCAAGGGTATGGTGTCGATGACTATCACGAAAGGATAAATTAGAGGTTGTTGAAAAACAGATAAAATACAATACGAATACTTTACATTTTTGTGAAACAGCCTACAAACAAGTTTTACACGAAATAATAAGTATTTTATACCAAATACATATTTTTAAAAGTTTCAACAAACACCAATATGTTACCAATGTTTAATAGAATTACTCAATGCATGAAATGTGTTTTCAAGTCATGTGACGACGTGGTGTCACCTGCGTTCCAAATATTTCACGTATTATACTATTTATTTGCAGTTTTTTGAATACCGTTTAATCGAAATTTTCACTTGTTATGACGTTATTTAGTATATTTAATCTTCCATTGTTCTTTATATTATTTAGTAAGTGTTAGATATAAGTAAAACTGAGTAATAAATAGCGGAAATGCCGAGCAGTACAGTTGCTATATTTAAAAACAACTTGATCGTAAGTAAATTAAATAATGAAAATATCGGATTTCACGGTTTTCTCAAACTCAAGGGTATGGTGTCGATGACTATCACGAAAGGATAAATTAGAGGTTGTTGAAAAACAGATCAAATACAATTCGAATACTTTACATTTTTGTGAAACAGCCTACAAACAAGTTTTACACGAAATAATAGCTATTTTACACCAAATACATATTTTTAAAAGTTTAAACAAACACCAATATGTTTTTTACAATATACAATTACATAGATATATAAATGTATTCAAGCAGACAGTTTCAAACAGTTCCTAACTGTTTTGGCCAATCACGCTTAATTTAAAACTGAATCTTGATTGGTCGAAACAATCCGGTGAAATACATTATGTATTTATATGATTTAAGTTAGTTAGCTACTCGAAATTTTCGCTAGTTATCATTCATTTTTTATTCTTGCACATAATTAACACTTATAATAAATAATGTAAAGAACAATGGGAAACTAGATATAATAAATAACAACATAACAAGAGAAGAGAAAATTTCAAATAAACGGTAATTAAAAAACCGAAAATCACAATGTAATAGCATAGGACACTACATATTTGGAACGCAGGTGACGTCATGCAGTCACATGTCTCAAACGAAGAGAAAAATAATACCTAATCATCTTAACAGCTCTGTTTATTTTTAATTGTGAAGGTTGCCAAATAATCTTGTTCTTCTAGTCTTCATCATCGTCAACCAATATACGTTTTTAAAACGGTTGTGCCACACATATAAACACTACGTAGGGTGTCACCAGCTAGTACCATTTGACCGACTGACAGAGCATAGACGCAGCTCAAATCATCTAGCGCTATAAAGCTGTACTACCAACCCTTCGCGTGCCACATTCAAATTCCGGGAATTTCTGGGTAGCACCTCATATATTTATTTAACTATAAATAACTAGATACACAAATACTAGATACTACAAGTTGTTAGCTAGAATTAACCTAAAATTCGTTATAAAATATCTACTTTCATAAATACACGAAAACCAGAAAAAAAAAATTCTGTAGACCACTTGCTTTAAATCACAGTAAAATTTCGATTATAAAAAGTGAAATAATACATACAATAAACACTTCATGTAATTAACTATTAATGATCAAGCCTCAGTTTTCAGGTGTATAATTTTCAACATCCCAAGTCGTCGAGACTAGCACATTTTCATTTAATTTGCGATCCCATAAATTACCATAATACGTTTTTTCTATTTTTAGCACGCTACTCCAATTAGGTGAAATAAAAACGATCCTCCTGTAAAAATTTAGAACGAAGCGTTTACGATGTTTTCGCAAAAACCCATTTATCTTGATTATTTTACTCTATTAACTTTATCTGGAAATGCTTGGCATTTTTGTTAGTGAAGAATGTTCTCTACTTAAAAAAAGGGTTTATCACAGTAATGTATAAGGTAGAGTCGAAAATAGTGTTTTTCCTAGAGATTATTTAATGTTGCATAATGTAATGGTGATTATATCTTGAGTGCTGGACATATTTATTGTGTGCATAAGAAATACTACTTTATGTACTAATAGAATTGGTAATTTATTCTAAGTGCGAATAAGGTCAGTTCTACACATAATGTTAACAGTTGCAAATAGTTTGCTACTTATTACAATACTAGTTAGTGCTGTGTATTTCTCTGTTAATACGAGCCACGTCCACAAACTAAATTTCATTGGTCATAAAAACTAGAAGAACATTGCTTATTATTTTTTTATTACCATTTGCTTACATTTTAAACTATACTGTTCAAAATAATTAGCGGATATCTCTTCAAAATGACAAAAATAATAATTGGGACTTAAAGTAACACCGACAAATGTTTCGCAGAGTTTTGTTTAATGACTCAAGATTCAGTGTACACCCAGATAACAGACTTGTTTTGATTTGGCGTGAACCAGGAACACAAAATACCCCTCAATTTGTTTGGGAAAGGCCTCGGTATAACGGTGGTGGTACGATGGTGTGGGCCGGAATAAGTATCGAAGGCCATACCGAACTGTATTTCATGCAGAATAGTTCACTTACTGCTCAAAAGTATTTGGATGAGTTATTGAGACACTTTGTTCTCTCATATGCAGGAACTGTGGGAGAACTATTCATTTATATGGATGATAATGCTCGTCCACATCGCGCAAACATTGTTAACAATTGGTTTGAATAAGTAGGAATCGATAGAATGGACTGGCTAGTCAATTCCCCGGGCGGTAATCCTATCGAACATGCCTGGGATGCATGAGAAAAACGAAATCTTGCACCTCGTTCAGTTGCAGAACTTCAAATTACTCTTAGATAAGAGTGAGACAACATTGCCCAAGAATTGTTTCACGATTTGGTTCACTCCATGCCAGCTATGTTGGTCGTCCGAGGAGATCATACGTCTTATTAATTTTTATTTTTATAACAATTATCAAAATTATACTTCTGTTAAGTCTGTAATTTACTGCACTTACTGACACACAAAAATGTTTATTTTCTCAAAATGCTAATAAACGTTAAAGTGAAACTAAACGACGATGTTCATTTTTGCCTATACTTAGTCAAATAAGTCATTTAAATATTCTTATCATTAAAACGCTATTTATTTTAATATTTACAACCCTTTGTAATCAAAATAATAAATATCCGCTAATTCTTTTGAGCAGTGAAAAACGAAACATCAACATCATCATGGCACAAGCTTTTGTTTGCTATTATTTGCGAAATTAGCGTCCAATAGTTCCATCGTCACTACCAATATTTAATCAGTGGTTTTACTTCATCATCGATGCTGTATCGTTTCTAAAAAAAATTTAAGGTTAAGAACAAGATGCTGGTCAAAAATTTCCCATTTAAATAGGTTTAAGAGTGCTTTTGTGAAAGCGTTGTCGTACATTGTCATGCTGTAAAACAATTTCGGAACTGAGAAGACCTGGCCTGAGTTGAATTGAGTTGAGCTGAGTTTATTGTAAATATATACTACATGAAGTCCACGAGTAAAGTGTCAGGTGTGTCAAAATACGGTACACATGGGCTTCCGGTTGGAAAATGTCTGAATTTTATTTTGTTTCGACGATTCACAACGCTGCTATTGCAATTGCTGATTATTCTCTGGTGCGACATGAGCAACCCAGGCTTCATCGGCCGTCAGTCACAATATGGTCCAAAAATTCGTCACCACCAACTTTGTAGCGTTCCAAATACTCCTATAATACGCTTTGTTTTGTGTTCCTCAATTAAAATTTTCGGTACCCAATTTCTCTGTTACAATTCCATGCAACAACAGATTTATGGAAACTGTGTGGTCAATTCAGATATTATAAGCCTTCTGTCTTTACAAATTTTTCCATTCACTTGTTGAAGCAAATTTGTGAAACAGTGACTATGATGGTCTCTTACTTCGTTCTTCATTGTGCATGCTTGTCCTGTCTTCGTTAAATTATCTGCACCAACTTCTTATTATTTCAAACCAATGCTTCCTGCTAACCGTTTCTTGACAACAGCACGGACTTTTGTATAGCTTTATTAATTGTAGCTCAACGTAACAAGTCAAACGTTGAAAACATACTAATAATTTGATGTTCACACTTTTTCTATAAGTGATGAAGTTTTTTACAGCAGATTTGTCTCATTAGCGTCTTAATACAAACTTACTTTCTAGATATGCTTCGTATGAATATGCTTGCATATGCCGATTTATTGTTTTGCATTATTATTTTTCAAAAAAACTAAATCAAATTCAGCGATGCTAGGGCTAGGAAGTAGGAAGGACTCTCTTAAGCGTTAATACAATGGACGTAACAATGTAGCTAGATTTGTAACAAATTTTCGATAGTAACTAATACTACTTAATATTGATTTGTAATTGTTTCAAATATTAAGGTTGGGGTGCATATTTAATAGAATTAATTTTGTGATGTGGCGCATAAGGACCACTCCTATTTATTATTTAACCCAGATAACTAATTTTACTTGATTAGAAATGGCATTTATCAGGTATGACTTGTAAACATACGAGGAAATATCAGAAAATAACGAGACTGGTGCTGTAGTTCAAAAATGAAATATTTATTTAGAAAACTTCAACAACTATCCTTCAAAGTACTCTCCATTCTGTGCAATACACTTGTCTCATCGTTTTGTCTGCTTGTCATAAACATTTAAGAAACCATTTTTTTAGAATCTATTTAGTATACACATCACCTTGCTGTTGAGCTCTAAATTCGACTCAAATTTTCGACCTTCAATTATTTTTTGACTTCAGGAAACAAATGGAGGTCACATGGAGCAAGGTCAGGTAAGTAGCGAGGATGAACCATAAATTCCACCCTCAATTCTTCGTGTTCGTTGACAAATCGCTGATTTGTGGGCCGGAGCATTGTCATGATGTAAGATCCAACCGATGTCTTGATAAAGCGGCCTTTTTTTCTTTAATTTTGTCTTTAGAGTTCCTCGAAGTACATTAGAATAGTACTCCCGAGTTACTATATGTTCTCTAGGCACAATGTGATAATAAATAATGCCCCATTTATATTTAAAAAAATGAAGTACATTACTTTACCGACGCTTTTCACAGTTTTCGCTTCTGCGGTCTTGGACTGCCTTTGTGCTTACATTGCATACTTTGAGACTTTAATTCAGGGTCGTACTGATAAAACCAACTCTCGTCACATGTAACCACATTGTTTAAAAACTGTGGATTATGTTGCAGTTGCCTTTTCCACTGCCGTCAAATTGTCATTGCCTATCGGTCATCAATTTTGCTGCGACCTTTCGATAAGTTATAGCACCAGTCTCATTATATTTTGATATGCCCTCGTACATTCTGTAATTTATTAAATAATTTATTTAATCGGTCTAAGTGTTCGCAATCGGCCTTTCCACAGACAAGAATGTCATATAAAAAACAGGCACATCCCTCAATATCTTGTGTTAAAGATTCTATAATTTTCCGAAATTTAACGGGTGCCGTAAGGTAGATAGTCTTTTATACTGAAAGAGACCTTTACTTGTGAAAATGGTTGCAAAAATTCTAAATTACTCATCTAATGGTATTTGAGCATATGCTTGAGATAAATCTATTTTAGAAAAAATAACACATCCCTGTAATCTTGAAAAAGATAAACAATTATTGGAATTGGAAATTGATGAATATTTTTTTAATAACTGGGGCAAGCGGTGTTGTTCAATAATCTACAGGTTTACTAACTTAACTAAATTTTCTAATTCTGTCTCAACTTTTTCTCGTAAATTGCGAGACAACGGTCTACCTATAGTAAATCTTTGTACTATTGACTCTTGTTTTAATTTTAAAGAAACAGGGCCCTTATAAAAGTACCTAAACCCGGTGAGAAAACTTAATCAAATTTACTTACGAGAAATTCAACATCGTCTATACTCTCAGCAAAATTTACTTGAGCAACAGTGAAGTTATACCAGGTGTCCTTAATAAAAAGACAACATATAAAAATGGAATGATTAAATTATATAGAATGCATACTCAAAATTCCTTCTTTCCTAGAAACGTTGTTAGGCCACTGTATAACTGAATGTATCATAAATACTATTGGAGACGATATTTTAAAGCTGACCCACATTATAGTTTTCTTATTCTTAATCTCGTTTTAAGTATTATTCTGTTGTCGATAGTTACGTTCGATACAATTTTTCGATTAAAGATAATAGATTGTAACTTAAATGCTCATCAAGCACACATCTTGCATGTTCTTTAATATATCGGCTTTAAAAATTTACAAGTATAAATTTTTAACAGCTAACTCAGGTTATCGAACTCTTACCGTAACGAAACTTATCGGTTTTATATGTATGTATATATATATATATATATATATATATATATATATATATATAATAACTTCGTGACCTTGGTATGATATGGTAAACCTAATCAGTAGGCGATTAAAGGTCTGTATATTACTTCAAAATATATGTATTTAAAAAACTCTACATGTTTCGGCTGTATACGCCTTTTTCAAGAGAATACAAAATATGAATGACAGGACTGACTTGACATTTATATCCTGTCATTCATATTTTGTATTCTCTTGAAAAAGGCGTATACAGCCGAAACATGTAGAGTTTTTTAAATACATATATTTTGAAGTAATATACAGACCTTTAATCGCCTACTGATTAGGTTTACCATATATATATATATATATATATATATATATATATATATATATTTAGCAAAATTAAAAATACAGTTTTCGAAATGCCCTAAAAAATGTGATCCGAAGCTTTCCAAGTTTGTGAAAGTTCTTGATGGGAAAACATCTCCACTATTTACTTTGACAAGCGAACTAGGATTTATCTGATACTGTAACAGAATTTAGTGTCGTGCTGGATACTCTATTCTTAGAAGAAATGCTTTCCTCTTTGTATCCTTCTGCTACAGATGTACTTTTCCATTTCCTATGCATTTTTAGGGTCTCGAACGATGCACCGGCCGCAACATATTAGATGCGTAACGACTGTCAACGACATGACAGTTGACAGAAATCTCGGAACTTTTCCAATGTAATTTGAATTTTCCTCTTTTTCGTGAAAAATAAAATCTTGTATGAACCACTGGCGTTATACTAATTATATTGCCCTCGGTCGACGTTCATCTCTCGGGTCAGAGGCCCTCGGGCTGAATTAACGTCGACCTCAGAGCAATATAATTCCCATAAATCCCTTGGTGCATAAATAACTAAAGTGAAAAATAAATGGTTTACACTAGATTTATGTGAGCTTAACTGTACATATGTCTTCAATATATAAGTAAATACTAGTTTAAACATTTTTGATGTTTGAAAATGCAGTGCTTCTATTGTAAATTTAAATGCAAAGAAACGATGTCTTGCATCGAAAATTCTTACTATGTATCGATACTAAGTTGTCTTATATCCAATAAGACTACAGTCTATAATTGAAAATTTATAGCCAAGTCAATTATAACAGACGTTGACATTATAATACATGAATATTTATAACAGACTAAGTATAAGAGTGATTCGACGGGAAGTGCGACTTGAAATGAAACAAATAAGCTAGGATATTAAGTTTTTCAATATATTCTCCTTCAACTTCAAAACACTTGGACCAACGATTCTGAAGTGCCATTTCGCCATTTTTGTAATGATCTTTCTCAAGATCCTCAAAATACTGCTCGGTTGCTGTAACAAATTCTTCATCTCACCAAAACTTTTTTCAGCAAGGAAAAGTTTGAGTTTGGTGAAGTGAAAGTGGAAGTCTCTTGAGGCTAGATTTGCCGGGGTGAGGCACAATCAGAAATCTTAATTTAACCAATTTTTCGCGAACAACTTAGCTGATGTGAGAAGACACGTTGTCGTGACGGAAGAGAACATGTTTATGGGCCATTTCAAGTTTTTTTTCAGAAATTGGTTTCTTCGGTTTGTCTAGTAAAACGACATAATACGCTTCATTAACGGTTTGACTCTACAAAATAGTCTGAAAACGATCCGCTTTGTATCCAAAAAAATATAGCTATTACCTTACCCGCTGATGGAAGAGTATTAGCATTCTCTGGGGAAGGGCTAGTATGATGTGTAAACTGTTTAAATTGATAAATACATACTCTTAAAGTAACCTGGTTTATTACATTGGTCTCTTTTAATTCAAAAATAATAATTGACGCTATTCTTAGTAGTCCATTGTCACTATGTGACTTGTGCACCCGATTCTTTATATCTTTACCACCTCTATGATATCTCGTTTGGTGAAGACTTTTACGCTGGTTGTTTTTCTTGTCACACTTCGGAAAAATATTCTCAAGATCATCCTTTCCCATACTCCTTGCTCTTCTTTCTCTTTATTTATATTTTTGTTATACTTCCAATAATCATTAGATTCATTAGTCTAAGTTTTATAAGCATTTTTCATACGTTGTCTTTTTATTTCAAGGGTAGTACGTGTGTATATATATATATATATATATATATATATATATATGAAGGTGTAGTTTCTCGGGTTCTTGGCCGCGTGTGAGTTTTGTCCTGAAAAGGACTATTTACTCTACGTTTCAACGAGATCGCACTCGTCATCTTCAGGAGCTAGTCGGTCTGTCGCTGGTTAGAGCTGGAGATCGTCTAATGTGCGCCTAGCACTACCTCTTGTTATATGCTGCTGTGTCGGGAGGGGGGCGTCCCACTATTGACGTCATGCGTGCGCGGCTTCGTGTAATTGGTCCGAGTGCCTGTAAGTTCCCTGGCCGGTCCGTGTGTCTGTGTAGGGGTTGCGATCTGTCGGGATTTGGTTGTGTTTTTATCTTATAAATATGATTGATCACACACTGAACATGGTATTTCATAAACGCCCTGATCTTCTAGAGGAATTCTGTCTTTCGCATTACCTATTTCATCGGCTATTTTTCTGTTGTCACTTTCTTTAGTTGATTTTCTCAGACATAGCTTCAGAAAGTCCAGTTTCTATTAAGAAAATACTCCTTACATTGTTAAAATAGGATATTGAGACTATATTAAAAATAATTCCAAAAACAAGACTTTGACAAACTGCAAATTTATATTGACATTTCATTGACA